>OY750779.1:6225000-8625000 GCA_963556745.1 Catoptria pinella
ATCAAGAGCTAGTTGAGATGATACGCCGAAAGTATGGGAAAACTTTGGAAGGGGGGAAGTAGAAATTACTTTTTTTTATTAAAAGTATTTTGTTATTACTTACTTTGGTAAGTCAAAGAAAGTTATTTTTAGATTTTTTTTTTAATTGCTGAAATCTACAAAGAAATATAATATTTAAGTAACTTCTATTTTTGTATGTTTGGAAACGAATGCTACTGAGCAAATTTTGTTAGGCAAAGAGGAAGTTGTACGGATTGTACTTTTCTTGCATTCTATTTAAAAGACGTGGGAAAAATAAAAATAAAACATTTTTACCCTTTATTATTATAAAAGCCGTAATTCCAAAACCAACTGTTTTATATCACAAAGTTATTATAAATATTATTTCTGCTTAAAATACTATTACGTTTGCGTCCGCGAGTCGCCGCCATGCGTCCGTTCCAAACGAGACTAGCGAGAAAATGGAGTCCGATGACGTCATCGGACCTGGATCTGGCTGTTACCACAGTAGTGATTACTTGCTCAGTGCCTCTCACGAAAACAATAACGCGTGGTAATTACGAATCTTTAAAATTGTGAAGTATGTAGAAGGGCTATAGAAAAACAAAATGTTTATATTTAAAAAATATACTGTTCCCAAGCTCATTGTAACTAATTTCTAAAATACTGTAACAAAATGTTTCCTTATTGAATTGCATTTAAATAAGGAACACGGTTTTTAATTAATTAAAAGCATAGACAAAACTAAGTTAATTTTTTTCCAGAAAACATTCTTAATTACTTTGCTAATTAAAAAAAGATTTACCTGGTACCCTTGGCACACATTCCCTCCCTCGCATGACTTGCAGTAGGACCTGCAAGTCACAGCCAGGAGTAGCCAACGATTAATATAAGTCAGGCCTTTGCAATCCGCTTTATACGGTGTAATTATTAAAGCCTTTATTCTTTGCCTACGATTTTTTTTTTGATTAGGTAAAAGTTTTCGGTTGAAAACAAAATAAATGTAAAACACTTTTAAGTTAGGAAATGCAAAAGTGAAATATCTAGAAACATAAAATAAAACAAATCTAGATAAGGAAATTCACGAGTATCTACAACCGTAAGAGTTTTAATTTAAAACTAGCGGAAAGTTTTTTGCCAACCCACGAAAACAGCACTTTTTCCCGGATGAAAGGAACGTGTATGCAAAATTTCATGATGTTCGGTTGAGTAGTTAAGTCGAGATACCTTAACAAACAAACAAACTTACTTTCGCATTTATAATATTAAGTAATGATTAGGATGATACGGTTTATTCACAAACCAAGAATTCAGTACTTCAGTTCGATGAAGAATTTACAATAGTCTACTATTTAAAGAAAATGAACATGATATACGTCTCTATACGAATCTTTATAATGAACTGAAAACAAAACAAGATCGTTTATTTACGTTTTCGTCGATCGTCTTTTTTCTCTCGACAGCCGACAAAATATCATGTACCCTTCATTACATCTCAATCACTCTACGTAGAAGTATTTATAGCCGACTGTACATTTAAGGCGATGTCAGATGTACGGCAGAGAGAACACTGCCTGCGGCCTTACACGCCTTAACGAAGATTGGTTAGCATAAAGAACTTTGCTTAAAAATGTTGTTATTTTTGTGGTGTGAACATTTTTTAACCGTTAGCTTTTATGTTTTTGTAAGCAGTGTTTCTAAATGCAAAATACTTAATATCGGATTGCTAAGCGTTATTCCAAGATATTATTATTTGACGACCTCCGTGGTCGAGTGGTTTGTACGCCGGTTTTTAAGGTGTCGCCATCTCTGAGGTCCCGGGTTCTATTCCCGGCTGGGTCGATTTAGAAAACGAACTTTTCTATATTGGCTCAGGTCTGGGTGTTTGTAGTTCCACCGTTGTCTCTGATTTCCATAACACAAGTGCTTTAGCTACTTACTTTGGGATCAGAGCAATGTTTGTGATGTTGTCTAATATTTATTAATTTATTGTTAATGTAGTTAAAGCTGAAAATATTAGTATTTAGGATCAATGACTCTAGCATAACCAACCAATGGGTGACTTATTATGTAATGCATAATATGCATAATGTAATAATTGAAAGTGATTGTATTTTTAGAAATAAAACACTTTTTGCAGACTACAGCGCGTATATTACTTTATTTTGGTGTCGAAACGTCGGAAATTAAAAAAACGGTCAAGAGCGAGTCGGACTCGCGCACCGAAAGTTCTGAAAAAGTTTACTATTTAGAGAAAAGTGTTTTATTTCTAATGAACTGTACGCGCGGAAGTCTTTCTAAGACTGTGTATATGATTATACTTTGATATGTTCTCATCAGTCTGGCACTTACTAGCGTATTTCATTAAATTGAAACAATTTTCTTATAATAAATTGTATTTACACTGACATCGATTGAACCTCGTCTTACGAATAAACTTATTTGCTACGTTGATGAAAAGGGAAACAAAAATTTTAGTTTTCTAAAAGTGTTACATTTTCTCATCAACATGCTTATGCTAGGTATCTATGTATGCCAGCTCAAGGCGAGATCTCGAGTGTTCAAGAGTCCTCGTCGGTCACTAGGAGACTGCAAATATTTTATAACTGCACCCTCTGTTTGCGGAGCGTAAACGGTTTTTAAGCCCCTACCATTTGCTATCGTTTGCTTTGTCTCAACTTGATTCAAGTGGTTCGATCTATTCAAAGGAAAACTAATCGTTTGCATTCCAGTGATGACAAATAAAATATTATCTTGCTTAGCCATGTTTTTTTGTTATAAGTATAATCAACTCCGACTTTAACCATTGTTAATTATAATTAATGAAACTTTAAAAATAATGAAAAAGGAATAAAATGTCTACCTTACGAACCAGAAAATACTTTACTATTTTACTACGCTAAGTCGCTCATATTGCAGTGGTTCCTCTCTCTGATATGAGACTGCAGTAAATAAAATACTATTCTGAAATGTTATGTTTCTGCAGTGTTCAAGGTTTTTGAGCTCAGCTTCCTAGCATGGACATTTTTCGAGATAAAAAAGTACTCGATAGAGGATTTGTCAATGAAAAATTTCATTTCACTTTTTGGCGGTAGCTGGCGCTGCACAAATTACCCTAAACAAAATTATTCTATGGAATGTTATTACGCGTGTTATTTTTTTCGATAGCTGTTCGTGCTACAGATACTGAAGTCACAAGTGTCTCCCTTATGTTACTATAAAAGTCTCGTTCTTGTTCGAGAACACATAGTAGTGGCCGTATTTTAGCTCCCTCCCGCGCAAGTAATTGTTTTTGCGGCTAATTCTTTCTCTTCCTTTCTCTTTGAGGGACGTCCCGGAATTGCATTTTTATTTGGTTAAACCAACCGTGGGGTCGTGCGATTGCTTTTTGATAAGTCAATTTAAAGGGTTATTGGGACAAGTTTATTTTGTTACGTGCGCTGATGCAGTTTTTATTCAATATACATGCCATTTGTAGTTCATTATTTTCCCATTTTTAAGCAATATAAAACTTTTGGCCGCTAATTCAAACAAATTATCTTTTCCCTTAGAGACAGTAGCTTATTATGGTCTGATGTAATCTATTTTTATTATTTTATTAATCAAATATTATCAAAATTGAAAAGAAATTTGTTTTGTAGATTAACTGCAAAACGTAACAAACATATTTATTTTCGCGTCTACGAGTATAGAACGACTACCCACTACTACTACTATTAAACGGATCAGCCCCCCTCAAATATCCAACATTCTATGCGTTTATTTTTAATAAATACACAAATTTCCAGTGTAAATATAAGTGACAGTAAGAAATGTATATTCTTTAAATACTTCTCTTAGTGTTTCATCATAATACATATTATAAATAATGCGAATATATATTTTTTCTAGCAGTAATGTACTGTGTGTACACCTGAATATAATTCCGTATGTCAAAAAAGGATACACATTACCAAAATAAGCAGTTCTAGTTATTTCAGATGAGGAACTTTCTGCTAGTATAGACAATGCATAACAACAACTTGAAATCTTTTCTTATTTATGTAATCTATGTGAAATTTCCAATATTAACATGAAACTCCCAGAAATCGCTAATTTCTTTTATTTCTGAGTTAAATTAATATTTTTTAAATTTCTACGAGTCTGACCTGTAATTGTGAAAATGGACAAATTTAGTTTTAGTGGGATTCATTATAAGATTATGGGTTTAAGCCAATCAACACAACTATATCTTTCAATGCTTTATATAATTTCATATTCAAAGTCACATCTGCTTTTATTTTCTCCAGAAATAAAGATTGTAGTGTCATCTGCCAACATAACACACGAATGATTAATAATATTTGGAAGTTCATTTACATAAACCAAAAAGAGAAGTGGACCCAGAACACTTAGTATGTAGTGTAGAGGACTAGCCTCTACCTCATACCTGGGTATGTAAAATATAGGGACTGACTTACCCAGATCGGCGTACCTAGCCCATATCAACCTAATGGAATTCCCGCTCAAAAGTATGGTATGGTATGGATCAGTTCCAATGTCCAAACACTAACCCAACCTCCTTTTTCAGCGGACTCTCTTCTCGGTTCAGGGTCCGACGAGGAGGAAGAAGACGAGGCGCGGGCGGCGAACAACTCCAGCAGTCCTGCACACGCGCCCCACCCCGCGCTACATTCGGAACTGTCGCACAACGGTGATACGAAGCCGCATGAAGACTCGGAAGATCAGGTTGGTAGTCATAGGTGTTAGCAGGAAAAAAAATCTTAAGCAAATGATGATAGGGGTAATTATTGCTTCGATTAAAATATAATTTCGATGTTACAGAAGTAGTAAACCCAAGAATATGTAGGGGTATTTGCGAGGTCATGTTAACGTTTAACTAAGCAAAAAAACTTTTAAACACCAAAAGCTAAGTTTATCTCTAGAAACCGCCATCATCTTTAATAAGACAAGCATAAAAACATTTTATTAATATTTCCATATTAATTCTTACAGTAATTTCTCGACCATCCCACGCCTTCGGCACCAAGTCTGATCACATTGTCGTATTCAGTTGTTCCTCTTCCCCTCCCAGGGTTCCCTGGACGGAGACCCCGAGACGAGAGACTCCCAAGCAGAGAACAAATCCCCGGACGATGGCAACGGAGGTTCCAAGCGGAGAGGACCAAGGACAACTATAAAAGCAAAACAGCTAGAAATCTTGAAGTCCGCTTTTTCTCAGACGCCTAAACCTACGAGGCATATAAGGGAGCAACTGGCAAAAGAGACTGGACTGCCTATGAGAGTTATACAGGTCAGTGCTTGTCATCTGTTCATTTCAGTCTGGTATAAATACATAACGAAGTATCTAGCTGTTTGGGTCCGTTTTACCAGTTCTTGCGTTCAAGTAGATTCGGAATTTAATGAACAAAAATTTTAGTTAGTGTGACAAAGTAAAAAGTTATCAGCTATTTTCAAGGCCCATTAGATAGGTACGTGGATATTTTAATCATACGTTTACAGTAGTTTAGAAGGCAGAACAGTTGTTTATACCTTGATAAATGTCAATATTTTATTGATATGTAAATGTTTTGTTGATAGGTATGTAAAATAGTACCTATTAAAAACCATATCATGTTTATGAGGAACATTCATTTCCTTGACTTTTCATTATTCTGTTATAAATATGATTTTGTATCTTATTACCTAATTTATGAATTAAACTTTTAAGTATTTAGAACTAATCTGTTAAGCACGCGCCAAAGGAGACCCGGCACATCTCTTAGATAAAATACTTAACTTGTATACGATTGAATTTGGTCTTAAAATAACGTTCCGTTACTATTTAAAATTGTAAATAGTAACGGAATCAATGAAATATTAGAATAAAAAAATTAAAAGATAATAAGTAAGTATGTACTTATGTCATTGTACATCTTTAGTTGAAGTCGAAATCACAAGGACGTTTAACCTCTTTTCTCATAGTTGTATGCTTTGTTATGTAAAAATTAACTAAAGTTCATAATAATACAAAAAGGTTGATTTACAACCACTGTAGTTCGAGTACACGCTACATACAAAACGTTACGATATTCGTAGTTGTTTTGCTGTCAGTGCTACGGAAATATTTTCAAAGACTAATAGCAATGCTACGAAATGACTACGGCAAAATTCATTGTTTGCGACATTTATTTCCGCAAAAGTTATAACTTCTCTACCGCAAAAGGACACTCACGAATCATATTTTGTGTAAGTTAATCTTATTTTCAGAATAAATCCTCTAGTGACAACACGGTACGTAAAGTCGTAACCAACAAAGTTTATCAAAATATATAAAACTTGCAGAATTCCCAACAAATTCGGAAATGTTCAACTTATTGAAACAAAACGCCTACACTTACGAAATCAGTTAAATTGGCCAAGCGATATTGACACCTAATGTCTAGAAAACAATGTCACTTTCGTTTCGCTTACTATTTCGTCGGCCTGCGAAATCTAGACTAGTTGGAAAGCGTGACGTGCGCCGCGGTTGTCCGTTGTGTTTCTTGGAATTGGCGGATACTTTATCTACTAGAGATGGGCGTTAAGTAATGAGTTCTACCAGTAAGGCCAAATAAGTAATCACTTGGGAAATATAAAGTACTTTTTCATTTAATATTTATTTTTAGCGAAAAAATTTTTTGACTCGCATTGCTGTTTGCAGCACACTGAAAAAACTTAACATAGTTTTTTTGGTTGGCTTGTACGATTTCTACCTTTTCCAGTGTCGAGTAAAATAATCATAGTTTAAGAATTGAACCCAAGCCTTTAATACTATAAAAAAAACAAGTCATTAGCAACTTAGTAGTCAGATGGAGAAAGGCGAAGCAAAATATTGTGGATGCAAAAATCTAAATATATTTAAAGTAAGAAAGAACAGGCAACTAAAAAAAGATTTAAGGTTTTTCTATTTCTTTAAAATGGTTGATAGATCATAGATGGCCAATGAAACACTGACTATAAAAAACACTAACTAGGATACACTAAATGGATGTCAGAAATAAAAATAAGAATCGATTCATAAGTGGTTGATTACTGAGAGCCCACCATTAAAACTTAAGTGCCGTAACGCTGAAATTGTTTACGGACAAAAATTATACGTCCGCGTTCACTGCCATGCTAATAATTTTACCATAAAATTGATTTGAACAAAACCTCTATTCATCACACGCATAACCTCGGTAACCGTTACAAATGGCGCATGCTCCATCATGGCGGCGTTCGCAAATTGAATATCGCGCTTTCGGGAACGGTGAGCGGTGCCAACCTGACAAATATGCTAATTAACGAAAGCGTTGTCTGTGGACTGGTTGGATTTAGAATGGAATTTCTATTCTGCTTACCTATTGCCTGTTCTATTTTTTTAATAGTTTCAACCTCTTAATCTTTGTCTTAAAGAAGTAAAACCAATTTTTAAATAAAAAACTTGTAAATTTCTTGTCTTTTTGTAAACGCAGCTAATCATTTTCAAACCTAGCCAATTAACCAAGGTGACTGATCAGTTCCCGAAAATCTAACCCAATCTAACACATGGAATTATGCGATTCTCCACACCGGCTCAGCAACAGATGTCTGTAGTGCCGTCCGACTGTCGGTCACGCTTTTTGCGTTCCTTCCTCTTTGTTTCAGTTTTTGTTGCACCATGTTTCAGTGAAAAAAATCCCCGGTGTTTTTACTTCCATCTAGCGGAATATTTGTAAACGTAGTTTCATCAGTGCGCCGAGCCCAGGTGAGGTAATGGATTAATTAAAAAATTTGTCACTTTTAACAAAAAAAAAGTATAACATAGTTGTAAACGGGCTGTGGCGAGCGGATAAAAACTCGTCTTTAGTTTTTGTTGAAGAGCTATGTTTAATTACCGCGGCTTGTTTGTTTTGGTGAAGATTATTACTTAAATTTCAATTAAGATAGACACAGCGGAGTATTCCACCCAAGCTGTTAAGTAAGTTATGGGCGGGTACTATGAACTTAATGGATAACTTTGACTTAGGTACTGGAAAACAGTTCTTCCTGCTACTTATAAGCCGCTAGAGTAAATTTTGCAGTTCGATTCTAAACATAATAATCCGTAAAGTTGTTATAAAGATGTAATACAAGTTCATATCAGTTAGTATCTTTCAAACCTGTCAAAACAATTCACCCGGTATTCAATCGACTGTGTAGAAGACCACAATCAAATTACTTGTTGGTAAGCCATAAACTTATTATCTATCGATAAAATAAGATTATAGAATGACTGGTAAAGTTTAATGTTAATGACGGTGACATGTTGGCAACTTATCTTATGAAATCGGTATCCTACTATCTAAGTGATGATGAGATGACCACATCAAAAAACGTTTCACTAACATAGATATAAAAAAACATTGACTGAATGTGTTAGAAGAGAAGGCATACTATTTTCAATGATAATTTAAAACTCATATTGTCATGTTGCATAATAATGCGTCGTAACAATATTTTTTGTTATTTATAAACATTGTCAACTATGCTAAGTGGGATCATAAACAAAACTTTTTTCTGCGTAGCTGCAGTCACATCGCGCGTGTCAAATGTTTGAGCCAACATGTGGTGGCCAATGGCTGTGAAACAGTTTTTGCACCAATATTCCGGAATTAACTAGTTATCGCCGGTTCGTGTGAATGTTTGAAGTCACCGCTTTTCGGTTTCTTTGAGGTTAGAAACTATTTTTCCGCAAATTACAAAGTTTGTTAAGTTAAGTAATTATTGATTGACAGATGGATGCTTCAGATGGAGTACTAGTCCAAATTGTGCGAGATCAGGATAAAGTCTAATACAATACAATTTGGCAGTTTTTTTTCATATTTTACTTTATGCCAAAAGATTACTATACTACTTACATAAATTGAGTTACCAGCCTAGTTTTCATAAATAATAATCTAGTGACTACAGATAGGTATACCTACTATTTTAGATTACAAATAACGCTTAATAATAATAATAACGATTAATAATAATAATAATAATAATTAGTAAGACAAAAATAATAAAGTGTTTCATTACTTTTAATATTGAAGATATAAAAAACAGCATTATCGTTTCATTGTAGCTTTCTATTTCAAAACACAATCTTGTATTTGCTGCATCTGGTTTCAAATAGCAGCGACTGAAAATTAAATTCTATTAGTAGACAGTCACTGGAGAATGCAAAAGGAAGTTTAAAATAAGTTATGCCATCATCACACTGTCACTCGGGCGAGAAACGAGAAAAAATAAATGAAAAATATTTTAATAAGTTCATACATCGTGTAATAACCCCGGCGTGACGGCCCTGTCGCCTCGTCGCGCCCTTATTGGCTCATATTTTATTTTGACAGTTTGCGTTGTTAACGTCGTAGGGCTGTCAATGCAATGAAGACGTAATTAATAAAGTTGTGAAGTTTTTCTAACTAGTGTGATTGGCATTTTGGGTAATTTAAAAAAAATATTAGGTTCATTCTTTAGGTACCTATATCAAAAGTTTTTAAATATTCAAATTTGAGTCTCTAGATTAGAACTGTTATATATAGGTAACTTATTATTTTCTGATTTTTTTTCTTTACCATAAAAAGAGTTGTTTGAAATAATTGGTATCCATCAGTTTTCCTATAGCTTTGTTAGTTATTCTATCAATGTCGAAATGTTAAATAATGCGTATACTGAAAAATATACCAGTGATCAAACATCGTAGCTTCATATTTATTTCTCTTTAAAGGGTCAAAGTTGAATAAATTAACTAAACAATTATTTACCTACATCGTCGATTGTCATCATCAGTCCGTGGTTAAGTTTAACAAATTACCTCATTACTCAAAAAATATTCAACGATGAGAATTTTGTATTAGCATTTATAATTTCAATACAAGCATTTGTCATTATTAATTATAGGGAATACAATCCTTTCAGCCATAGTTTATTTATATAAAGTTTTTTTACAACTAAACTCTATCACAGAATAAAATACCTAATTACTACCATATTTTCTTTGCTAAAGTTATTACCTAATAAAGAGTTTGATAAAAAAATTATCTGCATTAACCATAGTAGTAAAATTTAAAATGCTTTTTTCGTGAAACATTTGTAAAAGTCGTTTAAGAAAGATTTTAACTTTAAATAATTAATTTGGTAATTTTTTAATTAAGTATAAGTATTTAATTTTGTGATGAAACTAAACTACAATGTGCTATGGTATCTAAAATAAGCATATTCCTACCATATGCATAAAAAGATTTTTGATTAAAGCGCTCCGGTAACGATCAATTGCGATTGTCAATTTTTCCGTCAATGCCATTGTTACAGCACAAATGGCATTGACGGAAAAATTGATCGCTTCAATTGCACATGTAAACAATTCTCACGTCAATGAGCGTCAATTACGTAAAAATTTACAATTACAAATAATCGATAACGGAGCGCTTATTTTTTTATATTTTGATACTTACTGATTTGAATGTAAAGTGTTTATGTAATCTCTATATAAGCATGATATTAAACAATGTAATATGTCCTCAAATAAATCTTCGAAAAACATTACTTGACACAATTTAATGCAAATAAAGAATTGAATTGAATTGAATTGAATTGACATTTACGTAGTGTAAGTAGATTTCTCTAACCGATTTAGTCAAAACATAACAGTCATGTTATTTACAGAAATATTTGGACAATGGTTTGTAGAATTATTTATTAAAGATCACGTAAGTAATTTTTTGAACATCGCGATCAAGAGCGTCATTAAAAATGTTTACCTTCCCCGCAGATATGTTTCAACGATATAAAGACAGTAATTCTCACACGGAAGCCCGTGTCACAGTCTGATTGATAGCAGTACGATAAAAACTGTGTTGTCAGTGTAGTCGCGAACATGCCATTATGTCACCGAGTGACGACGCCTCTGATTAATGTAGTGTCATGTGGTCACCTTAATATTTCTTGTCATTAAGTCTGTGGACAGTGAGGGGTGAGCTTACATTTTTAATAAATAGTTACGGAATGATAAGTTTGTGGCATTGCGTTTTTTATGGATGTATGGTTAGACTTCACATTAAAATAAATTTGAAATCTTGGCATGATTATCTATTCTAGTTTTAAATTATACCTAAGGCTAATAAAATTCTTGTTCAAAATGACAACGCACAATAAAACGTGTGTGAGCATTGGTGTTACCAATATTGATATAAGTCAGATTTTAGATATTCTATGTTAGCCTCGAATCAATCAAGAAGATGGTGATAAATTATTTTGGTATTTACCATTTTGTAACATAAAAAAAAGGTCAAGAGCGAGTCAGACTCGCGCACCGAGGGCTCCGTAGAAAACTATGAGGACTAAAAAAAATTTGAGAATGTGCAAGCAGCGCTCTTTCATATGTTACCCCATGTGTCCTAGTATTTCACTGCCTCACTTCGAATTTTTAAGACCCCTTTTCAGTCCCTGTTGCAAAATATAAATATTTTTATTTTTCTTTTATTTGAAAAATAGTTGGGTTAACGTCATCTAAAACTATTCCAAATTTCAAGTTGATAGCATTAGTAGTTCTCGAGACATCTAGCTGTGACAGGCAGACAGACTGAGTTAATTTTGATCTTAATTTATAATTAAAGTACCATAACATATCAGTATCTATCATCACACATCATTTATCTATCAACACTCTATAAAACCACCGTTCTTGTAATTCCTTTCTGTGCACCTCTGTTTTAGGCCCAGCTGAAAATCAGCGTCGTGACCCTGAGTGGTCATGATATTGTTAGCTGAGCTGGTTGCCTTTTTGGTTACTATTACATAGTTATACCTAACTTATGCATTTATTTTATAAGTGAATGTTTTCTTTTTGTAAACTTTGTATGTAACCAAATAAAGTTTTATTCATTCATTCACTCAATGGTGCGACTCAGTCTGTCTATACTTTTTCCCATTTTGATACTGAGCCCTAAAACGATATGAAGTACAAATTCTGACTATCCATTTGCACAGAAGCGATTTATTATCAACCATGTAGCTGTGAAAATCGTACCTCTTTCATTAATTACGTTTCAAAAACTGGTAGAGCAATAAACTCGAGGCTGTCAATTAAGACGAGTGCATTCAAATATCAGAAGGAGCGTCCTAATCAAAGTTGAATGAGCCGTACATTGGGCGGTCGCACGGCCATATCTCATATTTTAATGCCGGTCGGTCACTTTGAACCGAACCGAATAATATAACTTCCACAAGTTACGACTTTTGTGGTAAACTGGCCCGTGTGAGCGTAGCCTTAGCCGAAGCATTTATGGCAGATTGTTCGATCTTCTTAATTCGTGTGTTTCGTGTGCTTTTGAACGCATCTTTGGCTGTGGGTTTGAAGTATTTAGATCTGTGTATATCTTTAAGGACTTGATTAGAAAGGAATCTCCGTATTCTTGAAGTTCCAAGTTATTTTTGGACCGCAAACTGAAGGTTTCATTTTTTTAATCTTTTCCGTATTGCTTGGAAAGTCAGTAACTATTGAATATTCATTCGCACTCATACCTTAATTAAAGGGTAAATTCATGATTTAAACTTGGAATTGAGGTAATTTTTGCAATACTGTATTGATTATTGTTAATAACAAAGATTTCGCTTACTTTGAACATGCTACAGCTTATTGGAAAAAATATGAAATTGTCTCAAAACAGCATTAAAAAAAGAAAAAGTGACATTTAAAAGCCGCAAAGGAATTCTCACCGTACAGCCAGAGTCAGTGTACGTAAAATGTGTTCGGAGGAGCAGCCGCCATCGAAATCGCACTTTATCGATAATCCAATAATTATGGATTGTGACGTCACCTGCCGATAGTTGACAACCGGCCAGTGAACAAAACTCATTCGGGATCGTTCCACGTCGTATTCTGACATCGGAGGTCAGTTAATACCAGCAAACGCTGCGCTTATCGTAATAAATTCGTAATTTTAATCGTTATTATTAAAACAACGGCACTCCGTACGCTTGAACGAATAATAAAATAGACATTTTATAGCGCGTTTCGTGTCAATTCTCGTAAAAATGTCGGTCGTACGGCCATTGCGGGATTTGCATCAAAGAATGACATTTAGTGCGCTTATTGTACATTTAACCCCATGAAACGTCTCGGCTCGGTCTTGCGGCTGCGGTGTTATGGTCGATTGCGCCGGAAAATAACCTGTCCGCATTCACTTTTTCACGGAATTAAACACTAATATAATATACCTTTTTTGTTGCGGAGATGCGACCTATTTATTACTCAGATCTGTTTTTCTATTAATAGACTTGACGTTGTAAATAGTGTGACAAGAAGTTTGATTACATATTCATTGCTTAATGATGCATAAGGGTACCTCATGAAGACATGAAGACATTACGAGGTGAATAATTTATAATGTAATCAATACTACTACGTAATTGCTGTAATGCTAAGCATTTTGAAATTACATTCCTACATGTCATCAAGTTTGTAAGAAAATATTTTTTTAATAAATATTGTTGTTCCCTCTCCCTCGCCTTTCCAACGCTTAGCGCTTCCAATAGGACATGTCTGATAGTTGTTAGATACAATAAAACAGCGAACGATATGATTTATTATGTAGAAGACAGAAGCACCTTGCATTAGAAAGGGCAGGTGCGGCACAACAAAGCACTCGACGAAAGCAATAAATTATTAATTATGACAAAAAGCCGCGTCACATTATAACGTGTGCGTTCGCGAAAAATTCTCAAAAAAAAAGAAACAGAACTCGAGTATGGCGCCAAAAAATCTTTTGTCTACGTGGCGTCCCGCGGACACACTGTGCGGTGTCGGACAAAGGGGGCCAAAGTTACCGACGGGACGGACACACTGGGACAAAGCGCTCCCCGAACGGACAAAAAATGACATCATTTATTTTATTGCCCCGGGTGAGAATGTGGTACATTAATATTGCGTAGGGCTTAATGTTCCCGATCGCCCCAGGCTCGCCATCAGTCAATTTGGCTGCTGTCTTATAAATTCTACCTGTCCTGAACTGTTCGATTGGAAAAGTTTCTACTGGGATATTGTATTGGATTATTGTCTTTGATTTTATTATTCTCTAATCTTATCGATACGTCAAACTTCAAATGCACAGTAGTATTTGATATTAAAATTGCAAACCTTCGAAAAGAGTTTTATAAAAATTAGTTTTATTAAGTGCTGAGTAGTGTTTTTGACCACTAGGTAAATGCATTCCCCCCACTATAAAAAAAAAGATTAGGTACAAGTTCAACTTTTTCAAATCGTTCTATAGTTTATCATATTATAAATGAATTTTCCACGCGTACTTTTAGTAAGTTTGAATTATGTTTGCAAGTAAATCTCTAAAATGACTAGATATAACAAAGTCTTTACAATTTAATATAATATAAATTAACAAAAGTGTAATCTAATTACTTGTAGATAAATAGTACCTATTTTCTACTGTTTCACTGTAAAGCCATAAACGCAAATTATAGTCTGCATGTTACTCTGGTACCTATGTAATATACAGACTTAGTTATTCCTTAGTTACTTTATAGCCAGGTAGATATTGATACTATCAATCCGAATTGGGCCCGCGTGGTTGGTTATGGCCCATCCTTCTTATCCATCCATAAGGAAGGATTGTGCCCCAGTAGTGGGGACATGAAAATGGCTGATGGTCTGGTCTGGGGCCGTACCGGCTAACACATCAAACTTCGGAAAGTCAGCCGGGCTTCAAATTAAAACAGATAAATCGAGCCGCAATCGGGCCAAAATGGCAAACCCCAATTCATGATGTCACACGAACATCGATATCTTCTAAATAACATCGGCGAATAGTACAATACTAAACTCCTTACTTCGATTTATCTGCTTTAAGTTGAAGCTCGGCAGACCCGACGAAGTTCGAAAAGTTAGCTGGTAGGGCCCCTGGTCAGATATTGAAAATGTGCCGTGAGCTGTCAGTAGATTGGTTCGCTCACCAAATTCAGATAATGTTAGGAACTTACTTATAACCTATAACCGATTTGAGAACGACATTTATATAAATATAAACCAGTAAAAGTATTTATGAATAGGAAAATAGCAAATTTTCTTAAAAAAATAATCACTTCGATCATAATTATCAAATCGGTTTATATGATCGAAGGTACATCAATTCAATTCAACTAAATATTAGGTGTGACGTAGCTACATATATTTGACAGTTTCATTGCTACTGTTTATTATTTTGACTATGGATGGATCATCCCGTTTGTCATATTTTGTCTCAAAGATGAGAATTATTTTTTTCTCTACAATAATTATGTAAAACGAAAAATCGTATTACATTATTTGTACATCTCTATAAGTCTATACGGCGCTAACTTAGGGTTGTCAGTTTTCATTCGAAAAACTATTTTCTAGATTTATCAAGAAACGTAATAACTTTGTTACATCATCATCAATATAATGAAGTTTGCTTTCGCGTGGTAGTAACTATTGTACAAAATTAAGACTGTTTTATCTAAATATGATTTTTATAATGATAGCCCTATAGTTTTTATTAAGTAGGTACCCACTTGCGCTCACGCAGGCAATTCATCATAACAGCCCACGACTTCAGTGATTTATCATAAGACTGCCACCAGTTTCCAAGAGTAGCAATATGGCAAATTAATTGTACCCTAGCTTGTTGTGACCCAAATCATTATAATCTAACAACAGACTTTAAAATCTATCTCAGAAGTTGCTACTACAGTTCAAATTATTGATTAAAAATGCGTCATTAATAAAAAAAAACAAATACTTTTTCATGTTAAAAAATAAAAAAAAATGATGGCAAAGTTCATATAACACTATTCCAAAAAGTTTACACCATCATTTTTCATTGAAGAATGATAAGCGTAATAAAAAATAAATTAGATATACGTAGTTGTCTATGGTCATGGAGGTTTTAATTTCGGAGTTATGTTCGCGGTAAAATATCAATTTAAAAAGGTCACCGACCTTTGCTTTTGCGAGTTATTTTTTAAGGCACGTAATAGTCGGTTAACGCTTCGCCACAGCTGACGTGACAATATCTGTGTTCGGTCTATTGATCGTCGATGTTGGTTTTTGCGGCGAGAAATTGTTTTTTTTTTTACTTTTTTATAGGTATGTACTATTGGTTTGGGTGACGGGAACTGAAGCGATTCTGGCCAGTGGTTTTTATATAGCCGTTATTTTATTACCGACTGAAAAAGTACTTGGTAGAGCTTAAGAGATATAGACATTTATGTTTTTAATAAACTTGCCAGCTAACTGATATAAGTAGGTAGGTATATATTTTATGCGACCTTTTTTGTGCTGAATTCTAGGAAAATTCTACATGAACATTATTGATTTCTATGTACAGTCAGCAAAGTTATGACCTTAACATTTCTATAACAAATTCGCTTGCAAGGATGGCACTTAAAGTTCGTCTTATACCTGCCTCCATGTTTTATACAAAAGATGCTTTTGTTATCTCAATTTTATGGATTTTGGGTTAATGCAAGACCATCAGAACACTTAATCTAGAAATGAACCTTAAGGTGTGCAGCCCATAACTTTGTTGACCGTACATACGATGAATTTGAAAGTAATTTTCAATAGACAAAATGAGATGAGTCGTCAATAACTTCAGGTTTTCCGTCAGTCAAAGTAAACAACAGGTGCTCAAAAGTGCCGAAGAATTGTAATTAACTTTTTTGCTGCCAGTATTGATTGAAATAAAGCACTTTTTCCTTTTTTGACGTTTGTATCTCTTTGCTATTGTTTTGGATGTCGTATTGTCTATTTTCGTTGTAGGTAAGGGATGAAGTTTCTTCGTGATAATATATCAATAAAAAAAGATCACATTACAGTAAGTGTAGATCTATAATTAGTCTAGCCATCGATTTTTGTTTAGTGACTTATCCAATAGATAGTTTATGCTATGGAAGAAAGATGTCCCTATAGCCAAGTGGGTTTCTAAAATTTAAATAGAATATAAAATAGTATGTAATAAATATTCAATTTTATGTTAAGGAAATGTTTATTAGCAAAACGTAATTCAATAACAATCTGTATCCAAGCAACTGTCCGATGTCAGGTATATGTCAGTATGTAATTAACGTAAGATGTCGCTGACCATAGACAATCACAGCGTTTTGAAATGTCCTTTCATACACCTATGCCCGTTTGCACTAAACTTAAGAATCGCTTAGTCTTTTCCTAACTACAACTTGACCAAATTAAAACGGTGTCATTAACTTAGCTGTCATGCAGCTTTCATGCGCCTATTTATCTTGGTCGAGTTGTAGTTAGGAAAAGACTTAGGCGATTCTTAAGTTTAGTGCAAACGGGTGTTAATGTCACTTCTATTCTATTCGAATAATGTAAAAGCCAAGCATCTGTTAATTTGACTTATTAATTGTCTTGTGTGATTTATTGATCCTGCTAATGACAATGAGCTTTTAGGTATATTGAGATTCTGATAATCATAATAATAAACACAAGTAAATTGGATTATGAAGATAATAAAAGTTATTTTTTTTTACAAACACAAAGAAAAAAGCAGCGATTGCATCAAAAAGGTTTTAACATCATTACGTTTGCCACAAAAAAAAAACCTCTTTTTTCGTCTGCCTGCCCAGTTCCCAATGAGCAGTTCCACTGTGAAAGTGGCTTCTCCACGGTGCCGTCACGGTCCGCTGCCGGGGACGACTGCCCTTCCGCGTCATGACGCTCCGACCTCTGAAGTCTTCCTACGCGATTTCCGCGAGTTTAAGATCGATTGTCATTTGTTGCTACCGCCATCACAAAAGTCTCTCTTTTGTAGAGCCGAGTTTTACTTACAAAACTCGGCTCTACAAAAGAGAGACTTTTGTGTTGTGTGTGTTTATTTTGTGCAATACCTTAATATTGCACAACATAAATCACATAAATTACACCTTTTTACCTCTATTTAAGTAGTGTTCTTATTTATTTGAACATGCAGTAATTTTCGTGTAATGTCAGTCCGTGCTCTGAAGCCTTCCTACACGCCATTATCATTTGCTACAGCCATCTTTTCAACATAAATAAATAATAATTTTGTTTTTGTAAAAACCGACTAGTATGTAGTTTATGTTATATCTTTGATTTTGGCATTATCAAGATCGATTGACATTTATTGCTAGCTCTATCTTTGAGAATACTTGTAAATCTACTTGCTGAAGTACTCTATTTAAGGCATTGAACATTTTGGTGGCAAGGATCACTATTTTTCTCATGAAATTATAAAACATATGAAAGTGATATTTGATAACCTGCTTATTTATTTCATTGACTTTATTTTGTAATTTGCAGAAAC
The DNA here is from genome assembly GCA_963556745.1 of Catoptria pinella. NCBI lineage: Eukaryota > Metazoa > Arthropoda > Insecta > Lepidoptera > Crambidae > Catoptria > Catoptria pinella. Next base: position 6,243,324 of record OY750779.1, read on the forward strand.
ACGATTCGTTAACCTTTTAACAGAGAAAAAAATATCAAGTAAATCTCTTTTAACCTCTAAATTTTCTTAGTAGATTAGTCTAAACGCACACTTCAATATGCCAGTTGGATTTTTTAAAAATTATTATAGATTTTTTATTCAAACGAAAAAAAACCGGTTTGTCATCGCAAAATTGCATGCCATGAGTGGGATAATAGTTAAGTGTAATTAATTTATAAGAGTTTGAGCGAGATAGTCGAAACGCTCAGAGCGTCGCCTTTCTCATGACATTGTGCTACTCATTTTTGGGCCTTATTCACTACCCGACTCATGAAGAGTTTTGCAAATGCTTGTACGTGTGTAAGTCCTTATCTAGAAATTAATATGCATTTCATTTCTAACTCTTAGTACTTCGAATCCATGTAATCGGCCTTTGTTACACTGCAGCTGTTATCAAAATGCAACTACTAAAACAAACTTAAGATAAGAGTCTGCCATTTTGAAAAGCGTGACCAATGGCCGTTCGGTGCGTTATCAGAGCACTGATAACAATTCGATTTACGAATGCAGCGCGCTGATTGGTTGGTCGCGCGGCTGTAGCGGCATAAACTGCCGTTATCACAAATTAAATGTGGAATCTTGTTTGTATAGTAAATGGGTCATATTTTATGAATCTATTGTAAACATTCAGGATAGATTAGTCTTACAAACGAGGTTTTGTCATCAACTGAAAAAAATATGTGTAGACAGGTATTTTGGAGCAAGAAGCTTTGATGGATTACAGACATTACTGAATGTTAAACAATAATTTTACAATTTACTCTGCATTTCTACAAAGAATAGTACATCAATAAATACTTTTCATGAATCGCATACTATAATATAAACTATACTAAATCATATGGAGGAAATAATATAAAAAAACAAATTATATTTTTATAATAAACTAGCTGCCCGCATTTTCACATGAGTTTCACATGAGTGGCGCCATCTATTAGTTATATTGCGATTTAATGACGGAAAAGAGAAACATTTTTTTACGTCTTTCCGTACAATTTTTGGAAATTATCTTTTATACAAACCTCGTCCTGATAATAACAAACACAACAAAAAAAGAATTATCTAATTTGATGTAATCGTCTGAAGTTATGCGCTTACATACATTTCGGGGATTCATTTTTAATTATATATATGTAGATATTCTATTACAGTCAAACTCGATCGTATATTAAAAATTATGACACAAGTCTTACAAAATTTAAATATAACAACTTACATCATCGTGCTAGCATCTTATTAACTAAAATAAGACAAGTCACAAATTGAAATCACCAAAACAGAGCGCACGGTAAATTTAGCCGCGAAAACATCAAGAACGCTCTTATTAACTTTTTAAATTTAGACAAATCTGCCGACGCAAGCCGTAACGCGGGTAAGATTGAACTGAAATTGTTTTTTTTAATTCTATACCATGTTATATTTGGACGCACTAATTTTAAAGGCAGTAAAAAATAATGTTTTGAAAAAATCCTAGATTAATTTTAGTTGTATTTACATAACGATTAGATTCGAAATCGCTTTTAATCACGATTTTGTAATAATAGGATTCGAAAACGGAGATTTCGCGCTTTTATTGACCGTGAAAATGCTAAGTGGGTAATTCTGGAAATAAAAAAAAATCAGTACTTTTGGATCACGCCGCCAAAGTTGTAGTTACTAAGCTGACCTCTTTTAGTAGTATCAGAGAAAAATTGGAAGAAAAACATTTGTTTTAGATAATATGGTGGAACAGACGAGCGTGCGACGTCGATTGATTAGTGTCACTTCACCGTTTTTTATATAGTATTTTATGTAGTTTTAATAAAAAAAATAGCGTCAACTCGAAAATCTAACAATATTCGTTCCGATATTTAATCTCTCTACTTCTGATTCTTCTTCTTTTTAAAGAAATTATTTAAGAAGTCTCCAGTACGAAAATAGTAGTTCCTAATTTAGATATTTTTTTTTTTTTTACAAATTGTAGACTTCTCCTTTCAAACCTTATTTAGTAAGATGCATAGATCTGATGAGCGATGCCATTTTATTTGAAGGCAATGAGCAAAAGAGTTTCCAACAGCCGTCAAAACGTAAGCATTCGTCATTTGAGAACAATTCGTACCGTGGACAAGCGCCCTTACTCGCGCGCTACGGCAATTGGCTCTAGATGGTGCATGCGCTCGCGGTGTGGCCGCGTCTTCAGCAACGCCATATTATTTCTTGTTTCTTTTTGAAATTTCAACGTCTGCATTTCTTATCGTTCCTTTCTTTTTAAACTTTTCCGATGTTATGCGCACTGGCAGAAATGAAATATTACTCTTGGCATTTAGTATTTCCGAATATAAAAATTGTAAAGATGGCGAAAAATTACAAATTAAAATTATAGTTGTAATATAATAATAATGAACTATAAATAAGGTGAGATAATAACCTACGTACCAACAATGTCATCATTACTGTAACATGATCGATTAATTGGAAATCTCACTCAATGTTATTTAGATTAATGTTTACACACTCATATGATTTGAGAGCCATAATATTACGATAATGGTATCAGAGCTCATTATGGCGGGTCGATCATAAATATTCAGCGTGGGTACCGCAAGGGTGCCCAAAATTCGCGGCAACGTCCCACATGGCGCATGACACAATAAAGTTTACAACGCAAAATGAAAGAAAAAATACGATCGACAAAACCATGCACAACTGTTATAAACTTAGCAGATATAGTCTCGAGTATTTGTCGCTCGTATTTCCACTTTAAAATAAAAGCTTAAGGTCGATATTCGGTTGCAGAGTTTTGTTAAAGGTGTATTGTACAGGTCCCTGCAGGGATCCGACCGCCCGCTGTGCGCTCTCAACGCTCTAAGTCCGAATTACTAGTGCGCCTTTGTTTTGCTGACTGTAACACCGAATTCTAGGTAGGTATTTAGGTGTCGTAAGTCTTGCCTAATCCGGGATTAGACAGAATTATTATTTGGAAGCGTCGTTATAAAATTATGGATCTTTTTAGCTATCTTTTTAGAAATCTTTTTAGCAGCGTAACTTTAACTGATTTAGCAAAAGGTTTTTTTATGCCTTAAATGTAGGTGTAAGATCCATTAAAATAATTGGCGTTGAACCTTAGTGTGGAACTAGCGTTAAAGGTAGCTGTTTTCTTGAAAAGAGAAAGAAGTTCTTTTGATTTCTTATAACTCAAACAAATTAGATTTTGGAAATCAATACCCTCTGCGTGCATTGTAGTTGTTCAAGTTGGAACATAAATAATATCGCCGTGTCAGGCCCGGTTTCCACCAAAGCGGAGAGGAGAGAAGATGTGTCATTTTTCTATAGAATATTTTCACATCTCCTCTGCGCTGCACAAGATTCTATAAAAAATGAGACATCTCCTCTCCTCTCCGCTTTTATGGAAACCGGGCCTTAATCATTATTTACTATTCTGGTTAGCCTTTGATGCAGGTAGATATTTCATACACTTCTTAAAACATACAAAAAAATATCCAAGAACAAATAACATTTACGCATTTTATCCGCACCCGCAAAGCTTTGTGCTAACGTATTAAATATTATTCACCACCATTTCCCTTCAAAGTGATCTAGCTAAAAACCATAACATAAGATTCATATGGGTACATCATAGTTGTGGTTGGATCTTAACGGCTGGGGCTTTTTATGGTTATAGCTTGAATGAGCAGCTTACAAACTATGAGATTTTCGGTAAAAGTTCAATAATATGAAACAACTATAATTGATTTTACTCCTTCATACACACCTAATTCGACGAACACAACAGTTATGTTAAAGAATTCTTACCGCTAAAACTTAACTGTCTTTTTGCTATAAAAAACACCAATGCCGTCAGTTACCTATAAAACGAGTCATCAATCTTTTGAGTAGGCATTAAAGTCTACTACTGCTTCAGAAAAGTGATTAAAAGAAGAGGTTTTATATTTTATAAAAATTACACAAGAAATCGTAATGCTCACACAACAGTCGTAAAACCGTCCACAAGCCACATTAAACTTCGTCGTTAATTACTAGTAACATAAAGTTTAATAACTTATAAAACAATGCCATCTAGAGAAGCACCCTCTTTTCATACGTCTGAAAAAAATATGCGAGAAGCAAAGCAAACGTTACTTTCGATTTATGACAAATTTACAATTTATATAAAATAACCAACAACCAAACTCAAATCTAAAACAATGCTAAAGAGCAGTAACATACAGCCTACTTTAGTACTTATAACACAGTTTTACAATATCGCTCGGTCGCGTCGGCGCGGCAAGAGAATCGCCCCTGCGGCGCAAACGCATGAAATATGGTGTTTAACACCGCGCGGCTTGTCGGGCCGACTCCCCGCCGCGGAGTGTCCCGCTCGCCGCGTCGTCACCCTACCCCGCGCCCTCGATATAAATAGCTGATATGAATTACTGATTCTATATTGTGTTTTTAAACTAATTTTTAAGGTTACTTTAGATTGTACTCTTTGGTAAATGCCTTGTTTAATACGATGGGTGGTAAAGATGATTCGGTCCACCTGATGGTTACCATCAACTAATGTTAGCAACCACGTACCACGTCACTATCATAGTCAGATACTGTAGTAAGTTTGAAACGCAATTTTAGCAGTACTCGTAGAGTTTTCTCTTACTGCTGACTCAGAAGTCAGCCTTCCAATAGGATATATAAGGTTCTTATGACATAAGATTTTAGGACCTATCTTATTTCTTTTTTCTTATAATTACTTTACTGGTAATGTTCCCCAGTTTAGGCAGTATAGGCATCATGTTTGACTTGAAAAATCTATTGAAATTACATCTAAAACAAATTAATATTTCATAAAAAAATTGCTACTCATTATCTTAATACTTAGTCATTTGTGGCTTTTGACACAGTACCTTCAAAGAAATATTAAAACTGTGTACCTATAAAATTAAAATTAAATGACAATAACACTGAATGGCTGCTTTCAATGTTGCGTAACGATAAATTGTCCGATTTTATCTTTAAAATGCTCCGCAAAATGTCAAGAGTTCAAAAGGACAGTCATTTTGTTTTGTTACAATATTTTTTAATATCATTTTATCTGTAGACCATTGTGCAGACATGTAATTTTTAAATCTTCATTATAAAGTCTGAACACAAAGTTTATTCAGTCATTAATGTTACGAATAGTAGAGTTTTTACTATTACCTGTCTTTTAAGTTTCATCAACATAATATTTTTTTCTGTAATATTTGTTCCTCATAGGCTTCACATAGCTTTATATTCGCAAGTACATAATTAACTATCCATCATCACACGCATACATAGTCTTTAGGACTGGTTCAAATAAATTATAAAACACAAAGGAAAAGAGGAGCACCTTCAATCAAATTCAGTCATTAATCAGAGCAAGAAAATTACATTTAGTAGGACCATAAAACGTAAAGAGCTAAACAAAGCTGGCTATCGTAAAAGTTACTTTGTATCCTAACATAGACACCACGCCATGTATGCAGAATGCAGCTTTATTTTCTCTATTCATGTCAAGACTAGATTCAGTTCAAATCAGGTTGTGTATGCGAATGCCTGCGTAGGCGCAGGCGGCATGATCAAAGCTAAGGAAAAGTGTGACAATGATTAAAGTGTTGTATGAGAATATCTTTTTATGGTCTCTCCGATTTTGTTTAATTGAGGAAAATACATTACTCATTGATGACATACTAGCATTTACCCTACACTTCGTCCACGTGTAATTTCATTTCCGGTGAAGATTTTGAAAACTTAACTAACCTGTTCCACTTTATGTTTAGTAGTTAAGCGTGAAAACGTTACAAAACATGAAAGATTTATGCTTCGCATTTTTTTATTTAGTACGAATGATGTTCTTTCAACCATTATTCAGGTTTTTAACCCTTAATTATTGATTCTTGAGGTTAAACAATTTTCTTAAACCATGTCGTAGACATTATTTACAAATCGCTATTTTTTAAATGTTCTTAATTTTGTTGATGCTCCGAGAATACATAATGGTATAAATAAATGAGTAGAGTAGGCAGCAATTAAAATGCAAACAGAGGAACATAATTAACAACAGACAAATTGTATTACTTGCAAATTAGTCTAAGTTGATCATTTACAAGTTTAATTCTACACATTGTAGACGTAATGAATTGAGATTTAGTGCTTCTGGTTGATGTTTATTTGCGTCTTATCTCTCTTTGTAATAAAGTTCTTGTTTGTGCCTACATTTTCCACCTGGTTGCTGAAGAGAAAGGATGGCAAGGTTAAATAACAATCCTTTAGTATTGATTAGTTTTTTGTTTTGTTTGGCATCAAAAAGTTTTCATTAGTTTTTCTTCTTTGAAAAATAAGGTTAACATTTTTAAAACTTACAAAATCTATTCAATTTCTTTTTTTTTCTAAATTTTTATGAGGTTACCCAAAAGGTTTTAATATTTTTGACCGAGAGAGCGCCAAGCGTCTCTTCTTCAGCTTGGGCCTTCAACTTAGGAGTCGTATTTCTCAACCGAATTTTGTGAGCAGGTTCGATAATTATATAGTTTTATTTGTCGAGCCAGTTTTTCTAAATTGTGCGAAAATAAATTCACACATTCCTAAAATGTTCACAGCGCCATCTAGCTTAGAAAATACATATACTAAAAGAATACCTAACCTACAAAACAGCGCATAGTTCTTCTTTTCAAAAGCAGTGTCAACCTCGTAGCGACATCTATTAGATTAATTTTTAAACAACATACAATTTGTGCGAGGTCTACAGCTCACTGAGCCACTGGTAAATTAAAAAGTTTATCCATCGTGAAACATGTTCCAATTATGAAAAATTATGAAGATCATTCGTGAAGGTCGTTCCAAAAGTGCGCATAGCAGCAAAGGTGGGTCATTGTCAATGCGAAATATCGGCGTGATATAATTTATCAATCATAATGGCCTACGTACACGAAAATTCGTGAAGTTCGATGAAGCTGCATGTTCGCTGTTCTCAATAGGGTTAAGAAAAGTCGTTATGTTATAATACTTAATAATAATATTATGAAATGATGTAAGGCCTTAAAGAGTTTAAAAACTGGGTACACACAGTTCAAAGTAAATAAATGAAACAGTACAAAATCTAGAATATCAGCTTTTCACACTTATCATTAGGTACTTAACTTTAATTAAAAAAATTTGGAAAACTATTTCCCATAGCTGTAGTTCTAAACTCCGGCACGTAACTTTGACTAATCAGAATTGATCTGCTTAAATTAAAAAAAATGACAGATCAGGCATTTCCCAGATATTTTTGATTGGTAACCCTAAAAAGTTGCGATTCGTCTTGCGTCCGGCACGCGACGCGACAAATCGCCGTGACCTCCGAATGGGCATATCGCGGGTAGTGATGCAAATTGAAACATGTATCGATATCCCGCCTGCATCGATTTGTTAAATCGATTCCGAATCATGGCTTGTTTGCTAAACTGCTTTATGAACTTTTTAATAACAATGGCGTTTATTGTAGTTTTGTTTGATAGTATAACGAGATTTTGGTTTATGATTTGATAATTTGGAGTGCTGTCTTCTAAGCACACTCTCGTATATTGTGCAACTAAAAGGGTTATTAAATTGTTATTGCATAAGCAAGTCAAAAAGTAGCCTTGGAGTTCTTAAACTTTACTCGCTTCATGAGAAAAACATTAAAGTATAATGTTACTCTGATCTACAGAATTGTGTAAGATGAAAATTTCTTAAGGACTCAAGTAGATTACTAGTGTTTATATTATTAGTATAAAATCTATTATAGATCCCAAATAATTATTAATTTCTAAGGATCCATGGAAAACAACTAATGATTATAAGTTAGGAAAAATCTAATTTTCTGAAAAAAATATCTGGAAAGGTATTCAGTTGATGTCGAGGTTATTCCTTGTACAATGGTGAGATGGCGCTGGCTTGCAGCGTAAGAGTTGATATACTAGGAGAAATTCGACGTTCCCACTAGTGACTCGGTAGCTCAGCGGTCAGAGCATTGGACCGGATATCCAAAGGTCGCGGGTTCGATTCCCGTCCGAGAACATGATCTGGTGCGAGTCGTATTTTTTCTAGTATATTATTTGGTATTATATAAAATAGCATTGTGAATGCTTAAATCTCAAAATTTAAAAAAATCTACTTTTCTGTTACGGCTCACCATAATAATTTGAGTCGTGCATTTGAAATTTTGTAATAATAATGCTTTAATGTCGTCCATATGAAATGACTATCCCATAATCATAAAAGGTTAATATGAAAGAGAGCAATTTTTCTTTTCAAATAACAAATATTCCACACCACACTCATGTGGTTTCTCAGCAATAAACATCACCGACAAAGGGAGAAGATATTTGCATTTTTACTTTCTTTACTTGTCACAGATAACATTTGGTTTTTATTTTGTGGTTGCGGCGAAGTTATTACTGCACTAAATAATAACTTGACAAAGCGAACGGAATTTGACTGGAGAGTTTTTTTACAACGAGGCTGTGGAAACATTTACATTAAAGCGAATGAACAATATTGATATTTAAAATGTAATCAGTCGATAAAACAAGTAACACAAATTTCAATTGTTGTAATTAAGACTGATATTCCTTAGGAAAATCTTCCTTAAAAAATTTAAATTATAAAATAAAAGGGTACAAAGTGTTTGATTCCAAGAATCGGAAACGTAGGTAGTTGCGTAATATTTATGATTAAGATTTATTAACTAGAAGTAAGCAAAAATAGCTTAATAGGTTCCAGAGCCTTATTTAATTTTCGAGACGGATTCTGTCGAAGTCAAGTACCTGAACTTACCATTGTAGAAGATTATTGTCAATCATAAATAGTGAAAATAAAAAAAAACAAAATATTTTTTTCGACCCATATAAAGCGATAAATTTTGCTTAGACGATCAACGATATCACACGAAAACGTGAAAATAAAGGAAACGAACAGTTTTTAGTTTAGTTTCTTAAAAACTGTGATAATAATACCTGTAATATAAATCATAATATAAATTATATAGGATTTTATAAAGTTTTACTAATAAATTTTTTCTTCAACAGGTGTGGTTCCAAAACAAGCGGTCAAAAGAGCGGCGTTTAAAGCAGCTCACATCAATGGGACGGGGTCCATTCTTCGGGTCCTCCCGGAAGATGCGAGGGTTCCCTATGAACCTGTCCCCCGGGGGCCTGGAGGAAGGACCGCCGGGGTTTCCGTACTTCGCGACTGCCGATGGAAAGTTCGAGTTTGGCTATGGCCCGCCGTTCCACCATGATGCGCCGTTCTTCCATCCTCCGCCGGCCATGCCGTTCAACCAGCCAGGTTGGTAGACTGTTCGAGAAAAAGTAAATTATCAACGTTTTCAAGAGCATAACTGAGGACCTTATTCGTACCATTTTGAATTTATTAAAAAATATTTCTTGCTCACATATTTTTGAATATTTTTTTATTAAACATTTAGCAATACAATTTATAACATAAGCAAACTAGTACCATCTGTGCACAGAGTTTTAATACCAATTTCTTTTCACTCTTTTTCGCTAATATACTCATCACAGAAATTATAATTCATCATTTCAATATCTGTCCGGCCGGGAATCGAACCCGGATCCTCTTGCGTGGTAGACCCGGCATGTTGACCACTGCATCACTCAGGTCGTCGATTGGAATGAAACGTAATAACGGGCGCAGGTCGTTTCGCAGGCGGAATGGAGTCGCTGCCAGGCGGCGAGTTCCCCGAGCAGTTCCCCCCTCCAGACCACCTGGTGCTACCGCGGCCTTCCTCCCCCGAGTTCACCTTCGGCGACGCCCCCCCACCACTCCACCCGGAGGGTCTGGTCTGGTAGCTGAAGCCGGAGCCGCGGGACTTCCACGACTGATGCGGCTCAACGGGCTACCTAGTGGACTAAAGTGTTGAAAACTTTTTGGTGAAGTGAAACTCTTTGTGGATAGCAAAAAACTTTTTGGTTTCAAACTTTTTCAACATGCGTTTATTACTTGGCTGTTTTACTTATTTTTCATACGAAAGGAATATGGAGTGATGGGATTTTAATAGAATCACTTGATTTTAATTTTAAAGCTGTATTATTTATCTGGTGCTATAAGTTTATTTACTTGCAATTTTCTTCTGTTTTGAACCAATTATTATCCATATGAATGTAAATCGTTATTTTAGACGTCATTTTTAATAACTACCTTTCTCCTTTATCAAAGGATAATTTTGTGAATAAGCATACTTGTGTATAGTTAGAATTAGGTGTACAGAATAGAGTTTTATAAAACATTCGCTAATTTATTAAGTTAACAGTATTTATTTACAGTGGGTTTTTCTGCGTAGTAAAATAATTTTGGTTCCTATTTTAAGATAGATACAGATATCGCAACGCATTTTATTTTGTATATTTATTGATAATTTCTAAATATTACCTATGGTTAAGTACAATCAAGTAACATAGTGTATTTAAGTGAACATATAGTTATTGTGTAAATAATGATGTGTATATAATATTAAAACAAGAAATCTGTATGATATTATTACTGTGTATTTAGGGAAGTATGTACTTAATTAAGTAATTATATTTTATTAATGTTCCATATATTTTTTTTCTGGATAAAGGGAAAAGACTATCACAGATTTCGAAATCAATTTTTTTAAACATACTCTTTGATCACACAAACAAAGGTAAACTTACTTGAAACTATTGTAAATAAATAAAAAAAAAACAATTTCTTTCAAAGAAACATCACGTTTTTTAATTTAAATACGAAAACCATTATCTTTAGAGTCACGAAACAGCATTTGTGCATAATGTAAAGTAAAGTCGTATGAGGGAAACGAGTAAACTTGGATAAGCTAACCACGAATAACTGTAAAGTTAATTGGAAAATACAATGTTAACTTAGGACTGGCTAGTATCTATTTTTGCATTTTCACTTACAACTATAAAACACAAAAGAGAGCGTAAAAAAGAAGAGCTTTGTAGACGTAATACCTACATGATTATTGAAGAATGTTTTGCTTTGAAAGAGTCTCCCGCAAATTATTTTCATTGCGGAATTTTAAGCAGCTTTACCTGCCCCCTGATTATGTAACTTTGTTGCATTCGACTTTGACAGAAATCGCAGTTACATTGCTGCTTTAGTAAAAACCAATGTGACAACTATCTTACTTAAAGCAGCAATGTAACCGCGGTTTCAATCGATTTCAAACGAGAATTGTTACCTAGACAAAGCTTATCTTCGTTATTGCTTCGCTTTCGGATCATGTATGTTATTGACATAAGGTTTTACTAACAATTCGAATTTTAAGGCTCCTACATACCTCAAGTGGCGCCCTCATTTCATTTCAAAGTGGCCACTTTTAGCAATTTAGCGAACTACAACGAACAAAATTTTACTGAGGTTGTTGTTTGTGATTAAACTATAGAACCTTAGCTTCAATCTCTACATGTGAATTTTCGATACATTATGTACTTAGCGAGCAATAAATTTAATTTAAATGAGGGCGCCACTTGAGGTACATAGGGGCCTTAAAACGTCAAAACCATACATGTTTCGAAGCGAAGCGATACCAAAAATGTGACATCGGTTTGTAACCGATGTCACATTTTTGGTATCGCATGAGCCTGTAGGCTCAGTTTATTTAACTTTTGCAATTTTTATTGCTCGTCTAATCCTAGCTTCACATTTTTTTAATAGGTAATTGTGTTTATGTAATTGGTCGATAAGTTTCACTGATTATTTCAGATGGTATTTCTTTGCTACAAAGTAAAATTCTTACACAAATTTTAATATTATCATATTGATTTTTTATAACTCAACTATTTTCCTATTCTGTCTTAAAGCATAATTATTAAAGATTTGAAAAATGCTGGGTTTTATTGTTACATTTTGACTTTTTCATTTGTAACTTAGAATTATAGGGGCCATGTCCACAAGATCTTGTGTTTTTTTAATATACCTAATTTGTGACTCTGATTATAATGAAATTGTAAAAAAACAGGACACCTTATATGTATGTACTTTATAACTTAAGTGTTAATATGCGGTGCAAACTGTTGTCTATCTCTATCTAGCATTATAAAATTATAATGGAATTGTCTGTAAGAATAAAATCTATTCGGAAATATATGCTGCCTTTCATTGTTTGGACGGATTTTTCTAGCTTTCCAAATCCAGTCGTATGGCTTCGGCAAATAAGAATAGCACCAGTAAAAGCAGACTATTGACTATTATATAGTAATAAATTAACTAGAAGTAACAGAATTAGTAACACATAACACCTCTGTGAACCTTAAGAGGACGATTTTTCTCATCAATTACAATATACATAGTATAAAAGTGATATTTAATAACCTGATTATTCATTTCATTGAATTCATTCTGTCAGGTGCAGAAACACGATTCGTTAACTTTTATAACAGAGAAAAAATATCAAAGAAACCTCTTTTAAAACAGAGATTTGCATTTTACAGACACCTGAACGATTTAAGCCTTTAAATTTTCTGAGTAGAATTAGTCTTAACACTTTTTAAAATGCCAGTTGGAATTTTTAAAATGTATTATAGATTTTTATTTAAACGAAAAAAACGGCGTCGCAAAACTGCTTGCCATGAGTGAGATAGTTAAGTGTAATTTACAAGAGTTTGAGCGAGACAGTCACAAACACAGAGACGAAAATAGTTTATCGATGCGTCGCCTTAAGGGTTGGACCACATCTATCAGCACCGAATCGCGTTTTTCCGTCACCCTATCCTTTTTTATCGCTCAGAACCACCATTTGCTAGAGCGAGAAAGATAGCGGGAATGCGACAGCACGCGGAAACCTCGAGGCGATCGCATTCCCGCTATTCTTGATGAAACAATTTGTCGTTGAAACTGGAACTAACAATGCATTATTTATTTATACCAACAAAATATTTTTAAGTCACCTTTCCAATAGCTGACTTTTACAAAAGTCGCTTAAAATTTACAATTTATTGGTAGTCAAAAGAGTTTTAACAACATCTAAACATTCTACCACAAAACAAACGGACTTACCAACTAAACTAAGTTCCCTGGGCCTCGATTCTGCTAACGGTTACGTAATAATCGTGTCGCAATGGTGTATCAATAGTATTGCCTTTTGTTTCAATATTTTATAAAAGAGCTTTACTATTGAAGTACCATTGATACACGATTGTCACGTTGACATTTGCAGAATCGAGGTGCCGGTTTCCTCCCTGCCTCGGGCGTCGGGTGGGGAAGTCTTTACAGGAGGGCCCTCACCACGTGTCGTCTCCCACGCTTCAATGGATGTACAGAAACTCCAATTCGAACGTTAGAATTTATTGTGTTCGAAATACACACCTTTTTCTTAATTAGTCTCATTAAACTATAGTACTTTTACTGAGTTGGTATAGAATAGTAGATTGTTATATAAGGGTCGAAAGGAAATACCCATATGTGATATTTAGATTCGAGTATGGATTTGATAATTTTCACCCATGTTAAACACTCTACTTTTTCATTTCGAGTATAAGGAAAAAAATACTTTAGCAAAAAAATACAAAATAAACTGATGAAATTTTTTAATTTCGACATAGCTCACACAAATTATAATTTACTTTTTTTTTAATTTTAAATATGGAACACGCCGCGGCTGATTAAAAGTTTTCAAGTCGCAGTGGTTTTTTCTACAGACACAAGTATAAGGGTGCGTTTCCACTGAAGCGGAGCGGTTCGGTGATTCATGATTCATGATTAATCAATTCATTACACCGCACAGCACTGCTTCAGTCCAGGATGAGTACTTTTCGAGATATAATGCAGTTTTAAGTTTGACACCTGTCATCTGAAATGAAGATCTCACCAAAACTGACCCTAGCTGCCGCTCCGCTTCGCGCCGCTGCACTCCGCCGCACCGCTCCTGCTGCTGTGCGGTGCAATGAATTGACCAGTCACTAAGCACCGCTAATTACTTCGCTCCGTTTCAGTGGAAACGCACCCTAACATAGCCGCAACATTTGTTTTTAACTCTAAACCATATTTTTTGTATTATATAAACTTTTTCGTTGCCGATGAGGTGACTCTTTGGCCAACTACGTAACCAAATTCAGTTCTATTTTTTAAATTATTTTCCTCTCTAGGGTGGAACGCAAAGTTTTCCACCCGCTGCTCATTTTAAATATACATCACTTTCAGAGTATGAGAAATGAAAAATATTTCACTATTCAAATTGGTAGTAAGTAGTATCTAGTACCTACTTTCAGGATTTTTTTTCTATTACTTAATTTCAATATATTCAAAAACGACCTAAAGTTTTTAATTGACCTTAGGCCCAAAGTTCTGTAGGCATATTATGGGTTTAAGCTTATCTTTAATTTACACGGGTCGATTTTAGTCAACTAGCAAGTCACTTGCCACAGGCGACTAGTCGACCAGCAGATCGCCTGCGACTCAGCGACGGCGTCGCTATCATCTATGTAGTCGACGGCGTAACCTAGGTAACAATATGTTATAACACTGTTTTAGTTTTGGTCACCGGGTCAGATAAGTTTGTTACTCGGTCAATTTTAGTCACCTGCGGCCTAGGCCGAATTGCCATTTACACAGCCGATTATAGCCGTACGGCGTTAGTGACCCGTGTAAATCACACATTACTATACTCGATAGCGACTGTAGTTAAACAGGAATTAACATTTGTATGAAAACTTTTATTTAAGTGTAGTTAGGTACCGCCAGAGGCGCTGTGCCAAATGGCATACGAAATTGCTTACTACAATCGCTATCGAGTACAGTCACGTCTATAAATATGTATACAGTTTAGAACTTTGTCACTCTAAGGCTATTACTTATTTAAACAGAAATCAATGACAAATGACAACTACAACAAAGTGACAAAGTTCTTAACTGTATACATATTTTTAGACGTGACTGTACAATAAACGTAACTGTGCAAACTCATCTCATAATCATAATACAAATAAAATCGATTGACAAGTAATTTCATGAGACACAGTAGACACTTTCCGGAATAAACAATATTTTTTAGCCTGTCGTTTAGTTTAATGGAGTTTTTTTGCGAAAAGTTTCCACTTTTAGCAATAAAACTCTTTTAAACTAGAGTAGAGACAGAAGACAGTCAAGAAAATATTGTGTAAGTAAGAAAAAATACCACAAAGCTTCCTCGGAGTGCACTACAGAGAGATAATTCGCAATTTCGTCTGTATCTAAGCACTATGTTTTTTTTCAATGGCGGCACTAGTGTGCAGACTACGTGCTCTTAAGTACATAAATAATTTTAGGTTATAGTTCTATGAATTTCTTTCGATATTTTTAGTTACCAGGTCGATAACCGTTAAGATAATATTGATGAGAGTGTGTCAGAGTTCTTGAGGTAGTGTGTCCAAAGTGATTGATTGGTATCGAGACCGAAGCGAGGGTTCCACGACTGGTAATACAGGGTTTAACATAAGGGTATACAAGGTGTTACAAAAATACCCCTAATGCTGAATATGGCATATATGGACCATCAAACTGAACAACTTTTACTATGGGACCAACTCTGAAATCGCGAAAAAAAAATCAGTTGTTTCATACATTTTGATATTTTCGATTTTATTTTTTGTATGAAACAGCTGATTTTTTTTTGCGATTTCAGAGTTGGTCCCATAGTAAAAGTTGTTCAGTTTGATGGTCCCTATATACTATATTCGGCATTAGGGGTATTTTTGTAACACCTTGTATAGTATATTTTGACGACCTCCGTGGAGTGGCTTTGTACACCGGTTTTCACGGTGTCGCCATCTCTGAGGTCCCGGGTTCGATCCCCGGTTAGGTCAATTCAGAAAAACGAACTTTTCTATGTTGGCTCAGGTCTGTTTGTGATACCACCGTTGTCTCTGATTTCCATAACACAAGTGCTTTAGCTACTTACTTTGAAATCGGAGCAATGTATGTGATGTTGTCTAATATTTATTTATAGTATATCCCTTTATAAACAAATAATACGTGTTTCAAAACAAGAAGTCATTTATTGGTCAAACAGGTAAGAGAGAGTACAACATACATACGTACTTAAAAGAATAATAGATTGCCTGGAAGAAATTGCTATATGGAAATAAAGCTGCCTTTTGTGTGCTTTCTCTGTGTTGTTTTTCTTTGTAATATGTCATGTATTAGTGTGCAATAAAGTGTTTTTTATTAATTTTATTATTAGAGTTTGGATCACGAGTCGTAGCATAACATGGTGGTGTGTTGTCCTTAAAAATTAAAAAGCGAAGAGGTTCCTTTTAATACCTTTTGTTTTAATGTAAGAAACTATAAAAAATAACCAACTGGTCTATTCCAATCCAATTATAACCAAAACTCTTTTCTCCAACTACCTAATCAAATAAATATTAGATTAATACCAATTACATACGTTGACAAAGATAAAATATCGTTAACCAAAGTTAACCAACAATAAATTTCAACATTTCTGTGGAAATAACAAATAAATGCTTCACAAGTGCTTCACGTGACTGTCCATTAATTAGTACAATTGTTACTGGACGAGGGAAACTACAGACGGACAAACTTTTATGTATATAGAGCATGCAACACCCCTGCTGCCAATTAGGTGTGGAATTTTTTCGATCGTAATCAGAATGTTTATTAATTTTTTAGATAATCTAATTAGAATAATTGGTGATTAATTAATTGATTGAAGTACTTAGTTACTAATTATAATTGTTTATGAAAGGTCTTTCAATCTAATACAAATTCAGTTCAAGGGGGCTGATTCTGCAATAAACTTCTGATTGGAACTGACAGAAATCGCAGTTACATTGCTGCTTTATATAACGTAGTTGTCACATTGATTCTTACTGAAACAGCAATGTAACTGCAATTTCTTTCAGTTTCAATCAAAAGCAACAGAGTTACATAATGAGCCCTCAGATAGATTTACCAGATAGATTTTTATAGATTATCTACCTACTTACATATTTGTTTACATTTTAAATTTTTTTTACGGTTGAATACAATAACGTGGTTTTTATAGGATGTAAAGTTTGTAAGAGAAGAAGAGAGAGATGTCATATTGGAAGTAAAAGTGTCATTGCAATAAGCCTAATTATAATTAACTTTAAAACACCAAATACCAATTTTGTAATATTAAACACACAATTTTATCTGTTTAAGTTTTTTTACAATCTCGTTTTTTATTTATCTTTTTTTATTCAAATACTTACCTCAGTTGCAGTTGTATTCGCATGTATATATTTGTATTTGATTTTATAATAAGTATATATAAAAAAAGTATATATGTAGTATATCAGTTGTATAGCACCCATATTACAAGCTTTGCTTAGTTTGAGGCTAGATGGCACTGGTCCAAGCATTTATTATTATTATTATTATTATTAGAGCATTTTTTATTTAGATTGTCCACGCAAATCTATAACAGTGATGCAAATATAGCGGTTTTCTCTACAAAATGCGACAACTTATTTTTACGAGTGCAACTGCAACAGCAGTGCTACTACAATTACACTACCTTAAAAGCACTTCAAATAAAATCCTTAGAAGGTTTTATCAGCTCCATAGCATTACTGTCTGAGTACACGTGCGTGGTTTGACATTTGCGTGCGCTCGCGCCATTGGTCAGTGCGTGTGATCTCGCCGGGCGATGCGCCTAAATCACCGATTGTGAGGGGAAACGCCGATCGTACCTCTATGGGAAATTCTGGAGCGTTTTGTTCCAAAGAGGTTGTTTTGTTCGATAAAGTTTGAATGGTCGGTCATAAGGATGTATAAATAAGTAGGTATGGGTAATTCAATACTTATGCCCTAACTAATAAAGATTGTATAGTAGATGTATAGTTACACAGTGTTTTGTCCCTTTCTTTATAATGTCAAACTTAAATATTTGACAGAGAGTAACCATTGTGTAAACTATACATCTGCTATACAACCTTTATGAGTAAGGGGATAAAGCTTGTATGTAACCATATCTAGAATAAAGACTTTAACACAATGTCTCGGACGTCGTATGTCCTGTATTGTGTGAGATTAATTTTTTTTGCATGAACAAATATTCTCAGAATCTTACTTACTAGGATATCGCCATAGTTTTACAATGCCATTCCGTAGTTTCCTTTATACATAAATAAGTGTGGATGATTAAATTTAACAAAGTACCTACATTTAGACATAGTTAAATACTACCTTGATAAAAAATGACTTCTAATGAGACGACTAAGGGCCAATTTCTCAATCATCAGATAACAGATAAATAATAAATAAAAGTCATTAAAAAAATTGACACACAAAACGAATGATAAATTCGATATCAAACAAATTATCTGGGCATTGAAAAACCAGCTCTCACGCCCTAGCCCCTAAGACCAAAGAATTTTGTTTCACTTCTGTGAAAATAGTTAGTAAAAATCTTGGTAACTGTATAATCACAGACAAACAAACTTCTATAAAATACAACTTACTAATAGCTGTAATATTTCATATTCCACACACCTAGTTTCACCTGTCCGAAAATTAAAAAATAAAGAAAAATGTCCAATAAAAAAGTAAAAAAACGTCCGCCCCAAAAATGCCACACGGTAAAATTAATTATTGTTTTTTCCCGGGGTCCTTCAAAAATGCTGTGGCAAAAATTATTTGGTGTTTAGCCGCCAGAGGGCGTGGCAGCGTGTGATTAATACATTTCTTAAGAAAAACATTTTTAATGAGCGGACTCGCCACTGATTCTCGTTTTGTGTTGTCAGACTTAAATCGAGCTGAATCAACGGGCTTCACAGTTTTATTACAGCACTAGTTCTGCCTCATAGCTTTGTTTGCGTTTTACTAAAAAATAGCAAAAAAGATCGCGGTGTCTTTAAAAATATGTGGGCATCATAGAACATCTTACGCCTGTTATGTCTTTTGGAAAAGTTGTATAATTCTTGCAAGTTCAACAACACTTGCCAGGGGCAATTATTTATTATTAGTAGGTTAGTATACAATTCGTGTGTCAATAGTGATATTACGTCGCATTGAAACAAACGATTTCAAAAATAGGGTCCCAGCAGCGTTATCTTGTCTTTTATTGAAAAATGGGACTCGAAATTGTACAAAATTGATGTCATACGTCATACGTCATAGTCATGCGCAAAATGCTGCCGTTATTAGATAATCTTGATGACGAATAATCAAACATGTTTATTACATGTTTTATTTCTAAAGAGTTTTTGAAGCAGCATTTTTTTTTGCGAGACCCAACCGCATTAAGGTCTTCTCCGCCCACGGTCCAGGAATTTGCATTTAGTATAATCTGTCATTGTCTGGATATCTGTGGTAAAAAATGGCCGAGGGTCTGAATAGTTTTTGGGTGCTACCGTTATTGAGAATGATAATTGTATTGTAGTGTTTTAATTGAAGTAGCTGTGTCTGGGATTAAGTTTCGTACTCTGCAGTAAGTATGATCGTGCCGTCATAACTTAATAAAAAAATACGATTACGACACCACGTAACACATTTAGTAGTAGTCGTAGGAACAAAATGTCTACGTCATTTTTAAATAACAAGCACGTGGCAATAATTTCCCTTCATTTAAAAACGGTCTCTTATTAATTATCTTACGCAGCCTCTTTAAATAGTTTTACCGATACTGCAACCCAATTTTCTGTTTATTCATATAGCCAGCATCTCAAATTATTTTAAGTACCGATATTGCAAGCTTTTGTGTTTATTTTAAGATCGCAGCTAGTATAGGTGTACCTCTTTTTAAAATAGTTTTTTTACCGATGTTGCTACCTCTTTTCTGCTTATTCATATCTCGGGTAATCGTAGCCAGCGCCCTACTACATTATTTTCTACCTATATTGCAACCTCTTTTCTGTTTACTCATATCATCAAACCACCTCTTTTATAATAGTTTTACACCGATATTACAACCTCTTTTCTATTTTTTCATTATGTTCACAGCCAGTGCCTGCTTTTAAATAGTTTTTTACCGATATCGCAACCTCTTTTCTGTTATTCAGAGGATCATGGCCGGTTGGCTATTATTTCTGGCTGTAACGACTATCCACTCGTCCGCGCAGCTCATAAATTTTAGTCACCCGTCAGTCAGATGGGACGGCACCGTTACGGGGACGTGTGTCCATGATACGATGACTTATTTCTATATATGAGTTGTGTTAATTTATTATGTAAATAGTATATACTGCTCAAAAGAAAATAAGGGCCTCTATATGACTTTACACACAAAAGAGCTAAGGTATTTTTCTGATAATTTCAATCTGATTTTATACAATACTTAATTGTGAATGTTAAAATCTCAAATAAAAAAAATCCGAATTTATTTTAATTTTATATTGTTCCAAAGCTGTAATAGTCAATAAAATTTGCCGACTTTACTGTATAATTTCTCTCATTCACCGTGTATCAGTTAAAATAAAAAGAAATTGGAGTTTCATACAAAAATACGCATTTTACTTTTTTTATTCTAATCACACAAATCATCAAAGGTCAATTGCCTTTGTGACGGAAAACGAAAACATCCAAATAATTTGTATCTTAAAACGGTTTCTTATTCGAGATGATCTGGAACAAAAGTTACATTTAATATCTTTTAGTACCTTTTACATCTTTTAAATCTAATAAATCATTTATGCAAACGATCTTATGACGTGTAATGGAAACAAATCTTCACATGCCACAAAAAATATAATATTCATATTGCCACTTCGCCCGCGGCGTCTTCGCAAAATTATAACAAAATAAAAACTAACCTGACTCCGATTTATAATGAAAAAGGGATAAATTATTTCGGAAACCAATTATGGCTGAGCCCTCTTTGCTTATGAAATCGAAAGTGGGAAAGTTGTTTGTAATTTGGCTTTTTGATTCAAAACAATGCGTTCAGACGTCGTCATATGGAATAAACTCATCGGTGTGCCATTAAAATATACCAAAGGACAAGCCGTTATACAATTTAAAAAAAAATAATGCTTACAACAATTTACACGATATGTAATAGCATGCACGAAAAAATGAATTTTCTCAAAAAAGTTTGTAATAACCTAAACACCTATTTAATATGATTTTCACTGACAGTCAGCATGGCTGACATAGCGTTTTTTTTGTTTTTACATTGTCATCCTAAATAAAGTTAGCTAAATTATGGTAATATTGTTTCTAAACAAAGTAATGTAATATTTGCAAATATTTTTTTTTAATTGCATATTTCTTAAGCCCTTATTATTTGAAGATAAAACTCTTTTACAGATTCACAACAGGTTTTGCTCAACTTTTTACTTCAGTTGTGAATTTCCTGTACCTATTTCTTGTTCTTTCAGGAGCCTTGATTCAATCGCTAATCAGATAAAATGAAGAGAAGGCGTTTATCATTCAGCTTGAAAAACTTATTTAATAGTTGATTTTCATAACACAAGTGCATTAGCTACTTACTTTGGAATCGGAGCAATGTATGTAATATTAAATATTATTATTATTATTATTATTATTATTTATTGTAGTATGAAATAAAGTATTAAAGTTACTGTCAGAAAAGTGTAATGCTAGGTCGAAATTAGCTCCGGGTTCCAGGTCTTTGAGAAGATTTCAAACGAGCATTTTGAATAAGTATGGAATATTTAATATAAAATATGTTTGTACTAGACACTATGTGTCGCGCGGCGCTATTCAGAAATAATTCCGTCATTTGTTTTACTTTTTGTGTTGCGCTAGGAGCTGCTGCAGAAGACATTGACTTAGCTCGGCTTGGCCTGAAATACGGCCTGAAATAGTGTGTGTAAATATGTGCTTGCACGGAAACTCTCATTTTATTACGAGCGACTCCTGTTTACTTTATATTTTGTGGTTCAGCTATAGTAACTAATTTAACAAGGTGTTGACAACATTTTCACGCATTTTTTTAGAAATCTGTATTTTTTAATCATAGAGCCGGGAAGTAGGTAGCGTTCGCTAGCGGGGGTGGGCGTGAGGCGCTCCCATATAATACCAGTACCAGCCCGGATTTCCCTCGGGCTGTACACGTTTACGCCTTTGCACGGACCTGAGAAGTAAATTATAACAACAAAGCTATAAATTATTTAATCTTTTTTTTGTCTTAAAAGTTACAAGATGGCGAAATGGATTTTTAATTAGGAAATAGGATTAAGTAAATGCGTCCTGTTTAATCCTTAATTAGAAGTAAGATAGTTATCGTATTTTTTATTTATAATATTTTTTAATAACTTATAAAATAACTTAAAGCTGTTTCAAACAAAACTGCAAGGTTTTTCTTCCTTTACATGTAACACCATTAGCAAATAACGATAAATAGTTAGTTTAAAACTGGTGATTTTACAATTAAGAAACTGCTGTCAGAGGTTGGGTTAGGTTAGATCAAGGAATTTATAAATACCGTTGTAGTTATAAATACCTTGGGTTAGGTCGAATTCTTTGAGAGGCAAATGTCCGCCGAAGGACAAAAGAGGTACCTAGGTAGAAAATAGGTACCTATTTTACAAGTACATACCTCTAATACGGAAAGAAAAATATGACCCTCTCTAAAGGGATTAAACAGGTACGACACTTTTTTAGTAAAAATAGTTATGTTTTTACCAGCCCTCTTAATTCACCAATCACATTCACTCCTCTGATCATTTTTCACTGAACAAGTTACGCTTTTTTGGGCTGAAAAATATATCAAGCAGTCTAAATTACATAGGCCCGGAGCGCAAGCATACAGCTACCAGTTAAGCATCGCTTGTGTTGCCCGCGGGCACTCGGGCCACACCCTTTGCGTCGTTACAGAACATATAATTTTGTCTTTAGCATAATTGTTTTAAGCAAATTAACTTTGTAGTCGTATCAACATCTTTGTAGACTGCGGTAGTATTTTGATGCTGATTTGGAAAATTTGGAAATATTAGATAGTGTTAAATAGAACATAAAATATGGAAGAAATTATTTTTTTCACTTTTTTATAAACAATTCGTGTTCAATGTCAGCACACCAAGTCTTATGTTGACGTGTAATAAAGGCAGGGTTTTTTTCTTCTTTTTTTTTGTTATGGCAATCTACTTTCCTCTTGGAAGTAATTTTTGCCAGTGTCAAGTGTTAAATAGTTCAGTGGTAGATATTGTTTAATTTTTCATTAGAATGCGGGTGCATCGCATTCCAAAGCATTTGGCACCAAGTATATCAAGACAGTTTACTCAATTAGTTCTGCCGAGGAAGCCACCACTTCAATAAAAGTCTCAGCTTAACTCAACCAATTATCCCACATATTGTTTAGTTGCGTAGACACTTGTACCATATAACTGCACCAATTTTAATACACAATATCCACTATGAATCAATTTGAAAATAATTAAAATAGACTCCAAACCGAACTCGACAAAATGGCGCCAAAAAACTCAAGTATACACTGAGAAAAATAATGGCTAACAAAGTCACAATAAAAGCTTTGCTAAAATTTTCTTGTTGTAGAAACTAAAACCTCTGTTACCACATCCAGGCTCGTTTAG
Organism: Catoptria pinella; assembly: GCA_963556745.1. Classification (NCBI taxonomy): domain Eukaryota; kingdom Metazoa; phylum Arthropoda; class Insecta; order Lepidoptera; family Crambidae; genus Catoptria; species Catoptria pinella. The sequence continues at coordinate 6,266,846 of OY750779.1, forward strand.
TTTCCATATCAACTTTTTTATTGTTCTGGGTTTGTTGTGATAAGAACAACGCGCAACTTGTTATCATAAAAAAGTTCTTATAGTTAACAATAGTACGTTGTTTTTTTAAGGAAGTATATTTTGATGTAGTACTCAAGTCCAATCTAACAAAATAAATACTGTTATAATAATAACATGTGCATTGTTATTTTAACCATATTAACTAACTTGGTTGAGACGACAATTTGCTTGAAGTGTGCGACAAAGTTAATATGTTAAGTTTTTATTGTAACACGAACAATAAATAATTTGTCTCTGCCAAAAAATTCAAGTAATTTTGTTGTGATGACAGGATTTTATTGTGAAGTTAAATAAATATGAAGTTAATACAATAGCAAAGTGAATCCATCAAAAGCGTTTGTTATGGAGTTCAAACGTAAGCTGTCAATCTAACAACGTACAATGTAAACTTTGTTGTGATAAAAATATTTGAGGGTATGCGGGGAGTAGCGGGGAACGAAGAACTTTGTTATAATATCTATTTGGCATTCATTTCTTTTACGGGTGTTCGTGGATACGCACGGAAAAATGAGTGTAGACTGTGTATATAAAGAATTAAGTGACTTTAGTGAAAGTTGGTGTAACTGAAAAGTTGGTAGGATTGTCATTTTGTCGTGAAAGTATCGGGAGCACCATCACTTAATGAAAATAACATTTTGTAGCTCCAAACTATAATACGTCAAATTTTAACTCCAATTACTTAGCTTACCTAAACTCTGAAATCGAAAAAATCTATTCCGATAGTATTTAATACTTATATATAAAATGAGAGCATTTGTGTGTTAAGGTTGACACCACAATATGTAATTATATTATGGTGATCCCACCACTTTCATGAAAAATTACAACCTTTTTTGTTGAATATCTTTTTCTTAAATAAATGTTTGTATATTTCACAAGAAATTTAAAAAAGCATGGGTCCCGCCATTATGGTCGTGATCCTATGTCAAATGTTTTCTGCACTGATTGTGACTATGTTGAATAAATATTTCAATTTGTCTATTTAAACTTTATTTTACTAAAAACCTTTATAATATTATTTCCCACAGATAATGGACCGCAGACGGCTACTACCGACAGTGGCGTCACTCCCTAAAATTATTAACTACTTTCTGAGAATTAATGAAAACCAAGTTCTATCTAGAAAAGCACTTAAGAATATTTAGAACCAATAGAATTATTGAAACAAGACATTTTCCAGATCTAGTGCCAAATCACACGAGACAGTGCATTACTAGAGAATTTGGTTTCAATATATTTTCAGGCAGTAGTTAATAATTTTACGGAGTGGCGCTACCGTCGCGGGAGTAGCCGTCTTAAAACTGTCACAGTAACAATTTTCCTTTGCTAGAGTAGCAAAAACAAGTTGATAAGAATACAAGGTTATTTTGTTACTGTAATGACATTAACTTAGTACTACAGCAAAGGTGAAGTTACTATCAACCTTACCTAACAACTTAAGTTTGCCGTAGCAAATATTGGCATTTGCTGTAGTTCTTAGTTAATGTCATTACAGTAACAAAATAACTTTGTATTTTTATCAACTTTTTTATGTGACGGTAGGTGCAATAACAAAGGAAAATTGTTAATCTATCAAAGTCTATCAAAGCTCAGTTGTTATAGGAACATAGTTAAATTAACGCCAAAACATTTTCATATTGTTACAAGAACAGTTTATTGATTGTTGCAATAACAATATAATAATTTTGTTGGTCTAACAATCCCTACGCAGAACGTTAACGTTGTTAGTGTAACAAAAACCAGATAGCAATAAAAACGTTGTAGTGGTAACTATCCACCTTAAACGGCTCTCCCCTGTTAAAGTTTTATTGTTACACCCAACAATATTTTTCTCTCAGTGTAGGTCCTAGGACCGTGACGAGAATGCCGAGCTCAAGAGCTGTTTTGTCCAGATCTAAATCTCAAAAATGACATCCCGACGACATAGACACACGACATTTGTTAAGATAAATAATATTAGAGCCATTTGTTGATACTAAATAATTTACTAGAAAAAAAACACCTCGCACCAGATCACCTTCTCGGACGGGAATCGAGCAAGCGACTTTTGGATGTCCGGTCCATATGCTCTTACCGCTGAGCTCACATTTGTTGATATACTAAAAAAAAAATTTTTACTCATTTAAGGTCGACTTGTTGCGGATAACGCCTAAATTTAATTTCGAAGAATGCATATTTCATTCTCGTGTGATTAAAAAGACACCCATATTAAACTCAACCTTTTTGTTTACATTTCACTTTCGTCAAATTCTTAAAAAAGCTTAGATTTTTTTTAATTTATTTTATTTAGTTTAGCTATTACACTTGTAATCACCTGTGAAGCGAAAAGAAGAAATCTAGCTACTAACTTTCTCTTCCTAGACACTTAACAAAGCGCTCGCCTATTAGTCGAATACAATATATAGCTACTATTTACAAGATGCAGCCTACATGGTTCTTTTTATTTTTTTGTCTTGTCTATTCGTTTCTTTCCCACAGTCCCCGCCTTGTAAGAAATGCTTGGTCATCATAAACACAAATAGTTGGAGGTAGGGAGCAGTAGGTGACGACACCCTATATTCGGTATTTTTTGATTAAAACATTAAAATGTTGATGTGTAAATCAAGACAATAATAAACTATATTCAAAAATTTTCATTCATTTTCTTGTCCCTTTTTTTTCTAGGTTTGCTTTACTAAAGCTAACGGCCTGTTTCACAAGTTTCTGATACCTATGCTGACTGTGATCAAAATACTCTTTAAGAGTCCGGCGAACCGAGAGCTTCCCATACAAACGTAATACCAAAATGATTTGCAATTTGAGCATAATTAACTCTTCTTGTGATGTTATTCGGATTATGACAGTATTTGTCTACGTTTCTATTGAATAAAAATTCCAAAATACTAACCCAATTCGAAATAAATGCCAATTATATTTTTTCATACAAAACTGTAAATCGCATTAATTTTTATTTGTAACTAAAATCCAATAAAATAGTAACTAATCCCCTAAAGGTAGGGAAATTGAAACTATTTCGTTCTTATAGGTACGTTTACCGTTCTAGGTTGTTATTATTCTAAGCCTAAATTAAACAGATTTAACGAAGTTTGTTTCATTTCTATTCCAAATTCAAAATAATATCATCGTACTTATGAAACCCACTGGTGTCATAACTTCACTGTGCCACCAAGCTTTCATTTTATTTTTATTCAGAATAAAATTTAATCACAGTTTAATCTACTGTTTCAATAGGCGGAGTTTTAATGTATTTGTTAATGGTGGGTTTTGTTATGTGTTGCGACTTCTGTGTTAAAAAAACTAAATCTAAATCAATCAATACGCTGATTTCTCATTCACTTAATGAATAGAATCAAATTATGTATTAGATAAGTACATAATTTGACTACGTGACCAAATTAATAGTTTCAGTGTTTAAGAGCGCGTGGTCTGCACACTAGCGCCGCCATTGGAAAAAAACATAGTGCTTAGATAAAGACGAAATTGCGAATTATCTCTCTGTAGTGCACTCCGTGAAGCTTTGTGGTATTTTATAAAAAGTACCACATCAAAATACTTTTTAAGTGATAACACTTTCACAATATTTTCTAAACTGCCGTTTAGTTTAATAAAGTTTTATTGCTAAAAGTGGCCACTTTTATTATTTTATGATTTTTGTCCAATGACGGCGCTATTGTACAGACTGTGCTCTCTTAAATCAGGTATGCAATAAAATTATTTTCTAACTTTTGTATTTGAATTTAATTCCTCATTATAACATTGAAAGAAGGCTTTACAATGCATGTTGCTTATAACAATTTAACCCTTCAACGCCTGGAAAATGAGACCATTGTTATCCGGCTGCATGCGGCCGCTCGGGCATTGATGAATTAATGCTTTTCAGAGTTGAGTTGATGTAAAACTTTCATCATATCAGCCGCACGATACCCACTGCTGGGTTAGGCCTTCTCCAGGGATCTCCACAACAATCGGTCCAGCTTGGCCTGCATCCAGTCCAGCGGCTTCGCAGGGTCGTCAGGTGCGCCTTTCCAGAAACTTTCCGCCCCAACGGCCATCGGATGTAAAACTTTAGCTGATCGATTTTTAACTAATCGCACATCAGTGTTTTGTGTGTTACAATTATAATAATATGATTAGATATTTATATAATTTAATGTTTCTCAATTTTCAAACCAAAAGGTTCAAATAAAACTATAAACAAAAACAGCAGTTTTATTATACCCATGCAACTGGTGATGCAGTTTATAAAAAGGAAAATTCTCTATGGATATCGTATGGGCGGCGCGCGCACCACTTTAATAATTACGGGGTAGCGGCTCCCGCACTCAGGGGGCCGACTATCTACACCACGTCTCGTTCGTAGCTTTGCCATAGCGTAAGTATTACTACAATAGTGGCGTAACTTGGCCAAAGAAAATATAAACTTGACCGGTTGAGAGCTCAAACACACAGGATGCGCTCCGGTCATGCGATCTATGCGACATATGGGGTCGGAACGCAACCAGTGTGAAAGGAATAAGAGAACTCCATACATCGCATAAAACGCAGCGATTTGCGGATCGGATCGCATCCTGTGTGTTTGAGCTCTCATAGGTGGGGTGCAGAAATGGGCGGCGTCGACCCCTCACCGCCACCTCGCAGGCAAGCAGTACGAAACTTTTCACCACTGACAGTGCGGTACCCATTCTAAATACTAGTCGTCATTTGTCTGCATTCATCGCCGAGACAAAGAAGTTACAAAGATATTATTAAAATATGGACCCGGGCTGTCCGAGATGTACGAAGAGCAGAACAAAAAACAGTGTAGTGTAGTATGCCTGTTTTTGAAACGGATTCGGATCGGACGCAGTGAGGAAGGAAACCAAAGACAATTTACAGTGGTGTACGTGATTTTGCTATAGAAAGAAACCATCTTGTAAAATCTGTCGATCCATAAAATACATTTTACGAATGAGGCTGCGTGACGGACATCGAGGGTACGAAATGCCCGAAACTTCGACCGAAACGACAGAAAAGTGCAGTCGGAAGTAAGCCCCTTGGCTGGTCTACGATCAACGCTATAGATGGCGTGAAATCCATGAATTATCCATTGCAATCTGAGACAAGATTGAATGCTAAGTATAAAACGTGAAATTACTGACCACCTCTATGATAGAAGCCTCTTTATTGATCACAAGATAAGTTACTCATTTACCCGTAACAGCATATTATTTATACCTGGGCCCTGTTTCAACCGCCTCTGTGGTTTAGTGGCTCGCCCACCCGTCTAAGACGCAGGGGTCCCGGGTTCGATTCCCAGGAGGGGGTACATTTGTACTCGGTTTGGTTGGTGGTAGGGCTTATTTCAAGTCCGCCGATCAGTTTGTAGAAAGACACGGAAATCATTCACTGAATTGTTTGTTTGCTGACCCGATCTCCAATTTTACGTATTTTATTAAATTGCATGGGTTGCATACGCATAGGGCCATACCCCATACAAACTAATATTTTTATTAGTATATTTCAATTAGCTGCAAGTCTACTAAAAATATTCGTGGAACAGGATTTATTGGAACTTATAAACTAGTAGCTAATAACTAATAAGCTAGTAAGCTAAGACTTTCCTGAAACAGGGCCCAGGGCCCTGGAGTAAAGGTCTTTAAAATCTCACGTAGCACTGTGTCATAGCAAACTATTTACTACGTGAGACACAGTCACACAGTTCTTTCTACGGGGATCTTTTGTAAAGATTTAATTTATTTCTAATTATTACGGGATATTGATACAAAAGATACAGAAGACGGGGTTAAGTTGCGGCCCTTGTACATTTTCCATAAATGATGAATACCGCAACACAAGTAGACACAAAGCAAAATATTCAGTGGCCGCAATTTCAAGCGTTCCGATTTCAAATAAAGAAAAGTTGAATTTTCATTTGTTTCACAAAAGTGACAGAAGTTATATAAAAAAGAAAATAGATGAATTTCTAATCACGATCAGGATTTTTTCATTTACATTGTGATTTACATTCCCTAGCTCCAGTGGCCTCAGTTCCATGAGAAAGAAAAAGAAACAGCGAGCATCGCAGCCAGGAAGCCGCCCCCCATAATTACGGCTGCTGCCGACCCGCCTACCAGCTAGATGTACGATTATGGTACCGGTCTCGGTAACCTCAAGTTGCCGTACAAATAATACTGCCCAAGAAATGGAAGGGAAACTTTTTAGAATTGCTTTAAAAGATTTGCTTGACGATGCAGCCTGTGGGCATAAACATTGTTTGCCGAAAGTCATTTGTTTTGAAGGTGTAATGAAAAGTTGCATGAAAACTGCACGCGTAACAAATTAAGAAGTTCATTTAATCTAATGATAAAAAATACCTGATTTTTTCTATGCCAACACAGCACAAAATTAACCCTTTACAACCCGTTTTAGCTGACCACAAAACAAAAACCCTTCACACGACCTATCCGTAATTAAAATGATAAAAAAACATTCATGAATGAATATTGCCGAGATAGGCTCTCTCATGTTTATTAAAATCTTAGCTGGGATCTTGGCCTTATGATTTATGTGCAGAAGGTATGGGCCGCCTTCATTCATTTGTTTTTTTTTTACTTTCTTTTTTTAAGTCCACGAGAACTAAGGAGTTTTGTAAGTCGATTTTCAGATAGGCTTGATTAGTTTTTAGCTGGGATTAATCGGTTGTAAGTTTTTTTGGTGGTCGTGGTCGGCGTTAACTGCCCCCAGTGATTTGTGGTGGAAACAAAAGGTGAAAGGATTGAAAGTACTGTTGGAGAAGGTTTTTTCGAATACACGAGCTATTTGTTTGTCTTTTGTTTCCGCACACTACATTTATATTTTTTGAACTACGGTCTTTTTGTTATTTTCAGAATTATTTCTGAAATTAAAATTAAACCCGGATTTTACACAATCTTTATAAAGACATACCAGTATGCTTCGAAAGTCAATATTGCATTTCATATTCTTAACTGTCTTTTTAATTTACAGATTGCAGATCTCTAAATTAGGAATCATTCTTGACAAAACGTTGATTTGCGTAATATCACGCGTTTTTATTTAAAAGCTATATCTCAATATTTTCTTCTGCTTTATTATAAAGCGATAATTCAACGAGCATTGCAGATTGTATGCTCTTACCATTACGAAGCTATTGCTATTCCTGTTAACAAATTGAAAAAAATCAATCGCGGAAGCCAACTAAATTTTTATAACTCGTCTAATTCTCTCTTATGACATTGCTAAACACGTTAAAGAAATATAGTTTGCAAGCATCGAGAGGCCTAGCTTTCCACTATAACGTCTTTTTCTCAAATTCAAAATGACAATTGAATGAAGCTAAAAAAACCTGCTCTAACTTAATCCGTTCATAAAATAAATGGCCATTCTGCTTGACTGGTTAGCCTCTTAGTATTATTTCTTCAATTGCTTACGCTTACCTTACGTAATAAGTAATGATTGTCTGTCTGTGTCGACAGCAGCTTATAGATGGTACGTCATTACGGAGGTAGCAGTAGCTTCTATTTGATCGATTATTTACGACATTCGATATTAATTTCAATCGATTGATGATAAACGTGCGATGTTCACTTGTTCATCATTAGGCTATTAACATCGCCACTGCAGCCGAAGTAGTAGTACCTATGATGAACCCGACAACTTTGATGATTTTAGAGTGGTATTTTAGACAATTTTGTCTATGTCAAGATGTCATTTTTGTCATTACTGTAACGATAAAACAAAAACGCTCTCGATCTCATGAGGAGTACTTAATTATTTTCACTGTAATAAAATGAAAATATTTTATTTCAAACCATGTGTGTCCATTATTTTGTTAGTCACAATTGATTTCTTATCCCTATGTCAGTAGCATTATGAGAATAACAGTAAGTATAGGCACAGATTATATAGGAGCCACAGAAATATTATCATACTACAAAGCAGTTGTTGTATGGGTTTTAAAATTAAAAAAAAAAATAGAAAAATATAAAAAGCACATTTTTTATTATTTCAATTTCATATTTCAATATAACTACCAACTTTGACAGTGAAAATTCGTTATCATGCTAACTAAATCAGCTAACAATCCCACTTTATTTATAACTAACAATAAAGCATAGAAAAAATCATACCGTATAAAAAGCAACGAACTTACAATATTCCCAAAACCCATTAGGCCGAGTCAAAAAGGCCCCAACATCAAGTTTACGAGGTTCGAACTAAGCCGGGTCCCACTGATGTGGTTACAAACCGCAGAGCCAAAGATTAACACTGAAGCTATAGGCACATTTATATTCAACCAAATTGACCAACAAGTTTGAATTACCAACCACCACCGCGCGCGCTATTATATGGTTTTATCGTTTCTCTTTTGTTTCAGTGTAACATACAGTTTTTCATTTGTTTCTCACTGTATTGCTGAGAAAAGGTAACTTGGCGTTGACACGAAAATGGAAGATATTTCTGGGTTTCCTACGTGAGATTGCCACAAGACTAAAAGATAAATTCTCGGACTAGGTATTTAAAGAAAGATGTGTTAAATACTAAAAATAGCATTCAATTATTCGACAGCATAGGTATGAATGGCTTTTAACAAACTAAAAAGATGTCTATAAATAAAAAATAAGAGTGAATTTAAGAGATGAAAAGAAATAAAGCAAAACCTACGACTTCAAGAATCAATAGTTTTCAGTTTCATCAACAGACATTTAGTTCCGCGGTGTGGAAACCTAATCAAGTCGTGAATCTGAAGGTCCCAGCACTACTATTGTGAATTCTTCGTACAGTCATCACGTGCTATTTAGTTAAAGCCAATGATTTCAATATACAACGTGTTACAAAAATACTGAACAACTTTTACTATGGGACCAACTCTGAAATCGCAAAGAAAAATCAGCTGTTTCATACATTTTGATATTTTCGATTTTCATTTTTGTATGAAACAGCTGATTTTCAGCTGCGATTTCAGAGTTTGTCCCATAGTAAAAGTTGATCAGTTTGATGGTCCCTATATACCATATTCGGCATTAGGGGTATTTTTGTAACACCTTGTATAAATCAAACCCTTCAACGCCCGGAAAATGAGACACGATGAGATTCCATTGTTATACGGCCGCATGCGGCCGCTCGGGCGTTGATGAATCAAAGAAAAATCTATAATCGGTTTAGCGGAAAATTTGCTGAATTGTTACGAACCCCTAATACGATATTATGTTATTATAATAATATCACAATCGTCAATTGTAAAAATTATTTAAAGAGCTCGATGGTGTGGTGGGTTAACGCATTTTGCAGTCGAGCAACTTTATCATGGGTCGGTCATGGGATGGATGACCAAAAACTTTATCGTCTCGAGCTCCCATGCTTCGGAAGGCAAGCATCATGTTAAGCGTGGGCCCACGTGGGTTTGGCTATAGCTTTAAGACCCATCCGTCTTATCCATCCACAAGGAAGCCTAAGTGCCCCAGCTGTGGGGACGTTAAAACGGCTGGCGGTGATTGCTCAGATCGACGACATTAAATAAACCGGAAACTTGCGAAACACTAAACAAATTATGTTCGTCGGTTGTTACAGTTGATTTACTAACCTTTATTCTTAGAACGTAACCCGCGTGTTTATTTTAAAATTTGTCCAAAAACGGTGCTGTCATCTGTCATGTTGTGATGTCATGCGTGGGCGCCGACAACCGATCACTGCCAATTTTGAAGTTGGAACACTTACTGCCCGCGCCTCCACCAAGACGGACCGACCTAACCTCAACTCTATTGTCTTTTATTATAAAATTCCAAATTTGAAAACGATTACAATCTGCAGGATAAAATCAAAACGACACAACTCCTTAAAGCCCGCTTTAGGAATTTTTACCTCAGTGTTTTAATTTTAAGGTTGGAATTTCTTTTTCAGTAAAATCTATTGTTTCGGTCTGACGACTATAATGACATAATGGGTCGATCCGATGCAATTACGCGGCACACGATCGATTATTGTGATCAATACGGGGGTTAGCCGTCGGTTCGCTGCCAATTTTACATCTTTTTTCATATAATTTGTTACAAACAATGCGGTCGCGATGCGATTATCGATAAGTCTATTCCGCAGATGTCGGTAGAAGAGTTTTTGTTTAATATTTTCCATGTCATATCTGATTGAATAAAATGCACATGTCTCTTTCTGAACCTTAAATTAAAAAAAACATAACTAGCTGATACATCAGTGGTGCAACGGTGTTAATAAATATATTTAATAAATCGTTTTTAAAGTAAAATTGACAGAGTGGAGTGACTACAATCTTTCAAAGAATTTCATTACTTCTAAAATAAAACGATTTTTTTATTGATTTACTTAGCACTTCTTTTGGTTTGTTTACTTTATAGAAATAGTGAAAGATACTTTTACTGCTTAAGAAAATTTGACAGCTTGAATTGGTTTAAGAATGAAAATCAATTTAAAAATAAAACTCTATGATTTTGTTCATGAAACATTACATAAAGTAGATCACAATTTATATCGACAGCAAGTTTAACTGCATAACTGACGTTATTAATCGATCAATCGATACGGCCCCAACCCTCGGCGCGGATCGATCGGCGCAGTCGCCGACATGGATCGACAATTTCGTAAATTGTGGTCCGATTAGCGGCCGATTACGACTATTACCGACCGGCGGACACCCGTGCCCGGCCGGGCCGATTAAAATAATCGGCAATCGATAAAAACCGGTGAAATAATCGATAAAATAGGCTTTTTAGGACTTTTTCGGCAGTTAGACGAAACACATGATAGTGACCTAATAACGGGTTTATTTTATTTAATTAACTTGTTGTTGGATCATTTTTCTATTTGTTAGTACTGACTCTACTTTTGCATGATTACTATAGGAATGTCAGCCATTTTATGCCGTTGATGAAAGTCAAGTTCTGTCGTAGGTACAATAATAAGTACTCATAGAATCGAATCCTATCTATAGGTACATAATGATTACAGTCTGTTTATACTTACTTGTCCTATTAAGTTGTCATACATCTTTTAAATTTAAATCGTTATATAAAAATATAGTCTTATTAAATCAAATTGTCACAAAAAATCGTAATTTCTTTCGTAATCTATGTGTGGAAAACGATTTGTTGTATTTTATAATTGATTTTTTTAATATAGAGTTGGGTGAAGATTGTTTACCAATTAGGACAAGTAAGGATTAATGAACTATAAATAAAGCGTAGAATTAGCGCGGTCAGTGGAGGTTTTATTTATCTTGTGTAACTTGGGTTTGTGCTGTTCTACTCTACGGACATCACATGGCACGGTATTATATGTATAACTGAGTGAAAATCTTGATAAATTAATCTTTGCTTCAACTCTGTTATCGTGCTTAATTCATCAACGCCCGAGCGGCCGAATGCGGCCGGACAGCAATAGATTATCTGTTGTCTCATTTTCCGGGCCTCGAAGGGTTAACTTAATAAAGACATATATGCTTAATTTTTTTATCACTAATTAAGCAATTTTAGTACAGTTCTAACAAAGTAATGCCACAGAATAAAAACGTATTAAGTAAGTGTGGTAGACCTGTTAAATGAAAGCGCAGATACTTATTTTTTTTGTCCAATGCCTTTCTATCTGAACTCTAGCAGAAAGAGTACCGACAACATGAGTTCCCATAAAAATCATCCACCGTGTATGATTATTCACTATTAAGTATAAACATAACAATTTACTAAATTACCCGGATAAGAGCTTAAGGCTGGTCACCCTGTTATTATTGATGGTCCTACTAAACGCTCTTCTGCGCCGGTAAGCGATTAAAATACTAGGTACTTAAATACTATTTTAGTTATAAACTATAATTTTATTTTAAAATGCGAACAACGCGCAAATCAACGTGATACGAAGAATAATTTGAGGATCTATCAACTTTTAATTGCCCTTCCAGTTTTCCTGTCCCCAAACATTGAAGTATATTTTCTTGAAAATTTATGTAAACTACCTTAAAAATAATGGTTTGGAAGTCTTAGAAGTGTATATCTTACCGGAAAAACTAGTTTTGTCTAGGCTAAACTAGTTCTTCCTATACGCGATAGGATTAACTTGTATAGCCTAGACCAAAGTTTGTCCTAGGCCCGATAGGATAAACCTGTTTAGTTACAAAGAAAAACCACTCGCAGCTTTATCAAGATCAACTAGTTTGGCCTGGCCTAAACTGGTTTAGCCTAAATAGGCTAAAAAATATGTACATTAAGCCCGGTGGCTTAATGTACGTACATATTTTTATTTGTCTAATCAATAAATAAATACTTTTTTTATTTTGATGACCCTTGAATGTACTTTATTTGTGTACTTCATCGCCGCGCTATTTTTAACAGAAGTAAAATGGTTTAAGAGTTTTTCAAAGCTATTTTTATAATTAATTTATATTAGAAAAAAATAACTCCTGATCATTTATTTCATTTATTTATTAGGTAACAAAACATCAACATTAATCAAGACAAAATAAATACATTAACACATAAATTGGTTGGAAACACCTAAATAGTGTGTAAATATTATAAGCGTCCCTTAGATTTTTCCTAGTATTAAAACATGGAAGTAAACAAGTACAAAAATAATTAATAACTATATTTAATAAAAAAAAATTGTTAACTTTGATTTTTCCTAGTAAATAAGTATAAGTAACTAGGATAAATAATATATTAGAAAAAATACTAGAAAAAATCGACCCACCCGTAGCACCTCAGAGGCTCAGACTGCTTCGGGTGGTTCGATTGTTTCTAGTATTTTTTCTTTATTTATCTTAATATGAAAATAGCATTGTGAATGCAAAAAATCTCAATAATTAAATAAGTATAAGTAAGTAATAAAAGTTGATCAAACCCTAAAATCATTTATCAATAAGCCTAACCCCCAACGTGACACGGCGAGCACTCCAGACACCTCGCGTACGATGTACGGACGGATCTCCAAAGACACGTCAAAGCCTATTCTAATTTAAACAGGACTGTTTACGTCCCAGGGGCTTGGGTCACAGAAATCTCGAGTGTGGTGCCAGTGAAAGCGTTTAACACTGATAAAATGTTTGATTAGAACACTATTTCAAGGGGTTTTTTGTTTCGTTTTGGTTATAAATACCGACAAATTGACTCATTTGTGAATTAACTTCTTTTTTATACAAAATACAAAAAATACATTTTTTTTTTCAAAAATTACATTATTGGTTATTTTATATCGGATAGGTTATCTTTACTTAAAGGGAGGAGATGTATAGATAAAAGGATACCAGTAAAATGATTCCCTCCCAAATTGATATTGCTGCATAGGAATCCAGTAAAATGATTCCCACCCAAATTGATATTGCTGCATATTTTTAATATCTACGTTTTAAGCAACCTGTCACTTTAAAATGAATTACACTTTAACACACGCTAGAAAAATTCGTAAGGAAAGCAAACAAGAAAATACTTTTTTAAGTTTTTCAGTTAGAAAAATAGATGTTGATGTCACATCGGCACTGTAAATTATAGTTTTATGCGTATTTGCCTCACACAACAGTATTTATATACGTAGGCACATTTATGTACTTATGTATGTAAGATAATGTTAGATTAATATTTTTTTTCGTACTATCTAGAATTAATATCGGTTACACCGCTGTCACTAGCGGCCCGCCCAACCCCGAACTCATTTCAGGGTTGAGTAAGCACCCGCCCGCCTCGCGCCCGGGGCGGTTTGTCGAACCATCTCGCTGTGCCGAATCTACTCAATACCTAAAACTTACATCTGTTTGAAAAAAAAATATTGGAACTATCTTTGTAAGCAGAAACACTTTTGATTGAATTTTACTATGCTACGAATGATTGTCAAGTTTCAAAATGTACCAAATCCACTCAATACTTACCTCTAAGACCTAAATTCTAAAGAAAATTTTAATAATACGTTTATTTACCGTTTATTTACAACGGATAAAGTAAGAATCTTGTTCAGTTTTCATTATTTTTATTAATTTGTACGAATACGCTACGTGCGGTAGCAATGTAGCTATAGTAACAATTTTCTTTTCAAACTAAATTAAGAGTATGCTACTCAATCACCTTTTACGGCCTTTTTTCGCCTTCATCTTTATTCGAAATCCATAGCAATCCTGCCGGTCGGCACATTTGGAAACTCTTCATAAAAGTCCATTAGATTAGTCGCTAAAAAAATCGTATTAACATTCGATTTGAAAATAAAAAGTAATACAAACAAAATAACATCGAATCACCCTCAGGAAATCACTTTAAACTTGACATAGCTCTTAAAAACTTCAGATAGGAGGCGTGTTCATATTTGCAACATTTCGACAAATTTCTGAACCACAGGGTGCTATTACATCTACAGTTCTTTAAGGGGGCATAATAGACCCCCTGTTGTGTTCAACTGTAAGCGTACACATGGCGCTAAAGGGTTCAAACAAGGTTCAAAGTATTAACCATGTTTCGAAATTTGCATTTGAACATTCTGGTTTTGATAGACTTTACATGGACTTTACAAATTGTTTTTTGTTTTCATCAGCTAACTACGAATACTTTCGATATTTCGTGATTATACCTACCTAACCTAAAGTTAAATAGTACTCTCTAGAAAACAAAAATCAGATTATTTTTTTGTAAAATACAATAACTATCATCGCACTGATGAGAGTTGGAGATAGTATGTAGTTAGTGTCTCAAGGAAAAGGTTTAGGAAGCTAATATGTAGATACTTTTATAAATAAATATTGGACAACGTCACATTAATAAAAAAACTTATCATAAATAATTAAAAAACGATGTTCGCACCACATTCACTCCTCAAAGTAGCGTAAACCAATATAAAGACCAATGGAGATTGAAGATAACATTTCCGGACCTGTATAAAATGCATTTATACTTATTAAAGACTATAAACTGTTGCTCACTGGCATTTCAGTAAAAAAAAGAAATAAAAAAATAATGATGTGAACCGCTATTTTCGCTAGGATGCGCGGGCGCCGCCCACCGAGCTTCCACTGACTTCCGGTCTGATGTTAATCGATCAATTTGCTCGTATTATGTTATTATGAGTGTTGTTCGATGGTTGGAGGTTGAATACAAAATTATGTTTAAAAAAATACTTACGAATATACTTTCGAAAATCGATCGATTTACTATTTATGTTAGATCTTCGATCAGATGATTTAGATAGAGTTCTATTTACACTGGCGCAACCAGCACCGCAGTTTTTCATGGCTTTATCTCTTTCTGTCACTCGAAAACATCATGCACTAGAGCAAGAAAACCATTCGGCCACTTCCTTGATCTACAGTATTGGCGAGCCGGTCGTCGCCAAGGGATAGTTTCGCTCTAGCGATGGCTCTAGCAACGGAAATCACTGGGTTACCGGTAGTTTTGACTACGAAACTTAGTAAGTTATGAAGCACAATTTCCTTTAGGAAATGTATATAAATTTTCCAAAAAGTCTATTTTTCCAGTATCCGAACCAAATAGCTAGAGTGGTCACAGTATTCGTAAATATTGTGTGCGGCATTTTAGATGCAGGGTCAAACTACAATAGATTTTTCGTATATATTCCCTTTATTTCCTATAATAACATCGATCGAAAGCGGATACATTGGTTTTTTAATAGACTTTGATATTATTCGAGATAATGGCTGGTTCGAAAGTTAAATAAGTAATTACTTTTTGAATCATGCTAGTATGTCTTGAATAAATGTCATGGTGTTTGATTTCGAGCTTTACAATATTTTAATTATATCACTACATAGGTATAATTTGTTCGTATTAAAAATGAAATCACTTGTAAAACAAAAGTTCTAATAGTTTTAAAAAGTTTAAGTTTAACACCAAGTTTGACTTTTCTTTTTTCCGTTTAGTCCTACTAGTTTTATCCGTTTAGTTCTAATAGTATTGTCCGTTTATATACTAATTTATGTTCAAAATTTAATAGGACCAAAAGTTTAATCCTATTGAATTTTTGGCAGAAACTAGTAGAACTAATCGGATATTCTTTTCCGTTTAGTCCTACTAGTACTAGAACTATTACGGATACAATGAATATGACAAAGCACTTTTATTGTGATTGAAGCTTTACATTTTTGTGACTGAATTAGTAATTACATGAATAACAGTTACTTTGAGCTAAAACATAAATAGGGTACCTCTACTTTTTTTCTTCTAAACCATATTCATATTTTCATAGTTAGTCTTATTGTTTTTGAGATGTTATTTATGTGGTAGGTATATTTCTGGGCTAAAATTTTTTTTCACTCGTTCTTCATTCCTAGGGTTGTCACACTCAAAAGTCACGCAAGTGTATCGAAAGGCCTCTTACACACTTGTGCCCAATTCCGCACGTGGTAATGTCACACTGACTCAAATTTTATGCGACATTAATTCGTCGAAGCGGAAATTTGCTCAGCAATGCGCGGCCAATAACACCCCTAACACACCCAACACTTTTTCGAATAGTTTTTGTTTTTATATTTATTCTTTCTGGTCTTAACATCTTCATAATTTCGTTGCAACACACTTATCGTTCACACCCCTAATGTATTAATCTATTGCTATAAGTGAAAACCTGTAATTGGCTTTCTGTTTAACATATTGTAGCTTATATATTGTTGCTGTTGGTTTTCCAATCAAATAAATAAAAAAAGTAAAAACAAAGTAATATTTTTATTTATTTGTTTATTATTGGGTAAGAAGAGAGTGATTCTCATGCGCCCCTAGGAACAATACTCAAATAACCAAGTCAACCCGATCACTTATTGAAGTTGGCTACTTCGAAAATTATTTATTCATAATAATAAGTAGGTACTTATTTAAAATTCGAAACTCATTTATTCAGTCTAGGCTGTTACAAGCACTTGTGAATGTCAAGTGAAAGAAGTTATGCCATCGGTTCGCAAACTCTAAGCGGGAGACAAGTGGCCCTACCATGAGTTGATGCAAATTGTTAACGTAACCGTAAACTATCGTTTTCTCTCTTTCACTCGCATTGACTGTGAGCAGTATATTCGATAGTTTACGGTAGCGTAAACAGTTTGCATCAACTCATGGTAGGGCCACTTGTAACAAGAAGAACCGACAAGAAACTCGTCAAGGGCAGCTTTTTCTCCCTGTATATTTCATAGAGTCGTCAAAATTTGAAAAATTACCTCAGTATTTACAGTAAGGTCATTTTCCATTACACTGATTAACAAAGTTTACACTAAATGGGTACTAATTGGAATTAATATTGTATTAACATCATCTGCCGTGCCCCAGCACATGCCTGGCTTACGGATTATTAATATCATAAATAGGGAAAATATACAGTCACGTCACGATAACTTTTTACATAAGTATACTTACTTCAGTAGAATTGAATTTCCACGTAGAATGAGATAAAAGATATGTGAAAGTGTGTAATTTATGTTTTTTTTTAAAGAAAAGTTAATGCTTTATAAATTTACGATTTTACGCATTTCACAATGCTATTTTTATATTAAGATAGCTCACCCGTAGCACCTCAGACGGGATCTTACCTCAGTCCCGTAATTAATTAACTAACGCTTACCTCTCATTTTAAAATTGTGACAGTATATTAAATAAAACATTACACTTATCAGAACAAAAAAAAACAAGAAAATCTTATTAATTCGTGACAAAGAGAAATGAAGATGCCACGATAACTCTTTACATTTTTTATCTAGTTTGAATTTCAAGGTGGATTACAGACTTCATTAAGTTCTATAGAAACCTGTAATATGCTTTTTAGATAGGGTACTAAGAAGCGACCTGGATTGATTATTCTTAAATACGATCGAAGCAAGAAAAGAATAAGATGGCAATTAAGCATATAGTTGACGTAGTAGTTTGACGACCTCCATGGTCGAGTGGCTTTGTACACCGGTTTTCAAGGCGTCGCCATCTCTGAGGTCCCGGGTTCGATTCCCGGTTGGGTCGATTTAGAAAATGAACTTTTCTATATTGGCTCAGGTCTGGGTGTTTGTGATACCACCGTTTTCTGATTTCCATAACACAAGTGCTTTAGCTACTTACTTTGGAATCGGAACAATGTATGTTGTCAAATATTTATTTATTTAGTTATTAATCTTGCCATGCTAGACATTGCCTTATCATTAATATTATTTAAGTTACTGTAACAGTGAAAATACTTTCCTATATAAACTACCGTGAATATCAATTTGTCAATGTAACCATCAGCCATTTTTAATATCCCCACTGCTGAGGCACAGGCCTTCCTGCCTCCCGAGTAGATAAGGAGGATGGGCTATGACCCACCACGCGGGCCCAATGCGGATTGGTGGGTGCTAACGACTGCAAATGCAGCCGGGGTCAACGGCTTAACGTGCCTTCCGAAGCACGGAGGAGCTCTAGATAATATATTTTTGATCACCCATCCCATGACCGACCCTTGCGAAGTTGCTAATTAAGTATTTTTCTTTCCAATCTCGCATTCTTAAGGAAACCCGCCACTACGCATAAAATCACGTCTCAGACAATTGGAAATCTAGTATCTAACATCTAAATATAGCGCTGTTTCGCTTCAAAAGCTCCACAGAACACACCCAACGGCCGAGTCAGTCACGTATCTCGGCGTAATCTGCGAACACTATAATTTGTGATATTGCCCGCTGCAGCGGTAGCTTGATTAAAAATCGGATAAAATTGGATATGGATAGCGAAATGGCAACGTCTACAGATGGTGGGAAAGATCCATGGGAAACATCACTCAACATCGGTGTATTGGATTCGTAGTGCTACCGATCGATTTGTTTTGAATTGAAAGTATAGAAGAGGTTTTTCAATTTCTCGCGTATTTTAATATTAACCTGTTCAGGTTATGGTTATTTATAATACCGTTACTATGAAAATATAATCTAGTTTTAGGCCAGACACAAATATAATTTTAGATAGAATCCTATTAACGTATTTTGTTTTCAATCAAACTGTTCAACTACTTACTTAGTTAGTTAACAACATGTTACAAAAATACCCCTAGTGCCGAATATGGTATAGAGGGACCATCAAACTGAACAACTTTTACTATTGGATCAACTCTGAAATCGCGAAAAAAGAATCAGCTGTGTCATACAAAAATTAAAATAGAAAATATCAAAAAGTATGAAACAGCTGATTTTTTTTTCGCTATTTTGAGAGTTGGTCCCATAGTAAAAGTTTTTCAGTTTCATGGTCCCTATATACCATATTCGGCATTAGGGGTATTTTTGGAACATGTTGTATGACTAAGAAAACCGTTATAATAACAGTAAAATTAATTCTTGTTTTTGGTAAAAAGACACCTAAATTTTTACCAAATCCAAATGTTTGATTCAGATAGATTAAGTTACAACGCGAATCAATATTTAAGTATAAGTAGTTTGGTGCACGAGTCAGACTTACACTTGTTAGTTTTTTTTTATAAACAAAAACAAAACAAATTAATGCCATCAATTACACTAAAAACAAACAGTCAATTATTCAACTCAGCACGTGTACAAAACCATCATGGCCGATTTCACGTGCGAATAATTTGATAGACCGGCTTAAATCGAGACAATCGAGTAAACTGGGGACCGAGTCGGACGAGCCATCGGATGCTAATCGATTAGTACGTGACTCATTAATGAGCTTAGATTCTTTTTTGGTGTACTTTCAAATAAAATATTTGGGAAATTAACAAGTGTAAAAGAAACACATAAGCATTTTACTACACACATTCCTTATTATGCAGTTTCACAGGTTTCAAATAAGTATACCAATTGCAATAAAAACTGCAACGAACTATGAAGAGATAACTTCATACACCCGTCGTTTCAGATTTTTGAAATACTATAAGACCTCCAGTGTACCCTAACCAAATCCAAATAAATGATATTCTATTCTATTCAGATTTTTATTTAACCAGCAAATACTGTGATCTAAAGCCTATGAATATGCCTTGAATGTAAGTAGTTGTCAGAAATTCAAAGACTTGATATCTTAGCAAGTTACACTAACTTAAATGTGTTTCTTTTGTGATTTTTCTATTCTATCCGTATATTAAAGGGATTACTTGAGCATACAGAAAACAATAAGTATAAAATCCTCAAAAAAGGCAAAAAACCTGCAAAAAATCATCAAAAAAAAACCGCCACAACCTTCAACCTCTGCTTTGGCATAATTTTAACCATCCCAAACGTCAAAAATGACATGGGATGACATTTTCACAATCCGCCGCCGTATGTCCGAGAGATCTTAATTATTTCGAAGCATGTAATAAAAAGTTATGTCCGTGTCCTTCTGTGATATACGAGTTAAATATCAGTTAGAAAAACATCTCAAAAGAGTGTTTTATTTGTTTGTTGACACGAAATAAAACTAACATGCTTTATGTAGAGTTTAAGAACATTAAAAAAATATATGCGTATTGTCAATGGATGGCATGTGGAAATAAGGAGGTAAAAGATAAGAATTAACAAAAGTAATATTTAAATCGGTAATATGTGCAACAAAGATTAGGTTTCCGGAGATAGATTTGTCATATTTTTTCTGAATGAGCATCTTGAATTAATTTGATTCATGTTTCAAAAGTCTGATGTGAGGTGAGTAGAATATAACTAAATAATAGTTAAATTGAGATAATTGAAATTAAAATTTAGATGATGAATTTATTGGTATATACTGGCAATACTAGTATACTCCAAAAGATAGTGCAGCTAAGGTAATACTTGTTGGATTGCTTATCTTTTATTGTTAAAATAAAATAAAATAAATATTTGCAATAAATGTCAGAAAGCCTTTTTTTTTAGTTAACACCTACATATTTACAAAATAATATGTACAAAAAAAAGACTCGCACCAGATCATAACTCTCGGACGGGAATCGAACCCGCGACCTTTCGAAGTCCGGTCCAGTGCTCTTACCGCTGAGCTACCGAGTCTATATTTTCCTACTACCCGTTCCAGACTTTCGTATATATCGCGTGATACAGCGTTTTATAGACACACAACTGTCAAAATCCATTGTCTTTTGACAATTAAACATGATAAATCGCTATATCATATCGCGTTTCGGTGGTCATGCCAAGAGGACTGGTTTGTTAACGAAATAAAGCATTTTGTATTTGTATACATTTTTTGCACGTGGAAGAAAAACCGTTTGTATTATTATCTGATGATAACGAGTGTATAAATAAAGATTTACGATAACATTAATTAATCATATTTCGATCTTATATTAAAGCACTTCTGCATTTGCCAAACAGATTTACACCCTATTCTGTAGTCAGACTGTTGACTTTCTCACATTTAGGAGAGCTTGACTGACATTAATCAGGATTATTACAATAGCCACCCACCAATCCGCATTAGACCCGAGTGGGTTACCCGTCCGTTAGAAAAACCTATCCTTATTTCATATAATGAACTACAAAATACAAAAAATTTACGCCTTTTAATACAAAAAAATTGCTTAACAACTTAATTTATAAAAAATGAAAAAATAACCAGTATCCCATAAATTAGCTTCAGCGTTTGCGCATACCACGCGACCGCCACGTGGCGAAATGCTGCTGCAAGACAGATCCTATAACGGATCGGAATTTAAGTGCCTAATAGTGTGCCGAATGTAATCCTGTTCGATCGGTGTTGGGGTGACATGTGAACACCAGTTCTAAGCTTCAATGATAATTTATTGTAATAACTTTGAACAACAAAGTCCAAAACAGTTTTTACAAACTGTTGACGACCTCCGTGGTCGAGTGGCTTTGTACACCGGTTTTCAAGGTGTCGTCATCTCTGAGGTCCCGGGTTCGATCCCCGGTTGGGTCAATTAAGAAAACGAACTTTTCTATATTGGCTCAGGTCTGGGTGTTTGTGATACCACCGTTGTCTCTGATTTCCATAACACAAGTGCTTTAGCTACTTACTTTGGAATCGGAAGAATGTATGTGATGTTGTTAAATTTATTTCATTTATTTATTTATTTATTTATGTTGATGAACCGAAATTGGATGAAGCGATTTGGTTTGCAATTCTCAAAGTCAATTGATACCTTTGGTAGCTTGAGATATTCTTTAAAATTTTATGTGTGTAAACATGGAGATAGACGGTAGATTTAGTAGTGATATAGTTATTAGTTACAAAACCAAATTTGCAAGCTACCTTTTTTTATAGTTAATAGGTTTGCTCTTGACCCCAGTCTAGCCCGAAAGCAAAGACAGGGTCTACGATGGAGCGAGCCTGCCCAGAGGCACTGGCATTCCCGTACATCTATCGGATATACTGCTCATAGTCAATGCGAGTGACAGAGAGAAAACGATAGTTTATACGGTAGCGAAAAAGTTTCGTCAACTCATGGTAGGGCCACGGAGCTACTTGGCGCCGGGCTCCGGCGGGATGGTGGTCACGAGCCAGGCGGCCTCTTTCGGAGCATACCACCGCTATTAAGACCTTCAGTCGTCACCACAGATTGTAGATTGTGATGCCGTTGCCTGGGGTGGACCGCGGAGGTAGATAACAACCAACCCAAAACCCACCTGTGGACATCTTTTCCTCGATAGTTTAATTTTAACGCATATTTGCATATCAGCCATTTTTTTATCCATACGGAACCAAACACCTTCCTCATAGGTGGATAAGGACGAGAACAATTATTGCAAGAATAAAAAAGTAGGCGAAAACCGTCACCTTCTTACTTTTATAAACTAGATACACTTTCCATCGAAAAGTCAAAAGCTTTGAATCAACTAAACCAATTAATGGAGACGAAGACATGGCTCAAACCCTTGTCGTTAAGTTGTTGCGCGCACCTTGTACTTATAGCGATTAAGTGAAAAGCGACAGCGATTTAATTTATGCTAATGCAATTTTATTATGTTTCAAATGTGAAAAAACTTACGGGATAGGTATAATTACTTATGTATGTTATTTTTTCAAACACATCTGGATTTCACATTTGTAAAATCATTTATCCAAATAAAAGTAATAATCATTATACCTAATGTCACATACACTAATGCAAATGTTATATGTTTTGGTGAACGAATGTATGAGAACAAAATAGTTATAAGATTTGTTAAGCTGATTTTTCTGATATAGAGTCTTTTTACATAAGAAATAGCAATTTAAACAAAAAGTCTAAAATCGAATTTCAAGTCTGTGCTCAGTAGATAGATCCTCTATGATTACATATAAACCACAAAATCTTATGACTTGTTCCAAAAGAAGTCGCCCCTCACGCCCGCTGTTTAGTTGCGTGAAATTTAAATTTTTGCTATTCATTGTGGACTGTTTTTCTGGCGGTCTTTCTCGTGGGGTCCAGCCCTAACGTGGGGTTCAGCTAACGTACAGTAAGCGTCAGGAGTGTTGGCAAATTGGGGTTTTTATACGCTGCAAAGATAATTTTATACGGCTTCAAGACTAATTATTCATGGGAGGTTGTCCATGATCCATATTTAAATATGATCAATGATTTACGAGGGCAAAATAAAATGTTTTGTGACATACCATAAAAACTGCAATTTCCTCTTTACAGTGCATAAAGAACTTTGTTTAAAAAACTGAATATAGTGGTACAGGCGTAGATTCCAGATTCCGTTTTACTTTTATTAAAAAATGTAAACTCATTCAAGAACGCTTGGAACAAGTAAACATGAATGTCATAAGGGTGTCAAAAATTCATTTTCCCGTTTTTCTCATCGAGTATCCGAATTCATTTATTTGAAATTGCAAGCAATGTACATACCATGAATTTCTCAGCAGATTGAGAAATTCGAAATAGTGAAACCATTATTCTACTAAATTCGTCGTAACTAAATAAGGCGCGTTTTTTAATTCGATCCAATTTACCGTACTTTTCTAACTTCTATTTCAAATAATGAAATCGATAATCAGGCTAATATAAATAAATATATGCTTAAATTTTGTGCTGTGAATTATCAACCGAGTTTTGTTGCACTTGAGAAATCGTCCAAAATAGCGCAAACGCATAGGGAAGATTGCTGGAGCAATTATGAAAAAAAAAACAGAGGTGTCATCGCGTGACTGACTAACTAAGCCAAGAATCATCTGCAAGAGGCATCATCATCTCCCCCAAGG
The DNA here is from genome assembly GCA_963556745.1 of Catoptria pinella. Taxonomy (NCBI): domain Eukaryota; kingdom Metazoa; phylum Arthropoda; class Insecta; order Lepidoptera; family Crambidae; genus Catoptria; species Catoptria pinella. The sequence goes on from OY750779.1 coordinate 6,290,992, forward strand.
ATCTCCACGACTATCAGGAGGGGTATTACAAGCTCTTAAAACATGTCAGCTTTCTGAATGACTAGGTATCTCTTTTATTTGTTATACAGCGAGAAAGAGACGCATTGATAGCCATTCAGAAAACTGACAAGTTTTAAAAGATTTATACCCTACCCTCGGAGCGTCGTCCGGTGCGCTTCTGAACATTTCCGTGCAAGGCCTACTTTTTACCCGACTGCCCAAAAAAGGAGTGTATTTTTTTAAATTCGAGTACCTATCTCACATTAGGACAAATTGTATAGAAGCTATCTGCTGTGAAATCCCAGATTACGGTTTTGTAAATCCGTTAAGCTTTTAATGATTTGACATCCAGTAATAATTTTATTTCATTAAATGGTAACATCAGCAGGAAAAACTGATAGTATCGGAGCCAAAAAAACGAATATGGAAAAACTTTCCAATGACTTTTTTGTCGGCTATAATAAATAAATTTAAAAAAAATCCTGCTCCCTCTATGTACCTATAGTATACAGGGTGAGAGGAAACAATTTATACAAACATCAAATAGGCTAAGACTTACTATTTCAAGAAATCAATAGAGATTGGTTGTATACTGATGACCAAGACTGAAGATTTCCACCAAGTTACCAAAGTTTCAAACAACGTTCTCGGCGAATCCAAAATGGTTGTATCTGCTACTCAGTTTTCGGTACAACCCCCCTACTCAAATATCCAACATTCTATTCGGTTGAACGCTAACTATTAACGCTTAAACACGAGCAATAGACGATTAAATCACATGTCGCAAACTCATATAAATCATAGACTTTAATGTATTGTATGGAATTGACAATCTTACGACACGTTACATAGTTAGCTTAGCGTGCAAATGGATAGAATGTTTGCCTTTTGAGTAGGGGGTAGGACTTTCAAAATCGGATAAACGATAAACGATCTACTATAATCACTGAGCCCCGAATGTGGTGCACGCCGGGACTTGAATGTATCTTTTGAATCACCGTCCTCCGTGTTCATGATAAATAATATACTTTAGTCACCCATCCGATGACTGACTGAGTGAGCTATTGTAGCATTAGTAACTTAACCGTTGCAATCACAAGCCAAATGTGCTAAGGCACTGCGGCATCGAGCTCTTATAAGCCGATATAATATAATATTTACATTATTTTCTTACCCATTAATAACACACAAAATACTTCGCCGCCTTATTTCAGTAGATTCAAACTAGTAACACACCCTGTATACGAATCTTCCGAGATTTGTATGAACACAAAAACCATTTCTCACTAAACTAATCAAAGAGCAGTTAACCAATTTCGAATAGCAAACGCATAGAAATACTTCCATAGAAAATGCCACGCGCCCTGTTTAGCTACGGAGATGGCCGAAAAACTTCTCATTTTAAAAAGTAAAATAGTGTTTATATTCTATACATTAGAGTCTACATTTCATTGACTTTTTGACTGACAAAACAGGGAGTCAAAGTCATCCGAAAAAGTATGAATACGACATCACATGATGAACGTGTTCACCAAAAATATCTGTTGAAGCATTGACATAGAGTGCTTTTTAGTTTATATTGTATTTTGTTAAATTGGGGAGTTTATAAGCATAAAATAGATAAATAAGATTGTGTGTGGGTGTGTAGAATTGGTTAAATATTATCTGTGGGGCGTGTTTGACGCGTGCAACTAGTTATAATGTTTTCCCATGACTATTGCAATTATGGTGTTCTATGACTAATTAAAAAGATTGCAGTTTAATTTTTACCTTATTTGATTTATACGTTACCTTAAGTAAATTACAAGAAATAAATATACTGCTCAAAAGAAAATAAAGACCACTATGTGATTTTCGATACAAACGAGCTGATTTCTGAAGTTTTTTTCTATAAATCCAATCTGATTTTATTTTGATTTGATATTGTTCGAAAGCTGTAATAGTCAACTTGCGGACTTTACTATCGAAGTTTCTATATAATTTCTCCTATTTGCCGTGTGTTGGTTAAAATTGAAGAATGTTAAACACGTATTTTTGTATGAAACTCTAATTTCTTTCTATTCTAACACACTGCGAATATGAAAAATTATACAGTAAATTCGACAGTAAAGTCCGCAAGTTGACTATTACAGCTTTCGAACAGTAATAAATTCAAATAAAATCTAATTGAATTTATATTAAAAAACCTTTCCGAAAGTAGTACGTTTGTATGGGAAACCACTATATAGTGGCCCCTATTATCTTTTGAGTAGTACAACTATACACATACTCTTTCAAGAAACGCTTTATTAGCTTAAAAATTAAATAACGAATATAGAGGTGGGATATTTTATTCAGTGTCCAAGAACAGAGACGAGATCCTTTTTTTATAAGTAAATACAAAAAAGGCTTTTATTTCTCTATTGTACTTATAAAAATACAAGCCTTGTAAATCTTGTAATGTGACCTGGTAATATCACTTTTTCTTGAAAAGATTACAAGATTTGCTAACAATCTACATAGATGGTGTTGCAGACGAGTCAGATCAATGGGCGATGATTTAGATTTGAATCTATATATCTTCAGATAATGCAATGTATCAAGTGTCAATCTAAACACATACATTTAATGCTTGGTATAGACTAGACAACTTTCAACCAGAAGACAGCACATGGATCTGACTAAGTAAGTCTAATTTTGGCCACCCACGTTGAGTATACAGGATACAGGGGCCCTACCGGCTTACTTTTAGAACTTCGGCGGGTCTGCCAAGCTTCAACTTAAAACAGATAAATCGAAGTAAGGAGTTTCGTATTGTACTATTCGCCGAAGTTATTTAGAAGATATCGATGTTTGTGTGACATCATGAATTGGGTTTCCACATTTTTGCCCGACTGGGGCTCGATTTATCTGTTTTAATTTGAAACCCGGCAGACTTTCCAAAGTTCGATGAGTTAGCTGGTACGGCCCTAGGTATACCACAGCCTAAGTCATTAGCAAACCGATGGCAATGGACAGAAAAATACTAAACGATCAGAGATACCTTCTTTAAACAAAACGTCCGTCACACTTCCCTTAATTTACTTATCGTTTTTCTCACTCCATGTCTCTTAAACGATTGAAAAATGACACTTCATCAGCATATCCCTAATCGCAGTTTAAAAAGAAATAAAAGACCCCGGATCCTTATCTGCTATAAAGTCTACCATCGTGTTAACAACATGAAAAAAAGCTAAAACTTTGTGACTGCACGAATTGTCACGTTCTATACGAATTCAACGTTATTCATTAGTCGTTAAGGCACCACGATTATCATAAAACTCTAGTAGAAAATAATCTTTGGTTCGGGCGACGTGTATAAATATGCCATGGGGTAAATTTACTATGGTGATTTGAGTATGCGCTCCCGCTGGGTGCAAAGGTACCGCGCGTCGGCCATGGCGCTACGAATGCCCATTTTTTATGACGTAACCCGAAAAAAATTATACATATATTTTTTGACTGTCATCGGGAACTAATTTCGGGAGGTTTTTTGTGGTTTTTCTGTTAATAATTAGGTTGTAAGCGTTTTGGATAGCCGGCATAGCCGGTCGGTGTGCCGTGATTTTTTGGTATTAGTCTTTTCTAGCTGGAGTGATTTTCATTTGTAAAACATCTAGTGTCCCATTAAGTATATAAATTAAAAACATGCTGTAAAGTTTCTAACACAAATCTCTGTTCTGTGCGTTTTAAAATTTCATAGTTTTGATTTCATTAAAAAACTAATGTCAAATAAAGAGTTATTGCTAATGTTAACGATAATTTTTAACACCTATTTTACTCGTCCCCTAACTCTGCCATCATAATCGTAATTATAAGACAGTTATACAAGCTGTCAATTTGTCACACGACCAACGTCAGCATTAATTGTGTTAAAACGTGAAATGATAATTATAGCGTTTCACTCTATCACTGAGCATATCAAAGATGATAAATTATCACATTTGGAATTTAAACCTGAAAAAAATGAAGATTCAAGAGATTCAACTTTTTCTAAAATTAAAAAATAAAACGTCGATTTGCCGGCTCGGGGTTGCACTAGCTGAATCCTCGGAGATCATTTAAAAAGTAATGTGGAGTGGGGTCAAGTGACTGGCTGCCGTCATCAATCAGTCGTTCGCCGTCCTCTCAGCTCAGGGTTGGTAGATTAGGTTTTTTTGGCAATTTTGGGGTAAATTTCAATTATTGGGTAAACAGAAAATCTTTTCATACAAAACGTATAATTTTAGGGAACCAAAAAATCGTGTTTGGGGAAATTTAAAAAAAAAACGTATATTTATAAATTTTTATCTAACAACCCTGCGTTCGCTGATGATGGATGGCTCCTGAACATTCGGCTACGTTAATAATTACGAAAACAATTATTTTTTGTTTGTAAGTATGTATGTATGTTGTTTTGTAAGTAATTAATTATCAATACTAATGCCTGGAAAATATATTGCAATTTTTATGCAATGAAATACGATATAGAGCTAAGTACATATTTTTTGGCATATTCTAGTGTGGTTCTTGATCTCTTTTTCTCTCAGCTTTAGCAACAACAACGACGACGAAAAAAACAGTTTCAAACCAGAGTTGTGTAAAATTTTCTTTTACAAAAAGTTCAAACATGGAAATATTTGTGCAGAAATGCTTGTTAATAGACTGGTAAAAAACAATAATGTAGCTATACTAATTCACTTTATGTATATAACAAAGAATAAACAAAATATCAAGTGCGTTTTAATTAAGATTAACTTAACAAAAGATGTAAGCAATTCCCCAGTCCAAATTGTTGAGACACTTGTAAAACTCTTGGAAGTAAAACTTACGTAAAAAAATATTTAAGTACGCGTTCGTAAATATTAATAAATTAAAATTTATGACGGTGCCTGTTTTTTGAAAAAATCGTCTTTGGCATGTTTACTTTCAAGTTTGTGTAAGCCATTAAACGAAAATGATACTTTACTGGCCACAGAGATTGCTTACAAATGAAGAAGTATGCCAAAAAGACGATGGAGCTAATTAACTCGACAAGAACTAAGTGCCCTTTTAAAATAAAAAGATTTTACCCTAAAACACGTAGGCAATTTTAAAATCATGAAGTCTTTTTTATTATTTTGAGTCTATTTTCTTCTTCATAAATAAAATTCTTTACCAGCCACAATTTTTCAAACAGGTATATACCTACATCATATTTTTGTAAGAAAACATAACATGTGTTCCGGCCGGACGGAGGGCTGGCAACACTGAGCCTACGTCTCGTCCACTTCACCGCCACGCTCGGCCCATGACTGACACGATAATAACTTTAATTTAATTAAATTAACTTTGTGGAAACAAGATTAAACGTATAACTTTAAACTACAATCTTTCATTTGTTAACTACTTTAACAAAGTGGCTCTCCGGCGAAAATAATCATCGTGTTAGCGGCCGGGCATCCTTCATCCTTCAAGAAAAAGCGGCGTCATCGCGTCCATTTTGTTTGACTCAAAAGCGGCGAGGCAATTTGGAATAAAATTGGATTGGAAAGTGGATTGTTGCTCTTGGAGCCTGTGAGACATTGCAACAGCGTGATCCAGAGGTCTAATCCGAGGAGAGTAAGCCCTAATCTAATTATTACTATTTTTTCCTATTTTACCTTAACCTAAAATTCCTTCACGTCCGTCTTCAGTCGCTTTTTATTTGTGTGAACGAATTGGCTTGCTAATCAAGCGTTAGGTATTAACGTAATCTAATCTAGCTTTGAGCAAGCCTAGCAAGCAAGCAAAATAAGGTTGTTTTTCAAATACGCACGCTGCCTGTTTTCATTTTCATTTTACTACAAAATACCTATAAGTTTAATTTTGTCATCATTGCAAGTGATAATAGGTATTTCACTCATTTCCTTTGTTTCAAATAATTAAATCGATCTGTGGCTGTGGCACTTACTCATCCTATTGCACTTTGTTGGCTTATTTTACATCTAAGAACGCATTTAAAACATTGCCGGAGCTTGGTCACGAGGTCGCTTTAATTATAATTTAAGTATTTTTGCCTCGCTTCCATTTTAGGAAAGAGTGTTTGTGTTTTTCGATAGTTAAACGGTACTTTGCCGACAATTCCAGCAATCCCACGCGGTCGCGCGTTGGACTTTGGAACCAAGCGAACCCCAGCGCGCGCGCCTCGTGCCCCCCGAGTGGGAGCCGAAGACCCCCCGGGAGGAAAACCTGTGTTACTGGAGCATCGCGGACCTGGCTGCGGCTGGATCTGGAGCGACTCATCTCCCTTTAATCAGGCTTGATTTGCACATTTATTTATTTCGCAGTTTGTTGCCCAAGTGATAAGTTTATTGCGATAATTTCATTTCGTGTTTCGATTTATTTAAATACATTTCGTTTAAAAAGATACAATGAGTGTTACGGAAGCCAAATCAGTTAGTACCGCTGACCAGAATGCTGAGTTGTCTAGTTTGGTCAAACAGAGGGGTATTTTAAAAGGTCGACTGACTAAATTCGGTGACTATCTTAACAATGTAAGTGAGTTAAGTACAATTTCCTCAGTTAAATATAAAGAATTAGAATTAAAATTGAATAAATGTCAGTTAATGTTAAATGAGTATGAAGTTATTCAGGATAAAATTGATTTATTGCATGAGGATAGCAACGAACAAATTAGGGAGAGAGACACAGTTGAGAATCAATTTTTAAGATTAATTTCTATTGGTCAGGAATTATTGGATAAGCAGATAGGCAAAATTCAAAATGAGAAAAATCGTGATGAGTTTAGTACTTGTCACTCTGAAGTAAATAGTAGCACAATAAGGTTGCCTACAATAAAGCTGCCTACTTTTGATGGAAATTATTTATCATGGATTGAATTCAAGGACACTTTTGAGTCGATGATAAATAGTAATGAAGGGATTCCAGCGATAAATAAGTTTCATTATTTGCGTTCCTCGCTAGAAGGAAGCGCATCAGTTGTAATAAAATCTATTGAATTTAGTGCAAAAAATTATTCACTTGCTTGGGATTTATTATGTCAAAGATTTGATAATAAAAATATTCTTATCAATAATCATTTAAAAGCGTTGCACAATATTGAACCTTTGCGGACAGAATCTTACAAAGCTTTGAGATTTATTGTTGATCATGTCTCTAAACATTTACGTGCTCTTGATTCCCTTGGCCAGCCTACAGATAAGTGGGACGCCTTAATAATATTCATGATATCGGCAAAATTAGACATTAACACTAGTAGAAAGTGGGAAGAATATAAATGTAACCTTACTGATTTACCATTATTGAGTGAATTTTACTCCTTCCTGCGTAGTCGTGCTGATGTGCTTGAGACTGCTTATTGTAATTCGAATCGATTTGATAAAGCTTCTGATAACAAACAGAAGCACCTTGCTCATTCGAAGAGTTTAGTAGTTTCTGCTGATAAACAAGTGAATAAACATAGTTGTATGCTATGTGGTCAAGCGCACCCATTGTACAATTGTTCAAAATTTAAAGATATGAGTGTTGATGATAGGTTGTCTGAGGCTAATAAGCTAAAGATATGTAAGAATTGCTTGCGCAGCGGCCATAATTCTTTTCAATGCAATATGAAGGGTTTGTGTCTTACTTGCAAAAAGAAGCATAATACACTTTTACACAAACAAGTTACACATACAGAGGCACAAACAAACTCATCTTCCTTGCCTGTTTCTTTGACTGCTTCGACCAGTCAGCCAACTTTGGGTTCTGCGAGTCAAGTCTTGCTATGTACTGCGATTGTAAACATTATAGTTAAGGGTAAAACCTATTCTGCTAGGGTGTTGTGTGACACTGGTTCACAAAGCTCTTTTGTTACAGTCAATTTAATAAAACAACTAGGGTTGTCACCTGAGGGTGTCGGCTCTGTGAGTGTCAGTGGAATTAATAGTTCAGCTCGATTTGAAATTAGTCAAAGTTGTGTAATTCCAATTAAATCCAGAGTAATGCCTTTTGAATTTAAAGTTAAATGTTTAGTAATTCCACGCATTACTGGTATTCTTCCAAACTCAATAATAAACACTGAGCATTTGCAGTTACCCGGTAATATAATTCTTGCTGATCCTAAATACTTTTTACCAGCAGAGGTGGACATCCTCTTAGGAGCAGATATTTATTGGGATTTAATTGGTAATGGAATAATAAAACTTGGTTCCAATAAACCAGTTCTTCAAGAGTCTAAGCTCGGATGGCTTGTAGGTGGTCCCTTGTTAATGAGTCAGTCAATCCCTGAAGTTCACTGTAACTTCTCTCAAGAAATTAAAGATTCCTTAGAAAAATTTTGGAATATTGATGACTTACCACTACAAAATAAAACTTATTCCGTTGAAGAGCAACTCTGTGAAAATAATTTTGTTGAAAATGTTTCTCGGCTTTCAAACGGTAGGTTCTCAGTGAAAATTCCCTTCAAAGAGACACCAGAGCAAGTACTCGGTGACTCATATTATATTGCTAAAAAATGTTTGGAAAGCCTAGAAAAAAGGTTTTGTAAATTTCCTAAATTAAAATTGCAATATAAAGAATTTATAAAAGAATATGCTGATCTAGGGCATCTTACTAAGGTAAATAAACCTGATTTCGGTTACTTCTTGCCACATCATGCGGTTATCCGTGAGAAGAGTGAAACCACCAAACTTCGAGTGGTTTTCAATGCTTCGTCTAAAACTCACTCCGGAAAATCACTCAATGATATACAAATGGTGGGGCCAGTGGTTCAAAGTGATTTAATATCAATATTGTTTCGTTTTCGTATGCATAGGTTTGTTCTTACAGGGGACATCGAAAAAATGTTTCGACAGATTGAAGTAGATCGATCGCAGCGCCACCTACAACTGATCCTGTGGCGCGATGAGCCTCATCAACCTGTCGACGTTCTGCAACTTAACACAGTCACCTACGGGACAGCGTCGGCACCGTTTCTGAGTTCGAGATGTCTCCTGCAGCTTGCTCGTGAATGTGAGGACAAATCTATTGGTAATGTTATCCAAGAAGGGTTTTATGCCGATGACCTCAATACCGGTTCTGATACAGTGGAGGGGCTTAAGTACATCTATCAGCAAGTGGTTGGTGTCTTAAATTCTGCACGTTTGCCTCTTAGAAAGTTTAGGACAAATTGTCATCAATTATTTGATAATTTAATCGACTCATCAACCCCCATGGATTTTAATAAGGATTCCAGTGTTCTGGGTCTGAACTGGTCCCCTAGTACTGATACTCTACAGTTTTCTACTGATATAGAACCTTCTCCTCAAATAACCAAAAGGTCAGTTATTTCAGCCACCTCTAAAGTCTTCGACCCTCTAGGGTTGCTAAGCCCATGTATAATTGTGGCCAAGATATTGTTGCAAGAGTTGTGGTCATCTAAACTTGACTGGGACGATCCAGTGCCCATCGAATTTTGTAAGAATTGGTCAAGCCTTATAAAAGAATTTTCAAATTTGTCTTTAATACAGATTCCCAGACGGGTTTTATGTGAGTTCCCTGACAATATAGAATTGCATTGTTTTGTCGATGCTTCCCAGCAAGCCTACGCAGCTTGCGTGTACCTGCGTTCTGTAAATAAGCAGGACCAGAGTGTGACGGTCAGGTTGCTGTGTGCCAAGACAAGGGTGTCGCCATTGAAATTGACCACAATACCACGGTTGGAGTTGTGTGGTGCCCTGCTTGGTGCTCGTCTATGCTCAAAAGTATTACAGTCTTTACATTGTGACATCAGTCGAAAGTTTTTGTGGACTGACTCAACAGTTGTGTTAGGGTGGATCAAAACTAATCCCAAAGATCTTAAAGTCTTTGTGTGCAATCGTGTGAATGAGATTAACGAACTTACCAGTGAATTTACTTTTTGTCACGTGCCTACAGCTCAAAATCCGGCTGACATCGGTTCCCGGGGCGTGACCCCCAAACAGCTTCGGTCCTCTGTTTTGTGGTGGGAAGGGCCTCCATTCCTCGCCATGGACCAAGCTCACTGGCCCACACAACACACACTAAACCCTACAGATTTACCCGAAATAAGAAATGTAAAAGTTATGCTGTCACTTAGTGTAAAAACAATTAAATTTGATAAGTATTCTAATTTAGAGAGACTGAAAAGAATTTATGCTTATGTGCTACGCTTCATATTTAATTGCAAAAATAAAACAGCAAAAATTACTGAACCTTTAAATGCTGATGAGCTAAATAAGTCATTATTATTATTAGTAAAATACAGTCAATTCGAAAGTTATAGTGAAGAAATACAGAGTTTAAAAAATAATAAAGCTTTAAATCGAAAATCTAAATTGTTGTCATTGAATTGTTTTATTGATTCAGATGGTTTGTTAAGAACCGGGGGTCGAATTAAAAATTCTGATTTCGACTATGATAAAAAACACCCCCTTGTTTTAGATTCAAAGCATCATTTCACTAAATTATTATTTAAATATGAACATGTAAGGTTGTTTCATGCAGGTCCGCAGCATCTACTGGCCTCCGTAAGAGAAAGATTCTGGGCTATAGGTGGTCGATGCCTGGCACGTAGTACTACAAAGCAGTGCGTCATCTGCGTTCGTTTGCGAGGTCAGACGGTGCAGCCCCTAATGGGCAACCTACCTGCCGAAAGGAGTTACTCATCATACCCTTTCTACTCGTGTGGTGTCGATTTTGCCGGACCGTTCATGATATCTAGCCGCAAAGGTAGGGGAAACCGTATTTCCAAGTGCTATTTATGCCTTTTTATATGCCTTTCGACTAAGGCACTACATTTAGAATTGGTGAGCGATTTGAGCACCGAGGCATTCATTTTATCTTTGCGTAGATTTGTCTCTAGAAGAGGCAAACCTAACACTATTTTTTGTGACAATGGTTCAAATTTTAAGGGTGCAAACAACGAGATAAAGAAAATACTCAGATCCAGTCGTGAGTCGGTTAGCGATTTTGCTTGTAACGAGGGTTTTAAATTTGTGTTTAGTCCCGCGTATTCACCTCATTTCGGAGGAGCGTGGGAGGCTGGCGTTAAGTCCGCCAAATTTCATTTACGTCGCGTAGCCGGTAATGCCAATTTAACGTTTGAAGAGCTTGCTACTTTGTTCACGCAGATAGAGGCGATTTTGAACTCACGTCCCTTGACACCCCTTTCATCTGATCCAATCGACCCTACTCCTTTGACTCCTGGGCACTTTTTGATCGGTCGACCGCTCACCGCTGTTCCATCGCTTCCGATCACAATGAAGCGTCCAAACCGATACCAACTCATCGAGAGATTAAGACAGCAATTTTGGGAGAGATGGCGTCGAGAGTTCGTAGCGGAGCTGCAACTACGGACTAAATGGAAAACAAGACAGCAAGAACTGAGAGAAGGCGACCTTGTCATTTTAAAAGAAGAAAATCTTCCGCCTCTTCAGTGGCCCCTGGCTCGAATAGTTAAACTGTATCCAGGGACAGACAACATCAGTCGCGTCGCCGATGTGCTCACCACAAAGGGCACGAAGCGTAGAGCCATCAACAAGATGTGCATAATACCTAACCAAGACGACCCTCAATCCTGTCAATCTTGAAACCCGTGGGTTTCAAGGCCCCGGAGGATGTTCCGGCCGGACGGAGGGCTGGCAACACTGAGCCTACGTCTCGTCCACTTCACCGCCACGCTCGGCCCATGACTGACACGATAATAACTTTAATTTAATTAAATTAACTTTGTGGAAACAAGATTAAACGTATAACTTTAAACTACAATCTTTCATTTGTTAACTAATTAACAACATGATTTTGATGTGCGCTAATATTTTTAACTAAAATTGATTTCGACGAAAGTTATTTCTTTTTGTTGTCTGAACTATGTTCGGTGAACTCAAACGAACTCTCATGAAATTAAAATAAGAGCATTAACACAAACGGCATTTCATACAAACTTTCAAGTCCTTATCTTTCGATATGATTAAACCGATTTTAATGAAACTTAATGAAGCTTATGTAGGATACATAGATCTAAAAAGTTAGTAAGGAACATTTTTGAAATGCCTTATGTTAAAAAAATGATAGTTGAAAATTTCTGTTTCTATGGAAAATTTAAATTTAGCTGTAACACACGAAAATGTTTTGTACGAAATTTTTAGACCATTCATTTTGAAAATAATGACTTGAATACGAAATGCCGTTTGCCGTTAACGCTAATAACGAAATCATTTTTTTTTATTTCCATTTTCCATTAGGTACTTATGTCATTATTTATAAATAACTGATGTCAAATTAATTACTGCATGGTACCATTGTTAATCCATAACTGGTGTCAAAACATGAATCCTATTATTATTATGTATTATTAGTGCCATCTTAAATCCATTACCCAATATATTCTATTTAATTCTATACGATCATTTTATGTCTTTAGAGTCCAATATCGTACAAAAATATCGTCCAAAGACATACATTGAACATCCTAAATCGGATCAGATCGGAAGGTGTTACACCCTATTTATCCTTTGCCATCTACTTTACTGGGACCATCTAAATTATCTCAGAAAATAAAACTCATGAACTGTTGTTTAAATCGAACTTAAGAAATCCGACTAATGAAACTGAACTCATGAATTTTTATGACATCTAAACCAAATCATGAACTGAATGATACATAACATAAAATAATACACAATCATCAGTTGGTCCTTTCAGTGCCGCAACAAAATGTTTATGCGCAACCAAGGCCAACTCCTTTTTGTACATAAAAAAATGGATAATGTTGCTAAGGTAGCTCGGGATTGTCAGAGCTCATAGGGACAGTTATAAAGGATCAGGGTTGGCAACGGGTTATATTGCTACCGTTGATATAGTTTGAAATTGACAATCAGTTATTAAAACCTGTAAAAAGGTTCAATGACAAGATTTACATCGTGTGACGTCAGCCAGTCTTTCTACTTTCAATCCTCGCTGAAAACGATACGATACGATAAAAACTCCAATAGTTCTCGTCAACTATATCCCGCGCACAGCGCCCTGACATTGCCATCACAAAAAATAACCTATAAATTACATAATTTATTTCCCGCTCGGACACGAGGAGTACATGTCGGTCTTTAGGGTACGCCGCTTCCTACCCATTAACATGGTCTAGATAGTAAATGTCGTTGTAAACTAACTTAATAACCCAACCTCAAACGCTTAATCGCTTTTCTGAAGCTCCGACCCGGTGTTATTTTAAGTTTTTGTGTGGCAACACTGTATTGATCTGCTTTTCGCGGTAGAAAGGCGGTTTTGACAAGAAGGGTATTACTAATATTTACGAATACGAAAAATACGAAAAGAAACGACTATTAAATTTTTTTGTACCTATCAAGGAGAATGGGTGGCCTTATTGATATTAATAAATTCTATTGTTATTAATCTTGTACTTACACCTATGTAGATATTTCATTGTATTTGTAACACCATGCATCTCGGCCTTTTTAATGAGATGTCTTTACATGAACATTTTTCTCATGTCTCATGATCATGTATGTTCCTTCATCATGTTTTTGTCGCAAACTATCAATTGCGTTAATGTATTCACTTACTCGGTTAATTTCTTCTAAGCGTTGACAATATAACCGATGAATAATTCTGAACTTCACTAATTGCCTTGTAATGCACCATAATAAAATAATCAAACTTACATTTAACTGATGGTGTCAGATGGACTTAATGTTGTTACATTTTATCTTACACTTAACCGATATTGGTGTCAGATTGGTACTGTGTCCGCAATAAATCAGATTATGTTATATTATAGAAATAGTAACTTAATACATATAATGTGTACAACACGTATTACAATACAAAGTTAACACCGTTGTCAAACCGGTGTACCTAACAATTTATCCTACTGGCAATGTTCGCACTATGCGCTAATTCTGAAAGTTTCCCCTAGGCGTACGTTCTACAATAGTATTAAATATGCATACTGCTAATAGCCGCTTATTTAAGCAAATTACTTAAACAAACACCATTCTTAAACAGGAAAATGTGTAAATTAAGAAACCTCTCATTTGGAAATGTACGTTGCTAGAATATTTAAAAGTTTGAAGCGAAGTTCGTTCTTATATCCTACTAATATTAAATGGGTAGGTAAGTGCGAAATCTTGTGTGTGTGCGTGTGTGTGTGTGTGTGTGTGGTTGTTTGTTAACTCTTCACGTAACTACTTCTTTTATCCCGTTCAAAGGTTTCCTAGGGTCCACGTGGACGAAATCGCGGGCAGCCGATAGTTAAATATATTTATGAAAAGATTTAATCATGGAACAAAGGGATTTAAGGGAAACCTAGGGAGCATTTGGTTGTGTGTTCGGAAGAAATGAATGATGTATGCAGAAAATAAAAGACAATGTTTAATGTAAGATTACTATCTAAAAAACATAATTGAATATTGGCTTTAACTTTCTGCACGTGTGATAATGCACCTTTTTTCTGTATAATAATATAACATTTTAAGGGAAAGAGGAGAAAATAAAAAAACAACAGAGTTTTATTCATAAACCTAATATCATGATAATCATTTCGGATTTTTTTATTAATAACCTAAAAGTCGATATAAACGCCTCATCATTTATACGTCTTTTTTCTTTCCTTCCCTTTTCTCTCTAAATCTTCTCTCTGCTTCCCTCTTCATTAATTCTAGATTTTCCTTCTCTTTCTCTGCTTCCTTCTCTGACCAAAAGACTTCCTCGTTTGCCTCTGGGATGGGCATCCACTCATGACCTTGGTAGAGGTAGGACTTCCCCCATCGGCTGCGGTACCCTGCTTTAGCTACTACATCTTGTAGTTGTTTTTTTGGGGGTATGTCTTCTCTTTGAGCCATAACGTAGACGAAATTGTTCTGCAAAAAAAAATATGTTTATATTTAAGTGTGTGGAAGTCCTGCCTGACTTAATGATTCATCAGTGCACAGCTTAAACCACTAAACAGACAGGCTGGGGCATATAATATAGTTATTTTGACGTAAGAATCCACTAAGGAAGGTATTCCGAAAATTCCCATGGAAAGTGGACTTCCACGGATTTGTGGGCGACAGTTTTATAGTAAAGCGAGCTTGCTTCCGAGTGATGCATAGTGCTTTAAACTACAAGGAAAATAAAACAAATAGTTAAAATGTTTTATGTCATTAAATTAAAATATATAAATAACTCGCACCTGACCGTTTTTTTACGTTTCATTAAATACCTCCTGGTTATTACAGGGGGTCGAAAAACCTTATTTATTAGGCTTCGACACATCGTTTCAGACCCGTGAATCGGAGTTCGTTCGAGCCCTATCATTTAACCTTTATAATCTTTCCGAGATATGTGAATTTTTATATTTTTTTACCCAAACTTATAACCAAAAAACTTGATTCGATCCCCAGAAATCCCAACTGTTTTTCAGTCCCGAAATTTTCGGATTAAGTTTTCATAATCCCGGGGATTTTCGGAATTGGTATAATTTAAAAAAAGTTGAATCGTGAATAGAGAAGAGAGAAATTCGACGTTCTCACTAGAGACTCGGTAGCTCAACGGTCAAAGCATTGGACCGGATATCCAAAGGTCGCGGGTTCGATTCCCGTCCGAGAACATGATCTGGTGCGAGTCCTATTTTTTCTAGTATATTATTTAGTATTATATAAAATAGCATTGTGAATGCTTAAATCTCAAAAATTTTAAAAGTGTAGTTTATAGTTATTTTATAATGTACCTCACACCTAGTAACATGTACATACCTCACAATCCATATAGGCGATATATTTACCGCCATCAAACTGCTTGAAACGTACTTCAATCGGTGTTATTCGTGGGCCCTTTTTGCTACCTGAAATACATAAAACAAATACTGTACAACAACAACGTAACATGTAATAAGCCTTGTTTCTTTTTTATATTTTTTTAACATGATGGTTATTTCGCCTTGGTTGAGTGGTTTGCACGCTGGTTTTCATGGTGTCGCCATCTCTAAAGTCTTGGGTTTGATTACGGGCCAGGGTCAATCTAAAAGTTATTGTACATACTAATTTTGATTATGGAATCGGTATCTAGTTAAATAATGGTTTATATTATAAACTTTTTAGCAATCAGTGATTATTATTTTACAACATTTTTCGATAATTTTTAAATTAGAAATATTATGTTACTACCGACTTCGTTACTTGCCCTAGGGAATAATTCGTTTTTTCGTGTACTCTATGTCTTTTTTTGTACCCCTGACAATGTGTGTGCAAAATTTTATGATGATCAGTTGAGTAGTTGATACTTTACGTCTTAACTACTACCACAGATTACATAATAGTACTAAACTACTACAAAAAAAAACTGACTTCCGCATTTATAATATTAAGGATAGTTAAGATAAAATAAATAAATAAAAAAGGAGTTGTGCTATTCAATTTACAATTTGTTTCACTCTCTCTCTCCCTCTTTTATGTAATCTATAGCCAAAAGCTTAGAAGCGGTGTTTTGCCATCTGTTAGTAACTCGCGACGTCATAACATCTTAACTTACATTTCACGATGTTGTACTTCAAGAATTGTCCCCTGTCCCCAGTCTCGACCATCAAAGAGGAGCTGTTCGCACGCAGATTGGTCATCACGATGAAGCGAGCAGTCCAGTTAATGGGTACTGTCACAAACTCGTCTAGGGCGTAGTGGAGGAATGTCTTTGCCTGTAATAGAGGATAAAAAAATATAATTATCATTCAATCATAAAAAAGGAATTAGACGATAATACAGAAGATTTTTCTCTACCCTGTAATAATACTCTACTAACTGCGTTATTAATAAATCTTATTAATTACCCAGTAACAATGTTTAGATGTTTGTATGTTTATTACTCAATTACGCTAAAACGGCTAGACGGATTTGGACAAATTTGGCACACAGATAGTTAATAGTATGGATTACAACTTAGGATTTAATTTATATCCCGGTAAAAGGTTCCGTAGGGATTTTCCTGATGTCCACGCGGACGAAGTCGTGGGCGGAAGCTAGTGAAGAACAAAATTATAGAGACAGTATAACCAAAAAGATTGTTTAGCAAATATTACTCCTACGTTTAACGTGATAAAGCGTTATATTGCTAAACAAACTCCTTTGTTACAAGGTTCTCATTTATTAGTAAGGGGACACACCAGGCGATAATACATATCTACATAGTACATACTAGGTTTCGAATTTCAATGTTTATGTTTTGTAGGGATAAGATAATAAGCTAAGGCTATAAATGCAAACACACAACAGTTCGTTAGAGAGAAATCTTTCTAATCTACAGTCATTTATAATGTCTCTGGCCTGGATAAAGGCTCGGGCTCAATACGGATAGGTGAGTGACACCTATTTATCTATATTATCTATTAACTAATCATGATTAATAAAATAGAATCTTACTTTTGGTGAGGGATACTCGAACGTCATCACCATTAGTGTCACAGACGGCATCCAGTAGTAGAACACAAACCATTCTTTATGTAGTACAGAATAAGGATTAAATCTTGCCACTTTACTGAACTCCTCACAGGTAGTACTGTTCGTCAAACCATCAGGGTACATAGCCCCAGATAAGTGGCAAATGTACAAAAATAATACAATTATAAGTATGTTGGTAACTCTTCCAAACATCCTAGCTGACACTTTTACTGATGAAATTTCCACAATTGTTTTTCTCAAGGTTGCTAGACTTTTAGACGTTAATGAAGATTTGTATTATGAAAAGTGTCACTTCGTAAGTTCGTCTATGTTGGCCAAACATGTTGAATGACAATAAAAATGCTTGGGTGCGACGATTACTCAAATTAAGTTACTTTAAATGTGTTGGAAACCGATAATTAAGTAAAGTATTAATTAAAAAAGACGTCAGCTGAACCCTAATTTGCAAAAGTAAGCGCACGTTTATCAATGTTTGGCGAACATAAACTTATTGTGGGTACTGCTGACAAGGATGCAGATCCTAGATTTACCAATAACCCTTCGTATTCTCGTGACCGATAATAGAGTTTTACAAAATATGAAAAAAAAAACACATTAATTAAGTAGTTAAGGATTACACGACATATAATACCACCACGAATAGTTTACGACTAACAAGTGCTCAACAACCATCTCGCCCATTTGTAAGAAGTCATTTGTTTAACATTCCAAGAATCAGTTAGTTGACACATTGAAAGGAAATCTCTAAAAATGTTTTGGAATTTTAAACCAATAAACTTATATGATTCTGCAACAGAGAGATGTAATTCTCTCAACACAAGCGCTATAACTGGGGCATCGCATCATAAACTTTACTCCGGATCGGATCTAACCAAATGCAAAGCAAGCAAAGCCGCAGAAAAGTCATTTTTATTAATTATGACATAATAATATCCAATGACAGAAGCAAAATAAAAATGTAACAACATCTAAAATAATACCTGAAGGCCTATCTAAAGTATCAAAAGAAATCATTTATTTCATCTATACCAGGGTAACCAGGTAACGCCTTAATATCTTTCCTTTCTTCTTCCTCCCGCTTCTGGTCTTCCTTTTCTTTAATTATTAATTGTTCTAAATGTAAGTCTCTGGATACTGTATATCCATATCCTTTAAATTTAAGAAGCGCTGCCTCTGCTTTCTTTTCTTCATCGGTACTAGGTACATTGTCTGTAGACGCCATGATTGTTGCATAACAGTCACCGCAGTACATCAACGCCAAATAAGGATCGACAATCTTTAGTCTTATGTCTAGAGTTGGAAGGGATATATTTTTATCTGTAAAATCATACCAAATTTTTCATAATTTGTTAATGCTATGCGAGGCAATAATTTTAGTTCATGACAATCGCTTTTTCATGTCTCATATTCGGAAAGTGATGTATATTTGGAATCTGAGTGGAATACAGAATGTGATCAATGGCAATTGTGCGGAATCCATTTTGTGTAGAATCACGAATAGAAAGAAAAGCGGAATTCGACTGGATTATCTAGTTTGCACTAACACGTAATACGTAAAACGTAAAACAAATGGACCAATCACAAGGCTCTATTTCAACGCAGTGCGTTCACAAAAGCAAGGGCAATTTGTGTATTGTTCATGAATACGGGTGTTGATCTCGGGTTCTATGACTGGACTAATAAAATATGTAACAAAGATTCTTATATATTTTTTACAAGACGAGCTGGTTAATTATTATCGTTGATATTAAAATAATACCCTATCTCAGATGTTTCTATTATTTATTTATAAACTAGGGACCGCCCACGACTTCGTCTGCGTGGAAAGTTTTTGCTATTCCTCGGGAGCAATTATTTTTTCGGGATGAAAGGTACCTTATCTGTATCCCTGACAATGCATTTATGATATTAGTAGTAAGGATACTCACGACGTATTGAAAGTGGAATCTCTAATCTGGGTAAAGCATGGAACAAACCCTTTCTGTCGCCAGCTATCAACAACATTTCTGTTCGTTCTTCTAGGACCAACTTGGGCTGCTCCCAATCCACGGTTGTTGGTAAAAACTTCCCATACATATCTTTAAACTCTTGTACATACTGTAACAAAATAATCTTTAAACGATTACTTTCGCAATAATTGTGGGATATTATTAATCGGGTGACTTAAAAAGATACCGGTGACTTGTGCCGCGGCAGCTTCCGGCGAAGCGCCAGAAACGAAGCTTTTGTTAAATTTACTATTATTAGATGCCTAAAACTTAAATTGTTTAATGATCTCATACCGCACCGCTTAATTGCACCTAATAATAACATTAGAGTTCTAATTTAAGAGTCCGGTGAACAGTGAGCTTCCAATACAAACGTAATACCAAAATGATTTGCAAAATGAGCATATTTAACTCTTCTTGTGATGTTATTCGGATTAAGACAGTATTTATCTCGGTTACTATTAAATAAAAAATCTAAAATACCAAACCATATAAAAATTAATGCTCTTTACAGTTTTACTTATAGGAACACAGCCTAACCCTTTCTTTAAATTTTAATGAAAATAGTATTTAAATCCCCCTAGTTTTGGAGGAGGAAACAGGACTACGAAACGTTGATTTTGTCAACTTTCTATAGGAATTTTCCAATTCTCTCGACCGTGTCATTTCCTCTTAATTTGGTGATATCGACTCCTTATGGATTCATTCACACTTATCAAATTAATTACCCAATCATACTCATTTATATTACAAACAATAATTATTATGTATCAGTTTTTATTCTGACAACTAAAGGATTTTTTTTTATAATATGGGCGACATACTTATAGGCATTCGGTCCACCTGATGTTGGTAACCAAGTTCAACAACCATACTTTTAGTACGTAAGTATACCAGATAATTATACATATACTTGAAGCACCGCCTTGAGCTTCTTATTTACCTATATTCTCAAGTAAAACACAACTTTTCTAAAATATATGAATTCAGCAAATTACTCTACAGTAGACAATATCACAACCTGTTTTTCAGTTCTCATATTCGAAAAGTGATGTATATTTAAACTGAGCAGCGGGTTAAAAACTCTGCGTTCCACCCTAGGGTGTAAAACAATTTTAAAAATGGAACTGTATTTGGTTACGTATAACAGCCAGTGCAAAATTAAAAACATTGGGCGGAGCGGCGACGCGGGCTGTTCCAAATGTGAAATAAGAAATAAATAAATATGGTCTACCTATGTACTTACTACATGTTTTTATTATTAAATATTTTGGAAAAACTACGATTTTTTTACTTTCCTTATATTCGAAATGAAAAGTAGAGTGTTTAACTGGGGTAAAAGTCTAAATATCTCGTATGGGAATTGTTTCCTTTTGACCCTTGTCTAACAATCTACTATTCCTTACCTTCTTAGTTGGATATGTGAATTTGTGAAGGACTGCGTTAAGGAATTTTCTTGGATTCCAAATGTAAAATGGCTCCCACTCAATATTTACAATATCCTTTGGATAAACAACATTGTTAGGTCCAATATCTTTTTCAAACTCTTCACAAGTTGTCCAGTTTAGTCTGTCTATATCAAACGAGGGGATATCGAATGCGTCATGAGAAAAGTAGTGAAACTTATCCAATTCACTTTTAATGTTGGAATTCTGTCTGGTGGGATAATTACTTCTAAACTTAGATTTCATTTGTGGTTTCGGTAAATTGCCCTCTATGTTTTCGTGAAGTATTTTCTCAAAGTCAAACCACTGTGGGCGTTCATCATGCGTCGTATTAGCGTATTTGTCACCCTCGCCTTTTTTTCTCAATACCTCTTCGATATATTTGTCACGGGGATTGATTACCCTTCTATATGGTTCAACCCTTATGACTTTTCTGGGAGATGTTTTCAATAGACGCTTTTCTTCTTCTTCTGTTTTAGGATACCGAAAAGAGAGTTCCAGTAAGTCTATTGGTCTTAAGTTATCTGAAGTTAGGTCATCTATGCCATCCCTAAATATGTGGCCAAATGGTACGGGTTTTGGCTGTACATTTTTCAGTGACACTTTTTCCACGAATACACCTACAGTCAGAATGAGAAACAGAAGCATTTTCCGCATACACTCGGATTCCAGTTTCATTTTATACGGCACAAACAGGGATTCGTAACTTTCTATGAATATTTGTTAAACGTGGATCACTGTTTTTACTTAAAAAAGCATTTGAATTAGTATTGTTGATGTGTTGCTATTAATTAAATTCACGTGGATGTAATATTCCTTACTTATCGCCAAATTATGAAAGAAATACATTAGAATATGAACTTGTTTCTTGGCCCAGCTGTAACAATACCTACTCAATATTTTATTATAAAACTAACTTTTTATTAACTTTACATACTAACTTATCGCAACTTATTAACTTTTTAACGGACTTCAAATAAAAAAGGAGGAGGTTATCAAGTCGACGGTATTCTTTCCACTGGACTTACCACCCGTTCATAATAAAAATAAGAATTAATAAATAAAAAAATTAAAAATAATTGTATTAAAAACACGGCTACCCTGCCAAAAACGAACTAAAAAGAACTTTTTGGTTAAACTAGGTGTAAACTTAGGCTCGGTTGCATCATCTTAATTTAACTTTAACAGTACATAGCACAAACTTATCTGAGCCGGTGGCCAAAACAGGAACCAAGTATTATTACATATTGTTACCTAGGTTACGCTATAGACGACAACGACGCTGTCAGCGAGTCAGATAAGTTGGTGTCTGTTAAAGTTAAGGTTAAATTAAGATGATGCAACTCAGCCTTACTCTTTCTTTATTAATAAGGGTGCTAAAGAATAGGAAAAATTTAACAGGTTGGCAACTTCTGAAACCAAAATGTTGTTAGTCTCGTATTACTGTACATTGTTCGCTTTTAACATCAAGATATTGCCTTTTGCACTTCCTGATATTCCGAACATCGAAGCTACATACGAGCCGCAGAGGACATACATACATTTGAGTTTAGGTAGGTTGTTTGTCTTTATTGTCAGAATAATAACAGTGAAAAAACCAACAAAATTAAAAAAAAAAATACTAGGGTGACGGAACCACTAGCCGACCGATGAATTCGGGGAACAGATCGATAACGATAGTAACAATAATATCAAATTAAAACATATTGCAGAATAAGTACAAAGGATCTCATCTAAAAAAATATACAATAATATCATCTAAGGAGCATTGTATTAGAACCATTGGTTAAATTCACGTACCCTCCAATTTGTATTGATAAAACCACAATTTCACAACCCATACAGTTGGTAAACGCCTTTGACACTTACCGTACCTTTGAAGTCAGACGATACCACAAAATAGAAACGACACCAGTGTAAGTACATACTTACGCTATCAGTCGGAAGTGTCGTAAGGGTTGTCAAAAAAGAAAAAGAAAATAAATGTGATTATTATGTTATCGTTTATTTGCAACCTATGTATCTAATTACATTTACATGTGTTGCACTGCCAGATGTTTACGTGACACTTTATTTTTAGATGTTTTCAGTTTTCTATTACTAAATTTTATTACCTACTTATATAATTTATTTGCATTCAAATGAACAATCTTTACATAAAAATTTAAGGCAAACATGGGAATGGCCGTCATTTAAAATCTTTTTTACTTAATGCGTTAAATAATTCCTCTAAAATACTGTTTCCAGCAAATTAACAAAAAATCTACTTATTACGCTGGCCGGTCAGCACCGACTTCTCATGCATGGCATGGGTGATCTCTTGGATGACAATTACATGGGTATCACCCATGTAATTGTCATAAAATGACAAATCCATGTGCTATGCCAGGCTACTTCTGTGTTCTGAAAATTTTGCAAAACACATTGCATTTTCTGAAGACAAATATTATTGCTTGAAAAGGACAGCATATATACTTACGAGTAAGATCATCTGAGGAATCACTCACATAGTAATCTATCAGCGCACCCATGACCACCACGTGCGTCAGATTTCATGGTAAAGTCAGCCAGAAGAAACCTATCCTTGGAGATAAAATTACCTAATGTTTTTATTTTATTTAATAAAGTATTTATGTTTTCGATCAGGGTTCAAGGCTAGGCTCAGAATATTTCAATTTTCTTCTCAGAATTATCTATGTCCATGCCCAGATCTTCTGCATCATCGACAAAGTCCGATGGAACAGGATGGTCAACCGCATTTAGCTCTTTTCTAGTATACAGGTACGACCGACCTAAGGGATTCCAAATATTCATTTTAGCTGCCAGTTTATCAATCTGCGAAGAAGAAAAAATTGCGTTACCTACTACCTACTAGCTGATGTGTCTCAATCAAATAAGTTGTTGTATGTGAGGGGAGATTGACTGTACTCGATGTACCTATGATCGACATTTCCTTATAACTACTAGACATGTACATACTTTGGACAACATAACATACATTGCTCCCAATCCAAAGTAAGAAGTTGTGTTATACTTAGTCAGAAACAACGATATTACTATAAACACCCAGACCTGAAGCAACATACTACGCGTTCACTTCGTGATTGCCGTCGACAACCGTAATAACGTCACAGCTAACGGTACTGTAGACAAAAAAAAACATGTTTTTCAACTGTTTTTCATTTTTTCTTGTCCAAAGAGTGTTATTAATGTACATAACAAGTTAGGTTCGCCATTATGTAGGAACTTTACTCTTCTAATCATTATAATAACACAAATAACGAACGTAATGATAAATCAACAGAAAAAAAAATTAAGCTTTGCGTTACTAGCCATACTAGAAAGGCGACGCAGGGGGTGCAGAATGTGAAGTGAACGCGTAGTAGAAAATGTCGTATTCTAAATTAACCTAGCCGTGTCGATCGACTACGACCTTCAAATATACACTGACTTCCTTTACTTAGGCGGTATTCATTAGAATCAAACTGTAATATTTGTAGTTCAAGTTGTCTAAAGATAACTGTCGCGCGCAATAGCACTCGCGCTTTTTCGTTCTCGCTCTAGTTAATAGCGTTCCTGAGCGACAGAAAAGGATAGAACAAGAAAAAACTCATTATCTAATCTAGGTAACCAATGAATACTCGGCAAAAATATTTATAAGGTAGGCCGAATTTTAAGAATACATAAAATATCTTACTTCTTCTTTTTTTGGCATATTGTAAGCTGGTGCCATTGCATAACCTATTTTTCCTAAGCAGCTCATAATACCGAGGTAACCGTCCACTACTTTTAAGGCAAATAACATCTCCGTAGTTATTTTATCTGTAAGAAAAATGATTCTTTATCCACCACTGGTAAGTATATTAAGTAAATACTTGGCCCTCATCTCACATCTGATGTTAAGTGACGATATGGCCGAAAGTGGAAGCGCACTTCAAACCGGAATTCTCGACTACTAAGGAACTGGCTATATTACCTACCTCTAACTGTAGAAACACAACAATGTTAAAGTTGTTATTAAGAGGGCGTAGTCTGCACACTAGCGCCGCCATGGGAAAAAGATCATAGTGCTTAAATAAAGACAAAATTGTGAATTATCTCTGTGTAGTGCACTCCGTCGAAGCTTTGTGGTTCTTTTTATCGCTTAAACAATATTTTCTATCCTGTCGTTTAGTTTAATGGATTTTTTTTGCGATAAGTGGCCGTTTTTAACAATTAAACTCCATTTAACTAAACGACAGGCTAGAAAATATTATTTAAGCGATAAAAAGAACCACAAAGCTGCCACCAACCAAAACGAATACCTATAAATGTACCCCCTCCTGGGAATAAAAACCGGTTTTTCTTGTGCTGCATACTTTTTTTGTTTATATTTATTTTGGTAATATAAAAATCAAATTCAATGATCATCACTCTGAATGAGAACAAGAAGTGTAGTGTAGTCGGTCACAGAAGTAAAGTTTTTTTTATGCCGAAGTAAATGCATTTACGCAATTTCCCCTCGCAGGTGACTGGTGAGCAAGGAGTTTGTATGTGGAGCTCACCAGGAAGGGGCCGAAACGTTGTCAGCGCAGCAGGCCTCAGGTGTAACCTGGGCACTATTTAATAAACGTGACAATTTGTCACTTGTCATGACAATTTCATATCCATTACGCCAATCAATTATACAACAAACTACTCATAGCTACACCGCAACGTAAACTAAATTGTCATGACAATTGACAAATTGTCTCGTTATTAAATATCACCCTTGTCATATTGGTACCTATGACAATAGCAGCATTAGCATCCTTGTTTTAGATTAGATTTATTTTATTTTTCATCTTCTTCTGAGGCCTTCAGTATCATAAATGAAGTAGTTTACTATTGGCCATGGATTTAAAATGTCTCGTTACAACCTCAATATTAAAAATAAACTAGAGCTTCGTTGTACCACTAAAAGCTATACTTATTGAAAAGTGATAGAAAAGAAAATAATATTTTATTACATTCCATGAGTTTAGTCGGTACACCCCTGAACAAGCCAGGCGTGTTTGTCTTTATGAAGAGACCGCTAAATACATCAATAGATGTGTCGACATACAACGCTGCATCTGCCCAGTTCACTGGCGGTTCCAGATTTGGGGTCATGGTCTCTCGTATTCTTTGGATTAGCTGAAAAATAGTAGTCAACTGTTTCAATAAAAAAAGTACATTCCACCTACTTATCTCTATGCCAAAAAATCACAAGAAATAAAAAACGGTCAAGAGCGAGTCGAACTCGCGCACCAAGGGTCCCGTACCATCATTCTGAAAAAGTTTACTATTTAGAGATATCGTTTTATTTTTCCTGTAATCTTTACATAAACTTCTATCACGAACGGTATTTTATTACATTTTTCATCAAAACTCGAAAACTATGTGGCCTAAAAAAATAAAAAAAAAAATCGAATTTTTATGACCCCCTTTCAGTCTTTGTTGCAAAATAATATAGAAATATTTTTATTTCTCTCTTATTTGCAAAATAGTTGGACAAACGTCATCTAAAACTATTCCAAATTTCAAGTTGATAGCATAAGTAATTCTCGAGATATCTAGCTGTAACAGACAGACCAAATCGCACCATAAGGGTTCTTTTTTACCATTAGGTACGGAACCCTAAAAATAATCTAAATTAGTTTGTAAATATATAGCTGAGATTTTAACCACTTGCAAAAAGCTTAAGAATATCAAGGGTCTAAAAAAATGCGGGTGTAAATTAAATATTCATTTAGGCCCATCTCTACAGATTCACATGTCTACAGATTCCCAATTCTATAGATTACTGATTGACAATAATCTATGAAATCATAATAATCATAGATAATTGAATTTTGTTCCTACTAGTCACCCGACCAAGTTCTCTCGTTACAAACAATTCTGCCTAGCAAAGCAATAATTGTAAGACACATTTTTAACTCCTAAATTTATAAGACTGGCGAAAAGTGAACGTTTTATTCATCCGATTTAACTTCCTTAATTATAGAATAGCATAGAATATAATTTGTTTGCATTTGATTAGGGTACTGGAGGTCTTATAATATTTAAAAGGTCTGCCCATTCAACCATTAACAACAGCATGCAAAATATCTTAAAATTAATAAATAAATAATAATAAATATTTGACAACATCACATACATTGCTCCGATTCCAAGATAAGTAGCTAAAGCACTTGTGTTATGGAAATCAGAGACAACGGTGTTATCACAAACACCCAGACCTGAGCCAATATAGAAAAGTTCGTTTTCTAAATTAACCCAACCGGGGATCGAACCCGGGACCTCAGAGATGGCGACACCTTGAAAACCGATGTACAAAGCCTACTCGACCACGGAAGTCGTCAAATAAGAAACATAATGTTTCCTATTGTTCCTAGTTCTCGTCCTCAGCCATTATCAATGTCCCCACTGCTGTTGATAATAAATTTTGGGTCACCCATCTTAAGAGCTGCCCTTGCGAAAGTTGTTTAACCTCCGCAAACGCAGAGCAAATGCGCTGGACCAATACGCCATTGAGCTCTTCGTAGCAGGTTCCAAGTATTCAGTAGTAAAAAATTCCAGGCTAACAGATTAATTACCGGACTGATTTAATATCCCTTCCATTTTACAATTAGTTAAAAGAGTTTCTTACCAAATCACTCGGTACGCTGAACCTCATGGTATAGCTCTCATCACCTCCACAAGTCCAGAAATAAAAGATTACCCAGTCGATATCGACAACAGAACTAATGTTGAAGGTACTGTCAGCTAAAAAAGTACTACAGTTCGTCCAGTTGGAAGTAGCACTCTGGTTCATCAAGGTTTCGTAGACTTCGGCATATCTGGGCATTTCTCCATGTGTCATGAGAACTATTGGTAAAACTACAAATAACAACGAATATACAATTTTCAAATTCTTCATTTGTTTCATGGTTATGGAATATTATTTTATTTTACTAATGTTGTTTTTATTGAATCACTAGGTATTTTGCTTTCGAATTTTACTTTAACAACTGAATGTGTGACTGAGAAAAAGTCAAACAAGCATGTTTCTTTATAAGCACGCCATAATTGTTTGTTTGAAATATTTAAGAATGTAAATATTTTTCAATTTATTGCTTGTTGATGTTATCACATAATAAAATCAGCGCGCAATGAGAATGGGATGCTGCCTTTTGGAACTGAGACGCGCGCGGTCCGTCGACCAGTAAATGCTCGCATAATGCTAGTTGTGTAGAAATGTGCGCGTGGATTTTTGCTCGAGTTTTATTTTAAATGCGAGATTTATATATTATTGTCTGATTACCTTAGTGATTAATTAATAATGAGTGCAAAAAGGGGAAAACTATTTACTTTTTTTAATTTTTATTTAAACAGATTCAGAACTTTTTTGCTAACGCTACTTGACAGCTTAACAGCCATTTTTTATTTACTTTGACAAGGTCCCATCCTATTCTAATCGCGAGTGGATTATACTTAGTAGTATTATTATTCTCCAAAATGTTCTAAGGTTGTATGTCAAGACAAATGTGTTATTTGATCGATCGAAGAAAGGACAGGAATTTCCTGGGTCAATTAGGATTAAACTTTATTGGACTATCTGGAGCCGCATTTTTTCATAGCTTTATCACTCAGAAACATCGTTATTATTTAGTAAGGAAAATTTCATCTTTGTTCTTTTCTATCGTGCACGCCGGGAAGCCGTCGCCAATGTCCAATGTAGAGACGGCAGCCAGCACCTCAGAGCGGTATAGCTGCTTAGTCGGGCGAGCTGACATCGTCGACACCCCCACGTGGCAGTCCATCATCACCAGGAATTTGCCTTCACGGACCAGCTTCAGTTGGAACTTGAGAAGGGGCACGGATTGCCTGGTTGGTGAGATGTCTGGAAAGATGGAAACATTTGAAAACTACCTGTCTCTGAAATAGTAAATAGTAGTATTTACTTCTACTGCTAGGACTATTTTACATTCGAGAAGCTCAATGGATTCGGCCTGCGATTGCATCGGTTGCATCAGACATTTTGCTAGAGTCGGTAAACAAAAATATATTGTCTCGAGCTCTTCCGACTGGCTGCATTTGCTGTCGTTAACGCCCAGAAATCCGTTTGCGGATAGGCCATAAAGGGTGGCCATTGGATCCGCGTGATGGGTATAGCTTCTGCAGTAAAAGGCATAGTATATTTGGGGGGGGGGGTTTAAATATACTATGCCTGTCGAGGTAATTCCTTGTACATCGGTGAGATGGCGCTGGCTTGCAGCGTAAGAGTTAATATACTAGAAGAAATTCGACGTTCCCACTAATGACTCGGTAGCTCAGCGGTCAGAGCATTGGACCGGATATCCAAAGATCGCGGGTTCGATTCCCGTCCGAGAACATGATCTGGTGCGAGTCGTATTTTTTCTAGTATTATACTATGCCTTTTACTGCAGAAGCTGATTTCTCATATAACCCATATGTACTTCTATCTCTCACGAGTCTCACGACATTAGGCACAACGGCCAGAGCGGTGCCCTGCCCTCCTACTCAAATGGCCAATACTCTATAGCGTTTGAACGCTACGCTTACTATTAAAGTTTTAAAATAAGCAATAAACTTAAAAATTACGTGCGGTCAAAAAAAACTTTTATCACATAAAATAATTTCAGATTTTTCTCTATGAAAACTTCAGAGATAAGGGCGGGACGGATTTTTTTTTTATTTATTAAAAAGTCGAAAACTATGCGGCCTAAAAAAATATTTGAGGATGTGCAAGCAGCGCTCTTTCATATGATACCCCATATGCCCTAGTAGCCTCACTTCGAATTTTTAAGACCGTTTGCAAAGTCCCTGTTGCAAAAAATATATAAATATTTTTATTTATCTTATTTGTAAAAAAAATTGGACAAACGTCAACCACTCAAGTTATTGTGTTAGATCAATAAAAAAGCAATCCTTTTTGCATAAAAAATCATATCACTGTCACTGTCTTTTATGTGATAGAAGTTTATGTAAAGTTTACTTGAAAAATAAAACGATGTCTCTAAATAGTAAATTTTTTAGAATGATCGTACGGAACCCTTGGTGCGCGAGTTCGACTCGCTCTTGACCGTTTTCAATAAATGATACAGCATTCCAGTAATCAATAAAAATTTACTAAATTTCGTAAAATTTCTGGCTTAGCGACAATTAAAGCTGTGCAATAATCAACCATATTCTGAAGAGATAGTGAAAGAGTAGATTTCGTGAACTGCCTTGCCTTAAGCCTAAATTCTCACGTACTTCCATCTCTAACGACGTTAGGCACCGCCCGGAAACTGCCAGCGGCGCCCTGGTCAGCAAACAGCAGTATCTCATGTCGCGCCATGCCGATGGACGCGAGCAGGGTGGCCGCATCCCATGCTGGCTGCTGTTCCATGTACTCATTCATATCACTCCAAATTCGTTGAATAGTCTACAAGTAACATTCAATATAATGTTTTAAATTTCCATGGTTTTTGACGTTATTAGAAGAAGTTCTTCCGTGACCATGGCGCATGCAACTGCGCCGAAATATCGGAGTCTCAAAAATAAACAGGGTGTAAATCCCGATATAGTTTATTCTAATAAGTAACATTCATAAATCAAGCAATAGGTCATATTTTTTCTAATGTCAATAAAATCAATAGTCAAAATTCTTTATTCATATAAACTTAATAATTAAGGACTTTTGAATCGTCTATATTTTCCTACCACCCGTTCCAGACTTTTTTAACTGACAAGAAGAACAGGCACAAAAAACTTATCAGCTTTAGCAGAAATAAGTAACGATATTTACAAACTTAAATATATCGTTACCAAATATAGTACAACAGGATTATTAACAACAAAGTACTTATGTGTTACATGTTACATCATTTCCACGCATTTCGGTCTTTTAGATAATCATCTACTTTATATAACCTTTACCCATAAGCGTCTTTTTAACATGGTTTTTAAATTCATGCAAACTAAGATCAATCACTTGTTGTGGAACTTTATTAAAA
The DNA here is from genome assembly GCA_963556745.1 of Catoptria pinella. Lineage (NCBI taxonomy): Eukaryota > Metazoa > Arthropoda > Insecta > Lepidoptera > Crambidae > Catoptria > Catoptria pinella. Next base: position 6,321,831 of record OY750779.1, read on the forward strand.
AAGGCTATGCCTTTTGGAACTTATTTTTCTCCTCAACTTTGATTTTTTACAGTAATATGCATTTCTTAGTTAGACCTGTGACTTGTGGTGGATAGAAGTTCAACGCAATTTAAGTATTGCCACAGGATATAAAAATAATAGTACTAGAATTGCTTAGTTAGACCCGTGTCGTGTGGAGCTAGGAATTCGAATGCACGCATGGATTAAAGTTCAACACATAAGTAGTAACACCTGCCCCCCTACTCAAATGGCCGTTCTACTAATATTAACGCTATTAGAATAGAATAACAATGTTTGGAAATGACATAAGCTAACGCTTAGCTCCTGTCAATCCCATACATTGTCATTCTATTCTGCAAGCGTTAATTTTAGTAGAATGGCCATTTGAGTAGGCCCTCTGATGTGAACAGATTTCTATAGAAGTACATACAATCAAAATTGACCAATGATTAAGAGGAAACACCACCGTCGAAAGAATTGAACAATTCCTATAGAAAGTTGAAAAAAATAACGTTTGGTAGTCCCCTGTTTCCTCCTTTAAAACTAGACCGATATATATATATTATTTTCATTAAAATTTAAAGGAATGAATAGGCTGTGTTCCTATGTTTTCTTTTTTTTCATAAAATGATTATTAAAAGAGATTTTAATATCCAAAAACCTAAAAAAATTACAATGTTTTGACATCCAGCAATCAAATTTGACAAGATTATATAAAAAAGCAAATCATTGAAATTGAAATTGAAATTGAAATTGAAAATTGAGGAACACAGCCAAATCCTTTCTTTATTTTTTATGTAAAAAGTATTAAATTGGTCTTGTTTTGGAGGAGTAAACAGGGGACTACGAAACGTTGATTTTGTCAACTTTCTATAGGAATTTTTCAATTCTATCGACCGTGGTGTTTCCTCTTAAACATATCAAAAACAATATTGAGACCTGTGGTGTTGCATTGTTGAACACCACATCCAAGCATTTGGAATCCAGCTTCATATTCCAAGTGTAGTAGATCCGCCAGGGCTTTCCAACCACCATCTCAGTCTCAAAATACGGATTTTCTGCTAACTTGTCGCACAACGCATGATTTCTCCTTATCGTTTCTTCTCTTAAAAATTGCGAGTGGACGACTACAACAATGCTTAGAACAATTAGAACTGCTATAACTATACTGTGCAGTAAGGACGCCATTGTGTTAATGGATTGTGGGAATCTCTCTTCGTCTTTTTAAAGTCTCACAATGGGAATAGTTTACATTCGATGTCTCCGCTTTGTAAAATAGCATGTGTAATGAGCTCGTCCTGGGAAAAGTTTGTAAATATGAAGATAGAACGGATGACTATATGTAATTTCCTTAACACAAGTGCTTAGCTACTTTTTGATAAAAGCAACAGATGTGTTAATGTTGTCTATTATTTATTTCAGAATTAATATAATGCCCGGGAAATTGGAATATTCGGGTTGTTATAAGCTACTAACCTATTATTGTGTAATTGATGTACTGCATCCCCACGATCTCTTGCAAACTATCCTCTAAACATGTGATAAGTTATACCTACTTGCAGTAATTTTAATATTTCAGTCATGGCAGTAAGTCACTTCACTTTTTTGAAGACTCTAGTTTAACTTATTTATTTAGAAACTATTTTAGGTTTACTTAAACGTTAACTTTTGCCAACTTAACTTCGTCATAGTGGTACTTGACGTGTCTTTTATTCATAAGTAAGGTAAGAGTATTGTTACCGTTGATTTTAATTACTTTATAGGGACCTTTCCATACTGGAGATAATGCTTTACGGAGACGTATGTATTTTATCTGTCGTATTACAAATGACAAAATGCAACAAAACTCATCATAACGGCCTCTTTTATTGTTTCATTAATATATTTAAGTTATCGGAATAATATGAACCGGCAGCTAAATGTAAATCCGGTGCTTATTCTACAATCACTCGAAAATGCTGCATCCTTCAGCTGCCTAGCTATCAACTAGCGATCGGTTTCTTCCATATTATGAACAAGCAGTTTAGTAATAGCCTTTTCAACACACTTGCTCGTAAAGTGAGCGTTAGTACATCGCTTTAAGGACCATAAACTGAGCCATAACAAACACGTGCGTAATATATTATACACTAGTGCGTAATAGAATTGTCCCTACAAAGTTAAATTAAATTACCCAAAGTGATGAAAAACCCGATAACAGTGAATACATTAACATTAATATTACAGTATTCTGATTGTCATCACATCAAATATACTCAGTTGTTTCTATGTGAAGCCTTTACGGCCTTAGTACACCGACGCGTTCGCGTGCGTCAGCGAATCGCTTACGGTAGCGAAACATCTGCGAAATGTGAGCGTCGGTGTAACGACCATTTCGCAGATACTCCTGTACCGAAAAAGGACGCAACTACCTGAGATGACATATCATCTCGCTAAAAGTGGATTGAGACTTAGTACCTATGAGCGAAATGCTGCCGTACAACTGAAAAAAAATCGTTGATTCGTTGCTGTTGCCGCATGCGAATGCGTCGGTGTACTGAGACCGTTAATCTTTATAAACATTATCTAAGTTATGTCAGTTATGTCTTGTTCCTTCTTATAAATGAAACTCGTTCGCTTCAAGCATCTCACCTCGCCACTAGCGTGCGTGTACAAAACACTAGCCCATTTGTTCAGCCGTGGGCGTACCGGCCGGCCACCGATGCGTATCTTCGAATAGGCAGAATTGGTGGGCGGAATATTATTACTGGTCGTTATGCGCAATGACAGCATCGGCCCGCTATAATGGCCGAAACGCCCAGCAGTGGCGGTGGAAATTAAAAAAAATAGATGATTAAAGAGGTTGCCTGGCTGTTGTAGCGTTACAGGAGAGTAGAGAAAGAGAGAGCCTACCTAAGAGAGGATGGATAGTATCTAACTAGTAAGGAGTGAAGTGGAAAGATAAAATAGTTTACAATTATTATTTATTTACAAATTAAACCTAAATTTAAAGTATGGGGAAGAGGATAAGAGGGCGAGTCTTCAGGGGATAGAGGGTCAGTCTTCAGGGGATAGAGGGTCAGGGGACGAGATCTTGCGTACGGAGAGGAGCACGGATGGGTCGCAGAGTGTCGATGTGGAGCGTAGACGCAGCTCGTACGTAGGTGGTTGAAGAATTCGTGCAGCGGTTGAAGAATTCGTGCAGCGGTTGAAGAGTTCGTGCAGCGGTTGAAGAGTTCGTGCAGCGGTTGAAGAGTTCGTGCAGCGGCTGAAGAGGTCGTGCAGCGGCTGAAAAGGTCGTGCAGCGGTTGGAGAGGTCGAGCAGCGGTTGGAGAGGTCGAGCAGCGGTAACAGAGTCGAAGGTGCTGACCGGCGAGGGGTTGGAGACTTCTGTCACTGGTAGCGCGGGGCTTTCTTGAGTCCCGGGCCTTTGCCTAAGGCCCGGGAACGGCCACTTGTTCGAATTACGCGGAGTAAAACTCGACGAAGAACTGACTACCGAATCAAAGAAACGGAGCCTTTTATACACACTAGGAATTTTGAAAACCGAAAGAAATCGCGTAGAAGAAAAATAATTTAAGATTTCGAAATGAGAATTTGTGTACTCACTCGGTAGCAATATGAAGGAGCGAGAAGAATAATAAAAAGATATACAACCTACTGAAATGTGAGGAAAAGCTGAGATAAAGCAAATAAAATAAACTGTCATGAAAAACAAGAAGATGTCAAAATAAATACAAAATTGTAACCTCACTTTTTCAATAATATATGGAAATTTGTATGAAAGTGAATAAAAATGTACGAAAGATGGTAAAACTATAAACATAATAAGAATCGCCGTGAATTGGTGATTAATTTGCTACCAGGTGAGCACTTATATTCAAAGAATTTAGAAAGTTAATGCCAAAAATACTTATTTACTAGAAATCTTAAACTAATTAAAACTAGTTAAAAACTAAGAATTTAGGAGCGACAGGCAACACGCTACACTGTACATTAGAACTCCTTTGTTTTCTTTTTTTTAACTCTTTTCTTATCGCTCTAAATAAGTAGTAAATATTTTCTTTACTGGCTTCATCTTTATTCAACTAGTAGAACAATAGAAGATGCTATAATTCCGATAACATATTTTAATACATAAGTATAAAACGAATGTCTAGACTAGAGACATCTAAGTTGATTCCAACAACAACTCATATTATTGCCTCTTTTAAAATTGATTATGTTTTTGACTACGTTCAAAATAACCAACTACCTACCCTATGTTTTAATAAACTTCAAAACTGTTGTAACGATATTTTTTATTCGCTGTCCGGTTCAAATACGAAACAAATATATCTGAAAATGAAATGAAAATTAAATTTGAATATCGTTTTCGGCGTATAGCACGCAACGTACGCAAGTTTTAATGTCGTTCCCATTTCTTTATGACACACTACGTACGTGCTCTACCAACTATAAGTAATATTTCCCCTTAAAGCAAGGGGCTAGGTAGCTAGCTAGTAATCAGGCTGTCTGGGCCTGTCAGGTTGATCGGCTGCGGTCTGTAAGGCGCGCTCACCACTGCAATAAATTAGCCTAACTGTGCCTACCATATAGTATTAAACATAAACATAATTTTAAAACAAATATTTATGTTTACTGACCAAGCGAGCGCGAAGCACGACCGAAGCGTCTCCGTTTCAGCTTGGGCAAAGATGCTTTCGTATCTCTTTCCTGCTGTCTGACTGTCCGTCTCTTCTTCTCTAGTGGTTGCAATATAGTATATATATATTTCTTTCTTATTTGCAAAATAGTTGAGCAGACGTCATCTAAAACTATTCCATTAATAGCATTAGTGGTTCTTGAGATATCCAGCTGTGACAGACAGAAAGATAGTCATCATTATCATATCAGCTGCACGACACCCACTGCTGGGTATAGGCCTCCCCCAAGAATCTCACAACGATCGGTCCTGCGCTGCCCGTATCCATCGGCTTCCCGCGACCTTCACCAGATCGTCGGTCCACCTTGTGCGCGGTTGCCATTCCAGAACCATCCCGGCCCAACGGCCATCGGTTCTTCTTGCTATGTGTCCCGCCCACTGCCACTTCAGCAATCCTTTGAGCAATGTCGGTTATTTTAGTTCTCATTAATGGCCAGTACTGAACACACCTTCGTTTTGCCGATGATGTAGTTCTTATGGCTGAGACCTTGGAAGACCTGAACACAATGCTCGAAAATCTTCGTAGCGCTTCCCAAAGAGTGGGTATTAGGATGAACATGGAGAAGACGAAAATCATGTCGACTGCCGATGTTGTACCCGCTCCAGCTCATGTTGGGACACGAAATTGTTGACCATTACCTATACAGGCAGACAGGCAGTTCAGTTAGGTAAGTCCAACTTCGAGAAAGAGGTCTCTCGAGAAAGAGAATCCAATCGGATGGGCAGCATTCAGGAAGCTTCGAAAAATCTTCGCGTCCAACTTACCTCAGTGTCTCAAGACGAAAGTCTATGACCAGTGTGGAGAACTTACGGCAGTGAAACGTGGTCGCTAACTGTGGTTCTCATAAGAAGACTCAAGGTCACCCAGCATGCAAAGGAGAGAGCAATGCTCGGCGTTTCCTTACGTGACCGAATCAAAAATGAGGAGATCCGTCTAAAATCCGATACGAACTAAAAAAAATTGATAGTCATGGCGGCTATCAAAAGATGTTTGGGATTGACATATGTTTTCGTCACAAAACGTCAAATCCATGCATCTTGAAGGGTTGTTTGATTAAAATGTAACTTTCTCTAATATAATGCACTGAAATCTTTGTCTATTTATCCATAGACAATACATCAAACCACCCGATCGCGCTAGTTCTGAACGATAAGACCATAACCGTTACGATGTCATTTAGGTTTATATTTACTTATAAGACTTTACTTTTATGGTTTAGCTTAAGAATTGTTATTTAAAAGGTCCATGATTATCATTCTAAGCTATGAATATTTTTTTTGTAAACGAAACTGGAACGGTAACGATTTGTTTTTTGTTTTATCGTTGAAAATTAGCACGATTGGGCCCGAACGAAATAAGCAGCTGTTCTGTGCTCATCGCAGGTTAAAGATCAGACCTCTTTGCTTTCACTATAAAATATAAACAGGGTCCCCGCCGCGACCGTCAGTTGTGCACGACTTCCTCAATAAATATAGAACACGTTTTATTATATTCTAGATCTCTATTGAGGTTTGCGAAATTAGACTGTCAGTTTAACAATCGAACTCTATTTCTTTTTTAAGTAATTTCCTTGGCGATTTTTGTAGGTGATGCGAACTGGGACCCAATTCTATTAATTTACAAATAATTAGTAAGTATCTAATAGTTCAACCTCGACTCAATTCTAAGTCAAAATAATCTTCATTCAAATTAATTAAAAAAATATGCACTTTTGAAACGTCTATAAGTTTTACTATTAGCTTATTACTTTAGCTTAAGTCTGCCCTATGTTAAGGTATAAATATAAATTAATATTTGACAACATCACATACATTGCTCCGAATCCAAAGTAAGTAGCTAAAGTGTGTGTTTTGGGAATCAAAGAAAACGGTGGTATCACAATTACAAAACCATAATGTTACAAATCTACTTATCAAGTGTTACAAAAATACACATAGGGACCATCGAACTGAACAACTTTTACTATGGGACCAACTCTGAAATCGCGAAAAAAAAATCAGCTGTTTCATACATTTTGATATTTCCGATTTTAATTTTTGTATGAAACAGCTGATTTTTTTTTCGCTATTTCAGAGTTGGTCCCATAGTAAAAGTTGATCAGTTTGATGGTCCCTATATACTATATTCGGCATTAGGGGTATTTTTATAACACCTTGTATAACCACAAACAATTCCCCAACCAATCTCGTGCACAGCCAAAGCACAAGTTAAGCAACCTAAACGATATCACTCTCACTACTTTTGCTTTCCATTGCGAATAAGTTGGGAAAACATTTTCGCCTGGACCCTCCTATAATCCTGTACCTGCTGAGATATACCGTGCTTACCCCGAGCATCCACTATCATCCATACCTACCGTTTAATTTGTATACTCACAACGCATCAGCAACAGACAAACAAATTAGAAAACGAACCTTATTTTGTAAGAAATAAAGTCCAATTTATAAAATAGCAGCGATCTTCTTACGCCCCTCTCCTTCGTAAGTATTTCCCCCACCAAACGACGCTCGCGCCCTGCCTCATGCATTTAAATTGCTTCATTACTGAACTAGACGTCGGCCTGTAGGGTTGTCAGCTGGGAATGTTTTCTAGTTTTGCAAGTTTGCTTGTTGTCGTCAAGTTTTGTATTACTATTAAAGAACATTGCTGACAACCCCTTTTGTTTATTAGTTTAAAAATAAACAAAAATAAAAGTTTTGTCTCTCAGCTATTTGCCTATTTTAAAGAAATGTCTAAGGTGCTTTAAATTTACTAAAATACACATTACCTATCATTATTTTTTATAAATTTTCTTAGTAAAGGTAATAAGTATATTACCTGAATTATAATAGCTTTACTGGTTATTAAAATAGTAAAATATACTTTAATTCTTACGTCATACTTTACAATCTATTAACTATTAAGGAAAATGAGGATAAGTTCTGATTTATCTACTTCTTTCATAAGACTTTCCTGAAATTATGTATAAGTAGGTAGTCCTTGCGTGACAAGTAACAAACCTTGACCAAAAAATTCAGTACCTAGATCCTAGAAATGTAAGTTTAATTTTTATTATTCATATTGCAATATACTTAATTATTATTTATTACACAACGAACATTAATTTGAACTGAAAATCGAAATGAAAACTCATTTACATGTTACAATATCAATATTCTGACAAGGAAATCAAGGCCAATAATTAATTTGCCCTTACAGAAACCTAAATATTAATCAAAGAACTTGGCACACAAACGAACCTGTCACATCACAAAAAAAGTAAAAGCCCACCATCATTGCTGTTTCACTGTTAATTAGTTTACCAAATTAAATCAGAGTAAAGCAACTTTGCTAATTAGGTTCAATCGTATCTAATTAAACAAACTTCGTACGCTTCAATTTTTGGACAACTTAAGTAAATTTCAATTATAATTAACTAGCTGAACCGACAGACGTTGTCCACCAAACGTGACCAAACTTCAATAATTTGTATGTGATCGTTTTGCGAAATAATCCTCTTTTCTCCCGTTTTTTTCCCGATAACTTTTTCCATGATCGTAAACGTATAAATCCAAGAATTAAAATCATGAGTGTTATGGTACCGAGTCCCATGGAAGAAAAAAAAGTTCAGTTCAGTTTTTTCCTGGTTTTTTTTTTCGGGAAAAAAACATATTTCCTGATGGAAATAAAATAAACTATGTTTTTTTGATAAATTTAATTCGGATTAAATAATATGAAGATAATTAAACCAAAAAATAGTCAGTCCAATTTTGAAGTGACGCGTTGACCAACGAATAGCATTTAATTTTTGGGGGACAACCCTTAAGGGGTGTCTGTTCGTGATCATTAGAGTCCGGAGTGGGCAGAGGCGAAATTTTGCATGCCACCGACATTACAGCTAATGAGCCAGTGTCGGTTTTTCAGCTTAAAAACAAACTTACATGTTGGCACTTGTCTTATATGAAATAAATTTACTTTTGAGGAAAATAATGTCAAAAAATAATTTGAATGTTAAAACAATTAGTATGAAAAATCAGATAAATAAACGTAGTTTATATACTACATTCTACTTTGGCCAAAAAAATTACGGGTGATTTTTTCTCAACATTTCCCGAAAATAATATTTAGATATAATTTGGTATTGCTTTTGGAAGAAAATTAATTGTCATCGAAACAATACTTTCGAATTTGTCGTAAATAACTTTTGTCTAGATTGTTCATTTCGCTCGCATAAAATTTTTAGCCATAATAATGGTTTGGCATAACCGCATAAAGGTTTTTCGTATAATTCCATATTCGCATAATATTATATCCGATCAAGGTAGACCTGAGTTTATATTAATAATTTTTGTTATATTTAGTTGGCGCTACATGGCGTTCCATTTTTATCCCACTTCCATAAACCTCAATCAATTCTTGTCGATTCTGTAACCAAACTTGAACCTCACTTCGAATCTCACTTCACTGCGCTGGAATTTTAAATCATAAATGAGAAAATTATAGGCTGTTTTTTAATCACAAAAGATTTTAGACAGCTAGCTACCGTAGCTGCAACCTAAAACCTTTTGCAATCGATAAAGTAGCTTATATTCAGCTAATTTCTAATAACAAATTCACGCGAAGTGAAGTGAGTTTCGAAGTGAGATACGAGTTTGGTTAAAGAATCGCTCCGGTGCCCCAAATACATACATTATGCCTAAATTGACATTTTAAAAAATATTTTCATATCTAGCGGCCTTTCAAACACACTCAACCTAATTAAAAGTAAATTAAAACACATAAAACAAGCAATTAATATTTGATCTTTGCTACTGCGCCCGTTGTCAGGTCTGATACAAATTTTAATTATTCATTAGCTTTCCCAGATAATTACGATTGGTAATTTTGGACAAGCGAATAGGTATATACAGGATGTCCCAAAACTTTGCCACAAGAAGGGAAAGTACCTTTTAATATTGAATAGGAAATTTTACTGAATTAGACTTCATTTTGATTTTTTTAATATTTGAAACTGCATACAAATATTTTTGAAATATCGCCTGTCTTGACCTGAAATCGAACTCACCAAATATGAAAAATAAAAATTTTTTGGTACCGATCATTAGGATTAATTTTTTTTATAACACAGCATCCATGAGCATTTAAATTATAATCATTACGAACGGTATGGTATCGTATGCGATTAAAAAATATTGAATGCGGTTCCAATTATTTTTTTAAATAAAATGAAGTTTTCTTTCAGTGAAATTTCCTATCTTAAATATTTTAGGTACTTTCCCTTTGTGTGGCAAAGTTTTGGGACACCCTGTATAGTAGTGGACACATAATTAAGGACACCAGTCAATTTTCATACAAACGAGGTAACTTTTGAATCCTTGGTTCTCCGCCAAGAAGACTGAGCTGTGATCTGATGATGGCTACGCAGGGAGTGAATGGAGGAGATCCAGATCGCTATACACACCCAACTGATCAGATCAGGATATAAGATATGTAAGGATGTTAAAAACAACCGCGAAAATAGGTTGAAAATGTATGAAAATCCTGAAACTGAAAACTCAAGTTCTTGCATCTCTTAGAATTCTAATGAAATAAGTTGAGTGTGTACGGCAATCTGAATCTCCTCCATTCACTCTCTGGGTAACCATCATCAGATCACAGCTCGGTCAATCCTTGGCGAAGAAACAAGGCTTCATAGTTAACTCGTTGGTGTTAAAATCGACTGATCTGTATCCTCAATTATGTGGCCACCACTAAAGGTAGGTTACTTACGGTGTATCAAAAAAGTGACATTCATTGTAACACTATGATGGTACCAACCTATTATTTTTCTGGATGAAAGATATAATCCGCGCGCGATTAAAATGGGATGGGACCTTGTCAAAGTAAATAAAAATTGACAGCTAAGCAGTCAAGTAGCGTTAGCAAAAAAGTTCTGAATCTATTTAAATAAAAATAAATTTTAAAAAGTAATTCTTTTTCCTCTCATTATTATTTGATCACTTAAATTATAAAAAAATCTGGAGCAGAAATCCACACGCACTCTACGCAACTAGCACTATACGAGCATATACGCGAGTTTGCCGACGGCCCGTGGCGTCTCAGTTCCAAAAGGTAGCATCCCATTCTCATCGCGCGCGGATTATACCCATTCCTTTTTTGTAACCCTGACAACGTGTATGCATTTCATGACGATCTGCGGTTAAATAGTTAAAACGTGAAAGCGAAACAAACAAACAAACTTAATTTCGCATTTATAATATTATTTGAAACCACAGGAAAGCAGTAATTAGAGTGATGTGTGTTTTGATGCGAAAGTCTACGATTTGCAAACTTCGTATTGAGAGAATTACGTTTTAAAGTTGTTGCATACATATTTGAAATGAGAAAATTTGTCAAATAAAAGTCAAAATTATCCAAAAGATTTGAAATTATGTTTTTTTAATACGAGAGATTTTTTTATCTAAACAATTAGATAGAAGAAAAATCTCTCGTTTAAACGAATGGCAGAAAATGCAATTTTGCATCATCCCCCCCTGATGAGAAGTTACCAAATCAAAGTAGTTTGTCACCCACCCACCACAGAGTGAAATACAAACACAATAATCAAATTGAAGAAAAACCACAATAAATTAGTTCATGAAACATTCCCGTACTTTTGCGGTTAAATATTAGATAAGCTATCACTGCTTGATTTCTAAACTAAAAAAGGCTGGAACGGGTGGTAAGAAAATATAGACGATTCAAAAGCATTTAATTTTAAAGTTTATTTGAATATGAAATATTTTGACTTTGACTTTATAGTAACAAACCATGTCCAAAAAGTTTATTATTATGAATTTAAACTTCTTGACCCTTTGAAGACTATGAAGCTATCTACTCTTCATACGGAAATTACCGAATCGCATTTTTGTATGGGAACTTTTACAGCCCCACTTTTTAAAAAGGAAGTACAGATTTATTTTCTGAATTTAAACTTTTTGTTCATGTCCCTTTCAAGCTTTACCGAAATCTATCGATTCGCATTCGAATTAGAAAATGTTATATGGGATTTTTTACAGCTCCACGGGAATTTTTACTCTTTCTTTAGTCAGAAAGAAGATTCAAAGTAGGAACAAAATACTATGTAAGTACTGATTCGATTCACATTCTATTTGGTTTTACTTTTGTGTCAAAAGTATCGAAATGCCCGACTTTGTGGCAACGATAGTGTTGATCACTTTAAGATGTTCCTATCCTCATTCTCACCTATGAAATTGACGTTTTGTTTGGAGAATATTCAACAAAATGCATTTTCCATACTATAATTTTCATAATTTATTTAACAACCGTGAACGCTATTGTAATAAAACGTTTATATATGTCTTAACTTTTTTGATGCTAAGAAAACAAAATAAATCGACTTTAATGATGATGATAGTTGGCGACTATGGTTATAATTTAATGTAATGTCCAGCAACTAATAAATAAATTCAATCACAGAAGTTACTTTTAGTATGGCATACCTCCAACCGCCATTTTGAAAAAGTCGGAAATTCATCGCAACTGGTCAATCGATAGAAAACGTGAAAACAAACACGAACCATTTTTTTAAGTTCTCTGCGTGTGAGAAAAAACATAAATTTCATAAGTAAGGACCCAATATTTGTGTATTGGCTGTTTCATATACAAGACACTAATTGTTTCCATAATATTGGCTTCTTTCAATAAATATAGCTAGCAGTCGTATAACTTCAGCCTTCTGGCCAGCCCAATGTTTTTTTTATACTAGACAGGCCAGGTGAGAAAGTCAATGATCATCCCATGAGTATTACGTGCGAACACAAAACGAATTGTCAGTTATTGTGAAACGGTTACGCTTCGCTGGTTGACAATTGTCGAATTCGCAGCCGACTTGTGAGGTCCGAGACGTTTCTAAACATCTAAACATTGGTTGTAATTTAGCCTGTAAAAAGTTGAATTTCTTGTGAAATGTATAAACTTTCGATCGTCGTGTAAAAACTTTTGGGTGAGAAAATGAATCACCCTGGACACAAAACAAATGAATAAAAGGTATAATTCCTAGAGCCTCTTTCACATGCTCATTGGTTGAATAGAATTTCTAATGATTTGCCAAGAAAGTTAATAGTTGGAACTCAAACGAAACTAAACTAGTGATACTGGACATTATTGAACTTAATTATAAACATTTTGTAAGTGTGGCTACAGCACTTTTTAACTATCTCGTATAGTTCACATCGGTTCACATAATTTTTCAATACAGTTGCTCGAAAATGTGTGCTTTCGATAACAGTATTACAGCGTGCGGAAAGTTAGTTTTACTGAACGCCACGCGATTTTGTTTACGGTTTAGTACAGCGTGTGAAAAGTTGATTTTACCGCACGCCGTCGCAAAATCTTCGTATGGTATACGGACGGAAGTTTTTTTAAACTCGTGACGATAAAACGTCAACTCGTTTTAAAAATCTTCTTATCACCTTGTATCATAATGTGGAATAGTTGGTGTTTATTATTCTATTTTTTAAATTTGAAAAATATGTTACTGAACTGGCAATCAATTTATTCCATAGTGGTAATCACTTCTGAAATAGCAATAAAAGATTTGTAAATTTTAGAAACAAAATTCGCTAGAATAGTAACAGCTGAAAATATTTACCCAAGAAAATACGTAACGGTATTTTATTTTTCGTTTAATTAATTAGGTTTAAGTCTATTAAATATTATACGAAACACAGATCTCAAGTGACATATAATATTGTCTAAAAATTCAAAAAAAAATATTACGGCACTATCTCTATAGATCTTCTGAGTCTAAGGCAAAAGCCAAAAAGGCAATGTGAACCCGTAGCCTGCAACCTCCCTCAAGATTATGTAAATAATTTTCCTTTTCAACTCGCAGCTATCAACATAATGCATTATTGAATGTGAATGAGCTCCCTGTCATTCATCCGTACATCCGAATAGATATCCACGCCCAAATCGTTTTACTATAAATTAACAAATTATCAAACTACAATACGAAACTTTTTGCACAGCTGCATCGAATTTATACCGCGAAACGTCAACAATTTACCTTCTCCGACGCAAATGCCGCCATAGCACAAATATCAATGAGGCTACTTATAAACCATAGATGGGCAAAGGTGTCACATTACGACTGCCATTGTTAACACGGAGGTCTGTTTACAAACAAAATAAGGGCTTGTCATAATCTCTTTTCGATTGTATCGTCTCTATTTTTCGGTCTGGCAACTTTTGGGTGGGATTGTTATTTTTTTCGGCACAGCAAAGCGCGCAAAGGTATAGATTTCAACGCCTTTTTGTTGGTTTATCCGCATAACAATATAGGTGTTTCACGGAAAGGGAAGGTAATGTTATTTTTTATGGCAGCTTACTATAATCGTACTTAGGACGGTGAAAGAATACGACTCAGCCAACATTTTGAGACTGACAGTTGACACTTTTGAAGAAGGTTTTCGTTATTTTTTTAGAATTTCACTTTCTGATCTTTGTATTGCAGGTAATACTTTTGCTTTCCTCCTTCCTCTTTTCGCTTAATAATAATTCGTAGAGCACACAATAATCAGCAGTAGGTACCTATTTATTCTGAAAACTGTTTTTCATTGGTTTTATGTAGTAACTTTTTAAATAAGAAAAGTAATATTTTTTGCTTCTATACTAATATAGTCAAGAAGCACTTCTTTAAATAGTTAAAAATGATTTATTATTACGGATACTTGATGATAAACACTTCACGTTTAAAAATGGCAACCCCATTTGCAGCCAGTCTAAAATTAAAATGCAATAAATAAAACGAACAACACACAAGGTATTTCAAAAACACCGTCCCCTCAGGCGTGCTTTGCACCGAAATCTCGCGACTTGCATCTGACACTGGCTGCCAATCAAAAAGGCTTCACACTAATCCTGGTTGGGATTACAGAAAAAATAAACCGACGGGCCCCTCGTGTCCCGAGTAAGCGTTCACGCTTCACCGCTTGCTTGCACATCGACCATTACACTATACCATTGTCTGTAAAAAAAGGCTAGCATTATAGATTTTACTCCTTTGCTTTAAAGAACGAAGATATTTGGCGCAATTTTTTTGGTGATTTTGTCAGGTACGATAATTTAACCTAACCACTTGTTTTTCAATAAAACAAATAGAATGTCTGTCTTTAACTTTTTAGGTGGTTTATTAGTTTTATTTATTTATGTATCAAGAATTGCATCAAGCTTTGAAATAAAGAGTGAAATTTTGAAGCTACAGAAAAGATCAGTGCGTTTGATGCTAGAAGAACTAAAATGTAACGTTTGTTTTTAAATCTCTTTTATTTATTTATGTGATTAAGAAAGGTGGGTTTTAAAAATATTATTTTATCATAGGTACGAATCTCAATGGAAATTAAATCACTTCAGAACAAATTAGAGTACTTAATCTTTCAGTATTTGTATCTACAATATTTAAAAATATTTAAAAGTTTCCTTTCATTTGATATAAAGTAACTGTGGGACGTTTGCAAATCAGGTAGAGTTAGGTACTTTTATAGTCAGAGCCCTACAGCCAAATGCAACCAGAGATGTTAAACCTTTTCTTCTTTCGAATACACCTACATTACATCGTGATGGCTGCTGCGACCTTGTTCTGACGGCCCGTCACGTGATCTTGTCACGGCGCCCGTTCTCACGCGCTACCAGTTTTGTAGCACTCACGTCCAGGGGATTATAGGCAGCAGCAGGGTTACCCAACAAAGTGAAGTTTATCTAACTTCTGAAAAACAAAAGAATATTATTTCTTTATACTGTTTGTAGCGCAGTTAGGATTCAATTTCGAATTGTTTGAAAATGCAAACACCCCACCAAATGGTGTTCCTATTCTACTGGTTTAATAAAAAATGCGTTCCTGACTATTGTTATAATGTAGATAATGTAGCATAACTACAGTAAATTAACTTATTTTTTTAAAGATGATAGCTGCAACATCCGAGTTTCTTTTTCCACACTAGAATTGTTAACTTTTGGCTAAATATTTCCAAATGTCAAGTTTAATTCAAAGCCAAAGCTTCATTTTGACTTATTTCTATTGGAGGCAGCCCTACTTAAAGTGTCAACCCGGCTTGGCAGTGACAATTCATTCAGACTACCTGCGCGCGCATAATCCGAGTGACACACGAGACATAGTATGACATAGATTAAATTAAATCCACGTGTGTAAACTTAACACCTTTCTGCCTAAAACAGCGTTGCATTTTAGAAGACTACGGGAGTCAATTTTAAATTCCGTATCAAATTATAGAAAAGCATACTGAGACTTTAAAATTCAGTAACAATATCAATCAGATTGACATTATTATATTAACTGTCAATATATACAACGTGTTACAAAAATACCCCTAATGCCGAATATGGTAGATAAATACCAACTCTAAAATCGCGAAAAAAAAATCAGCTGTTTCATACATTTTGATATTTTCGTAATTATTTTTTGTATGAAACAGCTGATTTTTTTTCGCGATTTCAAAGTTGGTCCCATAGGAAAAGTTGTTCAGTTTAATGGTCCCTATCTACCATATTCGGCATTAGGGTTATGTTTGTAACACGTTGTATAAATAGGTAGTACCTAATAATACATTCAGCAAGTAAATCAAATATTTTTTCCTTGCTGAAGTATTTCTATTAATGTTTTATTCCTAATGAACTGTACGCGCGAGTCTTAGAAATGTTTCATAAAATCTCTACTAATCTTATGTGTGCAAGCTGCTACTTAAAAAAAATATATATAACCGCAGGAACCTGAATTCAAACCTAGAGCCTTTCAAGCTCTTAGGTGATGTTTTACGGGCTTCAATTATTTAATTTAATAAGGTATTGTTTTTGTTTCAGCTAGCTGTCTACATTGGCTTCTTCGCTAATTAATCTTTGCAGGCGGATAGAGTAGCTGGCCGATTTGAAACATTTATTGCTATGTATTGATCTTTGAGTGGATTCATTATTTAAATCCCCCACTAAAATTTGACACAATGCGAGTAGGACTGTCTGCTCTCACGATGATAATGCCATTGTTGACTTATTACCTCTTTTTATTAATTATAATCTTAAATCTTAAGTTTTCGATGACGATTTTCAATTCAGTCGCTCAAATGAAACTCAAGCAAAAACTACAAAAAATCTATAAAATGTAAGATAGTTCATGTCTTTGCTCTAAACTTAAGAATTTGCCTAAGTCTTTTCCTAACTACAACTTGACCAAATTAAAACGGTGTCATTAACTTTGCTGTCATGCAGCTTTCATGCGCCAATTTATCTTGGTCGGTAGTTGTAGTTAGGAAAAGACTTGGGCGATTCTTAAGTTTAGTGCAAACGGGTGTCAGTGCCTCTTTAAAGTTAGAAGTCGTATGACTTAGGACTTATGATTATGAATGAACATAAACCGGAAGTGTGAACAATGGTATATCACACAAAATTAGTGCAGCGATCAACTCCGCTGCACAGATTAGGACAAACAAATGGGCGTGTACATGAGTACGACACACTGGCCAGAAAAACGATGCGTTCTGCGTATGACAAAAAGATAATACTATTTTTTTACCACCCTACTCTCGACGGGAATGACGGGATCACAAATTCACATCATCATCAAACGACAAAAACCTGTTATTTTGGTACATTGAAAACGGTTTCCATGGTTTCCATAGTAACGTTTTGATGTTTAGGTACTCGATTCCAATTCGATCTCGATATTATCGTGTATCATCAACCACACCACTGGACCACACCAATTTTTTTAGGTAACCACACCACCGTTGTGAAGTTCTAAACTTGCATTTATCAATATCAAATAATTATCATTCGTAAAATCACGACATGACATGTTACACGTCACTAGTCGGCAGTGGTGGAGTTACCTAAAAAAATGTAAACGACACCACAGTAGTGTGGTTTAGTGGTGTGGTTGACAATACACGGATATTCTCGATCGCGTCAGGAGTAACCCACATTCGTAAACGTAGCGAAAGACAATTTGTAGAGTCAGCTATTAGTTAGAGGGTTGCTTTTCCTTTTATGTCGGCGTGTAGTGAAAAAGTAAATACTAAATATCTTTTTAAATTTTCATCGGCTCTGTTAATGGTGCAATCGAAATATATACCCTGCTGCACTATGTATAGCGTAAAATTTTAATACTTTCCAAATTAAAATAATCTTGGGTAGCTGTATGACTGAAAATTTTCCTTCAGAGATTAATTGATCAATGAGATTTCCACTAATGAGGAACTAATGGCGCCACAAGCGACTGTACTAAATCGTTTGATTGGTTGTTTGGAATGTCAAATTCTGACTTCTGACGTATTTTAACCAATCAAAACTATTGACAGATGTCGGGTCACCGCTGGCGCCATCTGAGATAAGCTTTGCGTGATACACCCCATTACTGTTTGTACACATATTCAACGTAAACTTTCTTCGTAAAAACATACGTTTAGTCAGACCAGTGTGTAAAAGATGCCAATCTTGACCGGACGTGTAGCATCAGCTTATGAGCAGCGTCGTCACATAATCGCGGTTTTGTATTTAAATCGTCAGATTTGAATACAATGTTGCTACCGAGATCGATCCTCAGATGGGATGGGTGATCAATCGTTACGTTAACAAAAAGACCTTAGCAATCTTATTTTAAAGAAGGAAATACCGTGTGGGGTTTTCGGAGCGTTATGACTTCTTAAAGTCGTTTGATAATATTTTCACACCATTGAAGTAGATGATAAGTCAACAGCCCATGGGAAACTCAAAAGCTTCATCATTTTGATACGTGAAAAGATGTGTGACAGATTAAATATAACTAGGTATAAAAAATATTATAAAAGAAAAAATATGATAATTTTACAAGCAATAAGTCCGAGCGAGCGAAGTGGCTTAGTTTCGAGATTGGCCAAAAATGCTTTTGTCCATCTGTCTGTTTCGCCTACTGGTGGCATTTTTCAACCGATTTTGACGAAAATTGGCTTCCTTGTTTTTAATGTTTAATTTTTTTAGTTGATCGCAATTTTCGAAGTGGGGGAAAGATTCATTATTTAAATAGAGAGAGGGTAAGTATGCTATTTATCGATGGATTGCAATCAAAGTTTTCCCTTTCCTGTGTTTCGTTTATTGGTTTTGTTCCTTGGACCTATTGCCAGTCTTAATATTAGAAGTATTTTTTACGATTTTCAAGGTAGTGCTTTGCTTAAGTGATTGTATTTGAAATTAAATAAATTAAATAAATTAGATATATAAAAGCCACTATCAGTGAAGGCATAGATTTGCAGAGGACGCTAAAGTGATCAACGCAGGTATACGATAAAAAACAAAAGCCAACATCTGTTTGTAACCGAAACAAAAAAAAGAGAACGTGCCCCACAATTTGATAACCAATTATAACTTATAACATACTCGTGACAACCCAATACCACTCAAAAAATCAACTCTAGAATGATTCATAATTTGTTCAAAAAAGAAGGACATCTACAGAAGATTGTTATCAAAATAAACACTTAATACTGACCGCAAACAACAGGATGTCATTCACCCCGCGCCATAAAAACTTGTACAAAAACTTTAAAATCACCCAAAAGACCTCACACACGAGGGTGGTAGTTTTCCGAAACTTCAAAAAACTAAATTTAAATACAGTAGTCCAGGTGCTGGCTGACGTTTTACTTTTTAAATTTTTACATTCTTTTTTTAAAAGGTGTCACAGATCCTATCGCGCGGACGGATTTAACGATCTCGTAAGGAGTCATTGGTGTCAACTTGTATTTGTTTTTTTTTTTTAGTTTTACGCGTCAAACCCATCACGTCGAATTACTTTAATCCCTTTAGCTTGGGAACTGATCCTCCTGGATCTTGGGACGTGGTTGCTTGACTAAAGATTTTATGTTACCGTTTAACAGTTAGATATTTTAGTGATAGGATTGATAGGAATCTAAGTGGCAAGATAAGTTTAACAAAATACTAATTAGGTAATTACCTTTTAATTTAATGATTACTTAAGTATTAGTTTTTAATTGTGTGTGTTTTTGTTACATAAAATAGCACAGTAACTTATATTACTTTAGTTTTAACAGGCAATAAAAACAGAAAAGAGTTTTGGCGCCATTTAGCGGGATTCGAAATTGGTGTAGTTTTATCTCCTAAATATTTAGACTAACATTAAAATATTGGGCGCCTGATTTTGAAATTGAACTAAGTATGCCGCATTTTGTAGAACTTTGAAAGGCTTTTCAAATGACAGCGAACTCCCGCGCGGATATGAATATTTATTTTAATGTTCGTGCAAAGAAACTATATTTTGTTACAGAATAGATATTAGTCAAAATTTACTTTGTATTTTTGAGTGAAATGGAACACGTTTTGTTTTTTATACAAGAACTTTAAAATGCTTCTTAAATTTTTATTCAAGGGTTTGATAGGTTGCGCGTATTTCCAAAAATTCCAAAGTATGACACAAAAAGAAATACATAAGAGGGAACTAAGTGAACCCTGACACCATTGCTAGTCTGTGTCCTATCCCTAGTGTTTTTATTAGCCGCGGAGGCAAGAGCTGCACCACGGTAAAGATATTATTGTGTTCTTTACCGTGGCTGCACAGAGCACATCCCGGAGTTAAAGAGAGTGGATAATTTATTTTTGTCCATTTTATTAAAATTATATAAGTACTTAGCTATATTGTTAAAGATATTTTTTTGGATATTTCACACATTGTTTTCATACTTTTCATGGAGTACTTTTGGTGAAGAAAGTTTAAGCAGAACATTTTTCCTAAAGAATTTAAATAAAAATACCCAAATTCTGTTTTATTTGGATAATTTAAAAAATACGTTTCATTTATGATACTTTATCATATTGTAAAGTTTCATCGTCTGAGGATTTACTGTGGGGGTCCATAACCTTCCTTTCCTACACTAAAACTAAATTATTATTATCAGTGTCAAGTCTACAATTTACTTAAGAGCAGGATAGGTAATGTTGCCTGCACTTTTAAACCATTCCATCCAATTGTATCCCAAATCGTTTTTAGGGTTCCGTACCAAGAGGGTAAAAAGGAACCCTTATAGTGCGACTCAGTCTGTCTGTCACAGCTTGAAATTCGAAAACTACTAATGCTATTAACTTGAAATTTGGAATAGTTGAGATGACTTAAAAATTCGAAGTGAGGCTAATAGGGCATATGGGGCATATAAAAGAGCGCTGCTTGCACATTCTCAATCTTTTTTTAGGCCGCATAGTTTTCGACTTTTGACGAAAAATGTAAAAAAATACCTCCCACCCCTTATCTCCGAAGTTTGCATAAAGAAACATATGTAATTATTTTATGTGATAGAAGTTTATGTAAAGGTTACAGGGAAAAAAAGATGACTCTAAATAGTAAACTTTTTCAGAATCATGGTACAAAACCCTCGGTGCGCGAGTCCGACTCGTTCTTACCGATTTTTTTTTCACAATGATACAATTTGTCACGAGGGGCATCTCAAATTAAATGCCGCTTCTGTCAACTGACACTTGTTGGGGTTCCGTAAGCGAATGTTTAATTGCTTGTTTACATCGACAAATGTTCCAGTTAGCTCTCCGACTATGATTAATCTGTCCGTCACAGATTTATGTTTATTTAGAACGATCGATTTATCAAACAAGTCATTGCTTAGCTACAAAGTTCTTTAAATACAGTGGTGATATTTACAATTATTTTCCATATTTATGCAAGGCGTAGTATTACTTTTAAAATGAATAATCTAGTCTTAGATAAACATTGTAATAAAGAGGTAAAATTACCGATTTCTTTACATAGCTGGTGATTAATGATTAATTAAGTCATTTAATAAAGCATTAACTGAAGTCTAAGGGATTATTAAAACTCTTAATTCTAGCTTGAGTTACGCAGTGACACATTGTTACCTATACATAGGTATTACTTATTTAATAATTTAACCCACTTATATATGATAATATGTACTAAATAAATATAATAAACTTTTAGACATCAAAGCAATTGGTACAAAAATATCACTTGCCCAACCAAAATTTCATTTTTCCACTCGACCGACAACAAATAAAAGTGTAGATACCAAATAATTTATAACATAAATGACGGTCATTCCGGGTGTTCTGGGCGCGGTTCCCCCGGCAAATCTAATCGTACCTCATCTGGCCACATCTGTGACGAGCTCGTGGGTCACAACTGGTACGGGTTGACACACGGATGATTATCACGCTGGGTGCCGCTGTGTTTGCAGTTGCCACGCAAACATTTAGATTTGAAATAATCCAACCAACAACAATACCAACAACAACATAAACAACAACTTATGTTCTACGACTTTCCGAAAAGCACAAAAAACATCATCTTTTCATACAACTCTCGATCAGCTGTTCGGACGTTTGTATGGAAAGTTATTTTTTTGTCTTTTTTCGGAAAAGTCGTAGAACAAACTGTATTATCTATGTAAATCAATTGATCAATCGATTTTATTATTGGCTCCATACCCTCCGCTGTCGACACTTTTAATATTATTTTAGAGGCATTAAACACGGGGCAGTTACTGGCAAAATATTGATGTGTGTGTTTCCAGAGTATTTGACAAAGATTTAGAAATTAAATGACAATTTTGGCGCATCTGTTTCATATTCTTTAGCTCCTACTATGACCCTATTTTAAATAAATAACTAGTTGTACGGGTCTCCTACGTATTTTCGATTGCTGCTATGAAAAAAATTAAAACTTATAAGTATCGATATTTAAAAGAAATTAAAACTTATAAGTTTGATAAGTTCACTATTGGTGGATACTTCAATGTTTTCTATTGATTATCGTTTCTATTAGCTTTACGTCAAGTGAATTTCGAGTTCCTCCGTAAAAATTCAAACTTAGCATATTTGAGAAATAGACACTTACTTTAAATGTAAAAGAAGATGAAAGAAAGAAGAAAATCGGAAAATGTAGTGCTTTATATGTGTAAAAATGACCCATAGTTTGATGAACTTCATAGGCAATATTTCTTAGAAACCCGTCGAACTAGAGTAATGATGTTTTTTTAAATGAATATAGGGTTGAAACCCTGCAAAATGAGGGTAGGTTTTATAATGGTACAAATTCATACAATTTGAAACTAAAGTTCATACTTCAGTGAAATTTTACACATTAAAAAACGGTTTTTTAGGGTGCCAACCCTTCAATGGCCTCAAAAGACTCAGCCCATCAAAATTGTTGGTGTTAAAAAGACACCCCTATTGTGGCATAATGTATGGCTTCTTAACCCTAAGCTGACACAATCGGAGGTCCGAATTGTATTCCTAATGGTTTTTGTTGTCAATTGTATTGTGTACTTTTTGTGTTCGTTACAGAATGAAATTGCTGTTGATTGATCTGATTTTAATTTTATGAAAAATGTGTTTATAATTTTGGTTAATTAAAATATTCTTGCAAGTAAAATCTATTGATTGTAATTTAAAAGACGTTTTTTTTATATTGGGTTGTATTATGGAAAGAGATTTAATACATTATAGCAAGCTTATATAAATTTTTAATTTTAAATAATACCATACCTATAGATTTGTTGAAGTCATTGATTAAATCAATATAAACATTCATTTGCACCGTCTGTCTGTCTGGATAAATCAATAATTAAATTTTAATAAAACATGTTATTTACCTATATATAACAGCTGCAGGTATATTCTTTCAATAAGGCAAAGGTATTTCAAACACACAACCTATCATTCCTAACAAACAATTTTGCCAACACATCGCTTAATCCTCAAACACAAAAAGTATCAATATCAGAACAGTTGGTCGAAATGTTCGCGCCAAATAACTGCCCTCCAGGGTGTGATCAGTTGGAAGACATCGCTCGCGGGCGCAAGTCCGCCGTATGGCGAATGGGGTCCGCTTGTGGTGGATTTGCAATTAATTTCAACAGTCTGTCGGATGGATTGCGTTTGGTGATTCAGTTCTAATTTATCGGGATTTTCGTCTAACGATAATGTATTCTTTGTGTAATTTTGCGGTAGTAGGTAACATTGATTGCGGAAATAAATATTGCATTCGACTTTGGTCAGAGTTCACATCGAATAAGTAAAAAGTTTAAAACAAATGACTGATAAAATGTCGTCTGTAATTTCATGTCATTTTAAAAAATCTAATAAGTACCATCGAGATTCACGAGCAGGCGGGATGTAGAATCATTTCATTTTTCATTCAAACATATATTTTTTTACTAAGTCAAAATATTAGGAATACGGCACGAAAACAGAATTTAAAAACGATTAAAAATCTCACATCGACACACAGCATAATATCCTAATAATTATCAGCATCTCCTCGTGCATTACTTCAAAAACACCCAAGTGTGAAAACAAAAAACATGAATTTACACGATCTAAATTTAAAATTTTGCACCCGTCGTTCACCCTTACGATTGGTGGAAAGATAACGGCCGGGGGTGGGGGGGCCTATTGTTACAAAATCTGGCAGTATCGCGATAACGCTTGAAGGGTGCGGACGTCTGCAGCGTGCATAGATAAGGTTTAATGCCCGCGTCGGATGGCGAGGGGGTTTGGATGGAATTGACTTTATGATGTTGTAAATTGAGGAGGAGATGCTTGTATTTGAATAATGGCTAGTATACTTTCTCTGATATCTTGACAATTACAAATGTCTCTGGCTACAGAGATTTGGACTGAAATGTTTCTTGCCACAGTATTCAGACAGATTGTAATGAATACTAGTCAGATTTATACATATTAGTTAGTAATAGAGATAGACCATTTCATAAGACTGTTTGGTTGTTATTGTGCAACAAAAAAAATCCTTGTTAGTAATCCGAAATAAAAGGCTACGTTAACTCACTCTGCACATTCTAAAAAGTTGAATTTTCCAAAAAATTTGTCATAAAAATTATTATGATATACTCTGAACATTGATTATATTTATAAACATATAGGTATTGTTAAAATGTAGCTCGGCCTTTCTCATTAAAAAAGAAGCACCTACAATATATAGCGCAACCGTTATCATTTCATTTCCTCTTGCGGCGCTCGCACAGAATATAAAACCTTCAGTGCTTTTGTTGAAACAAAATAAAATGCCTGAAAGCAGAACCATCCATGTTTTCGTTACGCTTCAATGTTTTATTATACGGGAGTAACATTGTTAAAATGTTGGAGTTCGTTAAACATTTAATAAAAGTGATTAATTTTTATCCTTAGGTACATATATTTGACAGCTGTTTAGTAATAGTTGTGTCATTAGGAATATTTTTTAAAAATCTTTCCCATATTAATAATACAAACATCAGGCACAATCTTGGTAGTCTTTGTGTTAATTTTTTTCTAAAAAAAAAAACAAAAAGTTACCTATGTACCTACTCAAAGACGGCTGAACCGATAAAATGATTCAAACGTTATTATATTAGGTTTTTTTTCAAGTTGGTACAATTTTTTGAAAGAAGTCGGTTCTGTAGTTTTCAGGAAATCCTGAAAATACCGTCGTTTTTGTTACCATTATGTTGTATAAAGTTGAATTTGGAAAGAATAGGAATTTGTACTCAGATAAAAATAAACAAGTGGGGATCCGAATGTCCACTTCGAATCGATTTTTATTTTATCAGTCGGTGCCATATTTGCGTGCTGTTTTTGTTCGTGAAGCGTTATCAAGAGAGTTATTGATCGAAGGTTCTTTGTTGTATTGTTGTCCATATAGGTTAGCACTCTCACGCATTGCAACCAATCGCTATTATCCTAAGGTCCACTTGCAGCAATATTTACTAAATCTCGATATTGTTAAACCTAGACTTTACTCATACGAATATGTCAAATTTTTAAATCGACATTTAAATTTTGTCAGTTTCATAAGGGCTACATCTAGGTTTAACAAAATCGAGATTTAGTAAATGTTACTGCAAGTGGGCCTAAGTCGCGGTAAACTGAGGTTAATTTAATAATAATATCAATTCGAATCATGACTCAATCATTTTCCAGCTGTGGCTTTTAGTGACCTGCTACGTTTGAAGTATTCAAAACTTTTCATTCACTACAGGTTGCGAACGTTACTAAGTAATATGTTAATTTTAAAATACTTAAGAATCCGATAGGAAAAAGTTAATTAAAAGCGTGGACACTAAAAACTAATAACTTTACAACCAAAGAAGGCTCATTTGCATGCCTCTGTCTGAACGTCAATCACGAGCATAGACTAAAATCAAAAATAGAGGATTGATTGATTGATCGATGATCGTAGATGTTCATTCACGGCGCGACCGGTTTGCTTGACCTTTTGATGAGTTCGATGAGTGTGTATAGAAAATTAGTACTGCTGTGTTTTTTTGGTTTTGAAAGTGCACCTTTGTGAGAAACGCTACCGTTGATTATGGGTTTGATTCTGATGCACATTGACTAAACATCGTTCTTAGATGACAATGTATACATTCTTCTTCGAGCTAGCAAAGGAACGAGTTTTCGGTCTAATCAAAGCTTTCTGACCCGGAAGAGCTCTAAACAACACACGTCTAGGATAAAGTCAAATTTCAATAATCTGTGTATTTTTCTTGTTATTCCAATTATGACGTTGTCTGTTTAAAAAGCAAATAGGTATTGACTTACTTTTTAAACAGACAACGAAATGGTTACGAATACATAACTATACTACTAGGTTTTGTCAAAATGAATTTTACTCAAACAATAGACAAACTGTGTGATAGAGTATAGAGTACACAGTTTATCAGTACGTTCCATTGTTTTTAACAACAAAAGACCCTTCAGATACGTAATTAAAAACAAACTGCTTACATTCTTCTAAGGAAATCAACAGTAATGTTCCATTTACAACTCATTACCTCTGTATTACCATAGGTAATATTTCGACCTGCTGGGGTTGCAACCCTAAGCCATTAATCTGAAACATTAAAACACCGCCCATTAAGCGAAGGAATTGCCCTAAAATGCCTCAAACATGTGTCCAACTGCGAACTGTCATCGGGGTTGCCAACAATGCGAACAATGGTGGAAATTATAATTTTTTGTTGTTGGCAACACGGCGACAGACGCGCGCCGCGGGATGCCGCCACGCCTCCCCTTGTTGCCGATTTGTTTTGTACACTATTCATTTTTAGATCATTTAATGTAGAGCGGAGTGTAGCTTTGAAACTACCTAAGCTTAGCAAGCCTCTCGGAGGCAAAACAAAATGAGTAGCATACAGCTCAATCGAAATTCGAAACATTGTCGTAGCAAATATCGTGCTACGACAGTACTACGATATTTGTCCTGGCAAACCGTTTCTGCCTCGATCACATGTGACTAGGTATTTGTTGTCATAATAACTATGCTTATCTAATTTCAAAATATACAAAATGCTCTCTCAATCGGTTTAGGATAACTGCTTTAAAATTCAGTGGCAAGATTTGACCCGAACAAACAAACAGCAAGTTAAATAAAAGCTTGTAAAACGAAAAAGGATTTTCATATCCACGTTTGTAATTTCCGTAACAGACCAATATTGGGTGAACATCGATGCCTACTTACTCTTCTATACAATCAAATACTCTATGATACTTCTGCTCCTAACTAGGCGTAGAATGCGCACCACGCAGAGGGTTCCGTCTATATTCAAGGACCATGTTTTGTGCCATAATTAGCCCTCTTAGCCCTAATAGTGGCACAAACGATAATTCCAATTATGGTAATAACCTTGCGGTCAAACTATGCAGGGTTGTTACAGATTATATAATCACAGCATTGCAGAGTAGCGGTGTTAAAGAATAAATTAGGTGCCTTATTACCATTTATTACCACAGTAAAACTTGCTAATGAGTTTCCGTGGTCGAGTGATGTGTACGCCGGTTTTCAAGGTGTCACCATCTCTGAGGTCCCGGGTTCGATCCCCGGCTGGGACAATTTAGAAAACGAACTTTACGAACTAAACGAATGGAACGACGGCTCAGGGCCCCTATCTGGTTGTTTGTAGTTCCACCGTTGTCTCTGATTTCCATAACACAAGTGCTTTAGCTACTTACTTTGGAATCGGAACGATGTTTGTGATGTTGTCTTATAGATTTTAATTTCTATTCAGGTACGCTGTTGCGTAAAATGTATCTAGGTATGGCATTCGCACAAACCGAAATTGATTGACAGTTATCAAGAGAGCAATAGAACAAGAAACAAAGCACCCAAAAAAGTAAATAATTTTTGTACGAAAATATGAGAGATATAACCAATAATGAAACCGGAACTTTGAAAACAGAGTACGGAAGACGGCATATCAATATTAGATGTAATCACGTAACATAACTACGCCCTACGTAATAAAAGTTGCAGGTAATATCCAATCTGTGAAAAGTTGTAATTTGTTAAAAGCTAAATGTAAAAATATAATTTAAAATATGACATAACATGTTACATTTTAAGCTGCAACACCATATGCCAAATTTTGTTAAAAACTGACACACTGTGCAGCCCAGCGGGACACTTAGCGAACAAACTGCACAGTGGGACGGCCCCCGGCCTAAATAACGCCAAGCACACTCGAGCTCCGTGCAACGTCTGGCGATTAATTTGTATAATGCTCTTCAATTTTGAGTGCTTTTTGAACATTTTTTAAGTATCAGTTGCTAGTACTACTGTTTAACATCGAATGAGATATGGGGTTTTATTAAATAAAGGGACTTTTTTCAAACATTTGGCAAAAAATGGGATTACTCTTGAAATGAAGACCAAAAATCGGATCATGAATTTTGTGATCAATATTTCTAAATATATTCATAAATGTTTACTTTTTCCCCATGGGGTTTGAGCAAAAGTTTATGTTAGAAAAATTATATGAATTACAAATTCCTATCATTCGGAAAATAAAGGAATCAATTAATAGTTATTTGTTATTACTAGGGACCGAAGTCGATTGTGCTGCGAGCGCCGGAATTGAATCACGAGTGCAGCGAGTGACACTAATATAACTAATATAGACTACTGAGC
The DNA here is from genome assembly GCA_963556745.1 of Catoptria pinella. Lineage (NCBI taxonomy): Eukaryota > Metazoa > Arthropoda > Insecta > Lepidoptera > Crambidae > Catoptria > Catoptria pinella. The sequence goes on from OY750779.1 coordinate 6,350,487, forward strand.
ATAGTGAGCGATTTAAAGACACGGACATAACAAAAAATTTGTTTTATTCCTAATTCCTACCAGCGAGAAAAGTGTCAGAGATAAGAATAGTTATTTGTTATACCAGAGACCAAAGTCAATTTGTGCTACGAGTGCTGACTTTAAATCACGAACTAGCGGAGTAGTCTAGAATTGAATCACTCGCTCTCGCTACGCTCGTGATTCAAATATAGACTGTGTCATATAATCAAAAAGTAAATAGCGTCCAGTACAATAAGGCTCGTATAGTGCTTTTCTCAAGAAATGCGAGGAAATAAAATTTTCTTAGTAAAAATGTAATTTTTAAATAGGTTCGTGCAACCAGTCATGCAGCCATAAAGTTTCGTAAAAATAACGCTAGCTGATGAGTTCTACCGTTTTGAATTTGGAATAGGTACTTCTTCGGAAAGTAAGTATTGAAATTCATTCCCCGCACTGAATTTCAAAACGTGATGAACCAGCCACCCCGTTTTGGAACGTCCCGCATTCTTTTTTCAAATTAATACTTCTCATTATACTACAGTTGCATAAATAACTATTATCAATCTTTGGCTTCATAATCAATTATATACAGAGACTTCTATATATATGTATATACTATACTAGACCGGCTGTACAGTACCGAAAAATTGCTCATTAAGTTACGGTGCATGCACCGAAACTCCTTTAGTCTATTGCGAGCGACTGATAGAAACAGTTGATGCGCCGCGAAGGTTGATTTTGACACAATTTTAATTTTGAACAACTCGTCTATGTAATTGAAATCATTGGTTATATATGTCGTGGGCCAATCGTTGAACTGGGCCGATCTAGATCTGCCTGGGCAGAGCACGATACGCCGGCATTTCTTGATTTGCCTTTTCAAAACCCGCCAAGACTCGTTCAAAAAAAACTCGTTCAAAACTCGTTCAGAGCATAACGTTTTGCCCGGCCATGCTTGGGCAAATCGATTCTGTACTAGCAAATAAATACTAAATACTATGGTGTCCAAAGTACTAGCAAATAAAATGAAGATCAGATAATAATTATTTTACTAGATAATATTAATCATTCATCATGTCACTTTATACATGCCTCCGACTGCATGTTATTATGTTGCCTTTAAAATTGAGCTTGTTTCCATCTTTTCAGTTAACTTGTTTTTTGATGCACGCGGGTTCTTTATTTTTTTAATTAAATTATTTTTTCTTATATTAACTCACTTTTATTGTTTTTATTATCACAATTTTCTTGTGACGCAGCCATCTTGCTTGTACTGTAAACACACAGCTGACAGAGCGCAAACAGCGTTACAGCGCCACAAGCGTCGCAAAACGGAAGTATATTACGATGCGCTCAGCCATATCTCGATGTGGCCAAGTAATAGTAGAGCAAATCGACGAATAGGTTGCTTTTATCGATCTGCCTAATTTTTGATTGGGCACATCATGAAATTATTGGCCAGATCATGAAATGCCGGCACATCGTGATCTGACCAGGCAGATCTCGATCGGCCCAGTTCAACGATTGACCCACGACATATATAAGCCCTTGGAGGCTTGGCTCACGTAAGCTCTTGAATTCTGTTGCTGGTCATGGGTGGTTTCTGTTTGTGAAGTTTTCTATTACTATTTAAAACTATTAAAAAGTCGCTTGCCAATATAGTAATTTTAATGTTCACTTACTACTTTTTACTTTTTTTTCGAATGTTTCAAACTGTTGCTATGACAAAGTGCAACTAGTATACGAATTATTAACTGTCGGTATTTCTGTCAATACAACACAAAGCTTAATAATCCCTCCTATTATGCGTGGCAATGGGCAGAGTGCCTAAAGCAAATATTTGAGCTATCATATCAGAATTTGCCATTCAAATCCTTCTCAAATACCGTTGTCGCTCACGACTCACCCCATGGATTGCTATGCTCCAAGTACCTTCAAAATCTACAAATGATAATAATAAATTTGTAAATACTATTTTCACTTCAAAATGAATGCACAAAAATAATTAATTTGTATCTTATTTAGTGTCTCTTTAAACAGCAACTTCCCATAGCTTCGACTAAGTGTGACCTTTATTAACAAAGCGTTCTAGAAATACTGCACTGTTTACATTTTTATTTTTGCTACCAGTCATGAAACTATATCATGACTGGTAGCAAAAATAAAAATAAAAACGACAGACGTTGTCCTATGTCTTAACTATGAATAGATTTCGAATTGGTATAATTATAAAAAAAATATTTCATAAACAAATATTTTACATCCTCTTTGACGGATATTTGCAGCACGCAGTCAAAACGCCATAAGGTAACACTAAAAAAGTTTAAATTCTCAAAAAATAGGTTACATTAAAAAAAAGTTTAGATTGTTAAAAGCGCTAAGGTTACATTCGAAACAATTTAATATGGTGGTTAAGTATTCTTAAATTTTCAAATTATTCGTGCCATTTTTTAATTTTTCTTTCATAAGGACCTTCTCCTGACAATAACAAACACAAAAAAAAAAGAATTAGCGAAATCGGTCCAGCCGTTCACGCGTGATGCCGTGAGCAAGGGAAATAGGGATTCATTTTTATATATGCAACATGTTACAAAAAGACCCCTAATGCCGAATATGGTATATAGGGACCATCAAACTGAACAACTTTGACTATGGGACCAACTTTTAAATCGCTATTTCATACATTTTGATATATTCGATTTTAATTTTTGTATGAAACACCTGGTTTTTTTCGCGGTTTCAGAGTTGTTCCCATAGTAAAAATTGATCAGTTTGATGGTCCCTATATACCATATTCGGCATTAGGGATATTTTGTAACATGTTGTATATATTCCTAGCATAGAGTGATAAACAAACCAATATAAGTACTGGGAATATTGTGCCAATATTAAAATGAAATTAAAAATGGTTGATTCCGTGGATTCAGCACGTGAGTCCCGCGCGGCAAACACGACCCCACTCCAATCATACTTAGATTATACTAATATCGTTCTCGGTTCGGCAAGTCGTCGCGATGTGCGAAAATCAGGAGACGTGGCAATTGCAGATATAGCCCCCTCAAACGCCTTTGCGTTAGTTCAAACCACAGAATGATCGGACGATCAAGGGACGATCAATTATCCAGGAGGCGTCAGGTCGAGATCCTGCCCAGGTAAATGTATTTTGCTTTAATTTTACTTTCTATCTTTTAATATGCTTAGTAATAGCTAGCAGAATAAATTGGTTTGAAACAATTAGCGCAGGATCTATCGTTGTGGATCCTTGATAAGACTTAAGTGTTGTTTTTTTAACTATTTTCTTCTAATCTAGAAACAAAACAAAGTAAAAACAAAAAAAATTGTTCTCCAGATCTCATCTTCTCCATCTCCACTAGTTTTGAAACTCGTTGTGTCCTCCCCCATGAATACGTGATCAGGTGGCAACCCTACGGACGCGGAATACCTCATCTATATGCAAGGGTCAAACTGTTTGATATTTCCTAAATCACCGCCAATGGTAGCGAAATCAGCATTGCTTTGTAAGTATTTTTTATGAAAGATAAAAATACAAGCCTTTTTTTACCGAGCGAGCGCAAAGCGCGAGCGTAGTGTCTCAGTTTCAGCTTGGGCAAAATCGCTTTCGTATGTCTGTCCGTCTGTTCTCTTAAGGTGAAATTTTGTAAGCTGGTTCGATATTTGTAAAGATTTTTGTCGATTTAGTTTTAAGAAATTTAAAAAAACATTCAGCCATTTTGAAAAATGATCACAAATGTCACAAACGCGAAGTCTACAGCTCACAGTGCCACTCAGCGAAAATTCTTCTAAGTCTATGGTACCACTTGTTTTACTTGTTTGTCTATTTATTAGTCTGATGCCGTTTTCGGTGGTTGTTACCGCTTGGCAGCAATCTTGTATTTGTTTGCGTTTTTCCGAGCCATGGATGTATATTCCTTTTAATGTATTTTTATCAACTATTAAGAGCTGTGCTCAGTTTGGGACAAAAAACTTTTAAATTTGAACTAACGCTACCATATCTGCCCACATTATTTCTTTAACAATAGGCAGTATCCAATATTATACAACATCGGATACCACAATAGAGGTAGGTACAATCAACCAAATCTATTTTATGAAATTCCTAACATTATTACATCAATTTCTTTCCCCACGCAAATCCCGAACAAAGCTAATAATCAGATCGGGAAGTTTTTGGCAGATTTCGCCAAAAACTGTGTCGCAACAAAGGGAACTCGATACTGATGTCAAAAAATCACTATAATTTTGTACGCCGCCACGCCCCATACCAGAAAACTTAATCAGGACGTTGGGGCTTATATTTCTGTTTCCGATACATTATACTATAACATTTGAGTACAGATTATCCAATCAGCTAAGATAAAGGACACGCTTTTTAAAAATCCGTCATTTTCGAATCGTGTTTAGCGCCAGTTTTGGCAATTGTGATTTTAACATTTAAGTTAATGCGGGAAAGTCGACTTTCGGGTGCAATTGACTATTGTGATAATATTTTTCAAATTTTTTGCGAATTCGGGTTGTCGTGTGCAGAAGACGGGCGCGTGGCGGTCGCGTGGTCGAGATTAGGAGCGGCATTCACGTCGAACACACAAAGAAGGGGGTTCGCGGGCGAGACGTCAATTGTGTACGGATCAGGGGAGGAAATTCGCTAAGTTTGGTTGGATTTAAATTACGAATGCGAATTCTAGAATTTGTATTTGCATATCCCACGTCACTAAAAAATCACAGAACAGAGAATTTGTTTTATGTTCTGTGAAAACATTCTACGAATGCTTGTGCTAGTATATAAACTAACTTTACCGAACAACTTTCCCGGAGAATACTCATAGTACACGCTAGATCAAATGAGCTTCCTGTTAATTTTACCTTCCTGAGAAACGATTATGAAAATACATAGTTCTAAACATATAGACAAAAATTAACCATTAGTATCATATCAATAATAAAATATCAATAATTAAAACTATTTAAACTTATCAAAACATAGTCTAAAAGCCACAGGGACCATATCTAAAATCCCTTTAAAATAGTAGTCCAACCAACTTGTGAAACTAAATAATTAACGAGTTGATCTCTCCAAACACTGTACAGTCGGCAAACAAAGCGACAGTAGTCGTCGAGCAAACAGCGGTAGCGTCGGTAAATAAATCAGCGCTATATCGCCCCGCGCCCCGCTCTCTGGGGACCTAGGACTGCCACAGGGATGCATACTAGAGCCAATGGACAAGACAACGTGATATCTAAAGTACCCGTATTTCTTCATATCAATGATTTTTAAAGTACATACACTACATTATTTTACTTCTCCTGTACTTATCAAATTCTTGTTTACTTATACTTATATTTTTCTTTGTCTAATCTGAGTATTTTATTTCATTTTATAATTAATGATGTTTTCATCAAGCCCAGCAAAATAAGCATATTTTCAAAATTTTGGGAACTTCTTGATTATATACTTACGTACGCGTCAGCGTCAACACTAAACTTGTTGCCAAAGATAGCTCGTGGCGCTAAAATAATATGTTTGTAAAATCGAAACCCCTGACTGAATTTAAAATCAAACTAAGTGAGTTCTTGTCTTGGTTCACCTACTAAGTTATTTTATATGCGGAAACGTCTCTACATTAAGATAAGAATCTAAGGAACTATTTCACAGGTAAATAAGTAAATACCTACGTGCTCTCTGCGGATAATCAAAATCAGCTGTTTCATACATTTTGATATTTTCGTAATTATTTTTTGTATGAAACAGCTGTTTTCCAAGGGCACCACGTGGGCCCAATGCGGATTGGTGGGTGTTAATGACTGCCAATGCAGCCGAGACCAACGGCTTAACGTGCCTTCCGAAGCATGGCACTCAAGATAATACATTTTTGGTCACCCATCCCATTACAATGGTGGCGCAGTGGTTTAGCGCCTGGCCCGGCGAATGCGGAGGTTAAGCAATGGCTTAACCTCCGCATTCGCCGGGCCAGGCGCTAAACCACTGCGCCACCGAGCTCCTCTAAAGTAATTTATTTGGGACTAATCTGGAAAAACTTGTTAATAAAAAATTAAAAATTAAAAATACATATTCTTATTATCTGATTGTGCTTTGTGCTCTATGCCCAAATTTTTCGTGGCTCCCTGTCGTAGTGTCTCTCGGGGCCGGACGCATATTGCATTCATTTCATTATGTACATACGATTACAACGATCTAGGGACATTTTGTATGTGTACAGATGGCCCCAAGTGCGATGAAAATCTCAGTTTTAATGGTAAGTGTTTGTTGGAATATTTGAAATAGTTTTTCGATCCGGATACCCCTTCTAGTTATACAATTTTCCGATCGATTACATTTTTATAATAATAATTAACACGACTCGATTGCCTTAACATTGCCCAACAATAGCAACCTCTGAGATAATAAGTTCAAATTTTGATGAAATATTTAACTTTTCTATGCCTTCAAAGGCGTGAGTGGTTCTTATTTTCCCTAGCCTAGCTTAAGTTTGCTATGTAAACTAGTCTAAGTGTAAACTAGTCTAAGTCAGTCATATAGGTACATTTTTATTGTCATCATCATTATAATTTTAATGTCCCCACTGCTGGGGCACAGGCCTTCCTTATGGGTGGATAAGGAGGATGAGCCATAACCCACCACGCGGGCCCAATGCGAATTGGTGGGTGCTAACAACTGCAAATGCAGCTGGGACCAACGGCTTCGTGCCTCCCAAAGCACGGAGGAGCTCGATATAATACATTTTTGGACGCATCCGATGACTGACTTAGTGATATAGCCGGCGCCATAGCAGGCAAAACTATCCATCTATAAATAAAATAAGATGTCCCAACTAATTCATCATCGCACAGCTCAAGACACTGGACGGGATGTTTAGCATATACAAGGTGTTACAAAAATACCCCTAATGCCGAATATGGTATATAGGGGCCATCAAACAACAACAACTTTTAACAACTTTTACTATGGACCAACTCTGAAATCGCGAAAAAAAAACCAGCTGTTCCATTCATTTTGATATTTTCGATTTTAATTATTGTATGAAACAGCTGATTTTTATTTCTCGATTTCAGCGTTGGCCCCATAGTAAAAGTTGATCAGTTTGATGGTCCCTATATACTATATTCGGCATTAGGGGTATTTTTGTAACACCTTGTATACATAGATAGTTATTATGACGTATCTATGCATCCACTAAGATGGATCTTTGAAAATTCCTATTGTGAGTGGATGGAGGATGTCCATCCATCCACTTACGATATGAACTTGGACGAAGTCTCAGTTGGAAGCTACTATTATTATGACATAGCTAATAAGTATTCATTTAACATTTCTCCCTTGCCCAAAAACTAAATTCGGGGCACATTTTGGTGATCAGCTTTGTCGTCAATTTATCATTATTGTGACTGGGCCAATCCTCAGGCACCCCAACCCAACCCTATACCGCTCAACTCCCAGAAGTGTCCATATTCCCTTAGGAACCACGGGTCGCGTTTAATTTTGGTACTATAATTTATCGTGTTAGGCTGTAATATGAAATGTTAAATAAATGAATCTACCTACTCTGATTTTATTTTCTGTTTGTTTACAAAATTGTTGTATTCAATTATTTTGATAAATCCTTTATTAATTATGAACAGCTTAAAAACATGTGATTTAGATACTTACTTACAACAACAGCCAAGGCAATTTTCAAAATATTTAATACTCTAAATCTAATTTATAATAGAAAAAAAACAAGTAAGTATAACACATTTATTTCGCCTTGATGTGGGTTTTTAATTTAATACTCATTTACCTTTACTATACTAAACAGGGTTAATCTAGTTAAGTAGGTACAGTCGAGTAGGTACAGTAGTTAAGTAGGTACAGTCAAGTTCATTAATATGTTGGTACTTTTGACAGTTAATTTCTTTATAATAAAAGTCAACATCCTGTCAAAAGTGCCAACATATTAATGAACTCGATTGTACCTATATTTTTATGAAGTGCTCGTCTCACTCATATTCTTTCAATATAAAGATTAATGCACCTACAAAAAAAACCTACATAGGTATCCGACTTCTTTCAATTTAAAAATATGACGACCTCCGTGGTCGATTGGCTTTGTACACCGGTTTTCAAAGTGTTGCTATCTCCGAGGTCCCGGGTTCGATCTCCGGTTGGGTCAATTTAAAAACAATTTAAAATTTGGAACTTTTCTATATTGGCTCAGGTCTAGCTGTTTGTGATACCACCGTTGTCTCTGATTTTCCATAACACAAGTGCTTTAGCTACTTACTTTGGAATCGGAGCAATGTATGTGATGTCAAATATAAAAAAAAATCTTGCTTTCGTTGATTTAAAAAACTGTACTAGTATCCTAAATCATATTCAGACGCATCAACCAGGCCAGTTATCAGCATGCGCAGGTCTTGTCGGTGCCGGCCGGGTGATAAGGGCTTAATGTGTTATTTACAGAGGGCTGCGGCTCGGGGTTCGTTACCCGGTTCACTGGGCCATAATAACTTCGGGGAATACCCGCCCCGGAGCTACTGACACCCCGGTTGCAGGACGCGCGGTAGAAAAGGGTGCGCAATTTTTACGTGTCTTGCTTGTTAAAAGTTAGTTTTACGTGGTTAAGCACGACGGCACTTCAGGTAATACAGTTAAACTACGAAAACAGCTTTTATTACGTAGGGCATAAAGGCGGTCTCAAGGTCAGCATGTATAGTCTGAGGTGCCGTCGTGTGTACCTCGCTACATTTTTTTAATAATAATAAATAAAAATATTAGACAACATCACAAACATTGCTGCGATCCCAAAGTAAGTAGCTAAAGCACTTGTGTTTAGGAAATCAGAGCCAACGGTGGTAAACACACACACCCAGACCTGAGCCAATATAGAAAAGTTAGTTTTCTAAATTGACCCAGCCGGGAATCGAACCCGGGACCTCAGAGATGGCGACACCTTGAAAACCGGCGTACAAAAAACTCGACCACGGAGGTCGTTATTTTCACTTTCAGATATTCAAAATACCTATAAGTCGTACCTACTGGCTACTTGGACTTCATCTCACCTTAACTGATGTTGTGTAACAATAAGGTCGAAGGTGAAGGCGCACTTCTCCCGGAATTTTCAACCAGGTTATCCGGAACACAAACTTAGGTGAAAATGCTCATCCTAATTTAGCGTTCGTGTAACCCTATATGGTTGTTATCGGCCGATGTATCACGCGCGACGTGGCGGGTTGCACTACATTTCATAATGCTCGGACCTGCTGCCGAAGTTTTATTACGCTGTAATTAGTGACGGACTAAACACCAAATGCTGTAAGTTATATCATCGGAGAGACTAATTTCTTAACTATGTAAGTTAGTTAGAATTTGTGTAGAATAATAGAATTCATGTCACCAGCCCCCTGATTATGTAACTTTGTTGCAATCAACTCTGACAGAAATCGCAGTTACATTGCTGCTTTAGTAAGAACCAATGTGACAACTATCTTACTTAAAGTAGCAATGTAACTGCGGTTTCAACCAATTTCAATCGAGAATTGTTAGCAACAGAGTTACGTAAGCCCCCGGAGCTCGATTGGAGTCGTACCGAAGACGGGCAGGAGCTCGCTGACAGTGGTGTCATCTTCCTACACGAAGCTATGGGACGAATTGATTTTGGGCCCAACGGTACTGTGTGTAAGTACTTATTTGTTTGTCAGAAATCATATAGTATAAACTTATGAAGTTTACTATGGCAAAAATCAGGACAATTTAAAAAAAATGCCCGAAACTTAAAGATTAGTTTGTCGTCGAATAAGAATCTATCGAATTGCATCCGTGAGTCCTGAAAATCTTTCTTAACAGATAAGTGAGTAGTTATAGTTTTTATGATTATTTACTCTGCAACAAAAATGCAAATCATAAATCTTAGTGATGGTACTACAAATAAATAAAGCTTGCACTTCCGGTTTGTCAGGATGAAGGGTAGTCAATACCGGCACAATTATCGTTTCATGAAATGTGGCGCTGTTTGCGTGCGGCCGCGAGGTGGCGTGCACGTCGCTCACCCTCACTCAGCGTAACACTCGCCGGAAAGCGAATCTTCTAACCAACGTCTATCTAAAACATCTAGGAATACAAGCTACTAATAAATAGTATTAAAGTTAAGGGGAAAGGCATACTAAAAATTCTACCTACTAACTTCAAAAAAAATACTTACGTGAAGCCACTGTGATCCTACTCATAATTATTGAAACAAGGGATTGCATAATTGAGCGTTATTAGCAGTAACCTTTGAGATTCGGTGGCGAGCCGCCCGAACTTGGGACCGCACGCGATCCAACCACTGCGCTCTCTGAGTGACGCGCGCCACCTGCCGAGTACTGCCGATCACAGAACTTTTACAAATACAGTTAAGCTATTTTTTATGCTAAGTACTTCTTTAAGGAAAGCTCGGTAATTCGCTGTGAGTTTCTCAACCATCGATTTACATAATTGCAATAACCTTCTAATGGCACTTACCTCGGAGGAGCTCGGTGGTGCAGTGGTTTAGCGCCTGGTCGCCTGGTCATAGGACCAGGCGCTAAACCACTACCTAATATCCGCAATCACAGGATTGCGCAAGTTAAGCAAATTTCGCAAGGGTCGGACATGGGATGGGTGACTAAAAATGTATTATCTTGAGCTCCTCTGTGCTTCGAAAGGCACGTTAAGCCGTTGGTCCCGGCTGCATTTGCAGTCGTGAACACCCACTATTTAATTCGCATTGGCCCCGTGTGGAGGGTTATGGCCCATATTCCTTATCCACACATAAGGAATTCCTGTTCCCCAGCAGTGGGAACAATAAAAATGGCTGATGTCGGTACTAAACCTAGTGAAATATGGAGTCAGATCTCAGATATTATATTTTATATTAGATTATATATTTTCTTCGGCATACTTACAAAAAAAAACCATGTTGTGCAGCCGACCTCTGAATTAGCTGATCACTTTAGTTAGCACCGGAGCCCTGACTCAAAAGCCCTGCCGCAGCCGCAGGGCCACTGCATGCAGGGCCGATATAGTTTTTACTCTATTTTAATCTAAGTAAAATATCTGCCCTGCGTAATCTAAGTATAATATCGTGCATGCAGGGCTTTGAGCAGCCCGCATTAAAATACATAAAGCACATAAAAGCTACAAAATATGATAAACTAGCGGCCGCCCGCGACTCCATCCGCGTGGATCCTAGGGAACTTTTGACCAGGATAAAAAAATCAGTAGTCCTAATCTGTGTACCAGCCACAACCAAATCGGTCCAGCCGTTCTTGAGCGGCTAAATAACTCGACTTTCGTTTTATTTAAGTAGATTGATTAGATATTTACTGTTAGTTAGGTCATACCTACTACTAACGAACAACTTGTAATAAAAAGATTCTCTATTTGAAATTTTGAGATTTAAGCATTCACGCAGGAAAGATGTTCAGTTGAATGTCGAGGTTAATTCCTTCTACATTGGTGAGATGGCGCTAGCTTGCAGCGTAAAAGTTGAAATACTAGAAGAAATTCGACGTTCTCACCAGTGACTCGGTAGCTCAGCGGTCAGAGCATTGGACCGGATATCCAAAGGTCGCGGGTTCGATTCCCGTCCGAGAACATGATCTGGTGCGAGTCCTATTTTTTCTAGTAAATTATTTAGTATTATATAAAAAGATTTTCGTCAAGTTTGTTTTCCTTTTACACGAGTCCCCGTAACTTTAATCTAGCAAAAGTTCGTAACACAAAAAAACTTCTGAGTTTGTGTGCGAGTGTAACAGATCGGTTGCGAGCTTAGAGCATTTTGGTCGCGAGTCGTGAGTGACGGACACGCGACGGGTGCACGCACGACACGCACGGACTACGTGCGCCGACCGCCACATTACCATAGTAGTAGGCGATAATTTGCTGATCTCTCTAGCTACACTATTTTATTCTAGTTTGTTTGGTTTGCTACGTGCTGGGCGCTGAAATTGAAATTGAAAAATTCTTTTTTCAAATAAGCTCACATAATAAGCATTTTGAAATCGTCAATTCTTTTATCCTACCACCCATTATGACGTCTTCTAGCTGACAAGAAAAATAGGCGCAAAAAACTTATCAGCTTTATCAGAAGGAACGATATTTACAAATATATATATATAGTTTCCAGACATTACATTAATACATGTTACAATTAACAGATTCATAAATAAATAACATTATTTAATTAGCTCATTTCTACTGAATAGAAATTAAAAAAGAAAATATACATACCGTGACAAATGAATTTTTTACTTTTACATATAGGTGCTTATAGTATAGCGAAAGTAAGTGTGTTTGTTTGTTACGACCGATCATAACATAAATAACATAACATTCACGTTATCAAGGTACATAGAAGGACATAGGTATGTACCTTTCATCACAAGAAAAAGCTGTTCTCGAGGGATTGTAAAATAACTGTACCTACACGCAGACAAAGTCCGGGCGCTAGCTAATAAAACAATAAAAATAAAATAAAGAACAGTTTCTTTTGTATAATTAATTTTATAGTATAGGTATTTTTAACTCAGTGCGAGATATTTCCAAATAAATAACTTACATAAATCACTCTACGTAAAATCTTCCAAATTTAAATACCTACTTCTTGAAAAAAAAGCACCGTGTAATGATTTTGTAAAATAAAGAACTACATTACCTACCCTCCTATTTGAACACGCACGGTCTTAAGAACGCGAGAGGCGTCGAAGATTAGTCCCGAATCCAATTACATTTTCCAAATTTCTCATTTTTCCCTCGCCGCCGCCGCCGGCCGGTTCAAAGCTCAGAGAAAATTATTTTCTTCGCCCCCAAGAAATGAAAAATAAACGCGGTATACGCGGGCGGAGCGACGACAACGAAAAAAAAAGCTGAACGTCGAAAAGAGAGATGGGGAGATTGAAAATAATTGGGAGCGAAAGGGGCAAGTGTTGAAAGACTCGCATTGCCTCGAGGGATATGTCAAATACCTAGTATGTTTCTTTTCACTTCGATTGCAAATGAGATATAAAGGTTGCACCTTTATGTGCCGTTAATCTCCTATCCTAACTGCCTTTAGTAAAGCACGTCATTTTAGCATTCTGTTGTCTTTTTGATAGACAAGAACAGAATGCTAAAATTAAGTTTAGTCCTGTCGATTCAATTTAGTCGTCTGTACCGAATCGCCACGATTGCCTACTGGCAATCATAAAAGAAAAGGTCGCAGACTTAGTCCTGTCAGTTTACTTAAACAAACTGCAACGAATCGGCACCAGCTTTGGTGACGTACTTGTACTACGAAGAAAAGAAAAAAAATCATAAAAAGTAATTGATTTTTTTTATCTACATCTACTAAATTTGTAGAAGCAGAAACCACTTTGACTGTGATTGTATAAAATGTAATAAGTATTTAGAGAATGTAATTTAATGAAAATGTAATATTTTGCGAACAAATGATTATGGAGAATACTTTTGTACTCGATATTACAAGAGATAATTTTTGAGAAAATAAATAGAACGAAGGCCAGTACCTACCCACACTATTATTTTATCGCAGTACAAGTCGTTTTTTCGTAAGCTACAATGTTTTGCGAGATACGATAAAAACCTTTAAAAGATGTCCATGTTACAAAGACTTGATTTCAGTTGCTACTTACTGCCATCTAGCGGAACTGCACAGAACTATAGTAGCCCTCAAGCTAGTCCGTTATAATAACAAACTTTATTAGCTCTATTAAGCAAGGCTCTATGTATCAACGAATTCTTTATTTTATGTTGTGCATGCAAAAAACCTTCCACTCCAAGAGAATCTTGTACGAACTAAATTATTTTGCTTAACATACTGCATAATTTACAGCATTTTATAGTATATGCATGCATGATGTTCATTAAAGCAAGGTGGAAATACAAAAACAAGACATCAATGTAAATATTTATTTCAAATACTATAAGAGCTTATGGTAACCAATGATACAATATTACGTCTTGTAAACGCGTCAAATTCACATAATATCGCTACTTTGTAAACCTAGCCATTGGCTTTAATATCACCGTCTCTGCCAACGACGACGGGGCCAAATGCGAGATATTACAAAAAACTCTTTATATACTCCAAACAGGTAAAACTCTCGCATAGGACACCTTAGAAAACTATAATATCTATGATACCTTACTTTAAATTTCAATAAAATCATTAATCACTCATTTTGCTAATTCTGATAATCAATTTCCCTAAGTGAGTAATGATTGTATTTATAATATTTCATCCTTTACTATAGCTAAGTCTATACACTGAGGCACACGATTCTTAGACACTAGCTCACTGTCTGTAGAGCGAATTGTTCCAAGTAAAAATGTTACTCGATAACGACTTACAGTAATAATGTACAGTCCGCGGTCGATCTCTGCGGGAGCGCACCGAGTCACAAAACTACATCAAAAGAAGTGAGACCACAGACAGCAGTGTACGCAAAAAAATCCCAATAAGCGTATGTTCACCGTATGAGAAACGCTTCGAGCGCTCGCGCAGAGTACCAGTCTCAATCATTCTAAACTAAATACTATAGGCGGCCCTCCGACCTCGCTTACTGTGACCAGAGTCGGTTTACTTAAAACTAACATGGTGTATTCTTCCTACTTATATACAAGAGTACAAAAGCCCAAGTGATAATAGATTTGTGCTTTGTACCATTTGTGGTCAGATGAAGACAGCAGTGATTGAAATAAAGCAATTAGTTTTAAATCGAAGACAAACTATTGAAATTGAACAGACAAGACGATGTTTGGTCATAGAATTTACTGTAAAGCTATCCTGGAATATCTCACAATAATTGTCATTGGAAATTCTTAATTTTTATTTTTTTTATATGTTATTGCTTCCTCAAAAACGACATAAACAATGTATATAAATATAAATACATCATAAAACTTGCTAGGCACCTGTAATGTTATATATTGTAATGGTTTGTGCATTATGGTACACATGCATTATAAACAAATTGTCTTTTTTGCTTATTCTTTGTGTCTATTCTTGGAATCAAAAAATAATAATGAAATTACATTAGCGGTTCATAAGTTCTTATAAAAAAACATTATTATTAAATAATACTAAACGGCAATTTTTTAGCAATCAAATCATATGTTGCTAATCTCGAATACTAAAATTACGACTGAATATCGTTTGGTTTCATGCTGTATTTTACAAAAGTAAAAAAAAAGGTAATATTGATGTAGAGACCATTACCTTTCTTATGTAATCGTTGTATTTAATAGAAAGAATATCTCACGGACGCGTCATATTAATCAAACTTTATTTGGATACTATTTACAAAATCCCAACACAGTCACAGTTTTATAAGTAACTCTTAACAACATTGGCTTAAAACTAAAAAGCGACTAGAACTAAAAAAAAAGTACAACCTAGTGAATTTTGATTTGTCATGAACTAAAATCTATTTCGACGGAACTGTGCAATAAATAATCAACTATTTACAAATTGAATCAAACGTTTCTGAATAAAATACTGGTTATAAGTGTTGGCTGATATTCGAGTGTTGTTTTGAATAAAATTAAAAAAGTTGGCATCACCATAGACAACCGACGACGGGTGAAATATGCAAGTTGAATTAACTTTAAACTATAACGCCTATAGCACGCCTCCGCCGCGAAAACAATAACGCGGAACTACTACAAGAGTTCCGCTACCCAACAGTACATTAGTCGCGATTCGGGTAGCGATACATCAATCTGCACTGTATCACAGTGTAAAGAAATATTTTTCACGAGTAGATGTCGTCCGAAGAGGAAGCAGAGATATTATTATAGACGTAACTTAATAAATACAGTAAACTACCTCTTGTAGTCATTTTTCCTAATATAAACTCACTAATATCAACGTCCATTTTCACAAAAAAAATTACAATAATATATTAATTTCCTCTATGATGAAGTGAACATAAATATTGAAAATCGAAATGTCATGACTTACATTAGTGACAATATCTATGGCTGAATCGTAGTTAATTTTTTCACCATATCACAGAAAAGATTTTAAAAAATTATCCTGTGGTTTGACTGTAGTTTCGCTTTATATTTTTTGTTGACTGCCAGTATTGCCACAAACACTCGCGGAACAAACGCGGAACAACAGAAAATGTGATCGGAAGTCCGAGCAGATCGGCGAAATCGCGCGAGTAAGAGACAGCACCATAGCTATATCTATGCGTTAGATTAGAACAGACTGTTTCGTATCTGTTTCGCTTGTCGTACAACTGACAATTCATGGCGGAACCACCGCGGTGCCGCTGGTATTGTTTCGCAGCGGAGGTAAGCTACAGGCGTCAGATGAAAAACGCATTTTTAGCAAATTATGACTCGCGGCGCTTGTGCACTCACTGGTATTCGAACAGTATTCGTGTTTTTAAACGAATCGGAAATTCACGAATGGGCGCTTCGCACGCGTGGACTCTCGCGATTCTATTGTCCTCTCGATTATTGTATTTTTACACAAATCTAAAGTGGGTGTGACCACTTTATATTTGAAGGACTCGTCAATTATAAACGTCACTCAACTTTGAGAGGCTCTCAAACATCATCCTGTCGCATTAAATGTCAAAGATACGACAAAGACAGCATGATGTTTGAGCGCCCCTCAAAGTTGAGTATCGTTTGAGTATTCGGCCACTAGTGTCTCAAAAATAAGCATAGGGCAAGTCGCGCCAGTGCGTAATCACGCATTTTCCAGTCGATAATGTCTTCATATAAAATGTACGAAAACTTCAGGCACGCTCAGGTACTTTTTTAAAAACGGTTTAATCTAATGCCTCTTATATTTGTTTTGCTTGAATTTCCTTTGTCACACAACTTGTCAACTATTCCCGTCCGAATGTGTTTGATGTGCAAAACATATCTTATGTATGATCATAACTATTTTTCTCGAGTCTATTCAAAACATTAAATATTAGCCAACGCGCTGTAGTTACAAGAATTTTCAGTCAATGTACCTATATTTATTGTGTTAGCCTCACACGGCTCATACCAAATGTGTAAACTAACAATAAAATATATTACCAATGCAACAGCATGCAATAAAATTAATATATATAACTTTTCTATATAATCATCATTGATTGTGCAGTATAAACCGTGCTTTAGTAGAAAACATATTGGCACTGATTTTATTATATTGCAAGACGAATAAATATGTGTCGTTCGTTTTTTAAAAATTCAACAATATTATACATGACTTGTACTGTGACACAAACAAGAAATAAGAAAAAAAATCCCCAAAATATTTGATCATTTGGTTTCGTAGCGGCAATGATATATTTTTGACTAACTCAATCAGTTCAGTTGCGAACTTCTATTTAATATCTTTAAATCGAAATTCGTATCACTTCAACGATATAATAACAATATAGGATAACTTACTCAAGTCTTTGCTTCAATATCTACACTACAGCTTACGATGGCGCAGAAATATAGGCGTTCTTGATATGTTGTAGGCGCGATTTATTATGAAATTATTCAATCATCAACTGGTATGAAATTAATGAAATTAATGTAACAGTCAGTTTCAATCCGATTTTCCCTGGATGTAAAAAAACCGACAATAGCACTGAACAATAAATATTTCTCGGGAATCCGTGAAAAATAATATACATTACAGGCATCCACACACAACGTCACAAATTTTTCTTCGCTTTTATAAACACATTTACGGTTAATAAATCACCATTATTTATTAAGAAGAAACACCACGGTCGAGAGAATTGAAAAAATCCTATAGAAAGTTGACAAAATTTACGTTTGGTTGTCCCTGTTTCCTCCTTCAATACTAGACCGATTTAAATATTTTTTTCATTAAAATTTAAAGGAATGAATAGGCTGTGTTCCTATGTTTTCTTTTTTTTTCATAAAATAGTTATTAAAAGAGATATTAATCTCCAAAAACCTAAAAAAATGCCATTGTTTAGACATCCAGCAATCAAATTTGACGAGATCATATAAAAATATAACTAAACTATTTATATCATAATAAACTCGAGACTCTTTTAAGTGGGACTGATTTTGATCAGAGCGTAACCAATCATCGAAATTTTACACCACTAACCAGGGGGCTTATTGTCTAATTTCAAAATCTATCGCAATCGCTTTCATTTGACAGATGGATGTGACACATTGCTGCATTTCTTTGGTAAGTTTTTATTTATGCCAAAAAGAAGCATCAATGTGTTACATCTTGAAAGCGATTGCGATAGATTTTGAAATTAGACAATAGAAGGGCAGTCTTTAAGTGACAAACGTCAAACATGGCGTACAAACGCCATATTTGTTTACATCCAGGGAAAACAGGATTGAAATGCACTATACTTACAATTATTATTACGCGAAGTCGGCATGTCACAAATATATACTGTTTTATTTGTAAATCTTTTGTAACTGTTTTGCTTTAACTGACAAATATATTCAATGGAAGAACTTCTATTAAAGCTGACACACATTTATTCTACAACTCAACCCAAACAAAAAATGCACAAAATTAAAAGCTACCAGCTGCTGTTGTCATACCACTAGTATGACAACAGCTAACCAGTTATTGCTATAATCACACGACGCTTTTAAAGTGACAACAATAAGGCCTAAATTGCCACGCCATCAACCCGACAACGGAAAGGCGATCTTTGAACACGTCCCAGGTTCCACGATACAGTTCGATAGTCAATCTCCTCATCTGAAGTAGGCAAGTCACTCAGTATAGTTTTATTACCTCATACTAATTACAAGGCACAGACCACGCCTTATCGCACGAGGAAATCAACATTCTTGCCTATTCCGCAAAAATATTATGTCAGTTGTTTCAAATTAAGCGCAACTCACTATTTACTGTCTTGAAAAAAAAATTGTACCCGTTTTTAAAAGCGACCGAAGTATCTTTGTTAGAGTAAACACACATCATTAAGCACAAGGATTATTGACACATATAAAGTACTCATCTCGGCTATTTTATGAATAGCACATAATTTACTTAATCCAAAGTCACTTAAGTGTTTTCCAGAGATGTTTTAAATCAACCTTACCTTACTGGTGAGCACATTTTATCTTATCTCATATCAACAAGCATACTGCTGATGAAAAAAAAAACAATACAATCATGTATTCAACGCTCATTAGCTATTATAAACCTTGCAGTTTGAAAGTGTATTGTCAGGTCACTCAATAACTATTTATTTATTCCAGATGTATTTTTTCTTTACTTCGAAGTTCCACAAATGAAAGTGACAAAAGAATACTCTGATCGATTTTAACGGGTGATTTGCATATATCATTGTCTTATCATCGTTCATCGTTAAGACAGCTCTTTACTTTGAGATCATCAAACTGAAAACATTTGATACGCGCAGATTTATCATTTTTGAGTATTTGCACTTGTTTGAACTGAATTTAAAACAACTGACCCATTATCCTGTTCGTTACCCCTCAAGCTTGAGGTGCGAGGGTGTCGGGTTCGACGGATCAGGTCTTCCTTAGCTCGACTAGTTTCACGTCTTGCACGTGCAGGTTGTGTTTGGAGTTGGCCGCGAACTTTATCACCGCTTGTGTGGAGACGAGTGGCACATGTCGGAGATCAAGCCTGCGAAGAAGGAATTTGAGAATTAACGGTTAAGTCAATGTTCTGTTCCCGCTTGTTCTACTGGGCAGTTCACTCCGCGCCCGTTACGTAGCGGGCGAGGACTCATTTACCAGGGCTGGCTATTGTAGAGTTATGCCTGATGAAGTCGACTTCACTGACGAAATGGGTCAGCACATTCGCTCTGCGATTGGTGCAGTTAAGTAAGGGTCGGTCGGTGGTCATTGAATTACCATCTCGGCCCGCGTGGGGAGTTATAACCCATCCTCCTTATCTACCCCCAAGAAAGGCCTTTGCCCCATCAGTGTGGACATTACATATAATGGCTGGTACCTGACGAGGTTGGGGCAGCGCGCGAGGTGGTCCAGCGCCGCCTCGGTCAGCAGCCGGCAGCCGGCGAGCGACAGCCGCTGTAGCCCGTGGTGCGCTAGTTGTGGACATTACATATAATGGCTGGTACCTGACGAGGTTGGGGCAGCGCGCGAGGTGGTCCAGCGCCGCCTCGGTCAGCAGCCGGCAGCCGGCGAGCGACAGCCGCTGTAGCCCGTGGTGCGCTAGTTGTGGACATTACATATAATGGCTGGTACCTGACGAGGTTGGGGCAGCGCGCGAGGTGGTCCAGCGCCGCCTCGGTCAGCAGCCGGCAGCCGGCGAGCGACAGCCGCTGTAGCCCGTGGTGCGCTAGTTGTGGACATTACATATAATGGCTGGTACCTGACGAGGTTGGGGCAGCGCGCGAGGTGGTCCAGCGCCGCCTCGGTCAGCAGCCGGCAGCCGGCGAGCGACAGCCGCTGTAGCCCGTGGTGCGCTAGTTGTGGACATTACATATAATGGCTGGTACCTGACGAGGTTGGGGCAGCGCGCGAGGTGGTCCAGCGCCGCCTCGGTCAGCAGCCGGCAGCCGGCGAGCGACAGCCGCTGTAGCCCGTGGTGCGCTAGTTGTGGACATTACATATAATGGCTGGTACCTGACGAGGTTGGGGCAGCGCGCGAGGTGGTCCAGCGCCGCCTCGGTCAGCAGCCGGCAGCCGGCGAGCGACAGCCGCTGTAGCCCGTGGTGCGCTAGTTGTGGACATTACATATAATGGCTGGTACCTGACGAGGTTGGGGCAGCGCGCGAGGTGGTCCAGCGCCGCCTCGGTCAGCAGCCGGCAGCCGGCGAGCGACAGCCGCTGTAGCCCGTGGTGCGCTAGTTGTGGACATTACATATAATGGCTGGTACCTGACGAGGTTGGGGCAGCGCGCGAGGTGGTCCAGCGCCGCCTCGGTCAGCAGCCGGCAGCCGGCGAGCGACAGCCGCTGTAGCCCGTGGTGCGCTAGTTGTGCCGCGCCCGCGTCCGTTAACCGCGCACACGATGACGCGTCCAACTCGCATAGACGGGGTAACGCCTACAACGAGTACATTATATTAATTAAAATAGTTACTTTTAACGCGACAGAAAACACATCAATGATAAAAAATAAATTCCGGCTTTTTGCCCGGAATGATAAAGATGACTGCACAATACTATCTACTACACATACGCAGCTCGGTCGAGTTCCCTGCCTACGCGCGTATCCCTCGTAACAAGGCGTCGATTTAACACCTCACGAGTATCTAAAGTATCGTATCTCATAGCGACGTCCGTGATAGTAACCGCAATACACTCAAAGCTAATTGTAATTAATCTCGAAAGTTTCGTACTCGTCCTTGAGCCGCCGAAAACTCCCGACGGGGCGGTCAGGAGTTCTTGGGTGAAGCGAGAATCCATTGTAACTTGACATCGTTCTATGGAGAGTACATGATAGTTATTTAAATCCTTACCTGTACAACTTATCTCATAGCGACGTCCGTGATATCAGTCCTCCGCAAGCGCAGTACACTCAGTCGCTAATCTCAAAATTTCCGCGCCAGTCCTCGCGCCGCCGCGCTCAGTCGGGAATTCTCGGGTGTCGTAACTTGACATCGTTTTAACACCTCACGAATTATCTAATTAGGAGAGTACAAGGTTGGTAATAAACTCCTTACCTGTACAACGTATCTCATAGCGACGTCTGTGATGTCAGTCCCTGGTAACCGCAGTACACTCAGAGCCGCTAATCTCGAAGGTTCCGCGCCCGTCCTTGCGCCGCCGCCCGGTCGGGAATTCTCGGGCGGGGCGAGAATTCCTCGTAACTTCGCGTCGTCTAAACACCGCGCGAACGATAAGTCTAAGGAGGTGAGCGGAGGGCATGTGGACGATCGTAGTGCTAATGCTGCTTCTGCTGGCGAACCCGCTAGTGACAGCGAGCGGAGGGCTGGTAACCGCGCTAATAACCTGAAATGAAAAATATTGTTATTTTCTTACAATAATTAACTTACTAAAAACTTTCCTGAAGATGTAGGTAAGCTGTATATAATGAAATTCTATGGTCTATCTCGTGCCTTTCACCGTTAGCTCTCTTTCTCTTCTCTTCTTAACGTTAAGTAAAGTACGCGATTTGATATACCCTTCGATAAGAATACCCTAGATGTCCGGTCAGTCTGAAAAACGGCACCTAGAAATAACGCCCCACTTTCAAACTGGGCGCTCATTTTGTACAAAGTATTCTCTTCTTTGTTTCTTACTATTTTAAGTTGAATTTCGAAAGAGTAGTAGAGATTCGAATTTAAAAAAATTCGAATCGCTTTTTGTTTTGTCAGTCGGTGCCACATTTGCGTGTTGTTTTAGTTCGTGAAGCGTTATTTACAGCGCTGTCTCCACGGGCGAGAGAATCACGACGACTAAGCGCTTCTTCTGTCGTTACATCGCCGTGTGGAGACGCATTCATTCATAGAGAGTATATAGAAATACGTGGCACAACGATAATATCGCCGCGATTCTCTCGCTCGTGGAAATGGCGCCTAAGATATTCTTGATCGGAGGATATAAACGTAGCGTAATTTTGTTATTTGTAGAAAAGTGTATTTGGATTGTGTTTTTAAAAACTTAAGTATACTGACCAGGCAAGCTGCCGGCGCGCTAGATGGCACCACTCGAGCCCTAACGACAGCGGCTGCCGGCGCGCGATGCCCGCCAGCTGAGCGGCCGATACGCGAACTTGCACGAACGACATGCTCCGCCATAATGAAGGATCCATCTATGGTACAAACACGACAATAACTTTACATTACATTATATGCAACACTAGCGCCACTCCCCTCCCGCAAAAAATAATGACCGTTTGAATACACAATTTATTAAAAATCCAAACTTATTGGTCCCCTCGCAATATCAATAATTGTTATTTTAATAAATTGTGTATAAACACAGTAATTATTTTTTTGCGCGAGAGTGTTACATATAATGTCGCCTTAAATAATAATCTTACTTATGGAGACCACTGACGATCACGCTTGATCCAGTGACTTGATCAAAAAGGCTGGATCAAGCCATTTTCATCATGTGTGGGGGAAAATTTTGAAAGGACATGCCACTTGACGGCTATGCTAGACCGACTTGACAAGTATTATCTGACACGAAGAATGGACAAAAGAGACTTTTCAACATTAACATCATTAGTAGAGATGCGCCGAATGTTCAGAGTCGAATATTCATATTCGGTTGTACCCATATTTAGCGCATCTCTAATCATTAGTATACTGACCGAGTACTCGGCCCACGCCTTGCACACGAGCGCGCAGGTGGCGAGCTCGTGCGGGGTCAGCTTGGCGAACACGCACAGCATGGCCTCGCGGTGCAGCCACGGGGAGTCGCTGGGGTTGTTCACCACCACCATTGTGGGCGCCGGACGGATCGGGTACAAAGGCTTCTTGAGGGGCTGCAAGAAAACAACATGGATAAAGAACCCAGCAGGTTTTCTCTTAATCTAGAAATGTAGTCACTTTTACTGTCAGAATTGGTAACCTTAAACAAACAAACACCAAAAGTATACGCTTGCAAAACAGTAATGCTGCGACGCAAAAACATTTGAAAAAATCTACAATTAGAAATTAAATCGCTCGTCTCTTGACTTTGAAGAAAAAAATAATTTAAAATTCAATTTACTCGCCATCGATAGCATAAGAGGCGCATGTAATCTGCTAGCATTACCTTAGACGTGTGATGCGTGAGTTGTAGCGCGAGATGCGCGCGCAAGGCGTGTTTCTTTGGCGCATCGTCTTCATCACTGGCACGTCGTTTTTTAGCCGTCGGCTCCCAACCCTCGCCTCCTTCTACTGCTTCAGATGCCTCCTCCTCACGTTTGATATCTATTAATGTTTACAATAAAGTTACACAAAATAAACAACAATTTTGACAAGTTAAAAATGAATAAAAAATAAGTTGTAAAAATAGTTGTATAACCAACCTAGACCACCCGTATTCATAAACATTACTATGAGGTCTCAGTGTCCGCGGACGCACAGTGGCCCAACTACCAATCACATGTAGTAAGTAAAACAAACTAACCAAGCGCTATTTCAACGCAGTGCGTTCGCATAGACAAGGATCATTTGAGTATTGTTCTTGCATAGGGATGAGTCAATTATATCAGAGTGAGGATTTGACATTTCAAAACAAATTGGTTAGCTAGCGAAAACTTATGTCAGTCACATACATATTTCGTTTTCAAAGCTCGTTAACGCTATGATAGACATAGCGTCGATTCGGTTGGCAACGACTTAACTTTTTACCATTTGTCTATGTCTTTTCGATCATTGTCTAATGTACAGGGCGCAGTAGTCTTTAAATTTATACTGACCTTCCTCTGACTTAATATGTGGAACATCATTTTTGCCTTCGTTATCGGAACCCGCTTCCGACTTCACCGTCACTGGAGGTGGCGGCGGCGGTAGTTTATTCTGTATTAAATAAACAAACTGAATCAATGCGATTACACAATACTAACATTCTCAAAGAGACTCAATTAATTTTGCATTTTATTGGTAATGAATATGAGATCAAAGCATTTCAGTTATAAATACTTTAACTCGGGAAAATGAGACACAATGGATATTTCATTGTTGTCCGAGCGAAGGGGTGTATAATATAGGTACTTTACCTGCATATTACTGTGTTGACTAAGTTGAGCAACATCAGAACCGACACTCATCCGCCGGAGATCTGACGATTTCTGACGTGCGCGAAAATGACGCGGCTGCAAAACAAATTTTCGCAATAAATCTCTAAAAATAATAAAGTTATGTTTAGTTTGTCCAATACACACTCGCTATTGTCCGCCACTTCATCCGCGTGGAATTTCTTTCTCGCTGGAATTTCGGAAACTGCGGTTGAGGCATGATAATGTAACAATAGATAGTTACTTTCGCATTTAATGTTAATAGCCTTAGATGATGTCAATATCCGATTTTTTTGTATATTTCGACTCTACTCAGATTTTTGTCATCGTACAAGTGACCCCTACCTTATAATCGTGGTTGAGCCCCATAGTAGTGCAAGTGGGGCACTCCCAGGAGTTGGGCAGGTCTTCGTTGATCTGCCCGCCGGGTTGGACGCACGCCGGGTGGACGATGCTGTAGCAGACCGAACATTCGCGAAGCATCGAGGGGCCGCCGCGACCTATAAGTACACAACCAATTATAGCTGCGCGCTTATCGAGCGTGTGTTTGATTCGATATGGGGTGGAGACGACAATACGACAATAAATGAAAACATTTGTGACACTAGTTCATAGGAGTATTTTAAAAATATCAAATAATTCCTAGGAACGAAATATATATATTTTTTTCAAACAAACTAATCAATAATATTAATTGTACTGAAATTCGTAACTGAAAAATATTTCCTGTGACTAAACTATTGGATATTTTTAATTGTTTTTTTATGAGACTGCATGGGAGCGTTCTTAGCTATACGACATTTAATTTATTGTCGCATTGTCGTCTCCAGGTTATACAATCTGGAGACGACAATGCGATTTACTATACAGTGAAAATTTTACGCTCGCAAATCGGGTGCAGGTTACACACGAACTGCACATAGCATATGTGTTTGTTAAGTGTCCACTATTTTCACAAACGAGTACCGAGTGGTTATGATGTCAATGCCATAAAAAAGCGATGTTTGTGCGAGTGAAAACTCTTGTGTTATTAGAAGTTTAAAAATACATAATATAACTAACGAATTCCCTTTCTTCGTTATAACTATGTTATTACTCTACCGCAGAAATTCCGCTTTACACGTTTCAAAAAACTCATACGCTCGAAAAGCGCTACTGATAGAATATCAGATAGTGTAGTTAGCATTACTAACTAAGAAAACTGGCACTTGCATACGATTGAATTAGATTTTAAAATATAGCCAATAATATTTGCTACATGGATCAAGTATCGTCTTATTTTTAGCGCATGTTGGAAAAATAATATATAAATGTGAGTAATTTTTGATACGGAAACAACGATTCATTGAAAAACATTATATTTTCAAAGGGCAGAAAAGTCACTATAAAATGTAAAAACGTGGCTGCATAAACCATAACACTTTTCTTTTTGTCAAAATTTAAAAAAACGAAATGTCAATTTGACTTCCGATTCGACATCGATCTGTCATTTGGTTGACAGAAACCACAGACTAATAAGTAAAAAAAAATACAGCAGATTATGAATCACAGATTAAAAAAGTCATAAAATTACCCAAAGGCACTATAGTTATCACGTTTTAGGTATAACCGTATGAGTGCATGCACTTGTGTATAGTGAGTATAGTTACCGGAGTTACCCTTTGCCTGGGGCGCGACGGGCGTCTGCATCCAGCCGTCCAGGTGGCACACCGCGCACGACGCCGTCACCGGCAGCATCGGCTGTACACATTATATAAACAAACGTTACCACATACTTATCATCTCAATTGTTTGAACATTACTTCTAGCAATATTTAACTACCAAAAGTTTTCTAATTTTAATTATTATTTTTAATACTATTGTTTGAGCTATTGGAGGATTAAATTAAACTTCTTTACGTCAATTAATAGCTTTCTTGAAAGCAGTTGTTGCTAGATTGTTTCACTTTTTCCAGGTCACTAAAGTTGATTTATTTGGTAATTGAAAGAAGTGACATTTTTTGGACGACCTGGGTGGCGCAGTGGTAAACATGCTGGTCTACCATGTAGAAGGTCTCGGGTTCGATTCCGAAAATTATAAAATAACTTTTATTTACTTATTAGGATTAGGATCTTGCTCCCAAGCAAAATAAAAGATAGGACCCCTTACTCCCAAGCTAGATAAAAAGATCCAAACACTAACCTGTAAGCACTGTCGCATAACGCACGTCTGCTTCGCGCGACCCAGCCCTCCGAACTTGACCATATCGTGACAGAACACGCACTCGCCGCAGTCCGTGCGCTGGCATGCCTCGCATTTCTTGCATCTGTCGATAGAATAGTAAAGCATAATACACATACTTCTTATACGGCCTCGACCGCAAATAAATTAGGACAACAGGGACACTATTGTATTTACGAAACAATGCCAACGAGACAATTCGAGATATTTTGCAGTATACGGGATCCGTATATTTTCATTCTTCGATTCACACGACGAACTACAATTAAATAGAAAATCGCTCGCAGTGTCGCCTAAGACGCTTTATGTGGACAGGTATTGTAGGGTGCATTCCAGCAGACTGATCATTAAGCCGAGTCATTGATTGCTAATTATCTTTAATTCGATGGCTTTCAGCGAGTTGCTATCGTTTTTCCATCGCAATCGCAATCAATTTTCGATCGATCGATGACTTAGTGATTAGTCTGCTGGAATGCATAGATGAACATGATACCTGGTGCGTCGCCGCCTGGGCGCGTTGTTGGCGTGGTCGGGGCGCGGGCGGGCCGTGCCGCCGCGCCCGCCGCCCCGCCCGCCGCGACCGCTCGACGTGCGCCGCTCTCCCGCGCTTGGCTCGTCCGGACCTATACCGATTTTACGATTTAAGACGCCGGCGAACAGTGAGCTTCCCATACAAACGTAATACCCAAATTATTTGAAATTTGAGCATAATTAACTCTTTTTGTGATGTTATTCGAATTAAGACAGTAGTTATCTAGGTTTCTATTAAATAAAAAATCCAAAATACTAACCAAATCAAAATTAACGCGAATTACAGTTTTGTATGAAAAAAAATAACTGGCATTTATTTTGAATTGGGTTAGTATTTTGGAATTTTTATTTAATAGAAACCTAGACATATACTGTCTTCATCCGAATAACATCATAAGATAAGTTAGTTATTATTGAAAATTGCAAATCATTTTGGTCTTAGGTTTGTATGGAAAGCTCACTGTTCGTTCTTAAGACCTTGGGTAAGAATGCTACCACATTAGGCGATTAAGGCCTGTCTGAATAAAAAGACTGCAAACCAGCTGCAAAATTGCAATTTGGATTAAGTTTTTGTGTGGTTAACATAACTGTATTGAAACTGCAGGCCGACTGCACAGTCCGCTTGCAGTCGGCACGTAGTTCTAACCACTGCACTCTGGATGAAAGCTAGCTGCACGATAGGAATGAATCCTCTCTCTTAATTACTGGTAAGTACTTTGTATTCTTTTTGTTATATTTGTAACTAATTTAGGGAACTATAGGTTTGTAAGTAAGAATTCTGTAGTAACAACTGTAATTTAAATTGTAACTGTTTATTCCTGAATAATAAATTAATAAATAAAATAAATCTCTCATCAAATCGTACACAAGTGTTTATCGCCACGAATCTAGACCAGCACAATTATTTCTTTTCAATATTTATTTAAGAATTTTAGAAGAATCCAATAGAAATGGTAAACAAAATGACACGAAATAACAGACAATCAGCTTACCTTTGAGTATGGGAGTCCCAGTGACGGCCAGGTTTTGTTTATCGTGCCTGTGTTGTTCCACTAACGTTCGCACGTCGCGAACCAACGCTATGGGGTCGGACAGTAACTCCGGCACTGATTTACGGGCAGCTGGGAGCTGGTGGAGGTACATCACTATGGCCTGTAACAAAGAAACCTATAGTTTTTAAACAGTAATTATCGTCATTACACGTACAACCAATGAGCCTACTGACGCTGTTTAGTCAGATTAAATAACGCTAGCTAACTTTTAATGATAAAACCAAACCTAAAACTTTTCGGTATCACTTACTGAAAAGTCATATTCATATTCAAATATTTTATTGCACCATAATGTTTACAAGATGTTAATTTTTTTTGATATAGGGCATATGGACCCTGTCGGGCACAGCAAAAAATTAGAGGGGGAGGCGTCTTTCATTAAGAATAAAGTCTTTGGCAATACAGCGCGAATAGCGCCAATTAGTCTTCATACGATTGCTTTCCTGTTCACTTTCACTCTCATCTGACGCATGCCTCAAGGTATTCAATGGCGCACGCTGAACTCGCGCTTACTTTTTCCTCTTGCGCTTTCAACAGAGGCAAGTCCATGCCCTATCATCTCCTTGAATATGCCTCTGTTGAAAGCATAGGAGAGTGTATATGTAGACCAGTCATTTTGACGACCTCCGTGGTCGAGTGGCATCACACAAGTGCTTTAGCTACTTACTTTGGAATCGGAGCAATATATGTGATGTTGTCAAATATTCATTTATATTTATTTTGTTGTTTACTATGTGTTTGCTACTTCGATAAGATAAGGTTTGCTATAAATTCTTGTATGTTGGTAGCGAACTTTCGTAAATATAAATTTTTGTTCCAACTCATTTTGTTTTTCTTCAATCTTGAATTTGTTTACTGTCCAATTTCCATAATAATTATTATTAGTATCAAACATTTTTAGATAGAATTTAAAATAAATAAATGCCCGTATAAAGGTCTGCAGCAGCAGTAGCGTTAAGCGGGATAAATGTTGTGTCATCTCGCCATTGTAGTGTGTAGCCCTCACCTTGAGTCCGTGCAGCTCGTTTTGCGTGAGGTGCACGTGGTCCTTGGGCGGCGCGGGCGCGGGCTGCGCCTCGGTGGCGAGGTGCGACCGCCCCAGTAGCGCGCCCACGTACCGGTCCAGCACGTACCACAGCATCTCCGTGAAGAACGGGTACCGGAACTTCTGCGGCACCTACGATACCCGGAATATTTGCATTTACACTTTAAACATTTCGATATCAATTTGGGAGCATTGGAAAATAATGACGTATTATCAGCCAAGTGAATGATAGTGATTGCTGAAATGGAAGTGCAAATCCATACGGACGAGCGAATGTAGTTTTGCATTCTTAGCTCTGTAGTTCACGGTATGAAGCGAAGTATAAATAGAGACAGTCTATAAATTATATTTAACAAGCTTTAATATTATTCATTAAAACCGACGTTAATTTTAAAATATGCCTTTCTAGCGTAGTGTTGAAATATGAGTGAGTCCTTACCTTAGTAACGTCCTCGACTTGCGCTATTTTGAGTTGTTTCTCGATGCCGAACTGATGCAGAAAGTTCCCGCCGAAGACGAGCGAGTCACTCGGCGTGTACACCGCGTGGATCCAACCGGTCGGGATGAAGAATGTGTGCCCGGCTTGAAGCTACAATATATAATCAATTATTTGTAACACTATTTATAGCCAGACTAATTAAATAAAAAAACCTCACCCTGTTGACTAATTTCTTCTATTGAAAATCACATAAAACTAGCATAATGAAAAAACAAATGTGGCGCCCCCATGTGCAAGTTTTTTTTTTATTTTTCTAGTCAAGCTTTATACTGGGTTGTATCAAAGTAAAGTTCTAAAGCAAAAATTATTAGCAACACTTAGCAATTTTCCGTATAAATAAAAATAACTAAATATCTCAGTCGTGTGGTTTTCAAGGCTTATCATAATTTTCCGGGGTTGGATGTATGATACCCTATCTACCATATTCGGCTTTATAGGGTGATTACTAAACAGCCTGTATAGTATACAACATGTTACAAAAATACCCCAAATGCCGAATATGGTATATAGGGACCATCAAACTGAACAACTTTTACTAGGGGACCAACTCTGAAATCGCGAAAAAAAATCAGCTGTTTCATACAAAAATTACAATCGAAAATATCGAAATGTATGAAACAGCTGATTTTTTTCGCGGTTTCAGAGTTGGTCCCATAGTAAAAGTTGTTCAGTTTGATGGTCCCTTTCACCATATTCAGCATTAGGGGTATTTTTGTAACACTTTGTATATTACTCACGTGGACTCTGATGCACTTTTCAACTGTGTCGCCAAAGAAAACGTCAGACTGTTTGCCTGAGAGCACCCACTTTTCATACAGCTGAAGATTCTTCTCTGTGGGTGGGATGAGCCAGAATACTTTTGCACCTAAAAGAAATGGGAATTTAGTATCATTATTTACCCGACGTTACCCGACACTAGTAGACGGACAAGGAAAAACTTAAGAAACGAAAAATAATAACATTATTTTACCTCTAAGAATGTGGTACCACACGGAGGTACCGCCGAAGTCAATATGGAAGTCAGTGTAACATCCTTTGACGGACATCAGACAGTACTTCTGGACTTTTGGATACATCATATCGTCTAAGGCATTTGTGGACTCAGTCTGTAACAATATAACCATTATTAGCTCTGAATCAGATTCAACACAAGATGTTTTACTTAGTAATAATATAACCATTATTAGCTCTGAATCAGATTCAACACAAGGTATCAAATAATATACTAGAAAAAATACGACTCGCACCAGATCATGTTCTCGGACGGGAATCGAACCCGCGACCTTTGGATATCCGGTCCAATGCTCTGACCGCTGAGCTACCGAGTCAACACAAGATGTTTTACTTAGTTTTCTAGTTTTAATGGCTCTCTGATGCAATAAAGTTGTGCGACGGGTGGTCGATGATTGTATATTTTGTACTAATCCCGCCGGTATTAATTAAACCGCGATGCGATGCGCAATGGCAAAGTAGGTTCAGAGAGGGGCGTGAAATCCTCCACGCGCAGTCGCACGGGTCATACGTCAGTGTGACTGCTGCATCAGTACCCGAAACACGCACTCATGTCTACACCAATGTGTAAGACGTAGAGATGGGCAATGTACCCGATTTTTACCCGGCTGCTGGTTAAACCCAGTTAACGCCCATATACCATTTTCTTGAACTTCATAAAATCTGCAGAAATAAGAGATGTTTTATCCTTTGAATATTTTTCTGTATTGTTTTAACAAGAAATTGTTTCTATAGCAACGTCACATTTGACATATCAATAGAAATAAAAAAAACTGTAAAAAGTTTCATTAACATACAATGTGGGTTTTTATTGGGTTTAAACCCAGCAGTCGATTAAAAATCGGGTGGGCAAAGCCCATCTCTAGTAAGACGCAAATGAAACCTGCGAGTTCATGCATGTTAAAACTGTTACAATTGAAATTATCTCTTGTTTATTATGTCTCTTTAATCAAACGTTCTCACTTAAAGAACTGATTATAAAATAAAATCATTACTTTGTAGTTTCATAGAATAAAAGTATTCAAAATAATTCAAATATCACTTGCTATTTTTTTACATATCTAGCCGGTTGGACATGACTTAGATTTTTGACATTCACAAGTGTATCTGTACTACTAAATTAATGATTACTTTGTTTGATCCGATAATCAGCTGGTGTAGCAAGACAAACGTGAAATGAGCCGACAAAAGATTTGACTACTATTTTAGACATTTCGGTGTAAACTAATTATTTATTTATTTATTAACTTTAAGGACAAACAGTAAGTTACAATAATGCAAGTATAAAACATCAAATACAAAATATAAATGGTAAGAGCACTGTTTTTAGATGCCACAGCATGCATTACAATATTAAGAATATAAACTTCAAATGACGAAACACCCGACACACAAAACGCAAATTATGCAAAAAACAAAAACAACTAATTATCTACATTTATTTGTTGGATCAGAAAAACTAAAAAGAAAAAAACAAACTAATAAACAATACTAAATAATAATCAATACCTACTGTTCAGACCACTTCACACATTTAAACCTTTTACCTGTTGGTCCTTCAAGTGCCTCGGCCACACTGTCTCGACCCAGTCGATCAGGCGCACGATACGAGGCGCTTGCACGTAGTTCTCCAGCCGAGTGTGAGAGAACTCCAACGATATGACGTTTAGTAACCGCTCCTTGTTCGGGTCGTCGTAGTATCGCTGCCAGTCCTTTTACCGATAGTAAAACATTTCGTTAGACATCTTTTAGTTAAAATTCTTCTAAAATCACCTTAGAATCATCGATAAAATTAAATCAGGTAATTTTGAAATTCCACCACGAACCTCATAAATATTAGGGTATTAAATCAGTAAAAGAGTTTAATTTCAAACATTTCAGCAACCGCTAGTTAATAAAAGGATTCAACAAAATGTAAGGAGTTATCATTTCATCACACTATAAAAGAAACCTACATGTACCGTAGGGCGGAAACATGAAATTATACATGTATATGAAAGAGCTCAGTTAAAAAGACTAATAAAATGATATTCTCAGATATTCTGGAGTCGTCATCAAACAATGACGACCTCCGTGGTAGAGTAGTTTGCACGCCGGTTTTCAAGGTGTCGCTATCTCTGAGGTCCCGGGTTCGATCCCGGCTGGGTCAATTTAGAAAACGATCTTTTCTATATTGGCTCAGATCTGTGTTTGTAGTTCCACCGTTGTCTCTGATTTCCATAGCACAAGTGCTTTAGCTACTTACTTGGGATCAGAGCTATGTTTGTGATGTTGTCTAATATTTATTTGTTTAATGAGATCACGTATACGAGTACCTTCATCGTCATCTCGATATTCTTCTGTGTGTTGACGTCCATAACGTCGAGCAGCCGCCGCGAGCCGACGCACATGCGCACGTCGTTCACTGTGAAGTTGCTGGTCGGCACTCTGCAACAGAAAAGTCAAGTTACAAACGGACTGAAAGTTTTTATATTTGCACTTCTAACTATGGGTGTTGGGGTAATGTTTTGTTCGTTTTACTTCTCCATTGTTCGTCTTTATTAATGACTAATGGACCCGACAGACGTAGTTCTGTCTTAACTATGAGTATTGGTTTCGAATTGGTATAATTAATAAAAAAACTATTTCAGAAACAACTTTTCAGCTATTTGCAGAAAAAAAAGTACTCAGCACGCATTCTGTCAATGTTATTTCAAACGTAAAAAGTTTAAATTGTCAAAAAAGGATAAATTTAAAAAGTTTAAATTGTCAAAAGCGCTAAGGTTACATTAGAAATAATTTGATACATGGTGGTTAAGTATTCTTGAATATTCTAATTTTCTGCGCAATTTTCTTAAATTTTCTTTCATAACAAACACAACAAAATAAGAATTAGCGAAATAGGTCCAGCCGTTCACGCGTGATGCTGTTTTTTTTCTGGATTGAAAGTTGGTCCCATAGTAAAAGTTGTTCAGTTTGATGGTCCCTATCTACCATATTCGGCATTAGGGATATTTTTGTAACACGTTGTATATATATATATATATTTAAGATTAACGTACTCTACGTGTGGAAAACGGTTTATAATATGTTATGAATGATCATTTCATTGATATTTATATTTAAAGCATTTTAATAGTTCTCTCTCTCTCTCTCTCTTCGGAAGGTTGACCAAACTCATTTTATGAAGGAAAAGAAAAGTGAACATAATTATTACGTAAAATGTTTACAGTTATTAACGAACAATTATTTTATTGTTGAAAAATTGGTTAGCAGAACTCTCTCAAATATCTACCTACAACCGGTAAT
The DNA here is from genome assembly GCA_963556745.1 of Catoptria pinella. Lineage (NCBI taxonomy): Eukaryota > Metazoa > Arthropoda > Insecta > Lepidoptera > Crambidae > Catoptria > Catoptria pinella. The sequence continues at coordinate 6,384,790 of OY750779.1, forward strand.
CGAACTAAAATAACCTAATCGAAAACCGAACCAAATAAAAGAAATACTTCATTGATCTTATTGGACCCCAACTACCTATATTTAAAAATACTCTTTTACCTGTTGAGCCGAAATAATAAAAATAAAGTTTAATGAAAAATAAAGCAGCCAACAATATTTTTTATCAAATAAGTCAATAATCAAGAAGTCACTATATTATAGCTTTGAATATTTTTGTTATAGCGATTGTCGAGTTGAAAGTTTTAGACATAGGAAAATTTTCTTCAATTGAGAGCAAACCTGCAATACCCCTAGATGTTACTCTTAGGGCGCGATTCACAGGTTCCTGATATAAGTACACACAACAGCACGTCAGGTTATACAGTCAAACTGCAAAAACAGCTTTTATTACGTAGAACATAAAGGCGGTCTCAAGGTCAACATGTATAGTCTGAGATGCCGTCGTGTGTGCCTTCGGATTTTGGATCGATGTCTGACAGAGCATTTCATACAAATTCTTTTCCATTTTCAAATTAAACTAGCAGATTGAAGCTATCTGGAACCTGTGGAACGGTCCTGAATAAAAACAACATTTCCGTTATAAACTAAGGATACATTTAACAGTAACTTACAAGACAATTTTTATACACTCTAATAATCCAATAAGATTATGTAACAAGGGATGCTGAATATCCAATCTGGTAAATTCCAAGAGAAACGAAACGAGCATTACGACAAGTTTGTCTCCGGCTGTAAGGAACTTGTTAAAAGTCAACCAATGTTTAAAAAAACCGGACAAGTGCGAGTCGGACTCGCCCACCGAGGAGGGTTCCGTACAATTTTGTATTTGATGATTATTGATTAATTACTTACTTTAAATAAAGACTATATTTTTTATGATTTATTACAATTAATGTATACTTTTCAGTTTTCCCTGTACTTGTAGTATAAGACGATAATACTTTCCAAATTCTTTTTTTACGTTAACTTAGGGTTTTAATTTCAACTCGATACCTCTACGCGTTCCCGAGATAAAGGGTCTTGACAGACTGACAGGCAGACAGACGGACAACAAAGTGTTCCTATAAGGTTTCCGGTTTTTCCTTTTGAGGAACGGAACCCTAAAAAAGGAGGAGCTCGGTGGCACAGTGACTTGCATTCGGCTTGCGATGGCGGATGATTTTTTTCGCAACTATCCCTTGTCTATTATAAGATGGGTGACCAACATTTTACTAACTCGAGCTCTTGTGCTTCAGACGCTTTAAGCCGTTCGTTGGTCTCGGCTGCATTTGCAGTTTCCACCTCCTATGGGCATTGGCCGCGAAGTGGGTTATGTATGTGTTATGGCTGATCCTTAACAATCTATAAGAAAGGCCAGTGTTTCAGCAGTGGGGACATTAAAATGGCTCATAATGTTATTAACGTGTCTTAATAAATCCCCACCAAAACGGAAAATATGACATGCGCAGTTTGCACCACAACTTCACAAAGGTGGGATTCGCCGATGACCGAGGACGACGAGCGGTGTTTTGTTTGGCACTCCGCTGTGGACGCGAGAACGTAGCAGACGCTTCATAGCTTGTTAGTTAAGTTTCGTCGAGATCGATGTCAGAGTATGAAACTAGTAATAGTATGTCGGGATTTACAAGAGCGCAATTTATCATCGAATATTTTAATAATATAGAATTACCTTTCTATTCCTTTGATTGTGCTATTTTTTTAAACGAATTGTTCTCAAATCGGCCTCACGCAGTAAAGCTCTACAATTTATTCCAAATCAATTAACTTCCTTAATAGTTCATTGAGTAATTTTTGTTCATAGTCATTTTATTACCTGACTGACTATCAACCATTTTTATTGTCCCCTTTGCTAGAGCACAGGCCTTCTTTATGGGTGGATAAGGAGGATGGTTTTATAAGTACTCAAGCGACTATTAAAGTAGTTAATTGATTACAATAAATTGTAGCGCCTAGCGTTACTGCGTAGGGGCTATTTGAAGACAATTCGTTTAAAAAATATTGCACAATCAAGGAATAGAAAGATAATTCTAACAAACAACCTCCGTTAGGGAATATTTCATTTCATCCCAAGTTGTTCCTGGAAGTACTTTAATAAAAAAAACAGGGCATGCGCAGTAAAAGTTTACAGCAGAGGGAATTAGAGTGCTTCGCTTCGTTCGGCATTCTGCGGAGGATAGACAGTGCGCTAAGGACGTGTTTATGATCCTTCCAACAAGTTTCGATCAAATCGAATGTCGGGAAATGAGAATGAAGCGCGCTACTCAAATCCCTGTGTGCAGGGCCGTTATTGGGCCCTGCATGGGCTGAGTAACCCGCTTCTAGGGCGATACACTTTGTTTGACAAGGATTCAAAAAAAATATTTCTTTAAACGATGCTATTATGTTTCAAGATCGGGGTCCCCACTCCGGTTTTATTACTACGTGGATAGTGATCTCGATGTAGAGCCTTAGTGCTTCAGCCTTTTTTATTGAGCACATTAGGTTTAGATGTTCATCAGAATTATTAACTTTTTAAATAAATAAAATAAAATTCATTTATTTTTAGACCAAAGATCCATATATTGAACTTGTTGCTTCAATTTGAACCAGTATAGTTTCTTTGTTTGTTACAGAATATTGTTTGAATTGAAAATTTTTGATTCATAATATTTTGAGAAATATTCTCAAAGATATTTGAAGAGATAACCAAACATACCCAGAAACCTAGGTATATTACCTATGTTATCATGGTTTGACACCAGACAGCTTGTACTATTATGTATTCTGTGACCGGACCTAAATTGTAGTGGGACCTTATTGTTATTTACTTTTCCATTTCTTCTTTTTTAATAAATTCGGTTTTATTTTGTTTCACACAAAGATTTTGTCAAAAAAAATATTTCATATTATACACTAAACATTTTAAAATGTTTACAAATTAGTTACAAAATTCAAACACCAATCCAAGGTATGTCAGTTGGTATCTAATAATGGATTTTTGACAATATCACTCTGAGAAACTCTGAGAAGCTCATCAGGCACAAAATCATAAATACTTAAACGTATTGAATAAATAACCATTACAAGCAATTCTAATCATTCCAATTTTCCAAGTAGGCTCCGGAAATTTACCTTTTCGTCGGAAAGACTTCACGCATGCGCAATGCACTGCACCCCAATTTAAAAAATAGACGATCGCCGGATTGCCTCTGTCAGTGTTGTTTTTGATATGGCAATTGCCGTAATCTACGGCAATCCCGATAAGACTCGAGTTACGGCATCATGCAACAACGCTGTCCATATAAATACGGCATTTTTCAGAGCTAAGATATATGATGTTTTTCAAAAACACGGCAATTAATTATATTTTTTTGCTTTTTACGGCAATTTTTTATTTGGAATACGGCAATCCTAAATTTGCCAGAAACAACACTGGCCGCCCGCCGCCGCCGTTTGATTTCATTCTGCGGCGGACGGAGGAACGCAGCGGGCTTGTTGGATGACGTCCGTGAAGTTGCGATTAGATCGATCTCGCCGCGGTGCGTGCTTATTTGATCAATGGAGTGGCTTCCACTCTGAGCTTTGTCCTGATTTTGCTCATCTCGATGTTGATTAAAGAACAATCAAACGGCCTGAGTCATATTTTAGTTGGGATAACTTTCGGTGAAAATAGTTTGGGTTATTTTTTCGGCTGATCTTAATTTATTTTGATTTTTCTTTGACTTATGACAACAAGTTTTACAAACATTCATAATGAGAATCAATTCATTTTATCTAGAAAAAAAGTAATAAAGATAAAAATAAGGTTCCTACCACGATACAAAACATAATGACTTTCCATTCCACATTCAGAACCCAAGAGGTTAAATATGCATGAAGTTGCGCGTTAACTCAACAAAGAGATCACGGATTCACGGAGTGCTCGAGTCAAGACGTGTCGTCGGGAAAGTACGGAAAACTGAAAAAGGCAACATCCGCGCATGCGCAATGTGACGCGGGCAACTTGCTGAAATGGGCGGGAACGCGTCACCGCTGCTACACCGGTGCCGTTAAACACCGGTGGATCCACGTAGACGTAGAGCCTAGAAGCTCACGCGACTTTGCCAATCATTGTGTACATGTGGCGCATCATACTGTCCCTGGTTGGATTACAAAGATCTACATCATTTTCAGAAGTACAAAGGTCTACATCAGTTTTCTATCTACTTTCAGAATTGAAAATATCCTACCTAGTTTATTAGGACCGAGGAGACTGAAAATTTCGGACACATAACGTCGTCGGGCACGTAGGCCATGTAAAGTCTTATGAAAGAAGAAGTGAAATATTATTTGAAATTTTGAGATTTAAGCATTCACAATGCTATTTTTATATAATACTAAATAATATACTAGAAAAAATAGGACTCGCACCAGATCATGTTCTCGGACGGGAATCGAACCCGCGACCTTTGGATAACCGGTCCAATGCTCTGACCGCTGAGCTACCGAGTCACTAGTGGGAACGTCGAATTTCTTCTAGTATATCAACTCTTACGCTGCAAGCCAGCGCCATCTCACCAATGTAGAAGGAATTAACTTCAACATTCAACTGAACATCTTTCCAGATATTTTTAAACAGCTGATTAAGATGAGAAAGCTTTTTAACTATTTGAAATTTTGAGATTTAAGCATTCACAATGCTATTTTTATATAATACTAAATAATATACTAGAAAAAATAGGACTCGCACCAGATCATGTTCTCGGACGGGAATCGAACCCGCGACCTTTGGATAACCGGTCCAATGCTCTGACCGCTGAGCTACCGAGTCACTAGTGGGAACGTCGAATTTCTTCTAGTATATCAACTCTTACGCTGTAATATTATTTTTATATCAGTATTGATAGTATAAAGTATGTCAATATAAATTCGTTTTGAGGTTTATAATTCGAATTTTAGGATAGGATGTAGAGTAGAGGTACACCTCACTGAATAATTTCAGGATTTTCTTTACTGCAGGTTTTAAACATATAGGTCATGTGAACCTAATAATAATATCGGTTAAAATATTCGTAGAGGAAACTTCAAAATTGCTCTCCTGAAAAATCTCTGTTTTTGAGATAATACTGATACTGTTCATCTGGACCAACGTTAGTATTCTCTGCTAATGGGACGTGTGAACTAAGTTATGGCTAAGTTACAACAAAAGTGATAATTTTACCAACAAAAAAAGGAATAAGTAACATTCAAGATACTTATATTTTTTTGACCTCGATAAGAATCTAAATGTTTCTGATAGTTGTTTGTTATGATATTTCGTGATAATATTAATCATTGAAGTTATTGAGGTAAAAAATGATATGCTTTACAAAATTCAGTAAATGTCATCATTTACATTGTGTTCATCTACCAATGACATTTGTGAAATTGTTATCTATCGGAATAACCCATAAACTTAGGGCCACTTTTATGAAACACTAAACATGTTTAGGAAATATGTTTAAGCTATGTTAAATACATTTAAGGAATCAGAGTCTTTCACCACTTACTAAACGTGTTTACCGAACTGTCAAAGTTAAACGCCCAATTTTGGTTGTTTAATCTGCTAAATACATTTAAGAGCTTGTCATGAGAAAGAGAGGTTATGTGATTTCTTAGTTTATTTTAACTTGATTTATGAGACTTTTTCTGGGATGATGATGATAAAGAGATAATAGACTATTTAAATAGGCCGAGAGCATTGCGATATGTCGGAGACAGAATAAATTTTATTGAAACTATGTCAGACAAAAAATATGTCGCATCCCTAAACGTATTTAGCTAAACAATGGTATTTCAGATGTGGTGAAAGACATACTTAAATATGATTAAGTTAATTTTGATTAACGAGTTAAACTAAATTAGTTAAGCGTGTTTAGGAGATATTTAAATAAGATTTGGTAAAAGTCGCCCTTAATATAAATAAGTCTATGGTATAACCGCAAAGGCCGCAAGCAACTTAATATTTGTTTGTATGATAGTGATAGAGACAAATATGATGATTCAGGTATTATTAAGGTTTTTTTAAGTGTAAATTATTTTATGTTAATGCGGTTGTATTATTTTGTGAGTGTATTGTGTTCAAATTTTCATTGCTTTGATAGTAATTATTAGGAGATCACGACGTGCTGATCAATGGTTGAAATATTACGACTGTCGTGTCATATAGTATAATGATTGTGTTACCGCCTACCGGTGATGGATATTGAGGTGTTTATAAATTTAGTAGGAAACAGTCTAATAAACAAAAAAAGTTACTTTTGGGATAAATTAACTGTTTTCAATTCATATTTCATTATTATGATTTTCTCAATAATATAATTTTACAAGCAAGGAAACGAAATAAGTGTCTAGACACACTATGCCGAAGTTACGCGAGCGAAATTCGGCTAAGTTACGCCTGTAATGCTTTGTGAATGGCTAGCAACACATCTGCCGAAAATTATGTAGCTTCGGTCGCGTAACTTCGGCATAGTGTGTCTAGACACTAAGGGACAAAATTGCGTAAGTAACAGAAGTGGTGAACCGTGAACATCCATAAGTAAACAAGCCTATTGATGACCTTTCGATAGAAATAGAAATAGACAACAATTTTTGTCGAGTGCACTCTTCGATCATGGTGCATTGCCTCAAAAGGATTTGTTTGACGGCCTCCGTGGTCGAGTAGCTTTGGGCACCGGTTTTCAAGGTGTCGCCATCTCCGATGTCCCGGGTTCGATCCCCGGTTGGGTCAATTTAGAAAACGAACTTTTATATATTGGCTCGGTACTGGATGTTTGTGATGTGATACCACCGTTGTCTCTGATTTCCATAACACAAGTGCTTTAGCTACTTACTTTGGAATCGGAGCAATGTATGTGATGTTGTCAAATATTTATTTATTGCCATACTACGCCTGAGCAAGGGAGATGTCAGAATTGAAAGCTAGCACATCTTTTGTTAATGCCACAAAGTACAGCTGAGTGAGACAACTACATATACCTAGATTTTTTCTTTTTTTATGACAATTTATATCGAAATTAATGTACCTATATTATACAAAAAACCTAGAATTTGCCAGGTGCATCAGTCATCACCTGTAGACGCTGCAGTTAATTATTATGTTAATAACTTTAATGGAATTCATCTGACATTTGCTTTGAATAGCTTGGCACTAAGCTGCATGTCTTATTACGATGTCCAACTTTTTTTCATGGTTTTTAGTGTAATTTAAGTTAGGTTTCCTAATTTTACAACGATTACCTAGTGGTATGCGCCTTGGCAGTCAAATCAAATCAAACAAAATCCACCACGCGAACGAAGACGCGCGCATAACCTATAAGTTAAAAAATAAGGAAATGCTAAAACCTATAATTTAAAAAAAAAAAAATGCTATAGCTGATTGGTTTAACGATTTTGTAATTTGTACGAAACGAACCGATCGTATTTGTTATCACAAAACTCTTAAATGCAAATCACAGACGAAATGGTCTTTTGCTTCCAGATTGTTGTATTAACATTCAAAGCTAGCATTTTCAGTTCTTAGGAAGTAATACCACAGAATAAATAATAGTACTAGTAATACTATTAAAAATACGGACAATGTCGAGCGCCTACAAAAACTTTAATAGCATAATGTCGCTGTCGCGGACATGAAGGAAAAACACAAGGGCAACAAAATTTTACAAGCAACCTTCTTCTTCCTTTCTTTGGTTGGTGGTAGGGCTTATTTCAAGTCCACCTAGTTAACTACCACCATCGCCATAACAACAATTTCTAAAAATTGTGTTTCGGCAGTTAGAGCTAAGATAGCCAAATGGCTATCTTCTATCGGAGGAAATCCTCCGTGGTGAGGATTCCGGGTGTAGTGCGCCTAAACTTTCGGCCTTATCAGATGTCAGTTAACATCAGATTTGGTGAAGGCCAAGCATTATCCCGTTGTGGATTTAAAAAAAAGTATTGTCGTGACTGTGACTCCTAGTCCTAGGTGACTTGCTGCACGTGGGCTCTCCAAGCAGTTCTATTTTCTGCCATCTGGATGCTCATTTGCCTGTTCAATTTGCAGGTTCCCCTAAAAAAGTCGGACCATCGGGTTGGTGATCGCCCACGACTTCTCTTTCCTTCCACTTCCTATTCTTAGTAATAGAAAAACCAATATCACAGATTTAAGTGATGTACGCAGTTTGAATATAAGATGTGCAGTTAAAAAATACAGTTTTGCAAAATAAGTTGTCTTTATAATACTTATATGTTATTTATGCAACTGTAGTATAATGAGGGGTATTAAAACACGAATGTGGGTTTATCACATGAGTGTTTTAATACCTAATTATGTACAGTTGCATATAAAACTTTATCTACACCCGTGATATGAATCCTCTATAAAAGGTTTTGAAACAGTAGCTTATAGGCAACATTAAAACAACCAGTGTCATAATAACCATAATATCTAAGCGCCCGCCGCACGCGCCTCCGTCATTATACCATCCAAACGAGTGTTAAAAATATAATGTTGTACGGAATTTCATAATGCAACTCGCGTGGGTGCGGGGGGCGCGACCAGCCACTTGTACGGATATTATGGTTACTATGACATTGGTTGTTTTGGCTATAAGCTAACTGCTTCAAAAACTTTTATGGATGATTCGAAGCATGGGTGTAGATAAAATAAATAAAAAAGTTGTAAATAAGAATCACTCACATATTCACTGAGTACCTAAACTAAAATTTATTATTACTGTTTTAAGATAATTATTAGAATGAAACTCAAAAAAACAACTTTTAAAATTAATAAACCATCAAAGAAGCTGAAAGAACAATTGGATAAGAAATAAACTAAGGTCACTAACCTCAATCCCAGACCAGTCTTTTCTTTGAACAGAAGTGGAGTAGTAAATCCATGTTTCTGGAGATACGAAATGGTAATGTCAGTTCCTTGCATTTCCAGGACGGAGCCGGCATGCTCGAAGCGAGGACTTTCAAGCTTGTCTGCAAGGGAAAACCCTCTGCCTCCTTCTGCTTCATCATCTCCAAGGGCCCACTCGTCTGAATAAAGTTTCCTCTGTTTGCGTTCACGCTGTCAACACAAATTTTTGGTTATTATATCAAGCGTTTATAAATTGTGAAAAAAACCTTAATTTTTTAAAACAAAAAAATCACAAAGAAAAATCCAAATTGGATAAATACTTAACACTTATTTTACTTTTAAATTAACAAAATTAAACATTTTGTTATAGGCCGTTTAAATAAAAAGTATTTTATCTAATCTTTAACGGCTAGATAACCATGGTGCTGTAATAAGCTAGTGTTGAACAAAATGTTTTTGGACTGTAAAACTGAATTAAAAATTGAATAAAAATCAGTACTCAATGCTATGATTTACTGAACAAATTAAGTAACTACCTAAGAGAAAATCAAAACTTTCACTTTGAAATTTCTTGCTGCTAGAATTAGATAAGTAGTAGGTAGTAATTACGAATATTATGTTTTCTGTATTTAGACAATTTCTACATTACCATTTGCATTGCCAGCATTTAGAGCTCGATTTATATAACTACAAGCTAAGGTTATTTTTTAAATGCAAACCAAGGCCATTGAAATACAAATAAAATAAGTGTTACAAGTTGACTGTAACAATAAAACTTTAGAGCAGGTTATTTCCCTCAGAGAAACAAAGAGTTTTGTAGAAATTAGTTTCTTAGAGCTGTGGTAGTCAAAGTTTTGGCTGATCAGCTGTAGTGGGTCGGTCCAGAACGACACGAGTAAGTTCGACTTCGAGTCGGAACGGAAGATTAGACGAGTAATATAGCAGATTAGGAACAGACGTGCGTGTGGTCGCAGCGTACGGCTCGCGCTCGCGGCCGCCTGTCTGTCGATCGGCCGCGGGAGGGATACGCCTTCGCCCCTACCAGCAGACCAATATGCTTACAGACGTCGCACCGCGCACGTTTCTCAATCATTCATTATCACAGCAGCTATATCGAAATAATGCGATCTAAGAAACTATTATAGATTTTAACACCTTCTCGCATGCGCGAATGCATACGGCCGCCGCGTTTTAAACTCGGTCGCGAGCGGCGTGATAGCAAAAAACTAAGTCCGATGACCCTCGATGATGATCATCACACACACCTAACATTTTGGTCATTGTGATTAACATAATCACATCCTCAAAACTTAGGTAAATCGATACACGATGCAGCGATGCACCATTTCATGTTTACGTGATCCCAGATAAAGCCACCATGGCGTCACCCGGGACTAAATACGTAAAAATTCAACAATAAACACTCACCAGCTGTCTTGGAACTTGTTTTTTGTTATTCGGCAGTGTTTCCGACATGTTTATTGTAGCCAGAAACACTGCACGTCGAAAATATCACTATTTTACGTAAATATTTTACACAGAGCACGGGAAAAAGTAACGCAATCCACCATTTGCAATTGTCGACACTACTGCCAACATTACGACAAGCAATCAGTCCGGCAGTTTATTGAAGGTTGGCAGCCCGAATTACGCTCTATTGGTTTATTTATGAAACGAGTTGGCGCGGTTTTTTTAAAACATCGCAAATGTTATTTTGCAGTATGAAATTAAATCCGTGGCATTTATTAAATAAATAGTGACATGAAATTTGAGACACCAAATAGTAACTAACATTTAACTTGACTTTTCTCGTGTAAAATCGCTCGACACTCAAATAATCAAAATAAAAAATCTTATGTAGGAAAGGAACTTTTGATTGACCTTATTAACTAAATAATTAATCTGCATAATTTTATTCCTATGTAAAAGCTGTACATAATATCAGTGATTTCTAACTTTTTATAATATTTAATATTTAATTATTTGCTTGCACCCGGTAAACGTTCATTCAGACTGTTTGTCAAATATTTGTAAAATTTTACGTGTTTGTCAAATTATTTGATCGTCTGCAAGCTTGTATTGTAACTACGTGTTTGGCAAACATATGATTGACGGCGTGTTTGTCAAACAGTTTGAAAGTCTGCGGTCACCTGCGGTGGTCTGCGGGCGTGTTTGTCAAAGAACGCACTATTTTTACCCGACTGCTACGCTGCGTAGTCGATTCAACTCAAATCCAGTCAGAGCCGCGCAACTCGCGCAAGACGAATAAACAAAAAAGTTATACTAAAAAAAAAATGATGGACTGTATTCATGAAAAGGAGTTTTAATTTATTTTTAATTTCGTCTAATTTTTTTTTTTTTTTAAAAACCTTGTAAAATTTCTAATTTTATTAAATAAATTTATTAATTAGGCACTCTTCAATATGTTTATCCTTAAAGTTTAAGGCTTAAACATTCTTTCTATCTAAGAAAAAACCAAAGTTAACTCCTTAAAAACGTGCAAAAATCTCCCAAAAGGAGAAAATACCCTTTTGTGGAAACACTGATGGTACAAACTAAGTTTGTCAAACAAGGTATTGTTTGACAAACTTAGTTTGTACGTGTGCGTCGATGCTTGATGAAACAGTTGTAAAGGAGGACGCCCATTTCTGACCTGTCAAAATGTTGATTTTATTAATTATCGTGTACAGAGAAGTAATATGTAACTCATAAAACTGCATTTTTATTGTTATTTATAATTTGCTAACTCGGCTATACAGTAATAGAGAAAATTAATAATAAATATTGGCCATAATTCCCATGAATATAAACTAGAACTTATTGATTTTACCATTACATATTTTTCTGATCTAAAAGTAAATAAATACTAGTGTTCTACCGGTCTAAGCAACTATTCAAATATTCATCAACTTTTAAAAAGCTATTTGACACACGTGTTTAAACGTTTACCGGTTGCTTTACACACAATTCACACAAACAACATCTACGCCCCTACCCAACTCTTCTTTGAAATACTTAAGTAAGGGCTTTTATGCATTTATATGATAAAATAAAATTGAATGGTAGGTACAGTCATCGACCATGGTACAGTCAATGGCTCGGCAGTCTAAACATATTGACCTTGAGACCGTCTTTACGCCGTACGTAATAAGAGCTGTTTTCGTAGTGCAACTGTTTTACTTACCGTGCTGTCATGCGTACCTATTTAACGTTAACTGTTTTCATGGATTTAGTATATTTCTCTTTTGACTGATACCACCCGCAGCTCAGTTAACATGATGATTACTTTTATTTGGTTGCAAAAACATTTAAAATAATATCATATTTATGGTTTTTAAGCAGCCGGTAAACGTTCAAACATATTTGTCAAACACCCCGTCAATTTAATGTTTGCCAAACACGTAGTTTGTTTGCCAGACACAATATATTAAAAGCTCGCAGACGATCAATTAATTTGACAAACACGTATTATAGTTTTTTTTAATTATTACCATTAATTATTATTTTTTTCATACTTTTTAAATTACTAGTAGACTAGACACGCTACCTACGATCAACACTCTCTCTCGTCTTTCACGTAAATACTTTTTGGAACGAAATTAATAGACAATCCTGTTTGCCGAAATCCTCTAATTCTAATAGGTGTATGTACACCATAGACTTAGAAAAATTTTCGCCGCGCTCAAGGTGTACAGGTGTACACAGATATTGTCTACCATAGGGACTCGATCATTATCTATCTAACACCTACCCATTGAGACCATTCTAATGAGCCCTAACATGCTATTTTTACTGTGAGTTGCTGAGGAGTTGGGGATGCTGCAACATCAGCTCAAGGTTACCACGTTATGGAAATATCACCGAAGTAACAGTACTACGGCTTTCAAATCAATCGGTTCTGTGATAGTAATTGGTATAAGACGCTTGAGCGCAGCGAAAATTTTTCTAAGTCTATGGGTAAGACCCTCTTAAGTCAAGTCAAGTAGGAAATGAGCTGATGATCTTCAAAAACTTAAACAGATTTTCATAAACTTACATTGTCATCGTAATCGCTCGAGTGCAATTGCAATACATTGTTACTTTTCTATGGTAAGTTTTGATTAGCGCCAAAACAAAGTAGCAATGTATCACATACATCTGTCAAATCGCAGCTTACATAAACTTCATTGTTCTTAGTCGATAGACCAAGAACTTTATAATCTTATTCGTCATATTCTATGACACGACACGATAGACCTCGGCTAACTTACATTGCTTACGTAATCGCTCCGATTTGACAGATGGATGTGATACATTGCTATTTTTCTTTAGTAAGTTTTTATTTGTGCCAAAATGAAGTAGCAATGTATCACATACATCTGTCAAAACACAGTTTACATTAACTTCATTGTTTTAGCCAATAGACCCGCAAACCAAGAACTTTAAAATCATATTCTTGGTACCTTAGAGCATTAAGCTTGGTACAGACCGTCTGTCATAAGTCTATGGTCTGTCAAGAAACTCATGTGGGGGAGCCACTTTCTTTATCATATTGTATGGCAACACTACAAAAATTGTTTTCATGCCAGTGAGCCAAGCTCAGAGCCAAAGGCAGCAACATTGTTATGAAGTATTATTTTGCTCAGAATATTTAGTAAGGAGTTGAAATATGATCACATTTTTTATTTTGTGGATCAGCCACCGATTTCCAGACATAATTATAGGTTGCCAAGTTTGATTCTAAAGTCCTCTACTCACGACACGACCCTGGTCGGGATGATTCTATCAGGGCCGACCAAATTGGGTTGTGGAATGTGCCAAGTTGCCAACTAAATTAATGACATACATTCACCCAGTTTCGTCGGCCCCCGATCGAATCGTCCCGACCAAGTTGGGTCACGAGCCTTAAAAACATCACTAGATTACAGCTCATATTCTCCAGCTTAGTCCACTGCCGAAGTGCCGAACGTAGGGTCCATTCCTCCAATGGGAGGATGAAGAGCAGGGATTCCCAAACTATTTTGGACAAGAGACCCCTTTTCAAAAACTAATGAACTGATACCTCAGACCCCATAGCTAAAATACTTTAAAAATCCTATCAAATAACAAGTGTAATTAATAATTATTTCTTATTAGAATTATTTGTTTATGTTATGTCGACCCCTCGGAACTCGTGATCCCTGATATAGAGTATGGAGGTTCAAGATTGCATTTATTTGACCATTTTCATCGGAAATGCGGTTACGGTTAGATTGCGAAGAGACCTCTAAATCAGCGCCCTAGCTCCCCCTGGCCCTGGAGCTGCCATTGACTGTGCACCACTGTACATTGGAAATTACACTTCATTTCCAAATTTTTGGTAGTATTTTTTTAGTTCTACGGTCCCTATATAGATTCCTAACTGTGGCATTATAATTGACAATGACGGTGTTCCTCAACAACTTCACTCGTGAAATGTATTGCCACCACAAGTGCTCTGAAGTTGGCTATCGTGCACATTGTCAGATTAATTTTCATTCATGGATGGATATGCCGCTCTGATGATTTCCATCACAAATGAAACTCAATAATAATGCAATACTTACACAGTTAACAATATTTTATTTAGCAATACGAAACAAAACAGAGAGTTTACTTAAATCGGTCAAAGTTCTTACTACAAAATATTGGTCAAAAGTGGGGTAACATAAAGAAGGAAATTAAGTAACTAGGAACCTATGTCAAATCGCGAAAAAAATCGATACCATAGTCTTGATCAAGTTAACTTTAATTTCCACTTTATTCAAAACCTAGCTGATTTATTTTCGTATATTAATATGGGTCTTCCTTCCATAAGTATAATACATGCTTGAGGGCTGAAGCAGCGAACTAAAACTTAAGGGGAAGTAAAAAATTGCTCGTAATGATGGAGATTGTTATCCTACTTCGTCTCGATTTTCTACATGAGACATTTTGTACAAGTAGTTTAGCTAAGATATACAACATGTTACAAAAATACCCCTAATGCTGAATATGGTATATAGGGACCATCAAACTGAACAACTTTTACTATGGGACCAACTCTGAAATCGCGAAAAAAAAATCAGCTGTTTCATACAAAAATTAAAATCGAAAATATCAAAATGTATGAAACAGCTGATTTTTTTTCGCGATTTCAGAGTTGTTCCCATAGTAAAAGTTGTTCAGTTTGATGGTCCTTATATACCATATTTGGCATTAGGGGTATTTTTGTAACACCCTTGTATAGGAGGAACCTACTTAATAAGTTTGTCCCAGTTAATATCAAAACTAAACATTTTAATAGGTACTTACTTATAACATTACATTTTATTATTGACACGATTTGATTAAAAATATAAAATTAACATTTATATGAGATTATTTAACTAGTTATACCTACCCTAGGCAAGTGATCTGTGCCTTAGGTTTATAGACGGTAATTCAATATTTTATTACATGTACAGCGACAGCAACAAAACAAAGCATGTATCTAATATTGTAAGATCTTTTTTGGAAAAACCAATAATCTAAGGAAAGGTGCACAGACCCAGATGAAATAGCGTAACTACACATTTATAAGACTTTTTTTTAAACGAACTTCTTAGCAGGTATAAAAATCGGACAAAAACATACATACTTAGAATACTTACTTACTTACATTTAAAAAACGGACACCAGCTCATGGTGTGCCCAGGGTCTGATGATGAAGCTGAAAGAAAGCCACAGAAGAAAAAACACAGATAAGACAAAACAGCGGAAACAATTAATTACTGATAGAAAAATGAAAAAAACAGGTTTAAAAATGTACTAAAAAGTATAAAAATTGGACTAAAAACATACATATAAAAAAACGGACTAGAAAAAACGTACAAGTACTCACTTGTCAAGACGAATCAAACGAGCCCAAACTCGATAGGATTGTGTGGTATTATTATAAAGTTCATGTGGCCTTTTTCCGACTCCATCACTAGACCCTGGACACTATTACCCAACAGAGTACTTATCAAGACGATTCAAACGAGCCCAAACTCGATAGGGTGTCATGGTTTGAGTACATAGTTTTTGTAGCCTTCTTCCGGCTCCATCATCAGACCCTGGGCACTATTGCCCAACAAAGTACTAGTCAAGACGAATCAAACAAGCCCAAACTCGATGAGGTTGTATGGTTTTATTACAGAGTTTCTGTGGCCTTCTTCCGGCTCCATCATCAGACCCTGGACTTTATACTTCCCAACAGAGAATTCGTCAAGACAAATCAAACGAGCCCAAACTCAATGGGATTTTGACCTATGTTTAAAGTATCAAGCCTTTAGCTTATCGGGAAGCTAGATTAAAATCGTTTGCAAAATTTGTGGACAAAGAAACAATCAAATAAAGAAATAAACGAGAAAGCGACGACCTAATAAAACGTGTTAAAAATGTCCTCTTCGATTTGAGATTTTATTTATCACAGTAAAATTATTATAACTTTGTTAAATGTTCAGATTAGAATTATGTTTATACTAATCACAGTCTCTCAATGTAAGTCTATAGTACTTCAAAACCGGATCCTCGATTAAGTATTCGCAATCCACTACACCGTGCTCTTCCAAAAACTCCGTATGGGCTCTCAACCAATCCAAATACAACTTTAAGTATCTATCGCTAGGGTCCAAGTCGGTATGCCCCAAGCAGAATATCCTATAGGCGTCCTCGCCATATTTTCCTATACCGCATAAGTCGCTGGCCCGTCGCCATTTCGCAGACACAAATTGGTAGCTAAGTTTCCATATCATATGACCTCTTTTTCTCAAACCTAGGTTGTCGAAAAATCTCTCTAAAGAGGTTGGTGTGTCTGCAAGAACGTCATAAGGAGTGGGATAGTCCTCAAAAAAGGTTTTCATGAAAGGTCTTGCATTCCTCCCTGAAGTTTTTGTCAAAAATATCGTTGCAACCAACATTACCCATGGATTTGCGGAAAACTCTTCTTCGAAAACGTAGTGAGGAGATATTGGCATTTCTCTTGGGGTGAGGTTGAAAAAAGGTTGTATATGTATTGGTTCTTGCTCCTCTATGGTCAGCTGAGAAAGGCCAAGTCCGTCTGATTCTATGGAGCACTGGCTCAGGTTTTGGGAAGATTCAAGAGTATCCGAAGCAGACGGAATTTGAAGAAGACTTTTAGATGAAGCGTTGAGTTCGTCTTCGTGGAAAAATCGGCTTATGCAATCATCTTGATGATCAGCCATGATGAAAATACCTGAAAATATATTTATATTAATGAATATTTCTTTAACTATAAAAGTACTTAGTTAAATTTATAAAATCTCATTTTATTGTAAATATGTTCCGTTTTAAGCAACAATAATTTTTTCTGTAATTTATCGAGTTTATCCGTAAAATATGTTTTTTGGTGTTCAAATAAAGTATTTATTATCTAATCTAATATGAAAAAAGGTCATGTCACACATATCATCTAGCAAAATAAATAAACTTAAACCTGGGGTTTTACGGGGAGATCCGGGAATTTTTACCATAGATAGTCGTCATTGTTGCCTATTAGTACGCTTTCGCGTTCTATCTTCCTAACCAATCATCATGTCGTTGTCAAGGTATACATACAGAAAAGGACAATATAGAGTTCTTTCATCCAGAAAAAAGTACTGTCCCTTTTCCACTTAGACGAATTCGCGGACGACCGCTAGTATGTGAATACAATAAATATTTCTTCCAACCAATCTATGGATTGCTTGTTTACTCATATTAGTACTTATAATGTTTGTAATTGATTATGAGATTAGGGTCAAAGGCTCTACAACAGAAATAAATGCCTTGTCGGTGTTACAAGGGCATGATGAGTAAAGGTTGAATACTTACACGCTAAAATAAATAAATAACAACGCAATAGACGTTATATTAAAAGGTATAAAAAAAATATGAAAATGCCTTGTTCAGATTTTTGCTGTAAAATTGGTTAAAATGTCCTGAATATTAATGTTTTTACTCAAAAGCATAATGTCTAACCTTGTTAGCGAAATGATAAACCTTAACATTTAACTTGACTGTATACATACACTTACTTAAAAGGTGAATGTTTTTTATCGATTCGGAACAAGATTCGGACGTATGTACTTTCGAGATAGCTACTATGATTTTTCTGTCTATTGTATATTTTATTTGCATACCGTACGTTATTATACTTTTATACATCATTTAACTTGTATAACTGTGGTAGTATCCGGTATAGACTGGATAATACTGCATTATCTCAGGTTCTCAAAATAATAATATTTACTTACTCAAACAGCATACAATTCATACAGTTGAGTATAAGTAAACATGTACGATAGGACTGTTTTTACTTGTTAACTCATGTCTGGCAATTCACTAAAAGACAATAACAAGGCACTTGTTTGAACGTTCGTAGAACCTACTCGTAATTATAATTAAGTTTAAAAATATCAAGCATAGTCAACTAAAAGATTTACGTCGCATCATCACTATTCATCCATGCTATTAAATACAAGTTAATTTTATTATTTCGACTTAATAATTTATAATCTATGGCTATTTCGCTGACTGCTAGCTAGCAAAAATCATGGACAAGAAGTAAGGTCTCCCAGCACAAGACGTGAAGAAAAAATAACGTAAAACTACCCTCAATGCACTCTACATTTTTTTTATTATCCATTAACATATGGATAACAATTTAAAAAATAGTGTTTAGTAACAATTAAAGCACGCAATGACGGGGACAATCGTACGTGACCTAAACAACAACTGGAGACCTGAATGCAACACCGCATTACTGCAAAGAGTTGTTTAGTAAAAAAATATTGAGTAAGTTGAACTAAATTGTAAAATTTTATTAGTAAATGTAAAATAGAGTGAAATTTGAAACCAAACATTTCTTAATAAAGAGCGAACATGCAGCAGACGTTTTTTCCTGCGGATTGGAGCTGCAGTGTCCGCTAAGAAAAACCTGCAATCCCTCCTAGACAAAGTCACATTCTAAAAGCGATAAAGAACCGCGAAAATGGAGATAATGATGCTATTGCCTGTCACCGACAGAGATAAAATCTACATTTATACAAGGTGTTACAAAAATACCCCTAATGCCGAATATGGTATATAGGGACCATCAAACTGATCAACTTTTACTATGGGACCAACTCTGAAATCGCGAAAAAAAATCAGCTGTTTCATACATTTTGATATTTTCGATTTTAATTTTTGTATGAAACAGCTGATTTTTTTTCGCGGTTTCAGAGTTGGTCCCATAGTAAAAGTTGATCAGTTTGATGGTCCCTATATACCATATTCGGCATTAGGGGTATTTTTGTAACACCTTGTATAGGTAAATATAACCAACTTTTAAGCACGAAATATATAATAGATTTATTATGTTATTTCGACGACCTCCGTGGTCGAGTGGCTTTCTACACCGGTTTGTAAGGTGTCGCCATCTCTGAGGTCCCGTGTTCGATCCCCGGTTGGGTCAATTTAGAAAACGAACTTTTCTATATTGGCTCAGGTCTGGGTGTTTGTGATACCACCGTTGTCTATGATTTTCCATAACACAAGTGCTTTAGCTACTTACTCTGGAATCGGAGCAATGTATGTGATGTTGAAAAATATGTAAGTAAGTATATTAATTAATCGATCAACTTTACTTCAGTTGCTCGCTTTGCTACTGCTAATGACTGTTATTATAATTAATACAAACTCTACATTTAACAAAACTACTATAACTGAAGCTTTCTCACTGAACATGTAGGAGCGAAAAGAAGCGGTGAGTTTAACAACCCGTCACACCTGCTTAACTAGATAAATGGCTTTATAAAATTCATGGAAGTAACGACTACTAACTGATTGGCTAATTTGAATTGAAATGTTAAATCCTGTTAATTTGCTGCTTTTAACAGTTACTAAGTGCATTGCTGTTTATAATAAAAATAAAATAAATATAAAAATCATTTATTTCAGGCTTCACACCCATAAATCAGTTTAAAAGAGACACATTAATAACAATAATAAATTAAATCACAAATAAGAAGGCATTTAAAATTAATTCATTAAATACAATTAAATTGGCAATTAAATTCAAATTAAAATGGAATTAGAAAATTATAATTAATTAGATATAATATAATGTATGTTTCATTCAATAAAAATTAACTATATTATAAGGATGAACATTTGTAATATTAAGAATAAATAATTGTTAAAATTATTGGGACATTAGTAACCCTTTAACGTCCTAATGGAGTAGCGGGGCCCTGGTACAGGCACTGTCATGCTTAAAAGGGGACTCCAGCTTCTAACTGCTGTTTTAAATGTTAAAGAAAATAAAGACTAAGTATTATTATTATTACGGAGACATCCGTCATTAGGATAGGCGATTGCTGTATCATCAAATTACTCTGTTTTGTTGATAATCTAACATTATTGAGCTTTGTTTTCAGAAAAACTGGAGTATTTTTTCAATCAGAAATAGAATAAGTGGTGATAATGCAAGTTTGTCATAAAATCGATGCGCAAGCGATAGTGGAACACCTGCGGTTATGCAGAATGAGACGACTAACAATGTGTTTCCAATCAAAGAAAACAGACACAGCTAGACGATTAACCCTCTATTGTACCATTGTTTGTTACCCACCATCCGCCAATTAATGGCTCCGATCACCAGTCTTCAATGAAGCCTAGATGCAAGAGGTATTAAAACTTTTTAATGGAAGTCACTGGCCACGCATACGCAAAGGCGAGATATTATCCCTCACTGGTTTAGCTTACGAATAACATTTAGCGACTCTTGACAAGACGAGACGAGCGTACTCGTTCAATATTCAACTCTACTGCAAAGAAAACACTGTGCACGCATGAAATCATGTCTTCGAGCAACGGGTACATAAAGTAACAACTTATTGGCAGCGGCCGCGCCGAGCCGGCAACACGCACATCGCGGTTTACGATCACAAAAAGAAATCAAAAATCAACGAACACACATCGATAACGAATACGATTCGACACCTACGAGTTTTGGAAAACTGTACTGTTGTTTACCAAACTATAGGAAAAGTGCATATCGAGTTTCTTGCCGATTGTGTCGCGGAAGTGATAGCCAGTGGTTGAACTTGCAGTTTCTGGAAGGTCAAGGAATTCCAGTGGTTTACGTACACTGTATGTAAACCATTGTATACTTTCGTTTGTGGATGCGTTTATTGTGTGATGCTAATGTTATACTGCGTTATCGGTAAGTGAATACAAGTCAATATTTATACAGTATTAAGAAACCGCTGCATCCTTTACGCAATGAGAAATGTCTTTTATTTGTTCTTAATTATTGTCACTAATAAAATTCAACAAATATTATCTTTATGTTTAGTTTGAATACTTGTCAAAGCTACAAACTTGCATGGGAAGTAGTAAAATTATCACAATTTGTAAAATTATCAAAACTCAAGGACTTTATAAACGCACGAACGAACTCATTCGCGTTGATTAGCAAGCAACAAAATATTACTAAGAAAAACGAAAGACGGATATCATAAAAAATATGACATTGATGATGAGAAAAAACTAGAAGTATAGAGTCATTTAGAACATTAAACGTAACATTGTGCACATTGTACCATTTTTTTAGGGTTCCGTTTTTAGTCAAGTCAACAAGGAAACCTTATAGTTTCGCCAGCCTGTCTGTCTGTCTGTCCGTCTGCGGCATAGCTCATCCTCCCTAGCATGACCACCGAAACACGATAATTATGTATATCGCGTGATAAAGCGTTTTATCGACACTTAACTGTCAAAATCCATTGTCTTTTGACAGTTAAACGTATAAATCGCTATATCATATCGCGTTTCAGTGGTCATGTTAGGCTGTAATTTGTTATGAATGTGTAATATATTTATTACAGCAAAAAAGTAGTACTTGAGTAAAATAAAATCTTGAAAAAAAACAATCATAGTGTGGGGTGTCGTTATATAGGTCTTTGTTTGCAAAATCGTATTACGCTATACAGTGATACATTTTGTTATAGTCAAGTGTTCCCTCTACCAGGTAAACGGTTGCTTTTGGAAACGTGAAAAAATTCAGGACAGTAAGTTGTACGTACATATAATGAAGTTATAAGGATAATTGTCATTTTTCAGGATTATGAAAAAACTACTAGCCAGATCTCTTTTATAGGACCACACACGAACTGTGTTCTTTCAAATAAAAAAAGAATAATTGAAATAGGTTAACATCTGGTGAAGATATCTTAAAACATACATAAAAAAAAACATACAGTCGACTTGATAACCTCCTCCTTTTTTTGAAGTCGGTTAAAAACTATCACTGCTAGGTAGGCTTAACAAGTTAACGAGTAATAGTCAGTAGAACAAATTTGATTGAATAGATAGGTCTTATTATTAAATTTAGATTTTCACAATGCTATTTTTATATTAAGATAAATAATATTAGAAAAAATACTAGAAAACATCGACTCGCCCGTAGCGATTTCGTCCCGTCTGAGGTGCTACGGGTGGGTCGAGGTTTTCTAGTATTTTTTCTAATTTTTTCTAATATTATTTATCTTAAGATAGGTCTTATACTTAGTTATAGTCGTTAGTTGTATAAGACATAGGCATATATTAGGCATCCTAAGAAAAGATTCTTGAAAATTGCTTGAATTCCATGCGGCGGAAATGTGATTCAAATTGCGTTGTATAATTAAATTCAGTACCTCCTACTCGTACCTTCACGATGATGATTATGCACGGATTCAGATAAAAAGTTATGGGTGTTACGGAAAGCATGGTCTACCATTTTATACTGTGGAAGCACTGTGGAAGCAAGTAAATGAATCAAACAAAACTTACTTTCTAATAAATTATTCTAATACTTAATTCTAATATAATATATAAATTATTTCAAAATAAAGTATCCTTTTTCTCCACTGCTCAACTGTAAGTGCCCAACTGAGAATAGTTGAGCAGTGGGGAATCCCCAATCTTCTTCCATTTGCAACAAATTGCTAGAACCGCAGCTTGGAACCAAATGAAAATACCTATTTTATTGTCGATTCATGACATTCATAATGACATTATGATTTAAATGAGGTAGTTTGTCTTTGGAAAAAAGAAATCTTATCAATAATTATAGACGGCCAGGGCCATTTGTCAAATACATGTAAAGCAGTTTGTAATTGAGCAGTGGGGGGGGAATATAAACTGCACAACTCAGTTGAGCAGTCTAGTTGAGCAGTGGGGAAGAAAGGTAAAAATCACCTAATTTTGTGCTGCGTTATCAAATATCAAAGAATACTAGAACATTCGCAAGTTGACCTACCTACATTAAAAGTTAGGAGGAAAAATTATAAATCAGTTTTCCTCAGAAGCGTCTGGTGGGTAATATATCTACTCTTTTCGGATTCAATATAGAGTCAAAATATTCACAAACTTATGAAATTTTGAATAATAATTCATTGGTCCACTTGCAGCAACATTTACTAAATCTCGATTTTGTTAAACAGACTTTACTCATACGAATATGTCAAATTTTTAAAAAGACGTTTAAAATTTTGACAGTTTCATAAGAGCTACATCTATGTTTAACAAAATCGAGATTTAGTAAATAATACTGCAAGTGGGCTTTAAGATTTTCTTAGAATAACGTAATTATTTTTAAATTTTTCAATATTTTTATGGGCACAGTTAGACGGTAGTTAAATGATAACTATTTGCAAAATATAGCAAAATTAAATTCAGATTTTTTTGTCATGCGTTGTTACTTAATGAGCTGGGTAAATCGTTAAATACGTAAATAAGCCACTTAAGTGGCCACCTTTGGTGTTAGAGTTTATCAAGCCGCCTGTAAGGCCTCTGACTTGGCTTAACGACTTTTATCAGATGACAACAGGCGGGGCCGACGGTTTAACATTCCCCTTCGAAGCATGGAAGTGCTCAATTGTAATGCCACTTAACGGTCACCCATCCGACACCTGGCCGGACCGAGCGTTGCTTAACAAACGTGATCGAGTACGATCAGTCTGTCAAGCTCCGCCATGAGCGCTTCAATACGTAAATAATTGTGACAGCACTCGCTGAAGCAAATATAAAAATGTTATGACAAGTGACAAATTGTCACGTTTATTAAATAGGGCCCGGGCAATCAAATGTATTTTGAAAAACAAAAAACAAAATAATATTGCTCTCTTCAGTTCTTCAGTTACCTACAATAATACATAGTAGGTAACATTCTGACATATTGACAGACTAGTCATCCATCAAATATTTATTTTTTTATGTATTTGACGGATTTTAGGGTTCTATCAAGGCTTTCTGATAAAAATGTATGTAAATCTTCGATCATAGATGTGAATGGCAAAAATTCGAAAGAACATAATTATAATTCAATTGTTTATTTTTAGAATTTATTGCTAATTTGAGCATAATCACAGAATACATTATTAAAACAAACGTGTGTAGGTATCTACCGGCTAATTTATGACGCCGGTCATAAGTCAACCTCCACTCTGTCGCTACGAGCAAAGATTGAAAGCTACGAGTATATTGTGGCTCTCGTTAATAATGTTATTTTTTCATGTTAGACATCACGTCACGATGACGTAGATGATTATCATTTTTTTATATTTCACAAATGAAGCTAATAAAACAGGTACTTTTTAAATATTTATTGCGTCACTGCTTTATAATTTCCTATTAGATAGGTAGGTACCTAAAAAACTGTATTTTTACATGTCGTCATCAGTAGTCGTCATAAACGCAGTAGCCATCAACAAAAGTTTCTTCTAAAATTCTGTTATGAAAATACTTATTTAGTAAGTAGGTACCTAGTAACTCCAGCGGGGCTAATTTTACTAGATTTTGGGTGAAACATTTTATTGCCATATAATTAAATCTTATTTATACATCAATGAAATATTTTATTTACAGTTTATCTTACAATTCATATTCTGACTTTAAATTGTCAAATCATCTAATTTGTCAGTGCCAATGAGTTGACAAAATGTGATGAAGTCCGAAGCGCGCACTATTCTTATAATTCTGATTCAAAAACTTGTGATTAAAAAACATAATCTTATTATTACACGACTGCCAAAAAAACAGAGAGTGTAATCATTATTACACGACTGGCAGGGCAGTCGTGTTTCTAATATTTTTTAAGCTATGTGTGCATAACGCACCTTTTTATAGTAATTTATTGTCTTTGGTTAAAATTTGTCACGTTTGACATCGGTTTTTTCTTTGAGTTTATGCTTTGGTTGTATAATTTGTGTTTTAACAGTTTTGCCTCATATAATACATTTATTTCCATTACTTAGCCGTCTTTTAATTAACCAGCATACAGTCCACTATTCACACTATGTTTTTTGTTCTTTTTCTACAAAAATCTTTTTTAGTAAATTAAATATGGACATTTAGGCTGACATTTCGTTTTATTAATGACAATTATTATTTCAACGAAAATAAATGTGCAATTCAGAATTCAGATATTTCATATTTTAATGTCACTTTGTATAAGTGTTTCAGATCCACAGCATTACCTAAACGTTTTATTTAAAAATGTTTCATCCAAAATCTAGCAAAATTAGCCCCGTAAATCTAAACCCGATTCACACTTAACACTTTTGTGAACAGCAAAACATCCATGCGGCACAAAAACTATCACAAAAAGTTTCTAAGAGAATCCTTTTGCGAAATTCTGAAGTACTAAGCCCACAAGTTATGCCAATCACCATCGGTTCAATTGTTATTAGTAAGCGTATCTAACTAAAAATAATTGACGATCATCATTATGACCGCATGGTACTTTTACGTTGCGGTACATGTACGGTATTACCCATTCCGATAATATTAGTAAGTAAGTTATTGCCGATAATATTACCTAGAAAAAGAAGACAGAGCGGATACAGCACAGTCCAAACTGCCAACCGGCGGCGCATAGGGGCAATTACCGGGTTTTTAGAGGGTATTCCCCCCATCGGGGAACCATCGAGATACTGGCTGGGTGAGACCACGGGTGGCGAACCCCCTGCTCACCTGCAGAGGGGGGTACTTTGTGACCCCCGTAACGACTGGGAAAAAAATCCCAGTTGTCACCCCGAGGGACAGTGTTAGAGGGGACACTGCGTAGATGCATTTTTTTTGGAATAATAAAATAACAGATAATACAAAAAGATACCCAAGTGGATGTCATTACTGTTGCTTAGTGCGAAAGGCCTAATTTATGGTCAAGCTATAGTTAATCGATTATAATAAAAATAGTAAAATACAATACATACACAAAGATAAAAATTCAAAGAACCAAGCCACAATGGTGACGCGTGAGCGATCGCTATTCCAAACATTCGCAAAATGATATTACATACCAATCAGTGGTTCTCTATGTATGTAATAATTATGTCAACTTAATGCGCACATCGTGAGAAATCAATGTAAACAAAGGCATTCTACGTACATTAATTTTCTTATTATGGCAATAAAAATATTTGAAACAAAATATGGTTTTATATTTAATTAAATTAGTTGATGGTTAATTAAAAGCAGGAAGCTGCTGCTGTAGAAGTCCAGTTGGCTAGAGCAAAAAGAAAAAAAGGATTGTCAAAATTATTTTTCAGTGTTCTTAATGTTAATTAAAACATCTTGAACGGAGCAATGTCATCTCAAAACAATTACACCTACACGTGTTCTTTAAACACGTGAAGCAAAGAGGAAAATGTGGGGGGTTATTGGCGACCGGCGTTTTTTATACTCCTACAGTAGGCTATATACTTCTTGAATTAGCTGCCACAGAACGCATGCATATTGACAATCATGTCATGGCCGATCCTTAGCATCCCGACGACTAAAATCAATTAAGAAAATCAGTACCAATCTTCATAGATCTCATTTAGTGCATTTTGGTTACAAAATCACTTTGTTATGAACACCATCTTACCTCAGAAGTGAACACCTGCATGTTATGTTCGAATTATAAACAAACTGTTCTTTCAGACGAGTTTTTCCTTGTTGCTTCAAATAATAAACAAATTGCAAATTATTATAAAAAAACTCAAAAGAGTAAAGTACAAAAGGAATTCAAACAATCGCCTAATGATACCTGGCAATGGTAGCAAAAAATATGATGATGAGATCATGGTGTTCGAAACGAATGTGAGATGTAATCTTAGTGGGTAGTGAATACCCAGTATGTTTGGAGTAGAAGCAACGATGACGAGGAGCAATGAGTTATTATGTACCTATGCTAAAGAAGTCGGTAATATCCTTATCACATTGGATCAATCTACAAAAAAACAAAGACAATGTAACATTGATTGATCCATAGACTTAGAAAAACTTTCGCTGCGCTCAAGATTTCTATGGATTGACCTTTGTTTATGAAAGCGCGCATGTATGTAATCCTGATATAAACCAATCACACAAAAAATACGGATATTTGATTTGTGTGAGTACTTATCCATCCAGTATGCTGTTTTCATAATTCTCCTAATAGACGGTTTGCTGAGGTCTTCAAGAACTACTGCTACCATCTGCTGCAATTTTGACTTGAGTCACTCAATTTTTTTTTTGGTAATGATACGCCAGTACAGTTTATAACTAGCTGATGCTAGTTATAAATAAACGTCTTTAGTAAAGCGAATCTACAGTGAAAAGCACGTTACGAGCGTTGACGAAATAAGGCATTTCAACAAACTTTCAAATCCTTATTTTTCGAAATGAAGGAAGCGATTTTAATGAAATTTCATACACTTAAGCAGAATACCTACATTAACCTAAAAAGTGAATTGAAAACATTTTCAATAAGTAGTGTTACAGCAGCTATAAGACCGATTTTAAATTTTCCATAGAAACAGATCAAAATAAGACATTTCAGAAATATTCTTAACTAAATTTTTAGACCTATGTATCTTGTTTATGCGTAAGAAGTTTCATTAAAATCGGTTCGAAAAATAAGAACTTGAAAGTTTGTATGAAATTTCGTTTTCGTCCATCATTTCAGACTGCTTCAATTCGAAGAGAATTTATGTACAATGTTTTGCTTTTGACTTTGACAATGTTTTGGCTTTGAAAGACAGTTTTGCGTAACCTCAGGTTACGCAAAACTGTCTTTCTTTAATTGTTTGTAAACCTCATCATTATTTCAGACTTTTGAGATTTCCGTTCATGTTCAAAAAGTTAGCATGGCCAATTCCAACGGGCAAAACCATCCAGGGGCCGTACCGGCTAACGCATCGAACTTCGGAAAGTCTGCCGGGCTTCAAATTAAAACAGATAAATCGAGCCATAATCGAGCCAAAATGGCGAACCCCAATTCATGATGTCACACGAACATCGATATCTTCAGAATAACTTCGGCGAATAGTACGAATACGAAACTCCTTACTTCGATTTATCTGTTTTAAGTTGAAGCTTGGCAGACCCGCCGATGTTCGAAAAGTTAGCTGGTAGGGCCCCAGGATGAATCAGCATACTTTGTCACTTTTTGCTTGTAATGCGCAATGTCGAATAGATTACGCTTCTGGTTTCCATAATAGTGTGTTAATACCGATTGCATACGAAGGTTGTAACAATAAGGAATGCCCATGTCGACATGTTGAAAGTAACAAAGGTTTATAGCTAGATTAGCATTGAAGATATGCAGATACTTAAGTTTCATGTGCATTTCATTTCATTCAGAATTATCCCATCTCAGTGACGACTTTATATAGAGTCGATTAATATGAATCGAATTTTAGTATTCTAATTCCTATTTATCAAAATTAAATTACAGATCATCTCTTTACTGATTTAGATTCAGAAAGTTCTCCGAACTGTATTACATATTAAGAGCATTAACGCAAACGGCATTTCATACAAACTTTCAAGTCCTTATTATTCGAATTCGAGTTAATGAATAAACTGATTTCAAAGATTATGTAGGATACATAGGTCTAAAAAGTTAGTAAGGAACATTTTTGAAAAGTCTTATGTTAAAAAAGATAATTGAACTGTTTCTATGGAAAATTTAGAATCGGTCTAATTTAGCTGTAACAATATTTATCGAAAATGTTTTCTACTAACTTTTTAGACCAATATATTCTGCTTATGTATATGAAGTTTCATTAAAATCGGTTCATTTATTTCGAAACATATGGACTTCAAAGTTTGTATGAAATGCTGTTTGCTGTAAACGCTCTTAAGTGTCATTGTCAAAGCTTGATCTTATGGTTCAGTATAATCTTTTAAACTAATGAAACGTATTGAATTTCTATGTAAAGGGATATTTGATACGAATAAAATCCTGTAATGTGAATTATACCTACTTAGTCGGTAACATTTTTTAAGTTATAATACAAATGAGAATAAATTCTAACTTTTTAGGGTTCCGTAGTCTAGTCAACAAGAACTCATAGTTTCGCCATGTCCGTCTGTCCGCCGAAAGTGGTAGAATAAAATCTTGAAAAATAATATTTTTACTCCCGTTTTAGTATTTATACCTCTCGTATATTATACAAGGTGTTACAAAAATACCCCTAATGCCGAATATGGTATAGAGGGACCATCAAACTGATCAACTTTTACTATGGGACCAACTCTGAAATCGCGAAAAAAAAATCAGCTATTTCATACAAAAATTAATATCGAAAATATCAAAATGTATGAAACAGCTGATTTTTTTTCGCGATTTCAGAGTTGGTCCCATAGTAAAAGTTGTTCAGTTCTATGGTCTCTATCTACCATATTCGGCATTAGGGGTACTTTTGTAACACGTTGTATAAAGTGGATTTTTTTTCTCATCAATTTCATAGTGAGGGTTGTCGTTGGATAGGTCTTTTAATAGTAGATTATGCAATAAGGGCTTAAAGTAGTGTATTGTGTCCCGGGCGCTATTATTGAACCCCGAGTACGAGGGATTCTATGGTTAACTTAACTCCCGAGCGGAGCGAGGGAGTTAAGGCTAGAATCCTGAGTACGAGGTGTTCAAGATCGCCCATGACAAATACACATTTAAGCCCGCGATGCATACTCTACTTTTTATACTTTCTGCGAGGCAATTGAAACCAATGACTGTTATAAAGAAAGTACTTAGGTAATTATTTAAAGTTAGAATAATAAAATATGAAATCACAGTCAAATCACATTATTCCCCATGGGAAAAATTACTTACTTTAGGAAAGGTTTGCATGACACATAATATGCCATTGACGAGCAGGTAGTATAAAAAAAATATTATAGGTTTGTGAAGATCACTTTTCGATTCAGGTATTTTTTATTTAAAATCAATATCTTTTTTTTAACATTGTTGATGTTTATAAAGTTGTGTGTCGTTGACATGTCGAAAACAAGGCAAACTTTTTATTGTCACTGAACACTAAAACCCATAAAGATATAAAAATCAACCGCTATAGGTCTATGAACCAAACCGGAAGGACACTTATGCAAATGTTAGTAATGAGGTGACGGCCACTGAATGTAAAGATGTGACGCATTCGATGCTGCAGAACGATAAACTAAGTTAAATAATTAGAGGCACTAAACAGATTTTTATTTTTTTTAGAAATGAAATCTTTGGGAAAGAATTATTGACATTAAATTGAAACCAAATGAAATTGAGTTGATAGCTAGATTGTGTAGAGTACGGTCAATCTCGACTTCAACAAATTAAATCAACAGATTCAAAAAGTGAAATTGAATGGTGAGTAGAGGATTTAATTTAAAACTTGAGGCAGCTACTAGTATATGATCCTACAAAGAAAATTTATTTATTTTTAAGACAGTGGCAAAATATGTTTCAGAGTTATATTTAGACAGCTCAAGTGATTTGTCAATTTTTCATAAATTTTGATATTTTCGATTTAAATTTTTGTATGAAACAGCTTTTTTTTTGCGATTTCAGAGTTGGTCCCATAGTAAAAGTTGATCAGTTAGATAGTCCCTATATACCATATTCGGCATTAGGGGTATTTTTGTAACACCTTGTATAATTAAACTTAAATAAAAACTTCTTTCAAAACATAATAGCTTGAACCAAGCGACTACGAATTCCAACTTCCTTCTATATTTTGATTAAAATACTCGTAACTTCCCTTCCAATTCAAACAAAGTACGCAATATGATACGTAGACAAAACAAACTACACAGTCATCATTGTTACGCTAAATGCTGTGAAAATAGCGCTACAAGCACACCACTTACCTCGGAAAATTAGGCGTGACATATTTTCAATTAAGTATAACAAACGTAAAAGTTACCTACACTCATTAAAATAAAAATATTTAATGTTGAGTATTATTAGTGTGACAGCTTAGGTGGCAAGTAGCAACTGGCCCATTAAAACTCACACGTGGTTTTTTTACGTTGAAACTGACGATAACCTAATCAATTCCGTTGAAATTAACGAATTGATAAATCTAACCGATGGTCTGTCTCTTATGATTCTTTTACAATCCAGCAACTATAAAAAAATACGAAAACCCAAATATAATGCTATGAAAGTCATGTGGGAATAAGATAAAATAAGGGCCTCTGAGCTGAGCTGCGGACGGACGGACAGATAGACAGAGAAACTAGAAGGGTTCCTTGTTTGCTTGACTACAGAACCCTAAAAATTGTCAATAAAGTAATAAAAGGCTAATCCTAAGTTACTTATTGATTTTTTTACAAAAATAAAGTCAAAATAGCGGGTGAGTCTTTATTCCAAGGGGTGAGTTGTTTTTGTTGTGGCATTGCTAGTGACCCGCCCTCGGTTCGGTTCGGTTGAATTACAGATTTTGTACACAAATAAATATTAATAAAATGGTTTTTTGTTCCTACCTTTAAAAATCCTCAGGCAAATTATGCTTATGTTGCAAAATAAATATATTCCAAATTTCAGCATCCTTGACTCAGTACCTACATTGGATTTGGTAGAGCATTTTTCATACTTTTAGCATTTCTATACCCGTCTCGTAACTTCTAAACCAATGGTTCCTAACCTTTTCAATATTGTTGCCCAATTTGCACATAATATGACCTATGTAAGGAAACAGACTTACCCCCAACTTGGGGCGCCCTCTCACCCTATCGCCTGCATACACATTGCGCTGCATTTTGTGAATAAACACGCACACTATACGCAACGCGAAAGAGCGCTTTACCACATATCTAGTGTCATTTTATTTAAGTAGGTATGAAAATAATTACATTTTTTACTCTCTACTCTATTCATTTGTACTAGGTACCAACTCTGTTACCCCCTAAAATAGCCGTTTTATCCTCGCGGGGCTAATTACCCCCAGATTCGGAACCAATGTTCTAAACGAAAAGTCCGATTAGAATAATTTAAAGAGGAATTTACATGTAAATAATCAACCTTGATCATGAAATTATTTATTTGGGTAAGGATACCCCACTCCATGTTTGATTTAAGTACTAATTTGAACAAAAAGCGGTTATTGTGACTAAACTATGATAGATAGCCTCACGGACTTTTTTTTACCCAAATGCAAGGAAAGGGTTGTTTTTGTGGTATGTATTATCAGTAGTGATCGCAGCGCACGCCAAATAAGTATTTTTATAGGAAAATATTTGATACCGTGGGTCTCATTATTGCATTTTCTTAAGGGATCTCAGATTTTTTTGAAAATAAAATATAGCTTATGTTACTCGCTGATATTGTTACTTTCTAAAGGTGAAATAATGTTAATATCGGATCAGTAATTTTTGAGTTTTTTCATTACAAAAAACAAATCTTTTGTCTTTATAATATTAGTATAGTATAGATAAATTAAAGTCGAATCTAAAATATTACCAACAACCAACAACATAGGTAATTTACTTCGTCTAACATAAAGGTTAGGCCTACTTGGCGTGGGCGTATGTAATGCTGTAATGTTTACAAACATTACAGTTTTTTCAGCGATTCTAGCCTTGTTTACTCAGAACCGACAATCAATCAATAACACCTAACTGACAGAATATTATTATTAACAAAGAATCTACATAACTATTGTAATACAATATTGGAATAAGAACTTATTGTTTTCCATTGAAAAATAACTGAAATTCGTATAGCCAGCATTTATCAGCAATTTTTCATGATTGAATTTCCTGTATTATTTATTGAAGAAAAATAAGACAGACTGTTACCTATAACCACTTTTACATCGCATGCAATTTTTTGAAAAAGATCGCAGCGCCTTTGTAAGTGGGTTTTAAATGTTGTAATATGTATAAAACGGCGCTTGACATGTTTGTTTTAACGATTGAAATCCAAACACTGTTTTTCAGACTGCATGCAATTTCATAGTGTAAAGGAGGTTTAGTGTTTATGTTTTAATTTTATGGACAAGTAGCATAAAAATAAAATAATTCTTACCTACCGATTTTTATATGAAAACAAAAATAATAATAGCGAATTGCAAAATTCGACATAAGATAACAGAGATCAGTAAAATTATTTATTATTTTTCCTCAATGTTTTTTAAAAAGCATAAGATTTATTCTTAAAGACAATGCAGTAAACGCATTTTCAACTTCCTTTTAAAAGCTAAACCTTGGTAAACTACATCGGTGGTTGTGAGAGAATACAAACAATGTTATTATTTTAATTAAACAGGCAATATTTATTGGAAACGTGCGATCCAAAGCAGTCTAAGCATCTACACTAAGGTTAAACTAGTTTTTTCCGTAATTTTACGTCAATCAATAGCTAATACAATGCAAAAGAAAATTTTATCTAATACATTGGAACTTGTTTGCTTATACCCTAGAAGGAACCACTATTCTTATAATTCTTTTGATACAGTGGGGGTAATATAACTCTTTCCCTTTATTCCATAACTAAATACATAAATGAATCTTGATAGTAGCACGTTTAGTGTAAGAATTAAACGCTAACCTTTTTTTTACTGTCAATGAAAAACAAACAAGTAATAATGTTGCAATTACTTGTGTGTTGTGAAAACACAAGTAAAATTCCATAGTTCCTGTCAATTTGCTGGGGATAGTCTTTGAGTATATTAAACTGATGTAGTCAGAGTTTAGATCCAGCAGGTGTACCGCACGCATATTAGATTAAAGTCGCTAAAAATGGCCTCTACGTGTTGGATCCATATCCCCACGCAAGCCTTAAAGGACCGGGTCACTTTTGACCCGTGAATTCTTAAGCGTACATAATAATAATAATGTTGCGATATAATTTGAACCAAGTAGGTATAACATTCATTTTATTTACATTGAGTACCTACATAAGTTATTACTTACAAGTCATTTTCTTTTCCGAGTCACTTACTTTTATTTCCTTCCATTTAAACAGATAATTTGATTAGAAAAACAACAATACCTACTTCATTTAAAGTAACAATATTTAAAACTCATAAAAAGTCTAGTTTTCCGTCTATTACGA
The DNA here is from genome assembly GCA_963556745.1 of Catoptria pinella. Classification (NCBI taxonomy): domain Eukaryota; kingdom Metazoa; phylum Arthropoda; class Insecta; order Lepidoptera; family Crambidae; genus Catoptria; species Catoptria pinella. The sequence goes on from OY750779.1 coordinate 6,418,956, forward strand.
TGTTTGCTTCCATTGTTGTGATTGAAGTGTTGCTACTTCTATGTTGTTACACGTTGTTACTATAACAGTCATTGTAATTTTTTTGCTAGCGACCGCCCGCTAAACTTCGTCTGCGGGAACAGTTATTATTCGGAGACTCTAAGCTAATAAGCCGCGGACGGACGAACGGGCGGGCGGACGGACGAACGGACGGACGTACAGACGGACATGGCGAAACTTTATGGGGTTCTTGCTGTTTGCTAAGAATTTTAATTACGCCTATTTTTTTATTTTGTTCATACTTTTTTGTGAACTGTGGTTATATTAAGACCAACCTAGATAGTTACTTTTGTTTTCTTATTTTTTCCCGAGGCAGCTGTTGTCGACTTCTTTACCTTTCTGCGATCGCGATCAGCATCGTTTTGGGAAAAGGTCCGTTAACAATTCTGTTCTTAAGATATATAATATATAATAGAAATATATAATAGTGCACTGGTCTAAAATTCACAGAGTCGCGCGCGAATGACAGCTTAAGGTAAATCGTGTACACGAGCCCTAAGTGTAGTTTTGTATTTGGGTAAATCTAATTTACTAAATTTTATTTAATGTTTGGGTTTCTGGGTTATTGCCTGAAATAAAGATATATTAATATTATTATTTAAAGCTTACCTAGGTAATACTTTAGTAAATGAGAACGGAGAAGTCATTCTCACAGATTTTCAAACAAATAGGTAACTTCATTGTTCCCAGTTTCATAATTCACACAATAGTCGAGCCCATCAAACATAAGTAGCGGTTGTTCTAATCAAGTGATTAATTAAAAAGAAGCAGTCACACACGAGGCTTAAAGTGTGACTAGAAAATAGAAACAACATGGTGGTGGGAAAAGTTTTAAAAAGCCAACTGGCTCAGGATCCGAAATACATATAATAAGTATATTATACTGACCGATTGAAATAATTATATTTTTGTTTTGTTTGCTAAAGCACTGGGGTGGTTTAGAAACAAAAAAAAATAGAAAATACACAAGAAAACAGCTAAATAATTGACAATTCAACATTGGCGATTTTGTATGGGAATCGCGATTACTTTTGACAGCTAAGTTTTGATAAAGTGGTTAGAGGTTTTATGATTAAAAATCACTCGGCGAAGTACGTTACGTAGGTAGTGTTGCTTTCGTTTTAGTATTCAGCTGCTTTGTTATTAACTAACTAATTAAATAGATGGCGCTAGTTTTCAAATTTTAAAAATCTTAAGGTAAAATTGTTAATCATATAAATTATAGGTGATATGATACGAAGTTCACAGGGTGCACTAATAAATATAATATAAGTTTACTTAGGACTGATTTATCAATGCCCAGTTAAATTATTCATTTGATAACGTATTACCTATACCGCCAAATTGAAAATGTTTGTCATTTGTTTGTCTGTACCTAAATATTTTTTTGTTACTTTTTTTATTTGGTTAATAATTTGATCGACTGATATCTGTTATCTGAGGATTGAAAAAACAGCCCTTAATAGCCTACTAAAAATCTATTCATAAGATGATAGAACAAAACAAAAGAAAGAGGCAGTTTTATGTGCTGTTTCTTCTTTCCTAGGTCATCTTAGTGATAATTTCTAACAGGAAACAACAATTTTAATTGTTATTGTGATTAATTAATGATTTAGTATCTTAATGACTCATCGGTTTGCGTGGTTTGTTAAAGTTGTAATTTTATTATCGACAGGTACAGTCAGTCCATTAAAGTGTTGAGCACTTTTAGTACTATATCAAATTAAATAACAGATAAGGCAAAGAGTGACAGTGACAGATATTTATGATCATTTTCATAACATAATTCATTTTTTTTACATTGCGGTGTAGCTATGAGTAGTTTGTTCTATTTTCTAATTGGTGACATGAAATGAATATGAAATAGTCATGACAGGTGACAAATTGTCACGTTTATAATTTTTGGCCCAGGTTGTACTAATTGCGAAAATATACACTGTACTAAAGTTCCAGGGAAATAACGCTAAAGGTGATAAAATTAGCAAACGCATTAGCATAACAAACACATAACGTAAACAACTTGCGAAACTTGAAGAATCTCTGTTCTCGGTTTATGTCACAGAGGAGTTAGAAAGTGGCGCAGGGTCGCTTTCCGATAGCCCTACAACTGGACTACACGTTGATAAGGAACTCTTTTCTTATCAAGATAAGGTTGAAAGTTGAATAATCATTCTGTAAGTGAAAATAGCTTGGAGTAATGAGTAGTTAGCGTACTTTATGCAGATAAATGAAGCTGATAAAGATTTGTTTGAGTAGAGTAGTAGTATACAAATTCCAAAAATAAACGCAAATAAACACAGAAAAGTAGGTAAGGCCCCTCTCAATTTATAAAGTTCAAAATCAAAAGAGGATTTTATCCCGTCGGACTCGTGGTTACCCCATTTTATAACCCCAGAGTGACCACGAGGATTTTTTTTTACTCGTGGTTACCCTACTATGAAAAGGATCGTACTTAACTGAATCGTAGATAATCAAGTGCAAGATAGATAATATATTCTTTAGTAAAAATCCTTAACTAAATTCCATTGTAAGAACTAATTCTACCTAGTTAAAACTAGAATTCACTGCAACATATATTTAAATATAAGTTAAAACCAGTTCTTACTAAACCTTAGTTAAAACTAGTATTAGAGAATCTTGTTTGGAAGAATGACTCAATCAGAACTCAGAAGCAATTTGAAGTGTTGATGGGGTAGGTAAGTATTATTATTATTATCTAGAAGGGGGGACGCCAGCGAAGCCGGACGGGTGATCAGTCTCCCTAATCGGAACCATTTCACCCAGTTTCTTAAGTCCCCCGAAAGCTGGAAGCTGGGGGAAGCGGGTTATCGTTTACCCCACCGGCGTCGGTCCTCGAACCTACCTGTGCGCTTACAATACCTGCTGAGTTGACTTATTGTTAACTGCTTTAGATCCTCTTCCTTTAGCTTGTCCGCTCCAAAGAGCTCCCAACGCAGCGATGCGTAAGTATAGATCGTTTAAGATATATCAGCAGCGCTTTTGCATTAATTTTTATTAAATTAGATTTTTAGAAATATTATTTAGTAATTTTTGGTCACACATTAACGTCGCACCATGTCGTCAATATTGATTCAAAAGTAATACTTGATGAGGTAAGTTTATTTATTATTAGACAAACTGAGTCATTCGTCCAAACAAGATCCTCAATTACTTTTTCTTCAATTATATCAAATAATATACCTAATAGCATGTACTGCTTTGAAAACCTCGTGGCGACATCTATTAGATTTATTTTAAAACAACACACAATTTGAGCTACTTTTTAACGCACAAACGCGAGGTCTACAGCTTACGGAGCCACTAGTAAATTACCTACTTACCTATTGAGCTATTTCTAACGGTATCGGTAGCACAGAATACATAATAGTACTCTTCGATCATCTATACCTGTGGATACAGCACGTCATACAATAACAAAGCTGAAATGTGGCACATGCGTTGATTTCACCATTTATTATGCTTCGACTGGCTCAGTCCATACATTGCTGCTGACACTTAAGTCCTATAAAATTTCTTCGGTCATTAAGCAGTAATGTAAAACAAACAGTCAATTGAAGCTGCGTAAGTCAATTTTAGAAGCTGATAGAAGGCTATCAGGAACAAAGAGCAGTGGAGTAGCAACGCTATTTTAGGTTTTTTTTCTATCTAAAGACTTTTAGTTTTGCTAGTATAAAATTGTCGCCATCCACGTCTGTCTGTTTGTTTGTTTAGTTCTTATGACAAAAGCACAGTATCTGTGACTAAAGTATGAAATGGATTTTGATGCGGTGTTAATAATTATGTTCATTATTTTAATAACATATTCATAAATTAATAGACAAAAGTCAATGATTTGTAAATCGATAAAAATATGATTTTGATGAGGTAATTTTAACCTCATCAAAATCATAGCTACAACCTCCGTGGTCGAGTGGCTTTGTACACCGGTTTTCAAGGTGTCGCCATCTCTGAGGTCCCGGGTTCCATCCCTGGTTGGGTCAATTTAGAAAATGAACTTTTCTATATTGGCTCAGGTCTGGGTGTTTGTAGTACCACTGTTGTTTCTGATTTCCATAACACAAGTGCTTTAGCTACTTACTTTGGAATGGGAGCAATGTATGTGATGTTGTCAAATATTTATTTATAACAACTTAACATTGATTATTGATTTAGTAAAACATGAAAAAAGAGTAAGTTGAGTTAGTAGCTGTGTGAGTGTGAGTGAACAAGTTAGTGTTTTGAAGAAAAAGCATGTTTCAAATTAAACAACAAGTAAGAACATTTAAAGTGAGGCCACTTTCCATCAGAAACTAACACAAGTTTACACACAATGAGGTTAACTATCTACATTTATCAGAGAGATAATTATTGCAAGAGCAAATATTTTTTTACCAGTTGAGACATTACTTTCTATTACTTGAAGTGAAGAGTGATTTTACAATTTTTTACAGAGCACTTTGTCATTTTTTTCTATTAATGGATTACGCGTTACTAAAATGTAAAGTCAGCCACGGCTGCGTTTTAGCTGACATTGGGGTGTGTCAAGAATAAAGAATGTCATTGTCATGCATATATATAGATGATCGAAGGATCTCTGATTTAAGAAATTTTCTTTACCAACAGGATAGTGTTTAGCATACTTACACAGATTATTTAATTATACTCTCCGAGGTTCTATGTAAAATATTCAGCTCATTAAAAAATTGCTTGTTTTGATGTTGACTGACTTGTACCTAAATGTAAAATAATTATGTAGTTAAGTATTTATTCAAAAGCTAGTTCATAATATATTTGTATTATTAGAGTAGGTTTAATTCACGTGTAACTCAACGTAGGTAATCGTCACATTTTTTTTATATTTTTATAAGTAAGTACCTACTTACCTACTTCACCTTCTAACTTAGAAAAGGTTATAGAAAACTTACCAATTGAATTTGAATTTTTGAATTAATTTTAACGCAGTGTCTCCATAAATTAACAGTTAACAAATCCTTCCCTTCACATTTTTAACAAATCTTTTCTTTGCTTTTTTTCTCTTTCAATCAAAACATTCTGCAAAAATAAAAACAAAACATAAAGAAAATCAGCTGATTCTGTCAAAAATGACATGAATGTCAAACAAAAATTCCTTGTCCGAATCGTCTGCCACCAGTCGTTATAAAATAGATTTTGCAGTCCGAATTTCTGTAGGCAACCAATGGCTTCTATACATGTTGACTAAGACATGTTGATCCAAGGGCCCTCATTTCAGTTAAAACATTTTTCAGTCGATGAAAGAAAAAAATAATGGGTTAAAGAGGTAGGAACTTCATTGGTCTGAGTCCGCAGAGCTACAGAAAGATTATACAAGGTGTTACAAAAATACCCCTATGCTGAATATGGTATATAGGGACCATCAAACTGATCAACTTTTACTATGGGACCAACTCTGAAATCGCGAAAAAAAAATCAGCTGTTTCATACAAAAATTAAAATCGAAAATATCAAAATGTATGAAACAGCTGTTTTTTTTTCGCGATTTCAGAGTCGGCCCCATAGTAAAAGTTGTTCAGTTTGATGGTCCCTATATACCATATTCGGCATTAGGGGTATTTTTGTAACACCTTGTATAGAGATATAAAACAAAATATGCCGAAAAGTGTCTCTTCTTTCCAAAGTCATGGACTTATCAAACCACCCTCGTAGTGGACCCTATTTTCTTTATAGTTCAGTAGGGTACTTTATCTGAAAAGGTTTCGTCCTTGTTTCGTTAGTTCAGCATTAAAAACAAACAAGTCACGTAAATAATCAAAGCGTATTAATAAAATCATTACTATTCTTTAAAAGCAACTAATAATACTTAGCTTCATTTTATTCCTTAAAAATAATTATTTTGATTCCAGGTACTAACGCATGCTATGCTCATGACATCAAAAAGACGTTCAAGACTATAAAAAATGTTGGAAGTTCCAGACAATGTAAGTAATAGATAACCTTATTTCAATAGGCAAGCTGTGGGCAGGCTATTCGCGGTTTAGTTTTTATTTACATAATGGTTAAACTAAGGAATATACTAGAAAGAATCGACTCATCGCCAGGACTGCAAACCCGCAACCTTTGGAAGTCCGGTCATTGGACTTTTATCAACTGAGCTACTACTGAGTCACCGTCGAAATCTTTCTAGTATATCCCACTCCTGCAGGTCAGTGTACAGCGTCATCTACCGCCGAAAAGCGAAATTATTTTTTTCATAGACAAACTCTATCGAGTTTTTTTTTATATTTTTGCCGTGTTTTGAAAAACGCATTCATCAATGTGAGGAATGACCTCAACATCAATTGAAATATCTTTTCAGCCGCCGCCGAAACGCGAAATAATAATACTTATTTATCGAGTTTACTGTCAAAAGACAATGGATTTTGACGGTTGAGTGTCTATAAAACGCTGAATCACGCGATATACCTATATATTGTTTCAGTGGTCATGCTAAGGAGGCAGATATTTTGACAATTGAGTAAGATGAAACTGCTACTTAAATAATTTTAAATTTGAGATTTTTGCATTGTATATAGTAATTGTATTGTATAAATAATAAAATGGCGTTGTGAAAGGTAAAATCTCAAATTTAAGAAATAAAATAGTTAATTTATTTTTGTCATCTGTAATAGATAGGTGAAGGTCGATCACATAATTATCGGATCTCATACTGCGTACATTACACACTCGTACATACTTTAATCATAGAACAAATAATACGAGATATAACAGTCACGAGTCACGAGCAATAACATGTACCTACACACCATAGAACCATGTCACATTACTAATTGAATAATTTCTAGGACAGCATAAAGATGATAGAATAGTTCTACCTAATAGTGTGTACCTACATTTTTTTACCAATAAGCACTTATACGTGCTTATACATAACTCATTCCCAACATTTAAACTTAATAAGTCAGAATTGTGTGATTGCTTGTATTTCTGTCTTTGAACACTAAACATGCTTTGAGTCAGTTTGATTCAGACCCTCTCCGTCTACGTGTTGTGTTCCAGCAATTTTCTTAAAAAGAAATATTTGGGTTTTACATTACCGACATAGTTATACCTATTTGAGGCACGTAAAGTTTTTTTTTGTGAATTCTTGAAAGGTGCAATGCAATCTAGATTTAAAGTGACATATTCAAGGCAAAGCTCACCTTACAATCAAAGCGATAAATTTCAAATTGGTTCCAAATAAGTATTACGATGCGACCGATTCATTTAGTTAATTATAGTAGCTAACACTAGAGCTAGTTCAGTGATTGGAGACAATCCAAGCTGACTGTAGTTCCGATTTTCTTCGACTGATAAATAATATAAAGTTTAATAGTTTTTAAAGCAGCCAGTTTAGAGAAGGTAATTAGATCATTAAGTTTTTATCTCGTTAGTAGGTGAACTAGTCAGATTCAAATATATGAGTAGAATAAACAAGTGTTCTACGGAGTGCGTTATTGTAAAATGGCCGCGAGAAACAAGAAAATTTTTAAACAGCGGTTTGTTAAGGTCAGTAAATATAAAAATCTTGCATTGTATTAGTACGTATGACATTTCAAAATGAAATAAACTTTTTGATGTTTTATAACGAACTTAAAAGCGAGAATGTCTTTCACCTGTGATCAACCAATTTATTAAAGGTTAATTTGTATCTATCACTAAATGTAATGTTGTCTTAATGAACATTAGGATGTATTTTGTACGTGTAAAAACTATAGCTTTTTGCCATTTTTCACCTTACCCCTACTTTCTTATTTAAATAATACCTAATTAAGTAGGAAAGTAGATATTCGAGTATTATGACATTAGCACAGAATAGATATTATATTATAGTAGATACACACATTAGTCCAACCAAACGAACTTTATGGTATTTTTTACCAAAATATTTTTCCCCGGTAAATTTATTTTCCGTCAATATTTCAGATTGCTTCTTCGGCAATAATTTACCTGCCAATTTAACCAAATTACCCTCTTTTGTATTAACACCTGAAACTAAACAAAATAGGACCTATGGCACATCCTTGAAGTATACATGCTTAAATTAATGAAATTTAATATGAGTTCGTGCGACGATGAGGAGGTTGATGTTAGCGGATCGGCAATAAGCAACTTTCGCAAGGGTCTGTCATGGGATGGGTAAAACTACGACCAATTTATTATCCCGAGCTCCTCCGTGTCCATTCCATTTTTTGTATTATGTCCGTACATTCATTTTGTTTGTCATAAATAGAATCGTTTGTTGATTTCTTTTATCATGAATATGCACTAGTTGATGACAAAATCAATTAATTCCAGTCACCTGAGTTAATAATCTTTGGTCTTATTAACTGAACGTGCTCATTGTCTTATTCTCGTTTATAAGTTCTTGTTATTTTTTATCGCTATATGTATGACACTTGACTTGTTAGTGAGTGACCTAATCAATAACTAGAATAAATTCCTATTTCATAATAATATCATGATTAACTTCTTGAATGGTTTAGTTGTGAGTGGTGCAGTGGTCGACATGCCGGTCTACCACGCAAGAGGTCCCGGATTCGATTTCCGGCCGGGCAGAAATTAAAATTATGAATTTTAATTTCTGTGACGGGTCTGGGTGTTACTATGTATAATAAGTATGTATTTTAAAAAGTATATAATAGTATTATCAGGTAATAAAAATAGATTGTAAGTTGGTTGGCTACTATTATTTTCGAATTTCAGGAATCTGTGGAATTTCACTAATGAAGTCACGGGCAGAAGCAGTTCTGAAATAAAATCAATTGCGCGTTCGGTGTTCCACAAGGAAGCGTGCTTGGACCAGTTTTATTTTATCTTTAGTAATTTTTTTGTCACTTAACAAGACATACAAGTTGTTTTAATATTATCAAGTTACAAATTATAAACTGGAAGTAGCACAACATCTTTACATTTTCCAGTCAATACTACATGCTAAGAGAAAAAATTTGTAAGTAGATCGTCATTGTCAGCCAAATTAGTAGACAAGACACCACAAACTAAGCCACAAACATTTCCTTGAAATGGTTCACGCACAAGCGCAGGGCTGAACAATGATATCTCTGTTTTGTTCAAACATTGACATAGCATGGCCGCCAAACTAAACTCTCGGAAAATTAGGGTTACCAGTTAAGTTATTTTAATTTTTTTAAGCAAAAAACCTTTGAATAAAACATAAATGAATCAACTGTGGTCAATATTATTGGCATCTGTAATTGTATTGATGTTAAAACGACCATTTATGGAGTTTTTACATTAATGGAATCATACATAATTATAATAACTAAGGCGGCAATATCCACTTAATGAAATTTTGAGAAAACGATAAAATAGTTTAATTTAATATTTTATTATAAATTATACTATATTTAAATTGATTTGTATAGTATAGGACAATGCCGGGTTTGTCACGAACTTTATTTTTTAAACAGTATTTTGTATAGGATATTGCCACATCTAATGTGTTTAATGTTGTTTACATAAATATACTTAGTCCACAGATTAATAAAACGCCATTTTTAGTTCATTTTGACATTGAGTGGAAATTGTCGCTTTTATTATTATATGTATGATTCAATTAATGTAAGAACTCCATAAAATAATCGTTTTACCATCAACACAATTAGGGATGCCAATAATATTAACCACAGGCAAGTAGGAGGTATAATAAATATTGTGACACAATAAAGTCGTTATGCTGTCCCTATGTCATAAAGTATTTGCGGTTATCCATAAAACTGCAGCAATCTTTTGAAGTACCTACCTATTCCACTATAATCATATTAAAGTTAATTTATACCATGCACAATTGCAATTATCAATGGGCGATGTAGTTTCTCAGTAGTTAGAAACAAGAATTCAAAAGAAGCGTTGTATTTTAGTTTTCTCTTTTAAAAAAAGCAAAACTTTCTCTTTTTAAAAAAGGAAGACTAACATGTTTTATGAATTATACTGTTCCTGATCAAGTTAAAAGGATCAAAATATAAACCCTCTTGACACTAGTACACAGACATAGCTAGCGTTGCCATCCGTCCGGTTAAAGCCGGACAGTGTTAGACTTTTTGACCTCTTGTCCGGCCAAATTAGACTGCGTCCGGCCCATCCGGTTTTTGTATCTATCGTCCCGGCTTTTATATCTATCGTCCCGCCCGCACCACACACACACAAACACACACCTCACGTTACTCGGGCGGTGCGGGCGGCGTCACGATGTTCCGTCAGCATCCACATTTAAAAACCCTTTTTTAGCGTCCATTTGTCAAAAATCCTTTTTTTCTTAGCGTCCGGACTTGAGACCCATAAGTCTAGCTTTTTAAACAGGTGAGTCTGGGTTTTTGATTTTTAGAGATGGCAACGTTAGACAAAGCTCTAGTCCAATACTTAATTATAGCCATATACTACGCGTTCACTTCATCACTGCCGCTACCTCCCGGCCCGCTTCGTCATACCGCACCCCCTGCGTCGCCTTTCAAGTACGGCTAGCAACGCAAAGCTTAATTTTTATTTCTGTTAATTTAATCATTATGTTCGTTATTTGTGTTGTTATAATGATTAAAAGACTAAAGTTCCTACATAAGGGCGAACCTAACTAGTTATATAAATTAATGACACTCTTTGAACAAGGAAAAAATAAAAAACAGTTGAAAAACATGATTACTTTTTTGTCTACAGTACCGTTAGCTGTGACGTAATAACGGTCGTCGACGGCAATCACGAAGTGAACGCGTAGTACCTAATACTCATCCTTTACCGATGAAAAACAACTACCTAGCAACTTCCTGAAAATTTTTCATTACAACTTTTTCATTACAAAACATATTTTAGTCTGTGGTATCAACCTTAGGCCGAAAAGTAAGTACACTCCTGAGTTTTTGGCGCCATTTTGTCGAGTTCGGTTTGGTGTCTATTTTAATTATTTTCAAATTGATTCATAGTAGATATTGTGTCTTAAAATTGGTGCAGTTATATGGTACAAGTGTCTACGCAACAGAACAATATGTGAGATAATTGAAATAGGCGCGATCTTGGTTGTGTGAAGCTGAGACTTTTATTGAAGCGGTGGCTTCCTCGGCAGAACTAACCGAGTAAACTGTCTCGATATACTTGGTGCCAAATGCTCCAAGCAGCATTGGAATGCGATGCACCCGCATTCTAATGAAAAATTAAACAATATCTACCACTGAACTATTTAACACTTGACACTGGCAAAAATTACTTCCTAGAGGAAAGTAGATTGCCATAACAAAAAAAAAAACAAAACAAGTACATTCCTTACACACTGTTTTAGTAGCACACGTTAATTAACAAATTTTAGTTTGAAAAACAACGCAGTGGAAGTAAAACATAGGTTACTGTTATCGGTTAAATTAAAGTCACCAGTGAAGTTTAAATTAAACGTAAGGTAACGTAAAAGTTAAAAATAACAATATCTAAGTAGGTACCTTACCTACCTACTCTTTTTTATTCTTATAAATTGAAAAAAAAATCTCTTCATGAAATCATGTAAGTATGGCTAAAATCTTTTATAATTTTAGTTTCAAGTAATTATTATTACTATACTTGAGATTTCCTTCTATATTGCAGTAAGAGTATGAGACTCCCTTAGGCTGGCCACATACAGACAGATTTTTGAGGAAAAACCAAACCGATTTTCCTCATAAATTGATAATGATCTAAATTATAAATAAATAGCATACGTAGGTACATACGTGATAATTTTTGAATAATTATAAAAGTCTTCTTTTAATGTAATTACGTAAGTACGTACAACGAACAAAATTTTACTGAGGTTATTGTTTGTAAATAAACTATAGAACCTTAGCTTCATTCTGTACATGTGAATTTTCGATACATTATGTGCTTAGCGAGCAATAAATTTAATTAAAATGAGGGCGCCACTTGTGGTATATAGGAGTCTTAATACTGACATAATCGTCAATACCGTCCGTTATTTTTGTCAATATGCAAATTATTGCCAATAATATTTCGTGTGTGTGGTTAGCCGTAAATTAAAGGAAAAAAATACATTAAAAGAAGACTTTTTGATTATTCAATAATTATCACGTACGTATGCTATTTATTTAGAATTTAGATCATTATCAATTTATGAGGAAAATCTATTAGGATTTTCCTAAAAATAATATTATTTTTCCTCTTAGAAACTACAGGGAGGGTACTCTAAGCTCTAAAGTAATATTAAAGTAATGTTGTGATAGAGACAGAGCTATATATCGCGTTTAGATAGCGCCATCTCACTTATGATATTACTTTGATGTTACTTTTGATAGTCAGAGTAAGGGGGCATTTACTTTCAAGCAGTAAATAATCACAATTTTATTTAAAATGCAATCCATGTGGCCAAACATTTGAAGGTAAAAACCCTTTACCAAACTTTTTCTTTATCCTATTTTTTATTTCAAACCGGTATTTTGCAAGAACAAAATTATTCACGTGCTGTAATTCCAAAAAGTGAAAATAAACTCTTTGTCCACTCACTCACTTTGTATGGACCGTAGATTTTTCCGGCGAATGTGGGCAATCGCGCTAAGGGTACCTACGTTACGGAAAATAACTAATATTTCCAATTATTTTGTTATCTTCAGGCGTCTAGTGTTATCGCTACGTACGGTTGTATATGTGTTCGAATACGCCTCTTGTTGCGGCCACATTATCGCACTAGCGCGAAGCTTTTCGTTGTCGCGTTGTACGATTAGAAACTTTGGGTCAAGAAACTAGAGTTTAATTTCACTTGAATGAAATAAATTAAAGGGATTTAATGAAAATAAACATTAATTCCTTGATTCAAAGTTTATAATTGTACAACACGACAACGAAAAGCTTCGCGACAGCGCGATAATGTGGCCCCAGCATCTCAACATTCTTAAAAGCAAACGATGTAGGTAAAGAACCTACTGTATTAAAATGTTCAACTAAAATCACATTTATAAATGGGCAATTCTTTCTGCAGACATGCAATCCTTATATGCAGAGCTCAGGGGTAGAACGGTCAGTCATTTTTGGTGAGTTTTGAGAAACATGGTTTTTCAATTTTTATAATTGTAAAAACATTATTAAAAGTGACATTGACATAAGTATAGAAATACCACTTGACATTTATAAGTAGGTACTAATATGTTTGTGACAATCATTGTGTTATAAATAATTAAAAAATAAATACAATATTCATAATCATTATATTTATTGTTTCATCTTCATCTAAATATGAAATAATAAACAAAATTATGTTGAAAATTACAAAGAATGATACGTACACGACCACATCTTTTCCGTTTTTTTGATTTTTTATTGTCCAGAACATCATCAACAGTACATAAATTTTACCATCAGACATGACGAAAAACTGATTTATTCTTCTGAAGTGTAAACAACAACAAATTCGAAGAAACGAGTTACGTAATGTAAACTACACGTTTAAAATTTGTTCAAATATAAGGTATAGAATACCATGCCATAGAAATAGAATGCCAGTGCTAAGTCTATGGGTGGAACCAAATAGTGAAACAGGTGATAAGTGTTGCTTAAACTGAACAACTTTTTCCAAGGAACATGGGTCGAAATACGAAAAAAAATTCATCCTACCATACAAAATGTATCGGTCAGCTGATCGACTTAGTATGGAATGGCGAGGAAAAAAAAAATTGTTTTTGACCTACGTTCCTTGGAGAAAGTTGTTCAGTTTAAGTAACACTATCACCTGTTTCAGTATTGTTACTTAATTTGGTTCCACCTTATACAACGTGTTACAAAAATACCCCTAATGCCAAATATGGTGGATAGGGACAATCAAACTGAACAACTTTTACTAAGGGACCAACTTTAAAATCGCGAAAAAAAATCTGCTGTTTCATACAAAAATTTAAATCGAAAATATCAAAATGTATGTAACAGCTGATTTCTTTTTCGCGATTTCAGAGTTGGTCCCATAGTAAAAGTTGATCAGTTTGATGGTCCCTAATATATACCATATTCGGCATTAGGGGTATTTTTGTAACATGTTCTATATGTAAGAACGATCAAAGTTTCGGCGACTCTGGTCGTTTTGAACTTACCGCTTAGATTAGACTATGATCACTAATTAATAACTATTTTTCCAAAAAAAATCCTAGTTTTTCGGGACCTCGTTCGTTTTAACCCATATCCTGTTACGGGATAGGCAAGTTCAGCGTCTTCCGAACTAGATGGCGTTACTAAATCAAAACTAGTCTTAGGATGACTTAATTTGATTGTTCTTCCTCTGAGGTCTTCATGTGTTTCTTTACAGAAAATGCAACAAACATTATCGCGACTGCATTTTACACTTGAAACCTGCCAATGAAAAAAGTTTCTGAAGAATGACCCGAAGAATGGTGCAACTGTATGACCAATATAAAATATTTCAATTAGATAGATCAGACATCAAAACTTTATGAAAGCAAAGTTTTTGATGTAATGTACACACGACGGCTCCCAGACTATACATGTTGACCTTGAGACCGCCTTTATGCCTTGCGTAATAAAATCTGTTTTCGCAGTTCAACTGTATAACCTGTCGTGCAGTCGTGTGTACTTCATCATAAAACTATTGGTTCACTATATCACACATAAGTAATATACTTAATAGGTGCTATTATAGAGTTGTCGCTAAGTATATTTGATCAAAGATTATTTTATGGGATCTCGATCTATTTAATCTTCAACTCAACCTCACTTAAACTGAGTACCTACTACAGTTTAACTGTGCTTAACCTAACTTTAGCCTCGCAACGCCAAAAGCTCGTTAAAACTTGACCTTAAACAAAAATCAATTTCCTTCGCATTTTCCCACACATCTGTTGAATCATTCTCTTTTTTCACCTAATCCTAATTGAAAATCAAGTACAATTGGTTTGTTTGTTACAATTGTTTGGAAATATTTAACTTGTTAGGGATCCGCAGATTAAGAAACAATTTAATATGATTACAAAAAATGGAAGAACCTAAGGAAAATTTCATTGGGGAATATATTAACGCACTTTAAAATTAATGTAACACACTTTAAAATGTACAGCTTTAAAATTTATTGAATTAATTGTGAAAAAGATGGTTTCCGCTATAAATATGCTATCTCAGCTTTTAAATTAATACGTTGCACTATACAATTTAATTTTATAACTTTAGTACTTGTAGACCTTTGGTAAACAGACGATTTGGTGCGACGACGAGCGAGCGTAGCGAGCGAGGAGGAGGTTAGGTTCCAGTGCGATCAACAACGCACGAGCCGAGCGAGCGAAGCGAGCGTGCCGCGGCAGCGGCCGGCAAAGTGCCAGAACCGACCTGCTAGCGTGTATGTATTATGCCACAAGTTGTTATCTTGTCATCTCTTTATGAAAGTTGTCAATCTGACATTTTAATGTGCGTTCAGAAACTAACTGGTTTCGGAGTTGGGACACAGTTATGGTGCAAACCATTATTTTTGTAGTGATAATACTAAATTATAGAACTATTATTATTTTACAGTGCTTATTTAATTGTTTTGTTATTTTTTAATTGACAACCTAGTCTTGCTTATTTCGTTTGTAGAAATAACAAAAAAAGGTTTTTCAATATTTACACGCCACGCCTTTCACAAATGACCTGGCCATACCTAGGCCTCCCTCAAGGCTATCCGTCGAGTGGATTCAGTCCTCCGTGACCACGTGGAACGTCGGGTCGGGAAAACAAAAAATCTAATTACAGAAACCAAACTTAACATCAAAAGTCATTAGATAAAACCGCGCTAGTATCCGTAAAAAGCGTTTAATTTCAATTTATAAGTACGCGCCTAAACCTTAGAAGTGAATAGAAGTAGATAATATCCACTATAATATTAAAAAAAACCTGCGGAACCTTTTTATCTTTTGAAGCGTCGCCGCGTCGTTCGTGTCTGGTTTTTTCCCGTGCAATGAGTGAGTGTGAAAACGTACCAACCATTAACTTTGATGTGAAGTTACATCGTCAGTACTTATCTATTTTCCGGTTGAAGAGGTTCGGTTGACATGTCAACCTCCTTACTGCCATCGGGTGCGCGCGCGCCTCTTGTTTAAACTTGGATAAACTTTTCGGAATGCCACTAAACTTTTGGAGTGAATAAAATACTTACTAAAAAGTGATTTGTGCGTTTTTGTGTAGTGATTTTTATAAGGATGACCATGAATGGGGTTTGTTTACTATGCATTAAAAAAAAATATTTCAATTTGCAGATATTTTAGTTAAATATAGTTAGTTTCTTGCGTTTGAAAACTTTATTTAATTTATGATATCCATGAACTATTAGAAATAATTTATGTGGTTATCATAAGTATATAAAACAGTGATATTTAGTAAAATAAATTGTCATTTGTTTTATTTATTCTTATTTATATTTCAGTCTGTAACGTTATTAAAAACGTTACCTACTAGAAAGTCTTATTTACTTTACCGTAACTTTTGCGAATGGTGAAAAAAATATTTGACTCATCGAAATAAATCGACATGACCACGACTTGACTATCACGTCATGTCGATTGATGGACATACAACAGCAAACTTTTTTATGAGGGCAATGACCGCACTTTAGGAGTTAGTAATAAAATAGAATGAAAACTGCCTTTGTAACGACTAACGTCTTGCAGTGCTTCCCAATTAGTGGTGCGCGTAACCCTTGATACAACCTCGTGTACCCCTAGGGGTGCAGAGGTCATGTCATCAAGTGATTTTTCAAATAATTTTATTTATTTATTGCCACAAAATCCACACACATAAATATTAACAATAATTATCTTACAAACTTAGGTAAATGCCAATAACGGATTAAATTTTGTTTAATTAAATTAAGTTATAAATTATAAAAATACAACCATTTTTAACAGGAATCCCTGTCTTCAAAATTAAAGTCAAACACTTGGTAAAATTTTCGTCAATTTTCCGCACTTCCTCAACAGATATTTGGTCCTAATCGCGTGTAAGAGAAGCCTTCAGGTCATCAACAGTTCTATGAGATATAGTTCAGCAGGTCTTTGCCTCTGACATTGACCATAACTGGTACTGGTGGTACTGTTGTAAGCTGATGAAATCAGGGAAATTTGCTTTTGCACCTCTATTGAACACTAAAGGCCCTGTGAACTAGAGCAGTGTCTTCTTGGAGTAGCCATGGATGGCTACCAAAGTGCGTTGACTCCAAGGAACAACCGCAGATTCAAGAATATCTTTTTGGTAATTTTCTTGGTTAATTTTGACACCTTTTTCTACAAAAACGAGGGGAGTTTTTCCAATGGCGCCAACTGCCGACTTCACAAACTTTATAATCAACGGAGCGTTGTGGAAAATTTTACCAAGCATTTGACTCAATTGTGTTCGCGCTAAAAGGGGTTATTTTGATGATAATAATAATAAATATAATTCATGAAAAATATATTATTTTAATAATTAATTAACTTTAAACTTAAAGTTTAAAGTTGATAAAATTATTTGAAAAATCACTTGTCAACGTCATTTTGTACCACTGTAACTGTATGATCGAACACGCAGCAACATATCAACTAAGCAAAGACGTATTGGTAATTTTCATAGCTATTTATGTGGCAGGTACCTAAGTATACCAACTGCCCGAATCAAACTTTAGTCACGCAGTTAGACACTAATTAACATAAGCTAACAAATAACTAAGTTAACGTATTTCCGTGAAATGGAGTATAATTATTAAAATAAACAGCGCCATGTTAGCCCTTGATACATAAATATAGAACAATGTTGGTTTCCATATTTTTCCTGATAAAATCCTTGTTTTAACTGCGTAATTAATAATAACTATGATGGTCAGATGCCCATCAGGAAGTATCGATATTATGCATTATCACGTCGTCTTACAATGGCATAGGTTGTACATAACGAAACTATGACCTTCTGAAAATAGATACTTACATTATTAAATTTAGACTTTTCGCATTCACAATGCTATTTTTATATTAAGATAAATAATATTAGAAAAAATCGACTCACCCGTAGCACCTCAGACGGGACTCGAACCCAGCTAATCGCTAATTATGCTAGCGACTCGGTAGCATAATTGGTCAGTGCATTGGGCCGGAATCCCAAGGGTGCCGGTTCGAGTCCCGTCTGAGGTGCTACGGGTGAGTCGATTTTTTCTAGTATTTTTTCTAATATTATTTATCTTAAGATACTTACATAATAAATATTATTATTAGTAGAAACTGAATAGGTAAATCTATAAAATTTATGCATTCATTTCATTGTTGAACAGTGAGAATAAAGACTGATGCAATGGAAATAGATAACATTTTTTATATTATAATTAAGTATAACACAAAATAAGAGTATCAGTAGGGCTTTAAGAAATAACTTGTTATGAATAGATTATCTAATTTCTCATGATGATTATTTTTATCTTAACAATGTTGACATTGCTGTCTCGACGTGTTGAGCACATTATCTTAGTACTTATAATGTTTTTATAAATAGTACTTAATAGTACCTACGTTTAATAATGTAAATAAGTAATTAAAATAAACGCAAGTAATAGATAGATATATTATGATACATCACACGATCATTTAGGTAAACAATATGTAAAATGTTAAATACGGTAAAAATAATTATAATGTTTGATAAAATATTATAATTAATATTCGCCTATGAATTAATTAATTATGTAACAATAAAACACTTAAGTTGGGTTTTGCCTGGCCTGACTAAAAGTTGCCATGTCAAAAGCTTTCTAAAAAATAACTGATTAAACTGTATCTATCTATAATAAAATAACGTGAACACAATAAAACGCAGGGCGGTCATAGAAGAATCATTGAAGGTAATCAAAAAGCAAGACTACCATTATTCTGGTTCAGTATGTAATCAAATAATTAGTCCGTAGCTACAGCAGTATGATTGGCTGCTATCATTCGACGGGCAATGTCAATGGCGAAGCATTAACACGATCTCGTGTAGGGTAACCATACTGTCCGGATTTGTGGACACTTTGTACTCACATCCGGAAGTTTTCCGGCTTTTTCCCACATCGCCTTCCTATTTGAGGGTAAATAAGTTATTCAATTCGATGATTTTTTTCTTTTTTTTAAAGAAAATACTATCATTTAATATGAACCGCATGTGGTTAAGCCCAATAGTTTAGTTAGAAGAGATAGGAAAGCCTGATTTCGTGAGAAACGTTTGGCCATACTGCACCACAAAGATTCAACTTGTCTTATCCAATACTTTGTAAGGTACCAGTTTAATCAGTCTTTGTATTCTTATATAGATTTTATTTTAACATGAGGTCTATTATTTTACATAAAAAAAACTAAGTATAAATGCCTAGGTATACAGGGTGTATCGTTGAACGTTGTAGTCTCTTTAACCTCGTGTTCTACACATCACTATGAACAATGTTTATTCTACAATTTTTTTATTTATAGGTACTTCTCATGCCGTATAGAAAGTTAAAATTTACATTTCTGTGCGTCGTGAAGAATATTTTGCCATGCCAATTTTTAAACAAATTGAGACCTGTTTAAAAATGATATTGTCTCTTTTCTACTCATAGGATAACCTTTAGAAAACCCCCCGCACCATGGTAAAAATGACTACTTTGTGCGCCGCAAACTGGTGAAGTAACGTGTGGTCCTATACTAGTCATAACGCAAGGAATGTGTACCAATTATTAGAAAAATAGATATCGAAATGGCGGGTGGGTTTAGGACGGAGGCAACTCGTGCTTTCGTTCGACCTTTTAATTCAAATCGCCATTAATTTGAACGCTACTGTAAATCTTAAAATTAAGTAACAAACGATTACATAACATGACGCACGCAAGGTATTTGTCACCATTGTGAAACAGAATACAATATAATAAGATAAATAATATTAGAAAAAATCGACTCACCCGTAGCACCTCAGGCGGGTTTTTCTAGTGTTTTTTTTAATATTATTTATCTTAATATAAAAATAGCATTGTGAATGAAAAAACTCTAAATTTAATAAATACAATATAATAGATATTACAAAATAATATTTGTGGGTCTATTGTGGCATTTATCTTATTTTTATATGTATAAAGGTGACTGCAACCGACGTCTAAAGTTTCATTTTTGTGATTTTTGACGTAGGTAGATATATGACAATCACATTTTGAGCATTGTACTCTTGTATGGGACAAGTTTACGACAGGTTATTCAGTGGATTATTGCTAAGTTTAACAAAAAGTTTAACGATGGCGTTAACGTTCCCATTTGAATATGGGGGCTGGAAAGTAATGGAAATCATGATCAAAATCAAATCCATAATTAATTGTTACTTTTTATATTACTATATTTTAGGTGATACCTATATAAAGTCTATGGGAGATTTATAAATTAAAGAGTTTATGCGATTCACTGTATCTATTGAACGCAACACGATACATGAAATATTACATAAGTCCATAAAATATTCTGCACAATAATTAATATATAAGTGACCTAGCTAGGCTGTGTTCCGTAGACGACTGACGGGTCGGTCCCCTCGCCAGCCGCGTTAGGGTTTTGCTGCATCGACATTAGCAACATTGTATGCCGCTACAATATCAGTCAGTCCCTTTGTCCGGGCTTTACAAGAGCTGGCATGGTCACATTGGTAGCCCGAGTCGCGTGCAATCTGTAAAATTACCGCTTATGGTTGTTTCTCATACATTACCCGACAATGTCACGGTTTGCTGCGTGAGCATAAATATAATTTCGCTTGACTCACAAATTATAATAGATCGACTGCTTCCAAAGTACTCCAGTTCCGGCAAAAATGATTAAATACTCCTAGCATTAATGAACTCGCTGAATTAATAGCATTCTTTGTTTTCTCGTTACAAATATAACAACAATATACTCCCAAAATTATTTATTGAATAACACAGCAGGTTAGCATTTGGTGCTCAGTCCTACATTTTCTGCGAAAGACTTAAAAAAGCACCGGAAATCCTCTTTCCGCGTTATTCAGAAGCATCGTTAAACAGCAAAATTGTTTTGTAGTAAAAACTATAATTTAACGTCATTAACTTTTCAACTAAAGTACTTACATCTTAGCAATTCCCTGGTTAAACTTTCAGCTCACACCAGATTACACGTTTCAAAATTGTCAGCAGTGGTTTCAAATCAGTTTTTTCTACGTACCCCTCCAAGAAAGTCCTCAAACTCGCGTACCCATTGTTGCAGGAATAATAAATAAAACATGAAATCAGATATGTATGAAATCATGTAGATGAGATCGCTGCGCATACCCCTTGATGCAACCTCGCGTACCCCTAAGGGTACGCGTACCACTAATTGAGAAACACTGCTCTAGAGCTTTGAAAACGTTAGCTTTAAAAAGAAGCCGAATTTTTTAAATAACTTTTTATTTTGAAGTAGATTTCCATTCAAACCACCAACAATGATTTCAGTATTCTTTCTTTGCAGATTTCGGAGGCGAGTTTCGTGACGAGCGTGGAAGAAGCTAGCCGGGTAGACCAGTGCACTCAGACACCTCCAGGGGGAAGGAGTAAGCTGCGGACCCTCCAGAGATACCACACCTCCGACCACCTGTACGAGAGGTCGCATCGCACGAGGCTAAAGGAGTCTAGGCCTAAGAGTTTAGGCCTTAGTGATTCCTACCCGACATTCGGGAAACCACCGAGCTATGAAAGTCATCCAAAGTGAGTGTTTAAAGTACTTATAAAATTTCCGCGCGTTTAAAATGTGGATGTACGACGTGATTAAATGCAAGCTTTTTATTTGATGTTTCGTTTGCATTTAAAGATGTTTCAGCCCTTTGCAATTTCTGTGCTGAAATTTTTAATAATTTTGCTTCTAATACTTATGATTGATTCAGTAAATATTATCAGTACCCTTAGCACGAACGGCTATCGATAAAATAGTGCGTAAAAGTAATCGATAGATTAATTATCTATGGAAAATTCATTTTGCTTTTCCGCGGTAGATGGCGCTGTACAGATTTCCCATATAAGATTACTCTATCGAATATTTTTACGCGCGTTATTTTTTTCGATAGCTGTTCGTACTAAGGGCACAGACAACCAACCAATCTCTTTCATCTTTTGAATCTTATTTGTCATTGACAATAATTAGGTACCGAAGTGATAACGAGCAGCATAATTTACATTTTTAATCGACTTACATTACTGGAACTAAGTAGTTATTGTTTATTTGAAAAACAGTTACTTGACAATGTTACGTTAAAGACGCATCCAATATTGTTTACCTTTTAAACGTTTCTATTGAAACTGAGTCAGTTCTTACAAGAACAGTAACAGTACATACTTCCGTACATTCATTGAACTAAAGTGCCCAATTAATGGAGACATTTACAAATTTAATATTCTATTTTTCAGTTGACCATGGCCTAGAAATCTTTCAGACAAATTGTCGCTTAACCACACTATGAAAGCAAAAGTAACACAACACTATACACACACATAGGTTAGGTAAATTACAAAAAAAACTAAAGTAGGTTTTAGAATATCACATTTTGAAGCGTTCAATCGATGGTAGTACTCCTCAACTCAATAAAAATATGAAAAAGACTGAAAAGGAACCAAAAGGAAAAGCAACGTCGAAGTGACTAACTTAGCCCTTCGGTAAAAAAAATATCTTTTCTCTTTGCCATCCATTCTCGAGTGAAGTTGCAGCGGATCACTGTCTTTTGTTGCGTAGTTTATTCCGAAAAATATTTATTCCAATGATAAAAAAGTTTGTTCTTCTGCCTCAGCTACTAAAGTCCTTATTTCTTCTTATATACGGTACAAAGTATTATGATTAGAACTTTGACAAGTTTCGATTCAAAAAATCTTTACAGGGAAGGGAAAAAACATAAATCTGTAGCTCTCTGACTTATAATTGTAACAACAACGAAATCAGCTCCTGGTAGGTAGATTTTCATGTTACAATATAATCTACTTTCAGGCAAAACAAAGTATTTGTTCTCATAAAATCGTGCCATTAGGCTAAATAAATTGACACGTAATGACACAAAATTGCGGAAAAACTCCACTTAAGATGTTGATTACATCACAAAGTGTGTTTTCTTAACAAATTCTGACATATAGTTTATAGTTTAGTGTTAAAACAACATTCGGAAGACACAAATTGTCACTAGAATTGGAATATGTTTATTATGATATTTTTTAGTAATCATTAAATTAATTTAGATAAAACCTAATGGAACCCGCTGATGAGACAGCATGAAAATTAATAAAAATAAAACGATATTTTTTATCAACCACAATTTGATTTGCTATTTTCATCTATTTCTATGAGCATGACAATAAATAATTCCAAGAAACTTTTCTCATGGAAAAATTGCGATTAGAAATGGTGTGTGTTATGAACCTTTTTTTTTTTTATTTTTTTCGATATTTTAATTATTAAAGTTAAGTTTAATTTAATAAATAACTCTACATAATAATTATTGAAGGCAATATGCCAACAAAATAGAATCAGTTGTTTTTGGTTTTCCAAAAATCTGTTGACAAAAAAACAACCGATTTTCGTGAAATTTTGTGAACAGGTTCGAAAATTATATAAAATTTCATGGTCGAGACAGTTTTTCGAAAATAATCAAAATAAAAAAATAAATGCTTGGACAATTTTTGTTTTGAGGCCAACTTCATTCGCAATCACTGTGATTTTATTATTAACTAGCGGTAGTAGGTTGTACTTGTAGCAAAAAAGTTGTAAGTAAACTTCATAAGGCTCCTATATACCTACCTCAAGTGGCGCCCTCATTTTAATTAAATTTATTGCTCGCTAAGTACATAATGTATCAAAAAAGTGGCCACTTTTAGCACTTTTGCGAACTACTACTACAACGAACAAAATTTTACTGAAGTTATTGTTTGTAAATAAACTATAGAACCTTAGCTTCAATCTGTACATGTGAATTTTTGATACATTATGTACTTAGCGAGCAATAAATTTAATTAAAATGAGGACGCCACTTGAGGTATATAGGGGCCTTAATGTATTCATTCAAAAACATAGCATACACCTACGGGGAAAACTAAACAGAGGCTCTACCATCAGTTGATGCAAACTGTTTACAACCGTAAACTATCGTTTTCTCTCTTTCACTCGCATTGACTGCGAGTAGTATATCCGATAGTTTACGGTAGCTTAAACAGTTTGCAACAACTCATGGTAGGGCCTAGTACCCTTAGCGCGAACATCTATCGAGAAAAAACGCGCATAAAAGTACTCGATAGAGTGATTATTTATGAAAATTTCATTTCATTTTTCGGCGGTAGATGGCACTAGAAATTTTACATAAGAGATTTAGTTTTTAGGCGCGTTATTTTTTTTGATAGCTGTTCGTGCTAGGGGTACAGTACATTTAGCACGAACAGCTATCGAGAAAAAAACGCGCGTAAAAGTATTCGATAGAGTAATTATCTATGGGAAATTTGATTTCGCTTTTCGGTGCTAGATGGCGCTGAATAAATTTCCCATACAAAATTACTCTATCAAATGTGCGCTCGTAATTTTTTCGATAGCTGTTTGTGCTACGGGTACAGACAATAATCGAAATATTGTAATTATTCGATTCAGACAGCGTTATCTTACTTACTGCACTTTTTTGTAACACTTACCAAATAGGTAGTGTCCTGTACCTGTCAATAATTTTCCGAAGTTATGATACTCATATTGTGATATTACATGCTTTGTTCAATTAGTATACAACTTAGACGCAATACCAATAATTAGGTAAGTAAGACTAAGAACGTGTGTTATGCTAATACAAACAAACGATATATAACTTAAATCCTAATAATGGTGGTAACATTACGTTACGTGTTGTAGTTATGTAGTTATAGTAGTCATTGATCTAAGACAATGAACCATTACTATTATTAATTAAGGACATATAATACGTCTATAACTGTATTTTTAAAATATCTATTACCACAATATTATTTATTCCTAATACTTTTTATTTAATAACAATTGGATCGGAATCCCTCTTAAAATCAAATTAGACAATGTAGAATATTTTAATTGTCGCTAAATTATGTAAGAAATACATGGCTCGACTCCTTACCCATCATGACGGACGGAAACGGAGGCGGTATATGCGTTTGGGGTTAGAGGTTGTGTGTTTGTGTGTTTGTACGTTTGTCTGTTACCATTTTCCTCGGAAACTACTGGGCCGATTTCGATGCGGTTGTTTGCATTCAAAAGGTTTTTTTTATATTATGGTTATTTTTCATCAAAAGATTGAAAAACATACGAAACCTCGGAAAAATTGAAACAAAAATGTAACAAATTGAAAAATCTTAACTGGCGGAGAAGAAGTTCATATTGTCAGTATAATTTTCACAGATTATTTGTATTTTTTTTTAAATGTTGGTAATTAACTACCAATGTGTTAAAAATAATTGAAGGTAGAAATAATAAAAATATCATTCAGTTTCAAATGATTTGCTTCTTAACATTTGAGCAGTTGTGTGTTTGAATATCATTCAAATAAATGTTATGTAAGAATTTTAGTGAGAAATAATAAAAATAACAGTGAGTATTTATATTATAAAAATAATGTTCACTTTTGTACTTATTATAACTACGGAATTCATTTTTGAAGAAGGAAAAATTTTTCGTCGTAATAATCAGTTCGTTTGTTATACAACCTGGAGACGACAATGCGACAATAAATTAAATGTCGTATAGCTAAGAACGCTCCCATGCAGTCTCATAAAAAACAATTAAAAATATCCAATAGTTTAGTCACAGGAAATATTTTTCAGTTACGATTTTCAGTACAATTAATTAACATGCTATTTAGTTTGTTTGAAAAAAAAAATTATTTCGTTCCTAGGAATTATTTGATAGTTTTAAAATACTCCTACTGAACTAGTGTCACAAATGTTTTCATTTATTGTCGTATTGTCGTCTCCACCCCGTATAATGCGTTGGTTATAAAATTGTCGGCCAAGTAAATAATATAACTTTTTCATTATCATTATTCTTATTCGTCTTTCGATTTTTTCTTAGACTTTTAACTGCGGACAGACCTTAGACACATAAAAACTGTTTTCTGTCGGTCATTTGTCATCATGTTGGGTAAAAAAAGTATGTTTAGTATACCTACTTGTAAATGGTTAGATGAGATAGCAAAATATATCGGAGAATAACACCATAAAGCAGAATACTACTTGTATGAAGTGGCTGCGATTCATCGGAATTAATTGTTTGCCGTTGTAAACTGTTGCAATTTTAAATCACAGTTAAGCCCAGTAAGTATATTCTGTGGCCCAATTTTACAGGTCTTGGATATGTTAATATGTACACACGTACTATTATTTACCTATTCTGTGGAAATAGCTTTAACATACGTAACAAATTATTTCTTACAAATACTGTTCATGTTATACCATAAGGTAATGTTACCTAGTATTCTTTGCCATAAGCTAGGTGCTGATGAACTTGTGAAACGGTGGCCCTTAGAATACCTAGGTGGGTTTTGGATATAAAATGGAATTTACATTTTACACAAATCATAATCATTATCACAGATTCAAAGTTTGAAGTTTTTCAATCGTTGACCGTATTCAACATCCCCAATACTTAATAATAAATAAATAATATAAATATTTGACAACATCACATACATTGCTCCGATTCCAAAGTAAGTAGCTAAAGCACTTGTGTTATGGAAATCTGAGACACGAAGGTATCACAAACACCAGACCAGAGCCAATATAGAAAAGTTCGTTTTCTAAATTGACCCAACCAGGGATCGAACCCGGGACCTCAGAGATGGCGACACGATGAAAACCGGTGTGCAAAGCCACTTGATCACAGAGGTCGTCAACTTAATTAAGCTAAGTAAAATTACTAAAATCTCGTTTTTTTTCAGGTTCAAAGTAAACGTGACCGACAGCCCCACGATATCGATAACCCCCCCACACAGCCTCGAGTACTCGGGTGTGAAGAGTGGGGGCACCCCCAACGGATGCGCCACCCCCAACGGGATGGCGAACAACCGGTCAGGGGCCACCGTGCTTCTGAGTCCAGGATACATGCATACTCCTTGCCAGTGCAACCAGTCTATAAAGGTAAGTGTTTGTTAGAAACTGTTTACTTAACACAGCCACAAACGAGATAGCCGTTAAGCCAGTGGTGCAATGCAAGCACAACACCCGAAATTCTGATACACTCAGTTGAATAACAAAAAATGTAGCTAAGTCACTAATGATGATGGTAGTTGGCTAGCCAAGCGGACTAAGAAAAACCCTTGAACCATCAAAAAGTTAAATTATAATATGCGAACTTACTAGAAAAATCCCCTAGTTAAGGGTTTTACCCACAGCGATCCGTGCCGCCTGATACGATCCTAGAACACATCTTGAGAACGCATCGTTTGGTTCGTATCGCAAAGATCTTTACACTGTCTCCGAACCGTTCTACGATATATAACTATTTGGCTAGCCAAGCGGACTAAGAAAAACCCTTGAACCATCAAAAAGTTAAATTATAATATGCGAACTTACTAGAAAAATCCCCTAGTTAAGGCTTTTACCCACAGCGATCCGTGCCGCCTGATACGATCCTAGAACACATCTTGAGAACGCATCGTTTGGTTCGTATCGCAAGGATCTTTTACACTGTCTCCGAACCGTTCTACGATATATAACTATTTGGCTAGCCAAGCGGACTAAGAAAAACCCTTGAACCATCAAAAAGTTAAATTATAATATGCGAACTTACTAGAAAAATCCCCTAGTTAAGGCTTTTACCCACAGCGATCCGTGCCGCCTGATACGATCCTAGAACACATCTTGAGAACGCATCGTTTGGTTCGTATCGCAAGGATCTTTTACACTGTCTCCGAACCGTTCTACGATATATAACTATAAATTGGCCTTTACTTGCGCTTATATGATAGTATATCTAGAAAAGTCTTCGATCAAGAAACTAGGGTAGATGTCTTAAAAAAACCCTACCTCGTAATAACGCCCCACTTACAAACTGGGCGCTTATTTTGTATAAAATAAGTCATAAAAGATGTGATTTTGTACAAATTAAGTGATAAAAGCGTCCTTGCCACAATCACTGTCACCGGAGACAGAGCAGAGATTGCATAAGCGGCGTGCGATCACAAGAACGCGATCCGTCCTACCGCAGGCAGTGTTAAAGCAATATACGGGCCATTGGTTACAGAGAACGCATGCGTTCAGATCGCATAGTTAGATCGTATCGGCGGCAACGATCGGACGCTGTGGGTAAAGCCCTTAACAAAGACACACAGAGATCCAATTTAAAAAAAGATTGTACAACAAGCAGCTTAGCTTTTATTTCTCGCAGAGTGCAAGTGAGGTGGCGCTAACGATGCCCGTGTCCCCCGGGTGGAATGAAGAAGGGCAGACCACCACCGGGCCGTCGGATGGCCTCTCATGGCGGCGGCTGCACATGTCCAGGGCAAAACTGAAGGCTACAGCCACCACTTCAGAACTGCTGTCAGGCAAGACATGACAAAACTACACAAAATCCTTATTTTCTGCTCAATTTGATTTTACAAACCCATACTACGTACCTATTATAATATTATCTGTTCCCATACGAAAGTGTTGACATGACATAAGATTAATGAATAATTCTTCTTGTCAGCTAAAAAAGTCTCGAATAGGTGGTAGAACAATATAGGCGATCCATAGTTTATTTTAATAAATCATTTTTCATTTCATTTCATTCTTAAATTGCACGTTTCTGTTGGTCATAAAAAAAGAAAACAATAAGCAGTTAATGCATGCATGTACTTTTGTAGGTGCTTACTTAGAAAACAATACGTTTTACTCGTTAAGAAAATGTAGTTGATTAAGTTTTATTTTAGGTAACTACTTACTTATTACAGATCTATAATATAATAGATCATTAAAATTCTGCAATAACCCTTATATTAAATAGAACATAATTTATTCTTTGTTATTCTTTTTAACTTGGCAACAAATTACAAACAAACCAACTATATTTGCTCGTTGAGACAAAAAGTACTTATTGTTGCCTAGCAAATTAAAATACGTATACTTACGCCATTTCTCCCCTGTTTCCTCGTGGTCATACTAGTTTGTCATACCCAGTGTGACTACGAGGATGTACATGTCCTTTTGGTTATACTATACCCACGTTTCCCATAGATTTTCATCACTATATCCTCATAATGCCCACCGATTTTGTATACGTACTCTTGACCTGGGTAAAACATTGTATAATTAGCTTTCTTACTTACCATCTTTCCACAGGATTCGCTATGGTAGCAATGGTGGAACTCCAAATCAACGAACCAACGAACGTCCCAGAATGGCTATTCGTAATGTTCGCGGTGTGTACGACGGTGCTGGTCGCTGTCCACATCTTCGCACTGATGATTTCTACGTATTTATTACCTAATATCGACGCGGTGAGCAAGATGGAAACACCAGGGGGCCCAGCGCGAGCCCTGAGGGACTCCCCGCACGAGAGAATGAGAGGATTCATTGAGCTCGCGTGGGCTTTTAGTACTGTTTTAGGTGAGGCTTTTGATTATACATGATCGTATTTAATGTTATGTTCGCGGTATATACTTACTGCCTAATCTTATATCGATGCGGTGCGCAATATGGACACAGCAGGGGGCCCAGCACAACCCTTGACGGACTCCCCGCATGAGAGACAGGCTTGGGACAGGCAAGGGAGCTATGCTTCTTCATTATTAGGCACTGCCTAGACCCTTTGTGATGTATTTAAATTAGTTATTTATGCAACTGTTGTATAATTAGGGGTATGAAAACACGAATGTTGTTTATGATAAAAGTATCACATGAGTGTTTTAATACCTCATTATGTACAGTTGGACTTTTTCTGCAATAATGATATGAATCCTCTATAAAATGTTCTGAAATAGTTAGCTTTACCAACCAACATTAAAACAGCCAGTGTCAAGTAACCATAATTTCGATGGAGTACATTATGAAATTTAGTACAACATTATAACACAAGTTTGGATGATATTATGATTACTATTACACTGGTTGTTTTAATGTTGGCAATAAGCTGTTTCGGAAACTCTTATAGAGGATTTAAAGCATGGGTGTTGATAAAAACATTTATATTTGAATGGTGAGTATGTTTTAATCCGATTTCCAGGTCTATTCCTGTTTCTGGTAGAGATAGCAATCCTGTGCTGGGTGAAGTTCTGGGACTACTCTTTCGCTGCCGCCACCGCGGCTACCGTCATTGTTATACCAGGTAGGTATTTGTTTCCATTTTTAGGATTCCGTACCTTAAAATGAAAAAAAACAGAACCCTTATAATAGGATAACTTTGTTGTCCGTCTGTCTGTCTGTCTGTCAATTTGTCTTTCAAGACCCTTTATCTCGGGAACACGTCCTCCACGTGTTCCCGATGGAGTTGAAATTAATACCACTTACATAGGTCTACAGTCCCTTGACGCTGTGAAAAAATCAAACTTCTAAGTTAAAACAAACGTAAAAAAAGATGCTGCCGTTTATGCCGCAAAAAACGCATATTTCCGTTGACCTAGAATAAAATATGGCAAGTATATTATTATCGTCTTATACTACAAGTCTGAAGACTGTACATTTATAATTAATTTAATCATAAAAATATACCGTGTTGTTCATAAAAAATAAAACGCTTAATAAACCTATTTTAGTTAAAAAGTGTTTTGTCTTTTTCTTTCGTATTATGAACTGAGTTCGACCGAAGAAGACAAAACATATTAATAACACGGATAGTCTTTATTTAAGTACCTATAGAACCCTCGGTGGGCGAGTCCGACTCGCACTTGTCCGGCTTTAAATTAGTCCCGACCAATTTAAATGTCAATAAATAAACACCCTAAGTATTGATTTCTCACAGTCTCAACTACTTAAGCGCCTTAGAAATAAAACACTTTTTACGGATTACAGCGCGTATATTATTAATTCAGGTGTTGTTTTAGAATTATTTAGTTAATAAATTTAATATCATAGAATATGTTTCGATATAACTGTATTAACTGTCATACAGAACCTATCTGTTTTTTTTATTTATCCTCCGCTTAGTCTTATAAAAATGTCGAAGACCTACGTTTTAATGTTGGTTTGGTGTCATGCGGCTGCTATGATGACGACTATGAATGTTCGAATCATTATTGCGCAAAATATTAGGAACGTAGCCAGGAAATTAAAGAGGGAATCGTAGAACGAAAATATCGTAGCGTCGTAGACCGTAGCGCCGTAGCATTCGAATTTCGTTTGTGTCATTATGGGAATGCTTCGGAAGATTCAACTTTTGGTACTTTACATTTATACAGACAGCACATGTTGTTGGTAATCCTGAGAGACAGATCCTGCGTGAGTCCATTCACTGGACTCACGTTTTATAAATTACCTATTAGCCAAGATAGCTGATAAAAACCATACATTTTCCCCGTATTATTGTCAAGTGTCACGCGACGACAATCAAATAATTATATTTCTCTTTACAGTGCTGATAGTGTTCGTGGCTTTCGCAATACACTTCTACCATTCACTGGTGGTGCAGAAATGTGAGACTTCAGTACAAGACATCGAACAGTTGGAGAGCATGAAAAGAGATTTGGACACAGCCACAGTAAAAGTGAACATGTTTTAGAGGATTATCAACCTTGCTGCCGAAGCCATGAGCTCGATATTCGCTTCAATGGTGCTACCAAGAAGCTCGAGACTGTAAAGGCTAAAATTCAGGGATTCCCAAACTATTTTGGGCAAGAGACCCCTTTTCCAAAATGGACTGATATCTCAGACCCCCATAGCCAAATTACTTTAAAAATCATATCAAATATCAAGTGTAATTATAATTATTATTATTATAATTATTCGTTTACTCCTGGGAAATTGATTAAGACCCCAAGGGGTCAATATCGACCACTTTGGGAATCGCCGGGCTAAATAATTGGGTATAAAGATTATAAGCGGATGCAAAGAAAAATGTGTCTTTTTTGACGTACTTGTACAGAGGGAATTCAGTAGCTATGTAGCTCAATTGTTTTGAAAATAAAATTAAATACTTACTTTTCAAGGAAAGTGTGAATCGAAATGATATTTATTGAAAGATTCTGTGACTATTCACGACAGTATTTGTTTGATTACTTTCAGTAGAAGGTTGCAGAACTTTGTTCAATATTCTATGACTATGCAAGACACGCAAATTTTTTACAAGCAAGTTATTTTTTACTTAACAAAATTCTAAAGCATTTTACGATCACCATAAAAAATAAGAGTACGTTTTATTTAAAAAAAACACGGGCAGCTACCGACCTCGCGCTGATGAGCTCATAAAGTGTACTTACTACGCCCACTCTGAGTAATATCGTCAAAGTGCGACTTGAAACAATAAAAAAATTGGTAATTTCGCAAATCCACTCGAAATACTCAAGCTCAACCTTCGTGGAAAAAGCCAAGTTCGTGTGACGATAGTCAAGTCGAATGTACAGTCGGCAGCAAATTAAGCTAAGTAGGTATACAAAACTGACAAAAATCTCCAATTTCCTTGAATCATATAATTGAGTGAGGAAATTTGTAGTTTTGTGATAGCCCAACGTGCGGTTGACTGTATTAAGTGACAAGCATGCATGCAAGTATAAACTCGGAGTAAACTTAATAATAATTGGCCGCTGCTATTACATTTAAGAAAACAACTGATTTAAACGAATAGAAACCTCGAATTACGACTTAACTTAAATGTTCTTGTACACACGACGGCACCTCAGACTATACATGTTGACCTTGAGACCGCCTTTATGCCCTACGTAATAAAAGCTGTTTTCGCAGTTTAAATGTATAACCTGACATGCTGTCGTGCGTACTAATTTAAAATGTATTTAATTACGTATCACAGACATGGATCTATTCATGGCAAGATGTGAACACTTTTGTACTTAAGGCAATGTTATACGTGTTACAAAAATAAAATCCGAATATGGTAGATAGGGACCATCAAACTGATTACTTACACAAAAACCCCTAGTCGAATATATACGAGTATAAGAGTATAGAGGGACCATCAAACTGAACAACTTTTACTATAGGACCAACTCTGAAATCGCGAAATAAATTACTGTTTCATACAAAAATTAATAACGAAAATATCAAAATGTATGAAACAGTAATTTCTTTTCGCGATTTCAGAGTTGGTCCCACAGTAAAAGTTGTTCAGTTTGCTAGTCCCTCTATCTACTATATTCGGTTTTAGGGGTTTTTTGTAACACGCTGTATTATGATATGAGTCTCAAAGATAACATGAAGAAAAACACTGTAAATATTATTAACAATAGTAATTAAATGTTATTATTAGATTAATTATTAATAAATTGTGTTGTCTGAAGCATCGAATATCGGACTGATATTAAATTCATCTTAATAATTGTAAATGAAGCCGAATCAATGTGATGTAGTTGATATTAAAATAATAAGAATACCTAATAAAGAAGATAAAATATTTTTTTATTAATGTGTTTTAAGAATTTTGAAAGTCCATCAAGTAAATTATGAGGATTTTTATTAGATTATGATGGTGCATATGATTTTAATTTATTTTATCTAATAGTAGTACAATAAGATAAAGTTTACTATTAAAAACTGTTTTTTGTTCTTTTGGAAGATAATGGCTATGAGGCGTGTAATCGCCAAAGAAAATTTTAATGCAATTTGGCACTGATTTTAATAGATACCTAATAGATAAGTAGTCTGAAGCCTGATTTAATCGAATGTTCAAATTGTTTTATAATAAAACAAAGGTATTCGTGTCTTAAAAATATAAAACTAAATCATTTAGGTACACTTGTACGAATCTCTTTGAATAACTTTTTTGTAATTTTCTATTGCTAATGCTAAATGGTCACAATACCAAACGACAAAGCTAGCACCTCGTGACCATAAATATATTTATTACTAGCTGCCCGCCCCGGCTTCGCGGCTTCTTCGGTGGCGCCATCTATTAATTATATTGCGATTTAAAATGTCGGAAAAAAAATTAAGTACAATATTTTGAAAATTATCTATACAAACCTTATCCTGATAATAACAAACAACAAAATTTATCTAATTTGGTGCAGTCGTTCTGAATTTATGCGCTTACATACATTTAGGCGATTACTTTTTATTTATATAGATAGAGAAGCTACGAAATTTACTTCTACAATTTATATTAGACTGCTCTAAGAATCTTAGGTACAGGATTAATGGCTGTTTTTTTTAAATATCGTGATGACCTACTATGGTTAGCGTATATATCTACTTACATAATTCTATTGCTTAAGAAGTTTTTAAACTCATTGTAAATCCTTTCCCTTGACAACTTTAGTAAGTTTAAACACAGTGTAATACTCCAGGTATTAACTTATTTTCTAGACAAGTAAGACTTAACTTTGAGAATTTTATCGATTTCAGGGTTGCCAAAAATTATTCACTTCTATGTTTTTATATGCTCTATCTAACTAGGTACTGAAAATACACTGAGGCCTTAGCGAAAAATTCTTTTACACCAAATAAAAACTTGAAAATCGGTACAGGAACTGTTGGACATGTCGCACTATTGACGGTACTTTCTCTTCTCTTACAAAACGACCCAACATCGGAAATGTAACTTATCAGCCTCCAAAACACTTCCATCATACAATGTAAAGTACGTTCTTTCAATAAGAATTTGTGAAGATTTTCTAATTGATGTCGTCTAAAACTTCCACTAAGCAATTCTAATCTAATAGAGAGTAAAACTTTAAAAACCGTTCTTCCCAATCTTTCGATAATGTACTTAAATAAATCAGTATTTTATTTCTTAAGGTTAATTAAATTCTATTGTTAAGTGAAACATCAATCATTTGATAAAGTGAAATGTTATTTGAATAAACAAATTATTTTTACTGTACCAGTTTTATTTTTCAACTTTCAAGAATATTTATTTGAAAGAGAAAATTAGGCGAAGGCGTTGTCGAGCGTGCCCCCCAAGACTGTAACATTAGTTTTGTAAAAGCGATAACGAACTTCGCTAAGTAAAAATGTAGTTATGAATGACGTTTTAAAACGCTATGAAGAGTTAGAAAAAACTTATGTCAATAACTGCATAGAAGAGATTCACTTAGAATCAAAATGGTGGTGGTTTTAGACAGAAACTACTACGGTTTTTTATTGCAATTGTTTATTATTACTCATTATCAAATAGTAGGTACAAAGGCAAACAGTCTTAACTTAATCGAACACTACCCTCGCATACATCGCCATAATGCTTATCGTATTTATTTACAAATAGTTATTGATTAAAACTACAACTCACAAGCTACAATCTAAAACACTTTATAGATGTTCAAACATGTGTAAAACAATTTAAAAGATTACAACACAAATAATATACTTACTTTATACAGAAGAACAATGATTGGGCACAGTACAATAATACTAAAATACATACAACTTGGCAAAACAGTAGATAAATTAATTTTGGGGAGCCAATTTCTTTGTTTGTATGGCAACACTCGACCACTATTGTATGCAAAACTCATATTGTGTTGCCAGTAAAAATAATTTTAGTTCCTTAACTTTCTTGACAAGCTGTGGGTATAGTATTATGTAATAGTTTAGGCGTGCACATGCACATTGTTTTAGTGTGTCTGCACGCTCTCTTATTTTGCACACTAAAATAATGTGCATGTGCACGCCGCCTAACAACATTCATAGCAAAAAGGTATTTAAAATATGACTGCGATTTCATCATGCTTTAGCTGCAAGTTATTTATTGTAAAAATTAAAAAAACATGTTTTGCTGCAATTTTACAATTTACAAGACTTAATACGAACAAACAAAAAAGTTTTTTTATTTTGGTGTTTTGGATAACATATTAAATGTCATAGGTACTTAATAAAGGCTTATATTCAAGACACTACCAGGAAAGGGTTATACTTATTGTTCTTAAATAACTTTAAATTCAACAGAAATTCAAGACTTATAAGCAATTTGGCAACTTTAAATTCACAAAATAAAACTTTTGTTTCAAGAATAAACTCCTAAAAGAAAAGAGGTTCCGTTAAAATGCAATGATCCAGGTTCAATAATCATTATTAATATTTTTAAAACATCAAAATTTCATGCTGCATGCATAGAAGCCTGCCTAGACAAATTAACCGCCTCTGTGTCTAGTGGTTCTAATCGCCCACCCGTGTAAGATTGCTATTTGAAAGGCACATAATTGTTTAATAATATTTAAATAATGCGAGACGCTTGAGTTTGAACTTAAATAATCACAACCAATAAACATTATTTATGGGTACCTATCGGTGCCCATTCCATCAGTTTTGTAAATAGCGGATTAAAATATGATGCAAGCCACTTGTCTCAGGCAGTAGAACTGTAAGTGTAATATGCTTCATAAACCGTTTAATATCATAATTATATATTGCTAGTACTCAACAACCACAGTTACCGCAAACATACATGAACTCAAAATTTACATTTATATATAAACAGTTACGTTAGTTATTTAGTACTTGAAATTCACATTTATTTGTAACAATCTTCGATCATATAAACGCACTAAAAGTGATGCCGTGAACGAACGCTCCAATCAAAAGTGAGCATTAGATCGATCTCGGTATTCTCAGTAGTCATTTGACTGCCCGGTGTAACGATACCTAAATGTGCTGTGAAGTTGTGCAAAAACAACTCAAACAAAGTGAAAAAAAATGAAATATCATATTATCAGTAAGTATTGAATGTATACGTACACATAATTACACTATGAATTTCAAAGTCAAACATGGACTGAAACCACCCTAATTTCATTATTTAAATTAAAATATTACAATATTCCATGCCGCGCAACTGTTTCTTCTATTTGCTTTAGTAAGACAGAGATGCAGACATGACCAGTTTGGAACAGAGTATTTTTTTGTTTCTGGAGACGCTTTGTTTATATTTTTTTAATGGCGCATTACTTTATTTTATTACAAAATGAGTGTAGAGAAGAAAATTATACTTGAAAATATTCCTATTCTGGGTGAAATGGTTCCGATTAGGGAGACTGATCACCCGTCCGGCTTCGCTGGCGTCCCCCCTTCCAAATAATAATAATAATTCCCATTCTACAAAGTAGTTCGCCGACACAGAACATAAATAATATCATCACGTAATTTTGGCCAAGACGGAAATGAAATTATTATTTTTTCCAAAACATTCGTTCGAAACCGTCTGTGTCGAGAAAAAGATCTAAACAAATACAAATACCAACAAATTAAAAACTAATGGCTCAGTGAGCTGTAGACCTAGCGATGAAAAGTAGCTCAAGTATGTTGTTAAAAATTAATCAGGTTTTTAAAAGCAGTAGGTACTAAGCGCTGTTTGGTATGTATTCTTTTATTATATCTATTCGAGGCTAGACGGCGCTTCTAATTTTGAACATATTACGAAATGGGTAAATTTATTTATTTCGAAAAACTGCCTTGACAAAGAAACTATAAATTTAACGAACCTGCTCACAAAATTTCAAGAGAATCGGATGAGAAATGCAACCTATAAAGGAGAACAAACAGACATAAGAAAGAATTTATGCCCAAGCTGAAGCAGAGAGAGATCGAATGGAATCACTTTTTCGAAAGCATTTAGTATGGGAATGTGTATCTAGGGTTTATATGATCGAAGGTAACAATTCACAGTAAAAATTTCATAATCAACTCCTAACTTAGCTTACATTGTGCATGTACATACATCACATTTCAACATCCATTCCACTGTGCGGTGCCACAAGTAAGCCATTTCTGGGTTTGCTTTCTGCATCTTGCATTTCATTTTGCGGCTCTTTCTCGTCTTCATTTTCCTTTATTTTCTCTAGTATATTTTCTCTGGGCTTCCAAACAACCAGTGACATCTGAGGTTTCTCTAATCTGCAAACAAAGAAATGAAAATAAATAAGTATAGTCAGCATTTTTTTTCTCACAGCCTATGCCATGTATAAGAATTAAATTGTATAAAATTGTAAACAAAATGGTGCCATCGGTGGTGATTTTATGCTGCTTGAATACCTATTTAAAATCAGCAGTGTACATCATGTTTAACCGCCGGCCGTCGCCGTCAGTCGCATGGGGTCTTTAAAAGCCCAGAGTCTAGAAAACCTATATTTTTTAATATTTTATATACAAGCTTGTACTTATCAGCTGCTTAAAAAAGATGTAGGTAGTATGTTAAGTATAACATACCTACTTTTGCTTTTTTGCAAAAAAGCAAAAGCAAACTAGTAAGTTTGGTAGATAATAAGTAGTAGATAACAAGTATAGAAGAGCAAAGCAATTAAAGAAACCAGCAAAAGATGAATCTAATAGATGTCGCACAGTTAGTTTCGAGGGTCCGACGCCGGTGGGGTTAACGATAACCCGCCTCCTCCCTGCTTTCAGGAAATTCTGGGAATGGGGGAAATAGTTCCGGTTAGGGAGACTGATCACCTGTCCGGCTTTGCTGGAGTCCCCCCTTCAAATAATTCAAACAAGCATTATGAAATAGAGAAAAATTAATTTCCTTACTAAAATGAATAGTTTTATACTCTAAACCCTCCCTGGGTTTATGTGGTGGCGGCGAGTGAAGTGAAAGAATATCATTTGACTTTGGTATGGAGTTATATTTAAGAAAACAAAGGTACAATGGACGGAAGATATCGAACTATAATGACTGATGCGTAAACAACTACACCACCATCCTACTAGAGGTAGAAACAGCCGAGTGGTGAATCTACTAAATCAGTATTGGTTGTACAGCATTCAAATACAATACAAGTCCCAGCGAGTTGGAAGCAAGTATACAATTAGCATAGCAGCTATACAACTCCTAAACCTATCCAGGACCAGGAATACAAATCAATTACTATGAGGAGGTCTTATATAATTCAGTGCGATACAGACTTGTTTTGGTAGGTGGTATTACAATACATGTTTTTGATTTACTATTTTTTATTTACTTTCCCATGTAACAAAAATGTAGTGTAAAATAGATAAGTTTACAAAATTTTGGTGTTTAAATAATGTGCTTTCATTCGACCCCATGCTACTGAAGATGTAACAAAATTTGGTGCAACCGACAGCGGGTTGAAATAATATTTACTTCCCTATGGCTATCGCTCTATTTAGATTTAATTTCTAAGAATTTAAGCTCACACATACCTTTCAATGAGTGCTGCTGGCAGTATTGGTTCATCTTGAATTTTCTTGATTTCTTCTGACAGTACTATCTTGTGTCCTTTCAAACGATCACATAGGGATGGAGTTTGTGTTTCAGTCATTCCAACATCCATAAACTCTTCATGGGC
Organism: Catoptria pinella; assembly: GCA_963556745.1. Lineage (NCBI taxonomy): Eukaryota > Metazoa > Arthropoda > Insecta > Lepidoptera > Crambidae > Catoptria > Catoptria pinella. Next base: position 6,458,340 of record OY750779.1, read on the forward strand.
AAGTGAGTGGGCAGTGTAGTCTGATGAAATGTGGAGTCCGCTAAGATGCGCTGCCATTTTCTCTTCTGTGATGAGTTGCTTAGCTGGACTAAAATAGCAATAAATTTTGAGCAAAAATTGTGTCCACAACTAGAATAAAAAAAGCAATTCTAAACATGTAATTTTTACTATATAGGTATTATTTTCTATACGATACTTACATTACCGGATCTATAACATCTAAGCTCTTTCTCTTGCAATGTATTACGGGTGATATTTTCACTTCACCCACAGGAGGTTGAGCAGAGAACTGCACCAACTGCGGTGGCGACTGCAGACCCCAGGCGATCCCTTGCATATTCCAAGGTGCACCTGACGGTGGAGGCATAGAATGGGGCTCATTCGCACGGTTGTAAGGCAAAGACGACGCCAAGGCCTGCTGTGCGAACATCTGCTTTGCTAATTCGTCCGACTGATTGTATTGATAGTTAGGATACCCGTAAATATCCATGATTACTTGTCAATGGAGTCTGGAAATGCAACACTGCTAATATTTCACACTTTATTCACAAATCAAAATCGCAAAAAAAAAACTCGGTAATACGTACAACAACCCACACAATAACAAACAACTGGCAGATTCACTTTTTAATTTCCATTTTATTAATGGGCGAAGAATTTTCTTGAACATTCTAATAAACTAACCACAGACTACTAAGGAAACCACTCACAGAGGAAATAATCAATCTCCAAGTTTAGTAGTCACTGCATGATATTATGCATAAGAAAGTATTTCGCGATTTTAGTGTTCTAAGCTCATTTTTTTTTAATTTTAGATCAGTAGTTTTTACATTAGTTAAAAAAAATCTAAATTCTAGGCCAATTTGAGAAAGTCAGGAATTTTGAGTTGAGTCTCTTAGCCCTAAATTAAATAAAATCAATTGTAAAATTTTGACAGTAAGTTACAATGGGGAAGATGAGTGTATTTTTTTATAATGTAGAAAAATCAAACATAAAATCTAAAAAATATTAGTGAAAGAATTTTTTCGATATCTCAAAAATTGAATTTTCTATTAATTTTCAAAGTTGAATGTTTTTAAAATCAGCTCGAAGTTGACCGCTCAACGCTTGACGTCACTTCGCCGGTTACGTCCTCCGCGATGTTCGCGCGCTAACGAACTCGTGCTGTTGCTGAACCTAATTTTTAGATTTATATATATATTTTTGGAATTATGGATTGGAATACCATACAGCTAATGTATAATACCTCAATGTACTAAATTTAGCGTTGAAAATAGCGAATCTTTCGTGTAAGATACATGTAACTTTCGAAAAAAACTGTTCGTCTGAAAAAGACAATCATATAAAGTCTGTTTATCCTTACTTGTCTTTTTTTTAATGCATTTTTTTATTGAAAGCTAATCTAATCGAGGTGGTTTGATGGTGCCACGTTTGATGGAAATCCATTTAGCCATTATGGAGATGGTCAACTGCCTGCCGAAACGGTAAAAGATACAGAAATGGTCCTTTGACTAAAATAATGTACACCCTGGGCAAATTCAGGTGCAATAAAAAAAAACAAAATGGCCGCTAAAAATTCAGTTTAAAAAGCTTCAAATAAAACTTAAATTAAAAATTAAAAAATCCCGACACAGAAAGCTAACTCTTGATAAAAAACCCCCCATACAGATACCTAACAGTTTACCTATCAGTCCAGACATGTGACGAGCTTGGATCTAAATCCATACTTAGCGGTCCCCCGACGTCTACGATTTTTTCATAAATCTATTTATGACTTGATGATATGATGATATTATTTTTTAATTTTTAAATGTAAGCTTTTTTGTGTAGGGCGTTTTAGGTAACAGTTTTTGACAGTTGCCATACGTCTGTCGGGTGGGGCTCCCGCCCCATCTTTTCTTTTTCTAATTCTAAAAGTACCACCTGACTTCATTAGACGTGTTATATTAATATTCATATGCGTAACTAATAATTTGAATATTATTTCTTGCTTTTTAGAGGTATTTAATTGTGAAGGCGGTTTTTCTTTTTTTTTAAAAGCTTTTTTATTTTCTACTTTTTAGAATCATTTTTTTAAGCTATTATTGTTAGGTTATTTTTAAGGCTTTATTTAAGGAGGTTAGTTTTTAAAAAAAACTTTGATATTTTTAAACTTTTTTGTGGTAAGTATATTTAATGACGATATTATCTAAGTTACAACAGCATTATATCAACGGCTCATCACCTTTTACAAAATAATGCTTTTCCCGAAGCTGGAAATTGTTGAGGAGTTCTCCTGGTCTGAAGTACCAGGAGAACTCCGAACAAACTATCAGCTCCACTTCACCAAATGCATTATGATGAGCATAAATAGCCTAGCAACCATGTAAAAGTAATCATATCGTACCAGTGAAATACTTAGTATTGAATAATTCCGATGATCATCTATGGTCTTCATCATCAGTTCCACTTCACCAAAGTGGTACTTTCCGAAAGCAAATGCATAAGTTACTTTAGAAAATAGCAAAATCGCTATAGGTGTGCCTATAATGTTTGAAGATTTCCCTTGATTTCTCCAGGATTCCATCATCATATCCTGACCTCATGACAATGGGACCAACTTGAAGTATATACTTTTAAATAAAAAAAGAATTTTTCAAATCGGTCCAGCCGTCTTTTGAGTAATCGAGTAACATACATAAAAAAACAAACATTCCGACGAACTGAGAACCTCCGCCTTTTTTTGAAGTCGGTTAAAAACGACGAAGCACCATCGAGTTTAGGCTCGTTTGATTCGTTTTGACAAGGACTCTTGTTCCAGCTAGATGATATCCAAGGTGTGATAATGGAGCCAGAAGGTGGCCTTAGGAACTCTGTTATAAAAAGATGAAACACCATCGAATTTAGGCTCGTTAGATTCTTCTTGACAAGGACTCTGGTTCTAGATGATATCCAATTTCTGATGATGGAGCCAGAAGGTGGCCAATCAGTGGCCATGGCATTTCTGTAATAAATGTAATAATGTAACGTAATGTAATAAATGTAATAAAACGACAAAATCGTCTAGGACTAGGGTCAAGACGAATCAAACGAGCCCAAACTCAATGGAGTTGTATCGTTTTATTACAGAGTTCCTATTACCTTCTTCCGGTTCCATCATCAGACCCTGGAAACCATCTCCCACCAAAGTAGGTACTTGTCAAGGCGAATCAAACGAACCCAAACTCGATGGAGTTGTATGGTGTTATTACAGAGTTCCTGTGGCCTTCTTCAGTGGTCAGACAAAAAACAAATAAACGAGATAGCGACCTAATAAGAACTAGTTAAAATTAATAATGCGAAAAATACATCGAAAAATACCTACGTGTAAAAATCGTTAGCTTGCGAAAGATACATCTGAAGAACTCTTGTAAACTTTCTGTATTTTATTGAAAAATACTTACATGTATTTTTACGTGACTAATACAACGTTATGTACTACTAATACAATGTTAGTTGGTTGGTATACTTACCACAAAGATTGACTATAGTCTTAAAATAAAATAACATAACAAATGTATCAAAATAAACAAAAGTACGTTTACAGAGAACCTTCAATCACATACTGTCGCTAAGCTACCACATACCCCGCTGCCGGCCGCCCGTAGCACAACCGGCGATGTGACGTCACAGCCATTACTCGAAAGGCACAATCAGTTTTCGCGCGCTCCCAAATTGATTTGCTTATAAAAAATTCAATTTTCGTGATATCAACATAATTTTTTTCACAGTTATTCCTATAATTACTTAAAGTTTCTGTTAAGGCTAAAAAAAGGGAATAAATTTTCATTTACATCTTCCCCATTTGCCATTAGTGCTTGCCTTGCTTACCATACCCAAACTAACTAACTATCAACACCATTATTGAGTATCGATATTTTAAATTGGATTGGATAGGATAGGATAGCTAACAATAATAATAAGTGATATTCATCTGTGCATTGCTGTGCTTAAAACGTAGTGAGTTTACTTGCTCAACTCACGCTCAGTGGATGTCTGTGCTGCTCCCCTGAGTAGAATGCGCAAAATACTTCACTGAAGTGAAAAGAATGATACAGTTAAATTGGACTAGATGAAGTATATCACACATTTAGTTCATCTAGTTCACTTGGCTCAGTACTTCAGTAGACCATTTGAGTCACTTTCTCGTTCTGTAAAACTAAGCCCTAATGTAAGAGGTTGAAGTCAAATTGAGTGTGGGCGGACTCCGACTCCGACCGACCGCTGGCCGCCGAGCCGTGCAACTGTCTCGCTTCCGCACGCGGTGTTCGTAATCTATCTGTCCGCTTTACTCTCCTTCAGTGAAGTGTGAACTAAATGAAGTACCGGAAGTAATTGGTATGTACCCGAATGAACAAGTGAAGGAGATATACTTAATAAGTAGACTAGTACAATTGAAGGATTCATTCACGAACAACTCAACTCTACCCCTGAGTTATATTATTCTGTGCTGCGCTGTGTGGTGTGTGTGTAGTGATTTATAAAATATCCGTGGTACCATCACAATATAACTTACAGGAATAGGAAATTCATATCCACTATTAACCGAATGAGATTTGGACACGGACAATTTGGCACTCACCTTCATAAAATAAAGTTGGTTGCTGACGCAAAATGCTCCAGCTGTGATGAACAAGAAGATCTCCAACACATTGTATTCAAATGTAATCGCTTCACAATGCAACGTTTATTGCTTGTCGCTGAACTCGCAGATATTACCGAAGATGTACCAAACAAACTGGAAGATTTATTAGCAGACTTGAAATATTTTGAACCAATAAGCTAATTCATTCAAAGTACCCTGGGAGACATCTAAAAAGAAAACCAAATCGAACCGAATCAACAGAGAAGTCCAAGAACAAAAGGAAATTGAATTGAAGTTGTATTAACCATTAAGTTTATGACTTGTACTGTCATGTTTGGTATAAAAGGGCAAGAACCCAGTGCCGTTAAAAACCCATCAAAAAAAATTATAAAATATCAAATCATATCATACTATAGATTGTAGTATGTAATAAATCTTTTATGTTTATTTTCTGTAAAATAGTTTCATAATAAGTGATGTTTCGCCGTCATATTCCTTTACACATAAATACAATTTCCAGACAATTGGTTTGCGTGCCTAAACACAAACCCCCTGATCTGAAAGACTTCGAGACCCTAAAAGATTTCTTGCTACGAAACGAAAGGCTTCTTATACTTACTGGTGCTGGTATATCTACAGAATCAGGTAAACATTTTCTTAAGTCTGCTGCAGTCATGTGAAGTAATATAATGGATTACGTTTTAGATTCTATTTGTTGTTTCTACATCGTAGGAATACCAGACTACAGGTCAGAGGAAGTTGGCCTGTATGCACGAAGCAATCATAAACCAATACAATATCAGGAATTTGTAAAATACCCTAAAGTGCGACAAAGATATTGGGCAAGGAATTTTGTTGGGTGGCCAAGGTTTAGTAGAGTAGAACCAAATATTACTCATCAATCTATCAGACAGTTAGAAAAGGTACTACTGCATTCACAATCGTATCCAATAAGAAAACTAAGTTGATAGTACTATGTTTTAGTTACTTAGTGGGTATAGTGAGTTTTAGTATATAAATCATTGCACAACAGGGGCTCTATCGGCTAAAAACGTTGAAGTTCATGTTAACTGTTTTGACAGATGTATGAAATACATTGCTACTTTGTTTTGGCACAAATAAAAATTACCAGAGAAAAGTAACAATGTATCACATACCTCTGTCAAAACACAGTTAGCATGAACTTCCAATGTTTTTAGCCGATACCGCCGCTGGTCTCTTCAAGTTGGAGACAGACTATGATCAGGGGGTCTAGCCAAAGTATCATTTACAAATTGCCATCACCTAAATCACGGAACCTAGACAAAAATTCAAAACCCCAAACATTTGAGTAAAATATGAATTTCACCCAGATGCACTTGAAAAAATGTTTAATAAAATAAAAACTTTCCCCACAGAAATAGTGTCCGGGTTTTACCTGAACACAAACTAGGACAAATCCAGGGAAACCCATTTGGATGGCAACCCTAACTATGATAGTTCCAGATGTCTACTGGCCAAAACCTAACCAAATATTATTTATTTTAGGCTGGTAAAGTTACAGCAATTGTCACACAAAATGTGGACAGATTACACCACAAAGCTGGATCACAAAATATTATTGAACTTCATGGCACTGGTTACATAGTAAAATGTCTCAAATGTCCTTATGAAATTAGCAGAGAGGAATTACAACATAAACTAATAGAAAATAATACTGATATGGAAGATACATTCTCTATGATAAGACCTGACGGTGATGTAGATTTGACTCCGGTAAGTTATACAAACCATTTGAAATCATAGTCATATTATTTCTAAACAATATCTATATAGACCCTGCAAGATGGATCTGCAGCAATATGGGGGATTGCTTTGTACATTTTTTGGGTGTTCCAATAAATCTGCACAACCACATGGGCTCCACTCTGCACCTAGCCTCTGCAGTTTTTTGCTCGGCACCCTGTTTCAAGACTATACTACCATAGTTAAAATTATAATAATTGACATTTGTATTCTTTCAGGAACAAGTTGACAAATTCAAAACACCACTTTGTCCAAATTGTGAAGGTCCTTTAAAACCAGACATCATATTTTTTGGAGATAATGTTCCCAAGCAAACGGTACAAGAAGTCAGGAACCAAGTTACTGCTAGCAATGCAGTGTTTGTTTTAGGATCTAGTCTAACTGTATATTCAAGTTATAGAATAATTCTGCAAGCCAAAGAGGAGAATAAAGAAGTTGCTATTTTGAACATAGGCCCAACAAGAGCTGATGACATAGTAGATATCAGAGTTTCTACAAAGTGCGGAGATATATTGCCTGGCTTATGCAATATTATATGTACCTGATTGATAAAATAATTATTACCTCGAAAATAGAAAGCTTATTTTGTGAAGTTGTATATAATTGTTATTAAATTATATTTATAAATAAATGAAGTGTTGAAATCATGGCATATGGCATTTCATTTAATTATTGCATAAAAGAATATGGAACCCTAAAAAAGGATACAAAATGGTTTTGGTTCTGGAATAAGTAGAATTAACAAGAAGAATGAAATTTCACAAATCATTTATTTATTTCAAGCATTATGTAACAACATGCCTACAAGTTTTATGCAATAAATACTTTTTGGTTGTTAACATAAATGACAATAAAATATCTTCAATGGCATCAGATGATTGATCTCTATAACAATGGATGGATCATCATTTGTAATTTACAGTATTCTCGTGAGATCGTCCATTTTTCAATAATGGTTCAAAATAAATTCTTTGATTGTATCAGTTAATTGGCATACCCTTCCCTCGTCAACATTTCTTTCAAGAGATTATAATTTTTAGTTTAGTCAAGCCAAGCAATAAATCTTGTACAATAAAATAATGATTTTGCCACATGGAAACGATAAATACTACAATTAAAAATGCTTCCCTTTATTAAAGACATACGGTGCGACGGCGTTGCTGGGCCGTGCGCGTCGTCGACGTAGTGAGTGCCACACGGGGTGCGCTGCCTTGCGATGCGTTTAAAAGTTGATGCACGACGATGCAGCGAAACCGTGTGGCCCATTGTAAATTATATGAAATACCTCAAAGCCACATCATCCATGTCATCACCTAGCTCAGCAGAATGCGCTTTGTAGTGATATGGCTAACATCACTTATTACCCGGGATTAAAAAATGACCGTTGCGACGGCAGAATCTTTCCATCCGGGATGGTTAGTAATAAGGCACGGAACAAGACATTATTATTACATATATTTGGTTTCTTTTACCTCCTAACCCCTGGATAAATGACGGATAAAATAATTAAAAAATATTTAAAAGTACATAGGTTTTCCAAAAAAGAAAAAATATATTATTTGTTTAAATAAAAAAATAATGAAGTACCCGCCAGCCAGGGTTTAGGAGGATAAAAGCTAAGTTAATAAAATAGGGTATTGATCATAGGAAAAATTATAATAATTGATTCAACAGATTTATTTTTCATTATTTTAGGCCTTTATGAAACAGAGCTGATAATCAGAATATAACACAAACCTCTTGATAAGACATTACAATACGTCACAAACATTGGCTTTTCTAACTGTTGATCATTTTTGTTTTTATCATATGCACTTGATGTCTGCTAGTAACCACGAAATAGAAGAAAAATTTCATATTATATGTACAAATGTTATCACTAGGGCAGTGTTCAATGTTATCAGAAAAAACTGATCTCAACATGTCTCACAAAACACTGAAATGTATTCCCTACACTAGGGACACATTGTTCATCACATACTTATTATATCGGATTGGTAGTTGACTTAACATCTTAAACTTATGACAGTTATGAGCTTATAAATTATAACCAGTGGTTTAGTTCATAGTGTTAAGTTAAGAATCTTAATTAATTTTGGTCAATATTTTCCTTTATACACTATAAAAAGTAACAGTACACGATAAAGGGCAACAATAACTTAATGCTAGGGTACTAGATTTTTTCAGTAGCAGTATTGTTAACGTAAAACACATGAACTAAATCTCTGAGAAATTGAAGTCTAAAGCTGGTCTATTTCATTGAAACAGATCCTAGAGTGTCGACACCCTCCAGCCACTTTCGTTGTTCCAATTGCTAGGCACAGGTGAAACGGAAAAAAATATTGTTATAGATAGTCGCACTACCGTGTGAAGAAAAAATGCTTCTGTGTCACACTGCTGTGACAGCTAGTCTGCACCCAAAAAATACATTCTAATAACCTTTATAATAATCAGGAAATTACTATTTTTTGTTAATAATTGTGGTAGTTTTTTATATCTTGAATAGAGGCTAAATAATCTCTGTTAAAAATAGTTGCTAGATAAAGTCTTGGTTCATATCAGAAAAATATATGGACATATAAATTTTATGCTAACAGCTTTTAAAGCATAATCAAAAAGAAATCCTCATCATCAACCTGTGCGAAGCAACATGCCTCCAAACGTTTGTACAACTAAAATCAGCATAAGGTACATTTCTCGCGTCCTTGCTACAACTTACCAGTCTTAAAATCACAATAAAACTATTTCCACATTGAATGTTTTGTCACTACATAAAATCGTAATACTATACTGTCTATTGTATGGAACATTATAAGAAGTAGTCCGCCTGCGGTTTCTTTGACGGCACTCCCCTGGACTCCTGCGGTGCTGCTTCAAATATGGTAAACTCCCGTTGCAGATTTTCATTCAGTTCCAATATGGCGGCTACATTGCCACATCTGGTAAAAATAGACAACACGTTAATATAACACGTTAATAACTGATGTTAAATGACGATAAGGCCGAAAGTGTAAGCGCTCTACACCCGGAATCCTCACCACTGAGGAACTGGCTATCTTACCTGTAACTGCCGGAACACAATATTTTTTTTATCGTTGTTATGGCATGGCATCAGACTTAGGTAAGATGGTGGTAGCTAGCCAGGCGGACTTGAAATAAGCCCTACCACCAACCAAACCGAGTACAAATGTACCCCCCTCCTGGGAATCAAACCCCCCTACGTCTTACACGGGTGGGCGAACTACTAAACCACAAGCGGTTTAGAACACTCTTCTGTGAAGTACGCTTTTGGGAGAAATGAAATGTCACAACAGCGGTATTTATCATACCTGTAACAGTAGTTAGGCGCCGACCACACAGTGAGCACTGTCTCGTTGAAGTGCCACTTGTACCCCTCCATAACCAGCTGGTGCGCGCGGCAGATCATGTCGATGTCGTTGGACACATTGAACTGTGCCACAACATCCGACCCGAACAGGTAGCCCGCGCCGCGCGGAGACACGCCCCAGCCTTGCGTATCTGTCGATGACATAATTCTCTCCTTTATATATTTTTTTTATTTAGGAACTTAGTTTTTTTTTAAACATCAGTTTCATCATTATTATCTTTGATACTGTATTTATTTTCTACAACATTTTAGCCGGAGTTTCTGGCGCGGGGATATGCTCTAACCCCTGTGTATCTCGCGATGGTAATTATTTTCCATCTATGTCATAGACTCTATGACATTTTGGCTGCAGTTTTAGATGGAGATCAGATTAATTTAGTCATTAACAAATTGATAAAACAGCGTAATTTTGTTTAAATACGTTGGTTGCAACCTAATCCAGGCCAGTGACACTTCGCACTTTAGTTATGAAGCTATAAGTATGTGGCAGGCTCGACCGGTCGGGCCAATACAGTAGGCTGCCGCGCGCCGGCTGGGCCGGGTCGCACTCGCACGTAGCCAAGTACGGTTGTGTTGAAATAATTACCTTCAGGGTCACTCCAAAGAAGGTCACACATGGGTCCATCATGAGGAACCTCTTGCTTGCGGTCTATAGTGCGGATCTGATCCAGCGTCTGAATGGAAGGGCTTAGGCCACCGTGGACACAGAATATTCGTCCGTCTATGATCGCTGACAGTGATAAGTAATCGAATATCTCTGTGCAATACCTGGAACACATAATCTAAGTTTATCAACTTGCCAAAAATAGGTTATAAAACTGTACACGTAGTAGTAGCAAAATATAATTCGCTTTTGCATTGTATAATGAAATTCAACACATAATTACTATAATATTAGGTAAGTAGAGATCAAAAAATGTGTTTATCGCTTGATTTACCATTTGAATAAAGGAAATTGTTGCGGTTTTCTTAATGAACCTTGGTCACAAAGATATCTTGATTTTAAATTATATTATCTAAATATAAAAAAGAAGAAATATCAACGCACAGCCCAAACCGCTGGGTCTAGGGATTCCGGCACTAGATTCCTTATGAAGTCTAGGGGTAAATTCACCCCCTAAGGGGATGAAAGTTTGTTTGAAAGTCCCCCAGTTTCGAAGCTAGGATCTTCAAATTTTGTCTTTAGGCTGACGGTTAAAAATTAATATATTTGTGTTTCAGCGTTTTTGATAATTCCACCTCCGAAGGGGTGAAAAGGGGATGAAGCTGTGTATAGATAATCCTTCATTTTCGAACGGGAACGGGAACGGAGACAGGATTGTGATATCTCTGGATCCAATTCTGAATTTTATAAATTATCTCCCGCCCGCGACTTCCTTGCGAGGCAACGCGCTTGGTGCGGTGTGGATCCGCCTAATCACGTAAAAATTGCTGATCGGATTTTTATGAAATTAAAACTTAATAATACTTTCTATACTGGTTAAAGGTTCTCTTATGGTTTTTCTCGAATGTCTACGCGGACGAAGTCACGGGTGTAAGCTAGTATATTATATTAAACCTATTTTTAGTAAAGCACTCCGGTAACGATCATTTGCGATTGTCATTTTTTACGTAATTGACGCTCATTGACGCGAACATTTATCGTTATGTGCAATTGAAGCAATTGTCAATTGTTTTAACAATGGCATTGACGGAAAAATTGACAATCGCAATTGATTGTTACCGGGGGGAAAGAGATACGTCTAATTTAAACAGTTACTGGGCATCAGAAGGTAATGCCTGTCATTTAACTGAAATAGACTTCGCATTTAAGGCAACAAATTCTTAGCAAGCAGGCTTGTTTCTCTGGGAATAGTTTATTGAAATTAAGCTTTTGAGCGCTTTCAGATACAGGCGTTTTAGTAGCGCGACAGCAGTGTTGCACCACGGGACCCATTACATTACAGCGGCCGCCCGCAGCGCGGCGTAGTCGCGGCGTCTGTCATATATATGGACATGACAGACGCTAACGCCGCGACTAAAACGCCTATAAGTAAAAGCGCTTTTAGGTGGCTTTAGTTAACTACATCACAATATAATTACCTCCACACTGTAATTGACCCGTATTTCCTGAGGCACTCATCGTAAAACCCATAAACTTGTGTGATTTGTCGTGATTCATGGTTGCCGCGGATGAGTGTTATTCGGTCAGGATAACGGACCTAATGAGAAACAGGCTAAGGTCAATATACTATGTCAAATATAGCTTAGTTGTCTCAGCTAGAATAAGTAGTTCATTTATAATTATTATTGAGAGAAAGAAGAACTTTATTTGGTTACAAAAATAAAGTTTGCTTAAAAACAAAACCTATTTTTACCACCTTACTAATAAAGATTGTATTACAGATGTATAGTTTGGAGTTTTCAAGGAGTTTTGTTTCAAACATAAGATAATTTTATATATTAGTATTAAATCGATAGGTTTATGTCATTTTTATTAACTGTATGTATACTAGAGCTGTAAATATGTCCTTTTATTTAATGTTGATATTACTTATATTGGTATTGTTTAAAACTTTTCTCCAATTTACAATCTTGCTATCAGAAATGCAATCCAGAAAAAAAAGGTGGCTCAGTGACACAAATTAACATACTGTAATATTAACCCCCTTACTGATAAAGATTGTATCGCAGATGTATAGTTACACAATGGTTACTCTCTGTCAAACTATTTAAGTTTAGACATTAATAATAAGAAAGGGACAAAATACTGTATTTCAATATGTAAAATTTACTCTTCATATTCTCGAGTAAAGTTGCCGCTTTGGTTGTACGCACGACAGCATGGTAAGTTAAACAGTTGAACTACGAAAATAGCTTTACGTACGACATAAAGATGGTCTCAAGGTCAATATGTATAGTCTGATGTGCCGTTGACTGTACATAGTTAAATTACTTACATTGTAAATGACATTTCACAGAACAGAAGACCCTGGCATGATTAATTTTTATATCAATAATGTAGTAATAAACATAGTATTTATGCTCAGAGTGGCTCTGACTAAACTAAAATGAATAAAATCATTTTGTCACATTGCAGAAATCTCAAACAATAGTTTGAGAATGCTTTTATAGCATATTGCCTCTTTAAAAAGCTAGTTTTATACACTGAAAACAGTGAATAAACAAAGCACTCATCACTATTATGACCTCCTTTTCAATATTTCAATACAACCTCCTTGTGCAAAAAAATATTCGACATAGTAGGTAACTCCTTGTGCAAATAATATTTTCGGTCAAATCTTTCTTTTTCTCGTAGCCATGGTATCTTATATAAATGAAACATATTTATATCGAGGGCCATGAATCACACACGTCACTCAGGTTTCATCTATGGCCCCCGCTTTAAATCCATCCTTTATTCACTGATTGCATAATATACTATTTGTTATTGATAATAGTGTGCTGTCATAAAATGTGAAATAAATCAGCATAAATATTTGTTTTCATGTATCTTTTTGACAGTGATTTACCATACTTATCTTTTAGAGAACCATAAACTTGGAAATTCTTTTGAAATCGAATTTAAAGCATCTGCAATTTAAAGTAAGATAGGGGAGACCTATGTGAGTATATCGGTGTATTATGGATTATGAATATGTACTCACTTTTAAAGCTAATAGTAGTAAGAAGGTCTCGACTGAATAAAATCCTCTATCAACGAAATCTCCCATGAACAGGTAATTTGTTTCAGGAACATCACCACCAACTTTAAACAATTCTTTAAGGTCATAAAACTGGCCATGGATGTCTCCGCACACCTGATAATGTAAAAAAATATATTATACATACAACTGCTGAAGATATTGTTTGGGATCAATTCAAATGTATCATAATTTATAACTTGTGATGGAATATTTGGATGCATATTTACTTATGGCCTTACCACAAAAGATTTTAAAACTGTTCAACAAGTGTTTGACTCAGACACTGTTTAAATGTGATGCTGTCACTTTTTTACAATATTGTTTGAAAGAGATGGCATCACATTTAAACAGTGTCTAAATTAAAGTGTTTTAAAAAGATGTTTGGCCGTATACAGAAAGAAAGCTGGAAACTTATAAGCGCTTACCGTCGGCTAACTTGTCGGCACCGTTCAGTGCTTATCGGCGCGCGTTCATATATTTTCCTGCGCGGGTTACCAGCGCTGACAAGCGCCAGTAAGCCCTTATAAGTTTCCAGCTTTCTTTCTGTATACGGCCTTAGGTATTATGGTCAGTGATTTTTGAAGAAGCAGAAACAAGCTTATTACGTTGTAACAAGGCTTATTAAACCTCATGGGAATATGCACATTATAAGAATTTAAAATATTTTAAGTAGCTGATTCCCTAATATGTTTGCAAACAGTTGACTTTAGGTTAATATGCATCCGATTATCCAATCTCTATTCATAACACATACTTTAAAAGGCAAATAGGATATAATACATTTACCAACAGTGTCCAAAATTTAAAAGTAAGAAAAACATCAGTTATATAATTCAAAACAAAATATAATTTTATTTCTGCATTATTAACAACAACAACTCTTCAACACCCGAAAAATGAGACAATAGATATTCCATTGTAATCCAGCCGCATGCGTCTGCTTGAGTGTTGATGAATTAATAGTGTGAATGGAAAGGTAGTGGACCTTGTCATTTACAGTTTGTCAGTCGGTCTGGCAGTGGTCAGCTCAGATTACACTTACTTATTTGCCAACAGAAGACAATGAACTATGCCAAGAGATGACACTAACATTCATCCATAGAATAAACATGGATTTATAATTATTATTGCAAATTAAAATTGATGATAACTCGAATGTAAATAGAAATTTAGTTTAAGACAAGACAGTGTAGAAAATACCTTTTCTCCATAAGTTTATGTATTTTACACAGGGATCATACAAATATCACTCATATTCCTAAATATCATGATAAATGTTGTGTAATTACCGTGACAGGAGAATCCACGCGTTGGACATTACTTTCCTCGACAAGAATCTCTCGGGCCTTCGCGCAAAGCGCTTTTACCTCGGCCTCCATTATAATCTCGCATCTTTTTAACTGCTCTATTTGGCGATCGAGATCACTGGTATCCGACATTTCCGTATTACAAATTACAACGGTAAATCTGCAAGTAAGGAAATGGGGGTAAGCTATGTTACGCGAATTAGTGATTATGACACATGAATACCATATAGTAAAAAATTAATGAAGTAATCACTAGGCCTTACAATTAACTAAATATTACGCTTATTCTTTTGATTAAAGTGCATTAGCAATCCAAATAAAATTGTTCTGCAAACACACAATCACTCAATACATCTCACCGACGCCGCCATTGACCACAGACTGGCTTGCAAAAGTGAACAGACAGAACCAGTTGCTACTAGCAACTTGTTCTGTCACTTTAGTTCGCGCCTTAATGCTCTAAGGTTCGCGCACATTATGCCGGGCTGCAGCGGGTAAGGTCGCATCGCAAATATCGACTGAAGTCGCTCGCATGTCGCTCGTATGTATTTAATATGAATTATCGCACACATTGCCGGGGCGCAGCGGGCCGCATAATCTACCGCGGATTTTGGTTGCGTGCGATGCGGCCCGTCCCGCCTCGCTGCGCCCCGACTCAGTGTGCTAAAGCAAGCGGATTTGCTATGAATTGCAAATTGAAATTAAATGCATTTCACGATTTCTTTTTTGACCAACTTGTTGTAGAAGCTGTTCATTAATTTCTTCTTCTAACAACAGGAAAAAAACCGTCAAGAGCGAGTCGGAATCGCGCACCGAGGGTTCCGTCCCATCATTCTGAAAAAGTTTACTATTTAGAGACATCGTTTTATTTTTCCTGTAATCTTTACATAAACTTCTATCTTTAAATAAAATAGATTCACTAACCTGAATTTTTTTTTTGTGGGATATAGGGAGGTCAGTCAATAGACTAGTCTCCTTTTTACTCTTTGAGTATACTCGCTCTATTTAGTTAGAGCAACTAGAGAGTCTATCACAGATTAGATATATTCGTCCAATCCATTCTATGGTCCAATCCTCAGAAGAATAACCTCCAATCCGTGATAAGTTTTCGATTTAGGCTGATTACTGATTGGCTGGTTGATAATATAACATATTTTATGTCAAGAGTGACACTTTACTTTCCGACCTACGTTCGTTTCGTTGTTGTTTTGGTTTTAGTGGTTTTTTGAGTGGCGGGCGGCGCCTTCAGTAAATTAATGTGTGTAACCTCTGGTGTTTCAAAGTGGAGAATTATCGATTATTGCTTATTATTTTGAGTAATACTACGAAAATAACTGTTTAGTGAAGTGTTTTTGGCTGCATCATGGGAAACATTCACACCGTCGGTCCTAATGAAGCGCTGATAGTTTCAGGTAAATTACCAATAGAGTAAAACAATGTTTTTCCGTGGGTTTTCCTTATACAGTTTGTTTATCTTAAAAATGCATCTTTTTATCTGTTGAGAATTATTTCTTTTAAATTGTTTAACAGGTCTAGTTGGCTTGAAAAGTGATCGTGAGTAAATTACGGTCAAATGTGTTATGCTAAGGTCAATGTTTACATGTTTCAAATCAGGAAACATTGAATCTAATTTACTCAAAGATAACGCCCCGAATCTGAATCTTTCCGACCCATTGTACATAGTGCTATTAGTCCAAAACAAGTCAAAAAGTGTTCTCTGTATTATTATTAGTATTATTATAATTATTATTTTTCCATGAGTCGGTTCTAAACATTAACTTTTTAATGTTACAGCAGAAGTGACCAATTTCAGAGTGTATGTCAATGTATTCTCGGGTGAAGTTGCAGTGGATCACTGTATTGTCAATTTAATCGCATTGTATCTGTAATCTGTTTATTGTGAAGAGAGAAATAAATAAATTAGGTATAATTTGTCTGAATAAAACCAATTGGATCTTATTAGAAACAAACAAAAAAAAACATGAACATTCATAATTTACTACGGAGGTATATTGTAGAGGTAGTACAAAGCACTTCTTAGGTAGTGCACCAAGGTGATTACATTTTGAGCTAGTTACTGACGAGACATCCATTTGGCCGACCTACAAAATGTAATAGGTACTTCCAAAGTTTTTATTGATGCCGCATATACACATATAATACCTATACATATTTTCACAAGTGTCATATTCAATATTATACATAAAATTACAATAGTTTGGTAGCCAATTTTGTCTGTGTAATTTATTTAATCGTATGGCGTATTATGATCATCTGTGTAATAATTTCGGCATTCAATGGTAACCCATTTTAAGCTAAGTTAAGCTATGGAAGTAATGATATCCCATAGCTTTAATCTTGATATACTTCCATTTGGAGATCTGCCAAATGGACATCTCATCAGTAGCTAACTTTAGTCAGTCAACTTTAGACATTAGTAACACAGTTTCAGTTTACGACTAACATGGAATTAATCATTATTATTTCAATGTAGCATTATGTGTTTTTATTTTATTTATCTAATTAACAAATAAAAAGATGATTAGCCCAATTATTGCTTTAAATGTAGTTAATTTACATTTGATTATAAGATGCATACTATATGGAATTATAGTTCAAATATTTGTTTCCACATTTATGATACCCAATGCTATCTTATCACCAATATGATGATTTGCTTCTTTCTACAAAATATTTTGTAATAGCAAGCAGTGTAGGTAATAATTTTTTTTTGTTTGAATTGTATCAATTTGTTTGTCCTTATATGTATATGTAAACATTAATTCATCAACACCTGAGGAGCGTAATACGCCCGGATAACAATAGAATATCTATTGTGTCTCATTTTCCGGGCCTTGAAGGGTTAAAATGGTAATTAAAAAAGGTTTTATCAACTGTAGTATTAAAATCTGTCACACTTTTGCTTTAAAATCTGTCTAACTACTTGCAATACCTGATAGATAAAAGAAATATTTCTGGGGTGACTGATGAATAGTAGAAGTTTTTATCTGAAAGATAAAGTTTAATCATTGTGTATTAACATGTATGAGTAGCTATTGAATTGATAAAAGACTAAAGTACACTGACTTCAAAAAATAAAAGTCTTTTTAAAGACTTTCCTTTATTATTTGTGTTTTCATAAATAAAACTGGGCATGTCCCAGATAATTAATGTTTGTCAGTAAAAGATTAATAGTTTTTCATTATTGAAAAGTTTACAAATGATAAGACTAATCTCCTAGGTTCCTAATTAGTTAGTATTTGCTCTATCAGCTCTCCTAGCATGATCACCGAAACACGATATGATATAGCGATTTATCACGTTTAACTGTGAAAAGACAATGGATTTTGACAGTTGTGTGTCGATAAAACGCTATATCACGCGATATATATCGTGTTTCGGTGATCATGCTAGGGGTCAGGCGTATTAAAGAACCTCCACACGGAGAGGCGGACGAAGAGGCCGAGAGGGACGGAGCAATACGAAGAAAGAGATTGTCAGTATGTCCCTTTTATTGTATTGCTCCGTCCCTGGCCTCTTCAGCCCATTATCAATAGATATATTATAAATTGTTCCTGACATTTAGATTTTTAACGCTGATGTCTATTGAGAGTTGGTACCTAACACATAGTTTTACATAAAAATATATTCTCAGTTGATTCGATAATGCACGCATTAAATGCCGAAAATCACGTACAATGTGATTAAATTGACAATAGACAGCGATCTGCTGCGGTTTCACTCGAGAATGTAATGGCAAAGAGAAACTTTTACAGATTAAAATACGTCGTTTTGTACCACAAAGCGCTCCTAAGTTGGTCACTTCTTTTGTACAATGTTAAATTAATCGCATTGTAATTAATTGATTTTGAATGTTAGTCATTGCATTTCTCCTTTCCACAGCCCCTGTACCTTCATCCCATCCTGCACCCATCCCAGAGCATAGAATAGTAGTTGTCAGTCCATCATATCAGTCATAAGAGAGGCACTGCTGAATATAGGCGTCCTCGAAAGGACTATGACGACCCACCTTACTTAATTTTCTCCTGACCTCTAGATAAGGTTGCCAACAACATTATATAGATAATATTATATGGCTCGACTCCATTTTTTTTGTATGCCGATGGAAAGCCTTTGCGCGCTTCCCCCCCTGCAGGTGAGCAGACAGGGGGTTTGTGGGACTCGCTAGGAGGGGACTGCAACATTCAACGTTGCGGCTCCCTCCACGACTGCCTCCCGTGATCCCACCCAGCCAAGTGGCTCGGTGGGGTCTCGGGAGGAGGGAATACCCACTAAAAACCTCCGGCACTTACCCTCTCGCCGCCAAAATGTTGCCAGCCGGGGGGTGTGTCTCACTCCCTGGCTCCGCTGGGGGATGGCCGGGTAAGTTTGGCCATCCTCCCATCCTGTCAGGGCCGGGCAAGGCAGGCAGTGGTTCACATCCCACTACCCGCTTGGCCTCGAGGGGCTCAACTACCTACTATATTTTTTGAAAAAATATATGTATAGAAGGCAAAACTACTATATTTTTCTAAATGAAAAAATTGAACAAGATAAGGCATACCAAAGCATAAAATAGTTATTTGTTATACAAGAGACCAAAGTCAATTTGTGCTGCGAGTGCAGACTTTCAATCACGGACTAGCGTAGTAGTAACTAGAAATATTTAAAGGGTTTTAGTATGAAATTACCAATTTTTTCTCACACGCAAAGACAGAGACACGCACAGACCCTCATATTTCTATGGCGTTAAAGACCTTTTTACCCCATCATGGCGCTACCGGTTAGCACTACCAGTTTTCATGTAATAATCAGGAAAATACTATACATGATGCAAAAAAAGTTGGCAACCCTACCTCTAGATAACCCAACCACTTGACTCTAGTTAAATAGGCGATTACTTTTGTGCTACACTATAATCTGGTCTCTAAGACTTGATAAATACATTTAACATGACAACGTCTCGGAATAGCTGTTATTGTCAAGCGCAGGGCCGCGGCGCCCGGGCCACGAGCGTCCGTTGTAGGTAGCGGATCGCAATTCTCAATTAGTGTGGAAAACCTGAATTTTTATTAACAGTCGAAACGAGTGTGTAGGTAGATGGATCACATACTGCAGACTATCTTAACATAGGTATAGGATTTAAGACTTAAATACATACTTACTACCTCTATGTACTGATCTGCTACGTGCGTTTTTAATTTTGTTGAAACTTATTTTTATTATTTATTGTGTATAGCAATTATGATAACTGTTTGTTTCCCTAATAAAGGAAAAAATCCATAAAACTGGCATGCCTATAATGCCAATGCGTCACGTAGCCTATTTAAACGCGAATACCACCGAGATCAGTAGTACGGCAGCAGCCATGACCTAATTACAGGACGTTATTGCCCATGCCATGGAACACGGTAGTTATTTAACTATTCACTTTTAGAAATCTATTTAAACCGTCTATGAGGCAGAACGATTTGTACCTTCTAACTCTTCAAAACGTAAAACCAAGGTATTCCATTCTTCCCCGTGTGTGTATTTACGTTTGTGTTATTTGTATGTTTCGTAACTGCTCCACTTTGGTTATTTTTAAAAGTTGTAGGTATGCAATCATTCTTGCCCTTTTGCCTTGATGAAAATGCCTTGATAAATACCAACCAAGTTTTTTTTGGCTCCACCCGGTTTTGGTACTAGCCGTAACAAAAGGTAGGGAAACATTAAAAAGGAAACCAAGTTGAATTCGAAGCGAAGCTGTAGTGTCTGCTTTTTTACCTCTATATTAACCCTTAACTAACATAGTGGGGTAAACTTTGACCCGTCGTGCATTTTTTGTTTATTATTTCCGTAACCTTTTGCATTAGCGGCCGGCACGGCCAGGCGAGGTATTCTCAATCGAGGGCATGCGCTGGTCTGCCTG
The DNA here is from genome assembly GCA_963556745.1 of Catoptria pinella. NCBI lineage: Eukaryota > Metazoa > Arthropoda > Insecta > Lepidoptera > Crambidae > Catoptria > Catoptria pinella. The sequence goes on from OY750779.1 coordinate 6,479,020, forward strand.
CTCCTAGTCCAGGAGCAGGAAGACGCGCAGCACGCAACGTTGGATGGTGTTCCCGCTACTGCTATAATAAAATATGATTATTTTTTGTTACAAATTTTAAGTTGTTGAGCGTCAATGGAGAATGTCTGGAATAAACAAATTGGCTGAATATTTTTTTATAGGTAGAAATAAGTCCCCTTATTAATAGAAACAAAACAGAATGTTGGTAGCGTAATTTTTTTAAATAAAATTAAAAACATTTCGTCTACGCAAATGTACGGAATCAACAGCAGAATGGAGATGATGCCCTACCACCACATATAATAACTGACAACAGCAGTTGTCAGTTAACTTTGACACAAAATTTTTTAAATTTTGAAATTTAAGCATTCACACAAAATGTCTATGCAGAAATGTCAAAAAGAGCAGTTGTTAGTTCACTTTTTTATTATGTGGTGATTAGGGAATAATCAACATTCAGCTGTTACTTCCGTACATTTGCGAAGACAAAGTAATTTTTTTTCATGCAACCATAAAATTTAAACTTTGTCTCTTTAAATAAGGGAGCTTTTTCCTACCAATAGAAAAATATAAAGCCATTTTGTTTTTTTGCGGACATTCCCCATTAACAACATTAAGTTTATTGGTTTTTCTCTTACGTTTAGTTTCTATTTAGCATATTTTGTTCAAACTAAGCAAAGCTTGTAATATGGGTGCTAGACAACTGATATACTACTTATACTTTTTAAATATATACTTATTATACATAGTAACACCCAGACCCGTCACAGAAATTAAAATTCATCATTTCAATTTCTGCCCGGCCGGGAATCGAATCCGAGACTTCTTGCGTAGACCACTGTACCACTCAGGTCGTCAAGATTTAGATTAATAAGTTGAGTAATGAAAAAAAATCTTATTTATTTATATTTATTTCATATTATATTTTATGAAATGAAAAGTTACGAGTACTCCAATGAGGTTGAACTGCAACACTTTGTTGTTGTAAAAACTTTTGATCACTTTCTAATCTAACTAAAGGGACCGACGAGACGAGACAGGGTACAGGGGAGTAAGGTTACCTTACTTACTCCTTACATTCATTACTCTTGTGTTTTGTCATTTTAGTGAGAATCTGTTTTAATCATATACAAATAATCATCGTAACAATAAGTTTATGTGTTACAAATAACTCCTATCCGTATCCACGCGAAAACATCGTGTTACCATGCCATTACCATGAGAGAAACAGCGATGATGTTCAACTAATCAAAGTACCACTGTTTCGATTCGGGTAGGAAGAACAGACAACGTTGTTTGTTGTTGTTGTATCATGAAAATCGGTCTTATTACAACAGCATAAGTTTTGAAATTGGAAAACTTTTGAAACGTATGCACGAGATTTAGGTCGTATCTCTATTAAGATGTTTATTCATTGTGATTTACAGTCTACTGACTCTTCTATGCTATTTTTGGCTGATTCAGCCCATGGCATGGGTTTTTATTTCATACTTGTGTCATTATCCTTGAAATTAATGGTTCGAAATGGTAACTGACAGACTAGAGTTACCTTCACAATCATTTATAATATTTTATTATAAGAAAAAAAAAGTAATTTTTTCTAATTGTATTTATCTTAAAAGTAATTGTGTTGAGTTTTATTGTACTCGTAAGTATCTAATATACTAAACTTAAAACAAATCTAGATTTTCAGTCTTAAATTTTAAAGATATTCCAGGTGTATTTAATCATATCAGCAGCCTTTTCTCCAATCATTACTGCTGGTGCGTGTGTGTGGGCTGACACAGTTTTGGGAATAACACTCGAGTCTACTACTCGCAAATTATTTACACCATACACTCGTAGTTCTGGATCCACTACTGCTTGAGGATCTCCAGGAGGTCCCATGCGGCAGGTCGCAATCTGATGATGAAGGGTCGCGGTCAACGTCCTAACTGCACATTCCCAATAAGCATCTGAGTCAAAAACAAAGTTACGACATTTCGGGTACTCAGCTCGATGTATCTTCGCACCAAACTTTTGAAACGGTTCTGTAGCTGCCAATGCCTGTATATGACGAATTGACGCAACGAAAGTAGCCATATCCTGCGGGTCTGTCAAGTAGTTTCCGTACATACGGGGATGGCTGAATGGATTGGTGTCTTTCAATTCTAAGTGACCAAAAGATTTAGGATGCAGTAGCATGGGTAATGCGCACCATGTGTCCATGTTATCGATTGTTCCGAATGCTGTATTGAAAACGGAATCAGATATCTTCAGGCCTCTACGTACTGCTCTGCTGCCGTCGGGTCCACCGTCTACCACTATAGATCCCCCAATACTTATCAACTCAATATCTGGAACTGGCTCTGGATCATCAGAAATGGGCGTTTTGATATAACCAATTCCTTCTACTCCTCCCGGAGAAGATAGGTCGTTATCTCCATCTCGCAGATAATCGAAAAGGTTTCTAGGTTTGAGCGCTCTGGCTTCGTTGAAACTAATGTGTGTGATGTTCAATGTGAAAATGACACCTGGGAAACAAATGTGGTCGTACAGAGTTCGCCCTACTGGAAGGTCACTTATAACTGGGATTCCTAATGACGTTAAGTGGTCTTTTGGGCCTACACCTGACAACATTAAAAGTTGCGGTGAAGCAATAGGCCCAGCTGAAAGAATTACCTCTTTGCGGATACGAGCTGTATATTTAACCCCTTTGTTTACAAATTCGACTCCATAAGCGGTTTTCGAATGGGGATCTATAAGTACTTTGGTAGCGGTCGTCGATGGCATGATATGTAGATTTCGCCGTCTCTTATGGGTGTGAAGGAATACTTTGGCTGCACTCTGACGATGGCCTTTGTCAGTAGTTGTTTGCACATAACCGAAGCCGAGCTCATGCGGGGAGTTGTAATCTACCGTGGGATGTCTTAAAATATTACCCGCTTCCAAAAATGCTTTGATCAGCTTTGTTCTGAAAATAGAAAAACAATATAATTGGCTAGCTATTGTAGATGTTAAAATAAATAATAGTACTGTGAAACTAACTGAGGTGATTGGATTTTTAATGCAGGAAAAAGTATTTAGCGGTGGTTATCATCCCTATATTTTAGTACTTTTGCAATAATACTAAGGCAATAAATAAGAATAGAAGTTGCTTTCTGGCACAAAGTCTAGGCACGTCGGCATGTCTAGTCTAGGTAGGCTGAAGTTACATTGATCACTTCTATAGCTGGGATGTTCTTCAGACGTATCAGATTCATGGGCTATGTTTTAGACTTAAATACTGTCCTTTGCAATAAAGTCAATTTTTTTGTCTTCAGAAAATTTACGGTTAGGATTTACTACATTTTGTGAACTCAATATATCTTAATTGTATTGAGTTGTTTTAGACAGAACTTAAAACCAAACGCAGCACATAGATCTGAAGCTTTTGTAGAACAACCGTAACATACCTTTTTGGAACAAACTTTACAGGCATTTCCCCATTTCTGTTCCTGTAAGGTTGTTTTTCTAAACCATTTAGGTCAGCTTTCTCCGATTTCATGAAGTATTTAAGAACATCGTTGTGGGACCTGAAAAAGTAAACATTACAATACAAATATAAGTTTTTAGAATGGTCATAGTTAAACTTAGGTAACTAACTATAGAATGTGTAAAACTTTTGTGATGCCTATTTTTTCCATTGAACAAGCAGACAGTTTCATACAAGTTGTGTTCCATATTGATAATTGGTTTATGATTACAGACAGACATGACCGTGGCCTTCGTTTTAAAACGCCGTGTGTTGAATTTCAATTCGTTACATTGTGAATATGAATTTGGTTGCAGCTGCAATGATATGTCTAGCTTTATTTATGTATTTAATTAGGTGAGGAATTAATGCATATGATCAAAATAATAATTTTGATGTGAGGATAGCTAATATATGCTGTAGATAGAAGAATATATGCTGTAGAAATTTATAGTTTAAAGAATACCTATCTAAATTGAAATGTTAGGTAATTACTATTGTGGAGATTTAAATATATGCAAGAAGAAGGAAATTTCTGCTTTATACTTAGGCTCTCTATTTTTTTTACTAAGGTCGGCTTAAAATTATTGTGTTGCCATCTCTTGTCTCCGTAAAAAACTTATTCACTCCTGAGATTTATGTGCATGAAAGATTTTACAAAATTTATGGATTTATCTGCCAAAGTATCCGGGCTTTATCCAGATCATGGAAACTGACCCTTAATAATATGTTACTATATTTACCAGCCGTAATTTCCAGCGGCGGCGATCCTGTCCCAGTCTTGTGGTCTGCCCCTTGTGTATATCATATAGTTGATCACGCTGGTACCACCCACTGCTTTGCCCCTGGGCCAGAAGCAACGCTCGTTGATCATTCCTGGAATGAATTATTGACGATGAATAAATATTTGACTATCACTAATTTATTTACACTCTTACTTAGATAACTAAACAGCAAAGACTCAAAATTGTATGCGATGCATTTCAAGGAGTGGGCTGCGGTTGAGTTGAGTTTGGGTTGAGCTCGGGTCGTGCGTTATAGTCTGACTCTGAACACAGCCTTAGGTTAGGCGATGTCTATCCGGCTCACGCCGTACCGTACCGATGTGAGCGGGACAGATAATACAATCACGAGACGGGGTGAAGTCAACAATTATGGTTTTTCTGTTAGACCATCGGTATAGTAGATATTGTTTTTTGGTATCGACCAGTTGATGACTTCTTGATAGCCGAGATATCGACGCACGCTAGACTATCGTTAACAATCAAATAAAATACAAATTATTGTCATTTCACAGGGGTTGGGCAGAGCTTTGAATAAGGTAAAGGCACAGAATACATAATAAGTAGTAAGGTCAAAGCCACACCTCGCTTGTCGTGTTAATTAGGATTCGTTTGCTCACCTTACGCCCCAAATAGTGGCAGACAAATTACTGCTATTCACTATGGGCCCCTAAGTTTGGGGACACCATAAAACTCAGAGCCTCAGGTGATTTTTACACCTTAATTTGGGATAACGTACAGATTTATGCTTTTCTTTCACTTCCATAGAACTTTAGAAGATTCATGTAGGTTCGAAAAATGTAATGAATGATGAACAGAAGAAAGCTTACTAACCGCAACCTTGGTTTTATATTAAGGACATGCAAACCCTTTAAAAGATTCAAAGTCTGGAAACTATATATTATGTTTACTGACGTATCCTTGAATACTAGCATCCTAGTATCCTTGATCACCGCAGTACGCAACATATACTAAAAGACTGGAGAGAATACAAGGACTTTTCATAAATCATCTCTCTTTTAAGACCCGTACGCACCGTGCCACGTACGAGGAGAACTGCCTTAAATACGAAATGTTATCGCTTTAATCTTGTCACGAATTACTTGATATTACCTACCTTCTACATGATAACCTTTATAATCACCTGAACAGTGCCAACCTACTCGCTACCATTAGGTTCTGCACTCCTACGTACCGCACGAGAAAAACCCCTCTTCTGTCTGTGCCTAGACATCGTACAAATTACGGTAGGAATACTGTTATGACTCGCCTATCCAAACTGTACAATAATAAATTTCATGATGTTGATATTTTTCATTTGTCCAAGTAAGGCTTCAAGCGTGCACTTGTCTCGAACGAAACTGTCTAAAATGTTTTCATACAGATACTTATTACATTGTAGCATACTTGCTACATTTGGAACAGTTTCGGGAAGCATTTATTTATTTTTTTGGCTTTTTTAGCATGATATTTTTTAACATTGGTTTTTTGTTTTGTTTGTCTTTGTCTTTGTTTATTTTTATAATTATAATAGTATTTATTTATATAGTATATCTATATCAAATATAAATGTAATATGAATAATATAAATAAAGAAAAAAAAATTTCACCGCCTGCCAACCATATACTTATATTTGTTTATTTTTTTTTTAAAAAGGTTTGCCTGTACAAATACAGTCTGGAGACGACAATGCGACAGTAAATTAAATGTATAGCTAAGAACGCTCCCAGTCTCATAAAAACACAATTAAAAGTATCCAATCGTGTAATCACAGGAAATATTTTTCAGTTACTGATTTCAGTACAATTAATTTTCGTGCTATTTAGTTTGTTTGACAAAAAAGATGTTTTTTTTAATTCTTTCCTAGGAATTATTTGATAGTTTTAAAATACTCCTATGAATTAGTGCCACCAATGTTTTTATTTATTGTCGAATGTCATCTCCACCCCGTATAACATGCGGTGAAACTCTGTTATTGGCTAACACCCGTATTCACAAACATTACTATGAGGTCTCACAATGCCTGCACGCACAGCGTCCTCAACTACCAATCACAGGTTATACGTAAAACAAACGAACCAATCACAAAGCTCTATTTCGTTCCCGTAAGCAAGGGTCTTTGAGTATTGTTCTTGAATACGAGAGTTAGTAAAATTATAAGTTAAAATTTTAAGCACGATTATAGCAAAAAGGCCTAATAAATAAAAATAAAATAAAATAAAAACTTCTTTGCTTGGGTTGAGTTGAGATCTTTGATCTCTACAGTCACTGACACTGCCTACAGACAGTCTTATACGTGCCCATAAGTTTTTACTTAATAACTGGTTATATAGTTGGGTTTAAAGGTGTGTCAGTCAACCTTAACCAACAGGTTTGGGGGCTTATATTGTAGCCATTTTTTCGTTTTGTCATAAGACCTGATTTACGGAATTCATAAAGAGATAATTTAAATCGCTCACCTGTACAAACTCCAGGTTGTGGTTCCATGTAATATTGCCAAGAGTAATCTGTGGATTGGAAGTACGGAGCCATGGCTGGTATGTCAGTTAGCAGCATTTCGGGTTTACCAGCTTCAATGAGTAAGACTGTTGTGTTTTTGTTCTCTGTCAGTCGAGAAGCTAGCACGCTGCCTGCAGAACCTGCGCCTATTATTATGAAATCGTATTCGGGCAGAGGTGTCTTGAGACCTGTAAAATTCAAAATCGTAAATAAATATTTGCCGTTTATTCCTTATTTGTAGGAAGCTTTACAGCTAAGTTAGCTATTACTTAAAAATCCTTCGATCAAAAATATCCTAGAATCGCTCCACGAACTAAAAACAAAACGTAAATGTGGCACCGACTGACAAAACAAAAAGCGATTCGAAATTTTGAAATTCGAATCCCCACATGTATATTATGAGTACAAATTACTATTCTTTCCAAAAACTTTAAATACTGATACAAATAAGAGAATAGGTACTTTGTACAACATATCAACCCAGTTTGTAAGTAGGGCGTTGTTCCGAGGTGCCGTTTTTCAGACTGACCCGACATCTAATAGGTCATCATTATCGAATTAAAAATCTTAGCGACGGGAAATCAATTTTAAACCATGTTAACAGTAAAATAGGTTAACTATTAGATTACCTAATTAAGAATCAGGTGCTACAGCTTACAGACCTGAAATTACGCGTAAAATGTGGACTCAACAAAAAAAAAACTACTTTTCGTACCTACCTAAACATCTTATACATTATCACAGAATTTGTATAGTAGGTACACATTATACCGGCCAGTTGCTTTAAATCGCGCTGCTTTGGCTGGGGCCGTACCGGCTAACGCATCGAACTTTGAAAAGTCTGCCGGGCTTCAGATTAAAACAGATAAATCGAGCCACAATCGGGCCAAAATGGCGAACCCCAATTCATGATGTCACACGAACATCGATATCTTCTAAATAACTTCAGCGAATAGTACAATACGAAAGTCCTTACTTCGATAGATCTGTTTTAAGTTGAAGCTCGGCAGACCCGCCGAAGTTCAAAAAGTTAGCCGGTAGGGCCCCTGATGGAATAACCCAACTGGAGTGTCAGTGGAATAATGTGAAGCAGTCATAAGTATATGTTAAGTTTTGCTTAACACTTGGTTTAATTTGTTACTGGTGGTTCATAACTTAAATGTTACTCAATTAAATGTTACTAATCGGCTAACCGATTTGCTACATCATTAATTATCATAAATTTTAAATGTAAACGTATTTTTAAACCTAAATTAGAATTTTTTCGTTATAGCAAATAAAGTTCATTGCCTTTAAATATTGCCACAATACGTACATCATAACTTGTCGGATAACGGTTGGGCAAGTTTTTGCGTTATTTTTGTTTATGTTTTTATGTTGTATGTAACTGTTTATTATGAGTCATTGCTATGAAATCTTATTATTTAACTTGCTTACTAATTTGAATAGAATTAAAAGCTTCAAAATTGCGTGTATTGTCAACGACACAACTGGACGACACCGATTAGGTGTTTTTTACAATATTATTTGGTAACCACAAAATCGTAGTGAAGTTCTAATACTAAACTTGCATTTATCGATATCAATTATTTATCATTCGTAAGATCACTACATAATGCCATGCTACACATCACTAGTCTGCAGAGGTGTGGTTACCGATATTTTAACTACACCCCAGTGGTGTCGTATAACGCAAAATTCTAATTATTTTCTTTAAAGCCTTTTTCAAGGTTCCGGTTTGAGTTTCATTAAGAACCGAGTTCACCAACTACTTAACCAGCTGATTAATTTTTAATCATCTGTTTTTGAAATTTTCTCCATACATAAAAACGACAAAAACAAACGGTTAAAACTTAATCAGCTGTTTTGTGTTGGTGAATTTCAGCCTAAGTTGCTTGGTAGATATAATTTGATTACAACTGTTCTATTTTAAACCTGAAGTTTCCTCCTTCATCAGTTGTATAGTTATAATTCGTAGCTTTGTGTTTTCATTTGTTTCTTGCGGGACGCGAATTTGCGATCATGGGTTTCACAGATTTACCATTTTTATCAATTTTGATCCTCATCGATCGAGTTCTTTTAAATTTATGCATTTATTTATGGGCAGTTGATTGCACACTCAACGTCATGTCAATACGCCCTTAAAATTGAATTTAAAAAACAATGCACTTTGTAGTCCATTCTGTTAAAGTTTATGATAATGTTTACTTATATTAGAAGATTAGTAGTATAGTAGCATAAATAAATTAAACTTACCGCCCGGTAATGGATAAGAATCCCTCAAAAAGTCGAAAAAGTCTTCGTAACCCTTGAATTGCCCTTGTCCACTAGACTGCTTAACCATATCTATCAACGGATGGGAACTCCATAAAAGTTTAGCGCTTCTTCCCTCATCTCTATCAGGTTCGACCAAAACTTCGGCTTCATAATCATCACTGTCTTCTGTTTCATGACCGCACGAAAAAGTTCCAATCAGCAAAATTAAAAATAAACTTTCTTTAAACATTACAAAACTTTTTAATCAATATATTTTCTTAATTTTTTGCGGCTGCGATACAGCCAGTCAGCCAGGTTAACACCGTCGAGGTCTACAGTTATATGAGTCAAGTATCAGTGTTAAGGATTCTTGTCTCGGTGCCATGAACTCGGAACAAGTCCCAGAAATCCGTATAAGTATAGCGAGGCCATAATATATTTTTTGATAAGTATCTGTTGTTGTTGACTGCAGTTTCATAGACTTTTAACCGTAGGTACAGTCGAGTTCATTAATATGTTGGCACTCTTGGACACAGGATGTTGACTTTTATTACAAAGGCATAAAGGTTGATGAACTGTCAAGAGTACCAACATATTAATGAACTCGACTGTACCTTTAAGTTTTAACGTGGATTTAACATTTTTTTTTGTTGATGATGATTTGAAAAAGTTTCCTAATAAATGTATAAAATAAGGTAGATAATGTACGTAATTAATGGATGTAATATTAAAGTAATCAAAATAAAAACAATTTTGTTTATAAAACAGGCATACTGTTTTTTTACTCGAGTCATTTATTTGTGTGACGATTGATTTATAAAAGTGTTGTATAAAAAAAAATTGAAGGTAATGTTTTTTTTAGAATATATCCGCTAAATATTTAAGGTTAATATCCATCTGTTCATGACTAGTTTCTTGTTGTAATTGTTGAAATTCTGTGGTAGTTTTAAATACATTTTACTCCTATAGAAAAGTTTCCTACTTGAATTTAGTCGAGTGTCATGAGATGATTTTCGCATAATAAGAAAAAGAAAAAAGCTGAAGAACTTACTATTTTCTATTTATTAAAAAAAAACACCAACAAAAATAAAAATAACATAGGTAAGTTTACTTACTTAACTAATAAAAAACTAAGATTGTACTTGCATTATCATACTTATCTAAAGCCAAGTAGATTTTATCATATCCGCTGCTTTTTCCCCAATCATAATAGCTGGTGCATTGGTATGCACAGAAACTGTTCGTGGAATGACACTGGAGTCCACAACGCGTAGCCCACTTACTCCATACACGCGAAGTTCTGGGTCCACGATAGCCAACGGATCAGTATTTGGGCCCATACGGCAAGTCGCTATCTGATGATGCAAAGTAGCAGACAGGGTCCTAACAGCGCATTCCCAATATTCATCTGAATCAAAATCCAATGTAAGACAAGCAGGGTACTGAGCTTCGTGAATACGCGCCCCCAATTTTTGAAAAGGTTCTGTTTCAGTCAATGCTTGTATGAAGCGTATGGATTCCACAAACGTCGCAACGTCCCTGACGTCAGTCAAATAATTACCGTACATCCTTGGATAGCTAAATGGATTATTGTTTCTCAACTCTAACCGTCCAACTGATTTTGGGTGTAGCAGCATCGGAAACGCGGTCCAAGTATCTGTAGCGTCAACAGACCCATACGCCCCGTCAAATACCTCGTCTGTTATCATCATACCCTGTCTAACCGCCTTGCTACCACCCGGTCCACCATCAGATACAAGAGAACCACCAATACTAATCAGTTCTATATCTGGTATAGGTTCAGGATCTTCCGATACGGAAGTTTTGATATATCCTATGCCTTCTGCTGCCCCCGTAGTAGACACTGGGCCGTCACCATACTGGACCCATCGAATAACGTTGGCAAAATTCGTTTCTCGAGTCTCTATCAAGCTGACGTTAGTTACATTAAGTGTGAATACTAGTCCAGGAAATGTGATGTGGTCGTAAAGAGTATGCCCTACTGGTAGATCTTGTACTAAAGGAATACTATGACGGCTGAGATGTTTTTTTGGCCCAATGCCAGAAAGCATAAGTAATTGAGGTGATGCTATTGGCCCAGCGGATAGTATGACTTCTCTTTGAGCTCTGACTTCGAATCTTAATCGATTTCGAACATATTGCACTCCGGTAGTTCTCTTTGTCTGGTGATCGATGAGAACTTTAGTAACGGTGCTCATCGGTAATATATGAAGATTTGGCCGATCCTTGATGTCGTGTAAAAAAGCCTTTGCTGCACTGACCCTTCTTCCTGTCTTCATGGTGGCTTGCAAATATCCAAAGCCGAGTTGTTCAGGAGAGTTGTAATCCACTGTAGGATACCCGAGTATTCTGCCGGCCTCTAAGAACGTACTGATTAGAGGAGTCCTGTAAGATAATTGATCTGATTAGATTATATGACTTGATTCAAATTTTAAAATATAAGTAGAAGTAGAAGATGTTTACCTAAAAGGCACAAATTCCACGTTCAGTTCTCCAGTTGTTCCTCTATATGGTGAGTTTTCGTAACCCTGTAGGATGGCGCGTTCCGATTTTTTATAGTATTCAAGGACATCTTTGTAAGCCCTGGATAAAAAAATCTCAACATACTTAATGTAATTAAATATACAGATGTAGTACCTACTACTTATGTAATTAAGATATGAAACGTTTAGTTCGTCCCTGGCTGATAACTTTTAGCTGAACCACTTTCGATTTAAGTACGTGCTTTTTATTCAAATTGTTTGATGACAGGTTTGCTGTTTTTTTTTATTACATTAGCAGCAGTTATTACTACTTTAACAGCCTTCGTATATTTATAATTTAAGTTGGTATTCGCTCAGTTGCTTTAAGGGTAATACTCTATCTTTTATAGGGATGATTTTCTTACCAGCCATAGTTGCCAGCGGCAGCGATACGATCCCATTCTTCAGCACGGCCCCTCGTGTAGATCATGTAGTTGATGACGCTGGTGCCACCAATGGCCCTTCCTCGTGGCCAATAGCATCTTTGGTTTCTCATGCCTGTAATGTTGTACATTTTTTATAATCAAATTATGCATATCATAAGGGGTTGTTTTGCGATCAATAATTAGGTTCTCTAATGGTGATCGGGTAAGCGAACCATATCTCTCTGGTTGAGACCCTTAACTGGTTGACTAGTGAAAAGTAAATATAGAGATATTGGGTCCATCTTTGCTATCCCCCTTACTAATAAAAATTGTATAATTACACAATGGTTACTCTCTGTCAAACCAGTTTGACATTAAAAAGAAAGGGACAAAACACTGTGTAACTATACATCTGCTATACAATCTTTATTAGTTAGAGTATAATGTGATATTTTTGATGTTTGTTACTAAATCACGTTAAAACGGCTAAACGAATTAGTGTTTTGAAACATCGATAGTTTAAAAATCGGATATAAACATAAGGATACTTTTATCCTGGTCAAAGGTTCCCTAGGGAATTTTAAATGTCCCCGCGGAAGCTACTGTTTTATACACTAAAAAATGTCTTAAACAACCATCCTTACAGTTTTTGGATTCTCTGGGTCTATTTTCAATCCTCATCAGAAAACCTTTAAAAATCTTATCAAAGAATTCTTAAAATTACTACGACCTCTTGGCATTCATAATTTTTTTTCGGCGTGTGGTCGTAATATAATTTTTATTGACGAACAAGATGCCTGTCTATATCATATACGTATTTTTTTTATTAAACAAAACAGTTTCATTCTTGGACTCGAGGTAGCTCGAGCCGAAGAATTTTTTATTATATATTCATTGAACTTTAAAATTAGCTAAATCTCTGCCCAGCGCTGTTTATTACGAGGCTGTTGACTTTGATATTTAAGTTGCCACATGTTTATGTTATAGTGGTTTGGTTTGCATAATTCATACGAATTTTATATTACATCGTGAAGTTCCGAATGAATTGAATGAATTCTGACAACATGTCGAACGGAGTGCATTTATAATAGATTTTTTGAACAATTTAGTTCGCAACCATCATCACTATATTTTAGTTGTATTGTTTAACTGAGAAAATGCATAATTGAAAGAATAACAAAATTTAGATAGGTGATATTATTTTTACGTTAAGGTTAACTCCATAGGTATTTTTCTGTAATTTTGCGAAAGCGTCCTTGATTTTACTAAAAACTGGGCTGGCCTACCTTAATTAATTGAAACAGTATCACGGTGGTTTTGTAACAGTAAATTGGAATGCTGTTAACCTTTTCACCGCCAACGTCGGCATATGACGTCATAAAAAAAAAGTGTCCCGCACGCCAACGTCGGCATATGACGTCGCCCAAATTAGATGCAAATTTAAGTATTCTACCAATCAGTTTAATTTTTTTTTTTGTCACAACATGAAGTATTCAGCCTTACTAATATATTTTCACCAAAAACACTAGAAATTATTGCATATATATTGCAAAATCTATTTAAGAACTTGTATCTACCTATTTGCTTGCGTAGCAATACTTTACCAAAAATAAACTGTTGAGCAACTCAATGATATTTGAGGCCCCATTGTGTATAAAAGTTATAGATAAGCATGATCTCAGTGGATTGGGTCTTTTCAGTCAGATTTTCAGTCATTTATTGGAACTGATAGTTGTAAAATGACATCGAACATTATTTGAATAGTAGGTAGGTGAATAAAATCAAGTAAATCACGTGAAGTGTATTTTTGAAAAATTAAGCTTTAGTACAGATAAAGTAAACGTTACCGGGAAAATATCGCGTGTGCTTAGAATAATAACAACCTAGAACGATAGTTCTCTACAAGGCGCACTGTCAAAATTGAGGCAAAAAATACTAAGCCAAAATAGCTTAGTTTTCAGATTTTTTGAGAATTATATCCTTCATACGTTATCTAATCGTACCTATAAAAACGAAATAGTTTCAATTTCCCTACCTTTAGAGGATAAGTTACTATTTTATTGGATATTAGTTACGATTAGGTAGCGTATGAAGGATATAATTCTGAAAAGTCTGAAAACTAAGCTATTTTGGCCTAGTATTTTTTGCCTCACTTTACAAACAAAGACTCGGCTTCTAGAATTACTCTAAGCGCGTGTGATGATATTATCCATCATGATTACGCTACAGATTACTGTGATCTGTCTTAAAGCTTAGTTAAAATAGAACCTACCTAAGCAAACTCCAGGCTGAGGTTCCATGAAGTAAGGCCAGCTATACTCAGTTCTTTGGAAGAAAGGCGCGATGGCCGGTATATCCGTTAGGAGCATTTCTGGCTTGCCAGCTTCTAGAACCAGGACGGTGACACTGGGGTCTTCTGACAGCCGGGATGCGAGCACGCTCCCAGCCGACCCTGCTCCAACGATAATGTAATCGTACTCGGAAAACGGTGCTTTCAGTCCTGTAAAAAAATATACAATCGAATTGGGAACTTCCTCCTTTTTAAAGTGGCAAGCAACTTTTTTGGCAACGATAATTAATGGCAACATCCTCCCGGAAGAGGTCCTGCAGTAGACTACTGTAATGGGTTGTTATAATGACGATAATCTAAACTGAGTTGTAACGAATACACCAGAAAACTTATTTTCCATATGCTAATCGTAATAACCTTTATTATAGTGCATACAGCAATTTGCAAGATGATTACTTTAATCAATACATACTAAGTAAATGTCGATACAGTCACCAATCAAAGAAGCATGTTTGACGTGACATAATCAATCAATGTGAAGTATCCGGCGAATCCCTTGCATTTTCGTATAGGTAGGTACTAAAGTATTCTAAAAATATTTCATTAGGGCCTTTGCCTGTATTATGAGTTTGCACAATAAATACGTTTATTAAACTTACTTACTCGATAGCGATATGGATGGTGACTAATTTTTGGAACCGCTTTAATTTTAATTTTAAGGACATGTAGGTAAGAAGATAATACGAAAAAATTAAAAAAAAAACCTTAATTTCGATAAAAAAATCATAGTAAATTATATTTTAAGGTTTAATATTACCGCCTAAACCAGGGATGCACAGACTACGGCCCGCGGGCCGCATGCGGCCCGCCGGTCGAATACTGGTGGCCCGCCGACAGCAAAAATAATACTCTCGTACATTCGAAAATATTGAGTTCTATTCCAGAATAAAACCAATAACAAATGTTCGAAAAGTAATTTGAATCTCGCGCGCGCGCTCTATCAATCTTATCGGTGCGCCGTGCATGCGTCGGTAACAGCGGTCGGTAATGTTCGTGCTGATCTCGGTTAAATTCGTTTTCTTGAGGAAGCGCGCCGCGTTATACTGTTCGAGCGAGCGAGATAGCAATAGTCCCAAATTCCCGATAGCTCGCGTAGGTAGATACACGAAGCTTCCAGAGTCGGTTTCGAGATTTCTCCAGACAGTTTTCGACTCTATGCGCGTGGTATAAAAGCCACGCTAACCGCAGCGACCGACAGTTCGGTTTTAATTGATTTTAACTCGACTAGCCGGTGTCATAATTATAATATATTTTGATCCACATTCAACGTAGATTTCCCGTCAAGTGCCGTGTATAATTGTGTTGTGAAATCGTAAGTAAAACTGTTATTAATTTTATCTACATATTTTATCAATTATTTTTGGTAATTAATTAGGAACTGTAATTGGTTTTAGGTGCTGTGGTAATCCTAGTCAGGATTAAAACGCAACATGGACATGCCAGGAACTAGTAAAAAACGTAAGGTTAAAGATGAAAATCGGCAGTTTCAAGAAATTTGGACTGAGAAATACTTTTTTGTATGGTCGCATAACAAAGTCGTTTGTTTAATTTGCAAGAATTCTGTTGCGATTGCAAAGGAATATAATGTAAAAAGGCACTATGAAACGCAGCATCCTACTTTTACGAAGTTTACAGGCGAATTAAGAAAGCAAAAAGTTTTGTCTTTAAAACGGGAGCTTATTGGTCAACAAGCTATGTTTACAAAACCCATTCAAGATACAGAAACAGCTACAGAAGTTAGTTATGAAATTTCTCGAATGATAGCAAAGCGGAGTCGCCCCTTCAATGATGGGGATTTTGTAAAAGAATGCATAGAAATTGCCGCTAAGAAAATGTGTCCAGAAGCAGCAAAAAAGTTTGAGAAAATTCAACTGAATCGTATGACCATCCAAAGACGAATTATGTCTTTGTCAGATAATATTGCGGAACAATTAAATGAAAAAACTAAGATAATTGATTTTTTTTCATTAGCACTCGACGAATCCACTGATATTAGTTCCACAGCTCAACTTCTTATATTCATACGAGGTGTTACTCAAGATTTTGAAGTCTTCGAAGAGTTATTAGGAATGTGTTCATTGAAAGGTCAAACCAGAGGAGTTGATATACTCAATGTACTTTTGGACGAGTGTTCAAAAACT
The DNA here is from genome assembly GCA_963556745.1 of Catoptria pinella. Taxonomy (NCBI): domain Eukaryota; kingdom Metazoa; phylum Arthropoda; class Insecta; order Lepidoptera; family Crambidae; genus Catoptria; species Catoptria pinella. The sequence continues at coordinate 6,495,450 of OY750779.1, forward strand.
GATTTGGACTTATCGAAATTATCGGGAGTTTCGACTGACGGTGCTCCTTCGATGATTGGTGTCAATTCTGGGCTAGTTACTTTGTTGAAAAAGCATTTGCAAGAAAAAAACTTAAACGCTGAAGATCTCATGCAGTTTCACTGCATTATACACCAAGAAGCCCTCTGTTCTAAAAAAATTGAATTTGAAAATGTCATGAAAGTGGTAGTTTCGACTGTGAATTTCATAAAATCACGAGGACTCAATCACAGGCAATTCAAACAATTCCTTGATGACATTGAATGCGAACATGGAGATTTACTGTATTATACAGAAGTAAGGTGGCTAAGTCGTGGATTGACACTGGAACGATTTTTAAATTTAATAGAAGAAATTGATATTTTTCTGGCGGAAAAGCAAAGGGACGTCCCGGAACTTAAAAGTCCTGATTGGTTGTGTGATTTGGCTTTTTTAGTTGACATTACAAATCATTTGAATGTCTTGAACACACGGCTTCAAGGCAAAAATCAACTGATATCCCAGCTCTACGCACATGTATCATCCTTTCAATGCAAGCTGACACTTTTCAGATCGTAATTGAATTCTGGAAATTACAATCATTTTCCGAATTATAAGAAAATGGCTGAAAAATTCAAAAAAACTGCTATTAATTTCAGTTATGTAAAAAAGCTAGATATTTTGATTCAATCTTTTCAAGACAGATTTTCGGAGTTTAAAACAGTGAAACCTCTGTTGGACATATTTAGCAATCCTTTCACGATTTCAGTTGAAAATGCGCCAGAGTTAATGCAGTTAGAAATTATCGACATTCAGAACGACCAAGATTTACGCAACAAATTCAACGAAGGAGACTTGCTGAACTTTTACCGCTGCATTGATAAAAATACGTACAAAGAGTTGCGCATAAACGCTCTGAAATGTGCAAGCTTATTTGGTTCTACCTATATATGTGAACAAACCTTTTCAATCCTAAATAATAATAAAACAAAAAATCGAAACCGCCTTGCAAATGAAAGTTTGGAAGCAGTTTTACGTGTTGCTACAAGTAAATTTGAGCCAAATATAAAAAAGATTGTAAGCACTATGCAGTGCCACGCTTCAAATTAATAAATTATTTTTCAATTTGAATACATTATTATCAATTTTTCATTGTCTTTAATTACCTATACTTCTGGTGGCCCACCATCAGTTCATAATTTGCCCGAGTGGCCCCTAGTCTTAATAAGTCTGTGCATCCATGGCCTAAACGCTCCAAGTTGTCACGTGATCTTGATTACGTAACGATATGATAAATATTCAAACCAATGTCAAACAGCAATCAAACTGTCAGCAACAAACACTATGATATAACAATATTTTTTTTTGAACTTATCCAAAAACATTTTAACCTTTAAATTATTATTTTTTAAATTTATCCATACATTAGAACTATTTTAGCAATGTTTTGGTGACATGTGAATAATATGCAAAACCGAGCATTTGATGGAAAGAAAACTACTAGTTATTCTGTGACCATGCAGAATTTGGTAAATATAGTTATAGATTATAAGCATTCTAGCACAGAATATATAATAGTACTAACACTAGTAAAATCATTATGTATATTAACCATGACATTGGCGTTACTTAAGGCATTCTAAAATGGGAAACTGGGTCTTGTAATGTAACCATTCGTGTGCCTAGAAGTATGTTGCTTGCATTGGCGAAGTTAGAAGATAAACCAGCTTAGAAATTATCTCCTGTATTTATCTTCTCGCTCATGGTAGGTATGTTGATATTTGATTGCAAGGAAAGGGTTTTATTATAGTGTTGAGATGGCAAAATTTTTGTATTTTGTATTTTTTACGCTATAATATAAAACCGCTCTCACGAAAGCTCGTATGCTACAGGGGTTGATGTTGGGGGAACCTCTTTCTCAAAAAGAGGGGGATTATAATCCTCTTTCTCAAAAAGAGGAGGGTTATAAAATAATTGTTGAGGATACTGTGTGTGTACTCCAACCACGTACCCCCGTTTCCTCGTAGTCATAATAGTTTGTCATACCAGTATGACATCGAGGATATACATGTCCTCTTGGTCATACTATCATTTTTGCACACCTGTTAGGAAAACAAATGCCGGACTATGAAAAATTAAGAAATCAATTAGCTTTCAACATGGCCATCCATTTTGTAAGCTTTTTTCACGGTAGGTATTTGGAGAATTTCAATATCGAAAGCTCTGAGATATTATCCTTATAATAACACACTTGTGTGTGAAACCCACACCGCCTCCCTATACAAAGTCTCAGTGTAAAACGGAAAACCGGCGAAAATATGATTGGTTATATTAGTTTATTGCGGAGATGTCTATATTATTTCACATCGATTTTGTCCTTATAGTTTTAATATATGTTATAAGTATGTTTTATACTTATATTAAGATAAATAATAATAGAAAAAATACTAGAAACTCCACTCACCCGTAGCACCTCAGACGGGACCTACGGGTGAGTCGATTTTTCTAGTATGTTTTCTAATATCTTAATATAAAAATAGCATTGTGAGTGCGAAAGATCTAAATTCAATAAATATACTTATATTTAGTTAAATATCACCATGTGTTCACTCACCATTTGGCAATGGGTAGCTATCCCTCAATGTATCAAAGAAGTCCCCTGGGTTCATAGGCACATAGTTCGGGGCTAAGGTCTGCATCATGTAGTCCAGCAGTGGGCTTTGGACGAACGAAAATAGATTCCCAAATGATTGGTTACTGCTTCTTTGGTTTTCAACATTTCTCTGACCTTCCACGATATGCAATATGAGGTTTGTAATGGTTAAAATTATTAAGCTTTTTGGTAACATTTTTCCATGTCCTATAAAAAGTTATAATAACAAGTTATCAATTACTTATTTATTTAAAAACCCACTGTTCATTCAGTACCCTTAGCACGAACATCTGCAACGTGTGCATTTGTAAGTTTTTATTTGTAATCTGGCTACCTTTTTATCTAATTTAATTAATTTTCTTTTTTTTCTAAATGATGATAAAATAACAAAAATTGCGTTAAAATAGTCGAAAATCGAACTCTACCAAGGAAAACCAACTGAACAAAATTAAACTTTTATATACATAGTTAGAAAACTATAAGAATAAATTAATATTTGTGTTTATATAAAGCTTTGATTATAGATAGTTACAAACACTGGCCAAAATAAAATTGCAATGCAACTTACTCACCTATAATCATCAAGACATTTAACTAACTTAGTCCGTATATCCAGTTATTCTACCTCATATTCCATAAACACTTTTATAACTATTATGATGTTTATTAACTTCTTGAAATTATTTAACCTTCACTTTTAATATCGACGTCTCACAAAGTAACGCACTTCAACGCAGCTAGGAACAAACTGCATATGGCATAAGTCTGTCGTGGTTCATACTCGTAGTATCAGTTTGTTTCGTAATTATTTTGATCGTTGCCTTACTTATCTGAGTTTATGTTGCTTAAAGCTTATGTAACGAATGACCAAAAATATCTAAAAGTGAATCGAAACGCTTTTTTAGGATTTAGAGCAGAATTATTTTTTTATCTAAATTATAATTACTGATTTTAATCATTCAATCAGAGCGCAGCTATAAAATAATTTAATAAACTTGAATACATTTTTATAAAATTTTCGAGCGGGTAATTTCATAAAAAGATGATCAGCCCTTTTTGCTTTAGTCCTCCCGTGACCACGGCCCCTGGAAAGGTGTCGAAACGTCGGGAATTCTAAAAAACCAATAAATACAAACTAAATGATTCTAAAACAACACCTGAATTAATAATATACGCGCTGTAATGTAAAGTGTTTTAATTCTAATGAACTGTACGCGCGAAAGTCTTAATAATAATTGGTGAACCGTATCTCTTTTTCATTTAGGATTAAGAGCAGTATCTTTTAATCACTAGTACCTACTTAGGTACATACTATTTTATATCATTACAATAGCTAATAAACAGTTTCTATAACTAATCGACTATTAGATATCAACGCGCACTGAATTATTTGACGACCTCCTTGGTCGAGTAGCTTTGTACACCGATTTTCAAGGTGTCGCCATCTCTGAGGTCCCGGGTTCGATCCCCAGTTAGGTCAATTTAAAAACCGAACTTTTCTATATTGGCTCAAATCTGGGTGTTTGTGATACCAACGTTGTCTACGATTTCCATAACACAAGTCTACTTACTTTGAAATCGGAGCAATGTATGTAATGTTGTCAAATATTTATTATTTATTAAAGTTTCTTTTTTAAAACACTCGAATATTCTCTTTTATTTATGTTTGATTAGTGTTAGTTACTTACATGAGGGTATGATGAGACTGACACACCTATTAGCTAGGTTAGCTAGGCTAAAAGCCTCTAAATAAAAATAGAAAAAAAACACTCGATTTTTTTTAGTACTATTCCGATATATTAGTAGAAATGTAATTAGGTTTTATTAAAATTTGATGTTTTATAATTAAAATATTGTGTGGCACATACGCATGGCAGGTGTTTATTAGGGATTTATTTACCAAAAAAAATTATCACGTATAATTATTTCAATTAAGTATACCTTCAAGTTAATAATAATTTAGCTTCTTTATAAATAACTGGCCTTTATACACGTATTTTATAAATTCAAATGCATCACTTAGGTAATTTGGCAAATAAAAAAGTTTCATTTTAAATTAAACCACTTCACACTAAATAAAACAAAGTGTATTTCATCATACACAAATTTACGAATACAAATAATTATATTTAGGCTCGGCCGGTGCTCCACTTTAGGGTTGCACAAACATGTCTACAATATTCCTTTCTCCGAATCTCAGCTTTCCAGCGACACACATTTCAAGGTCCAGAAATGTTATTATACTCTAACGGCCCACCCAACTAACGCTTGGTCACCTTGTAAAAGCATCAGTAGTTATGGGGTCTTTAGGTTGCTAATGTTAAGTGTGGCGTATTAAATAATTGTACTAATGTTTGATATAGTAAGAGTGGCAGTTACTACACTAAAATTGGGGCTTAATCCCACATGATCCCATTGTTTTGCTTCCACTGGGAGCATACAAAACTGGGAGCGTATGGATCTCTTTACTTTCATATTCTCCCATGGCTAAACAGTGGGATCAAGCCAAAATTGGGGCTTTGTCAACCCTGACTCTATTCCTATAGACTTTAAACTCAGAATTCAGCACAAACCAGAACCCGCGTACAGTGAGAATAGCTGTGTCCAAAACCCCTGCAGGTGCAGGCAGGTAGGTGTCCTCCTTTTCTTTGCTGTAACATTGCTAAATCAGGTAAAATTTTAAAACGGCAGGCATGTCAAAAAGAACTACTGCTTGTTTATCCACAAAATAAAACCACCTACAATCTGCATGCAGGATTGCTTTTAATCCGCATTGGGCCCGCGTGGGAGGTATAGCCCATCCTTCTTGTCCACCCATAAGGAAGGCCTGTGTGTGACCCTGCCCTGTGAGAACATTAAAAATGGCTGACGAGCAAGAAAGTATATTCTAAGACCATTCTGTTTTTAAGTAAATTTTAAACAAACCCTGACTGACAATGACATTACTAAAGTAACGCTTAAAAAAGTATGCGCATAAACGCCTCATTATCGTAATCTGTCGTAACTTGCGCACTAAAATTAAATTACTTACCTACTTACTCAATTTTTTTATTAGACCCAGACAAAAATAATTCTATTACATTTAGCAATATTGTCCAAAACCATAAACGAGTTTAATCCAAAACTTATTTATTTGAAATTACTAGTAAGTGGCCTGGATTGGAAAGGAACCTAGCATTTAGTTAGAAGGATTAATATCAATGTGATTTATTTAACAATGAACATACAACAGAAGTTACTAATTACAGAGCGCTTGCGGTGCAAAACGACGTACCTATTTATAATCTGTAAAATTTATTCTTTGCCATACATTCTCGAGTGAAGTTGTAGCGGATCACTGTCTATTGTCAATTATTAAACGCGTTTTAGGTATGTTTATTTTTAGTCAGTAATCTTTGTTTTTCTTACTTTTAGGGTTCCATACCAAAATGGTAATAAGGAACCCTTATGGTGCGACTCGGTATGTCTGTCTGTCACAGCTGGATAGCTCTAGAACTACTGATGCTATCAACTTGAAATTAGTAATAGTTTCAGATGATGTCTGCCCAACTATTTTGCATATAAAAAAGAATTAAAAATGTATATAGGTAAGTATATTTTTTTTGCAACAGGGACTGAAACGGGGTCTTAAAAATTCGAAAGGGGCTGCTAGGGCTGGCCACAAGTTGTTTTTTTCTAGCATATTATTTAACATAATATTTATAAGTTCTTTGATATTGATTCTAACTTTTCATTAACAACCTTTCCACTATTTTTAGCAAACAATACAATAAAAAAACCGTAATGTATTCTAATATTTAGTAAGAAAAACTTAGCTATCTTCCGGTACTTTTTGCCTGTGTCTAGACGGCAGTTGTTTATTCATCATGTGAACATTTTGCTCCAATAAACTTATCAGGCGTACAAAATATCTACACACGGTACTGGATTTGTTTAATTTAGCCTGTATACTATCTATACAAAGTCAGTAAATTTGATATACAAGCTAAACTCCAAATTTACAGCTTATCATATACCTACCTAGCAGAATTTGTACCCCCTACGTTAAAGAAATATAATGTTTTTTTCATCAACTAATCGGTTAGCTACCTATGTTTCTTTCTTATGGCGACCTCCGTGGTCGAGTGGCTTTGTACACCGGTTTTCAAGGTGTTGGTTTGTGATACCACCGTTGTCTCTGATTTTCATAACACAAGTGCTTTAGCTACTTACTTTGGAATCGGAGCAATGTATGTGATGTTGTCAAATATTTATTATTTATTTATACAACGTGTAACAGAAAGGGGGTATCAACCCAAAAGGGAAAAATAGTGTACCTTGTGTAGAATCTTTGTGCAAAATTTCAATGAAAAAAAAACACCTTTGAAAATTATTAAAATTCTTACCATAATCCATTTTATTAATTTTTGCATGTAAACAATTGTGGCACAACACTATTGAGGTCACTGTCCTTTAATCACATTTCGCTTCTATCACCATGTCCCCGCCCATTACATTATTCTCCTTGCATATCCTGGTCGCCTGGTACTGGCGGCGCTCGCGCCTCTTGGATAGGTAGGAAAGTAGCACGCGCGCGCGGACCACGGCGCGGCGCGGCGCGGCAAGCATCAAAGGATTTCGGCGGCATCGTCAGACGAGTCGGCGTTTCATTCGCGACTGTACAAACAATAATGGTACTAAGTCCTCTATTGTTAAGAGTAATTTTGCTATGGCAGTTTTTATTTGATTTTTAGGTTTATAATTAAATAGGTACCGATTTTTTTATTACATCTAACTAATTAGGTGCCTACGTAGGTGTACATACTTGTTGTATTTAGGTTAGGTTAAAGGGGGTAAATTAAATTAAGTAGGTAATTTAAATGTAAATTAAATTAAATAAATTAAGTGTGACACTTTAAAACCACTTAACTAATTATTAAACTTACTTACTTTTCAAAGATAGGGTTCGAAATGCCGTCCTTCCTGTTGTATGCACAGACCAGCTCGCCTGTAGCTAGACGCTCTGGTATTTCGCAGCATCTCCGACGTCACAGCGTTGAATGCGTCGATTATGCGCTGCTTCATTAGTTCTCTTGATGAACACTCAACGGCATAAACGATATTTTTAATGTAACCCCATAAAAAGAAGTCCAAAGGAGTGAGGTTTGGGGACCGCGCAGGCCAGGCAACGACGCGGCCTCCTCTTCCTATCCACTGAGGGAAGCGCGCGTTTAAATGGTTTCGCACATCAGTCGCAAAGTGCGCCGGAGCACCGTCGTGCTGAAATATTAGGTTATTTCCCATGACGAGGTTAACGTCTCACTCATCACTGGCATCACCGTTAACTCATCATCCAGATGGTTTCTGAGGAACTCTAAATAATTTGCGCCATTCAGGTTTTGCTCCAAAAAATGTGGTCCCACGAGAACATCTCCGATGATACCAGCCCACACGTTGATCCTCCACTGATGCTGGAACGATGACTCGGATGATACATGGGGGTTTGTGTGCGACCAATAATGTTCATTGTGCACATTATTAATCCCCGCTCTTGTGAAAGATGCTTCATCTGTCCTTAGAATTTTGGAGGCAAAATCAGGTGAGTTTTCGACCTGAGCTCGGTACCAGTCGCAAAACGACACGCGAGGTAAATAGTCAGCAGGAATCAGCTCCTGCGTGCGCCGATAGTGATATGGGTGCTGGCCATCTACGTGCAACACTCGCCAAACTTGCATGTGGTTAGCAGCCTCCAATGCCAGGGCAGCACGACGCGTACTGGTCCGTGGGTTATCATCGAAGTGCTCCAGTATAGCTTCTTCAAAATCCGGATCTTGGGTCGTCGGGCGGCCGCCAGTCGCGTTTGTTGGATGAAACGAGCCGGTTGAATACAAACGATTCACCAGGCGCCTGAAGCAACGCAATGAAGGCAGATGCCTACGTTCAGGTGCAGCTGGTCTACCTACTATGAACCTTTGATTATACAGATCCCGTGCTGCACTCAAGTTACCGTCAGTGGCACCCACACAAAGAATCATTTCATAATATTCCGGATTACTTAAAGACATTATCACGCAACTAAAAACCGATACTAGATGTCGAACTTGTTCACACTAAAGCGGGTAGAGAGCGACTGACTAATTAATTTGATTGTGCATGCAATGCAGCGGTCGTGCATGTTTTTTTCTACCGCTTCGGAATCCTAGTATCCTAGTACTTAGGGTAACTCTCCCAATTATTGTCATCACTACATATTATAAGTCTGCTGTCTGTCTTTCTGATCTCGGGAACGTGTGGAGGTTCTAGTTGAAATTAAAACCATATACTCAAGTCTACAGTCTCTTGAAGCTGTGAAAAATCAAACTTTTAAGTTATTTAACTTTTAAAAAATATGGCCGTTTATGCCGCAAAAAACGCATATTTCGACACTCTCAAGGGAATCAAAATTCATAAGGTACTTCCCGTTGACCCAGAACTATGAAATTTGGCAAGTAATATCGTCTTATACTAAAAATACAGGAAAAAGTCTGAAAACTATACATTTGTAATTAAATCATTTGTAATCAATCAAAAACTGTCTGTTTATCCGTCTGTCTGTCAAGACCCTTTATCTCGGAAACGTGTGGAAGTATCTAGTTGAAATTAAAACCATCTACTCAAGGCTACAGTCTCTTGAAGCTGTGAAAAAATCAAACTTTTAGGTTAATTTAAAAAAAGATACGGCCATTTAAACCCTATTTCGACACTGGGAATCAAAATTCATAAGGTACTTCCCGTTAACCTAGAACTATGAAATTTGGCAAGTAATATCGTCGTACACTACAAGTACAGGTAAAAATCTAAATACTTACGTTTGTAATAAATTAATCAATTTATAGTCATAGTCTTGAACAACTGGCATAAAGTTCGACCTTTTTCTGTGGAAAATTTCAATCAAATGCAATAACCCGTGAAACTTTAAAACGATCTACGAACCGACAAATGTGTGTATGGAATATCGTAGTCCCCTATTTCAACATATTTACCTATTCGTCATATGTTTGCCAAATATTAACAAGCACCAATAGCGAATACAAATAAAGTGCTAGCATGATATACCTCTTGTCCATTGTTGAACAAGAGGTATCCCTCGCATTTGTTCCACAATTGGTCCGTATTGGGAATCAAACCTAGAACCTCACAATTTGTGAGCCGCATTTTAGAGGTTGTTGAAATACTTATTGAAAAAAAAAACCATTTATTTTTTACACTTTAATCATTGCCATTTTTTGGCTCCCTTACCCTAGGGTCCCACCCCGCCGCCCATATTGCGGATGATATTTGATTGGTGATGTGGGCGGATCTTATTGATCGTAATTGGTTACCTATCGATTTGATATTGTTATTGGACAGGTGGGTGGGATTCAAGATTAGGGTTAAGTTTTAAAATGGATGCATACCGCTTTCGAACTCATAATGCTCATGCATGTTTTCAACAATACTTACAATTATTCTTACGAAATTTCTGATAATGTATGGATTTGGGTCCGGTTGTGTAGTTCACGATTCGAAGGTTCAGGGTGTGATTCCCGGTGGGAACATTGTCTCGCAAACCTCATGTAGCAACAACTTTTCCGATAGTAGCTAATAATCCTACGTAGGATCAAAGGCTTGACGTGCTTTCCAAAGCATAATCATTTATTTTCTCGGAGAATCAGGCGATTCTGCTTATTTCTTTGAACAAACTACAGCTTTTTAAGATTTATTAATTTTTGTGTAATCCGAGAGAACGAAATTTCACTCTTACATAAAATAAAATTTCGGATATAATGTCCGGAACCCATTTCAATAATGTGTTCAATTACCAGGAGCACAGCTAGGAGTGAAAGGGGTGGTAACTATACCAAAAGGAGCGGTCATAGGTCAATACTCCTTAACAGCTGATTGCTCGCTAGTGTTGTGCGAATTTAAATTGAATACATGGAGAATTGGAATTCAACTATCTATTAGTAATTATAAAATGAACTTGGAAGGTTAAATGCTCAAGCATATGCTTTGTAGGCTGTGTCAGAATCGGTACACTTCGGGTTGATACCCCCTTTCCGTTACACGTTGTATAATAAATTATATGACTGACTAATTTACTAAAATCTCTTTTTTTGTCCACAGGTACAAATTATTTAAGCCCTATACCAGAATTGGTTAGGATCACATAGAAAGGAAATGTAAGTGATTATCTTAATATATTAAATCGTAAACTGACTGACTGACTGACTGACATATCAACGCACAGCCCAAACCACTGGGTCTAGAGATTCCAAATTTGGCACGTAGGGTTCCTTGAAATCTGTGCACTAAGGAAGGATTTTTCAAAATCGCCTCGCGTGGCCTCGTGCGAGGCCCGCCCTCACGCGCAAATGTCCTGCCACGCGAGGCAGCGCGCTTGGTGAGGACCCGCCTAATCCCGTAAAACGGCTGGTCGGATTTTGATGAATTTAAAACATAGAATACTATTAACTTCGGACGAAGTCGCGGGCAGAAGCTAGTGTACTATATTTATTCAAGCCAGAAATAGACCACAAGAATCTGTAAATAACTTCTATATTTTTTCTATTTAAGATTAATTTTAAGTATTTATCGGCTCTTACACAGTTCCATCTAAATTCACTACAGATACATTGTCTATTTACACGCTAGTATAAATAAGTTTATGATTTACACAGTCGAAGACGTCAATTAATGCATTGTGGTTAATATGCCATTCAATCAGTGTCGTGTTTTTTATATTATTATTATTATTATAAAATGAATGGGGAATGTCTAAAAAAAAACAAATTGGCTGGATATTTTTTATAGATGAATTGAATAAGCTCCCTTTAGTAGAAAAAAGTTTCATTATTTTTGGTATCGTGAAAATAAAAAAAAACGCTTCGTCGTTGCAAATAAATGTATGGAAGTAACAGCAGAATGAAGATTATCCTCTGATCACCACATATAAAAAAAAGTCAACTGACAGCTGACTGCTTGTCAGTTGACTTTTTTTATTAAGCAGTGATTAGGGAATAATTTCAAGTCTATTGTTACAATTTCGTCCATTCATTAGTGAAGACGCAGTAATTTTAATTTGTTCACGCAACCAAAAATTCAGAATATCTTTTCTATTACTACTGATTAGCTTATTCCTACCTATAAAAATATTCAGCCAATTTGATTTTTTCAGACATTCCTCACTAGCGTATCTGACTGCGGTAGATTGCCTTACAGTTTCCCCGCGTCGATAATTTTGCTCTATCACAATGACCAGGCGTTTTCATTCTATAGGTACTTAATTGAAAATTGTGTACAACAATGCACTTAGATATTCTTCTTTTTCATTTCTCGTCTAACTACATAATATTACCTTTATACAACTACCTAATCCTTTGAATTTTACAATATAAAAATAAATATTTGTTTCTCTATCGCCTTAACTACTATTAATTACGGCAACCTGACATTTAACAAAACAATGGAACTATAGAAGTTTATATTTATATCTACCTCCTTACTAATAAAGATTGTATAGCAGATACATCTGCTATACAATTTTATTTGTCTTTTGTTTTGTCCCTTTCTTTTTAATGTCAAACTTAAATAGTTTGACAGAGAGTAACCATTGTGTAATTAGACATCTGCTATACAATCTTTATTAGTAAAAGGGCTAGTAGACAAACGTTAGTTATAAAAAGCCTTGCAAATACCTTTTGATTTATCAATGATGTTCCTTACAATTCCATGACCTTAAGCGGTGTAGTACTAATACCGTGCATAGACAGTGCCTTAGTACTAATTAGTTTTATTATAAAATGGTATAGGAAGAGGAAATTCCATTAATCAGACCTTACGTCGCGTGGCTGTTAGTTAGTACTTCCGGTTTTCATCAGCTGTGTGTTTCATCAGCTCCGTATTTCCTTCCACACAACAATTCTTGGACATTTAGTATTGTGATTTGTCTTTTTATTTCAATAATTGTCTGATAATCTTTCTTAATTAAGCTAGAACTTGCTCATCTACTATTATTTAGTAGATGAGCACGGGCTAACTTACTTTATTTAAGGGTTTTTCAGTAAATACCTCACAATAAGATTTCTTAAAGGTCCGCCCTATATGGAATTGGTAATGCAGAACTCAAATAATCTTGTATGCATAGTTTGTATAAGTTGTACATTTTTATTGTTAATCAAACAACAGCTATCAATGCCAAATCGAAGTCCTATAGACATTACGTTTTCTTAATTTCGGAAAAAACAAAGTTATTGTGGTTTGTGCAGCCATGTTTTCACATTTCATAGTGACATTTCTGCCCTTTGAAGATTTAATGTAGATAACGGAACATTTTAGATGAGTCGTTGTTTCCGTAGTGTTTCCATATCAAATACTATTTATCATTCATAAACCTTTTTCTACACGCGCTGAAAATAAGGGAACTTGATTCATGTACCATTAATATCATTGGCTATATTTTAAAACAATTTCAATCGTATACCTACAAGGTGCTACAAGCAATTTTTCCATGGAACGTGCCGGTTCTCCTTTCCCAAATAGTTTTTCAATATAACTTTGTTAGAAAAGAACACAGGATTCGAGACTTTATATTCTGTGGTCTGCGGAAGTCTGCGAGACGCGGGCACGCTGACAATCAAGCGACTCTACTCTGGGTACGTCGTCGCCGTCGTAAAAATACGCTGACAAACCAGTCAACAATATAATTAGAGTAGTTATGATTAACCTAATTATAGCTAATCACTTAAATTAAAAATTCGTAACTGTTTACCATTTAAACATTGCGTGTCGCCACCAATAACGGAAGTTCTCATATAGACGAAATGCCCAAAAGTTCAGGGTCTATCAACAGTTATTCGCGAAATCACGTGGATATCACGCTTTTACTGTTATTCATCGTTAGGTTTCAATTAAGGGACACGCCCACACGCGCCATTTTTTTCTTGTAATTGGAATGTCATCTCAAGGGTTTTCCTGACTTTATAAGGAAACGGTTATCAGTTTAATTCTCTGAGCAATTAGATGCACGTGTTCAAGTGTGTTTCTGCCTAACATGATTTATTTCAACTATATTCCTTCAAAAATGTCGAGACTTCTAGACAGCAGCACAATGCGATTTATTTAACAATGTGTACATCAGAAGTGACCAACTTCAGAGCGCTGAGCTTGCGGTACAAAATGCCGTAGCTACCTACGTATTTACTCTTCGCAATACATTCTCGAGTGAAGTTGCAGCGGATCATTGTCTATTGTCAATTTTGATCGCATTGTACATACTTTCATAACACTATACATCCTCATAAAATGATAAAAGTCATATTTGGATTTCTATGTGCTTTTATTCCGATCAATATTGACATAATTGTGACGTTTCGCACTCTTTGATTTACAAGAACTACGGCTATATTTGGCCAATATTGTGCAGTCATTAAGTGAATTTCAACCACAACATTATTATTGTGTTTGGGTTTAAAATCATCAAGTTTGTTAGTAGGAATTCTCGAATTTAAGAGTACGGTTTTTGTCAACATTGAAATAGATCTTGGATTCAGATTGGTTTAAAACTAACTATCGGATTCGAGAAGCCTTTCATTGAGAAACATGTTTCAGACACAAAGTTTTTGAAACAACGTATATGTTTACAGAAACAATGTTTCGGGGATTTGGCCGTCCACATCTAGTCCACATGTCAGTAAATTTGTAGCCGAGCAATCCCATAATATCGGCTTTGTTTCAAATAATTACATGAATTTAAAAATGCTGGTCGTCCCACACTACCGAAACAGATTTGTTTCAGTGCTCTCCACTACCATCGGGGAATACAGAAACATTGCTAGAACCACTATGTTTCAAAAGTTTCAGAAACTTATAAATTTGTTCCAGAAACACGTCAGATTTTGTTTCTGATACAAGTGATTATAAACAATTGTTTCTCTGTGAATACATAACCAAAGTATGCTAGTAACAAGTTTAACGCTTATTTAACCCTTCAACGCCCGGAAAATGAGACACAATAGATTATCCATTGTTAACCGGCCAATGCGGCCGCTCGGGCGTTGATAAATTGTGAACCTTAGAGGGATTGAATATTCAACAGCGAGCTTCTCAAGGATAATGTTATGTAAGTAATAAAAAAGGGTAAACATACTTTATATAAATAAAGACTCCAATATGCACAATATTTTATTATTTTAACTCGTGAATATTGTTTCACTATCCGTAAATTGTTTAGCGATCTTATTTCAGTCTTATGGTATAATAAGTTAATAAATTAAATATTGTTCTGCAATGAACCAGTGAGGAATAAATCTATTGACAGTTTTTTACACTTAAACTGCAATGTGGCACCAAAAAATTAAGAATAATATTGTTGGTAAAATAAAAAAGAGCTTTGTCTGACGTCAATATTAAAATCGTCTATTTTTGTAAATTCTCCAATATCTTTTGTTCTCTTCCTCATTTCATCCCTTTAGTTTTATAGTACGTAAGATACAGATTTTAAATCGAATCACTATAATTAACATACCTAATGCTTTATTTTAACACCACAATTCTTCATTTTTGCTTACACAATATTGTATGTTTCTAATCTAAGTTAAAAATAAATCACAGATATGCTTTTTAAAAAATACCATGTAAGTACATAAATCGGCGAAATTGGAAATTTTACGTTAAAATATATAATATTATTGGTTAAAAGTGATAATAAAGTTTTTCACTTAATTTATTTTTTATAACAACAACCGGAAAAATATATAATCCCACCCTAGGGTGGGACTACACTAGTGTAGTTAACATACTTACTAGCAAAAAATAAAAATTGAAAGGTCTCTCAAATCCGTTATAATTTAATTTAATTTGCCTATTTTGCCGATATGCGTTATATAATAGCGCATTTTATATAATGCGTTAATAAATGCTATCTATCTTATAATAAATATTAATCACAACCAAAAAAAGTTACGAGAGAAAATCAGCGAATGCTGTATGTCATTGTTATGTTAGGTACACATATATTTTTCAAGACATGCAATAACTGTAGTAATGCTGACTAGTGACTACATTATCCCCCAATCCTGTTTAATCATATCTGATCCTTTTTCTGCTATCATATACACTGGAGCGTTCGTATGACTTGCAACTATTTCCGGCATAACACTAGCATCGATCACTCTCAAGTTTTGTATCCCGTGTACTCGTAACCTCGAGTCGACCACAGACGAAGCATCTTCTGCAACACCCATCTTGCATGTACCACTCTGGTGATATATCGTGAATGTAAACATCTGTGCATGACAAGCGAAGTACTCATCGCTCCCAAATGGTCCATATTTCAAACATTCTTCGATCGGAACGTCATACAACTTCGCACCCATCTTTGTCATCGCCGGCTGTCTTGTGATCTCTACTGCCAATTTCATTCCTTCCACAATCTTTTTCAAATCTTCCTCATAATCAAAGTAGTTTGGAATTAGAATTGGTGGTGCTTTTGGATTCCTGCTCTGTAACATCACCCTTCCTTTAGATTTTGGCCGCATCAACATTGGGAATACCATAAAAGCATCCGTTTTTCCCATAGGTGCAAACGTGTCACTGAATATATTTTTATCAAAATTGAAGTTGTATTGTAACAAAGGGTCTGCCATTAAACTGGAACCAATGAATAGTAGTTCCATATCTGGCCAGCCTTTTGGATTAAACTTGTCCTTTAAATCAGTAAATACAACAGCTTCGCAACCACCAGGGATGGACAAAGGTCCCCTGTGCGACTTCA
This sequence comes from Catoptria pinella, assembly GCA_963556745.1. Classification (NCBI taxonomy): domain Eukaryota; kingdom Metazoa; phylum Arthropoda; class Insecta; order Lepidoptera; family Crambidae; genus Catoptria; species Catoptria pinella. Next base: position 6,511,871 of record OY750779.1, read on the forward strand.
TCCATCTGAATACTATGTCTAAGTGGTTCAAAATATATTCTGTTCTCAAACTGAAATTTTGAGGCCGAATGACGAATTGCAGACCTCCTGCTGCTATATGATCCATTAAATTGTAGCCAACAGGAAGATCCTTGACAACTTTTATTTTAATTGTGTCTAAATGGTGTTTCGGTCCAATTCCAGATAACATTAGCAATTGAGGGGAATTTAGTGCACCTGCAGACAAAATTACTTCTTTGCTTGCTAGTATTTTGTATTTCATACCATGTTTTTCCAATTCTACACCCACAACTTTGGTTTTAGTGTCGTCAAATATTAATTTTGTCACCAAACTGGCTTTGGTAAGGTGAAGATTTCTTCTGCCGTTTATCGGATGTAAGTAGGCCCGGCTCGAGCTGTGCCGCGTTCCATTTTTCATTGAGAGTTGTAAATAGGACACGCCTGCTGGGCTTGCGCCGTTGTAGTCACCGTACTTAAAACCGAGTTGTTTTGCTCCCTTTACCCATGCTTTACTTGTTGGAGTACGGAATGGAGCATGTTCGATATTGAGGTAGCCTTCATTTCCGTGATGCTTCGAATCGTTGAATGAAGGTATTTGAAAGTTTTCAATCTTCTTGAAATATGGTAAGACTTCGTCCCAACCCCAGCCTTCGTTTCCCATGTCTCTCCAACTGTCGTAATCTGGTTGAGAGCCTCTAGTGTATATCATGTAGTTTAGGACGCTGGAGCCTCCGACAACTTTTCCTCGTGGCCAATGGCATTGTTTGTTATCAAAGCCGGCGCAGTACCGGTCCGAAGGTTGTGTTTTGTACTTCCAGTTAGCTTCGGTGAATTGAAGGTAGTTTGCGACTAGTGGGATGTCCATGACGTAGTTTTCGTTGACACCGGCTTCTACTAGCAACACTTTCCATTCTGGTACTTCTGTCAGTCGGTTCGCTACGACGCATCCAGCCGTACCGGCGCCTACGACGATGAAGTCGTACTCTGAGAGGAGGCGTGCTTGGTCCGTTGGTTCTTGGTCTAGTTGCCTTGTGCCTTCGTGGACGAAGTTCATGAAAGACGCGACCGGGTTGATGTACTGTGTTTCGGTGGGGAGCACGATGAACAACACCCAAAGCGCCGCCAGCGTCGACGGCGCGCGATATCGTTGCATCTGGAATGAGGATAGACCAAAATTAGAGTAAGCCTTGTTCAGTATGCGTACGAGTGGAGGATGAATGAACCTCGCGCAAAGGGCACTGCTATTTACATGAGATGATACGTGACGTCGCATTCTAATCATTTACCTTTGTGAATATATTTCTTCAATAAAATGCAGTACAATTTTTCATATTGTCTATTACAATCGGACTTGTAAAAGTCTTTTGATGTTTGTTAACATAATTTTTTTTTTTTTAAATATTTTGACGTTTATTACCCTTGACAACTTTGGAGTCTAGCAATGAAATAATAGAATGATATTTTATTTTGTTGTTTTATACAGAGTAATATGCTGATATTAAAAAGCAATCAGTGCGAGTATTTCCCTAAAGTGAGGTCATACTTAAGCTATTAAGTAATGTTCAATAAAATCGACTTTAAATTTTTTTAGCTTGTTTTTGTGTTTTAGTTTGCAAATTGTGCGTATGAAGAAGATATGGTCAATATTTTTATTTCACTATTTGATTTTTAACCTATTTAACCGTTAAATTAATGTATCCAATTCCTAATAATAAATAAAATTACCGATTGTAACTAAAAAAAATGGTAGGCTGATTACAATGCATTTATGAAGGGCAGAGCAAATAATCCACTCAGGACACAGACAAATCCTATGAGTAAACTTGACTCGTTATTAAAACATTTATAATTGAGTAGAAAGCACAGCTGTACACCAAGAAGAAACTGTAATAGTTTGGCTGTATGCTCTATAATCATTTGCTACAGCTGCATCTATAGAAACAAAAACGTCATATCAAAAAGTGACTTTGTTTAGATGTCACTTGGGTCTCGGGGTTTATACCGCCCTTTTTCTGTTACCAATTTATTTTGTAAAAAGTTAAAAATACAGTTTATTGGATTAATGTTATACAGTCCTTGTGGTTTTATTTGGTAGTTAACATGGTACTTCAGATACCAATTTGTGAATTCAGCTATTAACAAAACGAACTTTTAAAAACATTAAAAAAAACTCGAAAATCCATCGAAATCAAATTGGATTCAGTATTGGGTATTTTTATGGTTTGTTTGTATACCTAGTGGCGAAGGGCCCATACAAGCCGATTTCCATCGGCTAACCTTTTAAAAATCCCAACCCATCGATCCACTGTGCAGGTAGATCGGCCTACCTCCGCCATAATTTTAACCCTCTCCACTGTAACCTTCCTTCGTACGTTAAAGGATCTTAAGATTTATTGAAAAAAAAAACATTGTAGTAAGTACTTAGAGTGAATGATGATTAAATGAAAAATTTGTTTTCCCGGATGGCTGTTCTCTAAATTCTACCGGATCCGTATGCAATAAGTAGTCAATTGTGTAAAAAAACCGGACAAGAAAGAGTCGGACTCGTCGACCGAGGGTTCCGTACAAACTTGGTGATTCATTACGTACTTTAAATAAATACTATATTATTTTATGATTTAACTACAAATGTATCGTTTTCAGATTATTCCCTGTACTTGTAGTATAAGACGACATTACTTGCCTTTCATACTAGATCAACGGAAAGTACCCTATTATTTTTCGAAAGTGTCGAAATATGCTTTTTGCGGCCGTATCTTTTTTACGTTAATTTAAAAGTTTGTTTTTTTCATATCTTCAAGAGACTGTACAGTTCGACTGAGCACCTATATGGTTTAAATTTCAACTCGATACCTCCACGCGTTCCCGAGATAAAGGGTCTTGGCAGACAGACAGACGGACAAAAAAAGTGATCCTATAAGGGTTCTGTTTTTTTTCCTTTTGAGGTACGGAACCCTAAAAACGACGTATTAAGGTCTCAAAATAAAGGACACGGCACAGATATTTTAAATCAAAAAACTTTTATTTGATCTGATTCAATCAAGCATTACTAGGCGGAAGTCCCAAACCATTGTGAAAAGAGAAATACATGTACGAGTAGCTTACTCCCGCAAAAAAAAAATATGCAGGATGCACCGCCCGCCCGCCCGCAAAAAAAATGCACATGCACACCACAAAAATATTAGTGCACAATACTTGCATTTAGCATGACAGCGACACACCTTGCACCTTCACCAATTAGACTACTCTACACGTGTTTCGCCCCAACCCGGAGCAGCTCCGGGTTGGGGCGAAATCAAAATACTTTGTAAATAGTTTATTTTTGTATAGTTTCCATTTCCTTTTCCCGTATTAGAAAATAAAATATTATACAAAGGTATAAAATTAGTGCTTCTCTACTTAGATAGATACCTGAGTATTTTCATTATGTATTAGTATTAAATTATTCAAATAAATGTACATGTATTTTAGTCAAGGTCCTAAGAAACCTACATTACTTCACATCATATTTGCTAAACTACATCTACCTACATAATATAATAATATGTATAACTAAAAAGAGCTATGGTATGCACGATAGGACGGTAAGTTAAACAGTTGAACTACGGAAACAGCTCTTATTACGTACGACGTAAAGACGGTCTCAAGGTCAACATGTATAGTCTAACGTGCCGTTAACTGTACATACATCAAAATATTTTCATTAATTTTGCAAAAGTCAGTAGGCATCTTTTTGTCTCTAATGACTCTTAAAGGTAATATATCACAAGATAAGACAAAAGTCAAATTCAAAATGGCTTTATTGAATAAGTAAACTTAAAAATTAAGCGCTTCTGAATGGTGTCTTATTTTCCTACCACCCGTTCCAGACTTTAAGTAGTAAGTTTTAATTTGAAAATTAAGGACTTTGAGGGTGGAATTATCAAAAAAGCTGATACACGTAAATAAGAATTTTCAGTCGTCAGCCTAAACACTAAAATTTGAAGATCCTTATTTCGAAACAGACGGACTTTCATTCAAACTTTATCCCCTATTTTAACCCCTTAGGGGTGGAATTTCCAAAAATCCTTTCTTAGTGGATGCCTACGCTGTATAAGATATCTATGTGAAAAATTTCAAGTCTCTAGGTTCAGTGGTTTGGGCTGTGCGTTGATATATCAGTCAGAAATTCTGTCAGTCAGTCAGGACTTTGAATTTCAATATAGATGTACTTAATTTTTCATGTAGCTGCTACATGAAAAATTGCTACGTTGTAGCACAGTATACTCGTAATATTAGTTTGGAGCATCAGGTAAGCTGTCATTTGTTTTCACAACGTTTAATCCACTGGTACTGATAAAATGCATTTACGTCAACGATCCACTAGATGGCAATTATCGACTTCCGCGAGGTAATGTATGCACAACAACCTGCTAAACTTGAGTATTTAACAATGTAAATGTGTGGTGTTCAAATGTAATATAATGTTCTGATTTACCACAATATAAGAATCTGACTCTCTTATCTACTTTTAAATTCAGTTACTTCTCTAATATGTTAGTGTGACCACATGTGTAATAAGATGAATGGAAGTAACGAATGAAAGGAGAATGACCATAGTTGTAGAATTTATTTTAATAAAAGAAGACCTTAGTCAAGGCCGTTAAATTTCTACCGACCAATGTTACAAGAAATGACTATCCATCAATCAATAAAATTATTTCAGATTGCAATAGTTTGTTTAATTTAACATTTGTGGCCAATGCAAAAGAAAAAAAACAAACAAGCCATGAAAAGGAAATGGCGACGCAAATAAACTGTTAGTGTTTTAAAAATTTATAATTTGGTGGTAAATCAGCAAGTCGTTTGCGTGAAAGCAAAGTTAAAAGGTAGTGATTCTATTCTTCTAGTGACAGAATTGATAAAAATAGAGAAAGGAAGTGTCGATGATGAAAGAATACTTCCTAGAGGCACTTCGTGCTACTTAGGACAACGGCGGGAACCGCGCGGTTTGTCACGCGATTTTGGTTACATTGCTGTCAATATGAGCTAACAATGTTTGACAAATCGCCTGTCATCTGCTGGAATCAGCGCAGTTTGAATCATCGAGGATTACGTTAGAGTGCGCGGACACTTTTAGTATATAAATCAATCTAACTACGTCAAAGAAGAGAAGAGACATTTATGTATGGAAGTAGGTAAAACGTCTAGTTAACAATTAACATAAAGTAGAAAATTAAAATTGAAAATAAAAAAACAAACAGAATAAACAAAAGAAGCCACAAAAACAAAGAAGAATATCGAAATACACACAGTTAAAAGCGCTACACAGAATCCTTGACTCCTGCTTTAGTCTCCTTCCTTCCATGACAAGAAATTTCTAATCATAATATCTCTTGACGTTGTTATCCGATACCATTATCTATTCAGAGTATACAATTAAAACAGCAGAGGAGCCCATTATACCCTAATATGTAATTAAGTGTCGAGCGAGGGCTGTGGTTTCAATAAGTCTTCATAATAACGCTCTAATGATGCCGATAGCATTAAGTGATCAATATCACGTCGAAGCTTGAACCAGGTCACATTTATAAATATGTGGTTTTCTACGAAATATTAACGTATACGTTATTATAATGCTATTTATTAAAATTTTTTTTTTTCTTTGAAGAAATAGCTATTTCTTTTTTACCCACGACGGACGGAACGGAACGGGGGCGGTATATGCGTTTGGGGTTAGAGGTTGTTTGGATGTATGTCCGTTACCATTTTTCTCGGGACGACTGGGCGGATTTCTATGCAGTTTTTTTTGCATTCAAAAGGTTTTATTTCAGAGCAGTTTCTTAGACATGTTTCACGGTGGTAGACCACTAGGTGGTGCAGCAGCAACCAGATAAGTTGGCACTTTAAGGCTCGGTTGCATCATCTTAATTTAACTACAACTGTACATGACACAAACTTATCTGAGCCGGTGGCCGAAACTGAAACTAAGTGTTATTACATATTGTTACCTAGGCTACGACATAGACGACAGCGACGCTGTGACCGAGTCAGATAATTTTGTGTTTGTTAAAGTTAAGGTTAAATCAAGATGATGCAACTCAGCCTAAGAGTTCTCAAAAACCATTACCCGATATTCTCAAAAACCACTAAACCGATATTCTCAAAAACCACTAAACCGATATCAGTGTAGTTTTTTGCATTCAAAAGGTTTTTAAGGGTTTAATACATCTAATTCGACAAGTTCAAACAATACTCTTCTATCTTAAGTTAGAGCTGGTGTTAGTAGAACTTAAATTTAATAAACTATGCCGTTGTTAGGAATATACAGTTCAAAATTTCACATACAAATACGGAATGCGCTGAATAAACTTTTTAAGACGTTTCAATACTAAAAATTAATCAAAATTAACTTACATGTTGTGTCGATGACAGGCAACATTTCTATTGTCCGCGGTAATAATAAAATCAGCTATTATATAATATATTTATGTTGCGCAAAATTTGCCGGATATCTATTCTTATCAAGCAGATATTTGTATCAAAATTAGGTAACATACTTGTGCAAGGATAGGTGTAACAATTATGGTGCTATTAAAAATGCAAAGTGTTTGTTAATTATTAAGTTTTCAAACAGCCCAACAATATTTGATTGCTGGGCTGTTCTAAGAAAATTATTAGTAGCCAAAATGTGACAAATATAATAATTTGAATAAAAGTACATTTTTAAAACTAAACTTCAAAACGAACGCAGCAAAGCTGTGGTGTGCTACAGACTACAGTTAAGTATTGTGGGGAATAACTGGCGATTTAATAATCTTAATCACGACAAAAAGGCTTTTTTATCAACAGCGTTTCAACAACAATATAAATTATTAACACATAAAATGAAAATGAATAGTTATTAAAGTAATACTGGTTCTTTGAAGTCAAACAAAGGAATAATTCGTAGTCTATTTAATTATGTTTACATGTAAGTTAATTGTCCATACATGCCTCGTATGAAGGAGGTACTTGTGTAAATCAAGTAAAATGGCTTATACGACTCGTAAAAATTGCCTTTGCTATTTTTCTTATTTAATTTAGGTTTTTCAACAATGGACACATTGACTATTCAATTAAACTTATAAAGTGTTACAAAAAACCTTAAAGCCGAATATGGTATGGTAGATTGGGACCATCAAACTGAACTACTTTTACTACGGTAGCAACTCTGAAATCGCGAAAGATGTTGTTGACCAGCTGTTTCATACATTTTGATATTTCGTCATTGACTATTGTATGAAACAGATGTTTTTTTTTCTTGATTTCAGAGTTGGTCCCATAGTAAAAGTTGTTCAGTTTGATGGTCTCTATCTTGTCAAAAAGTATCGATTTATGAATGATAAATGATGATGATGCACTTTATGCTTTTGTCCGATCTTTTTAGTCTGATCCCAGACTGTAACGTGTAAAATTTGGATTTGGGTCAGCAGCGCTAATTGAGTCAATACTGTGCGGTAATTGAGTGAACTAATTGCGATAGGTATTGAAATCTTTCAATTAATAAAAGCAAGATCGAATTGTAAAATAGAAGTTAAAAATAGATTAAGTTCGACAGTGGAATTGTTATTGTATTCAAAACGACAGGATGGGAAGAAAAAATTACAAGCAAACAGCATTATAAATAGATTTCCACAGGGTAACGCGATGATATAGATAATTACTCGTAACATAATCATGTCACGCACAACACATACAGTATGAAAACGGATCAAGATCAATCGGTCGTCTGACGTGATGTGATGTACCCGTTGTAGTTCGAAAACAACTTTTATTACGTAGGGCATAAAGACGGTCTCAAGGTCAACATTGTGACGTCTGATGTGCCGTCATCTGTACATGTGCCTTGTTTTATATGCGTAAGTTGTTGGCAGAGACCTTATCTATTGTGTGATAGAATGGCACAGGGTTGTCCTCTTCTTTACTGTTTTCCGATCTTGAGGTAGCACTAATAAGTATTCCAATTCAGAGTCTAAAGTAAGGATTGGTACATCTTTAAAGAATTCGGATGCTTTTTTATATAGGTATGGACGAACCTTTCACACTTAGGGGTGTCACTATGTGTAGTAAAAGACGCGACTAGATTTGGAGATAATACCTACATCTGCATATATCATATATCATACTTCCCAAGAAAACGGTCCAACACTACGAATTCCAACCCGCCTGCCTAGTCTGGGGATTATAGCAATATTGGAACATGAAAGAGGCTTGCGTTCTGCAGTGGTTTTTTTTTAATGAATTTTGTACCTTAATTGCGAGTATTTTACAGAGTCTTACAGAAGCATTCAAGCGTGCTTCTATACAGAGTCTAAGGGCTGGTTTACATTATCTTAGCTATTAGTAGAGAGTAGACGTACATAGCCTGCTGTGTTTGACGTCTTTTTAAAATCAACGAACATGCCAGGCAATGTACCTCTGCTCTCTAATAACAGCTAAGATAATGTAAGCCAGCCATAACAGACTTTAGAGAATACTATACGGGCAGATTACAACTGTTGCATGTTGATAGGATTGCCAGATTTTAGGGTATAGGAGTGGGCTCAACGATGCGGACGCATTTGAAAAAATATGGTATAGTCAAGAAGTCGTGATAGTCATAGAATAGATTTGAAATTAGAATTGAACGTAAAATATGCTAACTAGCAATTGCAATTTTTAAATATAAGATACGAGCCATTATATTATAAATACACTGCGTTGCTTACACTCGCCGACTCGCATTAAGTATTCAGATGCATAAAATATGATTCATAAGTCCCTTTGAGATTCCTATTTTATGTAGGTGTGCCTACTACATAAAGGAAGATTAAAAATTCAAAATAATGTGAATGTCTTGACGTCATTTTAAAAACCTGATCTGAGAGAAACGGGAAGTTTGCTAACGATAAGGTACTGAATTTGAGTGAGTTGATATGGAACATATTAAACCTTAATATTTCTTCGGAACGGTTGAAGTTGCTAAGTTGGTTGACATTGTTAAGAAATGCTGTCCCAGTTTATTTTGTACATACATGCTATGCTATTGGGATTTTAAGTAAAATAATTTTACGTTTTTAGGTCAACCAACAAAATCCAGATTAAGTAACGCGATAAACTACGTACATATATGTAACTGTATGATAACTACATAGGGCACGAAGATTACTGCTATAAGAAACCTAACGGGATAAAAACCAAAGTTGATGCGCATTATTTCTAGATCTACCTAAGAGCAGGTTAGCAGGTATTTAGCAGGAATGTTTTTTTATACAGAATACTTTGTTATAAAAATCCTATAAAACATTCTTAGTTGGCCAGATGTTGACAAGAGGTCAATGTAGTCTCGCAACGGTAAAGTAGAAAATAAAAGATTTTTTATGAATAAAGGAAATAAATAATCACTCGCAGTCGCAGATAGCAATATGTAAATTTCCTAAAATCTTGTGAGATCACCAAAGACTAATGGCAAAAATTTAGTTTTACGTAGAGATCGTTGAAATATTTCACAGGCGGAAGGAAGGTAGTAAAGTAGAGCCTATTCGGCTTGTGAGAGTTCCCGTTGTTAATTTTATTTGCTCTTATAGGTATTATTTTCTTCACTTTCAAACGATTATCGAATTCATTAAATTCATAAGATAAGAAATAAAAGTGTACATATCCACAGGAAGTAAAAATTATGTTTTTAACCGCAGTGGTTATCATTTAGGTACTTAATTATTTTACTACTTTATGTTTGTTTGTCCTTGTAGTCCCTGTAGTTTTGTTGTCCATAATATTAAAATCATGGTTTTTCTAATTGTAAGAATGGTGTTAGCAAAAAGGATGTCGTGATATTGTAAGTGTTGAGTAAAAAAACATGTGTTTTTTTTTGAAAATTAAAAACCAAATTGAAGTCTGAAGAAGTGTAAGAAATTTATTTATTTTCATACTTTCGACTGTCATTATTTATTTACACGGCCGTACCGTGTTTAAAAAATGTTGTGTTAAGTAGAGTTTACCTATCTGATATCAATTTCGAGAAAACTTTTCCCGGACGGGAATCGAACCCGCAAGAACATGATCTGGTGCGAGTCGTATTTTTTCTAGTATATTATTTAGTATTATATAAAAATAGCATAGTAAATGCTAAAATCTCAAAAATTAAAAACTTTTGCGTTTATCTTTATAATAAAATTTTTATTTCATTATCAATCAATAGAATATATTTTGTATTTCACAATCTGGTTAACTGGTTCTGCGGGTGATATTATAAAAGCGCATTGTAATGCGCTTTTAATAGCTAATCTGTCTCAGATAAGCTATTCAGAATTAACTTTTTGATTGAAAAACTAACCCTTAGTAATTTTTTGCCTCAAGCCACTGAATTATATTATCTGTGATTATACCTCAGTGAATCAAGCTAAAATATTGTTTATTCGCAGTTGTTTTGAAGTGTTATTGTCACACTATTACGAGTGGCTCACACATGTAGGTATATGGATAGCTTTGGAGCCAAGTAATCCACTGAATTCATTTTCATGATTGTATGGCATTTTCAGCACCGATGCAGCATTTCAGGCCAAAAATGTAAGTTGGATAGTTCAGTACCTTATTTTCTCCTCTGTTTGATAACTAATTATTTTGTTTAGTAGCTATTAACGAACTTTAATCTTATAAAAAATTTGAAAACAGTTTATTCCATACCTTCTTCAATAATAATAATTATTATGCTTGAATTTCGATGGCACTAGGCAACACTAGTTATATTAACTTTACATTTTTCCTCTGAGTTTTTTTATTTCACTAAGTTACTAAAAAGTAGTACAGGTTGATTAAGTGATCAGAAAAACTATTAAAGTTACTTTTATGCGGTTTTCACTATGTTCTCAGATTTTATCATTTAAGAATTTAAGTGAAACTTTATAATGAGTTATTTTATTACCTACCTAGAAATTTTGTAAATAATAACCAACAGAATTATCATCTGAATAAATATTTGGGAATTAAATTAATAAATAAGTATTGAGGTTTCTTAGCTGTCACCAATAGTCACCATGCGTTATTTCCTCTGCACACAGTGAATTAGCATTATTTGAATCTCATTGTAGAAAAATATAAATAATATTATTTTACATAGGTACAACTCTTATTGTTGTATTTATTATTGTTATATTTTTATGAGCTTCTACGAATGTTTATCGATTTTAAGTATTTTTATTTAAATTATTTGTTTTATAAAATATTTGGTTGTTGCTATAATAATTCAATGTGATGCATTATAATTGTGTATAGTAACTTCACGTTCCCCTGAAAAACGATGAACTTTTATCAGTAGTCTTCGTATTTTTCACTGAAAGAAGAAGTATTGTTTTTTGGTAAAGCTTGCTAAATCATCGATAAACTTACAATTACGGCCATCTTTCCTGAAAGTCAGCACATCACAAATTGCACGCACAACACACACTGACCCGTCGTGCGCAGGAGTCGAACCCTTGTCGATACTGTGGCGTGATCTCGCTCGTGGTCGACTATATCAACATGCAACATTCAGCGTGACATTGACCTTACTTATATTCAAGTTCACGCGCTCTTAGGGTAGCATTTCTTTACATGTTTTTTTTATGTACTACGTCAGATCATCTTTTTTATTTTCTTGTTTTTCTTTTTTCATTCTCTGCGTCAGCTTTATTGCGTATATTAACGATTACTTAACTTTAAGAGTTGTCACTTGACACTTACAAGGGTATAGTGTTTAGTGCCTCGCTGCGCCTAATTACTTCCTTATTTACTTTTTAATTTTGTTATATTTAATATTATTTAAACTCCAGTGTTTTTATACGTTATCGTTTAATGTTGATCGGGGTTTCTTAAAACAAAATCATTTTTCAAATGCTCCTTTCAAAGTTTCGATTGTACCCTTTATACGAAACACTATCAAGTTCGTATGACACTGAAAAGTTGACATTATTACCTACCTACTCGAAAATTTTCATTCGCTAAGCACAGATTACAAAAACCGGATACGTGCGAGTCGGATTCAAACTCGCACGTGTCCGGTACAAACTCGATGATTGATTACGTATTTAAATATATACATTTAAAACTCTAAATTGATTGATTGATTCATTCATTTATTGTGGGATAGGCGTAGAGCCCTAACGGCTGAAGGTAGAGGCACCATTTTTGGAGGGTAGAGATATCTTTTATGGTGTAGACACTAAGGATAGGTAGGATTATTAAAAACTCACCCCTTAAGGGGATGAAATAGGGGATGAAAGTTTGTATGGGAATTTGTATAGGAAAATTGAAATGTGTGATAGAGCCTTACCGGCTTAAGGTAAAAACACAATTTTTTGAAGGTAACTGGCAGATACCTTTCATGGTGTAGGTGAGCACTAAGAAAGGGTTTTGGAAAGGAAAGCGAAAGAGAAACTAAAATCTGTGGACCCAAAGAATTGGTTTCAGAAGAACGCGAACGGGAACGCGACCGGGAACGGGAACGGGAACGGAAACAGAGACGGGAACGGAAACGGAGACGGGATCGCTTTCTACCAGACCTATATTAAAGATTTTCTAAAATGTCCACGCGTTCGTACGCGTAGACAGGTAATAAGTCACAGGCAAAAGCTAGTAAATAATATATTTTTTATGATTTAATTACAAATGTATAGTTTTCAGATTTTTCCCTGTCTGTACTTGTAGTATACGACGATATTACTTGCCATATTTCATAGTTCTATGTCAGCGGAAAGTACCCTATAAATTTAAATTCCCTTGAGAGTGTCGAAATGTGCGTATTTTGCGGCATAAACGACTGTATCTTTTTTTACGTTAACTTAGAAGTTTAATTTATTCGCAGTTTCAAATGACTGTAGACCTGAGTACATAGTTTTAACTTTAAATGGATACCTCTCTACGCGTTCCTGAGGCAAAGGTTCTTGACTGACAGTCAGACGGACAACAAAGTGATCTTATAAGGGTTCCGTTTTTGCCTTTTGGGTACGGATCCCTAAAAATGACGTTATATTTTTTTACAAAATGCGAGTTTGACTAGGGGGCTGATACCATAATAAAATTGCACAGTTTTCATGGTCAACTGTGTAAAGAATATAAGTTTGAATGTGATACTATTACTACTGTGCGTAGGATGCTGCTTAAATATGCTTGTATTGTTGGCAGTTGTTTGGCTCTACGTATTTCTAAATATCATTTGCATTCGATACAATACTCGAAAGAAAAATTACGCAACTCGCATGTCTTTGTAGCATTTTTTAAATTTCTATTAGTTGGGATTTTTAATTTTAACCTAGTATACTGCTTCATTTTTATGCTCTTTAATATATACAGTTTCTACCATAGGCCTTCAAAATATTATTTTTAAGAAGTGATTAAAATTAAATAAAACAAATGTTTCCGAATCGTTTTTATTTCTACGAAATCATTGGCATTCGGCCTTACAAAGACATTCTCAAAGTTATTTTTTTCTGTTGCTTTACAATATTTAGATAGATTGTATATCCACATTATAAATTACGTTACGTAATTTGTGGACGACCCCTTTTTATTATTATATCAACTTGACATAAAATAAATAAAACTTTCTGTCTTCTTCAAGTAAAATAGTGTGTCTGATACTCTTCGATTTCATCTTTCAAAATCCAACTTAACATTGTAATTAACCTACTGAAATAGGTATGTAAATTATGTGTCTGGTTACTGGACTTTTTAATAGAAAGACCTAGTCTATCAATCGCATCGATCAATCAATAGTTCAATAACACTTTGTTTTTGTTGGGTTTTAGATTATATTAATTTAAATAGTTTCAATAAAAGTAAAAAAATCCAATGACCATAAAAATAATAACCAATTTTTTGTGAATAAATTATAATATTTTTTGTTATAACTGTTAAAAACTGGGAACAACCAATTCTCTAACTATTTTTATAGATTAAACTCCCCAATCTTCCTTGATTAAGTCTGCGGCTTTTTCAGCCACCATCATAGTAGGTGCATTCGTATGAGCAGCTGGCACATGAGGCATTATGCTGGCATCCACCACTCGTAACCCCCTAACGCCATAAACTCTCAACCGAGGGTCTACTACCGCCCCAGGATCGTCTTTCGGCCCCATTTTATTCGTACAGCAGTGATGATAAATAGTGTTCGTTATAGTTCTCATAGCACAGAACCAGTAATCATCAGAGTCAAAAATATGATGTGCGCAGTTAGGTAAAGGAATGTCGTGCAATTTACTCCCATATTTCTGGAAAGCCTTCGTCTTCGAAAGCTCTATAGCTTTTCTTATACCGTACAATATAACTTTTTGGTCGTGACCGCCGTCAGAAAAGTAATTTGCGTGTATAATCGGCTTTGAATATGGGTTTTTATTCTTCAATAGTATTCTACCTCTGGATTCGGGCAGCAGTAGCATAGGAAACACCATCCATGTATCCTTATCTTTGATGGGTCCATATACTTGGTCGAATATGTGTTCGTCGATTGCAAAAGCTTGTTGGTAAGTAGGCTGGGACACTAAAGAGCCTCCCACAAATAGTAATTCAAGGTCAGGGTAACCGTCATCATCTTTGGGATTATTTGTATCGATAAAGGCTAAAGCCTCAGTGCCACTAGGCGCTGACAAGGGGCCTGTGTGATGACTAAAATACTCAATAATGTTACCAAATGTTGTTATTCTTTCAGATCTAATGGAATCAGTCGTGTTGATCACGAAAGTGAGTCCTCCCAAAGCCCAATGGTCTTGCAAGTTATATCCGACTGGTAAATTAACAATCGTTGTAATGTTCTTCTCTGATAAGTGTTCTTTTGGTCCTATTCCACTGATCATTAGCAATTGTGGGGAGTTTATTGCACCAGCGGACAGGATGACTTCTCTTTGTGCTCGCACGACATATTTCTTGTCATTTTTATGAAATTCTACTCCGTATGCTCTTCTGGTCTGTGGGTCGATAAGTATTCTTGTCACCATCGCGTTCTTTGCTATATGAAGATTTGTGCGATGTTTAATGGGATGCAAGAATGCTTTGCTGGCACTCATTCTGGTTCCATTGCTCATCGTGAACTGAATGATGGAGTACCCGATTTGTTTTTCTGCGTTATAATCAACGATTTTCCCACCTGTTTCTAATCCTGCTTTCAAAAAAGCGTCTGATAATGGCGTTCTCCAGTTTGGGTATGTAAGTGTCATTTCTCCTTTGACAGAATGAAAACGCCTGTCTCTTGCTAGTTCTGGTATTTGCATATTTTCCGATCTCTTGAAATATTTGAGGATTGATTTGTAGTCCCAACCTGAAAAAGTTTTTTTTTCATATACCTATTATTTCATGGCTAAGTAATTATTAATATAGTGGAGTGTTGCTAAAGAACCTATTGCTTACTCTTAAAATCACATACAAATTATGAACTGGTTAGAACCCGAAAAAGAAGTTTAAAGGCAGATTAAAGTAATCTTTACTTTAATCTGCTTCAAATCAGGGTTTAAACCCTGCATAATATGCCGGATTCTTTTTAACATTTTACCTCGGTTTCCATTAGCTGCCCATCTGTCGTAATCCCTGCGATTGCCTCTAGTGTGCATCATAGAATGCAGTACGGAAGAACCACCGACGACCTTCCCTCTTGGCCACGCACAGCGGCCAGCTCTCATGCCCCTGCATCCCGCTTTCTGTAACGTTAATTAATAATAATAATCAATCTTGGGCGAGTAAGAGACAATTGATCATCAACGAAGAATTGGTAAAAATCGATTCTAGTAATTTGATACGTCCTAAGTAAGACTGATAAAACCCGATGTGAAACACTCTCTCTTCATTCATTCATTACGGGTGGTTTCCGCAACTCGACGTCTATAGCGCCTATTTTGTGTATGGAAAAACACTCTCAAAAAAATATTTCGCTAATGTGCCATAATTTGGCTATTTTATAATAGTAGAACGTATCTATACAATGACTTAAAGGTCACTGAAGCCAAAGACTTTATATAATCCAGTTGATTCTATCCTATCTGAATTTTAAGTGTTGAATTAATCATTCTGTTAAGTCTCAGGTAAGCTAATGTGTTACGTGCACAGATTTTTTTTGGCAATAAGCAAACCGACCTTCTGATAGTAAATGAATACTTGATTTTTGTCAACCGTGATCTAATTCCATGAATCTTAGCTGTGGTACTAATTAACTAACTAATAATATACCCATATAATTATGTTGTAGAGTTAAAAACAGTGGAGATATCGCATTAGTGGAATGTAGATGAAGGAAGTCTATAAAATCTAAAAATATTGGAATAATGTCAAATCCCTTGAACTAAGAACTAGGCTTCATAGGGAATTATTCAATTTTTTAACAGTAGTGGAAGAACAAAACAGCAAGATCCATTTCAATACCTATCTAGACCGGTAGGAACCAAATAACACCCCTATTTCATTAAAGAGCTTAAATCAAGTCCACATGTTATAATATGTGCAACAGTTTTAAATTGGATTGAAGTATGAATAAAGGGATAATGTAAATTATACTTATAATAAATTATGAGGACTTATAGGACTTGAACCAGTTTCCTCCTAGTTTACGATTAATCGAAGTTGAAGATACGAGAGTAAAGCTACAACCTTGTGTGGTTTGCGGATGCTAGTAGCTTCCTTTAAATTTAAATTTTCAAGGCTGTATGGTGAAGGGCAAACTTCAAACTTTCCTTGAGGAAAATTTTTATTCTATCCGCAACGTACGAGACTCGCTATTGATATAAAACTTACTACGATATTAAGTCCCTTCCGAACAATCGCTGATGTTTGTCGCAGATACAATGCTATTAATTTAACAATATACAACTGAAGTGAACAATTTCAGAGCACTTTTGCGGTACAAAATGAAGTATTTTAATCTGTAAATTTTTTCTTTCCCATACATTCTCGAGTGAAGTTGCAGCGGGTCACTGTCTTTTTGTCAATTAAATCGCATTGTGATCACAAAATCGCCGATAACGCTTACTCTCTCCACATCGGTTCACCAACTACAAGCGAATTCTATAATTATTATGTATAGGTTTTTGGCTATATTCGTACGTTTAGAAAAAACGTTTTCAAAAAATAACAAGAAAGTTACCTACTAAAATGTTCATTTAATATATTACCTGTGTTTGTTAACATTACAAAAGTTACAAAACTTCATGATGATCGGTGGAGTAGCTAAGACCACTTAAGGGCCCTCGTCTTAATAAAATTTATTGCTCGCTAAGTACATAATGTAGGTATCGAAAATTCACATACACTGATTGAAGCTAAGGTAAGAGGTATAGCAAAAAGTGTTCACATTAGGCACTTTTGCCTACTACTACAACGAACTATATTTTACTGAGGTTATTATTTGTAAATAAACTATAGAACCATAGCTACAATCTGTGTATGTGAATTTTCGATACGTTATGTACTTAGCGGGCAATTAATTTAATTAAGATGAGAGCGCCACTTTAGGGCTATAGAAGCCTTATGACGTGAAACAAACAAAACACTTTTGCATATATTATATTATTTTTAAATTTTGAGATTTTAGCATTCATAATGCTATTTTAATATAATAACAAATAATATACTAGAAAAAATATGGTTCGCACCAGATCATGTTCTCGGACGGGAATCGAACCCGCGACCTTTGGATATCCGGTCCAGTGCTCTGACCGCTGAGCTACCGAGTCACTATATTAAATTAGTTAAGAATTTAGGATAATCAACTCTTCCAGCTTGACCAAACTATTAAATAAAAATAAAAACATTATTATTATTAATTGCCAGGCATGCAGTTGAGACAACTGATAACAGCATTTACCAGTTTAAAATATTATAGTTACTACAAGAAAAGTAATCCAAATCAAAAGATGTGGATAACAATGTGGGTAAATCCCACTGCGTCGGTACTGCGTTTTTGTATTCATGACAATTTAGTATGATAATGTAATAATTGTCTTCAATAATTACAAGCAAACAGTCATAATCGAAGTAAAAACAGGCTTTGTTGTACTTATATGAAATGACATTTTTATAGCACTTTTAATACTGGTACGTGACTGGTAAATGTGAAACGTCTCATATTATTAATTTATAACATTTAATTGACCGCACATTGCATAAAATAATATAAAAATAAAATAATAAAACTCTTTATATGTCTAAAACATGGTATTACAGGTTTTAAAAACAAAGGAATACAAATATAAAATGTTTAGGTACCTTTATCATATAAATCTATCAAATCTTTGTTTAACTTATTAAATCTTTACATTTCAAACACAACTTTGGACTCCTGTTCTGTTCTGTCCTATAGGAACTTGAATTTACCAATTCATTGGGTGCAAAAAACCAGATCATAAATTTTGAGTCTGTGAATATTGGCCTTCATTCAACGAATACCAGTTCTGGTCAAGAAATTAGCTTTAAAACTTGTTCTACTAAAGTTCGTTAAACTTATGATCAGTGAACAAAACGATTTGTCATAATTATATGACTGTTATTATAGAAAGATGTTCTAAAAAGAACTGGTTTTTGAAACATTTGACAGATGAATTTGAGTCACCATGATGATTTTGGCCTACTTATAATGCATAGAAAAAAAAACAAAACAAAGTCCTTCATTCTTTATACTTACCTAACTAAATTCACTTTTGTAGATGCTTTTGTAAGTTTGACAATAGTGTTAATCATCATTAACATTGGTTTTGTGAGTATTTTGTTTGAGAGTGATAAGAAAGAACAGCGTATTTTTCCACTCAGGGATCCCGGATCTGGGAAAAACACAAATTCCATTTCTTCATGAACTTTTTATAGGATTTTTTTACCTATATAGGATGGTTCACGGCCTATACAATGTGGCCGATAATCAGGACAGATATACTTCAAGGTCGATATTTATTTTTTTTAAATTATGTTGAATCTTCAGATTCATTTCGATATTTTTTTCAATTAATTTTTGTTCTGAAGAACAGAATGAATATTTTCTTTAGTCTTACGACAAAACTCTTTAGGAAATTCCCTCACCACGGCTTATACACATTCACAAGATTGGAACGCAACGCAATGGAGCAACAATATTAAATTCTTGACGCACATAGCGTGTTTTTCGTGACGTCATAACATAACACGTGTTTTTTTTCTAGGATGTTGTTATTTGTGGTTTGATATATTTTTTATTTTTAGTTATTTACTTAAAGCGTTGCGCAGAGATCGGGCATTTTTTATGGAGTCTGGTCCAAAATAGTCCAAGTGTTGCGTTGAACCATGAAGTTTATCTTATATGAAAGTACATATTAACTAGGCTTAATTTTTTTCGATGGGTACAAAAATGACCTAGGTAAAAAGTTACTAGTGTATCATT
Source organism: Catoptria pinella (assembly GCA_963556745.1). Taxonomy (NCBI): domain Eukaryota; kingdom Metazoa; phylum Arthropoda; class Insecta; order Lepidoptera; family Crambidae; genus Catoptria; species Catoptria pinella. The sequence continues at coordinate 6,531,234 of OY750779.1, forward strand.
TAACGAGCTATTTTCAACTTCATGTACAAGATTTCATGGTCTTACCGTATTGTGAAAGAGAATTGATTCTTATGATTGACTCTATAAATTAGAGTCTTAAAAATACATGTTGATTTTTTTATTAGTGCCGGTTCAGTTTCTGGATGCAGCAAGTGTAATTCAGAAATTTTGAATGCAGTTTTGCTTCTTTTTTTATAATAGGGAATGTTTCCTTTGATCAAAATATATTTTCAGTATTTAAATCACAGTAGGGTTATAAGTACACTTTTTTTTTACTTTATATTCATAGAAATTGCTCCCTGGAGATTAGGCGCAACACGAGGGTCAACGACGTTGTGCGTACCTTCTAACGCCATAAATAGAGATGGGCGAGACACATTGGTCGCATGAGCACCGAGAGGTGGACCAGGAAGGTACTGGAATGGAAGCCAAGACAAACTAAGCGAGGCAGAGGTCATCCACCTGAAAGGTGGGTCAACGACCTAAGGAGTCATGCTGGTAACAACTGGCTCCAGGTGGCAAAAGATAGAAGATCGTGGAAGGCTTTGAAGGAGACCTATGTCCGAAGACAGACGAACGAAAGGTTGCTATAGATAGATAGATCCATAGAAAAAAGTAAACGTAGTGAAAAGACTCGTATAAAATCATTGTCCGACGCCACTTGTACCAGATCCGCCCTATTTTCTTAGATCGTCTATAAAACATGTTTAAAAATTATCCGCATATTTTTTAAATAAACAGAAACATACAATTCCTTATTTATGTGCTATTTATCTTAAAAAATCATAAATAATTAAGCATAATAATAATAGTTCGTTCTCTTTCGTAGAGAAGTGTTGGTGAAAACTGTGTGAATATCCCCTTATCAGTCACGGGCCATTTTATATACGCTCTAAGTAATCTATTCGATAGCTTTACTAAGGTTACTTCTCGTTTTGGACCTGCGTACGCCATGGACAGCAGAAAGTACAGATTCATTCTGCTGTCCATATAAAATGTATTATTGAATTGTATCCAAAAAGTGTATTATGTACACGCGTTATCTATCCCTTGTGCGAACACTCTGACAATATTCCCAATAAGAATAATCATATAAATGGTGCGTTGATGAATTCTATGTTCTAAAGACAGATCATTACTTTATGAATTGTTCCTATCCAGATGAAAATATTCTTAGACTTCTAAGCTAACCTGTGCTCTTGTTAAGCTAAGTGCTATGCGAACAAGGTAAAATCTATCAGGTCAAAACTTCCGACGATTATAGATGTAACTACAGGTATCATAATTGCTGTTGGTTCACGTTCAACTGTTGCAAGTAATTTAATCTGATTATGTTTATCGTTGTTTGCTTAATGTCTTACTTTACCATCAAGAGTCGTTTAATTTGATTTAAACATAGCATATAATAATCCTTTATTGTTTTAGATTCTGAACTCTACTCCAGCCATTTTAGGAAAAGAATGTTTGTAAACAAAACTTTGCGCATTTTTCGCGATTAATCCACAATTACGTTAAATTTCAGTGAATTAAAACCATAAATACAAGATGGACAACATAGGTTAGCTATTAATGATATTCATATATGTTCAAAGTATAACCTTGCAGGTTACATACCAAAGAGAAATGCAACCTCTTTCGATAATATTTCTTTTTTTGTAATAGCGATCGTCTTTTTGTTCAGACGACGCACTCTTAAATTCTTGACAATTAATATAAACCCAAACATCGGGTTGTTCCGTATTCATCCCATGACGATTCATCCCAATTCTTCACTCATCCCAAATTGGTATTCCTTACTCAACCCATTACATTATTTTAATATATTTTCTTAATTCAACCCAATTGCATTCCTTACTCATCCCAAATTAATTTATCACTAAAAGTATGGATAGCAGTACAATGATTAATATTTTGAATAAGACTAATATTTGTGTGCATGATCATGTCTATTTGTCTTGGCCTGGGTGTTATCTATGTACCTATATATTAAGTATTTATTTACTATAAAGTAAGTATATAAGAATATATTTATCCACTATCTAGATTCCATAACACAGTTTTTTCATGAAAACCACTTATCAGCTAGATAATTGATGTGATTGCAAAAAAAATGTTATTATTAATAATATTATTTATGTTTCTTTTACCTTTTTTATTTTTGAAATATATGTTTTTTTAATATAACAACAACAATAAAGCAAAAATGAACTGAGTTTAAAATATTTCTAATAAGTGATAATATTTTTATTCAGACCGTACACATAAATCTTAAATTTTTGGGTGGCTTTACGTAATGGGTTGAGTTAGGAATACTTTTGGGATGAATAAGGAATTTAAAATGATATTATTGTTGTGGGTTGAGTAAGAAACAAAACTGGGTTGAGTAAGGAAAAATAATAAGTGGGATGTGACGTCATGGGATGAATACGGAACAACCCAAAACATCGATTTGTGTATAAAAATTATTATTACATAATTTTCACCGTCAATTTGTGTATTTTTTATTTAGTAATTCACCGGCGTACACTGCATTTTGTACATATATTTAAACAACATGCAATAAAAAAGTATTTTTGAGGTTAAGTATGGGCTGTTTGTTTGTAAACATTATTTCTGTAAGTTGGCTGGAGTATAGATGTTTCAGTGTTTCAGGTGCGTATGAGCAAAAAAACACTTGTTATCCTTAGATAATTAGCAATTTAACCTCTCATATATATTGTCATCTAACTTGATTGACAGACAAGCTTAAACAAGGCGAAAGGTCAATTTTTGACGCGACCGCTGACATCAGCAGCGGCAGAAGGGTGCGCGTCTTTTTTCTCACGGCGCGAGAATAGAACCTCCGATCTTGCGCCCTTGTCACACCGACGTATGGTTTGTGGCTCGTGGCGCGCGCTTGATCTACCTACTCTCTTCATCTGGCAACATCACTATACTACTATACGTGTCCTCCATTTTTTTAGCGAACTATTCGCATCTTTTTTCTATACATAGAATTAATTAAGTTACTATTGTGATAAGACAAAAAAATTTCTAATTGATAGAACGGCAGCATTATTTTACGTCCTCGTCGTGTGCCTGTCATCCCAGCCCTGGATAGCAGTACGAGTCTTTATCACAATCTTTTCTAGTATATTATTTCGTATTGTATCAAAATACGAGTTGTCTATGCTAAAATGTCGTATTTAAAAATTATATAGCTGTTTCATCTTAATCAATTGTCAAAATATCTGGAAAGCTATTTCAATTGAATGTTGAGGTAATTCCTTACATTGATGAAATAACGCTACGCTGGCTTGCAGCGTAAGAGTGGGATATACTAGAAGAAATTCGACGATGCCACTAGTGACTCGGTAAGAGCATTAGACCGGACATCTAAAGGTCGCGAGTTCGATTCCAATCCGAGAATATCATCTGGTGAGAGTCGTAATTTTTTTAGTATAGGTTAACTTCTGGTTGTAGAAAGAATATTGTGAATTTTACTGGTTTGTAATAAAAGGCGCCATCTCCATAAGCGAAGAAATCGTGACGAGCCCGTACGTACGTAACATTATACGCCATTTCGATCCTCAAAAGCATGAGAAATTAGCGAATTCCTCATGTCATCTTAAACCCTGAAAGAAGCGTTTTGACGGAATCACCATAGGTACCAGTGGCGAGGGGTGAAATTATAAATAAATAATAAAATAAATAAATAAATGCCTGGACAATTTCACACAGCGCCATCTAGCCCCAAACTAAGAAAAGCTTGTAATTTGGGTGCTAGACAACTGATATACTACTTATATACTTTTTAAATATATACTTATTATACATAGTAACACCCAAATCCGTCAAAGAAATTAAAATTCATCATTTCAATTTCTGCCCGGCCGGGAATCGAACCCAGGACCTCTTGTGTGGTAGACCGGCATGCGGCATGTTGACCACTGCACCACTCACGTCATCAAGCGAAGGTAAGCCGTCCTACAAAAGTTTTATAATCTGCATAGTGGATCGGTGGTGTGGGATTTCTATAACGTAAGCCGACGAATCGACATGTATGGACCCTTCGCCACTGATAGGTACGTCTTATAGTTGACCCACCATACCTTGAGGATTATCATATTTATCATACTAAGTATAAAGGAAAATAGATCGATTTGGATTCATTGTCATTCGAGCAATGCTGATGTCGTGGTCTACGTCACGTATGTCAACATTGCCATGAAAAATTTCATACAAAAATCACGTACCCAAATCCTTTCATAATAGTTAGATATGGGTTGATCTCTATAACGATGTCATGTATCGATTAAAATAGTGTAACAGGTGCAATCGATTAATATGAATTCATGTTATTATGTAATTGAATAGCACTGTTGACTGTCGTTATCTTATTTCGCTGTTTCTACCGGTACGATTTATGGTTTTAACTCGGGTGTAACAAAGATTTATTATTGAAGTTAACAAAGTTCTTAAAAAATTGGACATAATAACAGTATGTAACTAATGGCACTTATATAAATTAATGTAGGATCTATGAATTGAACTGGTTGAAGAGCTTGATGAATAATCACGTAAATAGGCTAGATGTAAAACTCTTGAACCTAGATGAGATAAAGTTTGTTGAAGGCACGACTATGTTACTTATGTAGGTATGTTGCTATATATATGTTTTAGAAGGTGGTCAATTAATTATTTACCGGACTGTACAAAAGTATAATATATGCGTAATTGTCTACTAATAGTTATAAAAAGTCTCATTTTTGCTAATGAATCTAACAAATTAAAAAATGTATATTCGAAAGAATGTGAACCAGAGTACATTAGTTAATAATTTGCTTTTATGATCTATCAAAGATTTAAAAAGTGTACTTGAAGAGAAAGTTAATAAAATGATAATGACCATCAGCCATTTTTAATGTCCCCACTGCTGGGTCACAGGCCTTCCTTATGGGTGGATAAGGAGGATGGGCCATGATCCACCATGCGGGTCCAATGCGGATTAGTGGGTGCTAACGACTGCAAGTGCAGCCGGGACCAACGGCTTAACATGCCTTCCGAAGCACGGAGGAGCTCGAGTACGATAATAAATTTTTGGTCACCTATCCCATGACTGACCCTTGCGAAAGTTGCTTAACCTCCGCAATCGCTGGGCCAGGCGCTATACCACTGCTGATAATAAATCGATAAAAAGATTAGCCATGTGATGACGCATGATGGTACAACTTTGCAATGTTGTGTAAGATTTCTTAAACATTTCTCTCAAAATCACGATTTGTTTTTTTTTTATTTTCAATCATCACGCTAACAACAACTAACATAATTTAACATAATGAAACGTAACTTTGATTATTTCTTATAATCAAACTTGTAAAAAAGAGGATATGTTTTTTGTTACCATAAACGTCTCACTCATCACAGTTCTTGTCGATTTTTTTTTCAGTACAACGATCATGACGAGCAGCCTATTATAATTCTTCGTCATCAATCCAATAATGTTGAGTCTGCGAATACCGCATAATAGAAGGTTATTGCTCAGCAGGGGTTTCCAAGTATAGCGAACGAACGAACGCGATGTTCACACGCGAACGCGGCGCGTGAGTGAGTATCGACGAACTAATGTCGTTAACAACACAATAATTGGAAAACAATAATTTTACTAAATCTGTGATGTAGATAAGATGGACTGACTGATTCATCATCGCACTGCTCAAACCACGAGGATCGAGCTGAATTTTTGCGTAAAGATAGTAATTTTATGACGTAGACATCCGCTAAGAAAGGAATTTAAAATTCTTCTTGGAAAGGCATTTTATGGGGGTGACGTCACGGGTGGGAGCTAGTAAAACATAATGTCGACTCACTTGAGGCTCCGTGAAGTAGTTCCAGTTGGCATCAGTGAACTGCAGAAGGGTAGCCAGCACAGGGATATCCATGTAGAACTGCTCGCTGCCACCAGCTTCTATGAGCAGCACCTGGATACACCGTGTTCATTATTATGTACTTATATTTAAAAAAACCAAGAGAAGTGCTTGTCTTAGGCTACGTTCAGACGATAACACACGACCCGACCTCAACCCAAACTAAACTCAACTTGAAATTAATCGCTTACAATTTTGAGTCTTATACACATTAATAAGCTCCGTTATATTTTGTCGATGCAACTGCACCCGCCCCGCGCTCAACCCGAACTCAACTCAAACTCAACCCGAACTCACCTCAAACTGTCATTAACGTGTCATAAGACTCAAAATTGTAAGCGATTTCAAGGTGGGCTGCGGTTGAGTTGAGTTCGGGTCGTGTATTATTGTCTGAATGCAGCCTTAGGATACGAACATGCCGAAGCAGTTCGCAGTCGCGGTCGCGTTTGCACTTCAATGTCATCGAGGTGCGACTGCAACCGCGAGATTAATATTCTGTGCCGGGAGCAGCTTCTACATGTGCGTACCCGTCCATTTCCTTCCATACATTTGTTTCACATACTTTAACCGCCTCTGTGGTCTAGTAGTTCGCCCACCTGTGTAAGACGCAGAGGTCCCGGGTTCGATTCCCAGGAGGGGGGTACAATTTGTGCTCGGTTTGGTTGGTGGTAGGTTGGTGGTGTTTCAAGTCCGCCTAGCTACGACCATCTTGGTGGTGAGGGTTACGGGTGTAGTGCGCCTTAACTTTCGGCCTTTTCGTCACTTAACATCAGGTGAGGTGAGGTAAACCGCGACTGCAAGGCATCGCAGCTAAACATCTTCGGTATGTTCGTTACTCGCTTCGGTTCGATTCTTATGTTTTTTACTATAAAATGATGATTTGCAGATGTTTTTTTTATTATATATTTTTTATTTGTGCTGTGTGATATTTCTTCCTGCCATATTTCATTATTCTAGGGCGCGGGAGTATACAACACTAGTTTAGATTTATTAAGAGTCGATAATACGACATGAATATCTTTTGTATTTTCTGGATGGTCATAATCATAATTCACGATACAATATCATGATAATAATATATATGCTTGCCATATTTCGAAAGAACTTACTAAATAGAGCATTTCCTCGAAGTCAGAACTCGTTATACTAAATACGTCAGATTTTTTAAATACTTGTTTTCGGCTTTTGTTGATTTTTGGGTCCAATAACGAATGTGACGGAGTCATTGGAAAGCACGGAAGTTCTAAATGCAAGGTCTGTTTGTGCTCTTTTATTTCGTACAAGGTGTGATTGTGATATGAAATTACTGTTACCTATGTTATAAGATTGTGATTTTGTGACGAGTGAATGACAAAGGGTACTTAATGTTATGTTTTATTTTCTACTCAACTTCCAAATTTAAATTCATAAATTTTACCATTTATGTTAAGGAATAAATAAACAAATATTTGACAATATCACATACATTGCTCCGATTCTAAAGAAAGTGGCTAAAGCACTTGGGATATGGAATCAGAGACAACGGTGGTATCACAAACACCCGAAAGAAAAGTTTGTTTTCTAAATTGACCAAAACGGAGATCGAACCCGGTATCTTAGAGATGGCGACAGTTTGAAAACCGGTGTACAAAGCCACTTGACCACGGAGGTCGTCATAGGACTGGGAGGGAACTGTGTTGAACTGTGCATGGTTTCGAAATTTTAGTTTTTCAGTGCAAAAACCTCGAGGTCATACATGCTTTCCCTCCCTATTACGCCCTAAAAAGACATTTTCGTAGTATTCATCTCTACTAAAGATCATTTAAATTACGTAACTGAACCTAACCTGAAGGTGTAAAAAGAAAACAGAGAAGTGTTGTGATAAAAGTGTATCTGTAAATATTTGTGTCTGTCTGTGGTATTGTAGCTATAGTATTGTGTCGTAGGGTCGGCGCTGGCGTCGTAGCTCCCTTAAGAATGTTGATGTTATGTTGTCTGTTTTTGATTTAGTTTTATCCTCATCCTTTGTAACGCCAAATCAAAATAAGATATCTCAACTCTACCGCTTAGTTTCTTGCGCCCGTTCTTCTTGTCAGTTAAAATAGTCTCGAATTGGGTGGTAGGAAAATACTGACGATTCAAAAGCGCTTAGCTTTCTAGTTTTTTTGGACAAATATCATTTTATGCCATTGACTTTGACTCTAAATACCTTGAACTGGTCAACTTCCGTGAGTCTGTTGCTTAGAACGCATCCCGCAGTGCCGGCTCCAACGATGATGAAGTCGTATTCCGGCAGCAGGCGGGCTGTGTCCGGCGGTTCTCCGTTCAGCAACTCTTCGGTGTCGTGAAGAAAACCGGCCAGTGCCTCCGGTATGGAGCCGTGGTACCCGAGGGTTGGTGCGATGAACCATATTAGGCTGCAATAAGTTGAGTTTTCGTTACTTTTGCATGAGTTATTCTCTTTCTTTCATTCGCTAGGCAAGAAAATAATATGTGTTTGCATGTTGCGATAAAAAATATTAAGCCCAGAGGACTTCAAATCCAGTTGCAGTCACTTTGCGTCGCCGACGCAGTTCGTGGAGACCGTAAAGTATGAAATTCTATGAAACATGCCACTCACACCCAAATTATCCTATGGACATGGACAGCGCATACGTTGTGGTGTTTTGTCGTAAAATAAGTAAAACAAATATTTCGTTTCGATTCCTTTTTTTTGCATGTCGAGATATTTTCTTACATCGATGAAATAATGCCACTAGTGGTGACTCAGTAGCCCAGCGGTAAGAGCATTGGACCGGGTTCGATTCCCGTCCGAGAATATGATCTGGTGCGAGTCGTATTTTTTCTAGGATATTATTTAGTATTGTATAAAAATAGCATCGTGAATGCTAAAATCTCAACTTTAAAAATTATTATGATGTTCTACTGTTTTGCATTCTCTACATTTGCTGGAAAAGTTTTCGGCTTTAATCTATAAACAAGATTTTAAAAATTCAATAGATTAATTTTGTTTGCGAAAAGTATCTACTTAACTTTTTATGTAACTCAACATACAATTAGTAATAAGTTAACTGCGGCGAAGTAGCCATTGAAAACAACAATATAAAATATTGCATTGTTTTGAACATCATTAAATTTTTTTTTACTCTTAATTACAAAAGTTGAAAAAAGATTTGGGATTTTCTAATGGACATTTTGACGTCAGAGAATTTAATTTCGTTGTGGTTAGGGCATTAAACGCTCCAAGGTAAGCTGTGTTATTCACCAAATTTTTTTATAGAAAAATTGGTAACATCACTACCTACATTACATACTTCCTTACTTCTTTTAATTATATCTGGAGTATTGAAGATCTTTAGAGATAGATTATTCTTTATCTAAGCAGTTATCGGTTTCCCTACTAAGTTACAATTTTATTATATCTATGTATAGAAGATTAATAAAATGGTTTAAGCGAGCAAACGTTAAATGTGGTTAAAGATTAAAGATTTTATTTCTCAAAATAATTATACATTCACTTAAATGAGAAACTTAAAGATTAATACTTACAAAGGAAATACATTATTTTGTCGCAAGAACAGTTTGAAATACATAAGTTTAGTGAATACAAATAATTGATCAATGCAAGTATAATTGATCAATGCAAGTAGGTACTCTACTTCCGCTTAACCCATCAACGCCCGAAAAATGAAACACAATAGATATTCCATTGTTATCCTGCCGCATTCGGCCGCTCGGGTGTTGATGTGTTAAACTATGTTCAGAACTTACACTTTTAAAAGCACAACTTAAACTTGAGAAGGTAATACACTATCGTTGAATGTTTTATTTAAAAGATCAAGATATCTACCTTGTGAAGCGTAAAATGTGCCACATAACGATATCACAGTAATCACTGAGTGCTACACACACTGCAAATAAAACAACTTTGAACCCGATTCCGTGGATCCACATTCAATAAATACCAAAATATTGGAGCCGTCACTAGTATAGTTCATTATCAAGTTAATTAGTATAAATATTCTAAACCATTAGTCTGTGGATTCTGTTTCCACTTCTTTCGTCATTGCATTTAACAAATTAATTATCTATTAAGCTAACGGCCAAATACTCAACGAATCGTAACATAAAATTAAAAACGCACTTTAAATTAAAAAAAGTTGTCAGATTTGACAGAAACTCTATGAAACTGACAGCTCCCTTAAAGTTAAGGAGATTTTAGCTAAGAAGCCTTTATTCGACCGTAAGCCTGACAGTTCCAAAAATATTAGGAGAAGAGGTAAACAAATAAAAACCTAAACTAGATGAAAAAGAATTTTGAAAAATCCTTTCTTAGTGCACCCTAGACCTCACAGGAACCTAAGAACGTGGCGAAATCTCTAGGCCCAGCGGTTTGGGCTGTGCGTTGATATGTCACTCAGTCAGTTTCTTTTATAATATTTAGATAGATGATACTTTCCTTCCTTCCAAAATATTTAATAGATAACTCATAACTGTTCGATTCAGGCCTCTTAATTCGTTCGTTTCGCATACATATTAATCATTCGAGTCCCTGAACATATGGAAATGGAAGGAGCTTCAAACCTTAGATGATGTTAATATTGTGACTCTAGAATAAGGGACATAATTAATAGTAACTCAGTTGCTTGTCCCAAAAGACAAATGAAAATAAATATGAGTACTAGGTATCTACTATCTATTCCTTTTTTTTATCATTACTAGTGTCAACCTCGTGTAATATTCATATATCAGGGGTTATAATTATTTCTCGGGATCGTTTGTGTCGTAGGATAATCGTATAAACGGTTCTTTTGTCAAGAACCGGTTTATACGGTTCCAAAAATCCTAGGTCAAGTGTAAAGGACCGGATAATTGGAATCTATGATAGATTTTCGCAATCGTCCGAGCGTAGAATCTTTGTAAAAATCTTTGTAAAAACTGATTGGATAATCTAATCTAAGGATTTATAACATCTTCAGTCTAATTGGTCAGAACATATTTCTGCTTAATGGACTAGGTAGCCATTAGCCAATCAGAGCATCCGTTAGACCATAGCGTTGACGTCAGCCAATCAGCGCGCGCAAAGTGATGGTCATTCGCGATTTACCTAAGATACGCTGAATTTTTGTAATAATACTAAACTTTACTCGGACGATTACAAAAATCTGTCTCAGGTTCTAATTATCCGGTGTTTTGCAATCATACTAGGATTTTTGTAAAGATCCGATTTGTACGAATATCCTACGACATAAGCATGATATGGTACCCTATCTATTTACCATATTCAGCTTCATAGGGCTATTACCCAACACACAGTATATAGAGCCATCTTCTTAAGGCTTTAAATTTTTTATATCATTAGGTAGTAACAAACAAAAAAATAATTAGTAACATTATGTAATAGCACAATAATAAATACGCAGTTGTGTCATTATAACAGAATAACCCTCTAATGATAACGTCCTGTGGAATATTTCCGGACATTTTTTTATTTAGCTCGTTCCGTTTCAATTAATTCTTTATGTTTTTTTAATATTTTCTTACGTAATAGCGGTGATGTGCGTATATACTATTTATATCCTTATGTTCGAGGAAAAAGATACATTTTATGTATCAGATTAAGAAATACCCCAACTAAATAATTTAGTAGCAAATATTTTGTATTTTTTTGAAATATCTATTGTTCTTTTGAACATTTTATGAGAAAGAAAAAAATATTAGCTCTAAACGCATTTATCATTGATTTGGCATCTTTTATTTATAAGTTTGTGATTTATTTAGTGACAATAACAAAAATGACCATAACATTACTTTATAATTTATATATTTGCACCGCTATTGCTGATGGCTAAATGAGCTGAGCTTATTAATATTTAAGATATCCAGTGTGCACACGACAGCACGTCAGGTTATAAAGTTAAACTGCGAAAAGTGTTTTTATTACGTAGGACATAAAGACGGTCTCAAGGTCAACATGTATAGTTTGAGGTGCTGTATGTACCTTGTTTAAAAGCAAATAAATTATTCCTTCTATTTCCATCAAAATCGCGTTCCTTTCTGTCTTTTAAATCCAACCGAAAAAGGAACTTTCTCGTAAGTAGTAAAACTTAGACTTACTGTTTTTTTTATATCAAGAGGTACAGTATGATGAAATTTATGGGGCACATTATGGTGAAATATGGTAGATATTATGTAAATAATATTCAAATAACATTTTTATTTAGTTGTATTTGAAATTAATATGTCTCAATCTTAGGGTTAAAATAACCCGTTGGTATAAAAATACAAATACAAATAAAAATATAAATACACATAATAATTGAATATAAATCTTTATTATTAACAATAATAAACTTTTAATTTAATTTTAGTTCAGTTCAGTTTCAGTGCACCAGTTATACCTATGGTATGACAAAATGTCTTAGGTATTTGTAATAATCATAATTTTGTAATAAGTTTAAGTTTTATATAAATAAAAGCAGATTTTGTGTGAAATTACCTTTGGGTACTTTGGTACTTTTAATGCAAACAGATTTAAAATGATTTCATTGTATTTTTTAAAACTTAATTCCTCTTTAAAAAAAAGTGCTCGGAATTTATGGACAGGCGTATAGACCGACTACACATAATTGAGTTGGTAAACAAACAAGTTTGTTCATTTTAGCAGCAATCAGGTAATTTTGCCTGGAAATAATTCAAGGAGTTTTGATATTTTGTGCGCCAGGTAGTCCTAAGGGCTGTTATGTTAATCATACATTAATACATTTGCGACCATGAAAACTTGAAGGGAATTTTAAAAATACTAATTAATGTGATCGTGACCACGGGTTTTTTATAATATCTGGTCCCTATTTCACAGACGTGACAATTGTAAATGCCAATGACAATTTGATGTCTATGGCGTCAGCCAATTTGAAACTAGAAAAAATACTGATCAAACTACTCACAGATACAGCAACGTACATCAAATTATCATTGTGATTTACAATTGTCCGTCTGTAAAATAGGGGCCTGAACTTCGGAAAAAAGATATGACAGATAAGATAGCCAGTCCTCAGCGGTTGAGGATTCCGGAAGCAGTGCGCTTCTCTTAACATCAGTGAAAAGGAGCATTGAACGGTTGTGGAAGAAAAATTACATTTTCTTTTACACGTTTTTAGATTGTTACAAAACTTGTTTGACCTACGAATGACGCGCCTTGCACTTTGCGGTCAGCAAATGTTAGAGAGCACAACTGTTTTAAGAACCACTATCTGAAGCACTTACAGCTAAAGAAATGCTCGTTAATCATTGATTTGTTTCTTTTTCTAAAGTTTCAAATTATAAGTATTAGCCTACATTTTTATGCCACAACAAATTAATCTTGTGTAATTTGGTAATGGTGGGTGTTAGTTAATTAACCAACCATATTAAGACCCCGTGTTACAAAACTTAAAGGATTTTTGGCGATCTAGAATGAGTCATCATTGTTATATAATTTTGATATTGGTACATTAGGTTAATGGATACATAGTTTTGGATAAATGGAATGCAATCAATTATAAAATCAGGCTACTGTTTAGGTGTAACCCTGAGGCTTTAAAAATATGTTTTCGCTACTATAATTTAGACCCACCATCTTATTTAAGTGATTTTTTAAGTATTTAAACATATCGTAAAGTAAAAAATATCTTTATTCAAATAAACTTAGTTATTAAGCGCTTTTGAATCGTCTATATTTTCCTACTGGACTGGAACTTCAGTTAAAGATGAAGAAGATGACTTTTATTGAAGGATCTACTCATGTAGAATAATATTCTCTGTAAATCACATCTAATGGGGTGGTTCCAATATTCACCCAATGACGTTTCATCCCATGAGGTCAAATTTCCTAACTCATCAATGGTTCTATTTTCTGAATGAAGAGCGGTCTGAAGCCATACATCCTCACATATAACTATACCGCAGATTATCTACCTAATTTTATTAACAGGTTCCGCCCGCGACTTCGTTCGCTTTGACCGGGATAAAAAGTAACCTATGTTTTATTTTAGAATCTAGATCATACTTACTATCTGTGTGCCCATCCCAATCCGTTCAGCCGTTCTTGCGAACAAACATACAAACGTTTTTATTTCGATTTTTATTGGTTTTACCGTGCCTACCATGTATTTGTGCCCTTTCTGTCTTGCCCCGTATAAGTTTGTTGAGTTCTATTGGATAGGAGTGATTGGATCTAGTGATAAACTTGTTAACAATTAGCAAGGAGAAATAAAAAAAAACATAAATCTAAAACATTTATTTGGCGTTATGAGTAACATACAAAACAAATTAACATTGCAACAACACCATTTATAACATTCACCATCTGTAGAATGAATTTGCACACAAATACAACGACAAAATTGTATGCAAATATTTAATATAAAATACACTGAAGAACCATTGCTTTACGTACATTTCATTCAGTTGATATAAAAAACGATCACATCGAAGAATTGTATTTTTTTAACAAAATCACACGTATAATCCACGCGATGAGAATGGGATGGAACCTTGTCAAACTGAGAAAATCACACGTATAATCCACGCGATGAGAATGGGATGGAACCTTGTCAAACTGAGACGCGATACGGTGTCACGCATCCGAGATGAGGAAACTTTTGCTTCAGCAACTTCAAGTAAACAATTAGTTGATTAATTAAATTAAAATTAATTAATTAGTCAATTTTCGATTTACACTAACAAGCTTCCATCCCATTCTCATCGCGCGCGGATTATACTACTCTCTATATCTAAATATAGTTGAAAAGTTCAGAGCCATGTTGCGCTAATTATTGACAAAGTTAGTTGACAAATTATAAATAAACTGTTCAGCTAATAAAGAACTGCTTTTGAGGCTAGCTAATAAACTCCTGTAAAGTTGAACCCCAAGCGAGACCAATAACAAAAGGCAATCTTATAACAAATGCATCGACAAAAGAGCCATACTGGAGCTCATTTTGAGTAGTAAAATACTTACTTTGTCACACTACTAATTGCGCTATGACAGTAAGTTGCAACTATGGGTACTATTTGAATGATCTCCACCAGGGGCCGTACCGGCTAACGCATCGAGCTTCGGAAAGTCTGCTGGCCTTCAAATTAAAACAGATAAATCGAGCCCCAATCGGGCCAAAATGGCGAACCTCAATTCATGATGTCACACGAACATCGATATCTTCTAAATAACTTCGCCGAATAGTACAATACGAAACTCCTTACTTCGATTTATCTGTTTTAAGTTGAAGCTCGGCAGACCCGCCGAAGTTCGAAAAGTTAGCCGGTAGGGCCCCTGTTATGATGATTGTAGGAAGGAACGCAGCTATTGGTGTGACCCGTGTGACTAAAGTGTTCAGTTTGTTTTGAGATCAAAGTAACATGTCTATTATAAAAATTGGCGACCCATTTAAAAGTAAATAAATACGTTTAGGTACTTTTATTTCGTTCAACCGATAAACATTTTGCGGTGAGGATGTGAAATTATTCTATAACAATAATATTAAGAATAAAGTGGTTTACAGAAAAACAAGTGATCATCAACAGATAGTATAACAAAATATTTATGGCACAAATTTTCTACATAATAATAATGATTCTCCTTTGATTATATAAAATATTCTGTCAATTTATCTTATTACAGTAATATAAACAGAAATCTGTTACATAAATCAGAGATATTTTTTTTATTTTTATGATTTTACCATATGATTTGTAAATAAACTAAAAAGTTAACTTGTCTAGAAACGTCTGTTATGTGATAATGTAAGTACAGTAAATTCCACAAACTTTTGAATTTATTTAAAAAAAAAACAATGCAATCTTTTCACTGGTGGCTTCATAGAAAAATATAAACATAAGGATCCTGTGAAGTTCAAAGTATGTAACATTGATGTAAACACAATCAAAATTCCTATTTACATAATAACTACTTAAAAGTTTACAAAAACGTATGTTACATATAAGAGAAAGTTCCTTATACTAATTTATAATAAGCTTAGAATAATAACAACATCACTCTTGCACCATAGAAATTAGCACGTGCGTACAAATGAAAGCAACTAAATTGGTGCACATTTGTCACCAATTTGCAGGCGTTGCTAAAGTAACAATATTGTCATCGCCTTCCGAAAAATTTTTTGACCAACATTTAATTGATAACTATCTTTTTAGGAGTTCCTATTATACACGCTGAATTTTTGTCATTTGGTTCCCGTGGTGGGGTGGTTCCACTCATTACAACTACATTAAAAGCAACTTTTACTCTGATACTGCTAAAAAAAATCAAATGTTCCATACAAAAGCGCAATACCTTCTCGACCTTAATGTATGGAACAGCTGTTTTTTTTAGCAGTATCAGAGTTGGCCAAATAGTAAAAGTTCTGGTGTTAATGAGTGGAACCACCCCACTGCGGGAACCAAATGATTAAAATTTCAGCGTGTATATATGCATGTGAGTGAAAATTTGGAAAATTGTCTACCATGTTTACTGCACTATAAAGAATACTTATATTTAAATAATCCATCAATCGGTAGGAAGGAAGTCATTTAAAAAGCAAATCTCATTCTATAGAACTTGTGAAGTTCCTTGATCAAGTAATGTGTTTAAGTTTTTGTTAGTTCCTCAAACATGAAGTTAGCACTTCCTACCTAATACAGAAACTATCATTAATGATTGTCATATACTTCATAACATGTCGTATGATTAAAGATTTTCTAGCCATGAGAAATATGCTTGGTTTACGATGTACACTTTTGGAAAAACGACTATTGTACTACAGAACGGAAAGAAAGCTAAATTATTAATAATAAGATTATATATTTTAATTATGTCGAGCACCTCTACGAATAATTTAAAGCCATTATAATTATTTACCTAAATCCAAAATTGATTTGGTATATTTTTAATAGTAATGCATAAAATAACGGAAAATTTATCTATTTACAAAATTGATGAATAATATAAGAACTTATACACATTAGATACAGAATTGGCAATGTGTTAAAAATGGTAACATTAATATTTTCCTAATAATTTTCACATTAGCACAATCGAAAGAACGTAGTAAAATATATTTTCAGTCTTTCCTTTGATTGTACCAAAGTGTAGGTATTATATCACTACAGTCATCGCATTCCACTTAGCCAGTCTTCTTTAATCATGTCCGCACCTTTCTCTCCTATCATTATTACCGCAGCGTTAGTGTTCCCACTCACTATTGTAGGCATTATACTAGCATCTATCACTCTAAGTCCTTGAACACCATACACTTTTAGTCTTGGATCTACAACAGCTTCTTTATCCCACTCAGGACCCATTTTAGCAGTCCCACTTTGATGGTAAATCGTCATAGATATTGTCCTCACTTGGCACTCTATATATTCGTCTGACATGAACTTATACTGCCTACAATTTGGTAACGGCTTCGTGTACAGTCTAGATCCAAACTGTTTGAATGGTGATGCGTTTGCAACTTGCAGGGCTATTTTGATCCCTTCCACTAACCTAGCGACATCCAGAGGATCTTCGTGATATCGTGGATTCATTATAGGGTAGTGGAAAGGATTGGAACTTCTTAACCTTACGTAGCCTCTTGTGTTTGGACGTAACAATAGAGGCATTATGGTCCAAGCGTCTTTGTTTGCTATTGGCTTGTACACTTGGTCATAGATCTCATCCGTTAGTCCAAGAATTTTCCTGACGATCTGTCCGTTGTCCGATGAAAAGGAGGCTGGTGCCATATGAAATTGTACGTCTGGCCATAACCCGCTGCTGTTGGCGTATTTAGTATTTACAAAAGCGACTCCTTCCAAGCCACCTAAAGTTGTCATTGGTCCCCGTTCGTTCACCACATAGTTCATGGTAACAGGAAAAGCTTGAAAACGGTTTTGGACGATTGCAACTGGTTTCTCGACTAGAAAAGTTAGTCCTCCAACACCAACGTGATCTTGTAAGTTCTCGCCTACAGGCAAGTCTTTGAGGACTCTTATTCCGACATCTCTCAAGTGATCTTTAGGTCCTATACCGGATAACATGAGCAACTGTGGACTGTTAATTGCTCCAGCTGATAAAATTACTTCTTTTCTTGCATATACAACTCTTTTTACTCCATGTTTTACAAATTCCACTCCGTAAGCTTTCATAGTCATAGGATTTATTAAAATTCTTGTCGCTTGTGAATGTAAGGATACGTCCAGATTTTTCCTAGTTCGGACTGGCCTTAAGAAAGCTTTGGCAGTGCTGCATCTGGACCCGCGTCTTACTGTTCCTTGCGCTATCATGAAGCCAGTTTGTACAGCACCATTAATGTCTCTGTTTTCGTAACCTATTTCTACTCCAGCTTCCACGAAGGCAGCAACTAGTGGCGTTCTCCAAGGAGCTTCTTGGACTGTAAGATAACCCCCTTGACCATGGTACTTGCTCTTGGCCAAGTAAGGATTTCTGTTGTCTTCAGATTTGATGAAGTATTTGAGGGCATCTCGGTACCCCCAGCCAGGGTTGCCAAACGACTCCCACTGATCGAAGTCAAAGCGATTTCCTCGTACGTAGATCATGTAATTTAATACGCTTGAGCCTCCTAGGACCTACAATAAAAAGCATTAATATTTAGTTCAGTTTATGCAAAAAAGTTATCAGGTTACTATTAACTTAACAATATTCTGTTTTACGATTGTATCTGCAAAGAAATGTTTAGTATTAGTCTTCTATCATCTTTTTTTAGCTAACTTTATGTGTTTTCTCACCACAGCAACTATTATTTATGTACCTTTCCTCTAGGCCAACTGCACCTCCTTTTCTTGAAGCCCAAGCATGCGTACGAGGTCGGCTCGGTCTTGTACTGCCAGTCCAGCTTCGTTAGTTGCAGGTAGCCCGCTAGCGAAGGGACGTCAGTTATTTCATTCTCATCTGGACCTGAAAAGTATTGTATTTGTTTTAGCTGTATCCCTATCACCTTTTGATTAAAAGTCACCGTTGACAATGATGGAGGTATAGGTTTGTTCGTTATATTTATTTCTAAAATTTATGAATTCACTAGGATCATATCTAAAAGTGTTGATTATGTTTTTCCCGGTGTAGCCTTTAAATCGAAAACACAAGCGTTTTTATAATTTCGTAACAGCTTGTCGTGGACAAATCATTAAAGTTTTACTAAACCAAATCTTAATCTATTTAAAAAGCGTTGAGGCTTAATAATGGCAGTCAACAAAAAATCGCAGCTAAAAAATTTGGTAGATTTACAGAGATCAGAAAAGGTGATGAGCAGTGTACCAGAACAGAACCGATAACGATTTATTTACTTAAGCTTTTAATCTTGCTGTTGGCGGAAAATATTTCTTTCAATACTATGCAATAGTTATGCTAAAATTATTTTACTTTCTATACCGCAGGGGGTATATTTATATTCCGTCAATTTCAGAATCAGTTTGTTTGCTTAAGTTTGGTTTAAGAAATCTTGCTTTTTGAAGCCTATTGAACTGACTATTTTTTGTATCTTTTTATGCATAAGAAATCTTATGTAATTTTTCTTCTTTTGAGTCAATTATTCTGTTACGAGAACGTGATACCTTTCTTATGCAAAATTAATTTGTTAAAAAATATTTACCTGTTTCTAGTAGAAGAACGTTCCAGTTTTTGACCTCCGATAATCGACTCGCTACGACCGCTCCCGCTGAACCTCCTCCGACGACTACAAAATCATACTCTCTTCGCGGCTCTTTATCCAGTACTCTTGCTTCTGGATCATAAGAATTGTAATTGTGATAAGTAAGTGCTCCAAGCAACAAAGGTATTAACCACAGGCCTGTAACACTGATTGTCTTTAGTGCTGTGGATGCTAGAAGGACGTGGACACCCATTTTTATTTAAATTGGAACTGTCTCTTATCACAGAATTTACTTTGATTTGAATATCGAATTTAGCAGTTTCTTTTTTTATTGTATCACAGTTTAAATTTTGCTATCACATGATATTAAACTTCCTTTGGTTTGTATGTGGACTAGTTTGGGATTGTGTATGGGTTTATCAGGCGGTTTGCTTCTGCGCATCGGCTCGTCGGTGTTCGGTGGTAGTTGCCGAGCCGGCTTCATGTTATGCCGTATCACAGTCGCCCGTGACAATTTGTTGGCTTGATTCTCGAATCTGGAAAGTGACGAATAAAAACATTAAAAGAAACATAAGTTCTTTTATTAAACTTTTTGGGTTATGGTAATTACTTTGGGATCACGTAGATCAAAAAAAGCAAATGCCGTTTCCCAAAATTATTAACGTCAAATCTAATTTCCAACTTTAATTTCAATTTTCATTCATTTAAAATTTATAGAAGTCAGTTTTTTCAATATTTCAACTGTTATTCTCGTGTGATTTTATTTTATACTAATATGAGCTTTTTATTTTCAGGTAAAGGAGTAACGTAAACTCGCGCGGGAAAAATAGTGAGAGAATATTTATTTTGTTTAAAATAAATAATAAACTGTCTTTACTGACGATTATAATATCATTTTTGTATTACGTCACATGAAAGAACTACTTAGGTGTCTTAAATTAAAAGTTATGAATTTAATAGCATTTTAATGTATGTATGTTATATATTGATGATTAGCTTTCCACCCGCAACTTCTTTCGCATTCGCATTTGTTTTATTAGTATGCATTATGATTTGTAGAGTCACTTGCCTTTTCTAATGAACTGTAAGAAGCAAAACGTTTCTAGAGAGAGAACAAAACGCAGGCTTTACGTAATTCCCTATAGAGCGAAGGGGACAAACAGTTTATTTCCTAGTCGTTGCGGAAGATATGATCTGATTTCTAGGCATTACCGGGCCTGTGTGAAAGTACCGATGGGTATCGGTAACACTGTATTTTGTTTCGTTGTTCGGTAACTACGCTAATGTGATTTTGTATTATGACAGTCGTCGATCGCTTCTGGGATGATAGACCCGACCACCAGACCATCAGCCATTTTTTATGTCCCCACTGCTCGGGCATAGTCCTTTCTTATGGGTGGATAAGGAGGATGGGCCATAATCCACCACGCGGGTCCAATGCGGATTGGTGGGTGTTAACGACTGCAAATGCAGCCGGGACCAACGGCTTAACGTGCCTTCCGAAGCACGGAAATTTTTGGTTAACCATCCCGTGACCGACCCTTGCGAAAGTTGCTCAACCTCCGCAATCGCTAAGCCAAGCGCTAAACCACTGCGCCATAGAGCTCCTCCTGGGATGATAATGAAACTTTAATTGATACTTTTTGATAGGATTCACATAAATAAATAGAACCACTCACGGTTGACCATAACGCCTTAGTAGTAAATACAGTGTCACATTGAGTGACACAGTGCTACTGTCATCTACTGTATAATTTGAACTATTATTAAGTATTAAATTTTGGCAATGTTAACACATTCTTGCGTTGAATTATTTTCATCTATGGAATTTGAGTCCTAATAAGAGCGCTGTGCCCGAGATACAGTTTTAACTAGTTCGGGTGCAGATGTCAATTGTTTGTTTCAAAGATGTTTAGTTCATTTAAGTATGAGACGTTTAAAAAACTTTGTATTTTTATGTCAATAAATATTTTTATTACTATTATTTATTATTAAATGCCATGCTGCTAACGTTCACAATTTTCATGTCCTTAAATTTAATAAAAATAACAACTATCAGGGGCCCAATCGCGCTAATTTTCAACGAATAAACTAAAAATATTGCTAGGTAAACAACAAGTAACAAGATTATATTTTATACCAGATATTACCATACTATATCATCGTTACGTTGCGCAAGCACAAGCGCAGAAGTTCCGTGCGCAAATCGTGTGAAAAATTCAAAAGAAAAAACGGTTCGAATCGCATTATAAGTTGATTTGATATTACTGTTTTTTAAGCAAATACTTTGTATTGTATAACTCTGATAAGAAAATATTTGTAAAAAAACGTGAAGGAATAATACATATCCTCAAACAATATCTAGACTCTAGGAAGCAGTGACGAGGGGTGAAATTATGGCGAAGGTGATTTACAAAAATGTTATGATCGCATAGTGAATCAGTGGGGTTAGATTTCTAAAAGGTAAGCCGATGGAAATCGGCTATATGGACCCATCACCACTGCTGGAGCGTTGTTTCATAGTCATCATTAATTTACTTTAATGGCTTCTTTCTGAGTGAAAACTTCATTACTTAATATTATTATGTGTTTTATCGTGAGATATGACTCCCCTTTTCAAAGACAAAGAATTGAAGGTATAAGAATAAACTATGAGAGACAAAGTGAATTTGTCCGTGACTGGCTGGTACCTAAAAGTAATTTAATATTATCGAAAAATAATAATTTTATCTAGTCAAAGGAGATGCTTAATTCGGGTTATAATATGAAATTAAATCATTATTCTCTCTTTATTTGGAAATAATCAGCTTTAATTATACTTTGTTGTATGCATATTAATGGCTTATTGAATTATATGTTAACTTTATCTTCCATTTAATGTCTTTTTTTCAATATTTGACAACATCACACACTTTGCTCCAATTCCAAAGTAATTAGCTAAAGCACTTGTGTTATGGAAATCGGAGACAACGGTGGTATCACAAACACCTAGACCTGAGCCAATATAGAAAAGTTCGTTTTTTAAATTGACCCGACCGGGGATCGAACCCGGGACTTTAGAGATGGCGTCACCTTTAAAACCTGTGTACAAAACCACTCGGCTACGGAGGTCGTCGTGTTTACTTCCAAGTGCTACAGCTTTTAATCTCTTTGTAAGGTTGGTTACTTTGAGTACCTACGTAACGTACTAAGAGCAAGGTTGTTTTACCTTTTATACGCCAGTACTGCCACAGGATAAAAAATAATCTACTTTCTATATTTTATTCTGTGCTTTTATCATATCATAATAACATGAGATAAGCTCTACGCTTCTAAGACTTCCGCGCGTACTGTTCATTAGAAATAAAACACTTTTTACGGATTACAGCGTGCATGTGTATTATTAATTCAGGTATTATTTTAGACGCACTACTTTATTGTATGAAATGTTTCATGAAAAGGAGCAATATTTTCATGACTTCTACTCTAAGTAATGCCTCTGCTAACTCAGCTTTACCATAATTATATGATGTCTATACAAAAGTCGAGATATGTCGTCCTGTCATTATTGTGTGTTGATTTCATTAACCCCCTTACTTATAAAGATTGTATAACAGATGTATAGTTACTATTCATCTGCTATACAATCTGTATTAGTAAGGAGAGTTTATAATCATAAAATCTTGGAAAAACATTAATAACGGATTATTACCTTTTAGTTAGTAGCTGTCTTGGAGTCCTAGACAAATCTAATTTTGTAGTAAAATTTTCAATATTGTGAAATATGAGTTACTTAATATATGCACATTATTATTTCTAATGGTTTTGATAAAAATAATCGTAAACAGTATCAAATGAAATTGGTATTGCGAATGCGTATTGTTTTGTGTTGAGTGCACGCCTCCTATTGTTATTGTTGCGTTCGGTACACAATAATAAATACAGGGTGAAACAGACCAAAGAGAATATCGTTATAACACAAATGTAACTTTAAATTTTATGATTAAAAAGAAGTCGAGGTTTTCAATCGTATTTTTAATTTCGCCATGAAAATTTCGTTTTTTTTTTGGCGTCGTTGCTGCGCTAACTTATTTTTTATAAATCTTTTGGATAATATTTGTCTGATTCAATATGTCAAATCAAACCAAAACTTATTCAACTGGCCTTTAAACTAATAACTCTTGACAGATTCTAGTTTTTAGTTGGATGGTTATAAATAAATGTATTTATTAATTATAACCACTAGAGACCAACTAGAAATTCTGTCAAGTGATAACGAAAAACCACTTGACTTCACGTCAAATTAAATAATAAACAATAAGATAACCGATCAAACATACATGTATTACTATTGTATCGAAATCTGACCCGTATTATGTAGCGCCAAACATGTATTTCGTGGTCCGCTAAATTGATAAACAAATGTTATGTAAGGAACCAGTCTGTATAAAGAAAGACCACTGGTTTTAGGTGAAGGCCACCTTTCCTACTTTCGATTGTACAATCAGCAATGCATCGGGCATGACACACGCGTTGACGAGAATCTTGCAATATAATGAAATTCGGGGTGTTGCAAAATCATGATTATGCAGACTGATGCGATCTTCGCATCATCATGTCATTGTTTTACAGAACACAAAAAGGAGTTTATTTGAATCAAACTCGTCCACAAAGCGCCTACAAGTTGACATTGCATGATATACATAAGTTCTTATAACTTTTCTACATAATGATAGAGGAAGTTTGATCAAGTTCGAACTCGGGTTTTATAAATAACACTAAAGTTTTGAGTTTGGTTAAAAAAGAAAAAAAATTATGTTGCAGCCAGTGTTTTAATTAAAAGTTTTTGTAAAAGGTGTGACCTTTCTGTCAACGTAATTATCAAAGTTTTGTTCACAACTTCCTCTTTAAGAGCACGTAGACTGCACACTAGCGCTGCCATTGGAAAAAATCATAGTGCTTAAATAAAGACGAAATTGTGAATTACCTCTCGGTAGTGCACTCCGAAGCTTTGTGGTACTTTTTATCGCTTAAAAAATATTTTCTAGTCTGTCGTTTAGTTTAATGGACTGTTGTGGGAAAAGTCACATGCACGTTATTTTAGTGTGCGTAATGCGAGAGCGTGCAGACGCACACTAAAACAATGTGCATGTGCACGCCTAACAACATTCATAGCCAAACGGACAAGAGAGACTATCAGTTCTCCAAAGGGCTCCAATCAAGTGGAAAAATACACTGAACGCTATATCTTTCTCAACTCTCGAATAAACGTATTCCAATCACATCAGTTAATAATGTTACTATAGTTACATATTGAAGGCCACCCGATTACTTTCACAGTTGCGCAAGCGGCGGCGCCACCGTCGCTTGCTGACCTTGGGCCGGTGCCCGAATTCGGCAGGTCATTATCGGTGGCATCACATTGGTCTACGAGCATGATTAATATGACGTCATTTTAATGAAAATGACATTTTAACCGGTGTGAGTTTAAGAAATAGTGTAATAGTACTTAATAAGTTACCTACGTGGAGCTAAATAAAGTTAAATAAATATTTTACTTAACTTAATGTTTGAAACATTAAGTTAAGTAAAATATTTTTATATTAGTAAAACATTATGTTTGAGGGTGTCATTAAGGGAACAAATTCACGCTGGCAAACGTTACTTAGGTACTACCGAAGAAAATCACAAAAAATCTTTTATGTCAAGTCAAAAAATATACAGGCACATTTCTGACATAATTTTGGTTATAATAATTCATGGTAAAACCTAAATGTGCTGAGTTACGAAACTCACGGTGAGCTTCGTTTATATCGTTTATTACTTCATTAAGTACGAGTACTTCGCCATTGTGTCGACTCTGTTACGAACTTCAACGAACTATTGTGGGGTTGTCACTTTTTAGATCACTAGTATGATTTATTATAGTTCCGGGTTCCGTACTATTTCCATAAAATAAAGTGCATTTGAAGATAACTTATTATTTTATCAATATTTACTTTCTTTTCTTTATTTTTTTCTGAAATAGTTTAGCTACCCTGCCCCTGTAGCATGCTAAGCGGGGAAAATTCCGCTCGATTTTTCATGCTAAAAGAAAAAAGTTTAAATTACAAAATGTTTTTTTTATATCGCCTGTAATTTATTCCCAGATATTAATTATTAACATAAATGTAATAGTACGTGACAGCTTGCAGGTTAATGCGACAATATCCTTCAAGTGGACTCCAGTTAAGATGATTTAATTAAAATTGCTCGTTAGAACATAATGTATCGAAGATTTACATGTACAGATTAAAGCTAGTGTTCTTCTTTCACAGTATATTTACAAACAATTACTTCAGTTAAATATAGTTCGTTGTAGTAGTAGTAGTAGTAGGAAGCAAAAGAGCAAAAAGTGGCCACTTTAAGCACTTTTGCTTGTTAAAACAAACTATATTTTACTGAGGTTATTGTTTGTAAATAATTTATAGAACCTTAGCTTCAATCTGTACATACATTAAGAGTGGAATTAATTTAATCAAAATAAGTGCGCCACTTTGAGGTATATAGGGGCCTTAATCAACTTCAGTTATGCGGTAAAAGAAATACACCACTACTTGGAAAACATTCTACACCATCCATTACACAATTTTTTTTCCTAAACATAACCTAAGAAAATATGGTCATACAGGTTTGTTTACTATTAGTTGAATTGTTACAATATATGACATAGTAACCCACTGAGAGCTGTTGGAATTTCCGAAAATCGTGATAATTTTACGTTATGCGTGTACGCGAAGCCTACAAATCTAGCAATGCGTGAAGAATAAACTAAATAGGGCTGCACTTTATGTTTTTTTTATTATTTTAGTATGCTTTTTAATCCTACGACGACCGCCTCTTTTTAATAAGTTATTTTCAAATAACGTGATATATGAAACAAAGTTATAAAGTAAGTAAAGTATATTAATTTGACTCAAAACTTTTTTGAAAAATAGTAAATTGTAAAAGAACAACCATTTTAAAAATCCCTTAAACATTACTACCTACTAAAACAAGGTTTATAAAATTGAGCATAAATCGTTTTAATATACTTAGTCAGATTTTCAGACTCAACAGGTGTAGTGTAAATCAAGGGCAGGTGCTAACCCTACCAAGCTAGTTACTCAGTGACGTAACGCATTGGCTTGCGTTTGTTACGTCACTTAGCGCAAACAGTAAAGTGCGTGGTTTACCGGCGGGCGCGCCCTAAGAGACGCGAAGTGTTTTTAGATCGTTTAAACATGGAAGCAAATACTAATTACGTTTTACACTGACATATTGAGGGCAGTATTCTAGTTTCAGTTGTGCTATGTAAACAGTGTTTTAATTATAATTTGAGACTTCCGGTTTAAATTAATTTTTAATAAATAAAAAAACAAAGCAAACAAAGTTCTATAAATAAATGCTAGTGCAAATTGATGTTGTTTCATTTCATAAATTGCTTCGCAAGAAAGTTTAGAAACATAACTTTTTATTTTTTTCAAGAAACACGTGGTTTTTGCCAACAAAATTAGTCTAGTTGTTGCCTTACTGTACAATAACACTAATGACAAAGAAAGTGGCTCCCATGAATTTCTATACTTTTTTGCCAGATTGATAGCAAGAGGATCTACTGATCTGTACTCGGAATACAAGTGCATGCAAATTCAAATAATTTTCTAACATTACCTATTGGTTATGTCACAGTTAAATTCTTCGAAAAAGTAAATAACTTTTAACCTGATGCAATCGAGTGTTGGTGCTTAGCTGAACTTCCTGTGTGCAGTCTTCCTTTTTGGTAGAAATGTCAGTCTGCGGTTTCTATTCGACTAAATACTAAAATTATGAAATATATGTTGTGTTACTTCAAGACATAAGGCACTGACGAGGTTAATAACGTTCACTTTTGAGATTTACATGTGTACTATACCTACAGGTCACCCGTGACTAGGGCAGCTGCGATGGTTCCTAACGTCAGTGTAGGGAAAGACAAAAATTAAATTAAAACCAGTATAACCCCTTATAAAACCGCTTTTGTTTAATGATAATACGCTGTTTGAATGCATATTATACTCAAGTTATTAACTTACAAAACCAACAACAGCGGAAGAGAAGCCTTTATGTAAATTCGAATACCGCATGCAAAGCAAATAAGGCCGGAAATACAGTGAATGTCTATTGAAGAAAGAGCTGTGTCAGCAATTTTCAATGGGAAGTATCAGGAAGTTGTTAAATAATATCAAAAGTATTAATTATTATTATAGACGACAATTCAGTCATATGTGTATTTGAGTGAGTTGAGTTGAGTTTGTCGACATTTGATAGTATCTTGGGGCAGACGAAATGTCATTTTTTTTGTCTTCTAGCTAATACTTTATTGCTTGAGCACATCATGACACAGAACAAAGTAAGCTAGCATTGTACATCAAATATTTAAATAGGACAAAAGGCAACAAAGATAAGTAGTGGAATTTTTGCAGTTTATCCCTTGTTTTTCAGTGCGTCCTATGTAAGTATTTTCTGCAGAAACTATTTTTGTGTGTGTTTTTTACGCTTTATGCAAAGTAACAAACTACAGCCATTATTTTGTTCAATCGTCTGACAAAACCACTTTCGATGTAGATCACTCCAATTTAAGAATTTATAAAGAATGAATTGCGCTTAGCCAATTACGCGCTTGCGGCACAAAATATAAAAGTACATAGACAGAAGATCCGATCGGAACAGATTGCACGGACATTTCGTACAGGTAATCTCAGGCCAACACAGACTATCTGGGGGCACGGCAGTGCCCCCGCCAAGACGACCAAGCGAAGCGCAAGGGCACTACCTACCTTTCTCGATGCGCTTCGTCGTTTTTTTTAACCTTCTTCTTCTAACTTAGGTTTGGATTATACCAGATAAACAAAATTCTCAGGATATGATGTCAATAGTAGACTTATTAAACAAATAAAGATTCAATTTTATTGATGTCTAAAAAACCCCAATTTCGTCACTGACTCATTCACTGATAATGATCAACAAAATTCTTAGGGTACTTCCTGAAGTCCTAGAAAATTGGTAAGCTAGTATTAGTACACATACAATAAAAAAATCTAAAACTTGATCTTTTATCCCCTACCCCTTATTCTAGGGGTTAGTATGAGACTTCCGCAAATGATGCTAGAGGTCTGAAAATTGATATAGGGACTCTTTGTAAAGATAGAGAGCGGGCTATGAAAAAAGGCACATCTGATGTGCAAGAAATTCTCCTCATAAGCAACTTACAAAAGAAGTGAAACCCCACCAAAAACATTGTCATGTAAAATGTTGCCAAGCAAGACGAGACCATATGGCTCGCACTGCCAAAAAGTTATAAGATCTCATCTAGAGCCAAGCTTTTAACTCTACAAGCCCTAACTTCATAAATTCTTCACCTTAGTCAAAATATGAGGCTTGGCCGTTTCGTTACTACAAGAACTATTGTGTAACAAAAAAGTAATGAACAGTGATTTTTTTTTTCATTCCGTTTCGGATCAATATCCTGTCTCTATCTAGCGGACGGGCCTTAGTAGGAACTCTAGAAGTTGCCATGCAAAAACAAATGACGGACACGTTTTCGAATACAGCTAGAGCGAACATTCTGTCTCAAAAGCACCAGACTTTTTACTTTGTGTTTGCGGCTTCAGAAGCGTGACCTCATTGATTTTACGTCACATAATTTGCTTATAATAATGTGCTGCGGGTGGTGAAACAATATGAGAGGCTTTTCGTATGCCAGAAGTTTTATAGGTAGTCGAAGTTTTATTATAGTTTGGTTACATTGAGATAACTTGATAAAATATCTTACTTTATATTAATAGCACATATCGGAAATTGAATACTTTTTAAAACAGTTTCATTTGGCTTGTTTAAAGAATCAATGGTGTTCTTTGATATATTAGGTCCCAAAAAAATTTGCCTAATGCAATTAAAGAGTTTTTATTCCACCACAAATGAAGGTATTTATTAAACGTCAATATGCCAAGATTGGACGGTGGAAACTCACTTCCAAATCGTAATCATTACACACATATACAATCTGTTTGGATTACTTATTGTAAATGTTGGTAAGTATCTTAATTTTAATAATGATAATAAATGCTAGTAAATAAATTAACAGCATTGTTATAAATAGTTTACTTATAATGTAAATATTCCGGAACAACAATTTTGTTAGCAATAAATTTTACTTCCGTAGCCCGAGTATTTTTATTTATACTTAAGTCATTAATTTGTAAGCTTGGCTGATTGTTAATTAATCTAATAGGCATTAATGTTAACTCTATAGCCTTGTTGCATTTGCAATCTAACGAAATTATAAGCATATTCAAGTGACAAACATAGATTAGTCGTGTTATGCAAAAGTATCTTAACTAAAAACCGTTAATATTTTATTCTATATCTGTATTTGTTTAAAACTAACATAAAAATATTTAGTGGTTTATTTGTTTAGTATTTTGAACGAGTATTACATTATCGTTTCTAGCAATTAACTATAAAAAAGTACATGAAATTTTTTAAATCTCTGAAAACGTCCATTTGGATTATTTCGTATTTTGAACAAGTTACAACTGTATTTTGTTTGATTTTAAGATAATGGAAACAGTAGTTCCTCAGCGATTTCAGATTACACAAGGAAATTAGGAAATGTTACCCCAGCGCCAATGCATCATCAAGCGATTCCCGCCAAAGCATCGAAGCCGGCAGTGCAACGGAACGTTATGTAACTGATGGCCGGCGGGCGTGCAGTGTTGCAATGTTGGCGCAGCCTTGCAAGCCGAGCGGCTGATTTGCCGCGTTCGAATTCAAGTTTATAATCTATGGTCGAGGACGAGGAGTTCCTTTCATACTGCCATTTTTGTTCCAAACGGAATATTGATAATGTATAAAAATATAAAAATTACCGCGTGTGTGGTAGGTTCATAGATTTGTACGGATTATTTGCGTTCGGAATGATTCCACTTTGGAATTCCGTCTGTATGTGGCGGGCCTTAGGCTGTGATATTTTTAACAAATATGCACAAGTAGCTGTCATAACTGTCATACATAACATAATAGTAAATGTCAATGCTATTTAAACCATCTGTGTTACTTGTCCCACTATTCAGAAGAAACTTGTAAATGTGTTGCACCAAAACTTGTTTGTAATAGACAACTATTATGACTTATGTTATGACTAGAGATTGGATAATCTGATACATATTTACCTAATGTCAATTGTTTACATATTATGGAAGCGGCATCTTAAAATATTCAAAATTCTTAAAATTTTTATACTCCCATGAGGTTTAATAGACCTTGTTACACAATAAGATTGTGTTTGCTTCTTCAAAGATCATTGACAAGAAAAGTAGGGAAAAGCAACCAATTACGTTTGTTACAGGCCAATTAGAATTTATGTCAAATTGGGTTTATTTATTACTTTAAAATTAGTAAATCCCTGAATCCTTGGATTCTATCAAAAAATGCATCCGAATATCCGATCTCTAGTTATAACTTATGTAAACCGCGAAAAATATTGTTTGCTGTTTTGATTACGAAGACATATCGCCATCCAAATTGGTTATAAATCTACATTTATGACTTTACTCTCGATGAAATGAAAAGTAAACGAAATCGAAAACAAATTGGTATCAATTAACCTAGTAACCGCCCGTCAGCGCAGGCGCCTGATGCATGCAGACCGGCGAAATGCAAACGGATTAACGGATGCGCTTGCGGCTCTGTGCATTATCAACCTTATTTCGGTTGAAATAAATTAGGAAACACAATAACGCGGTGAAATGCACACTTTAAACTTAAGTTGTCGACCGCATGTCGGTAGTGGTTAGTAAATGGTATTCAATGCAAGTAATAAGGATTACTTAACATTATGCACGTTTGATGACTAGCTTAGATCAAATTTATTTTTATTATAATTGTTCAGGGTAGATACCATTTCAATAAGTACTTAGGGGAAACTATTAAGCTAACTCGTATTAATAATTGTGCGAAGTCTTACGCCTGATTTTAACATACTTGGTAATTTTTTAAAGTGATAAACTTGAAAAAATTACCAAGTATAATACTAATACTTGGTAATTTTTTAAAGTTTATCATAAGTGTTTTATTTTATTTTATAGGTATACATATTTTCTATAAGCTTAAATTTTTAGGCAAGAAATCTAAGTAAAATATGTACTTGGACGAATAAAAAATACTAAAAATATTTTCTACATCAAAACTTAAACAAACGTCCACAAACATCAATCTCCGGAACGCATTATGAAACTGCGTTTGTAGTGAATTGCTATTCCCATGAATATTTTTATGTCTCTATTTACCTATTCTACTACTTCCGCTATTATGGCCTTTGACTTTCCCAAGCAAATGACTGTGCAGTTAGCCTCTAAAGTAGCTGAACTCTTTGGTACTCTCACATCAATTATTAGGCTTCAGTAAGAATAACAATAAGCATAACAACAAGAGGTAAAAACTTCGGAATGTTTTACGAATTTTGTAAGTTCTCAAGAATACTTCTGAAGTATTACGAAAATTTTGGAAGTTTTTAGAAAACTTCTAGGGTTTCTCGAAAACTTCCAAAAAAATATTGGCAACTTTGGAATTTTTCAAATATGACTCAAC
Source organism: Catoptria pinella (assembly GCA_963556745.1). Classification (NCBI taxonomy): domain Eukaryota; kingdom Metazoa; phylum Arthropoda; class Insecta; order Lepidoptera; family Crambidae; genus Catoptria; species Catoptria pinella. The sequence continues at coordinate 6,563,365 of OY750779.1, forward strand.
TTCAAAATGAAAATAGCTTGATTTGAGTGTGTCTGATACAGTAAGCATAGAGCATGCCATTTTTACCAGATATTTTCATCATGAGCCCTTTATTTGTCATTATTAATAATAATATGGTTAAGTAAGTAACTTAGATTTTAAGTCGATTTTTTTAAACATACATTTCCGATAGTTTTGGGTGTTTTCAAAAATATTTGCTTAAAACTATTTCGTTTGTAAAGTGCATAACTAAAGGCCGACCGTATGTCACATAATAACCCAAGCACTCAAACTTCTTTTTATTAAAAGTCAACTAACAAGTTAACTTTTAAAATAAGTGTCAGTTTTAATTTTTTTAATACCTACTAAACACTAGCATTACCCATTTACCTACTTTTGCAACTTGTTTACCTTCCGAAAAGTTATTTCACTTGTGTATGTTACGTTTTGCTTAGTAAATAAAATTTTATCGCCATTTCGTGTTACAGCTTTTTTGCTTTAGCTTTGACTTAGGTTGTAAAATAGACGATTTATTAATTAAATAACGTGATTCTTTTATCTAATTGTTGATACCTACTGGGGTTATGTAAGAGTTACCGTTTAGGTTTCGCAATTTGGGTTTTAATGTTAAACCTATTGAAGCGTGGCCTTTGTCATTTTTGAATCATTAACGACCTCCGTGTTAGTGGCTTTGTACACCGGTTTTCAAGGTGTCACCATCTCTGAGGTCCCGGGTTCGATCCCCGGTTGGGTTAATTTAGAAAAACGAACTTTTCTATATTGGCTCAGGTCTGGGTGTTTGTGATACCACCGTTGTCTCTGATTTCCATTACACAAGTGCTTTAGCTACTTACTTTGAAATCGGAGCAAAGTATGTAATGTTATATAGCAAAGTATATAAAAAAAAATAAGTAGTAAAAGTGAGCATCATTAACTTCATTCATTTAAATCTCATGTCTGTTTTCGTAAAATTGACATTAAAATCTAAATCTAACATTTCCTAAATTATGTAACTACTAGCTTCCGCCCGCGACGTCGTCTGCATGGACAGTAGAAACATCTCTAGTAGGGAACTCTTGACTTGAATCTGTATGCCAAATTTCATCCAAATCCGTTCAGTAGTTTTAGCGTGATTGAGTAACTACCATCTAAACTTCATTTATAATATTAGTAGGATAGTGGGATTCCCTAGTCCCATTTGCACAGTGCAACGTCTATACAAGAGACCGCCAGCAGTATTTCATTAAAAATTTATTTACTTTCCGACTAACTTCAGAAGAGATAGGGTTAGAGCTTGCAAGGCGCTAATGATATGGAACTCTGACGTAAAATATTACCACAATAAAGTGCCAAGTTTGGCCTATTTCTATCTTTAATTACTTATAATTAAAGATAGAAATAGGCCAAACTTGGCAGCTTACTACTTTTTATTGAACAGAAGATATTGTTGTGAGAACGCCGACTCCCAAACACGCGCGTACATTCTCAACGTGAGTGCGTGTCCTTTGGTAGCGCATCGCGAATGCGGAGGAACGCGCATGGCAGTCTTGAGTTAGTAATATAACACAGAGGTAATATTTTGCCTTGGTGCACGCTAGAGAGCTGAACATCACCCATTTTTTGTCCCCACTGCTGGGCCATAGGCCTTCCTTATGGAAGGATAAGAAGAATGGGCCATGGCCCACCACGCGGGCCCAATGCGGATTGGTGGGTGCTAACGACTGCAAATGCAGCCGGGACCAACGGCTTAACGTGCCTTCCGAAGCACGGAGAAGCTCGAGATAATAAATTTTTGGTCACCCATCCCATGACTGACCCTTGCGAAAGATGCTTGACCTCCGCAATCGCTGGGCTAAGCGCTATACCACTGCGCCACCGAGCTCCTCAAGCTTGCTCTGCTAGAGAGCTGAGTCGTGTCTTAATATGTTGAGTATATGTTGCGTCCACCGCTGATTCAGCAAGCGCGATGCGCTGCCACTCGGGAATTCTGTGAGTCTATGGTTTAATACCCTTACCTAAAAAAAGGTAATGGTCGAAGTTTTATATCAATTCCCTTTGGTTTTGCCGACATCGCTGTACAGGTCACGGCATTGCGTCATCTCGTCCGACACGCTTTCCTACCGATGTCAAGGAATTTCATGCCACATTCTCATCGATTTCATGGGTAACTAATAATTATTGAAGAAGGCTGAATCAAAAGTTGCGGATTAATTAAAGCACCCGCGGCGCCCGTCTTGTCACGTTGAGGTAATTTAAGATCATGGTGAAATGTTGTTCTCATAATATTAAATTAGGCCTTCCTTATGGGTAGATAAAGAGGATGAGCCATAACCCACCACGCGGGCCCAATGCGGATTTTTGGGTATTAATGATTGCAAATGCACCCGAGACCAACGGCTTAACGTGCCTTCTGAAACACGTAGGAGCTCGAGATAATCAATTATGGTCACCCATCCCGTGATCGACCCTTGCGAAAGTTGCTTATCCTCCGCAATCGCTGGGCCATGTGCTAAACCACTGCGCCATCGAGCTCTTCATATAAATTGTATAGAGCCTGTCTGAATTTAAAAAAACGGTCAGATGAATGTGTCTTACCTGATTTTGGGTAACAACCTAAATGCTATCGTGACTCCATTTTAAATAAAAGGCAATTTTTCGATATGATTTTTCCGGTACTGCGATTCTAAATTCTTTTGTACAAGACGGATTGTTTTTTCATTTCTTCATTAAGGATATGTTTCTTTTCATTTTATTTCTTTGAATGTCATAATGTCATTTTCTAAAATTTTTTGCTTGGTTTCTGATGTTCAAATGTCAGACAGAACTCTACTTTCGATTTTCACAGTTAAAACAAAAAATATTCTAGACCCAGGCTTCAAATTTTTAGTGTAAGGCTAAACGTGAAGGTGTTCAATTTTTTCAAAAGTCACAGTTGCCACTCACTGATAGTGTTCAAACTTAATTTACAACTGCATATTACGGAATACATTAAAAAGTATTGAATTTTCACTTGAACTCGTTATTTATTTGTGGAATGGCCTCTTCCGTTATTGAACATGAATTGACAGTTTTTTTTGTTACGACATTTTGCTTCGAAGATAATTATTATTACTTATGATAATATTGTACACACTTACTCGATGATTATACACTGACAATCGTTGGGTTTTCCTGTTAATGTTTATAAATTAGGTACTTTATATTTCACTAAAGAAACTTAGTGTGATGTGACTGATTACTGATTTCGTATCTATTTTTTATAGTTTATTAATCTAATCAAAACCTGTAAGTAAATAATATTTCGAAATAAATTTTTCACGTAGTACAAAATCTATCATGCGATGAGAAAATTTTGGTTACTTCGAACTCTTCAAGATATGAGAGAAGAAAGTAGCTCATAAAATATTAGTTTTATGCAAGACAAAGTATAAGTTTTTAACGCAATAATGACGTAATAGGTGTCCATGAAGAAGACTAAAAGAAAAAGATAGACCACAGAGGATTTTTGACTGAATTTGAACCGTTCACTATAATTTTTGTAGCGATTCTAGCTACATCATATTGATCATATTTGTACAAACACGTTCACATATTACCTACTATTAATTTTGACTTCTTAAACAACGTGTAAGTTTATACAACCTGGAGACGACAATACGACAATAAATGAAAACATTGGTGACACTAGTTCATAGGAGTATTTAGAAACTATCAAATAATTCCTAGGATCGAATTAAAAAAATAACAAACTAAATCGCACGAAAATAGATTGTACTGAAAAATATTTCCTGTGGCTAAACTATTGGATATTTTTAATTGTTTTTTTTATGTAGACTTGGAGCGTTATAGCTATACGACATTTAATTTATTGTCGTATTGTCGTCTCCAGGTTGTATAACTTTAGTTTAACTTTAGAACGATAAGCATCCCGTTGATAATAAGTAAGTTCCACACTAACTATACAAACATTTATGACAAACCAAAGACAATATAATTGTATTGCATAACATCAACAAATCTTCCTTAGTAGAATGGTGTATGGTGTTGACTTACGTAATTCATAAAATAACGATAAAATAAAACTGCAATTGTCATTCTTTTGTAACGCCATTGAAAAATAACAGGTAGATTTTAGATTGTGGACTAACAAAAAATTAGAGATGGGATGAATCAGCGAAACTGAATTCAGCGATAGTTCAATCAAATTGTTGGGCGTGTCACCTCCCAATTTGTTGTTATCGTAATCCAATTAGTATGAATTATGTACAATGTCTACGCTAATCGAATGGGCATGAGCTCACACCTCTATCCCCTTTCTTGTATCAGACATACAGACAGACGCACTGCGGTCTTCTACCTTTTCTTGATTGTTATTCCTATTAGAACTATCGCACCAAGCACTACTCAGCATAGTTTATAATCACATCAGTACCCTTAGCAGTACCCTTAGCAAGCACAGCTATTAAAAAAAATAACGCGCGTTAAACATCGATAGAGTAATTTTGTACGGGAAATTTGTACAGTGCCATCTACCGCCGAAGAGCGAAATGAAAATGTCAATAGATAATTACTCTATCGAGTACTTTTACGCGGTTTTTTTTCTCGATAGCTGTTCGTTCTAAGGGTACTGAAGAGAAGAACTCGCTTCCTGCATCTAAAGGTATATATTTCCAAGTACATATTTAATGACGTTAGTACTATTATGTATTCTGTGCATAGCTCGATTATCTTTAAGGCCAGATTAATATGGATCTTTTGGGCGATTTCCATTGCTCCCGTCTCTGCTCTTGAGCTAGAATGATATCAAGAGTCAAATATCTGTATTAAAAATATAAAAAATAAATATTGTGATTGTGCGTTAGTTAAGAGCCGGATATCCGATCGAGAAAGAAAAAAAATGGATTCTACCATCAGATATTGGCGGTACCGTTTCTATACTAAAACATTATCTTCATATTATGACAAAAGGGTTCCGTGTTCGAAATATACTTTGAAGTATCTGCCATTCACCTTACTAGCGATATACAGTAATAAGTTGTAATGTTTTTGATAAAATCAGTGACAAAAATAATTAGGTAAGTACTTTTTCCTACCTGCTGCTTTTAATTATAATTCTTTTCAACAACAGTTTAAAGATATTTAAAGTAGTTACTGAATTATGACAGGTCGATTGTCAATTCCATGTATTACGTTATTTACTTTTTATTATACAAAATGAGATGGTGTTACTTGGAGCTTTTAAACGTTACGCGTTGAAATCTTCTTTATGGAAAAGCGCATGACAAATGAAAGTAGACCCATGTGGAATTGCGTAAAAAATTTCATCTGATATTTTTTATTATCATGAGTTAAATGCTCTAGTAAAAGCTAGAAAATAAGTAGCCGTGAATTGCCGTTCTAAAGCCAGTAATGAGCACGTTTTGTTTTTCTGTGGACAAACCACCTGTTGAGATTAACAAAACTCTTATCGGCTTATGATGCCGATTAACCGGAATTAAATCTTCCTTAATTGTTACACAGTTACGATATTTCCATATTATAATTACAGGTCTATTACGTTATTTTGATGGGTAACAGTGCGTGAAAATGGTTAAAGGCGCACAATAGTCTGTGGTTAAATGAGATACAATAGGTAAGGTCGACGCTTTGTGTATGGAAAATTGGCTTTGTTGGAATTTATATTTTCATTCATAAAGTCCCTATTAGATCAACCAATATTTATACAGTAGAGAAAGACTGCCTGACTTTGAATAGAGAGCGATTAGACTTGAATTGACAGTCTAAACATCGCTGACTGAAAAATGTGTGGTCTAATATGGGCTTAAGAGGCTGACTTGAGCCAACTAGCGCCGCCAGTCGATTTTATTTTATTGATTCTAAATAAGCCAAATTTCTTAAAAAAGGAATCAGTCAAGATTTTGTTAATAACGTCTAATATGTATTGAATAACTTTACACAGTTTGAAAAGGCATTCAAACAGTTTAAAACGCTATTTTGTTAAAAGTGTCCACTGTTGGTTCAAACCCGTTTTTAAACTATTGCACGCATTTTGTAATGTTGTAATGTTATTCAATAAACATTAGACGTCATTCACAAGACCTTGACTGATTCCTTTTTTAAGAAATCGGGCTTATTTAAAATAAATAAAATAAAATTGACGGGTGGCGCTAATTGGCTCATGCCAGCCCCTTAAGTGAGGGCAGTCTTTGGAAAGTGGCGTTAGAATTTTCAGTGTTTTTCTAAAAAGGTTAAGTAAATCAGTAGGAACATTCGTAATTCGGCTTCAGATGTAATTGTACACTTTAGTACTTTGTCACACTAACTTTAATGATAGTTTAGTATGTTATTTTTTATAAAGTAAAAACTACAAAACACGTAAAGTAAATCCTTTGCTTCCCTCCAAATAATAAGGCTATGACAAAAATAAAAGTGATTCAAAGTTTCCACATCGAAAGTAAGATGATTTGATATTATTTAAAATCCAAAAGAAGTATAGTTATCATGTTTTATAATAATCTTCATAAAACCAACACAATTAATGTCCCAACAGTCTTGCTCAAACTTTACACAAAGAAACATTATGTTATCTAGGTTATTATTATGATCTAAGATGAGTTGAATGAGTTTAAAAAGAAACCAAACGACGATCGACAAAATTCACCTTTCCGTTTGACCGACGCCGTCTCATTCTTATTATAAAAAGGTTTTTAACGGATCGCAATATTGATAAAGCGGTATTTAAAAAAGAAGTAAGATGGATATTTCATAACAATCATAATAAGAATAACTATAACCTCTGTCGATGTAATTCCCAAGCGGATTCTTTTGTTAAACAAATGACGATTTCGGCTCGCGAAAAATGTTGCTCATTTGTCATTGAGCAATCGATTTGCGAAACTGAGCAACTCGGATTCTCTCAATGCAACAAGACTGCAAAATAACTAACATTGTTATATACGCTCTTGTTAGTATCAATTGACATACATTGTATTGTAGCTTGGCATAATGCTAGACATTTCATTTTGCCATTAACGGTTTTAGTAATATTACTTTAGCGTTATAAAATTAAAATTAAAAATAGTAGCGGTAACGTTACAATGGAATGGTATTTATCGCAATAGGATACTTCTTGATTTTCAAATAATCTGAAGGCGCAGGCGAATTGAATCGTAAAATTTAATCAAAAAAATGTTGTTGTCATTATAGACACTAATTAATGAAACAATTAGTTTGTGCTTAAAAGTTAGTAAAGTTTTTGCTTTATCTTAAAAAGCTATTAAAAATATGTGACGTTAAAGAAAAATGTTAATGAGAAAAAAATCATTTAACTGGCGACTAAAGTTAACTATCGCCTAGACGTTTTAATTACTAGTTAAAAAAACCTCAATGAGTTCGTTAGCCTCGCGCCATGACCTGCATTAACAATAGCTAGTTGACTATTTAAATTATTTTAGTGTTAGTGAAGATATGTAATTTCAACTAAGTGGGTATAAAACGTGTTACAAAAAAACCCGTAATGCTTAATATGGTATAGGGACCATCAAACTGATCAACTATTATTATGAGACCAACTCTGAAATCGCGAAAAAAAAATCAGCTGTTTCATACAAAAATTAATTAACTACGAAAAGATCAAAATGTTCATACAGATATTATTTTTTTCGCGATTTCAGAGTTGGTACCATAGTAAAAGTTGTTCAGTTTGATGGTCCCTATCTACCATATTCGGCATTACTCGTATTTTTGTAACACGTTGTAAAATGGGGGGTTACTATTTAATATCGAGATCGAGTTTGAATCGAGTAAACGTCAAAATGGTACAGTACTATTATATATTCTGTGACGGTACTATGGAAACCATGGAAACCGTTTTCAATGTACCAAAATAGCAGATTTTTTAAGGTTTATTCGATCCTGATGTGAACGTCGAGAATAGTGTTGCTATTATTTTGGCCTAGAATATCGGTTGTATCGGTATCTTAATAACAGAAACACGATTTAAAGTATTGCAAATTTATTATTATGTTTACTAACAAGTTTGCAATAACAACTCGAAGAAATTGCCTCACTGTCATTAATAAATTAAAATTTGACAGGTGAATTGAGCAACACAACACTAATAAGTTGATTCCAAATTAATTTCTCCGATATCTTACAATATCGGCCTTGACATGCCTTTTGAACGCATTGGTAACAAACATTTTAGGTAGAGAAGCTAGAATTAATGATGCTGTAACAGTATATTTATAATGTTTATTTGGCCATTGATCTGTGATGATTACAGATGATTATCATATTATATGTCACAAACTGCTTAATGTCGTCATTGTTATTATACAACATGTTGAAAAATACCTCTAATGCCGAATATGGTATATAGGGACTATCAAACTGAACAACTTTTACTATGAGACCAACTCTGAAATTGCGAAAAAAAAAATCAGCTGTTACATTTTGATATTTTCGATTTTAATTTTTGTATGAAACTGTTGATTTTTTTTCGCGATTTCAGAGTTGGTCCCATAGTAAAAGTTGATCTGTTTGATGGTCCCTATATACTATATTCGGCATCAGGGGTATTTTTGTAACACCTTGTATAACCTTATTTTTTAACTTCAGTAACTGAATTATCAACAAAAACTTACTTTCATCGCTGAAGTTTTAAATTTTCTCCAATCCCAAAGTCTTGGTGCCAAAGCGGCTGTTTTCAGCCAGTTTTTTTTTTCACTATGTCAATAGTTCACTTTTGTTTCACTAAATAGTTAGCTTCAAGCACTGTCGAACAACACTACGCACTGGAAATGAATGGAAAGTGATGTCAAACTCATTAGTAATTAACCTGTCGTGACACTTACATTGTTTCACAACTTCCCACGTATTTTCTAACAAAGTGGCGATGATCTCGAGACCTTGAGTTGTAAGTTGTAAGTACGATAGCTCTGCGGTAATATTAAATAATAAAAATAGTATTTTAATTGTAGTCTCGTTGATGGAGAGAAACTCTATTCATACATAAATACTCGTAAAATATTTAGGATAAGCTAACCTCTTTGATAACATTCAAACTCGGAATTCAGTGCCTCAAAAAAGTTTTACATGACTACCGACAAACTTTTAAAATAAAATTTAAAATTGGAATATTGTGCTTGAAGGTTTTATTTAAAAATTCTTTTTCAAATGACTTTAAAATTGTAGAAGTCGTTCGCACCAAGAAGGTTTACACATTACTGGCCAGTTGCATCTTGGAATCCGATATTATATCAGTAGAACTGGGTAGTACCAACTTATCACATTCTCCAAACATAATGATGCACAAAAATACTACCTTAATTTTTCTAACAAAATAATTGTTTATGCTTGTTAAAACATTTTCGTTTATTTGTTATAAAACAGTGGTTCTCGGTCAAGCTTCTAAATTACGTCTATGCGTAATTAAGCGAAGATTACGTTTGGATTCGTTCAACAGAACAAATCTTTTGGCGCGAAACAGAAGCAATTACCTGACGAGTTTTAGTGTCAATGTAATTGGTTATCTAACTAGAGACTTACTGGACTTAGTAGCATTAGTTAAGGAGTTATATTTAGTCGTTAAAAATCGCATAACGTAGCTACCTTTTCGCAATAAGCTTGGAAACAGACAGGAACCAATCAATATTGTAAGTACGTATCACTAATTGGGCAGATAAAACATATTTAAAACTATTTATTAAACAAAGTATAGGTTTCATGAAGGATTGATGACCAAAGAATACTAACTATGGTTATACATTGACATCACTTTTATTTATACAAGCCTAGTTTTGTCCAAAACTTTTGATGTTAAGATAGCTTTTTTTATTTAACTTTAAGGTGTCCTGATGTTTTGGCATTTTGCATTAATGAAAACACATGCGCGACAAAAAAATATGGAATTTAAAACAATTAAATTTTTCTACTTCTTATGCATGCAGCATAAAAGAGCGTTGTAGTTAGCCGGTAAACTAATTAGGATGTTTATTTAGAATGTTAGCTATGATTGCTAAATTGCTAAATAATGATTTTATATAAAATATCCCCAATTTTTTGCTTTATTACCACACCTCGTTACCAACGTTCTTAGATAATTAATATAAGTATATCTTTTATGGCAACCGATAATTTCAACACAAACAAAGTGACGTGTAGTGCATTTAACATGATATTCGCTAATAGTGATGTAACAGTGCCTTATTGTTAACGATGACTCAACTAATCGTGCCTAATGAGCCGTACTGAATACACATACACACTCGTCCGCAGATAATCGCAATGTGCGGCTTGCGAATCTGTGCCGCATGCCAATAAAATTTAAAAAATGCACTTTAACGGTGAAAAGTTGTTTAATAAATCAATCTAGTTAAGAACTTCTATGTAGTTGATGATATTTATTTGTAATAATTGTAATCTGTGTTGTGTAATAAACAAATAAATTAAATCGGTTTTATCAATCTGCGTAAACAATATTATAGTTTTTTTAGTACAGCACCCTAAGTTTACTGCCCTGTAATTCTGATATTTATTTTAGATTAATATTCGATTCCCCGATAATGTGTGGTGTATGAGAAACAAATTTTTGGCTTATGGTCCAAATAAATTGAACATCGTAACGTAACATACCTATTTGTGTTGGACACACATAGTACATTATTTTTTATTAACACCATTATGTTAACGTGGTTCTAAATACAACTAAACGTTAATGATAGTGATTTCATTTCATTCAATTACTTTACACAACAAATAAGAATTTCGTTCTTTATAAGCAATTTCATCAAATTACATCATCTTTAATTTTATTTTTGCAATAACTAACGATGATGCAGCGTTGCGGTCCGTTTTGATGTGAGCGCGGCTTAAAGGAATACGGGAAGCAATTAGATTCCGATTTAGCGATAGGTCAAATGCTAAAACTATGCGTCAAGAAACGTATCGTGTAATAGGTATACGATTATACAAGGTGTTACAAAAATACCCCTAATGCCGAATATGGTAGATAGGGACCATCAAACTGAACAACTTTCACTATGGGACCAACTCTGAAATCGCGAAAAAAAATCAGCTGTTTCATACATTTTGATATTTTCGATTTTAATTTTTGTATGAAACAGCTGATTTTTTTTTCGCGATTTCAGAGTTGGTCCCATAGTAAAAGTTGTTCAGTTTGATGGTCCCTATCTACCATATTCGGCATTAGGGGTACTTTTGTAACACCTTGTATATTACATAATACTATATAATAGACACCCTGTTCCATGTTAAGAGCCACTCAGCTTAGCATATTTATTATTGTACTTAAATGAAAATAAACTGTAACTTGTAAGATGTCTTATGTCAAGTTATGTCATATGATAAGGAAAATCGAAATAATACCAAGTTTCATATTTATTTAAATTAAAACGTCATTCTTTCTTAGGACTTTAACCTGCAATTAAATAAGGTTTAATCTTTAATATAATATTTTTAATTATACAACATGTTACAAAAATACCCCTAATGCCGAGCTGATTTTTTTTTCGCGATTTCAGAGTTGGTCCCATAGTAAAAGTTGTTCAGTTTGATGGTCCCTATCTACCATATTCGGCATTAGGGGTACTTTTGTAACACCTTGTATATGGTTGTTAAAAAACATATGATCTGACAGGTTACATTGACTTTCAAATCTAAAAGTTTAAGTGGGTTACTGTTTTGGATGACCTGCTATTTCAACATCACTATTTTAGGAAAACCGAACATCCTGAAATCGCTTGATTTTGTAAAATTTATGAAATTTCAAAAATTCACTAGTGTTTATTGCGTGGTTCCTAAGAGCATTTAACCAAGCTAAGCGTGGTTCATAAAAGACATCGTGATCTGTTCAATGCGGCAATTTTTGTTCTGTACCCTTACCGCGAACAACTAACGAAAAAAATAACGCGCGTGAAAACATTCGATATAGTAATTTTGTATGGGAAATTTGTACAGCGCCATCTACCATCGAAAAGAGAAATGATATTTTCCATAGAGAATACTCTATCGAGTACTTTTACGCGCGTTTTTTTCTCGATAGCTGTTCTTGCTAAGGGTACTGAATACATCTTTCATGAAGGATTGATGACGTGATTCTAAATTTGTTATTTTATAATGCTGTGTTATAAAAACTATTCCATTGAATAAATAACACAATTAATATCATACGCTTCACTCTCACTCTCACACTAGGGTAGTAGTAGTGCCAAGGACTTCCACTTGCTGTGATTCTTTCAGTTTAAGTTTTATAAATTTTTGTACTAAGTTATATTTGTTTACCAGCTGTCGTGAAGTTAATAATCGAAATTTATACTGAAATTAAGTGAACAATGCCAATTATATTTATTAATTTGAATGTACTAATATCATCGAAATAAAACACTTTTTACGGATTACAGCGCGTATATTATTAATTCAGGTGTTATTTTAGAATTAATCCGTAAAAAGTGTTTTATTTCTAATGAACTGAACCCTTAGCACGAACAGTTATCGAAAAAAATAACGCGCGTAAAAACATTCGATAGAGTAATTTTGTATGGGAAGTTTGTACAGCGCCATCTACCGCCAAAAAGCGAAATTATGTTTTTCATAGAAAATTACTCTAACGAGTACTTTTACGCGCGTTTTTTTTCTCGATAGCTGTTCATGCTACTGTACGCGCGGAAGTCTTAGGAGTGTATAATATCATCGAAACAAAATTGATATGAATGTAGAACATGAAAGGTTACAATCATATGATTGATTGATTGATTGATCACGTACAATTTCGCCTGACGACAGCTGAAAAACTATTGGCCAACTGACTATTCAATTCATAGTCAACCTGTCAACTAAATCGAATTCCCTATTGTCCATGACATGTCAAAGCGACTACTGCGAAGCAAATTACGATTGCACCGGTGTTGCGTGTCAATACTAGTCGAATATTTTTGTTAAAATTGAAAGTGACCTTATTTCCTTGACACTAAAGTTTTATTAGTACTGATATTATGCTTAAAATAAACTTACTATTTTTAAACATAAACCCATTAATTCCGTTTGCAAACAGCTGTTACATGTAGCAATATTCATGATATTAACATCCGAGGTTAATTAACAAAATGTTTGTTTTAATTTTTAAATTACACTATAATGTTACACATTATTACATGAAATTATTCAATATCTGTAATTTATGTAGACGTTCTTTTACATTATCCATTGCAACAACAAACTAGTGGTGCAACTGCATACGGTGGAAGGTGCACCTGAATTTATATAACTACAACTGGCTTATCAAGTTACATTAGGTTAGGTAAGGTTCTATTACACCACTAAGCAGGTTTACAATAACTAAGGTTTGATATAATCGCTGAAACTTCAGGCACAATATTCATGATTCCTTTGTTATTAAAAAAGTAGATAAAAATTAAAAGGCACACAAATTCCGATTAATTACGCAAAGAGGTTTTAAGTGTCGAAGAAATCCGCGCGGTTGATAAAGGGTTTTCGAAAAATGTACTGACAGTTAGTTTTTTTAGGCTTCCTCTCGCGTCAGTGCGGCAACTGCGCGACGCGCGCTCGCGTGTTGTACTGGTGGTGCGGAGTGCGCAGCCGCCGCGGCCGCCCCACGCTGCGATTGCGCGGGATTACGGCAAAATCTGTTATTCGTGTTACGAGACGACTTATGTGGAGTTGTGGGTCGGCATTTTGGTGGTCCGTTTCCATACTGTTCCATGGATGTTGAAACTGTTCGGAGTTTCGGAACGTTGGGCGCGTCTTGGAGGATTGATCAATAATTGTTGCTGTAAATGGATTAAATTATAAATGTGAAATGTCACTTTTGACATTCATGAGGTTTTTAAATTATTTTTCATACCTGCCTATAAAAGACATCAACGCCATGTAAGTCGTTAAAGTCGTTTAGCTTGACAATGGTTGAAAGCAATTCAAGCTAATATTTTTTGATGAGGTATTTTGATTTGCCGAAGTCGTAAGAAATATTTTGATTTCATTGTGGCTTGAGCACATTTTACTGAGATAAGTCTGTTTTGACGATTTTTTTACGAAGTGATAGATAGGATGTGATTTTTTTTAATCTTCAGTTTATGCATTGAGTACATTAGGTTCCATTCATTATATTATAGTCAAATAGGTCTAATTCGCACGCAATAAGAACGGGATGGGACCTTGTCAAAGTCGAAAATGATAGTTTAGCAGTCAAGTAGCGTTAGCAAAAAAATCTGAATCTATTTAAATAAAAATTAATTTAAAAATAGTAAAAAGTTTTACCTCTTTATCCACTCATTATTAATTAACTACTAAAATAAACACACAATAATATATAAATCTCGCATTTTAAATAAAACTCGAGCAGAAATCCACGCGCACAGTTCTAAACAACTAGCATTATGCGAGCATCTACGCAAGTTTGCCGACGCTACGACTGGCCGACGGACCGTGCGCATCTCAGTTCCAAAAGGTAATAATAATAATAATAAATAAATATTTGACAACATCACATACATTGCTCTGATTCCAAAGTAAGTAGCTAAAGCACTTGTGTTATGGGGACCCGGGACCTCATAGATGGCTACACCTTGAAAACCGGTGTACAAAGCCACTCGACCACGGAGGTCGTCAAGGTAGCATCCCATTCTCATCGCGCGCGGTTTATACATAATGCGTTATTAAGTTTTATTTTTTTAAATGGAAGCAACTCCATAGAGATAATATAGATTACGTTAACTTTCTTCTATTTTTAGAAGCTCGATGTTTCGTATTTTCTGTAAATTCCAGGAACAGCCCCCTTACTCTCGACGGGATCGAGTTCACATCAAGATCGAATAAACGTCAAAAATCTGTTATTTTGGTACCTATACCTATTGAAAACGGTTTCCATGGTTTCCATAGTCCCATTTTACGTTTACTCGATTCGAACTCGATCTCGATCGCGTCGGGAGTAACCCCCCCAGATTAATTTCAATATTTTGTGTAAACGTTGTCATACGTTTCCGATTTATTGAATAGAATAGAATAGTTTTTATTGCTATAAATACTGTGTACAATTTGCAGGTCGAATTGCAGTATTATATTTAACAACAGTAGACCCATAACGGGTATGCAATTTGAGAGATACATTATAATATTTATATACTTCAAATGTAATTGCTAAAATAACACCTATGACTTATTTAGTTTTACAAGCATAGTATTTATTAAGACTATAAAAGACATTGTTTAGTAACCACTTTTTAAGCTTGAATTTAAATAAAGGCAAATCAAGTGCTTTGATTTCTAAAGGTAAATGATTAAAGACCCTTATGCTAGTACTAAAAGCACTAATAATACAATTGATTATTCATTCTAGGTATGCATAAATCATATTTATATTTATAGAAATTCCGAAAATAAAATCCCGTTGCATAAACACCCGTTTAGGCTACGGGTGTTTTGCATTAGTAAAAATAGATTTCCTAATCAAACGCCCTAATTTCGTTTGCGTAAGATCCCCAATAGATATACGATGCCGTCACAGCCTTCCTCGTTCTTGTACGTGACAAGAGATCCAAGCCATCTTGGCTTCATGATCGAAGTCACATCACAGGTGACGTAAATGTGACATCATCACACATGCAGACCTCCTTGACTTTGACATTATTTGGGAATGTAAGACGCAAGCAGTTCATTAGAAATAAAACACTTTTACGGATCACAGCGCGTATATTGTTAATTCAGGTGTTATTTTAGAATTATTTAGTTTGGATTAATTGGTTTTCTGAATTCCTGACGTTTCACGGCCCCTGAAAAGGTGTCGAAACGTCGGGTATTCAAAAAACCAAAAAATCCAAACTAAATCATTCTAAAATAACACCTGAATTAACAATATACGCCCTGTAATCCGTAAAGTGTTTTATTTCTAACGGAGGATCTTGTTGGCATAGTCTCGTGATCTCGTCTCGTACCTACTAACCGACTATCTGTCGTTCATGTTCGTCCACAAACGTCCAAGATGTTTATACAGAGAGCGTATTGCGTCACTAAACACCATGGCTTTCACGGCGGGAAAACTTTAGTAAAGCCACAGATTAAATAATTAACAGTATACTATCTTCATACCAGGAACGGGACAAGATGAGAGGAGCTGATGGTGCAGTGGATTAGCTTAACTCTTTCGCGAACATTGGCAAAATATTTTCAACTGTTATTTTTAAAGTCCATCAGCCAAAAATCGTCCGTGTATTGTCGGCATAGTCTCGTATCAAATATCATATTGGCATTTGACATTATGACACTTGATACAGTTAGTGTCATCTTTTAGCAAAGTATAACAACAATTTTATATTCGTTCATTCACAAAATTGATTTTCAACATTTTAAGAATAATTTATAGCAACGTTTTTAGCAGAACCGAAATTAGCTACGTAATGAAGTACTGCTAGCGCACCGCCCTGCAATTTCGCATGGGTTGGTCATTCAAAAATTTAATATACCCAGCTCCGTGCTTCAGAAGTCACGTCAAGCCGTTGGTACTGGTTATAGTCCATCCTTCTTATTCACCCATAAGGAAGGCCTGAGCTCCAGCAGAAGGCATTAAAAATGGCTAATGCCAGTATTTTATCTCACCCTGTGTACTTGAAATAATTCCCTACGGCAGCTATAGGTTCTAGGGCTGCCTTTGACAGTGTTTATTGAGTTAAAAATAAATTATTGGTTTCCCTATAAGTGAATGAATTTGAAAATCAATGTGTATGTACACATATATAATTCATAATTTTAAGTCATAATTTACCCATAAAAGCGCGGAAGCATCGTCGTGAACCGACCGCATGCGTCGGCGACCTACGTTATTTTGGCGCACTCACGACTGTTGTGTACCAAATTATTATCCACTATCGTAATACTGGTATTTCTCATACTGTGGCTAACAGCTCCTCAAGTTTACACAAAACATCAATGTTTGCCAACCGATTTAGAACTTTATTATTTGGACATTAAGAAGAAAATATGTGGTAGGTAAACTAATTGACTTACTGTTGTACTTCGAGTACAATACTGTCAAACTCAATTATGAAACTAGATTTTTAATTTATGTTCCGTGTTTCACGTAGGTACTTTATAGAGAACTTAAATGAAGTTAAGTTGTTTAGTTCATATTAATTACGTTCTGGTGCATATTTTACACCGAATTCAAAAAAAAGGTTGTAGTTCTACACCCGGAAGGGTGTGTGTAAGTATGTTAAGGTTACGGACTGAACGCTACATAACTTTTCTATATGTTGTGAATAGGAAAAGTTTAGCGACATGTACACACTACACACGACAGCACGTCAAATATAACCGTTGTAAAGCAAAAACCCTTTAATAAATCTTTATTTTTTTATTTATTTCTTCACAAATAGTAGTAACAAGCATCAGTAAATATAAACAATATCAGTTTTAGATTACTAGTTGTGAAGACTGGTGCTTGAAATGGGTTGGGTTGTAACCTGTGATACTTAATATAATTCATATGTTGGGCATAAATCAGATTCAAGGTCAAAACAGTTACGTCTGTTGTGCCATCGTCTGTACAGTCACGTCTATAAATATGTATACAGTTCAGAACTTTTTCACTCTAAAAGCTATAATTTTTTTGAACAGAAATTAATGACAAATGACAACTACAACAAAGTGACAAAGTTCTAAACTGTATAATTATTTTTAGACGTGACTGTACAGTACACAGATTTTAAGTTATTTCTAATTCCTTTCAGTTTTGTACACGTTACCTAAGTAAATCTAGTGTTCAAATTTTCAGCCATTTTGTTTAAATTAATTGGATTACAAAATAGTTAGATTACGAAATGAGGAATAAAATTAAATGTAAAGGATGTGTACTTAGCATAGAAAGTGGGTTGTTAAACAAAGGAAATAGAGCCATCTTGAAAATACTTAGACTTATGTAACCTGCAATAGGGTAACCACACTGAACCGATAGAACGGGTCAAACTGCAGCCGAAACTCTCAAATCTCAATAAAACAAGTCAGGATTTAATGACCTATCAATCAATATCAATGTGATTGTAATTTTTGTAAGGAAAATGAAGCGACACATGAAATAATTACATAACACCTATTTTTTAAGTTTGCAAGTATTTTAGTATTGATATCGCTAATATATGTTATTTTGTTTTATAACTAGTATTCATATTAAATTGATTGATATGTTTTAATCTACTAACAAAAACGTATATCTGACCTAATAATTGACGACCTCCGTGGTAGAGTGTTTCGCACGCCGGTTTTCAAGGTGTCGCCGTCTCTGAGGTCCCGGGTTCAATCCCCGGCTGGGTCAATTTAGAAAACGAACTTTTCTATATTGGCTCAGGTCTGGGTGTTTGTGTTACCACCATTGTGTCTGATTTCCATAACACAAGTGCTTTAGCTACTTACTTTGGAATCGGAACAATGTATGTGATGTTGTCAAATATTTATTTATTTATTAATATTTTACAAATTTTAGCAAAATTTACGTATTTTCTTTTAGTCTTGTCCGTGAAATTTCCAAATCGTAGTTACAATATATAAATGGTGTGATGTAGACCATACTATGTGGAATAATGTATGCGAAAGATCGTACAAGTATCTTAATTACAGCTGAAAAATTTAAAATATTATTCAATAACGGAACAAAAAACTAATGGCTGTTTCCGGACATTTAATTTTAAGCTGAATTTTTGCTTAAAATTAGGAGCATTTATTTTTTCCGTTCTCAATTAATTTTTTTGGGTAAAATAACCCTACTAAATAATATACTATTCCAATGCTCTGACCCCTGAGCTACCGAGTCACAGTCAGCGGTCAGACCATTGCATCGGACATCCAAATTTTCGTTCAGGTTCGATTCCCGTCCGAGAATATGATGTGGTGCGAGTTGTAAATTTTCTAATATATTATTTAGTATTGTGTAAAATAGCATTGTGAATGAATGCTAAAAATCTCATATAAAATAACCCTGTTCTGTCTTTGTAACTTGCTATAAGTAATTCATAATAATTCATAATTGTTTATTTGCCATAAATAGGGTATAACAGTGATGGTCAGAAATAATATAATGTTGCTTAAACCTATTTAGCCATACAATGATAGCATGCAAATCTTAATCTATAAACTGAAGTTTTATTTTGTGCCACATTAAATTGGGATAGATTTTCCATGCATCTACCATAATTACATAATATGTTTTTTTTTTACTTGTTTATGTTGCAAGAATTAAGAAGTACGAGTATATTAAAATAATAATTTCTTTGTTTACCTATAAAATAGTTGTAGTAGTAACGTCAGTGAAACGTAATAAAATATGTTGTTAAGCCAAAAAAAGTCTGCTAATATTATATATGTCAGCTACTTAAAGATTTCATTTTGTTAGCTTTCTAATTTAAAAAGCAACTGGCAAAATGCTTTGAAGTAGCTGTAGGTAAACAAACACCTTCATAACAATTTAGGTACAGATGTATATTCATTGCATAAATGTTGTTTCCTATTTCTTTAAACTTCTAGAACAATTAAATTGTGGCAAAGGTTGTAGTCAACCGCAAAAAGTATACGAAACAGCAGTATGTCATCTAACAATAAATAAATATTTGACAACATCAAATACATTGCTCCGATTCCAAAGTAAGTAGCTAAAGCACTTGTGTTATGGAAATCGGAGACAACCTGAGCCAATATAGAAAAGTTCGTTTTCTAAATTAACCCAACCGGTGATCTAACCCGGGACCTCAGAGATAGCGACACCTTAAAAACCGGTGTACAAAGCCACTCGACCACGGAGGTTGTCAAACAATATTATTGACATTGAAATGTCACCCGAAAAGGTGACGACCTGACGCGACGCGAAGTCTAAAAAAATACTCTAATAAAATACATGCGATGCAATTCCTATAAGTATTTAATTTCGAAGAATGTAGGGACCTTCTCGCGGACATCTAAGAAATCCACTTTTAAAGCTCACACTCTACGTATATTGATTTGATGATCCATGAATAAATAAAGTGACATGCAATGAAAAAACTGCCGATTCTGGAAAAAATCTGATATAAGTAAATAAAAATACCCCTCCCTCTACTAGGCCATACTGTTCATAGTTTCGCTGTGTCACTACCGGCGGTTGTGTTATGTTGTTACATAAGGAAGGGGCGCACCTGTGTACGGTGTGCGTATTTTCTAAGCGTATTGAATTCGTCGCCTCCTCGCGACCAATTCAGTACGTTTTGGGAAATCAAAATATACCGGGTAAGTTTATCAATTTCAGGCCCATCGGTAGACAAAATCAACATTTTGCTGTAGGTTTTTCATATATTATTTATTTCATATATTATACAAATTTACAGTCTCATTGACTTCTCTTCCTCTTTAGTTGATAAAGCCAATACGCTTATGTGTAAGTTAAATATACAGTTTTGCTATTCCAAAAAGGTATCGATTTCGTCGTCTCCTAGCTTGATTAGGCTTCTTGTAGGAAAATGAACTTTATCTCATATTGGTTAAAAGTATATTACACATCATAGACATGTAGCATGCGCACATGTATAAAGCTTTATATTTCACACCGTTATTGCAAAGACATATCAACTTTATCCCTTCCATACACCCCGCTTAAATTATAAAAGATGAACTTTATCGTATTGTCATAATATAACCTTTCCAATATTAATTACAATACAAAGTGGCTAACTTGCTAACTTCAAGCCTGTTAAAGTTGGGCGCGCATTATCTTGCCGTTGACGGCGAGTTTTTTCATAACCTCCTCCAAGCAAACTACTGAAAGGGGCCACGAAGCATTGATGATCTTACAGATATTCTGTATTTTTTTACTAACATAACATTTGAATTAAATTGGACCTTATCGCGACTTATCAGGTCACCAACACCTTATAGAACGAATTCAATACGGTTTTTGTCAACAGTTTTCATATTTCTATATTACCAAAACGTAATGTAAATCATCCCCAGTAGACGTAATTGATACGTTTTTGGAGATACTTTTCATACAAATAAATGCATAAAACCGTGTTGATTTTGTGTACTGATGGAGTTGAAATCGATATGCTTATGCGACATATTTTGACTTCAAAAAACGTACCCACTGAATTGGTCGCGAGGAGAGGACGGTTAGGAAATACGCGTACGGTGTACGTGCTCGCAGGCACACAGTCGCCTGCGCCGACGCAACGACGGCGTGCTAATTGAAGTGTTATGGCTGGTGGACAGCAATAAACCCCAAATCTTATTAAGACACAGATTTTTTATTTTAAGGCTTGATGGTAGTTAAATAGGTATTCAATTTTATTTTATAGAATTCAAAGAGAGTGTTTAAAGCACAGAGATTACAGAAGCACACAGCCGTCTTTTTTGGCTGTTTATCCAGATAACGTCTTATGTATAAAATCCTAAAGGGTACTTACTTATTTTAAAAGTGTTTTAACCGCCTCTGTGGTTCGCCCACACGCGTAAGACGCAGGGGTTCCGGGTTCGATTCCCAGGAGGGGGTACATGTGTACTCGGTTTTGTTGGTGGTAGGACTCACTTCAAGTCCGCCTGCCTAGCTACCACCATATTACCTAAGTCTGACGCCATAACAACTTAAAATTTGTTGTATTCCGGCAGTTAGAAGTAAGATAGCCAGTTCCTCAGTGGTGAGGATTCCGGGTGTAGTGCACTTCCACTTTCGGCCTTATCGTCACTTAACATCAGGTGAGGTGGAGGCCAAGCACTAACCCGTAGTGGATAAAGAACCAAATGATGAGAGGTCGTATTAACATTAAATAAATAATAATACTAGTGTATTTATATCAAAGCCTCATCTTATTAATCTGTGATTCAATTCACAATCGAAGTTTTGCACTATTTTAAGGTTATATTTTACAGCGTTAGGCGCAGCTGTAACTTTAGTTATTACCATCCTCGATATAAATAAGGAAACGCAAGAAATAAACGGAATACCACGAGTTATTGCTTTCCACGTAACAATCTGCGCTAATAATCACACTGCTAGATCGTAATTGTAAACTCATTAGTTTACTTACTTACATACTTTCACAGTATTTACAACTTAATATAGCTGCACAAATAAATTTAGAAATTTAAAGAAATCAATTCACAACCAAAGATGATTGAATCCATTGATGGATATGCAAAACAAATAGTACCCTAGCATGAACAGCTATCGAGAAAAAAAACGCACGGAAAAGTAGTCGATAGAGTAATTATCTATGGACAATTTCATATCGCTATTCGGCGGTATATGGCGTTGTACAAATTTCCTATACAGAATTACTCTATCGAGCGCCATCTATCGCCACAAAAACAAACCTACACCTAGAGGTGAACGCGAATAATCATAATTCTATTGATACTGATAAAGATAAAGATATTTATTGCATGAA
Source organism: Catoptria pinella (assembly GCA_963556745.1). Classification (NCBI taxonomy): domain Eukaryota; kingdom Metazoa; phylum Arthropoda; class Insecta; order Lepidoptera; family Crambidae; genus Catoptria; species Catoptria pinella. The sequence continues at coordinate 6,585,777 of OY750779.1, forward strand.
ACAACATTGCATGCATTGCATGGGCAACTGTTGTTATTTTACGTCAATCATTTAGTAGGCTTCTATCGCTTATATTATGAGCTGCTATGGAATAAAAATTAGACGTTAACACAGTACAGTAGTAACCTTAGCACGAACAGCTATCGAAAAAAATAACCCGCGTAAAAACATTCGATAGAGTGATTTTGTGGGAAATTTGTACAGAGACATCTATCGCCAAAAAGCGAAATTATATTTTCCATAGAGAATTACTCCATCGAGTACTTTTACGCGCGTTTTTTTTCTCAATAGATGTTCGTGCTAAGGGTACTAACTTAGCATGCTTTACAAGTTCTTATGCAAATAGTCATACGCTTTCGATGATAATGTATAGTTGCCTGCACTACAAACTTGCATATTACATAGCATTGCGTGCATAATGATTATTAATCATATATTTTACGTCTTTACGATGATCCAAGTAAGCCGATCCAAATCAATTAGGTACATAGTACAAATAAGCTGAATTAGCAGGAAAAAGCTGAAGTACAGAGAATCTTCATGATGGTAATATTTTTGGTGTCATGAGACTATTCTTTAAACCAAATGAATGATAATACAATAGAGTATAAAATTAGTACTACGTATTTTTACCGTAAATTATTTTCTTAGAACATTTTAATTTAAATACAACCAACGTAATGTAACCACTGAAAATTCGCTATAAAAAAATCTTTAAGATTTTTATGTTTACAATTTTTACTTTGTTTAGCCATAATACTTTTCTTGAATAAGCACTAGCGCCGCGCGCCGGTGTGTATAAATAAATAGTCAAGTCATTGCTTTTTAACTATCAATGTAAAAGCACGTAGTAAAGCATGCTAAGTCAAAGAATATATGGCTAAGATTTGCTTTTCACAATGCTCTTGCTACTCGCTACTAGATGGCGCTTTATTATTTAACCAGATTTTTGGTGCTATTTATAGTGCTATTATTTATTCTGTGGTTAGACTAACTAAACTGTAAAATACTCATATAGGTAGGTACTTAAATAATTTTCATTGCTTTTTGAGAAAATATAATGTTACCTATTAGAATTTATTATACTAAAATAAAATTAAGTCTGTGAACCAGTATGAGCTTTTGTTAAAATATATAATACCTAGTTACTTGAAAAAAAATCCTATATTCCTATTTCCTAAAGAAGAAAAGAGATACCTAGATCATTTTGCTATTCGTGTCTCTGTATGTTAGCTTAGATTAGATCTTCTAAACTAGGCAACGTATTTTGATACGGTTTTCACTATCATTTAGTTAGTAGATGTATAAGACACTAGCGCCCCGCCCTCGCTTCGCTTCTACTAACGAAATATTGGTAGCAAAGCAACAGGTTGCTAATTGTACAATAGCAACGCGACTGCATGCGACTATAGTTGCGGTTGCTTTTTTAGTATTTACGGAAACAAATCGCAAACTCAGTTTGCTCGCCGAGTGCATTTGCGATTATTATGTAAAAACTTTTAATAATTTCAAATCAAACTTTACTCAAAACAAACATATCTTTTATGAAGAAAACAATTGCTTCCAAAGGAAACGAAAGATGTTTACAATGAAACTGTGGAAAACCATTAAAATTTGTTGTACTTTAAAAATGAATACTTATGAGTTGGGTGATGATTGTTTACCAAATAAGACTATAAGAATAAACAATATAGGTACCTATGTCCTTTATATTTTATTGTTGAAACAACCATTTTAACCAATAATCTTAATTCAGTACTTTATTTGAATGACAGAAACAAATTAAATAAAACAACAAAAATCTATATTATAATAATAATATTTAATTAACCAATTTACATTTTTATTAAACGAGTTTTTTACACAAAATAAAGACTACGACTGAATACTTAAATACTAAACTGTATACTAACGTTTTATTATCATGTTCACAATATGTACAAACTTACAAACAGTAAGTACCCTTAGCACGAACAGCTATCGAAAAAATAACGCGCGTAAAAACATTTGATAGAGTAATTTTGTATGCGAAATTTGTACAGCGTCATCTACCGCCGAGAAACAAAATGAAATTCATAGATAATTAATAAACCCTTTCGAATAATTTTACGCGCGTTTTTTTCTCGATAGATGTTTGTGCTAAGGGTACAACACAAAGTATTACAGTATTTCTCAAAGAAACATGTACCTACAGTCACGTCTTTAAATATGTATACAGATCAGAACTTTGTCACTCTAAAAGCTATTGCTTTTTTGAACAGAAATCAATGGCAAATGACAACTACAACAAAGCGACAGAGTTCTAAACTGTATACGTGTTTTTAGACGTGACAGTACACTCATTTAATAGTCTATCAAATCATTGTACGCATCGTTCATTGCTTCTAAAATTTTACTAACAGTCCTCAAATATATAAAAAACGCAACGTTCATACAATAAAACGCAACAAAACAAATACGCACTGTCTAATATCACTTTCTTCTTCACAAATTCTTCACATCACGATATCCCCTTGTAAGTTTTCCAATTGTTTGGAATAAATCAAGGTCAAACAATATTTTTTTTCAAATAAAAAAGGAAAAAATAAACATAACTTTGTCATAATACAAGCCAATCCTCCTTGATCATATCGGAAGCCTTTTCAGCTATCATAATAACTGGTGCATTAGGGTTACCACTAATAATGGTAGGCATTATGCTTGCATCCACCACTCTTAGATTTGCAACACCGTGAACACGTAGCCGAGGGTCTACCACTGCATCTGGGTCACTCTTCGGTCCCATTTTACAAGTGCTCGTGGGATGGTAAATGGTAAAAGTGAATTGCTTCATGCAACATTCCCAGTACTCATCGCTGAATAGAGGTAAATGCGTGCACCCTGGCAAAGGAATATTGTGGGGCCTAGATCCGTATCTCTGGAAGGATGTTGTGTTAGAGATGGCCATCGCTATTTTTATACCTTCCGTAAGCACTTTGATGTCCTCCTTATAAGCAAAGTAATTAGGTTCAATTACCGGTGGATGAAAAGGATTCCGGCTCTTCAATTTCACCCAGCCTGTGCTTTTTGGACGTAACAAAAGAGGTAATATAGACCACGTCTCTGCGTTTTCTATAGGTTTGTATACTGTATTGTAAACGCGATCGCGTAGGTTCAATATTTTTCGTATATGTTCTCCTCCGTCGGAGTTGATTGAACTTGGAGCGAAATGAAACTGTATGTCAGGCCAGTTGCCAGATGGCGGCGCATACTTTGTATTGACAAAAGCTAGACCTTCGATTCCTTGTGTGGTCATGGGGCCTTTCTCGTACAGAATGTAGTTCATGGCGACCGAGAATGTTTGAAAGCGGTCCTTTTTGAACGTTATAGGTTTATTTACAACGAACGTAAGACCTCCCAAGCCGACGTGATCCTGTAAGTTACGACCCACACCTATTAAATTGGCTACCACTGGAATGCCGTGCTCTTTCAAATGCTCGGCTGGGCCGATACCGCTCAACATCATTAGCTTAGGAGTGGATAAAGCACCTGCTGACATAATTACCTCCCTTTTAATTCGTACCTTCTGCCTTTGACCTTTGTGTATAAACTCCACACCGTACGCTTGCTTCTTGACTTGGTTAATTAATATCCTTGTTACTTGAGCACCTAGTGCAATGTGAAGGTTGCTTCGCTGTCGGACCGGCCGGAGGAAGGCCTTCGCAGTACTGCACCGGCTGCCGCGCCGCATCGTCGCCTGGGTCAGCATGAAACCGGTCTGTTTCGCTCCATTTATGTCACGATTTTCATAACCCAGTTCCATTCCAGCTTTGAGGAACGCTATAGATAGCGGTGTTCGCCAAGGTGCTTCTTGTACGGTTAAGAACCCGCCAGCGGAGTGGTACGGCGTGTTGACCAAATAAGGGTTCCTATTGTCTTCTGATTTTAAGAAGTAGGGTAAGACTCGATCATAGCCCCAGCCAGGGTTCCCCAAAGCCTCCCAAAGGTTGTAATCGTTGCGATTGCCTCTTACGTAGACCATGGCGTTAAGAACGCTGCATCCGCCGAGTACCTTGCCTCTAGGCCAATTGCAGCGGTCAGTGTTCATGGCGAGGCAGTAGGAGCGATTTTTGGAAGGTGTAGTTTGGTATTGCCAATCCATTTCGGAGAGTTGCGTATAACCGGCCAGGGCGGGGATGTCGGAGATCTCGTTCTCGTCATAGCCAGCTTCTAGGAGCAGCACCGACCAGTTACCGACCTCCGAGAGCCGGGAGGCGACCACAGCGCCGGCTGACCCGCCCCCGACTACCACGAAGTCGTAGATTGGCAGAATCTGAAAATGAGAAAAGAAAAGTTTTAGATAATAAACAGTGTACCCTTGTTGGTATTTGCACAATGATATGACAGACGAGTAACAAAATAAAATAATTTAAAGAAATCTTTGAAATAACGTTAATTAATATACAAAAATATACGCATTCTTATTTTTAAAACCAAGTGGGTGTTAATAGCCAGCTGCTAAAAGCCGGAATCAAACCTGGCACCTTTGTGATTAAGACCTGAGAGGCAATTAACCTTTTGTGTGTTAAGAATGGCCTGATTGCTTAATTCGCGTTGTTCCCGATTGGTCGGTAAAACTACAACGAATAATACCGTTTTTAAGATGCTTTACATTTAAAAAAATATACTAAATACTTACAGTGTTAACTTCCGATATGTAAGATTCCGGATCATATTGCTGGTATCTGAAATACGTAATTCCTAGTGCTAGGAGTGGTATCAGACCAAGTACTGTGATGGGTGACGGAGCCAAGCTCGCCAGCGCCCCTGCCGCCTCCATCGCTGTTCCACACGCACATCTACTGCTACACTAATATATACAATCTATCCTACTAGTCTTGGCTCTCTTATATCCAGTTATCAACCTTTTTTCTCTGCTCCTCTTCAGACAAAATCTTTGGAGTGTAATTCCTTATACCAGCCTTTTTAGGCGAGGTTTTAGCCTTCTCCGATTCAGCGAGATAACTTTTTAATCGCGCGCTCTTCAGTTCATCTTTCTCGATGGCCAGTAACTGCAATTGTTTTTTCTCTTTTATTTTGACGGGCTTATAAAGTTCCTTATTTGCGTCTTTGTAATGGTCGTTTTTGTATAGGGATGTGCAGTAGTAATCGCTTTTTGATGATCTGTTGGAGTGGCTTTCGTATGCGCTCGAGCCGCTTCTGTACCCGCTGCTTTCTGTTGAATTGTCGCTTTTGAAGCTGTCAGCGCTGCGCCTGGGCTTGTGTCGTTTGTAATCGTTGTCGTAGTCGCCGGGGTGGTAGAGGGGGCTGCCCATGTATTGGGGAGGCCCGTACTTATCCTTGTATCGGGCTACGTTGGACACACTAGTGTGACTCGGGTATGATTGTTCTTGACCCATGGTGAGGGGTGCGGCACCGCTCTCTTGTCAATTTCCTGAAAAGAACAAAAATTATATTTTAATAATTTAAATAATTAACAAGTTTTATCTTATCTAGGTAGTCATTGTTGCAAGATATTTACAAAAGTTGAAGATTTAAATTAAATCACAAAGATTTTCAGAAATAGTTTAGTACGCCTTTTTTGCGACAGTAAAATAAAGTACCTATATAATATTACCTGAAACTATCCTTAAGAAATGTAATTTTACAAGTAGGATATGAATAATATTATCTTAAGGTACGTAGACTGCACACTTACGCCGCCATTGGAAAGAAATCATAGTGAAAAAAACTCCATTAAACTAAACGAAAGGCTAGAAAATCACAAAGCTTTTTCTGAGTGCACTACAGAGAAATAATTCGCAAATTCGTCTTTATTTAAGCACTGTAATGTTGTTTCCGTAGTATTAAATAATCAAGTATTAAATATGAAGTATCAAACAATAACGATAAATTATTATTTTTTCTACACGCCCTAAAAATAAGACAAAACTTAATCCACGTAGCAAATATTATTGGTTATATTTTAAGACCAAATTCATTCGTATACAAGTAAAAAAAACTATGGCGAGTGCCGGCCGGTTCTCCTTTCAACGTTGAACTGTTAAGCATTGAGAAAATTCTGTAATTTTAAAAATTAATTCTTTGATTACTCTTCAATTGTTTTTTTGTCTCTTACCTGATCTTTAGATTCATTGAAAATAATTCCAAAGTTAGTTTAGTAAGAGCAAATATATCGTTTATATTCACGAAACGATAACGATTTACTTTTGGATTGTTCGTTAAAAATTGCATTCGGTTCGGTCTCCTTGAAAGGACGGTGATGCTAATATGAATATTAAGTAACATCTAAGTACATACATATAAACACAAACCATTCATTCATATCATTCAAAAATATCGAACTATATAAAGTATTTTATTTCAATAAGTAAGTAATATCATCCCGGTTCAGGTTCTTCTCGTTACAAGGTGTTGCTTTAAAGCTTACCCCCTTACTAATAAAGGTTGTATAACAGTTGTATAGTTACACAGTGTTTTGTCCCTTTCTTTTTAATGTCAAAACTTAAATAGTTTGACAGAGAGTAACCATTGTGTAACTATACATCTGCTATACAATCTTTATTAGTAAGGGGGCTATATTATAACCTAACTTAACGAAAATTGCATGTCTTAAAACCTTTTTGCTTATTACAGGTAAATAATTTGTGGTGAAGCTTGTGGTGTGCTGTATGATGAATCGGTATGTGAAAATACGAATGTTTTCGACTAATAAGTGAAAATCATAATGGATGCTCATTCATAAGTGACGAACGACGATCAAATTAACAAATTACTACTAAAAACCTTGTTAATAGTTATTATCATTAATTGATTGAACGTAACTGGCATTGACTTAAAGAAATTTCTAATTGTCTGAAAAATCGTCCCATTCTTTTATGATTTTATTGCCATTACAATTAGGTACCTACAATTAATAATTAGGTATAAAACGAGAATATTTAATTTTGATTATCGCTATTTTCGGGACTTCTATACTTTTTTTAATCTAAGGGTAAGATGCTAAATTTAGGTATTATTTAATTTAAAGGGGCCAAAAACAGCGTCAGACAATCACTGACAGGTCTGCGATAGTTGACCTGAAAGCGAGTGGGGTGGAATCACAGAGATTCATTTCCGAATTCATCACTCGCTGTTCAGTCGAGTCAGTTAAGACCCTCCTGATGGCAATGATTTTAATTTTGTCATCGGCTATGTACAAACTGTGTAAACGAATCGATACCGCGATTCAGGAGCGTACAGCGCCACCCAGTGAAGAGCAGTGTAAACCACGGCCGGGCAACGACCTTGTCCTTGATACCGTTACGACGACGACGATACAGATAATATACGTACGTAACGTAGAGATACCGCTTTACGTAAAAACAAAATGATGAAAAATACATAAATAACTTTACTACACAGTCGTTCAATTTTCAGTGATTAACGAGCTCCCTCATTTAGCCTAGTTTCTTAATGACGTCATTAAAATAAGGGCACAGGCACAATTTTTTATAAATCTTTATTCGATTTGAATATGGAGAGAAACTATATTTTTCGCAATAGAAGTAAGCGACTATGCTTAAAAAGCAGTAAGCAATGACATTCCGTTAACTTATTCATTTGTTTTAGTGCAATTTTAACATTGTTCTATTTTTAAACCGTACAATGTCTTGTCGAATGTTTACGATAAATTGTCATATTTTGTTGAGTTACGTGCGAACACAAACGACCAATAAAGTTTGGTCCGCATTGGACTTTCACTCGCAATAGTCGCAATAAGAAGTTACATCTTTCATAATTGAATATCGCAGCATCTAAACGGAGTTTTCACTAGCAGTCTCACTTAGATGTGCACTTCAGATTGTGTTTGACTTCACTGCAGATTTGCGGTTTGAAATACGCATTGTGGTTGCAAAGCAAACTTTTGTTAATATGGTTTGCACTCTCGAAGGGTCGAAAAGTAATAGTTGTCTTGTCTACATTTCGTGAGTGACGACAGATTAAGCACTGTCTCTTTTTAGTTTAGAAAACAACTACTATAACATAACTTTATTTGTTGGTTACTTTTTTCTATAAATAAATATAGAAAAAAGTTAAGAAAAATCTCCTTCAAAAACCTGGCCAATCGATTACGGAGGAGCAACTTTCGCAAGGGCCGGTCATGGGATGGGTGACCAAAAATAAAAATATTATCTCGAGCTTCTCCGTGCTTCGGAAGGCACGTTAAACCGTTGGTCCCGGCTGCTTTTGCAGTCGTTAGCACCCACCAATCCGCATTGGGCCCATGTGGTGGATCATGGCCCATCCTTCCTTATTCACCCATAAGGAAGGTCTGTGCTCCAGCATTTTGAAGCTATTTTCTTTAAATGCCTTTAAATGATTGATCTCTTAACTAAAGATTATAATTTAAGGTTTAAAATTTGTTATGGGTAAATAATATTTAGAGACTTTAATATATTCGCGTAATAAACTTTAAAGACTTTTTTATCAATTGATCATGCGCTTAATCATAAATGATTGTGCCTATATGAAAATACAATACAATACATCATACAATAAGCATTGTCAATCATTGTTCATAAAAACAAATGTGGGAACTTTTAATGGCTTTTAATCTTAACCGTTTATGTCCTTGTATCAGAAAAACTTCCTATTATTTATTAAGTTTTTCAAGACAGCACTAAGTTCGCATAAGCAAAATGTAGTACAAGTGTGGGCTAACGGTTACAAAATAATTAGAGCAAAACTTATTTTTTTATTAAATTACTATGGAAATATTACTGGTGTTACCGACCGTGTCGCATGCGTAAATATTAGCGAGAGGGAAATGTTATGCCATTATTAAAGGAAAGTGTTTTTAGTTAATAAATAAATATATATTTGACAACATCACATACATTGCTCCGATTCGAAAGTAAGTAGCTAAAGCACTTGTGTTATGGAAATCGGAGACAACGGTGGTATCACAAACACCCAGACCTGAGCCAATATAGAAAAGTTCGTTTTCTAAATTGACCCAACCGGGAATCGAACCCGGAACCTCAGAGATGGCGACACCTTGAAAACCGGTGTACAAAGCCACTCGACCAAGGAGGTCGTCAAATAGAAAAGTCAGGCCTTATATTATTGCATATTAGAGTAACAACAATTGGGCTGAAACTGGAAACCAGCAAATGAGAATGTAGGTCGAAAAGGTGGGTCCAATTAGGAATAAATGTTGTTATTTCGTTGCTACTTTATAAAAACTGGTTTAATGTCAGCATATTATTTCAACTCTGCCATTTTGATATTGGTTTTAAACTGTGTGGCCTCAACCTTAATTCCACACCCCTATCACGAACATCTATCAAGAAAAAAAACGCGCGTAAAAGTACTCGATAGAGTAATTGTCTGTGGAAAATTTCATTTTGCTTTTTGGCGGTGGATGGCGCTGTACAAATTTTTCATACAAAATTACTGTATCGAATATTTTTAAGCGCGTTATTTTTTTCGAATTATAGCTGTTCGTGCTGTACAGAGCTTGTAACTCCATAATCTGGACTTGTTTGTATTAAAGCGGCTCTTTTCCATAACTCATAGAAACTGTTAAAGGTTAACATGCTTTGTCAATATTATTTCATAAATAATATAGTTATATTATAATAAAATATATAATCATAAATTAAGTGTAATACAGTACAATACAATGAAAATAATAGAAATCGAGTCCAAATATGAATCTAACAAACGAATATAGGTTCGCAACACTGAACTATAATTTAAACCTTAGTGGCATAGCACTTGTACTATTTTTGTATTCTGTGGCACAGAGTAATTGCACTCGTTTTGATATAATTATTTCAATGCTCTGGAGGCAATGATTATTACGCATTCCGCAGTCTAATTATAACACCCCAACACACGAGTATTGACGAATACGGAGATGGTGAATACGGATTCATAAACATTACTATAAGGTGCCACGGGTCTCGCAGAGCCCGTGGACGCACAGTGTCCTAACTTCCAATCACACGTAACACGTAAAACAAACGAACCAATCACAAAGCTCTATTTCAACGCAGTGCGTTCGCATACACAAGGATTGTTTGAGTATTGTTCTTAAATACGCGTGTAAGATAACGTCAGAAACAGTAACTTATTTAAGTCAAAATTTTGACGAACTATCCACACAAATAACAACGTTTAAATCAGCGGAACTAAGCTCGAGGTGTTATAACTACTAGTGAGAGAAATGAAGGTGCTATTCGCCGCACGCACCCACGGTTGAGTAACGGAGCTATTTCTAGTCTATGTCATTAACTGCGCTCACTTCCCTTTTGCAGGAGACCAGTTTAAAGAAACATTCTAGAATTCCACGTGTAACGCTCGCACTTGGTCGCACCTGACTGAACCATATCATATTGATTGCAAAATGCAAAAATAATCACTATTTACTTCAAAGTTAGGTAGATAACGATAAAAAAGTACCGAGAAATATCATTGATTAAAATAAAGCTAAACTTGCAGTTCGTAGTTTCGTACAGTCGAGTTCATTAGTATAATGGCCCTTTTGGCAGGATGTTGACTTTAGCTATAAAGGTTGATGAACTGTCAGAAGTGCCAACATATTAATAAACTTGACTGTACATTTTTTTTTTATATTATACAACATCACAAACATTGCTCCGAACCCAAAGTAAGTAGCTAAAGCACTTGTGTTATGGAAATCAGAGACAACGGTGGTAAACACACACACCCAAACCTGAGCCAATATAGAAAAGTTAGTTTTCTAAATTGACCCAGCCGGGGATCGAACCCGGGACCTCAGAGATGGCGACACCTTGTAAACCGGCGTACAAATCATTCGACCACGGAGGTCGTCAAATTGGATTAAGTCAACTGGCGACCGCGAGTGTGAAACTCGAGAGAGTGGCACCTTCCGATTTTATAATTTTTATTTCCGTTCTCTTGTCACATGTATTGCATATAAGGCCTAAACGCAGTTGTGAAACTGCGTAGGCGCAGAAACCTCAACCATATAAACAAACCAGCCATTGCAGTTATTTTGCGGTGTGTTACAATGCGATAATTTTGAAGTTGTAAGTTAGTTTAGCTCTTCATGTTTGCAACAAGTCTGTTAATTGTTCATAGTTTTAAATAACAAAAGACTTTAAGAATTTGTTTATAATATTTTCCTGAAGATTAATATTATGTTCTTCCTATTTATCCATTAGGATTTATTTTAAAAGGCAAAAGCTAAATAAGCCACTTAAATAATAAATCAAATGGTAATGAAGTACATGAATATCATTAAAATTTAATTTACACAAACCGTTTTAGAAAAATCTTATTAAGAGCACTTAGTCTGCACACTAGCGCCGCCATTGGGTAAAATCATACTGCTTAAATTGACGAAACTGTGAATTATCTTTCTGAAGTGCGCTTGGAAGAGGCTTTGTGGTACTTTTTGTCGCTTAAACAATATTTTCTAGCCTGTTGCATAATTTCATGGAGTTTTTTTGACACTTTTAACAATAATCTTAAGAGCACCTGTCAGTGGCAAACACAGGACACAGGCAAGGTTTGGTTTTGTTATTTTTAAAAAATAGGTTATTTCTTGAAATATCATAGACTTTGACTACATTATCAAAAGCCATGCATGTAATATTTTAAAAGTCTTTTCAGCGTAGGAAATAAACAGAATCCCATACAGAGGATTCCCTAGTTAATATTGCAATAGAAATTAATTAAGTTACCTACCTATTTACAAATGCTAAGACCTTGTACCGTTACAAAGAGAATGTGATTTTATTTCTCAAGAAGATAACTATTACTTACTCGAATGCTGTTTGACATGTTTCACATGGTTTCGAATATTACCTAGGTCTAGGTTATACTTAGGAATTTAACATCTTTTAATTATACAACGTGTTACAAAAATACCCCTAATGCCGAATATGGTAGATAGGGACAAAAAATCAGCTGTTTCATACATTTTGATGTTTTCGATTTTAATTTTTGTATGAAACAGCTGATGTTTTTATGCGATTTCAGAGTTGGTTCCATAGTAAAAGTTTTTCAGTTTGTTGGTCCCTATATACCATATTCGGCATTAGGGGTATTTTTGTAACATGTTGTTTATTACTTACTAATTTTATTGTTTTTTTCCATTATTAATATTGCTTTGCTAAGTAAAATTTAAATTATTTTTTCATGAATGTGTTTTAATGTAAGTAAACTAATTCAAAATATACATCAAAAAGCCAACATCACGCGGTGTTCCCAGGCGGTCACCCATCCAAGTACTGACCGCGCCCGACGTTGCTTAACTTCGGTGATCGGACGAGAACCGGTGTATTCAACGTGGTATGGACGTTGGCAACTGTTTTAACGAATTATTGAACTAATGCTGCTGTCCCAGAGTATGTAATCCTTTTCCATTCGTCAACAATGAGATAAAGCAATTTTATGAATGAAGCATATTTATTTTTTAATACAGTACTATACTGTATGTCATTGTTGACGAGTATAAAAAGATTACATACTTTGAGACAGAAGTGGTTCAATAATTCGTTTGAATAGTTGCCAACGTCCATACCACGTTGAATACACCGGTTCTCGTCCGATCACCGAAGTTAAGCAACGTCGGGCGCGGTCAGTACTTGGATGGGTGACCGCCTGGGAACACCGCGTGATGTTGGCTTTTTGATGTTTTTTTAATTAGTTTACATCAAAATACATTTATGAAAAAATATTTTAAATTTTATTTTTGTTTAACATATTTTGATTGAGAATATAATGACATGTGAATGTGAATATGGATTTGATCGCCAATGTTAACAGATAAAGCACCTGTTGAAAATTATATTCTTAATTTCTGTGCAGAAACATTCAGGGATAAGTAATAAACGTAACTAATATATTTTTCAAAACTACAGGGTGTCTTGTTTGATATGGAAGATAGGGTACCATGCATATACAAGGTGTTACAAAAGTACCCCTAATGCCGAATATGGTAGATAGGGACCATCAAACTGAACAACTTTTACTATGGAACCAACTATGAAATCGCGAAAAAAAAATCAGCTGTTTCATACAAACATTAATTACGAAAATATCAAAATGTATGACACAGCTGTTTTTTTTTTTCGCGATTTCATAGTTGGTCCCATAGTAAAAGTTGTTCAGTTTGATGGTCCCTATCTACCATATTCAGCATTAGGGGTACTTTTGTAACACCTTGTACATATTCTCGGAAAATTATTATCAACCCTGAAAACCGCCACTTTTTTGAATATTTTTATTTCTTTTTATGATAAACTGCATAGTGGCAACCCTAGATCGAATTTGTGTTTAGCTTTTGCCCATTAATGGGATTAATTATCGATTACAATAGGTCTATTTGCGTCTAGGGTTGTCAATTTGAAATTTCCATACCAAAAAATTTGGATTCAAAGAATTGTTTACGATTTTGGTGTTATTTGGTTTGATTTTTGCATTTCCCGAAGTTCATATTTTAATAGTCCATAATTAACTCGTCTTGTGATGTTATTCGGCTTAAGACAGTATTTGTCTAGGGTTCTATTATCTATCTATGTACTAACCCAATTTAGAATAATTGCCAATTAAATTCATACAAAGTTGTAAAAAGCATGAAATAAAATCCAATTTCGCGTGTACTATTTTTCTGTCATATAATTAGGTAGGTATTTCCTTTTAAATACCTATTAAAACTTACTGGAAAAAGCAGCTATATACACAAGTAAACATTTTCGTATTTTTTAATGGCAATAGCTGATAGCTCCTATCTACTTTATTGTTATTTGGTTTGGTAGTTTTGGATTTTCTTTTAATAGAACCCTAGACAAAAAAATGGCGGTTTTCAGGGATGAAAATAATTTTCTGGGGTTGGATGCATGTTACCCTATCTACCATATTCGGCTTTACCAAACACAAACACCCTGTAGTTATGAAAAAAAGCATTAAGTAGTTACGTATTACTAACATTGGCGATCAAATCCATATTCACATTCACGTGTCATTCAATTTTATTTGATATCTTTAGCCATCTGTAACTTATGAAATTCTGTATAGGTTTCATTTTTCTCATCCCCAAATATAATTTCATTAAAAAATCAAAAAAAATAAAATTTAAATTATTTTTTAAAATGTGTTTTTGATGTAAACTAATTCAAAAAACATCAAAAAGCCAACATCACGCGGTGTTCCCAGGCGGTCACCCATCCAAGTACTGACCGCGCCCGACGTTGCTTAACTTCGGTGATCGGACGAGAACCGGTGTATTCAACGTGGTATGGACGTTGGCAACTGTTTAAACGAATTATTGAACCACTGCTGTCCCAGAGTATGTAATCCTTTTCCATTCGTCAACAATGAGATAAAGCAATTTTATGAATGAAGCATATTTTTGTTATTTTTAATACAGTACTACTGTATGTCATTACCTATTTACATACCTATTTACGGCTGTTCGTGCTAAGGGTACCTTCTGACCAGTAGTTTTACATTATGCATTCCATACAGTTAAACTGGAACCTTTTTAGGTGGTTATGGTTACATAAGCAATGGCAAAGCCAACTTACTAATTGACAATACAAAGAAGCTTAAGGAAGCTGTTATGTAGTCGGCAAGAATTTATATTACTCACTGTTAACTGTCTATCTACACAATTACCATATTAAACGATTTTTGTTAACTGCATTAAGAGGACATTCTTGTTAAATACCGGAGTTAGCCTTTATTTCATTTTCGATTTACCCTGGACCCTGTTTAATAACGTGATAATTTCTCAATTATATTGACAAATTGGTTTACATTGCGGTGTAGCTATGAGTAGTTTGTTCTATGTTCAAATTGGTTGACGTAATGTATATTAGTGTCATGACAGGTGACAAATTGTCACGTTTATTAAGTAGGATCCGTCCCCCCTAGCATGACCGACGAAACACGATGTAGGTATAATTTTTATAATAATTATCCTAAACATAAATACTAACATAGTTTATAAGAAACATTGTTACTAACAAAATGAGTTATTCTAATTACTTGAATAAATAAATTATTATATTATATTATATCGCGTGATATAGAGTTTTATCGTCACTCAACTGTCAAGATCCATTATCTTTTGACATTTAAACATGATAAATCGCTATATCATATCGCGTTTCGGTGGTCATGCTAGGAGGGCTATGGTGTGATTTGGTTTGTAACGTATGTGCTATGTATCTTTATCTTTATCAATGTTAATTTACTTGTATCTTTATCTTTATCAATATTAATTTTCTGTTTTGGCTTCTAAAATAATCGATGATAAAATTTTTACAAGTTTAGAAACTTACTGGATGTAATATTTATTTTAATAGTCAGAGTTATACAAGCTGTCCCAAAACTTTGCCACACGAAGGGAAAGTACCTTAAATAACAGGATTCGAAGTCGAACCCACCAACTATGAAAAAAACATATATTTTATTGTTTTTACTATACTGATCGAAAGGGTTACTCATAGGGATTATTTTTTCTTGAGTAACACAACATGTTGAACAAAAGGAAGGATCCTTGAACAATTAAATTTGAATGATTACGTTTTGTTTAAATTTTTTTGTATCGTATGCGATTTTTTTTAAATTTATGAATGCAGTTCAATTTTTTTTTAAAAACAAACAAAATGAAGTATTTTTTCAGTAAAATTTCCTGTGGCAAAGTTTGGGACAACCTTTATAGTACTAACTATACATAGCGAACGTATACGTATTTTTAATCTATAAAATTTTATAGATTAAAATACTTACGTCGTTTTGTACCTCAAACGGTCTGACGTTGGTCACTTCTGATGTACATTATCAATTGCATTGCAGGGTAGCATGACGTGGATTTATTTATAAAGAAATGTCAAAATGACATCCAGATTGTTTAATATAGACAAAATTTATGTCAGGTTTGTCGCTAGTAACACACCACCCAAAGGGCTAGTATCAATTTGGCGGAGAGGAGATTGTTTTTTTTTTAATTTCAGATCACTGGCTTGGAATCGTATTACTTAATATCGAAACTCCTTATTCCGAACGCGCATATAGGGAGTATTACATACGTCCAGTCACGTCGAAGTTCATGCACTGACTATCAACGTGTCATTAATTTAATTCTTCACCGTTTTAATGCGATCTTTATTTGGGACGGTCAACTGGGACAGTGGCATCGATACCACGCAACATGTTCCTGGTCGCTATTGCAGGGTCGTAAAGTTTATTATCGAGTGCACTTATACGGAAACAATGTGATCCGTTGACATAAGTGATAGATTTGCAGTGTCCACCCACCTTGGAGAAAGCTGAGATCGGCCGGTTTGCTCAATGCCTACTAGTGCAAGCGGAATGGCGTAACGACCAAATTGTGGACACTCTCATTTTCTCTCTATTGACACGTCTTGATGACACTGCTTGCCTAACATTTGCCACTGTGCTTTCAAAAAATATTTTGCCATCTAATGAAACTGAATTGTCATGTAATTTTTAAAGACCAAAAAGAAAAGTTATTCCATCAATCAATCTTAAGCTTCTAGTCTAACTAATTAGTAGCTATAAGACACAATAATCTGATTTTTAAATTTGAGATTTTAGCATTCACAATGCTATTTTTATACAATACTGAATAATATACTAGAAACATACGTCTCGCACCAGATCATATTTTCGGACGGGAATCGAACCCGCGACCTTTGGAATGACTCGGTAGCCCAGCGGTAAGAGCATTGGACCGGACTATCAAAGAGAACGAGAATATGATCTGGTGCGAGTCGTATTTTTTCTAGTATATTATTTAGCATTGCACAATAAAGTCAGTTTGCTTGCACTGCTAAATATTAAAATTCCTTATTAAGGCAAGGCCATTTCACGAAATCTACTCTTTCACACTATCTCTTTAGAATATGGTTGATTATTGCATGGATTTAATTGTCGCTTCGCCAGAAACTTGTCGAAATTTAGTACATTTTTATTGATTTCTGGAAAAACTGGATCATTTATTAAAAATCTACTCGGCTATTGTGTTAGATCAACAAAAAAACTATCCTTTTTGCAAAAAAATCATATCACTGTCGTTGAAAGTTACGAAATCTGACGATAGGAGTTATTCAGGATTTTTTTACAAAGCTACCAAGCCATTTTTCAATATTCTGTTCGGTTATTGTGTTTCTTTGTTTCTTTTTCAGTGTACAGTAATTTTTGTGCAGTAGAATTCTACATCAGTTCTTCACATTGAAAGCTCAAAAATCAATCCTTTCATCAGTACCCTTAGCACAAACAGCTATCGAAAAAAATAACGCGCGTAAAAACATTCGATTGAGTAATTTTGTATGGAAAATTTGTACAGCGCCATCTATCGCCGAAAAGCGAAATTATATTTCCCATAGAGAATTACTCCATCGAGTACTTTTACGCGCGTTTTTTTTTTCTCGATAGATGTTCGTGCGAAGAGTACGAACTCGCCTCGCCCTAATAAATCTTATGTATTTTTTTTTGTGCTACCTAACCTATCTATTCTATACTTTTTCACACGTCATGTTCTTGGTAGCCTTCCTACTTTTCGACATATAAGAATACATTTCGAATGAAATATGAAATTACAGTAGAAATTGTAGTAAAAAAGCAACCTAATTCGTGAATACGCTGAACGAACTAGACATTTTGAAGCTCTTATAACCTTGTCATTTAAAACAATATCCATATCGCGAAATTCACAACAAGTGTTGACTGAAAAGCAATTTGATACGCTCATTGGTTTTGTTTATTATCATGTTTGACATTTGCATTTAAGAAGGCATCCGTGTAAACATTTACACATAATGAAAAGTGGACACTCGCCTTCACACGTGCGAGAGAATAATTCGCATAGCCATTGTTTGAAGAAAATCCCACATTCTACTTATTAAAAGGAGATAATTCTTCTGCTCTTTGGGGTTAATCTTGTTCTTCATTAGTCTGTAATTGTGTAATTTCGTGTGTGATATTTATGTAATCATATAATATTTTAAAGTATGCGTGATTAATATCAGTATCTTTCTTAATGTTTTACCACGGTAATGTTTACCGTGGTTTTACTGAAATCAACATTCATTCTCACAAATTTTCTTTCTGGCTCACTTTCCACTGCAATCTCATTTTTTTACCGTTACTCTCATTATGAAGTTGGTATTTATTTAACAGAAACAAGTTATCAACGAGAATTATTGTGTCAAAGGCTCCATTCCATTGTCATCTCGCGCGGATTATACATGGTGTAAATCCCGACATAGTTTATTCTAATAACAGTTTATGATCTAAATGACATTATAGCATAGAACTCAAAAAAGGATGATATAACAAAGACAATGTTTTCGCCAAACTTTAATAATGGTAAATCAATTAAATAATCACAATCACTGTCATGAACCTACGAAACCTTTTTAAAATCCCGTTTACTTTAAAATGTTATGTATTTTAAATTCAGTGATTCTTCCCATTGGGACGAATGGGTAGTGGGACGAATCACTGAATGACCCTAATTTACAGCCTTTTTACTTAGTAAGTACATGATTATGTAATTACATTTGTGATTTAATACGATTACGTATTATTTACAAATCAGTATGTATGTGAGCGGCATTCACGAAATATACGTGAAACTACTTCACTATTTGATAATTATGTAATGATCTGTAAGTTAAAAATGACTATTGTTTTAAGTTTATTAATGATGGGCGTTAAATCTTCTGAACCTCGTAGTTGATTAAAATTAGCTAGCTAGCTTGAAAAGATCCTAAGGAAATATTTCGCTAAGGCATTAATGCATTACAAAGTAGTTCGCACATAAATCACGAATGTTTGCTTATGTCACAGATTACATAATAGTACCTTATGTGATAAACTGATAAATATACTTGGTTTAATGAAAGTGCTTGTGTATTTTATATACCTATGCTGTCTAACACATATACATATAAGTAGTGAAAATAGTTTCTGTCAACGAAGCAATAATATGTCTACTGTCACTAGTACGATAACAACTTGTCGCCAAGAATTTTTCGCTTTCTTGCGAGAGCTCTGACGATCTGTTTTTCTATATTTTTTTATTATAATGTTCACACTTTATATTGTTTCTTGATATTGCACACATTTAGGGAAGAAAATAGGTATTATTAGTTCCGTATAAAAAACTTTCTTTAACATTAGTATTGTCAAAGACCTCAAAAAAATACTTAATTGAAAGTAGATTCAGAATAAACAGAATCACTATATTTTCAGAGTCCGGCAAACCAAACACATGTTAAGATTTTGAATGGGCTTTAACATTTAATGGACTGTTTGCTCATCGCTATTAGAAATCGCTGTGTGATCGGTCAGTATGTCAGCGGCTGACGGTGTTACGACCTTCGCATGTTTTATTTATTTTGAAATATAAGAGGTGCCATTATTAGCAACCTCCTCCCTATCCACCTATAAGGATCCATAAGGTCCGCTACATACGGGCGGAATTATGATTCGGAATTCTGAAACGGACTCATTCCGAACGCAGCAAATCTATACAAACCTACCACATATACCTATACGCGGTAATTTTCCGTTCGAAGTTTAAATAATTTCGAAAAAAATAACGCGAGTAAAAACATTCGATAGCGTAATTTTGTTTGGAAAAATTTACAGCGCCATCTACCGCCGAAAAGCGAAATGAAATTTTCCATAGATAATTATTGTATCGAGTAGCTACTTTTACGCACGTGTTTTTTCTCGATAGATGTTCGTGCTAAGGGTCGTCAACGACCTGAGTGGTGCAGTGGTCAAGCCGGTCTACCACGCAAGAGGTCCCAGGTCCGATTCCCGGTCGGGCAGTGACGGGTTTCTGTGACGGTTCTGGGTGTTACTATGTATAATAAGTATATATGTTTAGAAAGTTTACCAAAAGTAGTATATCAGATGACTAGCACCCATATAACAAGCTTTGCTTAGTTTGGGGCTAGATGGCGCTGTGTAAAATTGTCCAAGCATTTATTTATTATTATGTTTGTTGGCAGTCGACCAAAAACTCCTTCTGTTTACCGTTATTATGCCATTATAATAGTAGCTCTTATAGCAGTATTGTTAAAAAAGGCCATTGACCCTAACATCTGAATAGGTACCTGTTTTGGCCTAAACTTTTTGTATTTTCATCTTCCTCGTGTGTTTTGAATCAAAAAAAGGAAACCAGTTCTGTATAAAACCTGCTTGATTGCTTTATTAAAAAGTTGTATTGCTTTTGAAATTCGAATGTGTTTTTCCTTTTTACAAATTAACGTTGGTTTATCTTTCAAAGAATTAACGCAGACCACAGAGCAAAATACCCTTTAGACGCATAATACCACATACGCAAAATACCAACTCGAGATTTTGTTGTGAAAAAAAAGAGTGAAGGAAGGTGAGAATAGTGTGTGTTAGGACGAGTCTGGAATCTTGTAGGACCGGTGGGTTAGGAGCACGACCCTTGTGGTGAGAAATCGGCTTTCTATTGGTTTAAACATAGACCAAAAGTATTTACAATTGATTGATATAGAAGAGATAACGTATGCTAAAATATTCATTGATCGCAGTTGAAATGAATACCATTGCATTGTTAAAAAGCACTTGTGACAAAGCTGAACTGGTTTACTTTTTACCCGACTACGGCGAAGTAAAAAGTAGGGTTATTATAGTATCATGAAAAGCACATTTGAAGAAAGTTCCAGACAATCACGTCTTTGTGGCTAGAGTAATTGAAGCGAACAAATCTTTTTGGTCAATCCCGAGCGGATGTTGATGACTTTTTGCTGTTTTAAACCAGCTTTCTCGAATGATGCTCACGATTCATCACGAGAAACAGGGTTTCTCCGGGACCCTTTATGCCAAATTACCGACAAGAAACAATATGGTTAATCCAAACACACCTACCTATCCATTTAGTCTCAATCTGAGCAAAGCTTTATTACTAAGCAACGGGTTGTAATATAGAGTAATTCACAAATGAGTATATATGTAGTTTTATAGCCTTGAGTTTTTGGGCAGTAATGAGATCAAACATCCAGTAGTTCCATTCATTTAAATTATGTCTCCTGACAAATGCTGTGACGAAGAAACATTCTCCAAACAAGGTCTAATATTTAAGTACTTACCTACTTATGAGAGATAGCCATTTATTTAAAACTTATGGGAGAATCAAGCTGGACTTCATCAAGTACCTATTCCAAATTAAGATACAGGAACATATGTAATTTCTGTGACATTCATGGTAAAGAGACCGCATAAGAACTGTGAAATACAATTACCTTGGATCCATTGTGTTGTCTGCAGAATCCAACATGAAATTCAAAACAATCCACTATGCAGATCACAGATTAAATTCACTCCATGAATCGAATAGCCACTCAAAATATCACTTTTCTATAACGCCCTCTTTCACTTTGATGTAACTCTATTCTTTTTTGTTTCATAAACTCTCACGAATTCAATTTTTTTAAATGTCAGATTGTTCCTTTTTCCAATCAGTTCGGAATTTGAAATGTCGCGGTCTGTAGAAAGCCACTATTCCGGTACTTTCATCGACGCGTGCGGCTACGCGCTTCGGCTTTGAGCGAGTGAGTTGCTGTGCTGGCCATCGACTGGTTGGCCTAGACAATAATAATTGATCTTTTTCTTTTTTAATGGCTTCACCCGTTTATCAACCACATGGTACACACTTGTTTTGAGAATCCTTTTTTTGTTAAATTATTATCCGAAAGAGAGGGGTCAATTAGCCTTGAATAAAATGGACGAATGCCTACGTGCTGGCTATCACATTGATACCAGTTGTGCCGTTAAACTTTCGCCTTTAAGGTGAACGTACAATTTATAGACATTGCTTGCGGACATGCAAAATGACTCTGAGTACCGAATATTAAATGTGTAATTAGAAATTTCACTTCAAAACTTAAAAAATGTGTACCTACATGTTTTATGGAGACTTATGAAATGACACAATTTAGAAAAATATGCAAATTCTAGATTGTTTGTTAACGATTTATAGTTTAGTCATAGTGAATTGTACAGGTAGATACAAGTACAATATTCCTTCATTAACCAAGTAATTTAACACATGGAGCTGTCCCACTGCCTGTTCCACTCAGGTTTCTGATGATGACTGCAAACATTAAAAGAATTGTGTGAATGGTGTGTCGTAATTGATAATGCCTTCAGACTTATCTTTATCTAATATTTCTAAACACTGCAAATATGTCAACAGAAGCAGGGGTATTCTATTTAGTAGGTAATAACTACATATATACCCTAATGTAAAACGATACGATGTATCTACCAAATGTACTAGGATGGAACTTGCGAAGGTTTGAACACATAACGTTAAAATCAAAGATTACTTAATAGTTATGTAAAAGCACATAATACTTAATAGTATAATAGTAAAAGCTCCAAAGTCGTAAAAGATGGCAGTTAAAGAAGCGGAAATCTGTCGATACGAAATGAGAGGAATGTTTTCCTATTTGCGGAAACCGGGGCTTCTACAAATCTAAGTTTTTTTTTATTATTATTTTTATTTAATAATTACAATGATGCAGAACATAATTCAGACTGTACAGTGTTACAAAAATCAGCATAGATTTTACTGAACACTGCCATTCACCATCTATGAGACTCTTTCTTAGCTTGCAACACTTTTATCATCTCATCATCATCATCAAGTACACGGTGACGACAGTCAGAATGCTCCTGAATTTATAAGTACTTCATTATTAATGTGCCTCCTCTATTTTTTTTAATAGCTATTAAAAAAATTAAAGGACACACTTTGACATACAACATAGTATAGCTAGTACATTCATTTGCTGATGTTACAACGCCTGTGTCTGCGAATGCGCTAAATCCTATTTTGGCGCATTGACAGACACCGATGTTTGTCATATATCTGCCATTTAACGAAAAAAAGTTTTTTAAAAATATGTTTTCTATTGTTTCACACAGTTCAGAATTTAAATATGCTCATACTTTGATACAATTAAAGACATTTGGGTTTTGTTTATTAAGCCCGTGCATAGACTTATTGAGAAAGCTTTTAAGTGGAAATCTGTTTACTAGGTTCACTTTAATTCACTAAAATCACCTAAACAAACTCAAAAGTTACAAAAAAAACAAGACTGCCTCGATGCAACTTCGTGTAGGCAGCCACTCAACCGTAACCACAGTTACTCTCAGTTGCAGAAACGCGCATTAAAATTTTAAAGCAACCTTAAATATTAATTACTCTTTAAAGTGTTGCACAAAATAGCATTTGTCTCTAATTTTAATGCTCCATTAAATTTAATGAACCAAACGTCAAATCTGGACTTTAGCATAATTTTACGTTGCACAAAACGTCATTAGCGCTAAAGGATCATTAATTTGACAGTTTGAGGTTATAATTTTTAATGCTTGGTCAAGCTTCCATTAAAGTCATGCGTGCTGTGTAAACGTTACTTTCAAACTTAGAGCAAGCTTTCAAACGAAAAGTTGTTTCACGTAGTTATCAGACTTCCTTCAGTTTGTTACAATGTCTCGATCCAGCCTTTCGTCTTTATCCGATCCCGAGGAATATGTTCCCCGACGACGTCGTGTAATTCCAGATAGAGTAAATTTATTTGAAAAATATGATGGAGAAGATTTTCGTGTGAGATACAGAATTACTAAAGAGGTAGCTCTACGAATTTGCGAGATTCTCAATTTAGAACCTGAAACTAGAAGAAACAAAGCCATTGATGGCCTCACGCAATTATTGATTTGTCTAAGGTTCTTCGCAACGGGAACTTTCCAGCAAGTGTTAGGCGATATGGTTAATGTGCACAAGTCAACAGTATGTCGCATAGTACAAAAAGTAACCCGCAAGCTAGCAAACCTTAGCTTAACATATATTAAAATGCCATCCGACAGGAATGAGCTACGAAGAGTTGCTGAAGGATTTTTTCAAATCGATGGCTTTCCACGAGTTGCAGGAGCTCTCGATTGCACCCATGTGAAAATTGTTAGCAGAGGAGGGTCATTACCTGAACTTTACCGTTGCAGAAAGGGATTTTTCTCCATTAATGTACAAGCTGTTTGTGACTCAACTCTTAAAATAAGAGACCTCATAGCTCGTTGGCCTGGTTCAGTCCATGACTCAACAATTTTTAATAACTCTCACATATGTGCAGATTTTGAAAGGGGAAAATACAGCACATACTGTTTATTGGGAGACAGCGGATATTTTAATAAAAATTATCTGCTTACCCCTTTTCTTCGTCCTCAAAATATAGCCGAAGAAGCATACAACAAAAGCCATATTGCGACCCGAAATACAGTTGAAAGATGCTTTGGGGTTCTAAAACGCCGATGCCCATGCCTTGAAAAAGGTATCACTCTTAATAAAACATCAACAGTCCTTCAAGTAATTGTTGCATGTGTGGTGTTGCATAATATGTGTGTAGAACTAGATGAGGTGGAACCTCCTAATGACATAGAAATAGATAGTGATGGAGATGATAATAACTTCCTCAACGCCAGTTCACAGGCTGTTCAGACATCTGTCCGCACTGCAATTGTGAATAGTGTTTTCTCTTAAGTAACTATTTTGTGTATCTAGTTTTATTTGTTCCAAATAAAAAATAAAATGAATTAACATTATTTTATTTACCTATTATTAAATAAAACATACCTAACTAAACAACTTGCCCATTAAATAATAACAACACTTATGTAACTTATGACTACGTTTCAAAAACATTCTTATGATATACTTAGTAACTATATTAATATGAAGATATGAAAAGATAGGTTGATGATGGAAATTTTGCATATAAAATCAACTATGATTGCACATTTTTTTCTTTAAGTTTTAAAATCTCCATCCTAAGATTATGTTCTCTTTTCATATGCAAAATTTCCATCATCAACTTCTTTCTTTCCAAATCTGCATTCTGACATTTTTTCTTAAAATATAATTTCTTTAATGCTTCTGCTGATGATGGTTGAATAATTTTTCTTTGCTTGAGTGCTGAAATAATGAACATAATATAAGTAGGTACATAAAGATATTATATATTTAAAATATTTCACTTTTTATTCACCTACCCTTTCTCTTATTTAAAACATTGCCATGCTTTGGAGTTGCTGTTACTGCTGACCTACTACCAGAGGCCTGCAGTTCTTCAGCTGAAACAAAATACACACATCTTCATCAAATTCATATTCATAGTACACAAATATAAAAAAAAATTCAAACATACTATTATAATATTATTCGATTACATTGTCATTTGGCATTAATTTTTAAAAATACTGAAGTTACATCTATAATAGCTTTTTATCTCAACACACATGTAGGTACATACCTACCACTACCTACATAAAAATAAGCTACATTTTAACTTTTTATTTACTTACCCTTTCTCTTACTCAAAACAGTTCCATGTTTCGGAGTCCCTGTTAATTTGGGTTTGGGATGTACCTCTGCCTCTACTGATATACCAGTAGAAGTAAAGGCCTGCGCCGGTTCTTTAGCTGAAACAAAATACACACAATCAAATACTGTTCTTAGTACACAAATGTAAAAACAAATTCAAACAACTACTGCATTTGAACTACTACTACTGAAGTATTTGAGTTCATTGTCATTTTACATTAATTCAAATTTTCTAAAAATACCCTCAGTAATTATTATTAATGTTGTGTCTTCATGCCACACATGTACCTACCTATAACTATAATCTCCTGTGTTGGTGGACATGACGGAGAATCGTAATCTGGGATAATAGTAATACTATTATCTGTCTCCATCTCCGTAGTAAAAATATCAGTTTCTGAAAAGTGAGTTTATTATAATTAAGTTACATATATAAAGGTAAAAAGAACTAATATCAAAACTATTAATGCTGCCTTTAAAAAGCTCCAAAATAAGTACTTACATAAATTAAATGTTAAAATAATTACAATTAATATTATTGAGAATTGTATACCCTACCTTTAAAGAAACCTGATGCACTATCATACGGATTGCACAGCGGTTCTACCTGGTCCTGTATAATGGCCAGGACTTTAGCATCATTATCAGTCATTTTTGGTTTCCAAAAACCACCACCGGTTTTGTTTATTTCAATCTATAAACAATACAATGAGGATTTATTTATAGAAAAGAAGTTGAAACCTGCAGTTTTGCTTGAGAAGGAAGAAAATGGCCTGTAATTATAGAAATCAGTCATCCATCAATAACACACAAGTAAACATGTAGAAGAATATTACCTTGTCTTCTTGAACATTTCTTATTGCACGTGCAACATCCTCGTGTGTCACCATGCGGTTCTGTTCCGTTATATATGCTAATTTCTGCAAATATTAAAAAAAACTGAACTGTGCGTACTGAAATATAAAATACTAATAATAGCCAACCATTCTCGATAGTGTGTCAATTATTATTATAACCAGCATTCAGAATTATGACTGTCTAGAATTAGCAAGGATGCTTACATTACTTTCTCCCACATCTTTACGCGATTTTTGTTTCATATTATCATATAATGATTTTAATTGATCGGTGTCCCTTGGACCACTGCTGCAATTACTATTATATTTAATAGTAATAGCAGCCCATGCTTCCCTCTTCTTCTCTATAAACTTGCCACCCGTTCTTTTACATTCTATAATGTGCTTGTATCTGTGATATAATGAGTTGTTGTTATAGATTAATAGCCTAAAGTAAAGAAAGTTATCACAACAATTACGATAAACACAGTAAATAATACACGTGGTGATAAATTATTTAATAGGTAAGTACTCACTGCATGACAAGATCTAGGAGCAATGATTTTTCTTCTTGGGTATAGTTTGCCCTTCGTTTTCGCGCTTGCTGTTGTGATTGAGACATTTTTACAGTATTTTTCTATATCGTGTTGTGCGTAACAAAATACAACACGAAAGGACGCAAGTAATGCCGCCAGTTTATTTCAAAAATGTTCCTCGTTTTGCTAGCTAACTGAGTTTGACATTAGAAATTTGACGTTTCCAAACGTTTTATTATTGCAAATACATTAAGTGTTCTATGACGTCTATGACAGGACTCGATAACAAAACGCAATCATTCACTCATTTCATTCA
Source organism: Catoptria pinella (assembly GCA_963556745.1). Classification (NCBI taxonomy): domain Eukaryota; kingdom Metazoa; phylum Arthropoda; class Insecta; order Lepidoptera; family Crambidae; genus Catoptria; species Catoptria pinella. Next base: position 6,612,894 of record OY750779.1, read on the forward strand.
AAAATTATTTTTTAACTTGCAATACTATTTAATGTCGTCATTAAATGATCTTTAGTTAAAGGACCACTAAAAGGACCTTTAACAGTTTTGTGCAACGCCTTTAAATCTAATGAACTAATTAGCGCTAATGACTCATTAACTAATGTCGTTTTTAAGGACAGCTTTCTGCAACTGAGTGTTAGAGTATTACCGTTCTCGTGAATAACGCAGTGCAAGCTCGATAGACCGTCACTATCACGGAGTAGTGAGAAACACTCTACTATCACTCGAGTGAGGAGTTCGATGACATGGCGCAGTGACATAGCGCATTCGCCTTTTTTTTTAAGTATTGGTATAGTCATTCTGTACCCTTAGCATGAACATCTATCGAGAAAAAAGCGCGCGTAAAAGAACTCGATAGAAAATTAATTATATATGGAAAATTTCATTTCGCTTTTCGACGCTAGATGGCGCTACAAAACTATTCTATTGAATGTTTTACGCACGTTATTTTTTTCGATAGCTGTTCGTGCTAAGGGTACTGAAGAAAACACCCGCGATCCAGATGCTCTCCAACGGAGCTATGTGGGACTCGTCCTGAGTAGGGGGACATACTGAATAAATTCCCAACTAATGCGCCTTCAGAATTATATATTCTGTGCTTCAGAGGCTGAGTGAAGATAGCCGAGCGCATCTGCCATCCCCCCAGATAAGAGAGACTGTGCAATCCGGAGAACTTTACCAGACTGCTACCGTAAAAGTATTCGATAGTGTAATTTTGTATGGAAAATTTGTTTAGCGCCATCTATCACTAAGGGTATAAACTAAGGTAACTATACTATTCGAACTTCAACTTCTACTGCTGCATTAGCTTCTACCATAGACTTATTTATACTAGCGTAAGTTTCTACTTATTTTGTATGATCCGATTTTTATGAAGTCAACATCTTCAAATATACATTTATTTTATTTATACTTAAAATGTGCTTGTAATGAATGTAAAACAACGTAAACTGACGTAACCAATGTATAACAAAGTAACACTAGATACTTCATCGGGCGATCTCACAACAACCGGATTGATAGCCTTTCACGAGATGCAAAAGTGCAAACTCCCTACAAATGTCTATAGCTGTCCCTTACCAGCAACGGCTACTATCTGAAGTGTGAAAGAGAAAGTCAAAAAGAGAAATTCTTATATGCGGTTTTGACGAGACTTAATTGATTTTTGATACTGAAAGCTATTTCTTTTATTATACTTAAATGAAGCGTGTGATTTAAATTCAAATTTTAATTCGAATAGAATCAAATTGCATTCTAAAGTATTGTTTTTATTTTATATAAACTTATTCCTGCCCTTGTAGCATGATATGACGGTCTCGAGAGAGGTTCTGTCTTATTCGAAATATCAAAGATGACAAACCTGCTGTTTATCTGTAAAAAATACATTTAGGTATATGAAGACATTTTTTTTAGTTAATCGCGCTATCGTGCCTGCTGGATAGAGTTCCCTTTTGAATAGGTATTATTTTAAAACATTATTATTAAATTATTATTTTTTGTCATAGGAATATTTTTTCATAAATTATTTTTGTATATTTCCTGATTGATCATGCGCGGCATCAAGTTTATTCGTATGGTATAAAATGTAAAAAAGCATAGAATTATTTAATTTAGATGTTTTACCACTTTCTGCCACTAAATTGCCACCTGGCGTGGAGTAGCGGAACTAACTTGCCATGCTTTTATAAAGGTACGGCTAGTATTCACTTTGTCGCTAGATGGCGTTATCAAACATTATATTCAACGATATTATTTATTGTTGATAAAATAAATACTTACTGCTATTCATCAACGCCGAGCGTTCGAATGCGGCGGGATAATAATGGAATATCTATTATATCATTTATATGTTTATATGTTTTTACTTTGTGTTAAAGTTACAAACTCACACAACTTTTGAGTTCTGTTATAATTTAGTTTTCATGAACATTATTAGGTATTTTTTCACTGTAGCTATTAGTTATTTTGAAATTCATAAGCAACTGCTTAAAAACAAGCATTAGTTTGGTCTTATTGAATTGAAAATATGGGAGAATTTTATTTCACATGGTTAAGTAGGTCGCAATCTTAAAAAAGATTTATAGTTAATTTATTTATGAAATTCTTAGCGATATGTAACACGAAGATATTACGCGAGATCGGTTCTATTTAACATCAACATAAAGTTTTTATAACGTGCTACAAAAAACCCCTAAATCCGAATATAAATGGTACATATACAACGTGTTACAAAAATAGCTAGACAGGCTCTTGAAATGTGCACTCGATAGTGTAATTCTCTATGGGAAATCTCATTTCGCTTTTCGCCGGTAGATGGCGCTGTAGAAATTTCCCATACAAAATTACGCTATCTAATGTTTTTACGCGCGTTATTTTTTTCGATAGCTGTTCGTGCTACGGGTGAAATACAAATTGAAAGCAAGCCTTTTATTGACAGTTTTTTTTTTTAATTTCTTACCCAATTTTATTAACATGAATCAGAAAGTGTTTTATTTTTAACCGACTTCAACAAAAAGACGATATGGTTTTCAATTCGACTGTGTTTCTTTATTGATTACACATTTTGATATCACATAATACGTTGTACGGCATTAATTTGTTACGCTGTGTATTCATGGTCTTCTTTTATCTAACTATCTAGCAGCGTTTCTCAAACTTTACTATGCCCTGGCCCAGTATTTTAAAATTTCTCCATCGTGATCCACCGCAAGTTTTTTAAAACTTTCTAGTGCATTGTTTATATAAGGAAAATAAAAAAAAACTAAGTATTTATAAGAGACAACGCTTCGACCTGGTATTTTATTTTCGTGGCCCGGTACCCACCATTTGGGAAACGCTGATTTAGATGGTTGGATTGGATAGTGAACATATAGTTACATCAATTACTTTGATTGCATTCGTGTAACCAGTTATTATCTAGACATTAATTTTTATGCGTGGCTTTTTGTTATGATTACCTGGTACTTTTTATCCGATTGCCAAGATAAGTAATGTTTTGTTTATCAAAATCAAAAAGTTAATGAGCCTAAAGCAGGGTACTCACTTAAAGGTGTAGCACGTAATGTAACTGATTGAGTACCGTCGCATCAGGCTCGAACCTACGTACTCACTTGATACTGTATCACATACATTACGTGCTACACCTCTAAGTGAGTACCCAGCTTAATAGTGCTAGTTGTACCTACGCAAATCAATTTACAGTAAACGTAGCACGAACAGCTATCGAAAAAAATAATAGAGTAATTTTGTATGAGGAATTCGAACATCGCCATCTACCGCCGAAAAGCGAAATGAAATTTGTCATAGATAATTATCGAATACTTTTACGCGCGTTTTTTTTCTCGATAGCTGTTCGTGCTAGGGGTAGGTACTGGTACTTTTTATCCGATTGCCAAGATAGGTAATGTTTTGTTTATCAAAAAGGTAATGAGCCTTTCCTATGTAAAACGAAATAGTAGTAAAAGAGCGCTCGACGTAAGCCGAAGGATTAAAAAATAGTACCCCAGATTCTTACAACAAGCATTGTTAAAAAAAAGGTTTGAATTAAAGTATGTTCCATGTTTAAATTTATCACTAAATAGCCAGTGTTTACCATGGTGTATAACTTGCCAGTATCAAATTAATAACTAAAGAGTATCTCAATACTTTTGGTATGGCTTGTATTGAGCAACATTCACTATGGTCATTTAATGCTTGACACTTGACACACTTCCACAACTTGACTTTAATGAGTCCACAAGTTTAGTGTCACCATTATAAATCAATATTAATCTTTAAATCTTATGAAATTAACAAATAATGAGCTCTTTACGTAATACTTCCGTCGATTGCTTCACACAATAATGTTGCAACTCGAAATTATTTCCTTTATTTGGGTGTGTCATGCCTTGGGTTCTTGAAAATTTAATGCCATAACGGATGTCTTTAAGTATAATGTAAATGCTATTACTATTACAATTTGACCATACAAAGTCCTTGATTGATTAACTGTGAAAATATTGTTTTATACTTATACTAGCTGACCTGGCAAACGTTGTTTTGCCATACTAAAAAATAGGGGTTGGTGGCACGGACCTGAATGGTAGAAGGGTGAAATTTTTGGGTTGTAGGTATGTATATTTAATATCGAATCATTTTGGTTTTACCTTTATCAGGGGTATAAAAAATATTTTCAAGTCCTATTCTCAGACGTATTGAATATACCATAGACTTATTTTTACTTAAGTTTATGGAATATACACACAAAATTGCACAAGAATCGGTCAAGCCGTTTCGGAGGAGTTTTGTCACAAACACTGACACGAGAATTGTATATATTAGAAGATACCATGTTAGTGAACTTAGCAGATCATTGTCCAGCAGATCAAAAATAAATGAGTTCTTTGCTTGTTTTTTTATTTGCTGCAAAATGATCTGCTACGGCAAGTTAGCAGAGCATTTTGTCAATCGACTTCTACAGGTAAAAACGCCAGAACTATTTTTAAAAACTATCAGGAACTGCAGAACTCGGCTGCATGCGAAAAGAACTCACATTTATTTTTGATCTGCCGGACAATGTTCTGCAAAGTTCACTAACATGAAGATACCTAGGTATGTTTGTTTTTAATAAGATGTTATGATTATTAACAACTAACAGTCATTTCTTTATTCACCGTTTATGTGCGTTGACACTAAGAAACCAAATATTTGAATATTGATGTTAAGTCTGTAAAAAACGAATGGACCACTAATTATTCTCGTTAAAATGATTATTCGAGTGAAAGTTTTATACAATTAAACTTATTTTGGCTTAATTACACGTACATTTTAGGCGCCTAAATACAATGCTCTGTTTTGAACCTACAGTACATGTGTTATTGTTCATTTTCGTGTACGCAGAAGTTGATGATATCGTTTGCATCTTGTAATTAATGAAAACTACGTAATCTAGTATGAAGTATAATGCTTGTTTCGTTACTGTGGGTTAGGTAAAAATATGAATCATAAATGTCAGAAAAACATTAACTTAGTTTCTTGAGAAGGTTTAGATGGCACACATAGTAGGTACATTTCTTGAGAAGGTTTATATGGTACACATAGTAGGTACATTTCTTGAGAAGGTTTAGATGGTACACATAGTAGGTACATTTCTTGAGAAGGTTTAGATGGTACACATAGTAGGTACATTTCTTGAGAAGGTTTAGATGGTAGGTACACATAGTAGGTACATTTCTTGAGAAGGTTTAGATGGTACACATAGTAGGTACATTTCTTGAGAAGGTTTAGATGGTACACATAGTAGGTACATTTCTTGAGAAGGTTTAGATGGCACACATAGTAGGTACAATGGTATTAATTTAAACTTTGTACAACAGAAGTGACCAACTTCGAGAGCTTGCGGCACAAAACGATTAGGTACTCTTTGCCATACATTCTCGAGTGAAGTTGCCGCGGATCACTGTCTATTGTCAGTTTAATCGCATATTATCTATAATTCTCTAAACCAAACTTCATCTTCGGTCCAAGCGGTACTGTTCAAAACCGTGGAATTGTAATAATAACACAGAGGTACCTACCTAAATAATGTGTGAACATTTTTTGTTACTTCGGGGTATGTTCAAGTGGGGTTCGATTATATTTTCAACTAAAAAAAAAATAGTTAAAGAGTGTCAATAATTTGCTACTTTTGTTTCGGGTCATTATCCTGTTGAAAAATCCAAATGACCGGTAAATTTGGCATCTCATGTTAACATTCTTGGGTTAACTTTAAGATCAAGACACCCTGCTCCATGTTAAGAGCCACTCAGCTTAGCATATTTATTATTGTACTTAAATGAAAATAAACTGTAACTTGTAAGATGTCTTATGTCAAGTTATGTCATATGATAAGGAAAATCGAAATAATACCAAGTTTCATATTTATTTAAATTAAAACGTCATTCTTTCTTATGACTTTAACCTGCAATTAAATAAGGTTTAATCTTTAATATAATATTTTTTATTATACAACATGTTACAAAAATACCCCTAATGCCGAGCTGATTTTTTTATCGCGATTTCAGAGTTGGTCCCATGGTAAAAGTTGATCAGTTTGATGGTCCCTATATACCATATTCGGCATTAGGGGTATTTTTGTAACACCTTGTATAAATAAACACGGTTTCTTAATAATATTTATTTCGATATGCCACCAGATTTGATCAAGTTGAATTAGAAAAAATATCAAATTATTCTAAAAAACTGGCCAAGTGCGAGTTTGACTCACGTACGAAGAGTTTCGCACCATTATCTATAAAAACGGCAAAAAATAATGTCTGTGGTATGAGAGAGCCCCCCTTAAATATTTGTTTTTTTAATTTAATTATTTTTATTTTTAAAGTGAATATACAAGGTGTTATAAAAATACCCCTAATGCCGAATATGGCATATAGGGACCATCAAACTGAACAACTTTTACTATGGGGCCAACTCTGAAATCGCGAAAAAAAATCAGCTGTTTCATACATTTTGATATTTTCGATTTTAAGTTTTGTATGAAACAGCTGATTTTTTTTCGCGATTTCAGAGTTGGTCCTATAGTAAAAGTTGTTCAGTTTGATGGTCCCTATATGCCATATTCGGCATTAGGGGTATTTTTGTAACACCTTGTATAACTAAATATTCTGTGAATATTTCAAGCGTCTACCTGTTCCCGTTATCAATATCGAGCAAAAACGTGCAAAATATCGAGTTGTTCCGTATTCATCCCATGACGTCACATCCCACTTATTATTTTTTCCTTACTCAACCCAGTTTTGTTCCTTACTCAACCCACAACAATAATATTATTTTAAATTCCTTATTCATCCCAAAAGTATTCCTAACTCAACCCATTACGTAAAGCCACCCAAAAATTTAAGACATGTGTACGGTCCGAATAAAAATATTAACACTTCACGTTTATTGTATGGGAGCCCCCTTAAATATTTGTTTTATTCTGTTTATTAGTATTTTTTGTAATAGCGGCATCAGAAATACATCGTCTGTGATCAACTGTCAAACTATAACGGTTCATGAGAGTCATGAAATACAGCTTGGTGACAGACGGACAGACAGCGGAGTCTTAGTAATAGGGTCCCGTTTTACCCTTTGGGTGCGGAATCCTAAAAATCACAAGAATTGATTAGCGGCCATTAATATTCTTATACTATTTATAAAGTGATATCAAGTGATATAATAACATTACATATTCAGAAATATTCTTTCTGAATTTGTAATATTAATGATGATTCAATGATTTAATCTTTTGCGCCTCAATTTTCAAATATCTGATGTAATTTTGAAGCCTAGATTATGCTAAATCCCCCCTCCGATACAAATATAATATAAAATCACTTTGTATTCATGAGTGTTAATACGTTCGTTAATGTTGTAATCGTACTGGCAACATAATTAAATTTTAATTTGATTAATTAACCGCAGTGATCGGAATTCGTGTAACTACCTATAATTAATTGATTTTTGTAATAACTTCAATAATCTCATTCAATATTTTCTAAGTGCATTATATTATCGTTAGATTAACCAATAAGCTAATTTAAATAGTGCGTTTAGTGCATTGTATTTTTTTTATTAGGTAATCTTCAAGTTATATTTAATTAAAATCGCGAACCACAGAACTGAATCAACTGGAAATAGAGATGTATTATTCAAATGATTAGGAAAACACGACAAGGGGTAATCAAATTTTATAAGCAATAAAATTAATTTGTCCACCAATCACTTTTATGAAAGAACTTAACATTGAACTTAACTTTTTTGCTCAATAATTTGATACTGGTAAAGTTATACACCATCGTAAACACAGTTAAATAAAATAATTTATTTAAAACAAAATGTTTTTATTCACCGCTTGTTGGTCAGCAGGTTGTCAGTCTCTTCCATAGGACTACCGTAGCGGATTCTGACCAAATATTTTTAAACACTGTTCAACAAGTATTTAACATAGACACTGTTTAAATGTGATGCACTGTTTTGACAATATTGTTTGAAAGAGACGGCATCACATTTAAACAGTGTTTTAAAATCTTTTGTGGTAAGGCCGTAAGTCTATGGTCTCTTTAGTCTAGTCAGCGATTTTGGAGTGCAATTTAGTTGTCAATGGGCGATTTTCCGAGACCAAAACAATGAAAGCAGTTCAAAAAAGCTCGATCGATGGCGTTTTATGATAGTTGTCGTGAAGTCGATTTCGCCGTTTTAACTCCCCTGCCTCGTTTAAGGGCTGATTTTTCAATCTTCAGATAACAGATATCAGTCAGTTAAATTATTACCCGAATAAAATATAAGTCATTCAAAAAATTTTACAAACAAACATATGACAAACATTTTCAATTTGGCAGTCTAATACGTTATCAACCGAATGAAGCTTTATCTAGGTATGGAAAAATCAGCCCTAAGAGGTGTATATAATTTGCGATCAAAATGCTCAAAAAATTGCACGTGATAATTTAATTTTATCACTAAATAACAAGTGTTTATGACGGTGTTGATAACTTGCCAATCAAAATCAAATTATTGAATAAAGAGCAAAGAGTATCTAAAGACTTTTGGCAAGGCCCTCGTATTATTTAAGACAAAACCGGATACCTAACTAGTATTCCGCCGCATCTTTTATTATATGTTTGCAATAACTTCATTTCTCTGACGACCTGAGTGGTGCAGTGGTCTATGACGCAGGAGGTCCCGGGTTCGATTCCCGGCCGGGTAGAAATGAAATGGTAAACTTAATTTCTTTGACGTGTCAGGGTATTACTATGTATAATAAAATAAGTATGTATGTAAAAAGTCAACATGCCGGTCTATGAAGCAGGAGGTCCCGGGTTCGATTCCCGGCCGGGTAGAAATGAAATGGTAAATTTAATTTCTGGGTAGAAATGAAATGGTAAATTTAATTTCTTTGACGTGTCTGGGTCTTACTATGTATAATAAGTATGTCTCTAAAAAGTATATAGGTAAGTAGTGTGTCAGTTGTCTAGCACCCATATTACAAGCTTTGCTTAGTTTGGGGCTAGATAGCGCTGTGTGAAATTGTCCAAGCATTTATTATAAATTATTATTTATTTCAATATTCATTTCGTGTACAGCTGCAGAGAAATCAGCAATTTGTATACTTACATTATCAATATTCTCAGATGCATTTCGAAATGCAACGAGTTTCCATTTTTAGTGTTGTTAAGCTGCCTCGATAGTATTGTAAGTTAGTCAGTGCATTATAATACAAAGGTGAAGTATTGCTTGTCTGTCACCCTCGCTAATAAACATAAATTCATCACATAAGGCCGCCGCGCACTAGGGAAACAAAATATTCATTACATATCTTGCCGCATAGTACTATTATTATGTATTCTGTGGTATAGTACGCGAGCACCACGTTATGCCATCGCATAATAAATAACACTCATGGTAAATAAAACAGGAAACACAAGTATTACATCTAGGATCTGTAATTTGAGTGTTGCAGTTTAGATCTTACTAGCGACTGCCCGCGACTTCGTTTGGGTGGAAAGTTTTTTTGCTATCCCTCGGGAACAATTATTAATTATGCAAAATTTCATGATGATCGGTTCAGTAGTTAAGACGTGAAGGCGTAACAAACAAACAAACGGACTTTCACGTTTATAATACTATAAGTAAGGATTATAAGGAAGTTAAATATTTCGATACTATTTTACCCTTATTACGAACAAGAACTAGATAATTTAGTGTAAGTAAACGGATTATTCAGCTTTCTCTATTGAAAGCTGGTGATAGGAATTAGTACTAGGATACAACTAGACTAATCTTGGAAAACCACCCACTTTCGTATAAAACCACTCCCACGAACAAATGTATTAAGAGCGTTGATACATTTCGGCATTTTATACAAACTTTCAGTCCTTATTTTTCGATACTTTGACACGATATCGTGTCAGTAAACAATGCAATAGGTAAATAAATACACTTGATAGATATCATCAAGTTAAAAGTCATCATGTGCAGTCAATGTAACATCAAAGTTGCATTTCCTAGTTTCGTGTATGGTTGTTGTTTAAATCATTATTGTTTTTGTTTGATTGAGATTCCTATAAGTATTTCTGCATTTTTGCATGTAATTTCACTTACAATTAGCTTTGTATGATTCCTGTGACCATCAGCTATTTTAATGTCCTCACTGCTGGGGCACAGGCCTTCCTTTTGAGTAGATAAGGAGGATGGGACATGGCCCATCACGCGGGCCCAATGCGGATTGGTGGGTGCTAACGACTGCAAAACATCCGGGACCAAAGGCTTAACGTTTCTTCCGAAGTACGAAGGAGCTCGAGATGATAAGTTTTTGGTTACCCATCCCATGACCGACCCTTGCGAAAGATGCTTAACCTCCGCAATCTCCAGGCCAGGCGCTATTCCACTGCGCCACCGAGCTCCTCTGCACCACCGAGCTCCTCGTATGATTCCTTAATTATATATAATTGTCAATAAGTTTCTTTCAACCTCAGACTTTGTACTTTATTTCTCCTCTTAAAGAACATTCGATTATTAATGTATATTGCAAATAATTATACATAATGCAACAGACATTAGAAAATTGAGGTGCTAGCAACGAGAGCAACAACATTATACTTACATCATAGCAAAGGAGATAAGCATTTTCACTTTCCGTCGTAAACCAAGTTAGGTCAATACGCATACTCATAATTATGTACTTATCGCATAAGCGTCTTATTCATGCTTATTTTAGTTTCAGTAGTATAACATTTAATTAAAACCTGGGGCTCTATAGGCTAACTTACATTATTATCGTAATCGCTCTGATTGCAATTGCAATACATTGTTACTTTTCTTTGGTAATTTTTTATTTGCGAAACGAAGTAGCAATATATCTATTTATCTGTTACATTAACTTCATTGTTTTTAGCTGATAGACCCGCTGGTGTAATCAATAAAAATTTTACTCTCGCCAACAAGAATGTTTGTAAACAAACCACCCATACTTACTTTTTTTGGCTACACTTTTTTTAAATATGTGTAAGGCATTGATAATTTACTTTATGTTGTTTTACTATATTACTACGCAAGACTACCTCGTGGTTGTCTACGACAGCGACAATGGATTTTGCGCTGCCTGCAACCAGGGCGCGAGCATTTTCCAATGAAAAAGGACTAAACAGTGCTATCTCCAATCCAGCCTGATTATGCAACATCCTCCCACGGGTAGGGTTCCCAGGTGTCCGGATTTAGCCGGACATGTTTAGCTTTTTGACCTCTTATACGGCCAAATTTGACTGCGTCCGGCCTGTCCGGCTTTTGTTAGGCTTTTTGTGTGACTGCCGCGCGAGTCGCAAATAATGCCACAACACTACTACCCCGCTGACTGAACGCTGTTTGCAAGGCGTTTATAATAATATTGTCTGGCTTCTGGAACATATGTCCGGCTTTTAGGGCAAAATGTCCGGCCAAATTAAGCGCCGAGTCCGGCTTTTGTGTTTTTGGGCCTGGTACACCCACAGGAGACGCCTACGTTCTGCAGTGGCCTATTATAGGTAACGAACTGGCTTTATATGACATAGCAAAGATCACCTAATTCTGTTTGTAAATGATTTGGATTGAGTCTGCATTGCCCAGAATTTCCGGGAATTCGACCCTGGACCACCATAGCTAAATTAATTTAAAAGATAGAAAAAAATATTTGGCAATAACTTCCACACAATAGATGGTAAAATTAAAATATGCAAGAAAACTTTGCACCGCCCGCCCACAATTAAATGATATATGCAAATACCCTGCAAATACATGCAGACAGACTGACTGCAAGACATCTAGCCCATCTACTATACTCGTGTTTCGCCCCTTGACGGAGCATCATCAGGAGCTGATAAACTGTGCAAAGCCAAGCAACGAGACTTTGCACAGTCTAAAAGCTCCTCCTCCGCAAGGTAACACCTGATTGTATTAAATAAAATCATAAATATTTTTCTGGTTAACTTTAATTAAAGTTGTGGTCAAATGCCTTTCCTTTTGTTTCAATTATTTTTAATTATCAAGACGATTACGTGATACAATTTCGATAAGAGATTACATAAGCTCATGATCCAAATTTGGTAATTAGTTACACTAGTAAAATAAAATTTTTAGATTTTTAGGTACCAATTATTAACCCTTCAACGCCTGGAAAATAAGACAATAGATATTCCATTGTTATCCGGCCGCATGCGTCCGCTCGGTCGTTGGTGAATAAAATGCTTTGATCGTTTTATTATTAAAATTACCCAAAAGATTGATACTGCAATCGATATTGTTAGGGTTATGAATGATATAGTAATAGTAATAGTATTTTATTCGCATTAAATAGGGTTTACATAAGGTGTTCGTACATCAGATAACAATGATAACACTAACAATATTAATTGTAGTTAAATAATCATATTTTCATTAAATGTTATCTCGACATTATCCATCTATTACATGTTAAAAGGTTATTGCATTAAAAACTACTCTTACCGAAAAAGAGGTGGGATATCCGAACAATCCTTAAAATGAGGGCGAACTAAACAATCCACATACTGCGAGTTTTGACCGAAAAAGAAAACTTTGACAGTGAGAGCGACGCCGACGCTCGTCAAAACACCACTGCGCGCACGCAAGATCTTGCGCCTCCTACTCCTTGTACAACCATGCAGTGTATTATGTGGTATTATGTACCTCTTAAAAACGTTTGTAAAGTGTTGTATGTAATCGCCACGTTATACTCCTAAAGTAACAGAGTTACAAGTTGATTACGTTTGACATTACAGTCCTGCTTCACGCTCAATTAAAGATCTGTTGATATAGGGAAGATTTGTACTTTTATGATGTAACTTTCAAATGCCAGTTAGATATACGTGTTTCGTCACTTGAAATCAGGTCATGTATATGATTTACAAATTTATGTTCATTGATGTTTTATTTATGATTTTACATATAAATTGATAGAAATGGTGAAATTAATATGTTTATTGATCCGACATTAAATACAGACAGTACTACGATGGGGAAAGACCCAAGTTCGAGATAGGGCATATTTATTTACAGATTTAGACACAAGCACTAATTATGTACCAAATTAATGTACAAATACGTTAGTATTTTAATGACTTTTCTATTCACATTTTAAGTCAATCAATTATCAAAAGAGCTAAAGTTTATCGTCAACAGATACTATTGAAAAGTATAGCTAGATGAAATTAAATCCCAATAAAGCCTTCTTTTCAATAAAATATATGTTTATCATTTATGAGTATCAATTTATCGACACTAACCGCAATCCATTTTCGTAGTCAGTTTGAAAAAGAAGATGCTGATTATAAAACCAAAATGTCTTTATAAAAAATATGAAGTCTTGTTGACTTTGTCTGTCTGTATAAAAAACTCATTACTCAACATTTCGACCTACTACATATAGTATGTAATTAATTATTCTTATTATATATTACATTGTAAGTTATGTTCCGCCTTTCGCAGCTTTACTACTGATAATATGCAATTCATTAACATCTCAACTTTGTTATGTACCTTAACAGTAGCAATTTGTGTTTTCCTCATTGCAATACCTGTCTTGTGCAGAATGTGCAGGCGCAGGAATCGAGTAGAAAGCGTGCTTGTCTAGATCGAACATAAAATAGATTTTAATCTGTCTTGCGTGAGAATAGGCCCATAACACGCCTTCATGCTCATCAAAACTATTTTATATTAAAACTATGTTGCAGTTTATGATTGACAAGTCCAATTTGTGATTGTAAATCATATGCGCGAGAGTCGTTTGTCGATCAATATTAAAAGTGTTTGCAATAAGATTGATTTTCAGAATATAGAAACGACTGTGACTGTGTCCATTAGTTAGGTACTTAAATTGTTAACTTTTCACTTTCAATGTCGTTTGGTATTGTTTCAGAGTGTATGAAACTGTCAGTTACGTCAGCCATTCCTGGTTTTTCAGTTAATATTAATTGTAAAATACTTACTGAAATTCATACAGAGATTATTAGTAATTGTTTAAGCTAAGCGCAAGTTAAGTTATCCATCTGAAATAGAAGAATGGTCTGAGAAAAATATGTTAATTGTGTCTTGGCAATATTTCATTATAGGAACATCGAAGTTATTTTAACTGCCCGAAAAATCTGGACTATTCTAGACTCAAGCATGAGTTTAGGAAACTATGCTAAAGAAACATAAACGATAGTTTTCGATATCGAATATTAGTTATCGAAAACTATCGTCTATGTTTATTTTAGTGGCATTGATATTTTTACCGACATCATGTATTATCCGATTGTTTTCGATTAGACAGTTTACGTAAACTCGTACAAAGTAAATTCTCGAAAGATTCACAACACGACATCTTGACACTTTACAAGCTTTAAAATAACCTCATATTGAGTAACCAAATATTTAATAAACAGCAATCATAAATGTTGATTTTATAATGTTGTCGACATTAATAAATTGACGTATCGAGAGTGGAGACCGCAAGAATACGTGTATTTCAATATATCGGTAGCTTGTCGGTGTACTATTGAGTTTAAATTTAAATTTTCTCTTTTAGTAGAATACAAATTGATAAAACAGCCTCTGGTTGCGAGTAAAAAAATCAGTAAGTTTCTTTTTCTTCTCTGTTTGTCAACTGATTTTCATCGTGTTATCCACTATCAAGAAAAGAATAAGAAACATGTAATTTTATAACGTATGATTTTCTCGAAATGTTCAATAATGACATGTTATCGAATTTCAATCAGGGGCCCTACCGGCTAACTTTTCGAACTTCGGCAGGTCTGCCGAGCTTCAACTTGAAACAAATAAATCGAAGTAAAGAGTTTCGTATTGTACTATTCGCCGAAGTTATTTAGAAGATATCGATGTTCGTGTGACATCATGAATTGGGGTTCGCCATTTTAGCCCGATTAGGGCTCGATTTATCTGTTTTAATTTGAAGCCCGGCAGATTTTCCGAAATTCGATGCGTTAGCCGGTACGGTGCCAGCGAACGTACACTAGTTAAGTTAAAAGAAACATATTTAAAAACAACACAATTACACTTCGAGCTATTCGTTACATTGGTTAAAATCGGGTGCTTAATTACTAATGTTTGGTTATCTTTAACTTAATCTATGTGTTCTGTGTGTGGCCCAGTTTATTCTTTGGACATTGCCCTACAATTGGTACAAGATGGCCGTTACATCGTTACGTCATTGCCAGCACGGTGTGATATACAATCTGCGTGCGATCTGAAGAGATTAATCGGTGTTTGTGGCTATTGTGTATATCATAATGTACCTTACCTTAGATATTTTTATGTACTACCAGTACTACATACAACAACAATACAGAGTAAATTGGTAAAGATGTTAGTTAAGTGCGGGCTCTGAAGATAGTAGTGAAAATTGCAGTGTTTGCAGTACTTATTTCTTAAAAACTAATTTACTACTACCTAAAGCATATTCGACTTAAATTGTTGGATTTTAATTAATTAATAATATAAAGTAAGACAAACAGAAACATCATCTAATTATGATTTGTTTATTTACAGGTAATTTGAGAACGACCGCAATTCGGACGGAATAGTGCTAATTCGTAAGTACCGAGTTGCCCAAAGTTTTTGTTCAGGACAATAATACAGAAACTACTTCCTCAGAGCTTCAGGCTTCAGGAATTAGTATTAGAATAAAAGACGGGCATACAAAAACAGACCAAGCAGCATTCGGGAGAAAGTAAAACTCGGGCGTTTACTTCATTCCACGGCAATCCGCTAAGAAGGCCGGATCTGAGCTGCGGCTTGGAGAACAGCGAGTATAGCGTAGCGATATAAAACGATAAAGAGGCTGATATAAGATCATAGATGTATTATGTAGAAGTGACGGATCGCTCTACCCCATTAAAGTTGTGGCCCGGTGTTGGAAAGAGACGGGGATTCCACGGCCACCAGATCGAGAATTCTTCAAGTAGTGTGGTGGGAATACCATCTCTACCTACTCTGGACTGCATTGAATCGCGAATTTAAGAGGTATAAAGATCCCGTTACTTCAGAATACCTATCTTTAAGATCGGATTGTAACACTTATTATGTTTATTCAGCGTGTTCTTCAGACGCGTGCTTACAGTATCTTGTTGGAAAATATATCTTGAACTTTACTATATGGAAAAGCTATAGGTTTGTCCGATTAACTTAAGAAAGCTGAGGCAGCGGTATCTTTTATCAGCATTACATTATCTGTGCTTTTAGGTAATGCACATAAAAGTAATGTACATGATTGGCAGTACCTAATGCGAGGATTTTTAATTAGCGGAACATATATATAAAAATAAATAAATATAAATATATCACAACATCACATACATTGCTTCGATTCCAAAGTAAGTAGCTAAAGCATTTGTGTTATGAAAATCAGAGACAACGGTGGTATCACAAACATCCAGACCTGAGCCAATAAAGAAAAGTTCGTTTTCTAAATTGACCCAACCGGGGATCTAACCCGGGACCTCAAGAGATGGCGACACCTCAAAAACCGGTGTACAAAGCCACTCGACCACGGAGGTCGTCACATATGAGTTAACCCTCAAACACACGAGACGCGTAGCACTTTATTGTTGACAGTAAAAACGTCGCGTCGTCGGCCGCCAGCAGCTGTCGCTGCGCGGCGCGTCGACAGGCTGCTGGCTTGCCGCTACCATAATAGGCACGGCTCTACACTTTCCTCGCGGCACGTGAAGCAGAAGCTATGCGTTGTGATGGCAGAGAGATCGCGTTTATTACTTCCCTGATTTGAAGCTTATTAGACGGATAATAAGGTTTGCAATAAGGAAGTGATATGTACATGTTAGAGCCGGCAAATATTGCTGAGTGTCAAGTATTCATGTTAGGATCAGGTAGGTAATATATCCCCCCTCGCGAGGTCTCATCGAGTCTATTAGGGCCTGGAGGAATCAAGGAAGGCGTTGAACGCAGTGGAGAGGCACCCTCTGGTGAGTCCCACACTCGAACCTTATCTGCGGGTAGGAGTGCGAAACAGCATTACTCTCAGTATATAAAAATAGGTAGGTGCTAATCCACAGGGTAATTATTATGCTTTGAGGAACTGGCTATCTTACCTCTAACTGTCAGAACACACTTTTTAATTTTTTAATTGTTATGGCGTCCGACTAGGTAAGATAATAATAATAATAATAATAATAATAACATTTATTGACATAAAAATACAAAGTTTCTTAAACGTCTCATACTTAAATGAACTAAACATCTTTGAAGCAAACAATTGACATCTGCACCCGAACTAGTTAAAACTGTATCTCGGGTACAGCGCTCTTATTAGGACTCAAATTCCATAGATGAAAATAATTCAACGCAAGAATGTGTTAACATTGCCAAAAACTTAATACTTAATAATATTTCAAAAGTGAAAAGTGAATCCTCTCGCGGTGTGTAAAGTGAATGTGAGTGAGTGTGTGTAGAGAGGGTGAGTTTTATGAAGAATTACACTAAGATGGAATTAAATTACGGATTTCAAAAGCAATTCAGTATCGTCATAGGATAACGATTTTAACCAGACAACCGTAGAATTTCTTACTTCATGCATGTTTAGATGATATATATTTATACTTTTGTTTACCTTATTATAGAGAAATGGACCTAGAAAGTTAAAGAATTTATGAGCGAAGGAGTGCCTGGTAACAAAGGAGGAGCACACTTGATAATTACGACGCCTAGTCTGAAAATCCTTGTTGTACTGCAACAATGAGTGTTGCTTCAAAATCACCTGTAATACAAATAGTTGTCTCACAGTTAAAACGTCACAGTCCTTATACAAAAGAGTAGAGGAGTAGAAAATTGGACGGGATGTGAGGACTTTTAAAACAAATCTTTGGGCTCTTTCTAAATTCATGAGCGTGGTCTTGGCTGATCCTCCCCATGCCATGATGCCATAGGTTAAAACCGACTGGCATAAAGATTGGTACACTTTCCTGAGGAGATCAAAGTCAGCAGCGTGTCTCAGATTTTTAAAGACATAAATTAGCTTATGGACTCTGCCAACTAGAAGTCTAATGTGTTCCCCGAAAGATAGAGAGTAGTCAATGACTAAACCAAGGTATTTTATACTAACTCTTCTTTCCAATTCAACACATGAGCATGTCTGAGAACGGGAGTCACCACAACGATGGTCCTTAAGTGCAAATTCTTCAGATGGAAGGCCCGTAGATCTCATAGCAAAAGTTATGTATTTAGTTTTTTCTGGGTTCAAAGTTAGAATGTTTTGGCGAAGCCATATAGAAACCTCGTTAAATCCTTTCTGAGCAGCGCCAAAGACATCAGACCAGGTTTTAGCTGAGAAGAGTAGCACGGTGTTATCGGCGTAGCAAATTAACTTACCATGGGTAAGATAAAGCTCCAGAAGGTCGTTTATATATACTAAGAACAAGATAGGCCCAAGGACACTACCTTGAGGCACACCATATCCCATACTGATAAAACCACTAGACTCTCTCCCGACACTGACACATTGAGTTCGATCCGTCAAGTAATCGCGAAAAAGTTGCAACTGGAAACCTCGAATTCCCATATTCTCGAGCTTCCCTAGAAGGATGGGGATAGACACCGTATCGAAAGCCTTAGCTAGATCTAAGAATATCCCTAAGCATTTACTGCCCTGATCTAAATTAGAAGCAATGAAGGTGGTTACCTCAAAAATGGCATCATTGGTCGACCTACCAGATCTGAATCCAAACTGAGAGTTAGATAATAGATCATTCTTGTGAAGATAATTGATTAAACGATTGTATATAAGGCGCTCCAATATTTTAGAAAACGCTGGTAAGATAGAGATCGGCCTATAGTTGTTAATACAGTGTCTATCCCCAGCCTTGTGAACTGGGTGGATGCGAGATTTTTTTAAAACAGTCGGAAACACTCCTTTCTCAAAACAACAATTAAAAATATGAACCAAGCTAGGTGTCAGAGCGTGACGACAAAGCTTGATTATACTATTAGGGATACCATCGCAGCCAGTAGCACTATTTTTTTTGAGATTTCTTATAATATTATCTACCTCGTACTCGTCACAGGGTAAAAGAACAAATGAATTTTGGCTAATGGCTGTAGTGGCTTGGCTAACTGGAGGTTCTGTTGATTGAGCAGTAGATTCACTCAATAATTTATCAGCCAGACTTTTCCCAACATTGGCAAAGAACTCATTATATTCATTAATTTTAGAAACACTTTTGTCATTACTGAGGTCTAATAGCAATTCACAAGATGATGTCTTCTTTTTACCTGTGCTAGTGATTTTTTTTATAGCTTCCCACAACTTTTTATTGTCCTTATTTGCTTTTATAATTTCATTGCGTTCATATTCTCTTTTAAGATTTTTTAAAATTTTATTACAAAATTTCCGATATCTAAGATAAGTGAGCTTTATTACAATATTGTCAGGTGAGCTCCGATATTTTTTATGCAGGCGGTCTCTATTACGTATGCAACGAATTAAACCTGGGGTTATCCAGGGTTTCAAGGGTCTTTTTCGTCTCGAAAGCTTGACTATTTTTGTATTTTTTTTTAAAATATCTTGGATTTTGCTTATGAGATATTCTATAATGAAATTACAATCGTCACTTCGTCGTATGAACGTCACAAGATGGTGGTAGCTAGTCAGGCAGACTTGAAATAAGCCTTACCACCAACCAAACCGAGTACAGAACAAATGTACCCCCTCCTGGGAATCGAACCCAGGACCCCTGTGTCTTACACGTGTGGGCGAACCACTAGACCATAGAGGTGGTTAAAAATGCAACAAAACATAAGTGGCTTGCATATAAGACCTTTGACAGGCTTTGTTGCAGGTTAATATGATGATAAGCCAATTCTTAAAAGTCAATTCACTTGCCTAACAAGCTAGTACGGCTATTGAAATGTTATTTACATAATGCCTCTAGGCTTAACCATTATGTTTATTGGCGTAAAGGTTGTGTCCATTTTGTAACAAATATTACTTATCTTTTTTTTCTGACGACCTCCGTGGTCGTGTGGCTTTGTACACCGGTTTTCAAAGGTGTCACCATCTCTGAGGTCCCGGGTTCGATCCCCGGTTGAGTCAATTTAGAAAACGAACTTTTCTATATTGGCTCAGGTCTGGGTGTTTGTGATACCACCGTTGTCTCTGATTTCCATAACACAAGTGCTTTGGCTACTTACTTTGGAATCAGAGCAATGTATGTGATGTTGTCAAATATTCATATTCATATTCATATTTGAGTTTTGTTAGTGTTGTTTGTTACCTAGTTATATGAAGCTTTAAAAAAATCAGATAAGTACCTTTTATTTATATTGCGTAAAAACTAGGATTTCTAAACTAGTTCTATCATTTTATTTGATGTCTTCTATTTCGTAACAATAATTGTCTTACAATTAACGGCAAACATTTTGCTCTTCTCTTTTGTACTTGTTCAAGAATTTACCTCATAAGGACAAGAAAAGGCATCTTTCAATTTATATTAATAATTTCATCATAATTATTACCATTTAATAAAACAAAGTATTTTTTTTATTCCAAACCCTTGATGTACGTACACAAAAGAGTACAATATTCAATTACTTTTTTAATGTTCACTGCATTATTGATAATTTGATCCTTCCATTATTTTTTTTATAGGGCAACAAAGATTATGTCAAATGTCACGAGATGTTAAATTGGCATTCTTTCCTGAAAATACTCCCTTCCATTGGTTGACCGCACAGTTAAAGGTATTGTGTGAATGTTTCCGCATTCGTTAGAGCCATCCAAACTATCTGTGACTAAGAACTTAGGTAGATTTGCGTTTTTTTTATGTTTATTAAAAACTTATAGAAAAAAAGCTTAACGAAAACAGGAAAATTCACTTTTAAAGAAGTTGCAAAATCAATTTTCAATATGACCTTCCTCCGATGAAAACAATGTAGGTAACGAGTTAATATTTTTCGGGGTAATTATTTATTTGATATATTAAAATAATAAATAAGATGGTATTTATTTTGAAACATCTGTGCTATAATCTTATTTGCATATAAACCATATCACAGTTAAAGTCGAAACGGCTTTTGTAGCGGTGTTTGTTTCTTTTTGTATAATATTTGTATTAATTTAAAAAATAAAAAAACGAACTTGGCGGTTGGTCCCATTGGATTTTTTGGACCCACAGGATCAGCTGACTGTTTTATTAATTTTAGCTGTTAAGAAACAAAAGAAAGAAGTCTAATCCCCTCTCCTCAGTACAAGCAAGCCTTGTGTTCAAATATTATTTAGTCTAACTGGCCATCTAAATAAGTACACGAACATTGCATAATGTCACATTTTCGTAAGCGATGTGGTAAAGTGACCAAGCAGTAATGCGCGGTACATTGTTCCAGAAGATGCTAAGTTAGGTAACATGGACTTTAAATCAAAGAAATAAGATCAATTTTGATTTTGGTGTTGTTGACACAGCTCAGCATTTTCCTGCATGCATTATGATTGCAGATGAGTGGGATTGACAAGATTCAAAGTAGGTATCAGAAGACCTTTTGGTTTAAAGAGTGATATTTTATTTTATTATTTAACCATGATCGAAGATTTAACCAATAATGTAGTGACACAATACACAATGCGAGTTTTTCTATGGTATGAGTGAGAGTTTGGAATGTCATTTTGACAGCGAAACTAAAGATTTGTCATTTTTTAATCTTTTTGACTCTTCGCTAGGCACCTTTAGTACTTATATAGTATATTCTGTGGTTATGCTATGCTTTATGGGCTGATTTTTAGTGATACACAAGCCACCTGTAGTAAATCACTAGCATTTTCTGTTAACATTGTTTGAAAGCATAGTAAATTTTTTCGCTTGTTGATTACACAGTTACTTACTTTTACAGTAGATGGCGTCTTTTTGCAGCAAATGAACGCATGCTATATACGGCCTTACCACAAAAGATTTTAAAACACTGTTCAACAATTGTTTAACTTAGATTGTCACTTTATTGACAATATTGATTGAAAGAGACGGCATCACATTTAAACAGTGTCCAAATTAAACAGTGTTTTAAAATCTTTTGTGGTAAGGCCGATAGTGTTTAGCTTCGCAGAGAAAAATTTAATAATTATTTTCGCTCTCCTAGCACTAAAACTAGCTTGTGAGTTTTTAAATAGTTTTATTTTAATGAAAAGCACCTATTTCATATGCTATGAGCTCCGGCTCACCACCACACCAAGATGGGCACACTTTATTATCTAGAACTTGGTTCACCAGCACGAACTAAACATTCAGTATTAATTTCACTCGGCGTCCTTTTTTTCATTAGCTTAGACTAGACTTGCCCGCCATCATCATCAAATCTGTCAGAGCTATAGTGTTGCCCTCTCGTGCGTGTGAGACAGAGTATACAATATCTATTCCATAGGTACAAATCAAAAACAAACAGTACAGTCATCATCATCATCATATCAGCTGCACGACACCCACTGCTGGGTATAGGCCTCCTCCAAGGATCTCCTCAACGATCGCTCCTGCGCTGCCTGCATCCAGCGGCTTCCTGCGACCTTCACCGTCGGTCCAACTTTTCGGGGGCCTAACCACGGAACGTCATCCGGTGCGCGGTCGCCATTCCAGAACCTTTCCGCCCCAGACCATCGGTTCTTCTCGCTGTGTCCCGCCCACAGCCACTTCAGCTGAGCAATCCTTCGAGTGATGTCGGTTGTTTAGTTCTCCTACGGATCTTCTCATTTCTGATTCGATCACGTAGGGAAACGGGAACACTACAGTACCAGTTTGTAAATTGTTTTATTTCAATTAATAGTAAGTACTATACTCGCGAAAATCTAAAAAGTGGATTTGGCGAAGGATGTATAGTTAGCATTTAATTATCGGATATGTGTATTTTTTTTCAGTAGGTATTGGAAAAATCGCAACCGTAACAAGGATTGAAACAGCACAAATACTTTTGTAATTCCTTTATTAGAAAATATTACTCTGATATGTACGTGATTTAACAGAAATCCATTAAACAAGACTAAAGTAGGAGGACCTTTTAAGTTCTGTTTTTTTTGTGTTTTGCAGTCATAGACTTATTTATACTAGAGTATATAATAAGTTTATAGATGCAGTTGTTTTTTTTGTATAAAGACTATAAAATCAATCTACCTAATAGCATTTGATGGCTGCAAAAATTAACTTAGATACTGTTTAAATGTGATGCTGTCACTTATTTGACAATATTGTTTGAGAGAGACGTCATCACATTTAAACGGTTTTAATATCTTTTTTAGTAATGTCGATAAAGTCTAGCTAATAATTTAAGTAAACATTAGTCACCTATGGGTAAATAAAAATCCAACATATATTCTTATTTTATTAAATACACAACATTGTTGTATTCATAAAAAAACAAAATCAAGGAAAGAGTCATAGATTTCATTAAATTGCAAAATAAACAGATAAAAGGTATTAATGTATCACTTATCATTGTGACTATTTCCCCATTACCCACGTATTTTTAAAAAGTAGACTTAAGTTGATGCTGTCACTATTTTACTGAAAGGAAGACAGAGACAGCATCAGTTTTAATCCATGTCTGTCTTTATTCCACGTTTAATACTAAGGGGGGCTTAAGTAAGAAATATGGTTAAAATTGACATGTTACAAGCTAGTTGTGAATAGGTTGTAAATCATTTTAAATTAATACTTTAAGATTATGATAACTAAGGGCCTGTTTTACAATCGAAAAGTAAGTTCTGAGTAGCTTACTTGACAGAAGATTTGACAGTTGTGGTATAAAGAATATGTCAAGTCATCTGTCAAGTAAGCTACTCAGAACAAACTTTTCGATTGTGACAGAGGCCCTAAATTAAAAAAAAAAAAACTTATTTTCTTAAGTTGTTTCAGATTTGGTATCGTTTATTACTACTGTAAAAAGGTTCATAGAACGCAATTTGTTGAATCACTAAATACTCTATCGCTGTTAAGTTAATTAAGTATGACCTTTAAAACAAGGCCTTGTTATCTCTCAAAATTAGTTCCTTTTCCTACCACGCGCCAACTTATACTTGACGCACTATCGCTCGTATACATATTTACATTATTTACAACAACATTTTAAAACTTTCAAAAATAATTACTTGTAAAGTAAATATATATTTTCAATTCTTATACTAAAAGATGAAGCTATACTTTGTATAGTATAACATAATCTATGCTTAGTTAAAGTATCATACTGTCATGTCGTGCAAAAACATTATTACGCTTTGACGACCTTTGTAACAAAATATTTGTTGCCTTTGGTGGTCAATCATAGCAGTGTCATCTTTGAGAAACCAGATTCAATGCCTAGTTAGGTATATAACTTGTTAATTGCTTGAATGCAAACTTTTTCAATACAAAAGCAGTGCTTATATTAAAATAAATACAACTAAACCAGTTGAAGAAATTAGTCCTGTTATCCCGCAGTTCTTATAATTGAATGATTTTGTGACGAACGACTAGATTGGTAACTTTACATTAGTGGATCATTAAAATGAGGAAATGAAGCTTGAAGTAACAAAAAAAGAGTTTTAATATTAATTAATTAATTTCTCTTCTTTCTACTTCGAGCTCATTTTTGAAGATATTCAAAGAATATGGCCTACGTACAATGGTTTTAATATAACATCACCTTCCTTTACTACATAAGTTTTCACTCTTGTTTTTACTTAACATATCCAACTTCGAACATTTCAAAGATCTGCGCTTTCTCTTCTTATTCGTCAACCAAGTTTCTTTTATCAAATCAGCGCCTTTTTCAGCAATCATCATGACGGGGGCATTTATGTTGCCATTGGTGATCGTAGGCATCATACTCGCATCTATAACTCTCAAACCTTCTACACCATACACCCGTAGCTGAGGGTCTAGAACTGCCATTGGATCGCTAGAAGGACCCATTTTAGTCGTCCCAGAAAGATGGTATATCGTCATAGTGTACTGACGGATCAAACAATCCCAATAGTCATCGGTATATAAAGGCAAATGCTTGCAATTTGGAAGAGGTTTGTTGTGAAATCGAGCACCAAAACGCTTCATTGCTTGAGTCTCTCCTACTGCGACAGCAGCTTTCACTCCCTCTCTCAAAACTCCCACGTCATCAGGATGCGTAAGGTAGTTGTGCACCATGATGGGGTAATCCAACGGATTATTCGATTGAAGTTTTATAAAACCCCGGCTCTTCGGACGAAGCATCATAGGGAAAATACCAAACACGTCTTTGTTTGTAATTTCACCAAACACCTCATTGTAAAAATCGTCAGTAAGGCCGTGGGCTTTCTTAACTTGCGTTCCGCCATCAGAGGGAGTCGAACATGATGTCATCATGAATTCTATATCGGGCCAGTCATCAGACGCGTTCGCATATTTTGTATTAATAAAAGCAACTACTTCTAACCCTATACTTGAAGTTAAAGGACCGTCTTCTGTGACCGCATATCGTAAAGCTGAGTTAATGTTTACCAACCTATTCATCACTATACTAATTGGATAGTCAATTTGAAATACCAGTCCACCCACTGCTATATGATCCTGTAGGTTTTTGCCGACACCAGGAGCATCTTGTATTACATCAACACCTACTTCTTTCAAATGGTCTGCTGGGCCTACACCAGATAATAGCAGTAGTTGAGGAGAACCGATTGCTCCAGCTGATAATATTACTTCTTTGTCTGCGTAGACAACTTGTTGCATTCCATCTCTAATAAATTCGACACCGTATGCTCGTTTGGTTTCTTTATCTATGAGAACTTTAGTGACGTGTGAGAACAAAGCAACGTGGAGATTATTCCTTAACCTCACGGGCCGTAGGAAAGCTTTAGCTGCGGAACATCTGGCTCCTCTTCGAATGGTAAACTGATACCAACTGAAACCCGTTTGCTGGGCGCCATTGACATCCAAAATATCATAGCCCATTTCTTCTCCTGCTTGTAGAAAAGCCGCACCAATTGGAGTATTGTAAGGTGAATCTTGAACTGTCAAATATCCCCCTGAAAATGATAGAAAACATTAAAAACAAGAACATACTCGTTCGTCATTATAACTCACAATCTCTTAGCTCCTCATCATAAAAACATATTTGACCGAAAAAAATTCAGGAAAGTTGATAAAAAGCTCCTCATCATAAAAAAAATATTTGACCGAAAAAATTGTAGGAAAGTTGATAAAATGGATCCATAATAAAGAATTCAATTTACAAACCTGTAGCGTGGTGCCTGGTGTCCCTAGCTAAGTAGGGGTTTCTTTGGTCTTCAGACTTCTTGAAGTAAGGCAGCACATCTTCATATCCCCAGCCAGGGTTCCCCATCGCCTCCCACCGGTCGAAGTCTCGTTTGTTGCCTCGGATGTAGAGCATCGTGTTCAGGACAGATGAACCTCCAAGGACTTTGCCTTTAGTCCAACCGCAGCGCTTATCGATCATCGCTTGACATGCCGTATCTTGTGGTTGCGTCCTGAAAAAATATTATGTTTATTATTTATGGGCTTTCACTTTGCGTTCCCCTTATCACTTAGAAATAACAACACATTGTTTCTTACAAGGTAATATTTCAGAAGCGTCAACTTCTTGTGATAAGTTTTATTATTTAAATACTGTCTAACTAAACAATAAACATTGTGTTCCATATTTTGTTAAATTAAACATTGTATTGTAGCTTGTAGCAAAAAAAACATAGCCCATGGATTTGACACACATAAAGTCTTCTTTGTAAACAAAAATGAACTTTCACATGTATGTCTTTTATATGGATATGGAGATTTTATATGGAGGATATAATGGTAACCAAGGATATAGACGTGGCATTGCATGCAACACAGTCATGTCGGGTACAGCTAGTCGAAAACAAAAAAACAAATAATAAGTATACCTGTACTTCCAATCAAGTTTGCTCTTGTGCAAATACAATGACAGCAACGGGACATCGCTGATCTCAGTCTCATGGCCTCCAGCTTCCAACAGCAGCACATTCCAACCTTCAACTTCAGACAATCTATTTGCCAGCACAGATCCTGCTGATCCTCCGCCGACGATGATGAAGTCGTACTTCTCTCGAAGGTTCTTCTCGTTAAAAGGACGGTTTTCTGGGTCCAGCATATCGTAGTTGAAATAGGCCATGGCTGCTAACATTATTGGGATGAAGGTGAGCTTACTGATTCCGGCTATAGTCAAAGCTGACTTGGCAGCCGCTGTGACGATTGTCAGTATACCCATGGTGACTTAGAGCATGCTTTTCTTCTGGAACCACAAAGAGATAATCATTTTAATAAAATTGGCAGTAAATATAAGTATCTAACCCTCTCTCTCTCAGAATAACCTTTTCGCTCAAAGACAATTCACGTTGGATGACATGAATGCAAGGTAACTAGATAGACGAAAGACAATTCAACTACATGACATAAAAAGAAAACAAAAAACCGACTTCAAAAAACCTGAAAACAAAAACAACTCCAAAATTAAAAACCTCTAAAACCAAGAAATAATATTCAAATCTAATGATAATATGATGATAATGATGATTACGCATATCAAATTAATAAAACACGTGTATTAAAGTCGGGTGCGGCGGGAAGACAACTTCTTTTTTTAATTCTAAAAGCCCCACCCGACTTCAAGTACCAGGAGACTCCTGGTACTTCACTTCTGGTATGAAGTACCAGGAGAACTCCGAACGAACTATCAGCTCCACTTCACCATATGCATTATGATGAGCATAAATAGCCTAGCAACCATGTAAAAGTAATCATATCGCACCAGTGAAATACTTAGTATTGAATAATTCCGATGATCATCTATGGTCTTCATCATCAGTTCCACTTCACCAAAGTGGTACTTTCCGAAAGCAAATGCATAAGTTACTTAAGAAAATACCAAAATCGCTATAGGTGTGTCTATAATATTTGAAGAGTTCCCTCGATTTCTCCAGGATCCCATCATCAGATCCTGACCTCATGACAATGGGACCAACTTGGAAGTATATACTTTAAAAAAAAAAGATTTTTTCAAATCGATCCGGTTTTCTTTGAGTAATCGAGTAACATATGTACAACAAAAAAACATTCCGACGAACTGAGAACCTCCTCCTTTTTTTGAAGTCGGTTAAAAAGCATAATACCCAACAAGCAGAGAGTCAACTCAGCAGGACGACATAAAAGCAAAACGTCTGGAATTGCGATTGGGTTTGTAACCGTAGTACGAACATCATGTAGAAATTAAACGCGCGTAAAGGTACTTGATAGAGTAATAGCTATAAAAAAATTTCATTTTGCTTTTCGTTGGTACCTAGGTGACGCTGTACAAATTTCCCATAAAAAAATACTCTATTGATTTTTTTTACGCGCTTTTCTATTTTCAGAGCTATAAAATAATAAACAGCTATATCTAAGAATATGAACAATTTTAATTAAGACTATTTTAAGATTTATTTTTTTCGACACCTAGCCTTTGTATAAATATTTTCATTTGCTGCATAAAATAATTTCAGTTCAAATAAATTGTACGTGGGAAAAAATTTACGGCATTAAGCAAGAGTTTTAACAGTGAGTTACAGAACCATATGTCAAGGCTGCCGAATGGTCATCATTAGAATTTAACAATAGGAATAAATTAAGTTGCACCAGCTTAATATTTCTTAAATCAGACAGTGTTCGCGCTTTTAAAGTGAAGAGGCTCGTTGCGTGAAATAAAAACAGTTGAGATACGTGCAGGTTTATAATGATTTGCGAAAATATACAGAAATGTTAAGTAATATGAATTGTGCGCTAGTCGATCAGAAGAGAACAAAAAAAAAACGGAAACGGATACAATCCAATCGACGTCAGCAAAGTGTTGCCGTAGTAAAATATATAATTAAATCTAAAGCTTCCTATGCGCGTAATATGCGAAGCCTAAACATGCCCCCGGCCTTGGAAGCACCAGCTTTCAACGGTTGTGCGATCTTAAACTGGAACTAGTCATCATGGTCAAGTAGGGGACAAATCTTGGTGTAGGCGCGCCTCACGATGCCAGATGCGGTCCGGATGTCAGCCACTCTAGCTACTCCATCAGCCCCGGGAATAACCTTCTCAATTCTTCCGAGGTGCCACTTCAAGGGTGGAAGGTTATCATCCCTGATAACGACGAGCATATCAGGTTTTAGTGGTGTAGCGTCCTTCCTCCTTTTGGTTCGTGCTTGGAGCTCGGAAACATACTCCGTCGCCCATCGAGCCCAGAAAAGCTGACGAATCTGCTCCACTCGTTGATAGCGCGTGAGTCGGTGTGCAGGTGCCTCGGTGATGTCATCGCTGGCAGGCGCAGTAAGCGGACGGCCAACCAGGAAGTGAGCTGGACATAAGGGTGAGTAGTCTTGAGGATCTGTGGACATGGGACTGAGCGGACGGGAATTGAGGACAGCTTCAACCTGCGTTAACACCGTGCTCAATTCCTCGTAGGTTAAATGTGCGTTCCCTACGACACGTCTTAGATGGTATTTACAGGATTTTACACCTGCCTCCCATAAACCACCAAAGTGAGGCGCGTATGGCGGAATAAATGAAAATTTAATGTCCTGATTTAATGCGTATTCTAAAATTTCAGGTGAACAGTTATCAATGAACCTTTTGAAATCGTTCATAAGACCCACAAAATTACGGCCGTTGTCAGAAAAGATTTCTGTAGGTTTACCACGCCTTGAAATAAAGCGCTTTCAGCGCTAATAAATAAGCGTCCGTGGATAAGTCACTGACGAGTTCCAGGTGTATAGCACGCGTTGCGAAACAAATGAAAATGCATACGTAGCATTTCGACGTTTTAGCGCCCCTGCCCTTTCGATTGAGCATGAGCATTGGACCCGCGTAGTCCACTCCTGTGCGCATGAAAGGGAACCCTGGATCAAGACGTTCCTTAGGTAAATTACCCATTAAAGGAGAAGGGATTCTGCCTCTCAAACGCTTACATACAACGCAAGAATGCACTACCTTCCTAGCGAGGTTCCTACCGCCGATAGTCCACCACGTCTCACGCAGATTGTATAAAAGCGCTTGTGGAGCTGCGTGCAATAAGCGTTTGTGTTCATGTTGGAAGATTAATAAGGCAATTCGATGTTTTGAAGAAATGAGTATTGGATGCTTCTTGTCTAGAGGAAAGTCAGGTGAATTACAAATGCGACCACCGACACGAATTACTTTATTAGCATCCAAAAATAAATTTAATTTTGATAAACTGTGTGTGTCTGTTAAAGTGCCATTTTTTAAAAGTGACTTATACTCGCTTGGAAACGATTCCATTTGAGCCAACCGAGCTAGTGTTATGTCAGCTCCTCTCAATTCATCCACAGTGACTACGCCTGTGCGCTCAGTACCCGTGTGTGCGCGTGAATAATGAATAAAGCGGTGTACATAAGCGACGGCGTGCCTGATGCGATTGAATTGAGAAAATCTGTCAAACGGGAATAAAGTCGATTCGTGTGTTTGCTCGACCGCGAAAGAATGCGTCACACTAGTTTTCAACTCAGGTAAGTCCACTTGTTCATCGTGACATTGTAAGGGCACGTCACCACAGTCGAAGCTCAAATCGCGGAGAAACGACGGGCCCTCCCACCATAACGTGGAAGATGAGAGCTCCTCTAGCCGAAGGCCGCGCGAGACCAAATCAGCTGGGTTTTCCTTGCCGCTTACGTGACGCCATGGAAGTTCCCCCGTCAACTCGTGTATTTCAGCTGTTCTGTTCTGGACAAATGTTTTTTGTAAGTTAGGTGGCATATGTAACCAGCCTAACACGATAGTTGAATCGGTCCAGAACATAACACAGTCAAAGTTACGTTGAATTGCCTTGTGTACCTTGTAGTATAATCGTGCCCCGATCAAGGCCCCACATAATTCCAGACGCGGAATACTGACGGGTTTCAAAGGAGCAACCTTACTTTTAGAACACAATAATTTTACCGATACTATTTTGTCATTACTAACTGTGCGAACGTAAATACAAGCGCCGTAAGCGGTTTGAGATGCATCGGTAAAAATATGTAGCTCTATACGTATAGCGTGTGTACCTATAACATAACGTGGGATGCGCACGGTTTTTAGCGATGACAAACCATTCACGAACTGCTCCCATAAGCGCAACACGTCTTGCGGCACCTCATCGTCCCAATTTAATTGCAATAACCACAGCCTTTGCAATAAAACCTTAGCGATAATTATAGTAGGACTTAGTAATCCTAACGGATCAAAAATTTGTGAAACGTATGAAAGGATTGTGCGTTTTGTAACCTTAGCATTAGCGTCACATTTAAATTGCGTGTTATAATAAAATTCATCGGACGAGTTGTACCAACCTAGGCCTAATGTTTTGCACTGATTATTTTCTCCTAACGATAACTCCTTGGATGCGCTGAACGGAGCTGAGGATTGGTCACATTCAAAGTTGAAACTCCACTTTCGCAGGGGAAAACAAGCAGACTGCAAAACCTTAGAAACCTTATTACACAATTCTAATAATTCGTGTTTATCATCTAGCGATACTAACATATCGTCGACATAAAATTCGTTGGCGATTATTTTTTGTATGTCAGGATCGGTACAGTCGAGCGCAAGCTGTTTTAAACACCTAACACTAAGAAACGGGGCTGATGCGGTTCCGTACGTCACCGTATTTAGGCGGTAAATATCTAAGGGCTCAGATGGGTCGTCACGCCAAACAATTAATTGCAGATCGCGCTGCGATTCGTGTACAAGGCACTGTCTGTACATTTTCTCGATATCTGCACAAGCAGTGTACTTAAATTGCCTAAAGCGAAGCAAAATATCTACCAGATCACTCTGCAGTGGCGGCCCAACCTGTTGAATGTCGTTCAATGACAAACCACTGCTAGTGTCTGCGCTTGCGTCGAAAACAACACGTAGTTTTGTGGTAGTGCTGTGCTCGCGGAATACACCGTGATGCGGTAAGAAATAGTGCGGGGTTCCATACGAGTTTACCTTAGTCATGTGACCTAAGTCAATGTATTCTCGAATGAACTCACAGTACAGTTTTTTATAGCTAGGGTTCCGTGCTAATCGCTTCTCAAGGGCTGTAAAGCGACGCTCGGCTTGAGAAAACGATTCACCTAACTTGGTTGGTGACTCCTTGAGCGGCAAGCAAACGCAGAACCTTCCGTCGCCATTGCGCGTAGTAGTACGAACGAAATGCTCCTCGCAAGCACGCTCCTCGTCTGTGTGCGTGTGGCCAACCCTGGGTAGTTCTTCCAACTCCCAAAACTGTCGTAGCTGTGCGTCTATTGACTGCGAAAAATTACAAGAAGACTGACTTGAATTGCGTGTAAAATCAATTGGACCGGAAATGATCCAGCCTAATTTAGTGTTTTGTAAAAAGGGCCCGTTAGGCAACCTTATTTTACCTTCACATAGAAGGTCCCAAAATGTGTCCGCCCCTATGAGCAAATCGATATCTTGGGATTCGAAATAATTTGGGTCGGCAAGCTGAATGTTATCAGGAATGACAAACTGCGCGCGTTGTTTATAATAATCAGCTGCCGGTAATGTAGATGTGATATAAGGTAACACAAAACATCTTATTTGCGTTGAGTATGTGCCTATGCGTGACCTTATATCAATATCACAGATTTGTGTTGATTGTGTAACGGAGTTACCTACCCCTCGAATTTCGTAAGTGGACTGTAAACAATTCGCGTTTAATAAATTACATAAAGATTGCGAAATAAAACAATGTTGGCTGCCACAATCGAGAAGCGCGCGTGCGAGGTGAAAATTATGTTTAATATCCGCTATTTCGATGAGTGCCGTGGACAATAACACTGGGCGCATTCGAACAATTGATTGATTCGCGTTATCAATGCGTGCGTTGTTTACCTGTGACGAAGGTATGCGCACGGGAAGGGAGCGAGCGGGTGGCTGCGCGGGCGCCGCGGAAGACTCTCGGGTCTCGCCGGCCGAAGCACCGCAGACTGAGTGGAGCGCCACTGCTGTTTGCACATCACTGGGCCCGTCGCTATGAATTAGTGTATTGTGTTTCTTGTTGCATTTCCTACAGGGCCCGTACTTGCATGCGTCATACGAATGCCCCGGACGTAAACAGTTTGCACACAAGTTATTTGCGGCTACAAATTGCAGTTTGGTGTCTAAACTAGATTCTAAAAAACGTTGACATGAATATAGTGCGTGATCGGCTTTGCACATAATGCATGATAGCTTAGCGTGAGTGATACGACCCTGTTGTGGCTTATTGGTGGAAACATTGCAGTGCACCTTGCTTTGTGACGTATTGTGCGCAGTGTGCTTTTTAAAGTCGTGGTTCGACACGTTAACTTTCTTATGCGAAACCTGCAATGTTTCCAACATGTCAGCACGGTTCCTGAGAAACATTAGGAGTTCATCAACTTTAACACTAGGTTTTATATCACTGTGACGTGTAGTGCATTTAAATTGTTCCCACTCGCGTTCGGAAGTGTCGTCTAGCTTAGATGTGACAATGAAAACAACCAAAGTGTCCCAGTGCTCAGTCGGCTCGCCTAAGATTTTTAATGCGCGTAAATTTTTAAGCACTGTGTCTATAAGCCGTCTAAGCAGGTGTGGTGATTCATTGGTTATTTTTTGAATCGTGAATAGAGCCTTGACGTGATTGTGAACCAATAAACTGCTGTTATTGTAGCGGTTCAGAAGCAGCTCCCATGCAACAGAATAGTTAATGGCGGAAAATTCCAAAGAATCGATGACTAACTCTGCGCTTCCCTTTAATGACGACTTGAGGTAGTGTAATTTCTGAATGTCACTGATTTCTATAGAGTTATGCACTAGAGATAGAAACGTGTCTCTAAATTCGAGCCAATGCTCATACGCACCGTCAAATGTAGGCATAGATATTGTGGGCAGTTTAATCGATTGCAATTGGCTACTACTGCACACATTGGAACTCTCAGCGACTTCTGACGATTTAAGAACATGTTCGGCTTTAGATAATGCGCTGTAATAGCCATCCTCAAACAAATCTCGTTGCGTTAATTGCGTGTCTAAGTCACTATCGCGTACACGTTTTTCGATTTTTGTTTGAAGATCGTTAAATTCAGTGTACAAACTCGATGCACCCTGAATACGCAGCCTTAAATCAAAGCGTTTTTGGTCTGACAACTGTTCATTTGAAATACCATTGATATAATTTGTTAATCTGGTCAACCTACCCTTAATAATGCCACGACTTTTAATGCACTCAGTAAGTAAAGAATTGTCGTTTTCACTATAAGCGATTGGCCTTAAAGGAGATTTTTCGCGTGTAATGGCCTTAGCAGCCTGTTCTGTACTCATTTTGGTGGTTTGTGAAAGGACTTACGGTTTTATCCGGACTTGTGACGACAGTCGACAGCCGATGCTAGCAGCGGCACAAAGCTGTCTCGGAACCCAAGCACAAGCACTGTAACGTGAATAAAGCACGGTATCACACAACTGAGCTAAAATGACGGGGTTAGGGAAGATGGCTGGCCGTACCGAAATGTGTTTTCGTTGATGTAGGTCCAAGCTGCAGGTCCTCCGATGCCTTAACCCTGGCTTAGCGTCAGTTCTGGAGCCTCTAGATGCGTTTTGTAGGCCAAAATCCCTCTGCAATCGGGCAGGCCACGTTGAGTCCAAAGGTCGCTGAGTCGTATTTTGCGATATATTCGGCGAAGAAGGTCCACGACGTATGTTCGCGCTTTTAAAGTGAAGAGGCTCGTTGCGTGAAATAAAAACAGTTGAGATACGTGCAGGTTTATAATGATTTGCGAAAATATACAGAAATGTTAAGTAATATGAATTGTGCGCTAGTCGATCAGAAGAGAACAAAAAAAAAACGGAAACGGATACAATCCAATCGACGTCAGCAAAGTGTTGCCGTAGTAAAATATATAATTAAATCTAAAGCTTCCTATGCGCGTAATATGCGAAGCCTAAACAGACAGGTTTAGGTGAAATCTTATAAATTTATGAGATACCGTTTAACTTTTGCCGTTTGTCCACCGTCGCCGATACTGAGCCGTCACGAGAAGAAGAAGGCCTGTGCCCCATCAGTGGGGACATTAAAAATGGTCTTAGCCATGTCTAAATCAGCCATTTATTCAAGACAACGATGAAAGAATTAAATTCAATAAATTTATTAAGCAAAAATCTTTTGGAAGCTCACTATCAGCAGTAGAGTTGGCAGAGATGTTACATTTGATTAGATTACGATTATTCTTTACCAGGGCCCTATTTAATAACGTAACAATTTGTCAATTGTCATGACAATTTTGTTTACATTGCGGTGTAGCTATTTTATTCTGTATTCAAATCGGTTAACGCAATGGATATAAAATTGTCATGACAGGTAACAAATTCATGTTTATTAAATAGGCCCACCTTTCACCCGCGACTTCTTCAAAAAATCGATATTCAAATAATCCCCAGGGAACCTTTGAACAGGATAAAAGTGTCTTATGTTTTAATCCAGGTTATAAACTATCTGTGTGCCAAATTTCATCTAAATCCACTCGGCCGGTTTTGCGTGATTGAATTCATACTCTGTGACTCCCTAGAGCTTTATAATTCTCACTTAAATTGTCCAAGATTGGCAACGTAGACTTCCTAGGTACAGCTTTCAACAATTTTAACAAAACTGAAGCAAGATTTTTCTGTAAACGAAACTGAAACGGTAACGATTTAGTTTTTGTTTTATCGTTGAAAATTGGGGCGTGATTGGGCCCCTGTCCGTAGCAGTGTTTTATTTCTACGAATTACAGATTCGTCGTTCGTACAACGACAGTCTTTTGTTTCGGTGAAAGATTATGGCGATTTCTAAATATAAAAACTAACAGAAGTATAATATAACTTATTACAGTTCTCAGTATTAATACTTGTTTTAAGAAAACTGTGTAAAGAAATTACATAATGTAAGAGACTTACAGGCACCTTTTGCTTAAACATTTTAAAACTGGTCACTATTATTAATTGTATAATAGCAGTCAAGATTTTGTTGAGAATTTTGCAGTCCAAATTATTATACAATATGTTTGGTAACATTAATAATATACGATTCTGAAATGGCGTTTATATCAAAAGTAAATCATTGTAAAACAATAACCCCGAAATTGCGAAAGTGAAATAGCCGCTTCAAACTCATGATCCACTTGAAAGTAATAAAATATTGAATTTACCAATTTACGGTAAATTGCTTCAACATTGATCCATAAACATTACATGTTTAGTTTTAATAGCTAGTGTTTCGTGCATTCCCACGTGTTTAATAAAGATTTGAATTTATTTTGATGATTATGATTATGTAGCTCAAAAGAAAAAAAAGGATAACTTGGAGAATCATTTCGTTGACCTTCTTGTCTGTCTATCAAAACCATTTTTCTTAAAAAAGAGTACAGGCTTTAAGTTGAATTTATTTTTAAAATTTCAGATTTTAGCATTTACAATGCTAATTTAAAATAATATACTAGAAAAAATACGACTCGCACTATATTCTCGAACGGGAATCGAACCCGTGACCTATGAAAGTCCAGTCCTATGCTCTTATCGAAATTAATGTCAAATATTAAGGTTTACTGTCCCATGAACCTGGAAAAAAACAAGCCTCCAATCCAAAATTAACGAAAAGGCGTCCTATAGCTGATTGTAATTAAAAAAAGTAGACCATTACAATCACACTTTTTACACGCGTCATGAAATCAAAACCTTTGTGTCTCCCTAGGGCAACAAACCTCACCAAGGGATGAGCCCGAAGGAGACGCATTCATCTTATCCACTCAACTCTTCCATTCCCCACTCACCCTTTCCCTTTCTAAATCCAATTTGGATCCCCCATTCCTCATACCATGTGTCAAAAAAAAAGCTGTGTCATTACAATTTTTTTTTTATGTATTTTCTAATTGATTCATTTATTATTAACTATTACCAGCCTTTTTGTTTGACCTCTTTTGAAAAGGTACACGATAACAATGTGTATGATAGACATACGTTATCCTCTTCTGTCAATCCGTTTTATTTGAAAAGTAATTTTATGGTATTGTGTTAAACGTCAGTTTCGTGGTTCACTGGAGGATGGCATGGGTTTACCAGGCGTCTCATGTCAGTGGGGTCGTCACGTAATCGTTGCGACATCCCGTGGCTTACGTGCGCAGTGCCTCTCGGTGAATTGCTTTTATTGTTTTAAGTCTAGTTCGATTTCGTTTGATTTTTAATATTGTTTTCACTCAGGCTTACATTCAGCATGTTATGGCACACCAAGAAATAGCAACTTTAATAGTATTAGTTTAATAGTGGTTCCTCGCGTAGCAACAATAAATTTTGCATTTTATATTACTATTAGTAATACTTATAGCATATTATACTAAATAATAAACGGTTTCGACGATGCCACTAGTGATTCGGTAGCTCAGCTGTCAGAGCATTGGACCGGATTTCCAAAGATCGCGGAATCGATTCCCGCCTGAGACAATTCTGGTGACCAGTCAAATTTTTAGAAGTGTGTAAAAATAGCACTGTGTATGATAAAATCTCAAATTTAAAAATTATAGGATATTATTTTTTAAATCACAAACTAACTACTTAGGTACTAGCAAAGCACGGCCTCTGCTGTCCCAATATTTAAGCCTCGAGTAAAACTTGGAAAGAATAATAAATAAGCAGGTAGTTATGTTTCTTTTTTCCAACAAATCTTTTCCGGTCATTATCTAAGTTTTAAAGTGCTCTTCAAATGCACAGTAAGGCCATAAAGAACAATGCTAAAGTATTTAGGTATAGTCCTATTTGTTTTTGTTAAAGTTCATTAGATGTAGAGTATTGTACGGTTTGTGACAAACTGTGCGAATGAGGTCGCATGCGGCTCTATTCGATGCGGAGTTCCCATATCGTAGCATTTATTGCTATCTTGGTAAAGATTTTATTGAATTTATTACTGGTGTTATATGAAGAGTGAGACGTCTCTCATTAAAAATATTTCTTTCATATTTTCGGAATCAACAATTTCATACAACTGCTCGTGTATTGTCAACCACACCACTGTGATGTCGTTTACATTTTTTTTTTACCACATCACTGCCGTCTAGTGATGTGTAAAATGTCATGTCGTGATCTTACGAATGATAATTAATTGATATCGATAAATTGCAGTTTAATATTTAAACTTCACTAAGGTGGTGTGGCTACCTGAAAAATATTGTAAACGACACCCAAGTTGTGAGGTCCAGTGGTGTGGTTGACAATACACGCACCTGGTTGCCGCTAATTTGCCGAAAGTACGAGAAATTCCCTTGTAAGACTGCCGCACATACGAAAAACGCATTAACTACATTTTGACACATCTCAAGAAAAACGCGGTCAAAGTT
Organism: Catoptria pinella; assembly: GCA_963556745.1. Lineage (NCBI taxonomy): Eukaryota > Metazoa > Arthropoda > Insecta > Lepidoptera > Crambidae > Catoptria > Catoptria pinella. Next base: position 6,651,304 of record OY750779.1, read on the forward strand.
TTTATTTTTCTTTTGTTTATATATCTGAAAGTACTTGGGATACGAACATGAAGTTTGTATCAATAAATAAAGAAAATTGTCAAAAATACAAATGTACTACATAATAATTAGTTCATTATTAAGGAGATTTTAACTAAAGATTTTAGCTAAGAAGCCTTTGAGTAAACTTCCTAGTTGATGCATTTATGCTTAGCATTTTAGCTAAGAAGCCTTTGAGTATTCGGCCGTAAACTTCCTAGTTGATGCATTTATGCTTAGCAAATCAATATATTATAATAATTTAACTTTAGATAATGCGTTCTGGATATGTGGTACTGCAACAGGAATCCTAGATAATGCGTTTATAAAATCTGAAAACTGGTGTTGCTGATTTATTCATAAATTGTTACTTTGGGAAAGTGTTTGATCTCGTTCTCCTGATGTCAGGTATACAAAGTGTTACAAAAATACCCCTAATGCCGAATATGATATATAGGGACCATCAAACTGAACAACTTTTACTATGGGGCAACTCTGAAATCGCGAAAAAAAAATCAGCTGTTTCATACATTTTGATATTTTCGATTTTAATTTTTTTCGCGATTTCAGAGTTAGTTCCATAGTAAAAGTTGATCAGTTTGATGGTCCCTATATACCATATTCGGCATTAGGGGTACTTTTGTAACACCTTGTATATTTAACTCATTTTGCACCAAAAACCAAGGTTATTAGTTTTTCATAACCACGCCAGATTAGAGTACGGCGAACAGTGAGCTTCCCATACAAACGTGATACCAAAACGATTTGCCATTTGAGCATAATTAACTCTTCTTGTGATGTTATTCAGATTAATACAGTATTTATTTTGTAACACTTTCACTGCATCGTCGTTTTATTGTAGTACCTTACTGCGACTGCGTGACGTCGCCTCGCAATGATGTCATAGGGTCAAGTTGAAAATAATAAGGCTCGTTATTTGAAGGGGTTACATAACAACCAGTTTACTGGTTAAATAATAAAGCTCTTGAAGAAAGTTATTACTTAAGAATACCATTTTGAGTACTTATTAAAAAATGTGGTTATGATTCTGAGAATTCTGGGAGTCTTGGTCTTTTGACTCTTACATTTGATTCATAGTAAAAACAGAAGTCCTCCTTACGAGCCGATTAATTAAAAAATAAGTAATATAATTAAATGCTAGTTTTCATCTCTAATAATAATTATATAACATAGAAAATATTAGAATTAAACATGATTAATCATCATTACCTATGCATTTGCCAAAAATGAAAAACCTCACACTTATGAACAAATTAAATCCTAATTTAGAGTTAATGATGAAATATTACTGTAATAAACAGCAATGCATGCGAATGTCCTTTATTACAAGGCCACTAATAAATTATAAGCAACTTTCAATCATTAGAAACTAACGAGTAGGTAACACCACAAATTAGTATCATTAGTTAATAAAAATAGTTTATAAAATAAGTAATGATATTGACGACTGGAGTGGTGCAGTGGTCAACATGCAAGAGGTCCCGGGTTCGATTCCCGGCCGAGCAGAAATTGAAATGGTGAATTTTAATTTCTTTGACGGGTCTCGGGTGTTACTATAAATAAAAATAAATATTTGACAACATCACCTACATTGCTCCGATTCCAAAGTAGCTAAAGCACTTGTGTTATGAAAATCAGAGACAACGGTGGTATCACAAACACCCAGACCTGAGCCAATATAGAAAAGTTCGTTTTCTAAATTGACCCAACCGGATCGAACCCAGGACCTCAGAGATGGCGACACCTTGAAAACCGGTGTACAAAGCCACTCGACCACGGAGATCGTCATGCATCGTCATCGATCACTATGTATAATAAATATATACTATCGAGCTATTTTCAAAATTAATGTCAATGCATTTTATTATGATTGATGTAAAATAAAATAGTTTATGTTTTTTTAAATAGGTAAGAAATAATCGTCAAAGATCCTTTCTAGGAGAATTAGTAATTATGCTAAAGTTACACTAATCATTTAAAAACATACGAGTCCTTTTGAGTAGTTTTAAATCGTTCTCCTAATGCTTTTCCGTCAGTTCTTATCTTAGTCGATCCCAGATACCCGTACCTCTGGAATCCGGATTGTTTAGACCGGTCAACCCGAAATCAGCGGCCCTATCGGCTAACTTTTCGAACTTCGGCGGGTCTGCCGAGCTTGAACTTAAAACAGATAAATCGAAGTAAGGAGTTTCATATTGTACCATTCGCCGAAGTTATTTAGAAGATATCGATGTTCGTGTAACATCATGAATTGGGGTTCGCCATTTTAGCCCGATTGGGGTTCGATTTATTCAGTTTTAACTTGAAGTCCGACACACTTTCCGAAATTTGATGCGTTAGCCGGTACGGCCCCAGATGAAAAGCCTGTGTAGGGCTGTCTATTCACAATGAACTTAGCAATTACGACGTATTAAAGAAATTAATTTTTTGGCCTACTTTCTCTTCAAACAAATCTTTAACTATAACGACGTAATGACACAGTGCCGAAATACTTTAGCATATTTATTTACAACGAATGTTTATAAAATCATAGGCAACGCCAGTGATAGTGTGTGAGAACCGCTCAAGGTCGTGTTAACCAACTTGTGGTTTGTTGATATTACGTTATGTCTTGCTAGGAAATCACAAAGCATATTGGCGATTTTCCCGGATTTGAAGGTATAGGTTAAATCTGCAAAATAACATATTTTGTACAATTATTATAATTCCACACTATCTGAGGAACCGAACGATACTCGTAACTCGACCCGACGAGTATTTTACTCAATCATTGTAATAGTTAGTTACTTATAGATATATCAATGATTTCACAATAACGATTTGATTTGTACCCCTTGTTACGAACTGGCCATCAGGCCGGGTGTGTAAATATTCATTGTCTATAATTTGTCTTAATCTTTGCTCTTTTTTCTGTCATCTGTCTTCGCTTCGGTTTTCAGTTTGCTGTATTTTGGTTTGTATCTTTTATTAATATAATTTCTTTGGCTTACTTTGAGCCTTCTTCTTTTCCCCTCATTAACACCCCTAGTACGAACATCTATCCAGAGAAAAACGCGCGGAAAAGTACTCGATAGAGAATTAATTCTCTATGGGAAATTTCATTTCGCTTTACGGCGGTAATTCTTTTCGATAGCTGTTCGCGCTATGGGTACTGATCGTGCTAAGATACGTACTGATCTTTCAAACTTTAATCGTTGACTGGTAGAAAATGAATAAAATAAGTCTTTAATACGGATTAACAGACGTTACAATAAAGGTCATATTAATGGAGATAATGATGGCATACTAATTATGCAATCATTTTCAACGATAGGTACGCTTCGAATTGAAGATTACCTACGTATTTTGCAAGAGTGCTAACTTACGAAGTATTCGTACTGGTAAATGAGACAAAATTACCAACGGTTATAGGAAATTATAGCACAGCAAGTTAAACGGCATAAACGGCATTTACATGTCTCGCTATACAGGCTGTCCCAAAACTTTGCCACACGAAGGGAAAGAACCTTAAATATTGAAGTTAGGTAATTTTACTGAAAGAAGACTTCATTTTGATTAAAAAAATAATTGCTGCATTGCTGCATTCAAAGATTTTTTGGAAGAGATAGGCAAGCACTTGACCGTGATGCGATCTACGATGAAACGCGCTTGCCTAGAAGTAACCTATTCACTCGCGACTTGAAGGCCTAGATTGTATATATCAGGAAACTGACTCGCGCAAGGAGTTCCACTCTCTAACGGTACGGATGATAAAAATAGAAGCAAAGATATACACCAAAAAACGGGGGCGCAGATTAGTAAGATTACAACATAAAATCTTCAAGCTAAAAAATAACACATTATAGTTTGTAAAAATATTTTTAAGGTTTTTATAATAAAGTGAACAAAAAAAAATTGTTATCCCTTCAAGGCCTGGAAAATGAGACACAACAGATATTCCATTTTGTCCGGCCGGTTGTTGATTAATTTAAACTATGATTCATATGCAATTTTAAAGGTTAGTCTAATTAGACAATAAATAGGTATCATGATTATCATCAAACAAGTTGGTAGCTTAATTAGTCGCCGTAGCAGAAATAATAATTATGAAATAGATAGCTATAATAAGTCGCCGTAGCTTATGAATTAAATCATCTCCTTTCTATCAAAACAGGTTCTAATAAAAGTTGATTTCAAATAGTAACGTAGGTCAAGGACTTCATTTCGTAACGCACAATAAATTAATCAAAAGTTATTTAACTTGTTTTATCTATTTGTTTAATAACTGAAAATCATGTTCAAATTGACATTTTTTACAGGATCATTATCAAATTCTAAAATTATACCTTACATTAATAGCACGCATTACTTTATCTGAATTCGTAAAAACGATCAAAAATAAATTGTTTTACATCAACTTAAACTAAGTTTTCCATAATAACTTAATTTATTACTAATTCTAAAATTGTTGTCTTAAAATGGTAAACTGTTTTGACTTATTTCCTCTAATAAGCAACGTTTTCTTACAATCAACTTTGCTTTAGCTTTAGCTACTTACTTTGGGATCGGAGCAGTGTATGTGATGTTGTCAAATTTATTTATTATTTATTTATTTATTATAATACATCGAGTTTGTTGCATTTGGCAATAGATGATTACACTTCGCATCGTTACACCCAGAATCTCCAAAAAAATACCAATAACCAAGATTCTCAATTAAACTCACCAGAAACTCCAAAGCAAACTAATTCTTAATATACAACTGATAAGGAACGTACCCTTAAAAATCACTCCACCAATCACCTGTCACTGTTATCACAGCACTCGACTGTGCGCAAAACATGCGCCTGCGCGCTCAGATGCGACTGCGTGCACTGCTCGAAGTAAGCAGCGTAGCTTGCACAACCAGTGAACGGTCAATGTTAGGCCAGCAAAGCCCATTACGGTCGGTCGCTGCCTTCTGGAGGTGTTTTTTTTACACCTCCAGATTGTAGATGAAGGACTTGCTTTCTAGGTTCCAAATAGCATCCTTTTTGGCCTAATTTAAAATTGGAATAGAATTTGTATGGTGCTTCTACTGCACTGCTCGAATGAAGCAAGCAGTGTGAAGCTTGCACAACCACTGAAAGGTCAATGTTAGGCCCGCAAACACTATTACGGTTGCTTCGCTTAGCCGTAAGTCGCTTATAAAATTGAATCGCAGGTGACACATCCGTGACACGGCGGAGCTGTCGTCTATGACCTATGTAGTCGATGGTGTAACCTAGGTATAATTTAGTTCCAGTTTTGGCCACCGTATGAGATAGTCACCCGTGTAATCCCACTTTTGCCATTAATAAAAATTGAAGAAACTTTGACCTATGTGCATTATGTATGTTAACCTGTGGTCACTTCGCAATACTTCAGCCATAGTTCACAGTGGTTAATTCCACTCATTAACAGACAAAGTCGCTGTTACAACATGTGAAGCAAGCGCAGCCATCCTAAACATTCAGAACATAGAGATGTTCAGAATTAAGTAAAGGTGATTATACAACATCGAGATGTGTTGCGCTTTGTGAAGCTGTGCTTGTTATAAATAATAATAAAAATTAAAGCATTTAAAGCTAAGTCCACATTTGTATCATTTCAGTGTATCAGATTTCCGACGCGTTGCATCGACGTGTATCATTTTTGCTAGTGTGGACGCAAATGATACGCAATCATGCTACCCGCCGTAGCATGATACACCCCGATCCGTATATAACCGCGTATCTGATACGGTTCGTTTCGATATCCGTATCATGATCGACCAAATGATCGTAGTATAAACGCATTTTGATACTGTATCATGATACGTCTATGTTATTTGATACGTGATACACCGCGATCCATCCCGAGGCGGTATTTGCCCGATCATCAAAAAGGATACGCAACGCCGTGACATGATCTAGACAAGTTTGGACGGAAGATTTGGATACGAGGATGGTAGAAAAAAAAATTAAGCGCCCACACATGACGACACGCGTTGGCGACACGCTGACAAGATACAGTATAGTAAGTGTGGACGTGGTTTTTAGCATGACAAGTTGAGAGATACGACATGGTTGAAATGGGCGTCCACACTTATGATACGGATACGCGTTACGATACGCCTGATTTTGAGATTCAAGATGATACAAATGTGGACCAAACTTTATAAGCCTTTGTTTCAATTCGCTAATAATACGTCTCGCAGTCGACACGAAACCATATAAAGTAACATATTATATCACATTTGAACTTGTGCAAATTCCTTTTACACTAACAGTAAGCTAAAGCGCTTATGCCATAATTCAATCTGTAGGAAATATAATAAGATAATCTGAAGTGTGTGAACACTGTGAACACTTGGGGTCCACTTTAAGACGGTTTTTAAAGTGCAAATCGCTCTGCCTTCGATTTATTATATATTTAAAATATCGTAAAAATAACTGATTATTGCTATAGCACAGCACAGCTCGATGTTGATTGGTTAGCCTCTTAGCTAGTGAGTGTGTCTTGTCCAGTTATGGGTTGCACGAATGGTGAAGATCTTTTTGAAATACACGCTTCGTAAAGGTCACTAACCTATTGAGAATCAGCTGATTGTAATCGACCGAACGTAAAGTTTTAAACGCCGCGATAATATCGTAAATTTTAAACATAGTACTAAATAACAATTTTCAAATATAAGATAAGGATTTAAAGATAGTAAGTTTATGTTTAAGGCCATTTTTAATTGACGTAGTAACAGGTGATCTCGAAGCGTTTGACCTGAGACTGGGACTTTTTATTATTATCATCATCATCATCAGACATTTCTCACTGCTGAATATCTCGAGAACTACTAATGCTATCAATTTGAAATTTGAAATAGTTTTAGATGACGTTTGCCCAACTATTTTGCGAATAAGAAAGAAATAAAAATATTTATATGTTTTTTTGCAACAGGGACTGAATGGGGGGTCTTATAAATTCGTAGTGAGGCTATTAGGGCATATGGGGTATCATAATATGAAAGAGCGTTGCTTGCACATTCTCAATTTTTTTTTACGCCGCATACTTTTCGACTTTTGATGAAAAATGTAAAAAAAAACCGTTCTCCCCCTTATCTGCAGTGAGAATATTAAAATCGCCCATGATGATAATGAAAAAAGTCAATAGTCAAATGCAAATGTTTATGATTCGAACAAGCATTTGTCACCTACTAATCTATCATCGAAGTGTATTCTGAAACATCCATATTACTTACTATTACTGCAAACAACAATACGGCAAAGCAAAAACTTGGATAACTTTCGACAGCTGCTGGGTAACATTTATTACGAAGTACAACATTACGGCTGTAATTATTCATCCGCTATCATTACCAACCCTGGACCCAGTCACCATTGAGACTGGAGCACACCAAATCCTGCTTCATCTTCCTAATACGAATTCCTGCTTTTACTATTTTATTGGATACCAAAAAAGTAAGTTATATTAAAAAAAATCATATTTCCAACCTACAAAAAACAATACATTTTCTTTTCACTTCTATCTTTAAAAAGGTAAATAGATTGATGTTTTGTAATGAATTATGTGTTTTAGCATCAGGGACTCTATCGGCTAACTTACATGGCTATCGTAATCGCTTTGATTTGACAGATAGATGTGATACATTGCTAGTTTTTAACCGACTTCAAAAAGGAGGAGGTTATCAAGTCGACGGTATTTTTTTTATGTATGTTTTAACATAATTTCACCAGTTAACCGATTTTAATTATTCTTTTTTTATTTGAAAGAAAATATTTCATGTGTGGTCCCATAAAAAATTACAGAGATCCGGGGGCTAATTGTCTAATTTAAAAATCTATCGCAATCGCTTTCATTTGACAGTTGGATCCGACACATTGCTGCATTTCTTGGGTAAGTTTTTATTTGTGCCAAAAAGAAGCATCAATGTGTTTCATCCTGAAAGCGATTGCGATAAATTTTGAAATTAGACAATAGAAAGGCTGGTTAGTAGTTTTTTCATAATCCTGAAAAATATAAATTATTTAGCACAAGTTTTTTCGAATTTTCAGGTATCACTTTTTTATTTATGAACCGATTTCGAAGATTCTTTTTTTGTTTGAAAGGGTATCACATTTTAATTTCATTGGTATTGGACCTTGGACTTCAAAGATACACAATGAAACTCATCAAAGTCAAATAGGATATTATTATATTAGTGATTGAGATACCACAAATACTATATAAAGTAAACTAAAAAATAAAAAAGTTTTAAAAATATAAGAAAAACCTTCATAAAACCTGAAAACAAAAACAAAAACAGCTTCAAAATTATTAGTTACGCATATTAATATTAATGAAACACGTCTAATGAAGTCGGGTGGGGCTTTTAGAATTAGAAAAAGAAAAGAAGTTGTCCTCCCGCCCCACCCCACTTCAATAGACGTGTTTCATTAATATTGATATGCGTAACTAATAATTTTAATATTATTTCTTGCTTTTTAGAGGTATTTAATTTTCTTTGGTAAATTTTTATTCGTGCCAAAACGAAGTAGCGATGTAATGTATCACATTAAATCGTCAAATCTTACTTACCTTAGCTTACCTGAACTTCATTATTTTTAGCTGATAGAACCGCAGGTGTTACAAATACTTTGCAATGCGAGGCACAAAGGCAGTCGCGTCACAGGATCTGTCGCAACGGCCATGAGAACTGTCGCCCTAGCCTTGTCGACAAATAAACTATGCATCGGTGTTAGGTAACTGCTTCCTACAATCATGAGACTTTGTCTACGTTTTGCAAACAGGTTAGAGTATAAACTAGTCCAATATAACTTGTCCGCGATTTTTACATTTTTTTGTGTAGTCGTATCGCACGCAGATCAGTTGGAATTTGGAATGGTACGCATAGAGGACAAACATTAAAAAATCACTTTTATTAATGAAAGCCAAAATATCAGTTTTCCGAAACCCAGTTTCAGTGAATTTTATGAATAAACTCTTCCGTTTTTTTAGATTTTAGGCATTGGCAATGCTGCTTTTGATAAATAAAATATTAATATTAGATAAGTATATTATTTATCTGGACTCTTCATTTGGTGTACGTGCCCGCACACATACGCAATCATAGCTCTGGGTCCGATTTCTTTGCGAAATTATTACTTACGAAACTTATACCTATTAGTAATCTGTGGTCAAGGCAAGGTGTGATGATATTGATTGTAAAATAATTATTTCTTGGTTTTTTGCTGTTGATGAGATCGATATTTAATGGAAATTGAATAAAAATAAATATTCTTTTAAGAATACTACTTATGCAATTTGATATCACTTGTGAAGATTTTGATTTTAATTTCCCCCGTTTGTATATGACGCAGTAAGGTAGTTAAAGCCGTAATATACATATTATATCCCTAGGGATATAATATGTAGTTATGTACCGCAATACAGTTATTTGAAAGCGGTTCATAACTACCTTACTAGAATAATTTAGTAAAATATGAGTTGATATATTTTTTTTAATTTTCTTCTTTTTCTAATGAAATTTAAGTGATGTACACATATGATTTATGACTTACCTAGTGTGACGTACTTTGTTACAAGGTTAATAAAGTTTGATTTGATTTGATTTGCACAACTGGTTACTCATTTTTACCCACGACGACGGAATGGAGGAGGTTGTGTTTGGCGTAAGAAGAGTATGTCTATCGCCACTTATCTCCGGAAAGGCTGGGTCAATTTTGAAACGGTTTGAAGCCACTAGGGGGTGCTTTATCGCTCTAGACTAGTTGTCTACGGGCCCTTTTGTCAGGAAAATAAACAGCAAACATGACTCTTTTTTTCAAAAATTTTTTCTTTTATTTTAATGAATTGTACGCGTGAAAATATAAATTAGAATTGAATATGAAAATTGAATGTGTCTAAGAAAGAAGTAAATCATAAAAGCCACCAACTAAAACGTCATAGTAATTCATTAATATTTTTTGCCTTTTGTTGAATCAGATTGCGTTGATGTCTTTTCTACCATTTTTTAATTTTCTTATTCATTTTCACTGTTAAAACCATTTCAAGGTCATAATGAATATAAAGCGTAAAGATTTAATGAGTGCATTAAAAACTCGTTTTGTGACACAGCCTAATGTCAAGTTTTGTTATGTAATCTTAAATATACCATGAGGTTTCTCAATTTAAAAGAAGTTTTAACACTCCACATATTTGACTTTGTGGGGCAAAAACAGCTATTATTTTCACATGCCTATTAAATTGAAACTGATTAGTTAACTATTTGAAACTGAACGAATTTGGATACTTTGAAATATAATGTTACCATGTAAACGCCAAATTAAACAAATTGCTCAACATTCACAAATTAATATTACTGACAAAATTAATATTTTCTTTCATACACTGAATGTATCTTATAAAAAAACTGTTGCACTAATATGCCAAGATCAAATCGAAGAAAAACAAATGAAAAGAAGCGAATAAATGCGCCTTGTAATTATTCAGAGCAATGAGGCGTAGTTCCAGTAACCAAGAATTAGCTGGATGGTTCGCTGTATTTGAGCTCCCGAAGTGTTGTGGAACCTGTGCAACCCGAACTGAGCCGACTTGGCCTGGGGCGGAAATAGGGGGGTGAAAAAAAAATGTTGTCACGAGCTAGCCGATTGAAACATCGGTAGCCTGAAAGTGTGTACGCTGTCAATATAATAATATTTTAATGCCATCCACCCAGGGGCCGTACCGGCTAACGCATCGAACTTCGGAAAGTCTGCCGAGCTTCAAATTAAAACAGATAAATATCTAAAACTAAACTAAAACTATCATAAACTGACTCGCATATCAATGACATATTCAGTACCTGTAGCACGAAAATCTATCGAGAAAAAAACCTCGCGTAAATTCAATATAACAATTTTATAGAAATGAAATTTGTACAGCGCCATCTACCGCTTTAAAGCGAAATGAAATTTTCCATAGATTATTCTATCGAGAACTTTTACGCGCGTTTTTTTCTCTCGATGAATGTTCGTTCTAGCTAGAAGTACATTACCACACCAAGGACGGCCTTGCGGCGTTGCGACTATAGGAAATGACACAACGACTATATAGATATTGTGACATTTGACAATCAAGGCTAAAAAATTCCATAGATTGTTACTCTATCGATAACTTTTACACGCGTTTTTTCTCGAGGGATGTTCGTTTTACGAGTAGTTAGATGTACAAGTTACCACACCAAGGACGGCTTTGCGGCGTTGCGACTATATAATATGACACAACGACTAGATACTGTGCCATTTGACACCAAAGGCTAGCGCCTGGCATGTCTAACGATTATATAATAGTGAGTGACCCTTTATTGTGCCCATATTGTAGGTTTCAATGTTAAAGCAAATGCATTCGCCCTACTATAAAAAAATAAAAATAAAATGTTAGTGTGCTGAGGTCATTTTTTAATTTTTGACGACTCTATATGAAATATACAGGGAAAAAAAGCAGCCCTTGACAATTATTAAATTTTAGATTTTTCGCATTCACAATGCTATTTTTATATTAAGATAAATAATATTAGAAAAAATACTAGAAAAAATCGACTCACCCGTAGCACCTCAGACGGGACTCGAACCCGCACCCTTGGGATTCCGGCCCAATGCATTGGGATACCATTCCATTGATCCCAAGGGTGCGGGTTCGAGTCCCGTCTGAGGTGCTACGGGTCAGTCGATATTTTCTAGTATTTTTTCTAATATTATTTAGCCCTTGACAAGTTTCTTGCCGGTTCTTTTCGTTACAAGGTCTTCTGCTTAGGGTTTGCGAACCGATGGCGTAGCTTCTTTGATATTTACAAGTGCTTGTAACAGCCTAGACTGAATTAATGAGTTTTTAGAATTTTGAAATAGTGTTTTCTCGTAGGTAAGTATATATGTTAGTTTTTCTTACTTTTCATCTGCTGATATTGCGTGACTTGTCACTAAAAATGAAAGATTATAAAGAAAAAGGTTGGTTACCTATCAATAAAATCGTTATATTTAAAGGAATTTAATAACGAGCTTATTAATAGCAGCCACTTTTCTACAAATACAAGTTGGTTTAAATAATTTTATAATTTCACGTAAAAACAATAGTTCATAATCGTATCAGTATCTATTATGTTGCTGTAGTGTAGGTACAGTAACTAGATATTCTAACTTAGAAGTAATTATAAAAATGGACTGAAAAATTATAGTTCATTTTTCCCACTGTAATATTTCATCTTGATGATCTCAAATGCTTTCTCAGCTATGACCAGTGTCGGAGCCATAGTGTTGCCTCCAGGAATTGTCGGCATCACACTCGCATCCACCACCCTCAGATTCTGCATTCCATGAACCAGCAAATTATTATCAACTACTGCCGTACCATCTTGTTTTATACCCATTTTAGCAGTTCCAACAGGATGGTAAACAGTAGTTGCCATATGACGTATATAACACTCCCAATATTTTTCAGTAAAAGTAGGAAATCCTGCGCAACCAGCCAGGTTTAAAGGAATCAACTCAATACCACGTGATTTGAAACTTTCAGTTCCTTCTAGTTTACGAACAAATTCTATTGATCGCAACAGTACCTTTATGTCTTCCCAATCGTCAAAATAATTTGTTATAATTTTATGACTTGAAGTAACATCGGATTGTTGTAGCAAAATTTCACCTCTCGACTTTGGGTGCAGTAATGTAGGATAAATACCAAGCAAATCGCTGTTCTCATTTAATTCTTCAATGTTTTTTATTATCTCCTCTTTGTATCCATAACCTTCAAGATACGACCGCAATATGAATTTATCATTTTTTGTAAAATACAAGTGATGATATTGAACATCAGGATGATTTGAAATATTTTTGGTGTCTATGAAAGCCATGAAGTCAGTTAAACCTATGTTCGACAAAGGTCCTCTTTTAGTAAGCATATATTGTAGCCACGTCAATATAACTGTCTCTGCAGTAATTTCCGTTTCTTGATTCGTTTTAAAAAGCATTGGAAATATCACGTGGTCTTGGAGATTTTTCCCCACAGGCAAATTAAGTAAGCATTCTATTCCTACTTCATTGAGATGCCTTTTGGGCCCAATCCCCGATAACATTAAAATTTGAGGCGTCGCGATTGAACCAGCTGATAGTATAACTTCTTTGTTTGCTTTTATTTGCATTACAACGCCGCTTTTATGTCGCAACTCAATACCGCTGGCTATTTTAGTTTTACGATCGATAACAACCTTTTGAACAACTGAATTTTTAACCGTGTACATGTTCTTAGCTTTTTTCAAATGAATTTTAGCCGTGTTCAGCCGCTTTCCATTATGCGTTAGTAATTTGGCAATTTTAGTTCCAATAAGACCTTCGTTATTATCAATTACATCCTTATCTACTCCGCACTCGTTGTATGACGCTCCGAGAATTCGATACCATGGGTTTTCGTTGTACTCATATGAAGACAAATTTAATCTATCTTCTATTTTCTGGAAATATGGCAGTAGGTCTTCATATCCCCATCCAAAATTACCCAGATCTTTCCAATGTTGATAATCTCTTGGGTGTCCTCGAACATACAGCATTGCGTTTATTGAACTCGATCCTCCCATAGCTTTGCCCTTATTCCAAATACATCTATTATTATTAAAACCTAAACAAGCTCCACTAGAAATGGTGCTATATTTCCAGTCTATATCTTGATTCGAAACTAGAAATGCCGGAATCTGAAAAACAAAAAGATTTTCATTTTTACTTATTTTTGTATAAACAGATTCATCTTTATTTACTACTATTTTACTGATTCTTTTAACGCTTAATTACAGCTAGAAAGTAGTAATACCTCGCTGTTGAGACTAGGATTATCGCCAGCTTCAATAAGCAGCACAGACAGGGCTGGATCCAGTTCTGCCAAGCGTCCGGCGAGAACTGAACCTGCAGTCCCCGCTCCAACTATAATGAAGTCATACGACCTAGGACCTAAAATATTAAAATGAAGTATTGAAAGTATCCGTTTAACTAAATATCTTTTATGACCTTGCGTTGTTGACGTGTTTTCATTAGTAAAACGTTGGCCAACTAAATAGGAAACAACATACTGTGTATTATTATCATAAGATCATGATCATAAGTATACACAATTTTGATTTTCATACTTCGGTTATTAATTATTAAACTATCTTGCTTGAACTTTTTCATATAAATCAGAGATGTAACTTAACATAAAAAAGATTAATTTACTATTTAAAACAAAGCTCTCATCAATTCAGAATACCTACATGATGACTTCCATGGTAGAGTGTTTTGTAGTACATCGGTTTTTATAGTGATCATCTCTCAGGTCCCGGGTTCGGTTGCTTGCTGGTTTCAATTTAGAAAACGAACTATTCTATAGTCTCAGGGCGGGATGTTTGTGGTACCATATTGATTTCATTATACATTCTTTCAATCCAAGTACTTACCTAAGTTATTTAATTTATACATAGTATGTAAGTGTTACGAAGGAGTGGGTCTGTCTGTTATAATTATTATAAACTCACTAGGCAGCTTCAACCTCATCTTTATCTAAAAAATATTTTGTGATAATATTTTTTTTAATACTTTTTGTCATTTGGGCAATGTATACGATATTTCGCAATATTTCTATTAAAATATATTAAAAACACGACTGCCCTGCAAAAAACGAACTAAAACGTAAATAACAAATGTCAATGCAGTCGGGGGACCGTTTTGTTGATCAATTTTTAATAAAAGAGGTCCCCCGATTGAAATGACACTTGTTATTTATTTTTTTATGTCGTTTTTGGCAGGGCAGTTATGATTTTAATATTTTTAAAATTTATTTATTGTTATTTCATACATTTTGGTGACAAATTATATAGTTTCGGAATGTGCTCATTAAGGCCTTTCGTTTGATGCCCAATATGCCCATATTGTAATATTCGTAATGATTGAATAAAATATATTTATTCGCATTTGAATGTGGCGTCGCGTCGTACAGCTGCCATATTGATCCGGATTTGGATTTATGGGGTATCGCTAGAATCCTTACATCGTTCTGAGTGACATTGGCTATATTTGTTTTAGATTAAGTTATGTTGGAATAAAGAAACTTACATACCCACATAGAAACATACATGAACCCTGAACACATTACACTCTGTTTTGGGCAGTCGTGTAAAAAGTACCTACTAAACTTTGAGTTTACCTGTGCTTAAAACTTCTTGGGCATTATCCTGCGGCCATTGGTAGTCGTCGAAAATAGTGCAATGCGCTGCAACCACTGCTGCTATTGCTCTAGCGAATAGGTGCCCTGTTGTACCCGAAAACGGCAATGGACATGTGGCTGATATATTTGCCACTAATGCTTCCATGATCACTGAAGGTAATGTACGATGACGAAAACTTTATAATGTAAAAGAGTGTATTCAGATATATCGAAAATGCAAGCAGTTTTTTAAATGATTTTTTATATCACTATAGTATCTAACGATAGTTAAATATTTCTCTGATTATGCGATTACGGCACTCGAAAATTTATTGAATTGACATATCGATAAGTCGTTGTTTTTTTTACAAAATGTTCACTGTAACTTGAGATACTTTAATACATCAGACTTGTGCAACTTAAAACAAGACCCTGACAACCTTCTGAGTTCTAGGTGCGTTTCAAACTGTCTTGTGTTCCAGCTATTCAGTCGCTCTTTGTTACCATAACAATAAAATGCATAAAGAGGTAACAAGAATGGAGACGGTTGTATTCAGTATTAAATTTATTATCATACATTATATGTACGTACACATTCTAAAGTTCACTATGCATATTTAACCAAGTTTTCTTAATCAATTCAGACCCTTTTTCACCTATCATTATGCATGGCGCATTTGTATTTCCTCTTACGATTGTAGGCATTATACTAGCATCTATGACTCTCAGGTTTTTTATGTTTTTTACTCTTAATTCAGGATCGACTACAGTACTTTCATCAGCAACTGGTCCCATTTTTGCTGTACTCGTAGGATGATACAATGAGAATGTCATCTCTCTACTGTAACACTTCAAATGTTCATCACTGCCCTTTTCATATTGTTTACACGCATCTAAATCCAACCATTCTAATTTCAACCCCGTTTCCTTGAATGTTTTCGTATCACCTAGCATCGATATATGTTGTTTAAAGCCATTTATAACTGCTTCTAAATCCTCTGTATCATCAAAATAGTTAGCATAAATCAGGGGATGCTCAAAAGGATCCTTACTCTTTAGAATAATCCTGCCTTTTGATTTCGGGTGAAGCAGAACTGCGTAAATGATCATCATTAAGTGATCGTCATTTATCTTGCGATACTTTTGTTGTATCTCTTCACTTAATCCGTGTTTATCGAATATATCAACTAAATTATATAAACCTGGTGGAAAAACGAGGTAGTGTGATTGGATGTCAGGACTGTTCGAATTCTTGTCAGTGGTATTGTAGAATGATATAACTCTATGTGGACCGGTGTCTGATAAAGCACCTTCATTTGTCATCATGTAACCCATGAATTCTTTTCCTATCGTTTCTATTGAATTCAGTTGGTTATCACCACGTACAGAATAAAAAAATGGTACAAACAGATGATCTTGTAAATTTTGACCAACAGGTAAATCTGCTTTGATGTCAATGTCAAAGTCTTTTAGATGTTTCATTGGTCCAATTCCAGATAAAAGAAGTAACTGGGGCGTGTTTATAGCACCTGCTGAAACCACAACTTCCTTCCTAGCATTGACAGTTATTTCCATATCATTTTTTCTAATGACAACCCCATTGACAATATTAGAATTAGGCTTAAAAGCTAGTTTACTAACAAGAGCATTTTTGACAACGTGTAAATTCTTCCTATCTTTGATGGGGCTCAGGAATGCTCTCGCCGTACTATGTCTTACACCGTCTTTAATGTTTGTAAGACCTCTAGAAATACCCATTTGGGAATCACCATTAACATCTTCCAGTGTTGGTACACCTAGTTCGTTAGCTGCATGTAAAATCAATTTTTCAAACTGATGGATATTTCTATAGTTTTCTATATATAAATAACCATTGGTCCCGTGGTATTCCTTGCCATTTCCTTTAAGTTCTCCTGAAAAGTTTTCACTTTTCTTGAAGTAAGGTAGGACTTCCTCATAAGACCAGCCGTGGCTACCTTCTGCTGCCCATGTGTCGTAATCTATTTTATTTCCTCTCACGTAGAACATAGCGTTGATAGAACTGCAGCCACCTAAAGTTTTTCCTCTTGGCCAAGCACATCCACGACTTTTATAACCCCTACAAGCATTTTCTTGTGGTTGTGTTTTGTAGCCCCAGTCTTCAGCCGTATTTAAATTGTTATAGAACAGCTGTGGTATCTGAAAAATAAAAAATACTTTCGTTTATTTAGGTACCTACGTTGTACTTTTATTACTTACATAACTTGACGTGGCTTTTATTACTTTTTCGTTACCCCTATCTCACACCAAATTAAAATTAATAAAACCAAATTAATGAACTTAAAGCAACTTAACGATTATAGCACTTGCCATTTTATTCGAAAAATTATTGATAAAAACATTCATACTAACATAACTTTCACCAAATAATCTCAAACTAGCAAACACAGTCTTCGTCGGCCAAGTTTACTTGTCTTGCCAAGGGCACGTACAATATGCTAAAAACATTCCGACGAACTGAAAACCTCCTCCTTTTTTTGAAGTCGGTTAAAAAGCATCACCTTTGAGTGAGCAAAACTGTACAATAACTTTAAAAATACGAAATCATATTTACAGCGTTTTAACTGTCTCATTATATCATTAAAAATTACAAACATTATACCTAAATTTCGTTTTCTATAGTTAAGCATAATACCAATATTTAAGGCTTGGTGATGATGTAAGTATGAAAAAGTTCACTTTTTTGTGTTTTTATTTTCATGTAAATGACTTATTAAGTCTTTTCTGAAAATAAAGTCTTTAAATATAGATCATAAAGTCAATATTGACGACCTCCGTGGTCGAGTGGTTTGTACGCCCTTTTTCAAGGTGTCGCCATCTCTGAGGTCCCGGGTTCGATCCTGTCTGGGTCAATTTAGAAAACGAACTTTTCTATATTGGCTCAGGTCTGGGTGTGTGTGTTTACCACCGTTGTCTCTGATTTCCATAACACAAGTGCTTTAGCTACTTACTTTGGGATCAGAGCAATGTTTGTGATGTTGCCGTCGAGCTTACTTTGACTTTGATGTAAACAATCACCAATCGCGCTTATGGATAATCAATTAATCATCAACGAACGCACCTCTGTTGTCAAAGTCGGGTTCCCTCCTGCCTCGATAAGAAGTACCTTCCATTCTGGCACTTCGCTGAGACGATTCGCGACCACTGAGCCCGCCGATCCAGCTCCCACCACGATGAAGTCGTAATTTGGGTCTGAAATGATATAATCATTGGTTTCAATTTATTGTGATTAACGAAGACAATAAAATAATGTCCTGTAGGCGCAGAACGTCAATACATATCATCTTTTATCGCGGGAAAGGAAAATAAAAATAAAAACTTTTACCAAATTTGTATAGCAATGGTATGGTAATTGGGTGTCCCCTGAATTGCATAACATTAATAATCCTATTTTGAAAATCCATAAGAGATTTGACATAACGTTACCTAGTTTGCATGACAATAACAATATATAATTTGATAATATCTAAATATAAGTATAAAAGAAGAGTGACTGACTGACTGACATAACTATACTAGCGACCCGCAATTTCGTCTGCATGGACATTTATTTTTCTATTAGTTGGAACAGTACTTTTTCTTGGATTAAAGGTACCCTAATATCCTTTTCTGTACCCTCACAACGTGTATGCAAAATTTCATCATTATCAGTTAAGTAGTTAAGACGTGAAAGCGAAATAAACAAAGTAACTGACTTTTACATTTATAATATTACATAGTTAGTTACTTAGGATCACAGCTTTAACCATATTAATGCGACATTTTAAAATTATGGATTTTAATGATTATGTGATTTAATTTTAGGCGTTATCATTATACGCCTTTTAATTATGCATTCTAATATAGACCCATGGTAACTACCATGTTATTTCTAAGAAATCTTGTTCCTTTATTTATTAAAATCTATAGATATTGATTTATTTATTTTTAAGCCCAGTCACAATTTCGGGCCTGGTAATGTTGGTCACTATTTATTCACGTGTCAAATCTTAGCAAGTTAGTAACTAAAAACACAAAGCAATTGAATTGCTCAATAGGTTTTGCTCGGCGTTTTGTTAACCTAGGATCTTAAATTAAAGTATCCAAGTTTTACATAGCAGTAAGTAATCGGTTTTGTTATAACACATCTTTGAATAACTTACTTAGTTGATGACATAAAGATATTTTTACTGTTATTCAACGGTTGAACTTATATGATTCTACTAGAGGGAATGAGGGATTTTTGTTTTTTATTTTGTGCGATAAAAAAGCAGAATACAAACCTCGCATAAGATAATTTGTGGCGTTCCCAGCCCATAGATGATAGAGAAAAAAGCTCTGCGGCGCCTGCATGAACAGCGGGACTGCCGCCTGATAGCTGGTCTTGGTGGATGCAGTGAGGACGGGGTCGCACTACCAAAACATGGTGCTGAATTGATAAATATATAGGTACCTCGTAAAAGGTCTTATGTGGTGTTTTCAGGCCATAGATGGTCCCCGATTAAAGCGCACTACCCTGCCAAAAAGCTCTGCAGTGCCTGCTTGAACCGGGCTTGCCGCCTGATAGCTGGTCACAGTGGACGCAGTGTGGACGTGGTCGCACCAGCAAGACATTATGCTGAATTGATAAATATATAGATACCTCGTAAAAGATCTTCTGTGGCGTCTTCAGGCCATAGATGATCGCCGGTCAAAGCGCACTGTGCTGCGAAGAGGCTCTGCAGCGCCTGCATGAACAACGGGCCTGCCGCCTGGTAGCTGTTCACGATGGACGCAGTGTGGATGGGGTCGCAGGACCACGACATGGTGCTGAAATAATAGATCATCAACATCACCACGACGTAGTCATTAGTACTACAGTGCTGAAATTATAAATTACTAGCTTTCGCCCGCGACTTCGTCTTCGAGGACATTTGGAAAATCCATAGGGAACCTTTGACCGGGCTAAAAAGTATCCTATGTTTTAATCCAGGCTATAAACTAGCGTGAATCTAAATAGTGGAAAGGAGCCTGATGCTCTTTCAACCGAATTCGTTCAGCCGTTTTTTTCAGACTTTTACATTTTTAATATTATAGTAGGAAGGATAGTAGGATCATTATCATCGGCCATTTTAAATGTTTCCCCAAACCCAAAGCTGCTTTCAAAGAAAATAAAATGCACCTACATTGTTTTATTTATGAATAATTTAATAATATGCACTTTAATGACAAATCCTGTTAGTTCTAGAACTTCTTATCTTGCCTCTTATTTGTATTTGTTTAATGCATCGCAATTTTCTTCGCCACTGCGCAATAGTACAAGGTACGTTCCTAGGTATATTCACAGCATAAATAGTATCACGTTGCATTTTGCATAAATTATGTAGGTAGCATACAAAATGCATGTCAATATATTAAGGGGCATGTAGCCCACCACTAGCGCCGACAATATTTTAATATTAAAAAAAAAATCAATTTTCTCAATAATGTGTCTATTTTTTGTTACTTATTGACCGAGCGAGTGCGAAGCGTCTCCGTTTCAGCTTGGGCACAACACGACACAAATGCTTTCGTATGTCCGGCTTTCCGGGTCGCATTTCTCAACCGATTCTCGTGTTGTCGATTCAGTTTTTTTAAATTTTTCAAAATGGATATTATGGGGAGAATCATATTTTAGCCATTTTGAGAATGTTCAAAAATGTCACAAACGCGAGGTCTACAGCTTTGCCTATCCCCCTATATTATTGACATAACTAATGACGTAATTATTATTTTTTGGATTTTAATTAATAAATAAACGATTACTTACTCTATTGGTCACACTTTTGTAATTTGTGAGTTTTTTAATTTCTTAAATAATAATTAAATTATTTTCTGTTTTACACGTTTCGTATTAAGATCATTTTTTCGTCATTCGTAACTGGTTACGAACATACAGTTTCGTATTCGGCCAAAGGGGTCGTAAGATAGGTCTTTCAAATTCAAATATTGTAGGTTTATAAGACCACTTTTCGATTCCGGGATTCGTTTGCGAAATATTAAGAGGCCGGCGAACATTTGAGCTTTTTATACAAACGTAATACCAAAATGATCTGCAATTTGAGCATAATTAACTCTTCCTGTGATGTTATTTGGATTAAGACAGTGTTTGTCTAGGGTTCTATTAAATAAAAAATATACCAAACCAAATAAAAATTAATGCGATTTACAGTTTAATATGAAAAAATATAATTAATTTTTTACCCCTATTCTGGGGCCTGTTTCTCGAAAGTTATAAGCCTTATAATACAAGTGTGTAACCATAGAAACACTTGTAAAACAACAAAATTACAAGCGTAGCGTTTCACAAAACTGTACTTATCTCGTATTTAGAATAAAATATTTAACAAGTGACCAACCTCACAAGTAAATAATTACACGTGTAACAGTAATTACGTTTCTCAAAAAATTGCGTTGACACATGTAACTTGTAACTTTCAGAAATTTTGCTAGCAGTGTCGGGGCCTCTTAATTTTTATGTACTGCTAATTATATGATAGTACTGAAACGAAACTAGCGGGTCAAAATCGTATACCTTCTTGGTCAATCATTGTACATGCTGTTATTATAAAATTATTGTCCATTATATAAAATAAAAAGGGAAATAAGAAAATGGTGTCTGTATCACACTTTTGATGTTTTATACTTAAATTATAAAAATAATCAAAGGTTTGTTTGAAACTTTCAACGATTTCAATCATCTCTGTGAAAAGTTCAGTTTTTCAAAGAAATCATCCAATCGAACTTGTAAAATGGCATAATATGACAGTTATTTTACAAGGCTTGTAATGTTTCTGTGAAACACATTTTAAAAGCACTTGTATTTTTACTCTTGTAGAATGCCAGAATTACAAATTGGCGGCCATTTTAGTGCTTTGATAGCTGTTGTCAATTTCTGTCTCTGAGAGACCATCGGAAATTTTCATAACATGAAATCTTTCATTAAAACATTGAATTTTACTTTTAGTTCAATTTCATATAAGATAAGAGAATATAATTCACTTTAATTACTAGTGTAATGACAGCAACATTGACTTTAAGATAAAATACTTATCAGCCAGTGCATTTATATTATTACTAGTGGACCCTGTGACCTTCGTATCACCTAAAATTTATATGATTATCAATTTTACCTTGAGAATTTTAAAATATTGAAAACCAGCGCTATCTATTTAATGAGTTAACCAGACTGGAGGCGTTTTATTACCGACAAATATTTTTAAAAGAATAAACGTTTCATTTGACTAATATTAAGAAACGAAACGTCAGCTCGTGCGGTGACAATCAAGGAACATAGTGCGTTTCATTGAATAGTACCTAAGACGTTATGTTGGTTTTCCGAAAATCAACTTAATTTTGCACCTTATTACAACGCAATAAGGAAAAAATGTCACTACTGCCAACATAACGTCATAGGTATTATTCAATAAAACGCATTTTACCTACAGGGGAAATGACCAAAGAGAATGTAATACTACGTTGAGATGACAAATGATATTTATTTTTCTTAATTAATCAATCAAATACACTAAGAAGTTTCAATTCCGATGTCGAAGTCAATCACCCCAAAAGTAGCTTTCAAAAAAATACGTTTTTATATATTTATATATTATATTATATTTATATATTATATTATATTGTATTTTATATTATATTTATCCCCTAACAGGTTTAAAAAGTGGTAGAAACACGTGTTCAATTAGTTTTGTGAAAGAATGTCTGTGCCAAATTTTAAGTCAATCGGGCCAAGGAATCGCGTTCTCCCATACAAACTTTGCCACCCCTTTAGGGGTTGAATTTCGCAAAATCCCGTCTTAGTGAGCACCTACGCCTTTAATAGGAGCCCTTAATAGGAACCCCCATGTAAAATTTGAAATTTAAAATGAAAACTATCACTGCTAGGTAGGCCCTGAATAACGGTATACCCACCAAATGAAATAACTTCGGATTATAATATCTTATCGAGCAAAACCTAGCTAACTATTTTATTTAATTTTAGTCTAAAAACATTTTGACATATCTAACATTCTATGGTATATTTGGGACTCATGGACTATCAAAATAAAAAAAAAACAGGGGTTCCCTTTTGCTGTTGACTAACTCCGTCATATTAAGTATAGGAACGAAATTAGGTACCGAAATGTCGGTTCTGTATCCTTAGCACGAACATCTATCGAGAAAAATAACGCGCGTAATAACATTCGATACAGTAATTTTGTATGGTAAATTTGTACAGCGCCATCTACCGCCGAAAATCGAAATGAGATTTTCCATAGAGGATTACTCTCCATAGAGGCTATTCTTTTACGTGCGTTTGTTTTCTCGATAGCTGTTCGTGCTAAGGGTACTGTACTTACGTTATTGCTTGTATGCCGAACCTGTTTTATACAGTTAAAGTAAATATACAAACTAGCACTATACGTGACTATACTATCACATAGATCTCACGTTGTTATTTTGCTTTTTTAGGAACAGCGGCACAGAAGATATACGGCGGCACAGAACATAATACTCTAATGACAGCGGTGAACGCCCGATCTACACTGCTTCGCGAATATTACTGTAGTTTAAATACGGAGAGGGGCAAAGTTATCGAACGCCAAAAAAATATTTAGACGTCAACAATAATAAATTTGAGATCATTGATTGATGGTAATTTATCAAATTAAGTTTATGTGACTTTAATAATGGTGGTTAACTTACGATTACGAATGTCGCTTTGAAAAATAACTAATTTGTACTTGTTGAAATAAACTCGAAGAACGATGCATGTGCATCCGCCGCTGTCGGCCAAACAACTAGCGACAGGTTCATTGCACAGCACAGTAATTTACGAACATGCTTTTAAGTTACGCCCCTCGCACACAACTTGTACTTAAAATAGCTCAGGAATATTACTTGGTTTGACACACACTTGAAATGAATTATGTATGTGTTGATTAATCAATCAGATTTATTGCGGAAAACTATTTTGATTATCAATAATTCAAACTTTTGTAACCGGTAAATTTTAGTAGCCACGTTAATTCTGCTTGGCGATGGCAATTGAATGTTAGTTCGATGAACTGTCGTGAAAAATAACTAAACAACCCGCCTGCATCAAAAGACAAGTCAAGTCAACTGAAAAGATGGGAACAAGATCAAATATTAAAGGCAACATAATAACATGCAGTCGGAGGCATGTATAAAGTGACATTATGAATAATTTTATTTATGATTAAACTCCATGCCTCCGACTGTATGTTAATAATTTGATTTTGTTTCCATCTTTTCAGTTGACTTGTTTTTTGATGCAGACGGGTTTACGGAAAAACATAACCCTTTTGTAAAAACAGTTGGTCTGCAGAAAAATGTGTCAAACTATCAGTACCACTAAATATTACATTATTTTGTATCATGTTCTTTAAAAATTAAAATCATGCTACATTTTTTGTTATTTATTAATTTTAAACTACTTACGTCTTAAATTAACAAACGGTTATAACTTAAGCATAAAAAATAGTGACATCCAGAAATATTAAAAAAAGTATTCTTTTGTTAATATTATACTATATATAGCTCGTTTATAATACATATAAGTTTCAATCAGGTTCTGCAAACTCCAAAGCGTTTTTTGGTTTGTGTCTTTAATATCCAAAATAAATAATTGTTTAAGTCAGTAAAATCAAAATTATATTTACGTGGAAATGTATATTAACAAAAGCGAATATAGTATTCGCTGCTTAGATAAATTCTTGGGATACCTTTAGCAGTTCTTATCAACGATCTTGTTTTTAAGACCTGCTAACTTGATGTTTGATTAACAGTCTCGTAATTGAAAACTAAATATATAACTACTTTGTAGACTACAACACTACTTCATATTTCATTCCATCGTAATACAACCAGATTCTACATTTTTGTTCACCTTTCTGCGTTACGAATTTATCTGTTTCATAATAAATAGGTGTAATATTATTGTGTCCTCCAGAATCATCATTATAAAATGGGCTTAAAACAGAATTGTCTGGTGTTCTTAGAAATGGATTTAAGTTACTAGGTTTCATTTTATGTAAGCCATCGAGAAAACTTGGCTTTTTCTGCATTGGTTTCTGAAGAAATCCGCCAGGTTTCCCCAGCTTCGGAAACGGTTGGTTATACCTATCGTCAAAAGGCCAGCCGGCCAATGGATGATGTTCTAGAACATTTGGTGGTTCATAATGTACTGTTGGGTATATTATTTGGTAAAAGTTTGTGAACTTATGTTCTGGATAACCTTGATTTACGTCAATAGGATAAGGTTCATCTACTTTAGGTGAAAATATACCTCTGACGTTATCATTAACACTGATTTCACTTTCTCGTCCTTTTAGTCGATTTATTTCACTGTCTCTGCCTTTTTGAGGATTATATTTGTTGAATTTGGTAGTTTTCATTGGATGTCCAGGAATATTTTCTGAAGATAGATTAGGAAATAAGCTGGTCGTTTCGTTGAAGAGATCCGGGGTTGTTTTCTCAGTATCTTCGTGTTCTGAATTCTTTGCTTCTGCATACAAGGTGGTGTTAGAAGTTTCTGTGCAGGTTGAGTTTTCGTCGTAGAGGTCTCCCCAGTCTTCTTTGATCATGTCTGCTGCTTTTTCTGCTATCATGATGATTGGTGCGTTGGTGTTGCCACTAACGATGGTCGGCATAATACTACCGTCGACGACACGAAGGCTTTTGACGCCATATACCTGTAATATTTTGAAGTATAATTAGGACTTTATTTTATTTTTAAAGATGAAATAAATGATGCCAATTTTGTCAACAGTTAATATTGTTATGCAGTAAATCAAATATTTACTATAAAATATGTTTTGCAATAGTGTCATTCACAAAGTGTAAAGTCGATTGTAAAATGTGGAAGTAATTTTTAATTTTCTATATAAATAAAAAATGTTTTAATTATGTTTAGAAGCTAATATTTACTCAGAAAAATATCTGGAACATTAAGCAGGTAAAACACTTGGAGTTCAATGTCACAGTCTACAATTAGTAGTTTTTTTTAATACAAAAACGTGTTGAAAAATTTTGTTTTCGGACACAGTTTGAACTTTAGTCTTGTTGACAAATAGTTAAATTCTTTGGGTACGTTTAATATTTCCATAGAAAACAAGTCTTCCACAGAAGACATATATCGGATCTTCCTCAGTTTCACCGGAGCCATTACGCAAGTTCTCACAGGCAGGATGGTAGATTGTCAAGCCATTGCGTGGCACTTCGACTTGAGCGACTCTGCTCGTCGGATTTATACGCAATGGAGAGCTCAGAACTCGCCGGCCCCATCCTGTTGGATCGGAGAACGATCTTGACTGGGTGGATCGGAAGGCGATAAAACCGCGTTTCTTCCTACCAAAAAACAAAAGGGTGTGGTGCCTGGCCTGGCACTCCAGGTGTTCGTGTGACATAAGGTCGTGATCTCGTGGTTGGTACTTTCAGGATTACCTTTATATTTTTGAAATTAAATATACCCTTTAGTCTTGCAACCACTACAGCTTCAGGGTTGCTCACCGGCCCCATGGCACAGGTTTCGACCAAGGTGGTTGATGTTCAGTTTGTGTTGCCTCGCTTGGCACTCCCGATGCTCATGCCACGTAATGCCAGTAGTTACATCCGGTATTAGCTTTATATCATTAAAATTAAACGTACCCTTAGTGTTGGATCCACTACAGCTTCAGGGTTGCTCATCGGTGCCATGGCGCAGTTTTCCACAGAATGGTAGATGGTCAGTCTCTGGTGTCTTGCTTGGCACTCCCGGTAATCGTGTCACATATTGCCTTAGTGGTTACATCAAGGATTAGCTTAATAGTATTAAAATTAAACGTACCCTTAGTCTTGGATCTACTACAGCTTCAGGGTTGCTCACCGGCCCCATGGCACAGGTTCCCACAGGGTGGTAGATTGTGAGGCTGTGGTGCCTCGCTTGGCACTCCAAGTGTTCGTGTGACATAAGATCATAGTGGCTGCATCCCGGGTTGCGGTTTGGATTCGGCCGGGAGTTCAGCTCTTGAAGAGCAGGCTGCTGGACAAGTTCTTGCACTATTCTAGCACCTTCCACCTGGAATGCATTTATTCTAAAATGTTATAAGTGAAATAATAAGTAGAAAAAGTTGGCCCCGAAATTGAAATTATTTAATTGGGTCTTTTTAAACTGGATTATATTTATTTTGTTTTATTTATGTTGTACTGTGGTCTTGTAACTCGTTGTTGAAAAAAAAGTTTCAAAATATCTACATCTCAAAACGTTCAAGTTGCAAAATAGTCAAGTCTCAAAACATCCATGTCTCATAGTAGGTTTTTTTTTTTATATAACTGGATTTGTAAGTGGTGTTATATTTTTGACCTTGAAGGCTGATTTAAACGAGGTAAGCGACTGACTCCGAAATCGAGACAAGTCAGCGCTGCCGCTGACCCAATGTAAATTGGTTTGAAGTCAGTACAGCGGCATGAAGTCAGCGCTGACTTGAAAATTCCCACACGAATATTTTGAAGTCAGTCGGTACTGACTTCTGTACTGACTCTGTGTAAACTTGTCTTGATCTTAAAATTTTACGTTACGTTACGAGACTAAAGGTTTGATTTGAGCAGTACTTTTTAACGGTTTTAGCTTATTTCTGCATTCATCAAGGTAATAAAACTGTTGTCAAACTTACCATAACATTGACGTCTTGCGGATCTGCGAAATAATTGGGATAAATTCTAGGTGGAGTGTACGGATTTGCATCACGAAGCTTCAGATAACCTCTGCTTCTTGGCCTTAGCAGTAGAGGCACCACCGAGAATGACGGCTCGTATAGAATATCCTCATATAACTCAGCATACGTCTCATCTGTCAGACCATTAGCTCGCTTTCCAAAGAACCCTCCGTCCATGTTATCAGCCGTTGGTGCTATAAACAATTGAATATCAGGGTAGTCCTCACTAGGGTCTTGATACTTGGTATTAACAAACGCCATAGCTTCAGCTTCCATCATACTATACATATAACCCTTCTTATGTATCGCAAAATCTATAAGTGTTCCAACATTAATTGCTGAAAATAAATTAAAACCATAGTCTGTGCCATTTTTGTAAGGATTATCAAATAGGAACGAGTGTCCACCCATGGCGACGTGGTCCTGTAAGTTTTTTCCGACACCATGAAGATCGACGATCGGATTTATTCCCACTTCTCTTAAGTGGTTAGCTTCTCCTATTCCTGATAGCATGAGAAGCTGTGGAGACTGTAGAGTTCCAGCAGACAATATAACTTCCTTACTCGCTTTGACAATACGTTCTTGACTATGCTTCACAAATTGTACTGCATATGCTTTGTGATGCTCATCAATAAGCACTTTTTTCACTAGAGAATGAACACTTACATGTAGATTAGGGCGTTTCGACGCTTGTCTCAAATATGCTTTAGCGGCACTACAACGAAGACCATCTCGGACCGTCGCGTGGGAGCGTGTAAATCCTGTTTGATAAGGTCCGTTCACATCCAGTATGTTGTAGCCTAGCTGCTGCCCTGCTTCTAAAATCTTCCTTGTGATAGGTTGTTCGAATCTAAAATACTCAACTGTCAAAGGCCCACCCGTAGAGTGATAAGGGTCATGTCGATACTGGGGAATCCTCATGTCTTCAGCTTTCAGAAAGTATTGCAGAACCTCTTTGTAAGACCAGCCGGTATTTCCCATTTTGGCCCAGTGGTCGTAGTCGCGTTTATTTCCCCGTATATACAGCATAGCGTTCAAAACGCTGGATCCCCCTAGCACTTTTCCTCGAGGCCACTTACATCTTCTATCCACCATACTTAAACAGTAACCGTCACTAGGCTCAGTCGTGAACTGCCAATCAATAGATGACGTTTGTAGCGCTGGGAACAAAATGGGCACTTCCGACAGTACGTTTTCATCTTGTCCTGCTTCCAGAAGTAACACGTTCCAATCAGGGTTTTCTGATAATCTGTTGGCGAGCACTGTTCCAGCTGAACCGCCACCGACTATGATGAAGTCGTAACAATCGTATAGATTTTCGAAGGGGTAGTCTCTAACTCTGTGTTCGGCATCTTCAATATCAGGTCTGTACAAGTGTATGGCCATCCGAAGTACAATCAAAGTTCCTAACCCTGGTAACAATCCAAACAGAATCCTCGTGCTTGAATAAATTGGCTTAAGCGATGCAGAATTGTACGGCGACATTGTGCGTGCGTCCGTTTAAACAAACTTCACGAGTGATAATATGGAAGAATTGAATTTTAACGAAGTCAGCATTATGAAAAAAGACAACGGCCATTGTTAGATATTATTTATTGTACAGAGTAACCACTCATCATTTTTATAACAAAAATAATTTAGTAAGTCTAAATTCATAGAACTCATAGATTTTCTTTTCAGAATGAAGTAAAATATTCAGATGATCAAAAAATTCATTTTGTTCTTTTCCTTAATAAATCATTTTCCATTTTCTCTATTATTTTTTAAACATATACTTATACCGACATGCTCATAGTTCTTTATGTTCTGCATGCTGTGCTGCTCATTATGTACCTTCAATAGCTCAAACAATCACAACTAATCAGGTTATCCAAAACATTTATTGACTTTCTATACGGTAGATGAGTTCAAATTCAATTGAGGTGGCATTATAATGTGAATGTTGGATTTAAGATTCGATACCAAATACCGATCTTAGTATGATTTAATTATAGTGATGAGTTGCTAACTTGTTTCACAAAAACAGTATAAAACCGGTCAGATCTTACAAATTCCTCATGGTGATTTGCCTACAGTTATGAAATAGGTACAAGACGAGGGGCTCTATCGGCTAACTTGCATTGCTATCATAATCACTCTGATTTGACAGATGGATGAGTTACATTGCTACTTTTCTTTGGTAATTTTTTATTTGTGCTAAGAAAAAGTAGCAATGTGTCACATCCATTTGTCAAATCAAAGCTTACATGAACTTCAATGTATTTAGCCGATAGACCCGCCGGCCTTACACATAATAAGGTCTGTACATAATGATGATTTGGTTATTTAAATATTAAAAGAAAATTACAGAAACCAGCTTGGTCATGACAAGTTGCTAAAAGCTATTGTTGTTGTTGCCAATATTCGAACTCCTGGATATGTATGTAAAAACAATGTATTACTTAAAAAGTCATCAGCATCAAATAAGAGACTATGATTTCCTTTTTTACCATGAGGTTCTTAGCTTCTTTGTTGCACTAATATAAAATGAAATCATTATCATTATACAATATGTTACAAAAATACCCCTAATGCCGAATATGGTTCATAGGGACCATTAAACTGATCAACTTTTTTATGTTTTACTATGGGACCAACTCTGAAATCGGGAAAAAAAATCAGCTGTTTCATACCTTTTGATATTTTCGTAATTAATTTTTGTATGAAACAGCTGATATTTTTTTCGCGATTTCAAAGTTGATCCCATAGTAAAAGTTGTTCGACATTAGGGGTACTTTTGTAACACGTTTTATACTGCCCCCTACTCTCGCCGGGAATTGGCGGGATTGAGTTCACATCAGAATCAAATAAACGTCAAAATCTGTTATTTTGATACATTGAAAACGGTTTCCATGGTTTCTATAGTGCCATTTTGACGTTTACTCGATTCCAACTCGATTTTCACATTCTCGATCGCGTCGGAAGCAACCCCCATGCTTAAAAGAAAATAGGGGATACTATACGGTTTTTCATACAAACGAGAAAATTTTTGAAGGGTTTTATTTTCATATTAATTCAATCTATTTTTTTTATTATAAATTACGAGTATTTTTGTATGAAGCTCCAATTTCTGTCTATTCTAAGTGACACTTGGCGAATAGCAGTAATTATACAGTAAAGTCAGCAAGTAGAATATTACAGCTTTTGAACAAAGTTACCTATATTCAAATAAAATTAGAATTAATTAATATTAAAAAAGTCTTTCAGAAATTAACTCGTTTCGAAACAAAAATCTGGCGAAACTAAAATCCGACGAAACAAAATACTGTCGAAAACAGAGTTTGGTTTCGTCAGATTTTTGTTTCGACAGCGTATCACTTTGTTATGTCAAACGTACAGCTACATACAGAATAAAAGACTGTGTTTATTGATGGTATGTGAAAAGTAAAACGTCAAATAAGTGAAACCTATAAAGTAAAATAAGTTATAACAAAAACGTCAAATTATGTATGTGTACTTAAGCCCAGCAAACTTAATGGCAATCTACCGACGAAACATTATTATATTTAAATATAAAAAAAATATGTAAATAAAGTGTTTAAACTTGTGAATGCGCATCCTAATCCTATTTTTTTACATCACGTTTTGTCAGATGGTCATTATGATTGTACTTTTTCTGTCGAAACAAAAATCTGGCAAAACTAAAATCCGACGAAACAAAAATCTGACGAAACAAAAATCTGTCGAAACGGAAATAAAGGTTTTCTTTTGAGTAGTTCATGTTTTTTTTATATATCATAAGTCTATGGTTCTTAATTAGTAATGTCTAACAAGTTCAGGATCCGAAGAGAAGTTAACCTTCTTCAATCCAATCTGTTAACCAAATTAAAATTATGTTTTTTTACTATTGCGTCGTCTCTTTCGATCATACACCGTAAACAGTGCGATAAAATCTGATATAAATAGATTCATATTTAAAAAAAATCTCTGTTGTTATGTGACCGCTGACAATGCTATTAACTATGATAACATTAATTAATTTAAGTAGGTTTATACACAGATAAAATAGATGTCTTAATACGATACGCATTTCTTTCACTCAAGAATAGTTTTTCTGAAAACTGTTTTGACTCAAAGAAATATGTCTATGTCTAGTAGTCTGTTTTAAAAACCTTGCACACAAAAAAATCGTAGATAAGTCTGCTACGGATCTGTCGTTTTATTTTCTGTCACCTAGGTACACATATATATGTATGCATTTTGATATTTTCGATTTTAATTTTTGTACCTTGTATACAACATGTTACAAAAATACCCATAATGCCGAATATGGTATATTGGAACCATCAAACTGATCAACTTTTACTATGGAACCAACTCTGAAATCGTGCAAAAAATTCAGCTGTTCAATAATTTTCATACATTTTGATATTATCGATTTTAATTTTTGTATGAAACAGCTGATTTTTTTTTCGCGATTTCAGAGTTGGTCTCATAGTAAAACTTGTTCAGTTTGATGGTCCCTATCTACCATATTCGGCATTAGGGGTATTTTTGTAACACGTTGTATATATTTATAAATTAATATATAATTTGTAAACGGTACAAGTTAAATACGATAGAAAAAATAACAATAGTAAATGTAACCACATTTATTGCATTCGGGATCCTCCGGGACAGGATCCTCGGGAATGGGATTCTCAGGGAATAACTCGGGATAATCCGACTATTACACTATATAATTTTTATTTTGAAGTGTTTAATTACTCTGTGCGTATTGTGTATTATTGTTTTGTTGTCGCAGCACAATTCGCGATCGGCCTTTATTACGACACTAACCGGCGATGCGCGATGACCTCGATCGTTATCTGTCGTTTGTTGTCATAACGTGTATTATAATTGTACATAAATATCAAGAAATCTGTAGGTACTTATTTAGAAATTTTGTCTCGGACGGAATCGGAAAAAAATTAAATGCCTCTTTCAGGTTCTGGACAGAACCTGTCTTCTGGTTTAATTTGAAAAAAAAATGGAACAGATTTTTCATTTTATTATCTGTCAGGTATAACATCTGAAATATAGTCGGCACCCGTGAAATCGCCTCTTAGACTCATTAATGACTGCAATATTGTAATCACTACACAAATCACTGCGTTTCAAAACTAATGACGCTTCGGTACAGATTGTTAGACGTAAGGAACACAAAAAATACATGAGATGGCGAGAGCAATGACCTGCTGGCGGACTGACAAAACTCTGGTGTGACCAGTGAACTAAAATCTATGGAAATGTGTGGCGATATAATTTGACTGATTCACAAATCGTCCACCAATCAGCGCCCTAACGCTAACTTGGCGCTAGTGTACATGTAGACCTGTCATTTTGTTGTTCTCTATGTGTTTGCTATCAATTTTTGAATGTTGGAAGCAAATTTTCGTAAACATCAATTTTGCTTCCAACACATTTTGGTTTTTTTCAATCTTTAATTTGTTTACTGTCTAACTTCCGTAATAATAATAATTATTATTATGAACCATTTTTAGACATCATTGAAAAATAACACATAACCTATATGCACACGTACAAAAGGTCTCAATCTACAACAGCGCCACCGGCGCTATAAATTCAAGCGAGATAAAATTTTTGTTATCCTGCCCTTGCAAACAAATATTGCTTGGCACCACTAGGCTAAAAAATTACAACGCGCGCAGCATTATTTAGTCAGACCAGGCCTAAAATGTATTTTAGGGAAAAGAGAGACTTTATTAGAAATGACGTCCTGTGTAGTCAAATGGTGTATAAAAGATGCAAAGAAGTCAGAAAGATGCAATAAGTATTAAATATTTTTTCGTTGAAGTATATAAAATATCTTTGAGTATACAAATTATGGTCGCTACTATGCAACCAGTGGATAGTCGCTTTGTGCTGCATAACTTATTTGGTTGTCATTTTTGTGTGGTGCTGTTAGTTTTTTTGATCGGAATGCTTGTTCCATAGATTTTAGTTCGCTGGGAATGACAGGTATTTTTAACAGTCCAAGATGAGTAGTTACTTAAAACTTTTACGTTTAGTTAGATGTTTGGATGTTTGATACACAATCACGCAAAAACGGCTAAACGGATTTGTATCAAATTTTGCATATAGATAACCTAGATTAAAACATAGGATACTTTTTATCCCGATCAAAGGTTCCCTAGGGTCCACGCAGATGAAGTCGCGGGAGGGAGCTAGTTACTACTATTTAGTAAACGTATCTATTTCATGACAGAATAAAAAACAATATCTTAAATTAACTTTTAATAAAATGCAATCGTTAATTACAAACAATCATTGTCATTTAGATGTTATAACAAAACAATAGTAGTTTTACTATATTTTTTTAAAATTAAATTACAACAACAATAATACCTAAATTAAAAAAAAAACTGTTTAATTTTAACTGTACGCGTACCACTTACACTGACTTGCACTCGTCATCTTGTAGGTACCATCATAATTAGGTTAAGTTGCAATTCATCTAAATAACAATCAATAGAATTGTAGAGCATGCATTATAATTTATTTACATACCTAGTTCCTATAAAATAAAAATAAATAAAATAGTACATTTTCTACCTGCCTTGTCCAGTCCGACCACCGCACTACAACGGCGCGAGCGCAGGCTCAATGATGTGGATGTCTGAGCATTATATCTTTCACTACTACCTAGTACTTACTATTTTACTATCTAGTAACGACTAATTAGTCTTTCATTTAAAAGAATCAGTTTTACATTACACGCTTTATTTACATATTCCCATCAGAATGTTACACATTATACTCATTAATCTAGGCCTAAATTATTTGGGTCCTTACCTATGACATTGGTGTTTTTTCTCACACACAGAGAACCTCATAACTTCTGTGATTCAAAATATTTATCGGTTCCTGGACATTACATCAAATTATGACCACAGCCGTCAACTATCAGCATCATTAAAGTCTATTTATTTTGTTTTTTTAGCATTAAAAATACCTTGAAAGTTACTCCTTTTTTCTTAGCAAAATTACCACTTTTTCCGTTGTAACTTAGCCGAAACTTATATTTTTCGCTAAGTTATGTTGCCTAAGTTAGGTTAATGTTCAAACGTTTGTAAATAAAAGTTTTGTTACATAAGCGTTCACAGTTGTTAAATAAATTATAAAATGCTAGTATGGAAAATGCAATTCTCCATACAAAACGTCAGTTTCATAGGTACGGACCTAATATTTACTTGAATTTCGCTTCTCTTTAAAAATATGACCTTACAATATAAATTGTATAAACAAAGCAAAATGGTAGGTAATATATCTGAAAGAGGGACGGAAAATGTCATAATACTGATATGTAAATCGTTTTTAAGGGCCCTACTATATCAATCACTATCCTAAAAGAAGTTAAAGGAACACACTTACAAATAAGCAGAGACTGGGACGCTGGGAATACATATTTATGAATTACTTACTTATTAATTTATTTTGTTGCCGTCACCATAAACATTTGATGTTGATTAAGCACATGATATTATTATATCCCAAGCTACAGTATGGTATTATGGTCATATTATGGTCAATCATATATTAGACGACCTCCGTGGTCGAGTGGCTTTGTACACCGGTTTTCAAGGTGTCGCCATCTCTGAGGTCCCGGGTTTGATCCCCGGTTGGGTCAATTTAGAAAACGAACTTTTCTATATTGGTTTAGGTCTGGGTGTTAGTGATACCACCGTTGTCTCTGATTTTCATTACACAAGTGCTTTAGCTACTTACTTTGGAATTGGAGCAATGTATGTGATGTTGTCCAATATTTGTATTTTATTTATTGATTTATAATCGGTAGTTAAATATATTTTTTGATATAAAATAATCAGTATATTCTTTGGCAAAGTTATATCAGTAATATTATCTGAACCACTGATTACAAGGATCGAGATCAACAAAGTGGGGACCCTTCGCATCGCATAATTTCATTTGTCCTAAAGTCACTTGGCATAACTCGATTGGCATAAAATCACAAAGCATACTATTCATTTAGCATAAATTTTTAAACGCATAAACATTGTATTGCATAACTTTTAATAAGCATAATATTTCTAAGCATAATATTTAAAATTCCTAATATCGAATGGCATATTGTCATTAAGCATATTTCGAAAGGCATAATTTTAGAATGCATAAACATTGTATTGCATAACTTTTAAAAAACATAATATATCAAAGCATAATAGTTAGAATTCCTAATATCGAATGGCATATTGTCATTAAGCATACATTTTGAAAAACATAATTTTGTAATGCCTTATTTACATAAAAGTACTATTATTTTAAAGCATAATATACGAGTAAAATAAAGCATAACTAATTTTAATAGGTACCTACTAATTTGCGACCCCCTGCTATAAATAAAAAAATGTAGTAGGTTAGGTTAGGTTTTGGTTGGTTTAGGTTTAGGTTAGGTTAGACTTGTGACCACGCGCAACGGAGCGTCTGACTGCATATTGCATGCTAGCTTGCATGCTGCACGCTTTCCTGCATGTGCTGCATGCTATGCCATGCAGTCTGCACAAGCGGGGGGTGCAGGGGGGCGCAGCCCCACTGCTGGGGGGGTGCTGCTACAAACAAAAACTTGTAGTAGGTTAGGTTAGGTTAGACTTTTGACCACGCGCAGCGGAGCGAGCGAAGCGAGCGGAGCGTCAAACTACATGTTGCATGCTTGCTTGGATACATTCTTGCTTGTATGCATGTTTGCTTGCATGTTGTAAATAATATTATGAGTTATTCGACAAAACTAAGAATAACTCATAATATTATTTGAAATTATTCTTTAAAGATTTATGAGTTGGCAAAATATGCCTAAAGAAATTATGCATTTTATTAATGCCTTTTGATAATTATGCTTTTTAAACAATATGCCAATTAAAAAATATGCGTTTTGATATTTATGCTTTTTGCGTATATGCCATTCAATATTTATGCTTAACAAAATTCGGCCTTACAATATTATGCGTTATGATATTGTGCATTAAAATATTATGCCAATTGATGATTATGCCATCTAACAGTATGCGTTTCATGTTTAGGACAAAAAACGTTATGCGTTCCATTAGGTAACCCAACAAAGTAGCACCCTTGAATTTGTACATTGATATTTTTAGACGTAGTAATAACGCGCTACTCTTCTCTTGAGCCAAAAGTCTTTTATCATATCACTGCCTTTCTCTCCAATCATGATAATTGGCGCATTCGTATTGCCGCTTACTAAATTAGGCATTATACTACCATCTATAACTCTTAGGCCTTTGACACCATACACTCTCAATTCATTATCAACAACAGCATCAGGGTCCCAATAAGGCCCCATTTTAGCTGTCCCAACTGGGTGGTAAATTGTAGCAGTATATTGCCTTATCATACATTCCCAATAAGCATCTGTGTATCTCTGTATATTCGCGCAAGCAGGAAAAACGTGCTTATTCAATGCAGAATCGTACCTCTGAAAAGCCTTCGTTCTAGAAACAGCCACCGCTATTTTAACACCTTCAATCAATGTCTTGACATCCATCTCATCGGTCAAATAGTTTGGGTATATGTAAGGATAGTCATATGGATTAGCACTACGCAGTTGAATGAACCCCTTACTCTTCGGACGCAGAAGCATAGGGATGATGCTCCAAACGTCCTTATTGTCGATCGGTCGGAATACAGCTTCATAAAATTTATCTGTTAGTCCATGTACTTTACGTATCTGTTCTCCACCATCTGAATTAGTTGATCCGGATATAAAATGGAACTCAATATCGGGGAAATCGTCTGATGCATTCATGAATTTTGTATTTACAAAGGCAAGGCCTTCCACCCCTCCCATAATGGTTAAGGGTCCTTCGCCTAACACAGCATATTCCATCAATGTACTTACGGTGTGCAGTCTTTGCTCAACAATCGAAACTTCATCACTTATCGTGAATGCTAATCCTCCTAAACCAATATGATCCTGAAGATTTCTTCCGACTTTCAAATTCTGTATAACTGGTATTCGGTGTTTTGTCAACTCTTCTGCTGGTCCGATGCCAGAGAGCATCAATAGTTGTGCAGAATTTATTGTCCCTGCTGATAAAATAACTTCTTTTCTTGCACGTATACGGTACAACATTTTATTCCTGATGAATTCTACTCCGAAAGCTATTTTTGTCCTTGGGTCTATCAAGACTTTGGTTACATGTGAATGTTTGGCTATGTGCAAATTTTTTCGGTCTTTGACTGTTCGCAGAAATG
This sequence comes from Catoptria pinella, assembly GCA_963556745.1. NCBI lineage: Eukaryota > Metazoa > Arthropoda > Insecta > Lepidoptera > Crambidae > Catoptria > Catoptria pinella. Next base: position 6,689,550 of record OY750779.1, read on the forward strand.
CTTTGGACGTTGAGCAGCGACTTCCACGTCTCAGAGTTCCTTGGGCAACCATAAAACCAGTTTGATTTTCTCCGTTAATATCTCTGTTCATGTAACCCAATTCTAACCCAGCTTCGATAAAGCTGGATACCAGTGGTGTATGATAAGGGGCTTCGGAAACAGTAAGATATCCTCCTTTGCCGTGATATGGTGTCTGTGCTAAGTAGGGGTTTTGATTGTCTTCCGATTTCTTGAAGTAGTAGAGGACGTCTTTATAACCCCAGCCTTTGTTCCCTAACTCCTCCCATATGTCATAATCCTTTTTGTTTCCTCTTAGGTACAGCATGTAGTTCAAAACCGAACTACCGCCAAGAACTTTACCTCGTGGCCAGTTGCATCGGCCACCTTCCATAGCTGTAAATTACAAAAGAAAATAAAGCTTTAAATTTTTACTCTCCTTTTTTTCAAGGTTTGTTAAACATATTTTAGGATGTTTCTAGTTTTAGTAGTAATAGCATGAATTTTATCATGATTTATTCATATACATTCGATTCAATAAAATGCTTCAACTAACTTTTTATTGCCAGCTGATCGTTGACATTGAATATTACGTACCAAGACAGGAAGTTCCTTGAGGTTCAGTCTTGTATTGCCAATCTAACTTAGTTCGCTGCAGGTATCCTGCTAAGAGAGGGACGTCGGATATTTCTGTCTCATCACCGCCAGCTTCAATCAAAAGTACATTCCAGTATCCTATTTCGGATAGGCGATTTGCTACTACCGCACCTGAAATAATGAAATAATTAAAGTCACTTTTTTCGATTCACACGGAAAGAACTTGTCAAATACTGCCGACACCATGACATAGCGCATTTTATACAGAAATGAAATATACCTACTATCAATATTTATATTAGTAACCATATTTTATTTATAGTGTCGCCCAAAACATCCAGGAGCATCGAGCAGTATTAATTATACTTAATTTATCGGTCCAAAAAAAATTTAGAAATTAGATTATAGTACTCAGTTACGTGCTTGACAGAAACATAATAGCTAAAACTTTTCTCTATATAAAAAATTGTAAAGTGACCTCCAATTTTATAGTTTTTCAATGTGCCAAGCAATACTATAATCTTGAAACCATAATTAAAAAAACCTTAGCTAGCTGTCTAGTTTTGTGATTGTCAGTTTTCAAAATAAGAAATAGTTTATTAGTTATTAATTAAAAACGATAATGTTATCATAATTTCAATAATTTTTACTACTAAAATTTCTTCCAATTTTCCCGCCCCTTAAACAAAAAATACAAAACAATTTACTTTTCTAGCCTTTACTTTCCCTTAAATATCCAAGTCTTAATTAACTTTGAAGACAGACGGAACACCCACCCACCAATCCGCTTGGGCCCCGCATAGTGGGTACTCTACTCCTTAGCGTCAGCGCCCACGAGGCGACTTTTTGTAGTTGCTATTATCGTGGCATTAATCGCGGCGTTCGTCGCGGCGATTTGTCGCTGGCTAAGTAAACCCTTTGTCACTTTTTGTCAGCGTCATTTCGCGGGCTATTAGTCGCTGAGCTACTTTTTGTAGCTCGTATTATATATTCTGTGCTCGTGGGCGTTTACGTATTGAACTCTGTATGTTCTATTCTTAGCGACAAAAAATCTTTCAGCGATTAATCGCTCGTGGGCGGGAAGCTTCAAGGTGGTCAGAGCAGATGAGAACACTAAAAATGGCTGAAGATGAAAGCATCTGAGCAAACGTGCATACTCACTGACCGGCAGAACCCGCTCCCACCACGATGAAGTCGTACTCTGACAGCATTGCGCTGTCAGTCACGTCAGCTGGCCGGCCCTCAGGGTCTGTCTGGTCGTACTGGTAGTACGCTATGGCTGCCACCAACATGGGTATGAACCAGGTCACCTTTAATAAAACATTATGGTATTTAGTGATAAATTTTATCAAATCTTTCTTTCATAATACCTAGGTATTTGAAAATGATATTAAAGTATAAGGCAGCCATTACACGTTAAATCTCCAGATCACGATTCGTTGATCGTGATCAGTGATTTTGATCCAGATCCAGCACTTTTGACAGATTTGGACTTTTATTACAAAGCCATAAGGTTAATGAATTGTCAAAGGTGCGTATATATTATTGAACTCGACTGTACCTACGCATTTGGAAATATGTAGTTATTTAAATGAGCTCAGTGCGTTTGCGCATTGCAGGGTTCGACATAGTCCATGAGATGGGTGACCAAAAAGGTATTATCTTGAGCTTCTGCGTGCTTCGGATGGCACGTTTAGCCATTTGCAGTCGTTATCACCCACCAATCCGCATCGAGCCCATGTGGTGGGTTATGGACCTATCCTCCTTATCCACTCATAGGGAAGGCCTGTGCCCCAGCAATGAGGACAATAAAAATGACTTAGCATTTAAATTAGCTTCTTGATAGACTACTCCAAAGAATTAGATGTTGTAAAGTAACATGCAGAATGAATACCATTCTGTTGAGAAAAGAGCGCGTTGGTTTTTTATATTTCTAACGGATTATCAATACTTATGTATATTATTTATTTCAGAGCGTTAAGCAAAAAGACAAAAGTGATACTCATGTGGACCCTTATACTCTCTATATTTCTTTACGCTTCGGAGATCTGGACGCTGAAGACACGCATCCGAGCTATGATTGTTGCATTTGAGATGTGGTGTTGGCGAAAAATGCCAGTTGACAGTTCAACACCGCACTAACGCTTCTATGCTGTCCGAGTTGAAAATTAAGACCCGCTTATCAACCGTGTGCATATATAGCATCTCCAGTGTTTCGGACACGTGGCCAGACGGGAACCGGATAACCTTGAGAAGCTCATCGTCGTAGGCCACGTGGAAGGAAGGATGAGCCGTGGAAAAGCACCAACCCAATGGACCGATGCAGTTAAGGAGGTCTGCCAAACTGACATGCAGACATCTATCCGGATGACCGAAAACCGCACCGCATGAAGAGCCCTTATACACGGAGTGATTTCATGCTGTCGTGACGTATATTATTTTCATCCGAGTCGAAGAACTATGAAAGGGCGAGTTCCTTATGCCTACAATATTCGTTTGAACTCATAAAGAGTGTAAACGTCTGATTGATATCACACCGCTCGCACACGACTTTATACAAATGAAATTGTTTAAATTAGGACGCTTTGATAGTCACGTGAGTAAATACGATCATATGGACCCGTAGACAATACCTGAGTACTCGCAGCTGCGATCGCCGTCCCTGATATGACGTCGGCAGCCACGTTCACTATCGAGCTCATCTTGGCACCTGCAATGAGAGTGGTTGTTAATCGTAGTTCAACAACCTAAACAGAGTATACTGGGAGTCAGATAACCCTTGGCCCTTGACGATGTTTTATTTATAAGTGAAACATTTGACAACTGTACTATACAAGGTGTTACAAAAGTACCCCTAATGCCGAATATGGTAGATAGGGACCATCAAACTGAACAACTTTTACTATGGGACCAACTCTGAAATCGCGAAAAAAAAATCAGCTGTTTCATACATACGAAAATATCATTCGTAATAAAATTTTGTATGAAACAGCTGATTTTTTTTTCGCGATTTCAGAGTTGGTCCCATAGTAAAAGTTGTTCAGTTTGATGGTCCCTATCTACCATATTCGGCATTAGGGGTACTTTTGTAACACATTGTATACACATGTAAATCTCGTACTTCATTAAACGTTAATTCATCAACGCCCGAGCGGCCGAATTTTCCGGGCCTTGAAGGGTTAAGAAGTCTTTAAATTTGAAATTTTAGGATTCACAATACTATTTTTATCGAAATAGGCCCAGTAGTTAAATGGTAACAGACAAACACAAACACACGCACACACACAAACACACAACCTATAACCCCAAAAGACCCCAAACGCATATACCGCCTCCGTTCCGTTCCGTCCGTCGTGGGTATTAAGAGAGGTCGCTACAAGCTAAAATCTAAAATCTAATTAAGTGTTTGTGGTGAACGGAGAAAAGGGTGCAGTTACTATTTTCATGATTTCCATTTCCAACACTTAAGTCATAATAGCTAAGATAAATAACTAACTATTATCTAAGACCACAACATTTCTGATGTGGTCAAGTTTAATATCATAAATAGTTTATTATAATTGTCTGTATTCTATAATAACTAGTAGCGTGTTGCATAACTCAACCAACCTGACAGCGATTAGGCAAATATTTTTGAAAAAGCCCAAACGATTTTTTTTTGCGTTTGTAATTTATGAATAGGAGGATAAATATGTGTAGTCAATTTTTGGGGAATTTCGTAAAAAATATTTAATTGTTCGGGGAATGGACGTTCAGGTGGTGGATGTTCAGAAAAAAGGACATTTGGGTAAGTGCACATTCAGGGAATAGACGTTCCGTTAAATAGACGTGATAGACCGACTGGACATTCCGGTAATAGGACCTAACGTGCCTAAAGGAGAATAACTATTTTAAACTTCGTGGGTTTTTTCTAAATTTTTAATTTAATTCTTATTCCTTATATTTTTAATGCTAATATTTAATTTCTAAGGTTTACGCGCGTACCAGACATAGAAATAAAACACTTTCAATTTCAACGGATACTAGCGCGGTTTTATTGAATGTCCTCGAGTGATTTTTCAAGTTAGAGTCATAAGTTTATAATCATAATATTAGTAATTATCATTATCATAAAATAAAATAATCAACGGCCTTACCACAAAAGATTTTAAAACACTGTTTAATTTAGACACTGTTTAAATGTTTCTTTCAAATCATATTGTCAAAAAAAATGACAGCATCATATTTAAACAGTGTGTAAGTTAAACACTTGTTGAACAGTGATTTAAAATCTTTTGTGGTAAGGCCGCAAGCGTTCAGTTATTTTCATTGCAAATAATGGTCAGAGCAGTTGGTTTGCTTACTACCAACAGCGTTTGAACCTTGCGTACCTTTTTACACGACTGCCCAAAAACACAGAGAGTGTAATGTGTTCAGGGTTCATGTATGTTAGGTATATGAATTTCTTTATTCCACCATAACATCAAAATGCCTTAACGGATTTAGATGTATGGGAAGCTGGGAATATTTTCATTGCAAATAATGGTCAGAGCAGTTGGTTTGTTTACTACCAACAGCGTTTGAACATTGCGTACCTTTTTACACGACTGCCCAAAAAAACAGAGAGTGTAATGTGTTCAGGGTTCATGTATGTTAGGTGTGTGAATTTCTTTATTCCACCATAACATCAAAATGCCTTAACGGATTTAGATGTATGGGAAGCTGGGAATAGATTATTGAATTTAACCGTTAATCTTTGCAGTCGGCTTTAGTATAAAAAAATGAATCGCCGTCTACCCGTGAACTGTGGTAGAAGAATGCCGGTGCGGTACCGTTACAGGCGTACGCGGACATCAGCGACGCACTCTCCAACGTGACGGTCAGGTCAGTTCACCTCTTTTTAGTGACACACTTTTTAGTGTATTGCTTGACGAATTTAAAGCTTCCTTGAAACTACTTCTTTTAAAGTAATGTGATTGTAGGGTTTTCTTCTTTTCTTAGAGTCAGGCGTGATGCGCAAATCAGCCACGCGTGACGCGCACTTCGACGAGACGGTCACCTCTTTTTGGTGGCACACTTTTGTGTTGGCTGACGAATTTGTGGCTTCCTGGTAACCATTTCTTTGAAACTAGTGGTTTTATTCTATTTTTTTCTTAGATTCATTCTTGGACTTTTTGCCAATGGCCATTATGTATAGTACCTACTCAAAAAGATAGTTAGAAATGGCCCTTCTTTGATTAAATATATTATTTAAAATTGCTACAACAGCTTGTGTTAAGACTTTGTCCTAAATATGATGTAAAATATTTCATTATACAACATGTTATAAAAATACCCCTAATGCCGAATATGGTAGATAGGGACCATCAAACTAAACAACTTTTACTATGGGGCTAACTCTGAAATCGCGAAAAAAAAGCCGCTGTTTCATACATGTTGATATTTTCGAATTTAATTTTTGTATGAAACAGATTATTTTTTTTCGCGATTTCAGAGTTGGTCCCATAGAAAAAGTTGTTCAGTTCCTATATACCATATTCGGCATTAGGGGTATTTTTGTAACACCTTGTATAAGTGCCGATGAAAACTTTAGGGTGTTATGCCTTCTTTTGATATTATTGTTAAAAGTGGTCCCTTGATAGATAGTTTTAATCTTAAGTATACTCAACAAAACCCATGATATCAATCTAAGTTTTATAATATTCTGCAAAATACTTTTTTTTCTTGAAAAATCATTATGTTGTTGTTTTTTGTTTCCTTTGAACAATTGTTACTGTCTTCTCATTGTTGTTTTAATCAAGAACACTTTCTATAAATTCTCGTGGCTTCTATTGTTTTTCATAATTTCATTTCCTTATGTCACCATAGCATGCCATCGATGAGAATCTGATATTTATAATACCCGTTCATGTTCAATAAGACAAATTACTGAAGCTTTTGTTTAACGATCAATATCATTATCTAATTAGAACTTGATTAATTGAACAGTTACAATTATGCGGTAGTCTAAAGAAGAATATTTACGAGGGCCAATAAGATAATTAATTACTTTGTCAAAACAAATATAATCATTACGTATCATCTCCCTGCTCGTATCGCAATTTATTTTGGGTAGCTGCAGTTCATCCTTTTATCCCATATCTTTCCTGTCACCCGTCAACTCCTCATTCACTCTCTTCACATTCATATCATTCTGCACACAACCCATCCTTTCTGCGGTCTTCCTCTACTCTCCATCCATTGTCTATCACTCTTCTATCAATTATTATGCAACAATTCGATGAATCCACTTCTTACAGTGGTTATACATACATACGTATTAGAACCAGTCTACTAACTAGTATGTCCACTGCTATTTTAGATTTCGTAGAAAGTGATTCTGTTCGCTCATTGGACCGTGGAGCGCCTAAGCTGCGCGTACAATACTCTTTATCCAGAATGTAAAGCGGTTCCGGTGAAAATAAACGGAGTTATGTAACGCTCGTAATTAATATACACGCAGAGTTTTATGTTGGGCATCGAGGGCGCTTGTAGAAAGTCTATGAAGTAATGACATTTATGTGATAGCTAGAATTGCTGGTTGAATATTATATCAAGATACGTGCCTTATACAGGGAAACACAGCATAAACAAGTTAAACAAAAATATAAAATAATTTAATAAATAAAGTAAAAAAGCAGTGTCATATTATGACTCTAAGCAGTTTCAGCATTTGAGGTATGTAGAATAAACTAGTACAGCTACTTAGCTATCTACTGTGAATAAAGGGTCAAATATCATGCAAAGAGGTCTCAATAACTTATTTAACCTTCATAATTTCACCTGATGATGATAAATTTTCTGCACACCTTGTGCATAGCATTTCAATATTCTTATTATTTTTTACCTCAAATCTGTTACTCACAGTAACAGAGAGTAACATTGGCCAGATCACAACAACATCATCTGATGTGGTGTATTCGATACAATGACATGAGCTGACCTTGATTTAACATATCTTATAACTGAAATGTGCATCAAGTAACCATTTGCTTGCGCCAATAGATCATAAAACATACATTAAGTATACTTGATAAAAGTAAAATACTCGTCCCTAAATTCAACTAATTATTCAAGTACAAAGGTATGTTTCTCATCAATTTGGGTTGTGTTGTGACTCGTAAGGTTTCGTAAGGGCTTCGTGCTTATATACTTACTCGTACAGGGTATTATCAAGTTTATCTTATTTTCATTAATCCAATATCTCGAAAAAGTTAATCGTATGCAAAAACGGTCACTTGTGCTGTAATGTTTCCAAATTGCTATTATTTCCCACAATGTTGAGGAAAGTTTAGCCAAATTACCTCTGACAAAGTAAAATCGAGAGTTATATTTCTTACGAATCGAAAGTTATTATAGTGATCGAAAAAATACGCTTAGTAATGTTGTAGTGTCTCGTAATTTATTCGAAATTCTTTTTGCGAAATCATTTAGATGTTATGTTATTTGACCTTCTCTGTGTAAACAACCACACACAAACAATAGCTTCGTTAGATTTTCAGAGTATAAGTTTGATATCTTTTTCTAAACTATATTTGAAAATACATGCAGGGCCGGTCTCCATCAAAGCGGAACTGCGTTCCACATTAAATTTCTTTTCCACTTGATTTGTTTTTTGCTAGTGCATATGGATTATTACTAAGCAATGTTTTAAACATCTCATATGTACAATTAAAGTCACTAGGGCTATTTGAACCAATGAAGTGATTCTACGTTTCTTTGACAATACCAAAATATGTAATGTTTGTTTTGCTGGTTGTTATGCTTTTCTGTCTGGTCACTTTTACTTTAGTTCAAAACAGCTTGAAATAGTATCGACATAAAGTTAGCCAGAAGAGAAACGACACTTACCTTATTATTTCCCGTTATTTATACAAAGAGAATCATCGAATATATCATCTGCAAAATTTCACTCGATCACAAAAGAGTTTGTTAAACACATTTCTACACTTTCACTGTTCACTTCTTTTGAAAACCCTTTGGTTTTATTTCAATAACTTTGACTTTTTTTTTTCATAGGTTTCGTAAAGTGGTCGGTTTTCTGGTGGAAAGTAACGTTTGCTTTCTTCGGTTGCTAGCTGTCTACTCCTGAGCACGTAGGCCGTTACGGTGAAATGGTGGAAAGGGAGGGAGTGTCTCGACACTGCAGAGGTCGTATCCTTGTCGGATCTTTTTGGAGTACGTTCTAGAATCGAAGGACGTTGTACTGTACAGAGACTGGTTAAGTGAAGGGTCACATTTGCTTGGAACTTGTTTCTCATCAAAACAGCACGTGCCGGTAGCGGGGCATCTACTTAACGGTTAGGCACGATTGATTTATTGTCATTTGATATTGTGAGGCAATAATTATTTTAACAAAATTAGATAAATACTCTCTTCTCTACATCTCTTAACTCTTTTAAATTGAGAATGTAGTATCTATTGACTTAAATATGCATTTTCATTGGAAGTCCTATTTTCTATAAAACCTTTACTTATAGCTATAGTGAATAAAAATGTTATGTTAAAATTATATGCGCATTTACAATAGAAAATTTAAATGAACACTAATAATAACATATGTATATTAAATAAGTAAGATGTAATAAAAAATTTAGCAGTCATAAATGTAGATATTAAAAAAAGTAATCTTACATAGCTTTACTACCAAGGGTAAAAAAAAACAACAGTAGACACCGAAACCTTTATTGCACTTTAACGACGAAAAAATAATGGTTTTCATTGTTCTTCAAATTTTTCCTTACACAGGGGAAAGTAACCGCATGGCCCTGTCACTATAATTTAATGAAAGAAAGCGCAAGCTCAACAGTATTCTATAAATTATATTATTTATTATTCATTTTCCATGATTCATCTATATAATAGGAATGTCTTTCCTGTATCTTTAGTATGCTTTAGCTTTCTCAGTATCAAGTGACAACATCATATACAATGATTATTATATGTGATGTTGTCACTGTTAATACAACGATTAATTTAACAATGTACAACTGAAGTGACTAACTTCAGAGCGCTTGTGGTACAGAACGACGTATTTTAATCTGTAAAATTTTGTCTTTGCCGTACATTCTCGAGTGAAGTTATCTCGGATCACAGTCTACTGACAATTTAACCGCATTGTAAGTACAATGTCACTCAGGGGATGTAAGGATTCTAGCGATTCCTTACACATCCAAATCTGTTCAGAAATTCAGAAGTTATGGTGGAATAAAGAAACTCACATACATACAAACAAACATGAACCCCTTTTTTGGACAGTCGTGGAAAAATGTGTTTATTAATTTAACTATTTCCCTGTTTGTTTATGTTATAAAATATTTAAATAATTTTCTGTTAAGTTTCCTGCTTTCCTGCTAGGTTGGAACTTAGAAAAATACTCATAATCACGCTAAATGGTTCTAATTTGTCTGAATTTCTCGTTTTAATTATCGTCGTCAGAATTTTCATATCCCGTTCACTCCAGGAAGAGGTAAGATATTTCCACAGAAGAAAGTGACAGGAAACCGACACCCACCAACCAGTCCACGTAACAACTGTAACTAACAGAAACCAGTTCCGTCAATATCCGTACTGCTCTCACTTGGGGTGACTGCCCTTATAGGTACTCGTAACTAAACTAGTTATGTCGCTCACTCTTCAGGGAGACTTCGACCTTTTTATTTGGCAAGCAACTTCGTCCACATAGAAATTAATTCAGAAGAAAAATAACGACGTGGCCTTCTGCAAGGTCCAACCGATCTTCATACTAAGGCATGAAATGTTCTTAGGGTTCACAATTGGTGAGTAATATCCGTGGATTTAAGTGTCCATACTATATGGACTAATATTATTTATTCTGTGCTAGCACACGACACAATGACTGTAATAATACACTTACCCCCTTACTAATAAAGATTGTATAACAGATGTACTACGCGTTCACTTCATCATTGCCGCTACCTCCCGGCCCGCCTCGTTATACCGCACCCCCTTCGTCGCCTTTCTTGTACAGCTAGCAACGCAAAGCTTAATTTTTGTTTCTGTTGATTTAATCATTACGTTCGTTATTTGTGTTGTTATAATGATTAAAAGAGTAAAGTTTCTACATTTTGGCGAACCTAACATGTAACATAAATTTATTACTCTTTGAACAAGAAAAAAATGAAAAACAGTTGAAAAACATAATTACTTTTTTGTCTACAGTACCGTTAACTGTGACGTCATAACGGTCGTCAACGGCAATCACGAAGTGAACGCGTAGTATAGTTACACAAGGTTACTCTCTGTCAAACTATTTAAGTTTGACATTAAAAAGAAAGGAACAAACACTGTGTAACATACCCCCCTCTCGCTCACCTGCGGGAGGGGAAGCGCGTAAAGGCGTTTTTCTTCGGCAGAAAAAAAAAAAAAAAAAAAAAAAACACTGTGTAACCGTGTCTTTATTATTAAGGGGGTCACTATAACTGTTATATAACTATTATGTATTTTCTTTCTTTTTTAATTATGGCAATTTCTAATTTGACATTTTATAATTTAATGCTAAATTCTTTCATGTTGACTTTTGTTTATATTTTTCTTTTACTATAACTGTTATAGAGAGTGTATCGCCACGCGACGCCTCTGCTGAAATTAATAGCACCGAATGATTGGCTAAACCTATGATACATCAGCTGGAATGAAAGGAAATAATCCCTTATTTTTTTCCACAACGGGTTAGTGCTTGGGCCTTCATCCCTAGACAAGTGGCAAACGCTTGACTTTTCGATTATTCTAATATAGGTAAAAGATGTTGACATTAGGTGTATGAAATTGATATTTCAAAACACCGTGGTGATTATCTTTGGTCAGTGACATCTTACGTCAATTACATTTTAATTTCTATTCTATTCAAATTGTAGAAAGCTACTTGGCTATAGGGTAAGGCCGGAAGGTGGAAGAGCACTACACCTGGAAAGGAAAAATCTGTCGTTACCCTATAATTATAATAATATAATAATATTTGACAACGTCACATACATTGCTCCGATTCCAAAGTAAGTAGCTAAAGCACTTGTGTTATGGAAATCAGAGACAACGGTGGTATCACAAACACCCAGACCTGAGCTAATATAGAAAAGTTCATTTTCTAAATTGACCCAACCGGGAATCGAACCCGGGACCTCAGAGATGGCGACACCTTGAAAACCGGTGTACAAAGCCACTCGACCACGGAGGTCGTCAAATTAGAAGTATTCCTAACGCTTTCCCTCTTATTGTCAACAGGAGGATGCTGCGGGTCGACGCAGAAGCGCACGATTGTGGGCGGGTGGGCCTGGGCCTGGTGGCTCGTCACCGACGTCCAGCGTATCTCCCTCGAGGTGAGTGTTTTGGTTAACGGAGCCCAAAAAAAGCAAACAAGAAACTTTTTCTTTGGAAAACGTTCTTCTTCTTCTTTTTTGTTTTTGCAACCTACTTTCCTCTTGGAAGTAATTTTTGCCAGTGTCAAGTGTTGAATAGTTCAGTGCTTAGAGCTTAGAGCAAGGCTTAGAGCATCTAAGGTTCAGTGGTAGATATGGTTTCATTTTTCATTAGAATGCGGGTGCATCGTATTCCAATGCTGCTTGGAGCATTTATCTGTGGAGGCTTGTGAATTGTGAACGACTCCTAATTATTTTAGATGTTAAGAAAATTAAATAATAACAAGGATGGACACTTAATATTGTTTTGTAAGTCTTCCAAAATTCCAAGCTAATGCTCAAAAATAAAAATGTTTGCAATCTTACATACTTACAAGTTTCTACCGGTTGTTACATTCACACTGTAAGGCTGCGTTCAGACGATAACACACGACCCGACCCCAACCCGAACTCAACTCAAACTATTCAACCGCAGCATACCTTGAAATACATCGCATACAATTTTGAGTCTTATGACACATTAATTAAATGAATTAATTGAGTTCGGGTTGAGTTTGAGTTGAGTTCGGGTTGAGCGCGGGGCGGATGCAGTTGCATCGACAAAGTATAACGGAGCCTATTAATGTGTCATAAGACTTAAAATTGTAAGCGATGTATTTCAAGGAGTGGGCTGCGGTTCAGTTGAGTTCGGGTTAAGGTCGGGGCGTGTCGTGTGTTATCCTCTGAACGCAGCCTAAAATTGCAAAAACTTTCAAAATAAATATTTTTGGTATGGACATGGCTCCTTAAAAAGTCCACTTTCTTCTCAGAAAATATTGATTCTTTGGTCTTGACATTGTGTATGAATGATTGTTGATTTTTTAGTTTTTAATTATATGAATTTCTAATTTGAAATTTTGTAATTTAATGTTTAAATTCTTTCATGTTGACTCTCATTTATGTTTTTTCTTACAATGTGGTATATTTTTAATATTTAGAGTCCTATATTAATTTGCATCCTCTCTGAGAGTGGGACATATTGTAATTTTATAATTATCAAAACAAATTATTTATCTTTAGAATGCCAAAGACCTACCGATGCAATAACCTACACTCTGAATAACCTCTCTCTCTCTCACTAATAACTCTTATAAACTCTGAACTTGTACCAAGAACTCCGAGGTTTTAAATTTCAAAAAAAAATTTCAATCTCAAAATTTAAAAACTATTATTATTTTCCCAGGTTATGACTCTGAACCCGATGTGTGAGAACGTGGAAACCGCCCAAGGTGTACCACTGACGGTGACAGGCGTCGCGCAGTGCAAGATCATGAATGAAGACGAGCTCCTCACCACCGCCTGCGAGCAGTTCTTAGGCAAGACTGTCAGGGAGATCAAGATGACCATCCTTCAGACCTTGGAGGGACATCTGAGAGCTATTCTTGGTAAGTTTAGCGATAATATCGTATGTAGATGCCATTGAAGCTTTTAAAACTATCAAAAGCGCAGTGCAATACATCCGTACTCGACAAAGATTCGTTTTCAGCTGCGAGAAAATTTCTGCAATACTATTTGGCGTGTGGAATGAATGGAAACACAAATCTTTGACTCAACGGCGGCAGCGCCGCGGCGAAGCGCAGCGATGGGATAGAATAATGATGGAGTAAACATGAACACTTTAAAATTATCTGCCATCTAGCGTCGATTTGCAGAAACGCCAGTCTGTTAAAGCCGGTTGTGGGCGCATCATAGTCGCGTCAACGCTTGTTGAAGTAGTTCCGTTATGCTACTTCGTCTCACTTTAGTCTATACAGTGATCGGTAGATGTCACTTTCATTAGTTAGTTAGAGGTGTATAGGGATTCACGGGTTCATAGGGAAAACCCAGGATTTAACTTTACGTGGGAATTTATTGAGCTTACCATAGACAACTCCTTATATTTTTTTATTAAAATTGTAGTCGAATATTGACTTTATTATCCGGCAACACATAATTTAGATGAAGTTAGCTATAAAATAAATACGTCAGAAATTGTCGCAAACAAGTGCTGTTTTGTTATAGTATTTACCTACAGTCACGTCTAGTATGTATTCAATTTAGAACTCTGTCACTATAAAAGCTGTTCCATTTTTGAACAGAACTCGATGCCAAATGACAACTACAACAAAGTGACAAAGTTCTAAACTTTATACATATTTTTGACGTGACCGTACCTACATTAGGTTTCCCGGATGCGTTTTGACCAAAAAATAAATACTAAGCAATAATTTTTAAAATAAACCAAATGTTTTGATTGATTTTGAAGTATGAAGTTGAGTCGTCTAAAAATAAAAAATAAAATTTGCTTTGCACCGACCGAGCTAACAAAAAAGGGTTTCTGTTATTTTAAATATTTTTCAAAACGGCTGATGTTTTTTTACACATCAGAGTCTTAAACACGGCACCTCGAAATAACGCCCCACTTCGAAACTGAGAAATTATTTTGTACAAAGTATCCTCTTCTTTGAAAAAAATAGTAATTTGTATTGTACTCAGATAAAATATTCATGTGGGGATTTGAATTTCAAAATTTCGAATCGCTTTTGTTTTGTCAGTCGGTGCCAACTGCTACATTTGCGTGCTGTTTTAGTTCGTGAAGCGTTATCTAGAAAATTCTTGATCTAAGTCTGTACTTAAATAAGTACGAGTAGATATGAAACCCATAAAGATTCTTGGTACTTGGTGCAACGTACATTATCTTCTTTTCCTGTTGAAAGGTATCAATTACTCGTTAATGAACTTCATGGCCAAGGTCCGTGTTATCTACCGGAGACTCACTAACTTCAATTAGCTCCAATAATTGAGACTTCAATAGCTAGTACTGATTCAGAAGTAATTTATCATTATGTACCATGTCACGCTAATTATAGCGTTCATATTACGGTTTTCACTTTACTAAACTAGTGCAATAGTTGGTATGACATAGTATTAAAGTGTTCAGTTACTTCTGGGGCTGGTGACTGTATTGTATATACTGTCGTTTTAGTACTAATAGCTTCCGCAACACTTGTTTCCTATAGTCCTATGTCGTTGTTGAATGCAAATGAGTGATTTTCGGAGGGAAATCTCTCGACTCGTCATTTGGACTCGGAAGTGTCTTTACTTCCGAGTCAAAATGACGAAACGAGTATGATGCCAATGCCTATTTCCGGTGCTGTGACTAAAATATGTGAGTTAATCCACCCCAATCATTGTTACCAAGCAAGGCTAAATTACATTGATGGTTTTATATCATCATGTACACACAACGGTACTTCGTCTATACATGTTGACCTTGAGACCACCTTTATGCCCTACGTAATAATAATTGTTTTCGCAGTTTAACTGTATAACCTGACGTGCTGTCGTCTGTACCACGATTACTTATATCAAGAAATTCGTAGATATTTCAAAAGTTATGATTTTTTAATCGCAATGTACTAGATCACACGTATTATAATACCTATAGATTTTCACGACAAGAAACGATCGTGCAATAATAATGACGTTTTTATGAGCTCAAGGACGTAAAAATTGTTCACTGGTTCCGTATAGCGTTATCTGCTAATCTTTAAATAAAAACGGATTAGAATTTCTATGTGATTACTTGTCAATTATTTTATTGGCACAAATCCGTAATCTGTAGAATAGACCCTTTTTTGTATACCGGAGAAAATTCACTTACGCATCCCCCCCGCAGGTGAGCAGGGGGTTTGTATGTGGGACCCGCCAGGAGGGACCCCCAACATTCAACGTTGCCTCCACGACCGCCTCCCGTGATATCATCCAGCCGTGTGGCTCAGTGGAATCCCGGGAAGGGAAATACCCACTAAAAACTCCGGTACTTGCCCTTTCGCCGACTGGTCATGGGGGCCCTTGTGGGCTGTAGAATAGACCCTAACCCCCTTACTAATAAAGATTGTATAGCAGATGTATAAGTTACATAGTGTTTTGTCCCTTTCTTTTTAATGTCAAACTTAAATAGTTTGACAGAGAGTCACCGCTTTGTAACTTATACATGTGCTATATATACAATCTTTATTAGTAAGGGGGTAAATTTATTTATGGAACAAAAAAATACTGGCATTTTAACTTATAGGATCTTATTGTGCCTGTCTGTGGGTGTATTTGGAGTCTAATTCTTTTTGTATGGTATTTCTGTTACGTCAGAATTAGCAATAAATCAAAGTAGGGTAGATCCCTTCTCAACCCGCATCACGCAATTGGCTTAAAGCTTAATTAATGTTCGCTCACAGAGTACAAAGCAGGCCTTTTGCCCTACAAATAATGAAACTAGTGGCTCTGTGGGCGGTAGACCTCGCGATTATGACATTTTTGATCATTTTTCGAAAGGTGATTTCGAAAACTTTCGAAAAACGGAATCGACAAAGAATTTTACGAAATCGGTTGAGAAATGCAAACTGTAGAGGAGAACGAACATACGGAGAGCCGGACAGACATACGAAAGCATTTTTGCCCAAGCTGAAACGGAGACGCTTCGCGCTCGCTCGGTCAATAATAATAAAAAAAATCCAATTTTCAATTCACAGAGTTGTCATCTAAGTTTAAAATTATTAATTATTAATTTCCTATAGGTTAAAATTATAATTACCTATGTATTTAAGTAATTGCAATCACCAAAACATAATACAATCCCATAAAAGACAAGGAAGACAATAGCGGAAGGATGCTTAAAGAAGTGCAGACCATAGATATACTAGCGTAATAAGTTTATGGTGCAGATAGTGCTACTTATTATACTGGGTTATAGGTGTGCTATTATGAAACCATCGAAGGTTAATTTATTTATCTTTGCCCACTTGGGCAGTCTGTCAACCCGTATCAAGCTAGTCACACTATTTCCGACTGCATATTCGGAAGGTGGAAGGCGGAACGTTGGAGTGATAAAAACTCAGTGTAAGTACTCACTTCCTAGACATGATAGATGTTTAGATGCGAGTGTCACTACAAACAATACTGTTGTACAATGAGTTTAATAATTTTAATAAGTTACAGACAGTTTTCTCTCTCGCATTATAACAGAGAAGCACGCCGTAAAAACTATCGAATGCCATCGAATTCGAAACAAGCAATCGTCGGTTTCCACACTAAACGACGTAACCAGCACTTAGTAAAATTTTCAGGACAAGCTTTTTTCAGTTGACTACTACTTATGTTTAACTATAGCTCCCTCAATATGGATTTGTTAAAATAAAAAGCATATCATAATATTATCTGTTACGAACTGGCCATCAGGGTTAACTTTTCGAACTTCCGCGGGTCTGCCGAGCTTCAACTTAAAACAGATAAATCGAAGTAAGGAGTTTCGTATTGTACGTACTATTCGCCGAAGTTATTTAGAAGATATCGATGTTCGTGTGACTTCATGAATTGGTGTTCGCCATTTTGGCCCGATTAGGGCTCGATTTATCTGTTTTAATTTGAAGCCCGGCAGACTTTACGAAGTTCGATACGTTAGCCGGTACGGCCCCAGGCCGGGTTTGTAAATATCTTATTGTGTATAGTTTGTGTTTTGATCTTTGCTCTTTTTCGATCTGTCATCGCTTCGGTTTTCTATTTGCTGTACGTATGGTTTGTTTTTACTATTATTAATATAATTACTTTACTTCCTTACTTTGAGTCTTTCTCCTTTTCCCCCTCTTTAACATTATCTGTGTTAAAACCTTTCATTACGTGTAGTCTTCATAATAAATAAACACCGAGCTAATTAGAGATATAATCCCTTGAAAAATTCTTCCAAGAAACGCAAACTTAAAGACTAAAATTTAAATTTCAAATTTTCGCTAAAACTTAATGCCATCAATTGGGTACCAATCAAATTTTAGTTCATATTATAATTTCCAGCTTTTGCACGATGTCAAAGTCAATGTAATTTTACCGTTCGTATGGTCACGGCCAAGACTACTACCGATGCTGTGCTATTTATACTTACACTTAATATGACTCAACTTAAAACCGGTTGAACTTGACCTACGAAATCGGCCAACGAACGTGCAATCTGTGACCCTGATTTGATAACAAGTTTATCACATTGTTCAACTCTGAATGAATTTTACGTCATTCATTAAATCCATATTTACCAGCACGTTCTTATTAGGTCGCTTTCTTGTTTATTTATTTGTTTCTTTGTTTTGTACTATTATAAATACGAATGTAACCGACTGTTTTTGTTACCTTTTCTTTCGCATCGATCACCGAATTATTATTAAATAGTGGTATTAGAATAATAATTGGGCTCGCCACAACCAGTCGAATTTTTATATCAGTTTATATTACAATAAAAAATAGCATTGTTTATGCAAAAATCTAAAAATTAAAAATCTCTGATTTATTTTTTATTAATGTTGGCATAGTTGGCATTACTTTAAGAGATAGATTAGACTTTGGATAAGGACATAGGTTACTTTTGTTCCCAAAATTCTCACGAGAAACGAATTTCCACAAAAGCGAAGTCGCGAATTTATCTTTATCTTGAATGAAGTTGACCCCTGACAATTGACAAAATGACGATCTTGTGACGTCGATCGTGCTTCAGATAGTGACGAGACGGTGACGTGTCGCGGTGTCGCGTGACGTTGCCGACACGGCCTACTATTAAGGCCACATTTCTAAAACTTCAACTGATTGATAAAAACTTTTTGCTGTTTTATTACTGAACCGTGTGATTGGCAGTACAAAAAAGGGCCACTTACCTTTTTTAGGGACTAAAAGTAAATTAGTTAAAATGAACAGTATGTTCACTATGATTTACACCTGAGCCCTATTTGAAAACGTGACAATTTGTCACCTGCCTTGACAATTTTTTTTTCATCATTGAGTCATTTGAAAATAGAACAAACTACTCATAGCTACTCCGCAATGAAAACCAAATTATCATGACAATTGACAAATTGTCACGTTATTAAATAGGGCCCTGCCTGGGTGTCAGAAGTGTCGGAAGACATGTACACCTTATTATCTAGTTAACACGGACGGATAATGGGATTATGGTTACACGGATGTGGAAAACCGCCACATGGCTGAGTGATTTTTCATTTGTATGGAAAAATGCAAACCACACAACCACCAAAAAATACAATGACAACCCTAGACGCAAATAGACTATTGCATTCGATAATCAATCCCATTAATAGACAAAAACAAAACAATTCGGTCTAGGGTTGCCATTATGCAGTATTTATTTTTTCAAGAAAAGTGGTAGTTTTCAGGATTTATAATAGTTTTCCGGGGTTGTATGGTACCCTATCTACCATACTCGTCATTATAAAGCTATTACCAAACACCCTGTATTATAAAATTCGAAATTTCTTTGCCGTAACCGAAAATGGGGTGGCCGTCTGTCATTTTTGATGCTTGTATAAACATGAGCTGAGCGATTTGTTTGGGGAGTCACACCGGCACAACACAGGTTGGTTCCTGTGCATCGCTGAGTTTGCTTGTTTCAAACGCACACAACGGTGTGTATCTGAGTAGGATCTGCAAAAAAGTAGATTATACTTACTTAAGGCAAAAAAAAAAACAAAAACAAATATTTATGTCAGATTTTTTTTTTATCTAATTTAGATCTGCCTCTAGTTATCTTTCTTACTTCTGTGCCACAGTAAGGGACAATGAAACAAAACATGAAAAGGTGCGTGTATCTTAATTTTTTTTAAAAAGGTAAGCCGGACCAAGCAGTAGAATCCATTTTTGAAAAAAAAAACATTATGTAATATAATTGATGTTATTAAAAGAAAACATTACTATTTTTCTGACTATACTCTCACTACAGTAAACGTGCATGGGGTCACGTAGACAGCTGTACACGTTGAACCACACAGCGGTGAAACAAAAATACTATAATCAACATTTTCAAACCGTTGGCTTTGGCTTTCCCTGCAAATCAGTACAAAACTCTACTAAAGTTTCGTAACCGAGTATTTGTGTATTCTTACTTGCTTTTTAACATTCTTTTCCCATGTTTTAAATGATGATAAAACGCATGCTTGTCCATGTTTAATATTGTTGACGCCATTTTTCTCACTTTTTTTTTATTTATTGTTTAAATTAACACAATTTTGGGCATACATAAAGACAAACACCGCTACAAAAGCCGTTTCGGCTTTAACTGTGGCGGAGGGGACTACCTATCTTATAAAATTTTGATGCTTTGAAAATGGAACTCTATAACTCTTGAATCCGTATATATTTTTTCTGACGACTGTGTCGATCTATTGCATTACTTATTTTTCATTACATACTTTTATAGTTTTGGGTTTTTATGCTTAAATTTGAATTTCATAATAACGTCGATATACAAGGTGTTACAAAAATACCCCTAATGCCGAATATGGTATATAGGGACCATCAAACTGATCAACTTTTACTATGGGACCAACTCTGAAATCGCGAAAAAAATATCAGCTGTTTCATACAAAAATTACAATCGAAAATATCAAAATGTATGAAACAGCTGATTTTTTTTCGCGATTTGAGAGTTGGCCCCATAGTAAAAGTTGTCTGGTTTGATGGTTCTTATATACCATATTCGGCATTGGGGGTATTTTTGTAACATGTTGTATAATAATTTATGATTTAAATAATTGAATGTTATGTTATAGTATAGTCTCTGATAAGTTTCTTATTGACGAAAGCAGTGAACGAAAGTATAATATTTTGTGAAAACACCTGGGTTTACAAACGTCACAGGCTGTTTCTGACGTCTTAACTTAAGGTCTAGTTTGTCTTTTACGTGCGTACATACGTTGGTACGTACATACGTAAGTACGTACATAATGTAGGTACGTACATACGTAAGTACGTACATACATAGGTACGTACATAACATTTTTTTCAGTTATTAGTACAGTTCGATTGGAATTATTTTGTTGTTATGACGCAGTTACAATTATTTTGTGATTATTAATGCTATACATTTTTACCAAATACTCATAACAATCTTAGGCTAACCTAGCAATATAAAATTAATTCATAGGTATAACTAGAAGTGTAATAAATGGATACCAAACCATGTAAGTTTTAAGCATAAGCAACTAAATAAATAAAGTTCTACAATTGAACTGTTGTTACTGTAATAATATTTCGAAAAAAATATGACCAAAAAGTAGACAACCTGTATTGCAAGGCTGTTTTTTTTAATAAACAGCCATGTAGACCAAATCTTATATTTGTTTGTAACTGGAACATCACTGAAAAATAACAGAGAATAAATGAATCAAAACATTGGTGTTTTCTCTCAACATCTAATGTCGGTCAAATTGCTTATGCAGTCAAATATTCTTCTCAGAAACCAGGCTAGGTTGCGTAATTTATACATCGTATTTTCTCCATTTAAATATTCTGGAGATAACCTTACAAATATGTATTTTTAGTTATTCAGTAGTGTATTTTTGTGATTGTCAAATACAGTAGGTCTGTTATTGTTTTTCGCATCACGTTATCGATACCCAATACCTAAACTTTCCACTTTACATTTTCATAATTTGCGTGCGTATAAGTCTTCTAATTTCCAAGGTTTCAAAAACAATATAGAAGGGTCTTTCACTGGCTGATGAAAGGACTTTTTGTTAAATAATCGAGCTTGTTTTTATCTATGAGCGTTTTTGGATAAGAACGGAAAACTAACGAGAAATTATGTTTACGTTTGTCGCGAATAATTGCTATCTTGTTGATCGGAGTTATTTACAGAGAATTTGGAATATTTTTCAGATTATGGGAATAATTCGAGGCACAACCTTTGGGTATAAAGTGTCTCTTTTGCCTGATTTTTGCATTCAAAAGTGACTTGTTATGAGTTTTGACTGTGTCATATCATATCACATGTATATCTATAGCTATAGATTTAATTAACACAAGTTCTTGAATCTGAAGTTCGATATATCATTATGTAATTATGACCACTGAAAATCAGTGTCATAGTGTAACTACCTCAAATATGCCATTACATAATGCTGAGAGGAGCTATTTTAATGCACTTTATAATAAGTATTTAGTCTAAAGATAGTTTTTGTTTGTGTATGATGAGAATAAAATGCCTTTCTTTCTAAATTGAAAGCTCTTGGTATCTAAAAGAGGTTTATTATTATATTCCTAAAGCATTGGACCGAATATCCAAAGGTCGCGGGTTCGATTCCCGTTCGAGAACATGATCTGGTGCGAGTCGTATTTTTTCTAGTATATTATTTAGTATTACATTCCTGCTTAGTTCAGATACCTTGGATTTAGTCTAAGACTAAGTCGTAAGAAGTAGAAATCTAAAGTATGTTTGTAGGTAACATTAAATGTTACGACCTAGGTCTTATCTGGAACCACGTAAAGACCTTAGTAAGAACCTAGTACTTACTAGTCTAAATGCATACATTTCCTTAAGGTAACCAACAACGGTACATGTAAAGCCTTCAGTGTCATTAAAAATTTAACTATATTTAGATCAATTAATTACTTTAACGAATATACAGTTATAGCACAGAATATATCTATAATAGTATGGTTATAGCTTTAGCTCGTTTGTTAAGCAAACCACCATTTCTTTACATGAACACTACAATTTTTTTTTCTCTTTTAGAGTGAAATTATTCTTATAGACAAACAGGGACCCTCTACCCTTTTTTGAACATATTCCCGATTGCACGAAGTTGCATCATGCAAAGGTAAAAAAAAACTGTTTGCGGCAGTGCGGTGGCGGGGGAACCCTGCGACTATAGTGTAAAGGACAGTGCGACTGCCACCACCACCATTCGTTCGCTAACGTTTGTACTAGCAACTAGATATCGATAATTAATTTGTTAACTCGTTCGTTCAATTACGATCGTAACGAAAAAGTTTTAATCACTTTTTCCTAAATTCATTTTGAAAAAATAAAACATCCAAATTTTGCTAACTCGACCGCGTTCCATTTTTTGCATTCCATTTTCAAATTTGTGTAAAATTATTACGCGTGATTTTCGTACTTTTTGAATATTTTCACTTTGCCGTTGTAAGTGACGGGAGTAACAGCTGAGTTTCTAGTGCGGTTCAGTGACCTTTGCAACACGTCCCGTTTCACAAAAGGGGACCTTGGAAGCTTGCAGCTATGTCTTTAGTGTGGATGAGCGTCTTCAATCTAGGACTTACAGTTGGCGCTACATTTGCTGTTATAAAAACGTAAGTTCTTTTCGCTTTCAAGTTTTGTTTATGGTCCATCTTACATGTTCCTGTTAATTTTAACTTAACTGAAAGATAATATCATACATGTTTTTTTCATTTTTGAATTAAACCAGAAGATAGTGCTGACCGTAACCTGTGAAACGGCCTTTAATTAATCATTTTCAGCAAGGTATACTCGAGCAATTTTTTCTCAACATGAGACTTTTTATAAATCCATATAAACACGAAACTTATAAAAGTTTTAATACTTAGTAGTAAACGAATTCTTTCAAGGTTTTGTATGTTTATCGCTTTATTATCTACTGTTTTTTTATCCTTATTATAACGGCATAAAGCATTTACGTTAACAACTTTATCGAACTCAAATGAAGTGCCATTGACGTCAGCTTTCAGTGTTGACACTATAACAACAGTGTTTTGTTAACAATGTAACGTTCGAAACAGCTTGTTCTAGCCTGTCATAAAACGATAGTAGGTACTTTTTACTGTCAGTTAAACGTTTTATCTTTTAAATCTATTTAACGACCTCCTTTGTCGAGTGGCTTTGTACACCGGTTTTCAAGGTGTCGCCATCTCTGAGGTCCCGGGTTCGATCCCCGGTTGAGTTAATTTAGAAAACGAACTTTTCTATATTGGCTCAGGTCTGGGTGTTTGTGATACCACCGTTGTCTCCGATTTTCATAACACAAGTGCTTTAGCTACTTACTTTGGAATCGGAGCAATGTATGTGATGTTGTTAAATATTTATTTATATTTATTATTATTTATTTATTTAAATCTGTAATGTAACGAAATCTTATATTATAGGTGACAAGCGGTTGCCTTAAACGAGAATGTCGCATTATTTGATTATTTTGAAACTTTTTGAACTTATAATACTTATTAAATAGATGTTAAAAAATGTAACTCTTGAAATATAGTATTAAAAGGATCTTAAACACTTAAAAAACTTTTAATAAAATATTTTTTACATAGCTGGATGATTGACCGAGCGAAACGTCTCCATTTCAGCTTAAACAAAAATGTACGTCTGACCGGCTGTTCGTCTGTTCTCGTCTGTTCTCCTCTACAATTTGCATTCTCCACTGATTCTCGTGAAATTCACTTTTTATTTTGTGAGCAGGTTCAATAATAATAAAATTTTTAGTCGATTTAGTTTTTCGAAAAACTAAATTTTTCAGCCATTTCAATAAAATGTTCGAAAATGTCACAAACGCGAGGTCGCTCACAGAGCCAATAGATTTTTTTACCACATGGTATTGTCACAGTAATTCATGCACGTATAAAAGAGGAACTCTTCAATGGAATTCAAAAACATCGACTCTAACATAATCCATCACCCCAGATACCGTAAACGTTTAGAATAACTTCAATAGGAAGGTTTTCACTCTTTTTGACCCTTTTTAGGGTTCCGTAGTTAAGTCAAGAAGGAACCCTTATATTTTCGCCATGTCCGTCTATCCGTCCGGCCGTCTGTCCGCGGCTTTGCTCTGGGGCCCTTAGTACTAGAAAGCTGTAATTTAACATGAATGTGTATATTAATTGCGCCGAAAAAGTGGTAGAATAAAATCTAGAAAAAATTTTTTTTAGTGTACCTCCCTATCCCTACCTTTGAGGTGGGGATGTAAATATTTTTTCATCAATTTCATAGTTTGGGTTATCGTTACAAAAATATTATAAGTTTGTGAAAACCATTTTTAGGGTTTCGCACCCAAAGGGTAAAACGGGACCCTATTACTAAGACTCCGCTGTCCGTCCGTCTGTCTGTCTGTCTGTCACCAGGCTGTATCTCATGAACCGTGATAGTTAGACAGTCGAAATTTTCACAGATGATGTATTTCTGTTGCCGCTATAACAACAAATAGGTACTAAAAACAGAAAAAAAAAATTTAAGGGGGTTCCCATAAAACAAACATGATTTTTTTTGCTCGATATTGATAACGGCAACATGTAGACGCTTGAAATATTCACAGAATATTTAGTTATACATTTACTTTAAAAATAAATAACTAAATTAAAATAAACCAAATATTTAAGGGGGGCTCCCATACAACAAACATGATTTTTATGCCGTTTTTATAGATAATGGTACGGAACCCTTCGTGGATTAAGGTTTTATACCTACGTTTCATTCAGGGATCTCAAGGAACCCAGATTTAGCAACGCCCAGGTGAGTAGAAGAGCGAAATAACACATTTATTTTTTTAAGGTTTTTTGTGTCAGGCTAAATTTTTATTGAGTATACATGTGTGCTTGGAAATAGCTAAGCTCATACTCGTAATGTTCCCCACACAGCTGGGCTTTGCCTGAAAAATAGATACCCATTCATTATTTATCCTCAACCGCTCACCCATACGTCGAAATCTATAAATAATTTATCGTTTCCGACCTAGTATTTTTTCTTTGTTATTGTTTAAAATTTCAGATGTATAATTTTACTTGTAAGCCAGCTTCTGCAATAATCCTGCGACTTAAAGGACATATTTGTTCATTTGTACCTATGATTAGGTATTTTTACTATAATGTAAACGCGTTATTAGTGATATATATTGTAAAACGTCGTGAATTCAGGTAGGTGTATAAATGCCTATCACTAATGTGATTTTAATCTCATAAAATGCAACGCGTATTCGAAAATTGTGTAAAGCTTTACATTGTCATTTTGAGAAAAAACCAAAATAATAATTCTACGACTTGAGTAGTGCAGTGGTCAAGCACGCAAGAGGTCCTGGATTCGATTCCGGCCAGGCAGAAATTGAACTGATGAATTTTAAGTTCTGTGACGGGTCTGGGTTGATAATAAGTATATATTTAAAAAGTATATAAGTAGGATATCAGTGTCTAGCACCCATATTACAAGATTTGCTTTGTTTGGGGCTAGATGGCGCTGCGTGGAATCGTCCAAGTATTTATTAATTTGGTTAATTCGTTCAATTTCTTTTGCTCATTAAAATACCTAAAATGCCTAAATTAATCAACAGCTATTTTAGCGACTTATTAACTCAAATTAAACAATCATCCTCTCGGGAGTCGGGACTAAGTTTACATTTACTTTTTATTTGATCAGCATATTCGTTTAATCTACGAATGGCGTGGTGTGAATTCCCAATTGGTTGCGTAAAGTTTTTTTAACGTGATACCTATTTGGTAAAAATACGACCTTCATGGAAAACATCATGCGATGGGACCTTTAATATACCCAAGTGTTTAGTTTGACACTTAATTAAAAAGTTGATGAACTCGAACATTTCGCCTAAAACTAATCAAATGTAAAGGTTGTAAACTCACTGAACTGACTCACTGACTTTTCACGATTTTACACACCCCCCCTTACTAATAAAGATTATACAAGGTGTTACAAAAATACCCCTAATGCCGAATATGGTAGATAGGGACCATCAAACTGAACAACTTTTACTATGGAACCAACTTTGAAATCTCGAAAAATAAATCAGCTGTTTCATACAAAAAATAATTACGAAAATATCAAAATGTATGAAACAGCTGATTTTTTGTAACACCTTGTATAGCAGACATCTGCTATAACATAGACTATACATATAGTTACACAATGGTTACTCTCTGTCAAACTATTAGGTTTGACATTAAAAAGAAAGGGACAAAACATTGTGTAATGTAACTGTACATCTGCTATATATATGACGTTTAGATATATGACGATCTAAATGTTTCACGCAAGTTTTTACTTTATTGTTATGTGTACAGAGATTTCATATCTGTACACATAACAATAGCTATCTCTGAAAATGTTCTGCTAATAGGGTCATGGTATATACAACATGTTACAAAAATACCCCTATTGCTGAATATGGTATATAGGGACCATCAAACTAATCAACTTTTACTATGGGACCAACTTTGAAATCGCTAGAAAAAAAGTCAGCTGTTTCATACAACAATTAAAATCGAAAATATCTCTGACATATAAATAATAAATATAAATATTTGACAACATCTCATACATTGCTCCGATTCCAAAGTAAGTAAGTAGCTAAAGCACTTGTGTTATGGAAATCAGAGACAACGGTGGTATCACAAACACCCAGACCTGAACCAATATAGAAAAGTTCATTTTCTAAATTGACCCAACCGGGGGTCGAACCCGGGACCTCAGAGATGACGACACCTTGAAAACCGGTGTTCGAAGCCAATCGACCACGGAGGTCGTCAATATGACAGTGTATGTTATAGATATATGTCATTATCGATCTTGACACAAACTGTCGATTCGTCGTTTCGATCTGTCTGAAACGACGGATCGTACAGATCAATCGTACCGTATATGGGGCCCTTAAGGGCACATGGTATAGTTTGGCCTACATTAGCAGCAACTTGGCCTACTTTTGCTGTAACTTGGCTTACTATTGCTGCTACTCGACCGAGGGCACTTTCGATTGGCCCAAATGTTCACTATTTACATCCATTACTTTAATTTTCAAATCTATCTTTAGCTTGAATTCTAATCATACCTACTGTCGTAATGGTTCAATATTAGTTTTATGATAACCTGAATGGTGCAGTGGTCAACATGCCAGTCTACCACGCAAAAGGTCCCGGGTTCGATTCCCGGCTGGGCATAAATTTAAATAATGAATTTAATTTCTGTGACGGGTCTGAGTAATAACTATACAACATGTTACAAAAATACCCCTAATGCCGAATATGGTATATAGGGACCATCAAACTGAACAACTTTTAGTGTGGGACCAACTCTGAATCGCGATAAAAAAATCAGCTGTTTCATACAAAAATTAAAATCGAAAATATCAAAATATGTGAAACAGCTGATGTTTTTTTTCGCGATTTCTTTGTTGGTCCCATAGTAAAAGTTGTTCAGTTTGAAGGTCCCTATATACCATATTCGGCATTAGGGGTATTTTTGTAACACCTTGTATATTTAAAACCTTAATAAATTAGTTTCACTGTATTTAAAATGTTGAAAAGTTAGTTGAAAGTAAACAGGATACAGATTAAAATACTCAAGCCGACTGAACGCCCAACAGATTGAAAGCTATTAAAGTAGCCTGCCTCTGAGGCACCGGGGATAGGATCCAATATAAAAATTCAACCGAACTGAGAACCTCCTTTAATTGAAGTCGGTTAAAAAGGAATTGCACCTAGTTTCTACTACGTATTTTATAAACAGGTACCTACTATGCGATTAAATTGACAACAGACTGTGATCCGCTGCAACTTCACTCAAGAATGTAGTAAGGCAAAGAAAAAAATTTAAAGATTAATTCATCAACGCCTGAGCGGACGCAAGCGGCCGGATGACAATGGAATATCTATTGTGTCTCATTTTCCGGGCGTTGAAGGGTTAAAATACTCCGTTTTGTACCGCAAGTGAAGTTAATCACTTCAGTTGTACATTGCCAAATTAATCACATTGTATACCTACACCAGCTCCCCTACTCAAAAGGCCATTCTACTAAAATTAACGCTAGTAGAATAGAATAACAATGTATGGGAATGACATAAGGACATTTTAGGTAATCCCTAGGGAACCTTTGACCGAGATAAAAGTATATATATTAATCCAGGCTGTAAACTATCTGTGTAAGTACCAAATTTTATCCAAAAACGTTTAGCCGTTTTTTTGTGCTTGAGTAACGAACATCCAAACATCTAAACTTCATTTAGGAATCATATTTGAGATATTTATTTTTTTGTGATAATTTTATGATTCAAAAATGATTTTAGGATTTGGGAAATGAAACATGTATTATGTAACATATTATAATCTTGCCTTTTTAGAGATTTTTAGTCCATGATTGTGTCATATATTTTTTGCTCAAATACATTCTCTATAACTTTTCCATTACAACACACATTATTGTCTTTAGTTTAAAACATTTTACCAACAAAAGTTTTAAATTTTCAGGCGGTTCCCTATTAGGCTATGTAAACTTAAGCCTCGTTGAACTCACACTCGATCCAGTGAGTACGTTGTCAATCAATCTAACAGAGCACACTATATTTTGTCAGTCCGTCAGTGCGAAAACAGAAAAAGAGAGAGGCATTTATATTCCCAAAGTTGGCACAACCGAACGAAATGTAACAGCTGTGACTTGGACGAAATACTCTGTGTTGTGAATTACTGGTTCGATTATTCATTTGGAATAGTTTGTTGGGTTTTCAAACATTTAACTAAATGTTGTGCTTTAAGGTATCAGAGGAAAAATCACATAAACCTATAATGCTTTCTTTCTGAAATTGAAAGAAAATCTATGTGTTTACTAATCCCGTAAATCTAATAAAATTATACGGGATAATCCCACTTTGGTAGATAGGGTGCCACGCCATGCATACTATCCCAGAAAATTATTATAAAATCTGATAACCACCACATGGCAGGGTAAAAATATTTTTTTATTAGTATGGAAAACAGCACAAACTGACAACCTTAATGATTTTGGAAAAGTTGCTGTTACTTCATAGAGTTTACTTTTCTCTGAGAATCCAGTTCTTCGATTTCAATGGACTCATCACAACAATTTGCCCACTCATATTACCAACCGCAATTACTATATACTACTCATATACCTCCATGGTCGAGTGGTTTGTACGCCGGTTTTCAAGGTGTCGTCATCTCTGAGGTCCCGGGTTCGTTCCCCGGCTGGGTCAATTTAGAAAACTAACTTTTCTATATTGGATCAGGTCTGGGTGTTTGAAGTTTCACCGTTGTCTCTGATTTCCATAACACAAGTGCTTTAGCTTACTTACTTTGGAATCGGAGCAATGTTTGTGATGTTGTCTAATATATTTTTTTAAATTTTAACTATCAAGAACAAACAATTGAATGCAAAAAGCACCTGCAAAGTTATAAAGACATACCATATCTAGGTATTATGGTCGAAGTTTCGTCACTTACGACTTTTAACAAACAAACTTTAAATTACCATGTTGTTGCCAAAACAATTACAAGCATTGTTTTAGAAGTTTCAGCTAAACATTTATGTCTAGGTAGATTCGGAAACACTTGGCAAAGAACGGGAAGTACTAGCACGTCTGAGCAATTTTCTGCTATGAGTAAAATAATGGCAACGGTATTTATAGCGTCTTTGCAATTTATTTGTATCGATTTCACTATAATTTATTATGGTAGTATAGTATAGTTAAAAACCTTTAATGTAATAACATAACTGTTTATTTAAATTACATAAACAAAAAAACCGGTCAAGTGCGAGTCGGACTCGCGCACGAAGGGCTCCGTAAAAATCGCGTTTGTTGTATGGGAGCCCCTCTTATGTTTTAATTTAATTTAATTATTTCTTTGTAAAGTGAATATGTAACTAAATATTCTGTGAATATTTCAAGCGTCTACCTGTTGCAGTTCTCAATATCGAGCAAAAACGAGTTGTATGGGAGCCCCTTTAAATATTTATTTTATTCTGATTTTTAGTATTTGTTGTTATAGCGGCAACAGAAATACATCACCTGTGAAAATTTCAACTGTGTGAGATACAGCCTGGTGACAGACGGACAGACAGACAGACAGACGGACAGCGAAGCCTTAGTAATAGGGTTCCCGTTTTACCCTTTGGATACAGAACCTTTTTATTGCCCTAAAAACACGTAATTTTCTCTGACTTAATATAATGAGGCATTGAGTAAAACCAACATTTTCTCAATTCAATAACGTCACAAATCGGTCGTGAGATATTTCCCTTCCTGCAATTTGGTTACTGTCTCGTAATATCGTTAATTAAATTTTTCCACGCTTTTCCTCTTAGCTTTAAGGGGCTGACATGAGCCAACTAGCGCCGCCAGTCGATTTTATTTTATTTATTCTAAATAAGCCCAATTTCTAAAAAAAGAATCAGTCAAGGTTTTGTTAATAACGTCTAATATTTATTGAATAACTTAACACAGTTTGAAAAGGCATTCAAACAGTTTAAAACGCAATTTTGTTAAAAGTAGCCACTGTTGGTTTTTACACTATTGCACGCATTTTGTAATGTTGTAAAGTTATTCAATAAACATTAGACGTCATTCACAAGACCTTGACTGATTCCATTTTTAAGAAATTGGGCTTATTTAGAATAAATAAAATAAAATCGACTGGCGGCGCTAGTTGACTCATGTCAGCTCCTTAACTGGATGAGATTGTGATCATATAAAGACGATATGGGTTTTAAGTTATTTAATTATAAATATTAACCGTGTTATTCATAATATAATCAAACGCTTAATAAACCTTATATGAATAACACGGTAAGTCTTTTACGCAATAAAAAAGTTTTTTATTGACGACAAAAAAGGGAAAAAACTACCTCTGTGGTCGTCGTGAAACTAAGAGCGAAGATCGTTTAACTTTCCACCTATTTTCTTGCGATGACGTGAAGGTCAATGAAATCAATTCCCATTATAAAAAGCGCTTAACTTTTTATCAGAGCTTGAACAGTTTGGTAATCTTTAGAAGAAATGGTAGTGACAGTCAATCAACTTCAAGCACTTTTTGTTCGCTTTTGTTTGTTTTCTCCACTTCAAGCATTTTTTGTTTGCTGGGCCCTATTTAATAAACGTGACAATTTGTTACCTGTCATGACAATTTTATATCCATTGCGTCAACCAATTTGAAAATAGAACAAACAAGGTACTCATAACTACACCGCAATGTAAACCTTATTGTCATGACAATTGATAAATTGTCACGTTATTAAATAAGGCCCTAGTTACTTTCCACATAAAATAATCAATACATTTGTAGGTAGTCGGAAATTTCGAGAGTGATGCCGAGCTGAGCTTGAAATTAATATATTGTTAAAGCTAAAATTAATAAACCTTTTTTTTTATTTTAAGATCATATTATTAACATTCTCTAGTTTAAATATTTTCGACAAATTAATTGAATTAAATAATTAGCACACCAATAATTTTTGAGAAGCCCTTTTTCACTTTATTTTTAAGAAGGTACGATACCTTGAGAGGTTTCTTAAAGGATCCTTCAGTTTTCATATAAAACGTGACCCCTCATTTTTCATCCTCATTGCATCGACGCTTGAGCGCTCTTGACTGTATAAGTGGCAATTAATTTAAATTGTATCATATTTATGTTAAAAATTAACAAAGAGTATATATTCTTAAATAATACACAACTTGAAAATGTTTATTGCAAACAACTACAAAAAGGTTTTTATACTTTTATTTTCTTTTTAAGACGACTCACATTCACATCACTTCCAATTATTTTAGTTCAAAAAGTTGTCAGTTCTTTTAATTTAATACATGGCTCGAGCTTAAATACTTATCATTTTCTCCTTAGGTTTGAATAGAAACCGCTGTGAGAGATGTGAGATTTTTTTGAAATCTCAAATCTGTGGTTCCCTTCGAGAATTTTGACAAGTCGTCGAACTGCATCGTGATGTTATTTCTAACATTTCGGCGAAGACAAACCTCTTGTTTGTCAAAAATAAAATTTCTATGTAGACAAATAATCTAAAGTACTTAAAACAGTAAACAGTGATATAAAAACTCTTTTGTCGGGTTCGTCATACTTATTCTACCATTGTAGGAACAACACCGCTTCGGCGAACCCTAAACATCCAGTAAATACTGTGGTCCACCAATGTGGTAAATACTGGTGGATCACATTCCATCAGAGGATTAAAAAATTTAAAAGAAAAACCTCCTTAAAAAAATTGCTATCATAAACAGCTTCAAAAAGCAACAGCTCTAAAAAGCAAGAAATAACATAACAACACGTATCTGATGTTAAAAAAACGTCTTTTGAAGTCGGGTGGGGCTGAAAGATATTTTCCTTTTTTAATTTATAAAAACATTTATAGTGGTTTCTCTTTCTCAATTTGATTTTTTAAAGCGTGGACATACATAAAAAAAAAAACAAATAAACAGACGAACATAGAACCTCCTCCTTTTTTTGAAGTCGGTTAAAAATACAAGGCTAGACTTTTTTTGTATGCCGAAGAAAATACAATGCAACAAAGATTGAACCTCAAAATGCAAAAAATAGGTGTATGTTGCCCGAACGGTAAAAATTAGTACATTATACATCGAGATTAGTAATCCCATTTTCTTCCGAGTGATAAATAGTGCTTTATATTGGGTCCCCTGATATTGGCCTATTAAATTGGCGGTTTTTTCTGACAAATAGAACCTCAAAAATAGAGAAAGTAGGGCCAGCCGCTAAACCACTGAACCTGGATGTACTTTTTTAGAAACGACTTCTAGCAACACTAGATACCATGGAATTTTCATTCCGGAATTCAGAAATCTACATAATTATCCGTGGGTGGTAAAATACTGAAATCCATCAGTACGCAAGCCTACACGATCAGTAAATACCACGGAATTTGGTAAATACTGATAGACCACAGTATTTACTGAATGTCTAGGGTTCGCCTTAGACTATATTATCCGTCACTTTGCACAATTATCGCACACCAGTTTATATAGTGTCACAATTTTTGAGGTTCCGAGTTCGATCCGTGGCTGCGTCAATCTTCATTGTTTCTGGTCTGAGTATTTGTAATACCTCTTTGGTTCAGGTTCAGGATTTATCTTCTCGTACAGGTAATTATGCGTGCATTTAAATTACTCCTCTTTACAGCCTGTTCCATATGCATGAAACTAGAAAGAGAAGCTTTTAGCCTTTTTCCGGTATGCGATGTATGTCGCCGAGACTCGCCTTTTTTTTTTTAAAAAAGAAACGTTATCAGAAGAGTTAATTAACATTGAAAATGTTTATTTGGAACCTTAGCACGCACAGCCTTCGAAAAAATTAACGCGCGTAAAAACATTCGATAGAGTGATTTTGTATGGGAAATTTGTACAGCGCCATCTACCACCGAAAAGCGAAATGAGATTTTTCATAGACAAATCAAGATTTTTAAAGATTTTCGAGTAACGACAATGACACAGGAAGTAAGAAACAACGTAGATTCATCCGCCAACGATATTACCCTTTAAAATAAGACTATGATAGTTTTTCAATTCTAACAGTGATATATTAAGTCATATCAAACCAAATCTTTGCTGGTCTAGTACGTATAAGTCATTCCAGAAGTGATTTTTACTTGTTTTTCAGTTTCCACGGTTCCAATCTATTAGTTGAATAAATGAATGAATAAAGGCTCATAGACACGATTTTCATCAATATAATCAAGCAGCCATTAAGTGTCATGACTGTAGCAAGACGCACTTTCGAAAACGTTAATCTCTAATGCGTGAAGATAATTAATAACACTGTACACATTTTCTCTAACAAACCTATGGTAGATTGTTGCATTTCGAACGGTACGTGTCGCAACGGTTCTTTAGTAATGTGTGTGGCCTGCATAAGGTTGTTATATTGACTTTCTCCTACATATTATTATTAAAATATATTATTATGAAATATAGCTGCGGGACTTTTGTGTTCGTATAGCTTTAAGTTATTGTGTATTTTAAAAGTTGATAAATAATTAACAGCTTTTAAAGAGTATCAAAAGCCAGCGAAAGATCAAATGACACTGCAATTTTATAATTATTATTTTCTTACTTTTGGAGAGCTAAACAATTAATTTTTTGTATATATTTTTTTTATATTTGACAACATCACATACATTGCTCCGATTCCAAAGTAAGTATCTAAAGCACTTGTGTTATGGAAATCGGAGACAACGATGGTATTACAAACACCCAGACCCGAGCCAATATAGAAAAGTTCGTTTTTCTAAATTGACCCAACCGGGGATCGAACCCGGGACCTCAGAGATTGATTGATTGATCACCTTGAAAACCG
This sequence comes from Catoptria pinella, assembly GCA_963556745.1. Classification (NCBI taxonomy): domain Eukaryota; kingdom Metazoa; phylum Arthropoda; class Insecta; order Lepidoptera; family Crambidae; genus Catoptria; species Catoptria pinella. Next base: position 6,724,467 of record OY750779.1, read on the forward strand.
GTGTACAAAGCCACTCGACCAAGGAGGTCGTCATTAGATTCTGTATGGGTGGTTGGCTGGCACTTATCTCGTAAATGTCTTGCACGAGAACACTGGCAGATTCTATCTCTAAAAGACAAGCCCTGCAGGGTTATAACCCTGGATATATCCAGAACAAATATTTTATTTTTCATTGTCTTTATCTTTTAAATGCTGTACTGGCACGAAACATCAATTTAACCTAAAAACGCCACAGCCAAAGAGCGACCTATTTCGTCTGTCGATCGCTATCAACTATCAACCAATTGAACCTTTTTTAGGGTTCCGTGCCAAAATGGTAAAAAAGGAACCTTTATGGTGCGACTCAGCCTGTCTGTCTGTTTGTAACAGCCGGATATCTCGCTATCAACTTTAAATTTGGAATAGTTTTAGATGACGTTTGCCCAACTATTTTGCAAATAAGAGAGTTGTTTTTTTTGCAACCGGAACTAAAAGGGTGTCTTAAAAATTCGAAGTGAGGCTACTAGGGCATATGGGATATCGTATCAAAGAGCGCAGCTTGCACATTCTCAAAAAAAACATGTTTTTTAGGACGCGTAGATTTTGACTTTTGATGAAAAATTTAAAAAATACCTGAGAAAAATCTGAAATTATTTTATGTGATAGAAGTATATGTAAAGATTACAGGAAAAATAAAACGATGTCTCTAAGTAGTAAACTTTTTCAGAATGATGGTATGGAACCCTCGGTGCGTGAGTCTGACTCGCTCTTGACCGTTTTTTTTGCTTTTTATGGAAGCCACAGTATCACAGAGTAAATAATATTCTTACTTATTCATGTACCCATATGTATTCTTCATCGAAGGCCTCTATTCACTTAGAATACGTGAATTTTTTGTAGCTTTTGGGAGAGCTTTCGTCCGCAATGTTTTAAGGACGAAAATCATTCAATATGTTTACTTTTTGTGCCATAAAAACAATCTTCATTTCAACTGAAGTTAATCGATAATTATTTACAACACTAATACCCGTTTGCACTAAACTTAAGAATCGCCTAAGTCTTTTCCTAACTACAACTTGACCAAATTAAAACGGCGTCATTAACTTAGCTGTCATGCCGCTTTCATGCGCCTATTTATCTTGGTCGAGTTGTAGTTAGGTTCGAGTTAAGTTTAGTGCAAACGGGTGTTAATGTTACTGCAAGAACATTTTTGGTATGGTTTTATACGTCTAGATAAGTTGGAATTTTCTTGTTAGATAGAGTTAAACGTAACGCGTTACATTCATTAGAAATAATACACTTTTTACGGATTACAGCATGTTTATTATTAAAGAACCAATAAATCCTAACTAAATAATTCTAAAATAACACCCGAATTAATAATATATGCGCTGTAATCCGTAATTTTATTTCTAATACAAATATTTACTAAAAAACTCTAAATATTTGTAATTTTTGGTAGTGTAAGGTCTGGTTCAGACTCTAGAAATACTTTCAAAATCTTATTTATTCCAATATACAGAAATAATAATCGTATAAAAAGTGGGACCTCGAACAAGGTTGCCTATAATTTAGCCTAATGGTTCCTTCGGGATCACCCTTCGGGATTTCAAATCCCGGTTTCAATAAGAACAGGACACTGTGTAACGTACATCCCGTAATACGTTCATAATACGGCTTTAAATAAAAGATAACACTGTAATCGCTGTATATTAAGAATTTTATGAAAAGGTCGAATATGTTATTATCTAGCACATTAAAAAAAAATTGAAAGGAAGAAAGTATATTAGGACATATTTACGCTCATTCTTCTAACATCATATTACAACTTATTAATTTATATATCTAATTAAATATTGTTCTTATACTGGTTACATCATGTTGGTATCGTATTGTGAGAAGATACAATGGGGCTGGCGTATCCATATGGATAAAAGCCCAAAAAAAAAAATAAAGAGAAAAAAAAAAAAAAACTTATTAATTTGTAGAGTGAAAAATCAGAGATTGTTTGAAGTTATTGATTCAAAACTAACATCTGGACTTTTTTTGCAGACAAACCATTATAATTGGTTTTGCGAGACTTGTATTTAAATAATGTCATGTGTTAATAAATTAATTAATTTCACTGAACATCATACCATGAAAAAGTACTTATTTGTTGCATTGCAGCTTCATACATTTTAATGTCAGAATGAAGTAGTCGCAAACCTAATTTCAATGAGATGGCGATTCGATTTTAGAAGCGATTGTCGATAAAAAACCCAAGTCGCCCGGAAAATCGACCCGTGTAAATGCTCCCACGGGTCCATTTTCCGGACGACAGTGATCAATATCGCGGTTAGATTCTTATCTTAGCTTCGATTGAGATATCCATTCTTAGTTTAAAAGATTGCCACTGACTTCGATTTCACTCTGTAAATGATCGAAGGTCAAAATGCAACATAAAATTTTAATTTCCCTGTAATCCATCTCGCGAACCACAAGTTAGAGGAAATGGGTACAAAGTCTATACAGTGACAATGTGATGAAAAGCTAACTGATATATGTATAACTAGCGACCGCCTGCGACTGCGTCTGCATGGAAAGTTGTTTGCTATCCCTCGGGAACAATTATCTTTTTCGGGATGAAAAGTCCTTATGTCTTTCTTTGTACCCCTGACAACGTGTTTGCAAAATTTCATGATGATCGGTTCAGTAGTTAAGATGCGAAGGCTTAACAAACAAAAGAGCTAGGTATGTAATATAAAGCTATGTGATATGATGAAAAGCTCAATACTTTTCTTAATAAAAGATATTCTTTTGTTGTTGGGTTAGCCATCTTTCCCACGCTTCCCTAAATAAATCCTTTTAGATTCTACGTTATAAATGAAACATGGTATAATGAAAGCTGAAATTTTGTATAAGCATTCTATTTGTGATCTATACAACCATTAAGGAAGGATATTTCGAAATTCAACCCCTAAAAGGATGAAATAAGGGTTCAAAATTTGTATGGAAAAAAAGACATTTCGACTTGAAGCTTCGTAGGATTATTTCTTAAAACAAATTAGAATACACCTGTTTCGTAATTTTCCGAAAATTAACCCGGGGTAATTTGGGTAAAGAACCAAAAAATTTATATGGATGTTGTTATTGTGGTTTGATGTTGTTGATTGCGAAAATGGCATTTCTTTTAAAGTCCAACACAGTGGACATGATTCAACCCCCAAAGGGCTGAAATGGGGGTTCTTGTATGGAAAGATAATACGGGAACTGGAACAGGAATGAGAACGTGTACGGGAACGGGGCAGGAACGGGATACGGATATCTACTTATATTATTAATGTGAAAGTTTTGTTTAGATGTTTGGATGTTTGTTACTCAAAAAAATATACAATAACCTCTTCTTTTTTGAAGTCGGTTAATCACGCAAAAATGGCTGAAGGAATTTGTCATTCCAAATGCCATTGCATACAGATAGTTTTACTTTTTATCCCGGTCAAAGGTACCCTAGGGATTTTCCGAATGTCCACGCGGACGAAGTCGCGGGCGAATGCTAGTTGTTATAAAACTAATACTACTTTTGCTCTTCGAAAAATAATGTGATAACTACATTATTAGTAGTAGCGCTTGAAATAAATCTCACATAACATAAAAGTAGACGTTATAAGGTTTGGTTTTTATTTGTCAAAAGCATTAGTTTTCAAAACTTGCAAAATTTAGAAAAAGCCTCTAAAAAACGTGTCCCAGGTTAACAAGATTACATTTCTATTCGATTCTTCGCAGGACCGTTATATCAAAACGCAATTTAGGTCATCGAAACCCTCCTTATACATAGGTATGTAATACACGACGGCACGTCAGATGTAACAGTTGTACTGCAAAAACAACCTTTATTACGTAAGAAGGGATGAATAATGATTATAATGATGATGTAGCCATGAATGTCGTTCTCAAAGTCAACATGTTACGTCTGACGTGTCGTCGTCTGTACATTGAAGGAGATTCCACAATATCAACGACGAAAAATCGTGTCTCTTATTCAGACGGCCGACGAATCAGTCCCGCCGCTGGCGTCGCGAGCAGCGGCGGGGTACGTGGCTGTACGGTGGCATATTCCTTTGCCTTCACTGCTGAGTTTGAGGACGCCTCTATCGCGTGTTGATCAAAAACTGCAACCTTTTTTGTAAATGATATAAATAATTATACTACCACCCACAGAACATAGAAGTATATTTTTTCTTTGTTCTGTGCTGCCATCTTGGGTCCGTTGGTAAATAATTAGATTACATATGTTATTGTGACTATAAATCCTAATACGACTTAAAAGTATGTAATTAAAACACAAAAACTTTAGAAGCCTTCTTCTTATAAGACGTTGCCAAGCTTGTTTGCAATTTGTCGTTGAAACTGATTATTTTACTGTCTTCTATTACTAACTTATTAATTTTTATGTTTTTTACAAATTAGGCTAAGCAATTAAATGGCAATTAAATTTGTAGTTTTGGTCTTGAACTTAACGTGCCGTTAAAATAAAAAAATATAGGTAGGTAATAATGTGAGATGTTGGTATCTTCTTTTTAAATACGAAACACTGCCTTTATTTTGGCCTTTTTTTTAGATTTCCTCTTTAAAAAAGCACAAACATTTGCGGTCATAATTTCCATATCTTATTCTAAAATAGATTTTATTATTAGTCTTAACTTTAACTAAGTGTTAAATAGGTGCTGTAGCCTCGTAGTTTAATAAATTTCACTTGCTACGAGACCTCGTAGCGTTTATTGGTAAATAACTGGGGCGGACCGCGAATCTAATATAAGTTTTCTAACGAAGTTTTCTCGTGGAAATTCCTATCTAACACATAATAGGGTGTATGTGAGCTTCGGAAAATCATTTGTACTGAATTTTTTTTATGTAAACTGTTGTTTGTATTATATTATAACTGGTAATTTTATTATGCTACGAGGAACATTTTTGCTATTTAGAAATTGGCACTTTTAACAGGCATAACAATTATTATCATCAACTTTATTGTTATCATTAATCCGAATTTTATTCAACGTATGTCCTTTTAAGTTAACGTATTTGTTAGGCCAAAAGCAGGTTATATTTAGAGAAATTTAATTACCTAGAAATATATCCAGACCCTTGCCACCCCTGCGGTAAATTTCTTAAATCGCATTATTTTGATCTTTTTCTGTGGGATTCAAAATGTGAAGTTTGAAATTTTAGATAAGTATTTCATAATATACGTAATTAAAAATGACTTCATTATTGTTCTTTATATTTCACTATTTATGATTCTTGTTTTCTCAATTCAGTGAACAGACGCGCTGAGCGAGCAAAAGGGTTTAGAGTTTGCTCAAATGGAATAGGTCAATGAGCGGAAATAAATACGCAATATGAAACGTACACTTAATCGAATAGGAATATACTTACAACATATTATACACGGTGAAATTGAAATCATTAACATCTTATAAGGGGAAATTTATATTTTTTCCCAAAGAGTCACGGTACGCCCAGCTGTCAAATCCAGAAGCAAGGGAGGCTCATGTCCTCAAAAAGCTTTTTTAGTCAAACGCCCCTTGCCTTCTTATCTTATAAAGAGTCAATGCAAAACTTAATAAAACTAACCAATCTTGTTTTGTTTATTTAGGCGATTTGATTATAAAGAAAGATGGCGTCATTCGTTTCAATAAAATCATACATTTCGTGATTGTTTGTTGGAATAGGGTCTTATTTGGCCGTTTCCTTCGAATCTGAAGCGATTTAATGTCAGGCTGTCGGTCTTTTCGTGATTGTTTATTGTAATACGATATTATTTGGCCGTTTCCTTCGAATCTGAAGCGATTTTCTGTCGGGCTGTCGCTCTTTTCTTGCGACAGGTAATTTATTGTGGGCTCTTGAATGAGTGATGAGGGCTAATCGAGCGGAAATGTTTAATCACGTCGCGTTGGCAACTTTAAGGGTTAGATTAATTAAGCGAACTCGTTACCTTTGAAGGATTATGTGATATTTTAATGAAGGAAAAACGGCTACATAAAAACTCTCTATTTGACAGAGTCACCTGTTTTTAAAACTTTTTGCAGTAATGGACCATTTTCAGAATTTAAAAAACTCCATGGACCCATGTAATAAAATGAAATATATCAATCAACTATCAAATAAAACTCTGGTCCAGACACTGAAGTAGTATTTGATACGCTGGAAACTTTAATCAATTTCAATATTATTGCCAACTCAAAAATACAATTCACTCACTTTTATCGAGAAGTATGAATCAAATTAATAAATTCAACACGTGTATTCGCATGAGAATAAAATGGTATCGAATCTTTCTACACCCTATTCACGCCCTTACTAAAATAGTTGTAAGTATGGCTAAACACCGATAAGTCTCTGTTGAACAACACATGTTTGTCAGTAATAAGAAATATTTATGTAACTAATCACTAAGCAACGATTATAACTATAACCAACGAGGTTAGTGAATAGCCAATTGATCGAGTACCTCTCCATAACCACATTATTCTTGTAGCTAAAGATTAATGATACAATTTCGCAAATGTTGGCGAGGCCGCAAACCTTTTTTACCTATTTCCCCAACGTTTTATTTGGCGTGACATTTTCACAGCTCGGAGATTACCAACCTTCTTTCGGAAACCTAAGGCTTTACCACAAAAGATTTTAAAACACTGTTCAACAAGTGTTTAAACTTAGACACTGTTTGAAATTGAAAAATTCTTTATTCAAATAAGCTCACATAATAAGCATTTTTAAACCGTCAATCCTTTTACTCTACCACCCATTATGACGTCTTATAGCTGTCAAGAAAAATGGGCGCAAAAAACTTATCAGCTCTATCAGAAGGAACGATATTTACAAATATATATATCGTTTCCAGACATAACATTCATACATGTTACAATTAACATAGATTCATAAATAAATATGATGCTGTCACCTTTTTGACAATATGATTTGAAAGAGACGGCATCACATTTAAACAGTGTCTAAATTAAACAGTGTTTTAAAATCTTTTGTGGCCATCTATTTGTTAAACCATTAAGGTATCTCACCTATTAAATGTTTCTCCATTGCCCTCAAAGAAGTATTACGGCATCCTATTTAGAGTCCTTATTTCAATAATGGTAGAGTCGCAAATAGATATAGGAAATGCGTGGGCAACTAATGTGCTACACTTGTAAGGCATCTGCTCAAATTACATTGGCTAGGAGCTACGCCAAGGACGCAATAAATGTGCGGTGTTTTAATTCCTCGTGGACAACATTATTGCGAAGTCTTTGTCGAAGATTAATTTCTGGGGGGAACGGAAAAATAAATAAAAATAAGATTGTATCTATGGGCAAGAGATTAAACATAGTTTTTTTAATAAATATTTGTTTTTGCAGTAATGATAAAAGTACTAGTGTGTTTGATTATAAATTGAAAACAAAGATGATAGAGATATCATCACAGATGTCTTATTTTTATGACAAACGCGTGACTTTGCCTTTTTAAATTTTATTTAATTAATAGCAGTATTTAAGTAAATTAAGTAATTTACGCCAATGTTTTTTAAAAAAAGTGATTGTTAAACGGTGCCAAAAAATAATCGAGGCATTCTTATGTTCTTTAAAGTTTCCATGGTAAATATCCATCTTCGAACCATGAAGGTTTTATGAGTATAAATACTTACCTATGATGTAAACGCGAAGACTGACGTAATTTACTCCTAATTAAAAATCTCGGTGCCAGAAATAGATGCCATAACATTTTATAACTTCCTTGCAGGGCTTATTGTAGGGCACTGAAAACATATTTTCAGAATTTACTAAAGTAACGCATACTGTACGAGTAAACTTAAGTCTGACCATCAGCCATTTTTAATGTCCCCACACATTTTTAATGATAAGGAGGACCATGAACCACCACGCGGGCCCAATGCAGATTGGCGGGTGTTAACGACTGCAAATGCAGGCGGGACCAACGGCTTAACGTGCCTTCCAAAGCACGGAGGAGCTCGAGATAATACATTTTTAGTCACCCATCCCTTGACCGAACCTGCGAAAGTTGCTTAATCTCCGCAATCGCCGGGCCAGGCGCTATACCACTGCCCTATCGAGCTCCTCAAAAGTCTTTAAACTTTAGGAAATTGTTTCAAATAGTACTGATAGATTATATACAATATTCAAACAAATTCAAAAATGAAAGTACACCTATTATTATTATTATTATATTATAGAATACCTAAAACAATAAAAAATAATAAGTGAAATATGTTAATCAATGCATAATACTTTTTCTGTTAAAAAAAACTCATCGTATATTTCAAACACGAGATAATTTTAACCTACCTAACTATAAAAGTAAAAGAAACAGATTTTCTATAATATTATCCATATTTTCATGTGACACTAACAAAAAAGATAGAATAGAAGAAAAATAATCTAATATTGAACAAACATTAATGCCATTGAGTCCTAAACCTGTTCGCGTTTGACCCATATTAATCGAGGATGTCAACCTAATGTCAAGGGCGAAACTATTATTTTATGTTGTCCTATTTATATGTACTTGTACTTCTTTTGTTTACGCTTTTTGACTAGTTCGATGAACTTTATGACGACTCGTTACGATGACGGTTTTTATTTGTACGATTTCGAAATAAGCATGTGCGGATGAAATTGTAAATTAGTGTACAGCTAGTGCGACAATAGTGATCATGTGGTGGTCATACAGTTTTGTTCCCATTTGTTCTACGTCAGTTCTGCCGTAGAACTAATGAGACTTTTTTCTCATTAGTCCTACCACAAAGTACTAAATCGTAGCACTAATGAGAAAAAATAAGTATCGTTAGTTCTACGGTAGAACTGCCCAGTAGAACAAATGGGAACAAAATATCATACATAACATTAAAGGCTGAATTACAACATTTATTTTTTAAACATAAAGTTTTGTAATTTGCTTATAACAATATAAGGAAATGGACTAGTGCGTTGCGATAAAAATTACCTACGCAAATGTCAACCGTGTAACTTTGATAGCAATCGTACCGCATTCTTATCATTATCATATTTAATATCATTCACTATGTAAATACTGATAGTAAAATCTCATATCGATATGCGATTCTAAACTTTATTACTTTCTTAATAAGGGCATGGTACAAAGTGAATTAAATATTCCATGAGTTCTATTTGCAGTAGTTCGTCGCATCTGCGTTGATTACAACGTCTGGATATATGAACAGTGCAAAGAAAACAAAATAGAGTGAACAAATTTAAACGTGCCTGTGACCGATTAAAAAACCCATTTTTTAATTAACAGCTAAAGAGTTTTCACGTCAACACTCTCATTAAATTTTAATTTGTGTTTATTTTAATTGTGGTTTCCCTACGCCATCATTTCCCTTAAACTGCCGACCTGTTTGTAATATTATTTAATGTTTTTGGAAATCCAAATACAGATTTTTGTTTTTATTTATTCATATTATTTTCAAAGAAAGCTTCTGACGTTAAAATATACTCCGGTAAAACTGACTAGATTCATAACTTCGGGTGGTTAATAGTTTTACGTACTTTTTCATTTTTAATTAGTAATACAGATTTCGTACCAATAATTACGTTATTGCTTGAGGCATAAAAGTAATAGGTAAAAGGCTTAATAATTGAGGCATAAAAGTACCTAGGTATTAGTCAATGCCGTTTTTATAACTATTGAGTATTTATTATGTGTCTAACGTAATGCGGAATCAAACGCCCTCATATATTATGCGAATCTTGGACTGATTTATTTATTTATACACTTCATATAAAATGTACCAAAGCAAAATATGTGTTCTCAATTTACTATCGGTACCTACTGCACCAGAGTGATTTGTATTTAAACGATTTTGCTGTTCAATTGTTTCATTTTTTACAAATGTCAGTGTGATGTAGATAAACTTAACTTAAACACATTAAAGATAAATAAATAAATAAAATAAATAAAGACATTATTTTTGGTTTCTGGTATAAAAAACATAAATATAATAACTCAAGAAGTATTAATAGTGCCATTATATCATAAAGTAGTGAAAGATAATATAAAACCACATTAAATCATAAAGTAGTGAAAAATAATATAAAACCATATTAAAATGTCTTCCAAATCAAATTTAGTGGTGAAGTGAAAACCATAAGTTTTTGTGTGAAAAACCATGGATTTCGTAAAGTTTGCTTTGGTGCCCATCACTTTATCTATAGGACTGACATGCTTTAACGTGAAAAAGTAAGTATAAAAAGAAAAATTATAACATAAGTACGTATACAGGTTTTCCCTACATTTAAATGGCATTTTTGACACATAAACATACCATACGCCGGCATGTCATTGTGAACATTTCGCCGTAGAAAAAACTTTTGGCCATATACCTAGAAAAAATATTAAGCTCATCCATCGTCTCGTCTCATGGTATAATCCACGTGCGATGAGAAAAGGATGCTACCTTTTGGAATTGAGACGCGCCCGGTCCAATCGGCCAGCCGTAGCGTCGGCAAACTCGCGTGGATGCTCGCATAATGCTAGTTGTGTAGAACTGTGCGCGTGGATTTCTGCTCGAGTTTTATTTTAAATTCGAGATTATTTATTTTTCTGTCATCATTTTAGTGATTTACTTTGACAAGGTCCCATCACATTCCTATCGCGCGCTGATTATACAGAGGCTGAATACCCCAAAACACCATTATTAATTATCAATACTCTTACGTTCATATTTAATTGAAAACGACACTTTTAACAATAAAACGTGAGTCCTTTTTGTAGGTTAGGCATTGGCATTTGGAGTCATTCAAAAATAAGTTGTTTTTAAATAATACATAATTAAACTCAACATGTTGTAAGAGACTTTCTCTTGTTTTAAAGTAAGAGAAAATCTCTTATCTCTTATCTCAAGTAAATCTGTTTTTAAGAAGAGGAAATCATATTTTATATTTAAATATTTTTTTTATCTATAAACAGATTGTGAATTAAGAGTATGCTAAAACTCAAACAAAGAAAACATGTACCATTTGAATTCAAATTTTAAAACGTATTCAAATAAGCACTTTTCAGCCATAAACACAATGTCCATTTTTGTTCTAAGTTCTGTTATCTCGTAGCCCATATTACACTTCTCCTCTTGAGCACGTATTCCCAACTGAACGACTCCATTAGACGGTCAATTTCAATTTTGATCGCTTTTTACATTGTAGCCTTCAGCCTTTCTACTGAATTGGCAAACTCAAGCTATTCGTTTGAAAACGCACTAACTTATGGAAGTAGAATTTTTGCGCTTTATCTTTACCTACGTAGAAAAAAAATAGGCGATTATGTCTTTTATTTACAATCTATTCATAAAACACATTTCAGAACCATAAAATAAATGAATAACGCTTCAGGATGTCGAGGACAGCAAAGGAAACGGCGGTTGGAAGGGGAAAAGGAAGATATATTGGAAATAAACACATTAATTATATACAAAAGCTAAGCAATAGAAACAAGAAGTGACAGGAATAGAGAAGAGAGTTAAGCACATAGTATAGATATTTACATAGTATAAAAAAGTATAATAAACTATACAAGGATGGGTCTATCCTTGACATAGGTCAAATTATTTATAATCAAACAAACCTACCTAGGTACACACGATGGAACTTCAGACTATTGGTATTGGTATTGGTGGTGGGCACTTTTCTCCGCATTTAGACCAATTTGGTCCGTTATGCGTGAAACCTCATAGCATCTGTATGGCTAATCGAGCCATCCCAGCTCCTTCCAGAAGCGCAGAAGCCTCCTGGGGCGTTCACAGGCTTCTAGGAGCGATCTTACCTCTGAGGATTTCTGCCCGTTGTGTGGCCAGCCCCACGCACTCCAGGATCACGTGGGCGGCTGTTTCCTCTGCCTCCAGGCATCCCCTGCATAGAGGACTTTCTGTCGCATTCATGATGAATAGTTGTCGGTTTAAAGCTAAGTGACCTGTAAGTGTACCTACAACTATCCGGAGGTCTGGGCGATTGAGGCTGAGCAGTCTGCAGGTCTCACGCGGCGAAACTGCAGTTATCGCAATCTTAGACTGTCTACAGCTTGTTAGATCTACCCAACGAGTATTGTGTGCAGCACGAGTTCGTTGTCCTACCCATGAGCGTAGTTGGCTGAACGGGAGTGGCAGAATGGGTATGGGTCCTGCCACTGTTGTGGAAGATCCCATTCTAGCCAGCTCATCGGCGGCATCGTTCCCGTGTGATCTACTATGCCCTTTAATCCATTGTAGGATTACTCCGTTGTTGGATGCCAAACGATCCAAAACTTGGTGGCATTCGTAGACGATACTGGAGTTGATCGTGTTGGCTTCTTGCTTAACTTGCTGTTAGGACGGCCATGCTATCAGTCAGTATGTTTAGTCCCTTCACACCTCTAGACAGGGCCGTAGTAGCGGCGTTTATTATTGCAACACATTCGCATTGAAATATCGAACTGTGTTGGCCTAGCGCTAGTGATATTTTGATATTTAGAACTTCAGACTATATGACCTACGTAATAAAAGCTGTTTTCGCAGTTTAACTGTATAACCTGACGTGCTGTCATGAGTACTTAGAAGTGGAACGAAGCATTTTTTCTTATTTTTCATATATTTTGAAACAAGGATGAATCGAAGGGTGCGCCTAGCTAATAATCGTTTTTTACGCGTGAAATCCGGATAAAATTAATATTCGGCTGATTGGATATTCATGACTTTGCAAAATATTGAAGGGGTCCGGACGCTTCAGAAACGCTCTGCAAACAACGTAATCTGAAAACGTAATGGAAAAACAGAACCAACCTGAGTTAAGACCTTAATTAAAAATGGATTCATTCCTGACTGCAAGTAATTGAGCATATAAACTGGGAAATATAACGACGCTATTTATATTCAGTTGTCGCCTCTAAGATTCTTGAAGTATCTAACCCGGAGTTTTTAGGTGTAACGACGTCACACCAAGGACATTAAATAAAGAGAGAAATACAATACAGAAGACAAGCTTAGTATGATTACGCGAAAAATCAAACTTTACCAACCTGGCGCTACGAATAAATACCGGAGCTTGACTTTTGTAGTCTGTTTATTGCATGCCACAGAGCAATTCATAGAATAAACTCAATTATAATCTCTTTAAAAATCCATTCTCTTTGTCCACAGGAACTCTTACAGTCGAAGAGGTATACAAGGACAGAGACCAGTTCGCGGGTCTGGTCCGCGAGGTGGCAGCACCCGACGTCGGCCGGATGGGCATCGAGATCCTGTCGTTCACGATCAAGGACGTTTACGATGACGTGCAGTACCTGGCCAGCTTGGGCAAGGCCCAGACGGCGGTCGTCAAGCGGGACGCGGACGTGGGCGTCGCGCAAGCCAATAGAGACGCCGGAATTAGGGTATGTACTTGGATGGACCATTGCCTGCACTGGCACAGTTCCATTTGTCCAGGGAGTTCACCAAGTGCGCTTGGCTATTTCCCACTTTCTCGCGGTAGCCCGGGTAACTGGGAAGGTCGCTGGTCACGTGCGCGAGTATTATAAGGATCCTACTGGACCACGGCGGTCATTGTGGGCACACACTCCGGTCTTGGTGGTTATGCGCTTCTCTTCCGACCTCCCATAGAGACACTTTGGCTTAAAGGTGGGCCGGCGGGGGGACTTGAGTCCCCTAGACTTGACACTGAAGAACTGAACGACACAGTGACTGCGGATACGGCCTGCGTTTAGGAAGGTTAAACAACAATCGCTCGAGTCGTTTATCGAATGTGTGACGTTAAACGTTGGAATTAATTGTTGGTCTGTCTGCTGTGTCCCAGCAGTGTTCGTAATGAATTACTTATTTAGACAATCGTCACAGTAAGACCCTCCCTCGTGGGATTTTCCTCTTTTCTCTCCACTGTGTTCTAAAGTAGACTAATATATATTCCTCTCTTTCAGGAAGCGGAATGCGAGAAGAGTGCTATGGACGTCAAGTATTCAATGGACACTAGGATCGAAGACAACACGAGGCTGTTCAAACTGCAGAAGGCGCAGTTCGATCAGGAAGTTAACACGGCTGTAAGAAACATCATGTTGATTATATTCCATGGAAAGAAGAAAGATTTTAGAACACTGTTCGTGTTCAAAAATCTTTGAGTTAGAAAATGTATTTTACTACTTTACTGCTTTTAAATTACGTTACTACCGGGTTTTGTTGATGTTTTTGTTGGTGATATTGTGAGTCGCTAGTTGCCAGAATCAGGAGCCTAATTAATTCACTCAGGTACCTATCGCAATCTTTACTCTTTTATACACCTATACACGGATTACACGGTATAATAACTCTCCCTCCCTCTCTTTCCCTTTCTTTTCCTAATGTTTAAAGACGCAGCACAATTTGCCGCACTTAACAATTGTCATTTCAGGAATCACCGAGCATTGCGAATAATGACTGATTCCGAACACAAAGCTCGCTTCACTCTTTTCCCCTTTTTTCGCTTCCCCAAGAAAATTACGATCGTAAAATGACGCTGGCAATTTATCTCCTTAAACTGCTCTTAAAAAACAGACAGTGGTTATTAAATTATTAAGGAAAGTTAATTTTAGTAAGATTATTTAAGCAAATATATAAATATAGGAGGATGGCATGCCAGTTGTATGAAGGCCATATGGAACAGTAATTATGGAAGATCTTCCTCCGGGCGGGAAGTAGTATTAGCCCCAGGACCGCGGTCCAACCGATATGGTGTCGTGGTTGGAAGTTGTATAGCATTGTTGAGTCGTTGTGAGAACTCCGTTAGCGAAATGTAGGCTTCCATACTATTTCGTCGTTTCCATACATTTGTTGATATATCTATATCACGCCATCTAGTGAACACGGTGATGACTCGTTGTTATACCGTGTGTTGTGGTATGTGCGGGGCGTAGGTATATCGATGCCGCCACATATCAATGAAAATTTACTAGTTAGGTAGTATGTTGAAAATTTCACACTGTTTGCAGAAAGCCGAAGCAGCGTTGGCTTACGAGCTACAAGCAGCGAAGATTAAGCAGAGAATCCGAAACGAAGAAATCCAAATCGAAGTCGTCGAGCGCCACAAACAAATCGAGGTGAGGTTCAATGCATCTTAATGTCTCAAGGTTCAAGCAATAATAAGCCACGCGACTTTAAAATCTGTGAGATAAGGATGAAATTGTTGTAAAAATGTGTTAGTTATACAGGTGAACTTAGAAAATACCCTCTACCAACTAAATCAAACTAATAACTCTTTTGGGCATCGATTCAAAATCGTAAAATTTTGATGATAACTCAACAAAATCCTTCTTTTTAGACAAATGTCAAAGCAAATTGAACTTTATTCCGTAGGTGGAGCAGCAGGAAATCCTTCGTCGAGAGGAGGAGCTGATGGCGACCGTGCGTCTCCCCGCCGAAGCGGAGGCGTACCGTCTGCAGACCATTGCTGAAGGAAAACGGTAAGACCTTAGAATGATGAATGGTGTGGAATTATATAGGACAAAATCGTATACCAATAGGAGAGGGGATATATCGATATCCTAGGGTCAAAAATAACATTACGATGTAGATAATCGGTTCTCTATGCCTACTCAAAACTGTAATACAAGCGTGGGGGTATTTATGTAACTCTTTTCTTTCCAGTACGCAGACAGTCGAAGAAGCGAAGGCGGACGCTGAACGTATTAAGGTGCTAGGTCTGGCGGAGGCTACCGCCATCGGAGACGTGGGCAAAGCCGACGCCGAGCGCATGCTCGCGAAGGCCAAAGTCTACAAGCAGTACGGTGAAGCTGCCATCATGGCACTTGTGCTGGAAGCTTTGCCTAAGGTATTTATTCAGTGCAACCTTCTTTTCTTAATAACAGTCTTACAACATACCTACTATGCGATTAATTTAACAATGTATAACTGAAGTGACTAACTTTAGAGTGCTTATTTTAATCTGGTAAATATTCTTTTTGCCATACATTCTCGGGTGAAGTTGCAGGGGATCCTATTGTCAATTTAATCGCATTATACACTTTTTTACAGATGATATAAGACTAAGTTAGCATTAAAAAGTAAGAAGCAGACAATTTTGGAAACATCCAAACTCATCCTCCTTTTTTACTTCAATTCACGACAAACTTATGAAATTAAAAAAACAGCTTATGTTTAAAGGATTAAAGTTCAAGAATAATTGTATTTTATTTATTCATCAATAACTTTAGTTTAGTAGCATAGGACAAACCAAACATGTACAATTGTTATATCTTACGAATGCGGTTCGGCTATGAATGTTGTTAGGCGTGCACATGCACATTGTTTTAGTTAGTGTGCGTCTGCACGCTCTTGTATAACAACATACATAGCCGAACCGCATTCGTGAGATAAAACATCTGTGGCCCTACCATGAGTTGATGCAAACTTAAAATATTATAAATTTATATTGCCAACTCGGATAAAAAATACTAGTACTAAAAATACCTAGATAAATTGATGTAATTTTGGTGGAGAATAAATTATTTTCATTTCATTTTAACTGTTTTCGCTACCGTAAACTATCGGATATACTGCTCACAGTCAATGGGAGTCAAAGAGGCCACTTTAATATTGTGCTTAGCTGTCAGAAGTGTTCATAATTGGAATAGGTGAAAAGTACGTAATTGTTTGATAGAGTTGTCTTATTCTATACTTAAAAAAAAAGAAGAAGAAAAATAATTGAACGTTTGTTTTCAGATCGCGGCGGAGGTTTCAGCGCCGCTGGCGCGCACCGACGAGATCGTGATGGTGGGCGACTCGGGAGCCACCGGGGAAGTGGCGCGCCTCGCCAGCGGCCTCCCGCCCGCGCTTAAGACGCTCACCGGGTTCGACCTCAACGCGGTGCTTAAGCGGCTGCACCCCACTGGTGAGACTCTTTATACTATTTTATTAAGAGGCCGGCGAACAGTGAACTTTCTATACAAAGGTAATACCAAAATGATTTGCAAGTTTATCATAAGCGTCTCTTCTTGTGATGCTATTTGAATTAAGACAGTATTTGTCTAGAGTTCTATTAAATATAAAATCCATAATTCCAAACAAAATAAAAAAAATAATTAAAAAAGTGTAATTAGCATTTATTTTGAACAGCTTTAAGATTTGTTTCAATAATTAAATTAGGTACTTAAGTAACATTTATTTGTTATTATTAAGTTATTTATGACTATTTAGTTAGGTACTTATTTGTAATCATAATTCTTTATTTGCGTAAAATAATTGCGTAGTTGTTTTTAAAACAATAGGTACACAACACACAACAACACATCGGCATGCTATAGTTTTTATAATTCCGACCCGAACGCATGATGCACCAAATAAATAATACATAATATCATTTTGTGCGAGCGACACAGACACAGGTCGCGCGCAGCTAGCCCTCGGCCGAGGCAGTTGGCGACGACGCGGACGGTATGCTCCACACCTCCAAACACCAAACACGCACATAGCCGCGGGCGATTTTACAAGCACTTATGCTTAAGTGTTCTTTCTTTTCGCGTTCAACATTTAAATTCAAATTCAAAATTCAAAACTCATTTATTCAGACTAGGCTGTTACAAGCACTTGTGAATGTCAAAGAAGCTACGCCATCGGTTCGCAAACCCTAAGCAAGAAACTCGTCAAGGGCTGCTTTTTTCTCCCTGTTTATTTCATACAGAGTCGTCAAAATTTGAAAAATGAGATCAGCGTTTAAAGTTACGTCATTTTCCATTATAATAATTAACAAAGTTTATTTTCAATGGGTAGGTAAAATAAATTTCAACTAGTTGAGAAATCGCTGTCTACTACTCGATAACGCATAGCTAAGAAAATCATATTGTATGATATGAAGAATTTTAGAGTATATTATTGTGTGTCTAAACTGCGGATTAAGCCACGGCTAGTAATACCGACTAAAGCGATTTACTTTTATCTCCACTTATACCTAAATTCTCTAATTTCCAGAAGACGGTGGCTCGTTGGCAGTGACCAAGAAGAAGGAAGTCACTGTATGCTAAGCGCCGCCGCCTTCATACCGCCTCCCCCGCGCCACTCAGTGCCATAGCCTGTCCCTATCCGTAAGCCCCTCACACACGTTCGTTATTTTACCTTGATATAAAAAATCGATTCGCTATTTTTTTGACGTTTGGTGCAAATAGTTATAAGTATTACAAGATACGATAAGAAAGAGAAGTATTGTAAAATACTTGTTACAATTTTTAGGAAATATCTACTTACCTAAAACTTAGATAGTTATTACATCAGTTCGACGTGAAAAAATAAGGCAAATCGACTTTTTTAATCGAATCATTTTATGACCAACACTTCTTGTGATGTATTTTTAATTCCTCCAGTAAATCCTTGCTGGAACCATCTCTCAATTTTACGCAGTAATTTGTTCTAATTACGCAGCTAAAGTAGTATACATCAATTCAGTATCTTTGATTAATTTGTTTAGTTAAATGGCTGCAATATAATAATTAATAAAAATAATTATTTATTTATTATTATTATTGCTATCAATATTATACAAGGTGTTACAAAAGTACCCCTAATGCCGAATATGGTAGATAGGGACCATCAAACTGAACAACTTTTACTATGGGACCAACTCTGAAATCGCGAAAAAAATCAGCTGTTTCATACATTTTGATATTTTCGTAATTAAATTTTGTATGAAACAGCTGTTTTTTTTTCTCGATTTCAAAGTTGGTCCCATAGTAAAAGTTGTTCAGTTTGATGGTCCCTATCTACCATATTCGGCATTAGGGGTACTTTTGTAACACCTTGTATAACATAATTAGTTCGTGTGTGATGGTCTTTTGGTTTTTTTAATCCAACCTCCACTATAATTTTATTATATTTCTTGTATGAAGTGGCTGGAGTGATAATTATCTTAAAAAGTGTCCATTTTAAATCATAGTGATTTTTTAGTAAACTTCGGTGTAATAGCTACAATTTACTTAAAATTGATCAATGCACTAAGTGTCAAACACAATATTACATTCAATAATTCCTTCACATTATTGTGTCTGTTAAATGGTGGATATCCTTTATGCTTTGCTTACTACCCAGTAAGGTTATGAACAAAAGCGTTTACTCAAATATTAATTACTAATTTTTTTATAATCTTTATCTAATTTTTAGCGTACAATCTTAGTACAAAGTAGCTACTGTAGTTTATTTTCAATGTTTTTTACTTTTTATATATTGCAGAAGTGTCTAACGTGATAATAAATGTCTTAGCATTACTTATTTATTTAAGTACTTATAAGGTATTTGTTTAAAACGAAACATAGTTTCCTAGATAACTGAGGGCTCGTTGGTACGATCATATCTTTTCTGGTCAATATGAAATAGATTTAATGCTTTCCTAAGTTACTAAAGCTAAATTAAAAGCTAATTTTAGGTTTCTTATGTAACGCAGCCCAAGGAATATCAACAGTTGCATTTAAGTAATAATTTATTACGTTGTTGTTTTTTTGTTATTCTACATTAATCACAATTATAAGCGAACTGTAGTGCGACCTGCGACGATTGTATGCTAATGTATATCTTCTTTATAATCATATAATATTTTTCAGGATATTATTATTACAGTACAACTTAAACTGTAGGTAATTTAATAAATTAGATTTTGTACAACTGTTTAGAGCGGTAAACTCGTTTAGACAAGTTTAGGACTACCGTAGGAATTTCGAAGTGTTCTATGTCAAGGCACTGCCGATAATTAGATGAGTACAAACTTATTTTTTTAATATATCTCGTACAATCCAGTTGGTAGCTTTGGAGATTTTCTCTTCGATACTTTAAGAATCTTTTTATAATGATATTAAAAGTAGAGCTTTTGGCTGCGATTGTACTATTTGTGTGAAGTGAAGTGTTAGTGTGTCTTTGCCCTTTTCTTTGTTCTAAAGATGTTGGGAAG
Organism: Catoptria pinella; assembly: GCA_963556745.1. Taxonomy (NCBI): domain Eukaryota; kingdom Metazoa; phylum Arthropoda; class Insecta; order Lepidoptera; family Crambidae; genus Catoptria; species Catoptria pinella. The sequence continues at coordinate 6,744,380 of OY750779.1, forward strand.
GTTGTAACTAATTTCATTGAGACAAATAGGTAAACAATACCATGAATGTTCATTAAAATAAGTTGACATTTTCTTATAATTACAAATTATTATTCTTTGATTCCTTTATTATTTTATTTATAAGTGTGCGTAATAAATGTAATAAATGTTTATTTTTGAAATAAAAGTGCTTTTGCTATTCGATACCTTTAATAACTATTTGTACAGGACAACTCTTATAATTTAAATTGCTTGCTATTTATTTGCATGGTTCGGATTGTACAGCTCTCCTCGTATGTCAGTCTTCATAAGCTGAAATTAAACCGATCATAAAATCATGAACTGAATGAAATAAAAAAACTTAAAAAAATGATATCAAAATTGTCAAAATGCGGTCAAGAGTTGGAGCTAAATATATAAAGGCCTGTTTCACAATTTCCAATTAGCACTCATTTTTAATAGAACTGTATATTAATTCAATTATCTTTTAAATAAGTACCTTAATTGGAACCTGTGTGTGAAACTAGCCCTTTTCATGGGCGTAGCAAAGGGGGGGAGATTTGGGGGTTCAAACTCCCCCCCCCTACGCTTATTTAAGACGTGTTTTTTTGTTAAACATGGACCAACTCCCCATCCCCTCTTTGCCTGAGTTAAGTACATATTTTGTTGGTTTAAGGTGCAAAGCGCTACTTATATCGCATATCACATTGTGCACAAACTGATCGCTCACTCCCTGACCAAGAAAGGTAATAAAATTAGTGGTTTTGTATTCTCACCTCAACTTTCTGTTCGTAGCTAAGTTCAGTCTTGCTAAGCACGTAGGATAGTTTGGCCCACGTGGCTTCCGACGTCATATCAAAGGAGGGTACCACGCCGCATTCTAGCAATAGCTGAAACAGAATACCTTGTCAAGAAATATCAAAAAGGAAAAAGGTAAGTACCTACTTAATATTTTAGAATTGACACTTTAAAGGCCTTGGAACCGTTTTTAAAAAAATACTGTATCGAGTACTTTTACGCGCGTATTTTTTCTCGATAGATGTTCGTGCCATCGTAACAGCTATTGTTCGATTAAATTTTATCACGGATCGATCTGCTTGGATTAACCCATAATAACGCCATAAGTCTGTCTTTGAAAATAAACAAAACAAAAACTAATATCTCGCTGTAACAACACTGATTATATTACTTATGAAGGCTGTATAATAATATTTACCAGGCCAGTCTCATACAGGGGCTTTCCGAGGACAGTTCCGTTGATGCACTGGGTCACGTTCACCACCAGAACCTTGTTCTTCACGGCCCTCTCTATCTCTTTGTAGATCTCTTTCCGTTTAATAGGTATGTTCCCGTTTCCGTATGTTTCTAGCACCAAACCTGTGTTTAATGAAATTGTTTTATATTTTAATAGTTACTTGATCCCTAGATGATCCTATGTAAATATGCAAAAAAATAACAATAGCACATCACAGGATTTATAGGTGATTACACAAACAACATAACATATTATACAATGATATTAAAAACTTTTTTTATATAATTGATATTTTACGATTACTTAGATTACTACGTTATAAATTAGAACGTGTTTTAATTATCAAACTCAATCCGAAATGTGTTTTTTATCAAATAAAAAAACCACTTGGCACGACAGTCAGTTAAAGAAGTCGAAGATAAGGCTTGACTTAAAAGGTATTATAGAATAATAACTTTTGTAATAATAATATTAATAATAATTATTATTAGTTATTAGTCATGTCAAAAGGCCACGTTGTTATGGCGGAAAATCGTCTTAAAGTAATTTGGGTATCCCTCGAAAACAGTATATTTTTCTGGATCAAAGGTACCTTATGTACTTTTCTGTACCCCTGACAATTTGTATGCGAAATTTCATGATGATCGGTTGAGTAGTTAAAACGTGAAGGCGTAACAAACAAACATACTTTCGCATTTATAATATTTGTAAGGATAAGGAAAGGACAATTATGAAGAAATTATGTTTTGTTTCATTTATCCTCTTCGAAACGGAATCTTTAAGATACAAATTAAATACTGACCTTCCATCCCCCCACACGCCGCTCTGATAATCTCCGGTGTAATAGTGGGTGCGACCTTCAACACGTAGACCTTCCTGGACAGCTTGTCGTGAACCCTGCACTCATCAGGCACCGACCCTGGCGGGTGGATCAACATCTTGGGGTCTACCTCCAGGGTGGTTTTAGCTTCGAGTAGAGGCGGAAAGTTAGGTGAGTCGAACGCGTAGATGCGGGTGTTTGAGACCTTTTTTACTCTGTACAAAGGGGGAAAGATTTATACAACGTGTTAATGAATAAACGCAAAACATCCTAAAAAAAAAAAAAAAAGGTGGTGATTGTGCTCACGAACATGAACAACTTTTACTATGGAACCAACTCTGCAACTCAACAAAAAAAAGTCAGCTTTTTCATACAAGTTGTCAATACCTACTCGACCAGTATGTATGGAACAGCAGATTTTTTTTCAGTTGCAGAGTTGGCTCCATAATAACAGTTGTTCATATTCATGAGCATAATCACCACCTTAGAGGTTGTGCGTTTATACATTAACACGTTGTATATGTAAGTAATCATCTAGACTAGATACATATATTGGGATGTCTTTAACTGTAATGGGGAAGATGTAAATGAAAATTTATCCCCTTTTTTTAGCCTTAACAGAAACTTTAAGCAATTATAAGAATAACTGTGAAAAAATTATGTTGATATCACGTAAATTGAATTTTTTATAAGCAAATCAATTTGGGAGCGCGCGAAAACTGATTGTGCCTTTCGAGTAATGGCTGTGACGTCACATCGCCGGTTGTGCTACGGGCGGCCGGCAGCGGGGTATGTGGTAGCTTAACGACAGTATGTGATTGTAGGTTCTCTGTAAACGTACTTTTGTTTATTTTGATACATTTGTTTTGTTATTTTATTTTAAGACTATAGTCAATCTTTGTGGTAAGTATACCAACCAACTAACATTGTATTAGTAGTACATAACGTTATATTAGTCACGTAAAAATACATGTAAGTATTTTTCATACGACCTCTGTATTTTTCAATAAAGTACAGAAAGTTTACAAGAGTTCTTCAGATGTATCTTTCGCAAGCTAACGATTTTTACACGTAGGTATTTTTCGATGTATTTTTCGCATTATTAATTTTAACTAGTTCTTATTAGGTCGCTATCTCGTTTATTTGTTTTTGTCTGACCACTGAAGAAGGCCACAGGAACTCTGTAATAACACTATACAACTCCATCGAGTTTGGGTTCATTTGATTCGCTTTGACAAGTACCTACTCTGGTGGGAGATGGTTTCCAGGGTCTGATGATGGAACCGGAAGAAGGTCACAGGAACTCTGTAATAAAACGATACAACTCCATCGAATTTGGGCTCGTTTGATTCGTCTTGACCCTAGTCCTAGACGATTTCGTCGTTTTATTACAGAAATCCCATGGCCACTGATTGGCCACCTTCTGGCTCCATCATCAGAAATTGGATATCATCTAGAACCAGAGTCCTTGTCAAGACGAATCTAACGAGCCTAAATTCGATGGTGTTTCATCATTTTATCACAGAGTTCCTAATAATTTAAAGTCTAATCTGCCCACTGATAATATATTAAAGGGCTGCAGTATTTTGACTGTACAAAGGTAGCATAATCTAGGGTGCTACTTATACCCTGCATAAGTCTGATTGCCCTTATTTGTCCTATATTTGGTAAACAATCTTCACCCAACTCTTTAATCATTTATAAAATACAACAAATGGTTTTCCACACATACGATAGAATACGAAAGATATCATTATTTATTAATGAAAATTTGATTTAATAAGTTAACATATTTTTTAACTGCGATTTAATTATAATAGACGTATGACAACTGTCAAAAACTGTTACCTAAAAAACCCCCACACAAAAAAGGTTACTTTTAAAAATTAAAAAATAATATCATCAAGTCATAAATAGATTTATGAAAAAATCGTAGACGTCGGGGGACCGCTAAGTATGGATTTAGATCTAAGCTCGTCACATGTCTGGACTGATAGGTAAACTGTTAGGTATCTGTATGGGGGGTTTGTTTATTAAGAGTTAGCTTTTTGTGTCGGGGTTTTTTTAATTTTTAATTTAAGTTTTATTTCAAGCTTTTTAAACTGAATTTTTGGCGGCCATTTTGTTTTTTTTTATTGCACCTGAATTTGCCCAGGGTGTATATTATTTTAGTCAAAGCACCATCTCTGTATATTTTACCGTTTCGCAGGCAGTTGACCATCTCCATAATGGCTAAATGGATTTCCATCAAACGTGGCACCATCAAACCACCTCGATTAGATTAGCTTTCAATAAAAAAAATGCATTGAAAAAAAGACAAGTAAGGATAAACAGACTTTATATGATTGTCTTTTTCAGACGAAGTTTTTTTCGAAAGTTACATGTATCTTACACGAAAGATTCGCTATTTTCAACGCTAAATTTAGTACATTGAGGTACTATACATTAGCTGTATGGTATTCCAATCCATAATTCCAAAAATATATATATAAATCTAAAAATTAGGTTCAGCAACAGCACGAGTTCGTTAGCGCGCGAACATCGCGGAGGACGTAACCGGCGAGGTGACGTCACGCGTTGAGCGGTCAACTTCGAGCTGATTTTAAAAACATTCAACTTTGAAAATTAATAGAAAATTCAATTTTTGAGATATCGAAAAAATTCTTTCACTAGTATTTTTTAGATTTTATGTTTGATTTTTCTACATTATAAAAAAAATACACTCATCTTCCCCATTATGGTAGTTTTACTGCCAATTTCGTATTAGTTTATAAATTACCATTTGGCTTTTCTGTATAGCCTCCCTACTCAAATGCCCAACATTCTATGCGTTTGAACGCTACGCTTACTATTAAAGTTTAAATATGATTAATATTCGATTAAATCACATGTCACAATTTTATGTCTAAGCGTAGCGTTCAAACGCATAGCAGTGGCGTAGCATGGGGGAGGCGGAGGGTGCGGTCCGCACCGGGCGGCACTTTGCCGGGGGCGGCACTGCGGAGGTGGCAGTTAGAAAAAAAAATTGAAATTTAAAAAAAAGTTAATTTCTTTCAGTGTTTTTTTCGTCATTTTCGTTCGTTCAGAGCGTTCGTGAAGTAGGCGATTTCTCCATTATTCTATTACGTTTTCTCTGTAATTTTTCTGTGATATTCTACCTATGTCAAAAAATGTTAATTTCACTTTTCAATTCAATAAATCATTCAATAAAACTAATAAAAGTACTCTTTTTACCATGCCCAAATTTTTTATAATGGATCACAAAAATAAGAGGGCGGCAAATTTGGAATCCGCACCGGGTGCTAGTGACCTATGCTACGCCACTGACGCATAGATGGCCATTTGAGTAAGGGGCATGTAGTTTATCTATAGCCGGTACAACTGCTCAAATACTTTTCTTACCTGGTTCCTCTGAACAGTTTAGCTCCAAAGAACACTGTGACTTCAGGAATGTGTTGAGTGGCGGCTATAAGGAGAGCGCAGAAGAAGTTGTTGTTGCCGTCACTGCGGGGTTGGAAGATCGGCACCTGAAAGCCACGAATACGATGTTACAACCTCCCTATGATGAGTAAGTGACTTGATAAATTATGAAACAATGGGCTTGGGAACAGTTCTTTTTATGTATACCTATAGCCTTTCTACATACCTACTTCACAATAAATTGTTAAAGATACACGTGTTATTGTTTTCGTGATAGGCACTGAGGAAGTAATCACTACCGTGGTGACAGGCAGGAAGATACGATGTCGTCATCGGATTCCATTCTCTCGCTGGGCTCGTTCGGAAAGGACGCATGGCGCTGACTCGCGGATGAAAACGTAGTAGTGTTTAAGCAGATTAATTATTTACAATAATTTTGTAAATACTTATCGTATCGAAGTGAAATAAAAACAGTTGGTTTTGGAATTACGGCAAAAAAAAATATTTAAGTAAAGAAAATTTAACACTTTCAGAAGAAGAACAAAGTCAATCATATTAACCTGCGCTCCCGTGAGGACTACGGTCTTCCCAACAGTCTCCAGCATAAAGGACAGGATGGAGCCGCCGTAAGCCGTGGTGTCGGTGCCGTGGAGGAGCACGAACCCATCGTAGTCGTGATAGAACCTCTGGAATATAAAAACTGATCGTACCAAAATCGCTGAGTGTAGCGCTGATGAATAATGACCTGTGATAATGATAGTTGCTGCGCGCTGATCGCGCTGACGCGAACTCACGCAATAACAGAGTCTACGCGGCGGTCAGCACTGAATTCATGATACGCGACCGTCATCAGTGCAAGAGGAATTCAGGCCTCTGTGATTTCTTATGTCGTCCGTATTTGGTTTTCGATACATTGACATGATTGGTTGGCTTGGCGCCATGTAAAATCGTTTCAATTTAAGTGGTTTAGTTAGACAAAAATTGAGTCACAATCTATTCAGATTTAAACAATTCTTACATTTGCGCGAGATAATTTTAAACTGAGGAGAAATATATAAGTTCTCACTACGAGCATCGTGAGTTTTGAGCAATCAAAGGCTTCGAAATATATATGTATGTAAGTATTAGTACTTTATCTGGAGAGGTAATGACTGGTTCAAATAACATACCTTTACATCGCGAGCCATTTTGATCCAATCGTCGAGTGTGAAGTCTGAAGAATCTTTAAGTTCATCGTATTCATGTATTTTATATAACACTTTAATTTCTGTGTCTTTGCCATCTGAAAAATATTTTTTTTTAAAGTTATTAAGTATGTGAATTCTTGCGTCAGGAATTTAACTTCTTACCCCATTACTAATGAAGATTGTATTGCAGATGTATAGTTACACAGTGTTTTGTCCCTTTCTTATTCATGTCAAACTTAAATAGTTTGACAGAGAGTAACCATTGTGTAACTATACATCTGCTATACAATCTTTATTAGTAAGGGGGTATATAGGTAATGTTTATTGGAGTTGGAGGACTCTACCTGTGGTGTTTTAAAAGATCAAGAAAAGTCCAACGGCTTTTATGTTGCTCATAGATCTAATTTTTTTTCTGTCTTACCAGGTAAAGCTAAGTAGTCAGCCAACTCTGTTCTCGCAAGATGCTGCTTCCAGTATTCCTCGTCATGCAACTGTGGCAGCTTGCGAATTACTTGCTCTATGTTCTTCTGTGGTACCAACACTGAAAACGACGATAACAATCAAGTAAATCTTTTACTATGTATCGACCTCAGCCATTTTTTAAAATGTCCCCACAAGTCTTCCTTATGGGTGAATAAGGAGGATGGGCCATAACTCACCACGCAGGCCCAATGCGGATTGGTGGGTGTTAACGACTGCAAATGCAGTCGGCACCAACGGCTTAACGTGTTTTCCGTAGTACGGAGGAACTTGAGATAATAAACTTTTGATATCCATCCTATGGCCGACCCTTGCGTAAGTTGCATAACCTCTAGGCCAGGCACTAAACCACTGGGCCACCGAGCTCCTCGTGGCTCGTACTAAGTATATATTTTTTTAATAACTTAAATATATTGCGGAATGGTACATCGGTTTAGTTGCAGTAGTAGAAATGCAAAAGTCTAGAAATATATTATACTCTGGTCCTTATTTTCTCCCACGTGCGCTAATCGGGGAATTCGTTGTCAGTCAGCAAATAAGCCAAATTCTCCCCAGCGCTTGTTTGTCCTATCTACCATTGGCCACATTTGGGGCGCATTCTTTTCTTTATAAATTTGTTACAAGATTCCAGCATACTACACTTAGCCAATTATTTTATTTAAATTAACAGAAACATATAGATTTAAATTAAATAAGTGGCTAAGCACAATATACTAAAATTATGTCACAAATTAACATAGAGAAATCCACGCCAAAAATATTACCAATAGCAGATAGGACAAACAAGCACTGAGGCGATAGGATGGAATGAGTCTAACTAGTGACCAAATACCTGACTAGAGGGACACAAGTCTGCTAATTTAAGAATGTGTCAATAGAATATTTTGACACGTTTATATAAGAGTTGCTTTCCTAAAGTTTTAGCATTTTATAAATAAAATAAAAAACAAATAAATAGACGAACATAGAACCTCCTCCTTTTTTTGAATTCGGTTAAAAAGTAGGTAGTTAGCATATTGGATGCAAAAATATACAACTAAATTAATAACTCCCCGTCTAAATAATTTATTTTCCAAAACTTTTATGAATGGGCGATAAGATAATAGTGATCCTTAGTACTAATTTGTTCATCAATAATAAAATTTGATGTGAGTAAACAACTGTTATCTGAGTTCACACGGTAGTAGTGACGCTTGCAAACAAGGAAAAAAACGTAAGTTTTTACGCAACATTATCTCACAATATGTAAGGTGTACTCAAAATAAATAAAATATAGGTAATTTGATAATCTAACGTCTTGCAATACTTAAAATATGCCCGGGTTTACACGAGCTTAGCTACTAATGATTAGTACTTGTCTGTCACTAACAATAATACCTTCCATGTAAACATATACGGCATTACCACAAAAGATTTTAAAACACTGTTAAATTTAGACACTGTTTAAATGTGATGCTGTCTCATTCAAACAATATTGTCAAAAGAGTGACAGCATCACATTTAAACAGTGTCTAAGTTAAACCCTTGTTGAACAGTGTTTTAAAATCTTTTGTGGTAAGGCCTATACTGACTAAACACTTGTTCAGTATGTTCACACACAAGGTATTAGTGATAAATGTCGGTACGTAGGTACTAAGCATTAGTAGCTAAGCTCGTGTAAATCGGACAATAAATACTGAAAAATACAAACTACATGTTACTCGCCATGAATATTAATTGAGCGACAATAACCTTATTTGTCTCATGCATTTTTTTATAAAGTAATCTAAAAATCTCAAATGTCAACCAAAAGTTAAAATCTTGGTTAGCGTTCTAAGGTGGCTCTATACTAGGACCTATTTTGGTGCGAGCGATTTTTCAAAACTCGTGAAATAATCATGAATGAAATTAAATATAGGGAAAAAAATTACAATACAGCTGATTGTTATCTTTGTGATTGATTACTGTTATCTTTGTTCACACGGTCGGTACTTCAAGATCGGGCCGGCTGCAAACGAGGAAAATATTCTGCATCTTTACAACAAATACGGAATGTTACATGAGTCGTAGGTTAGGGAGGTTAAGATAATAATACTTTTTCTAATAATGATAAGAAACAAAGAAAAAAAAAATTCTGTGGTCTGAATAGTTCTGTAGGGCATTGTTATAATGTTATGCTAAACAAGAAATGTCAATAAATAAATAAACTAGTGGCTCCGTGAGCTGTAGATCTCGCGTTAAAAAGTTGCTTAAATTGTATGTTGTTTAAAAACAAATAAATAATATTATACGCAGTCATAAGTTCTGTCACAACCTCTTTATTTTCAAATTTCGAATATTGGCCAGAAAGGTTTTGATTGATTTTGAAGTATGAAGTTTTGAGTCTTTTAAAAATAAAAAACAAAATTTGCGTTGCACCGCACTAACAAAAAGCTTTGTGTTATTTTTGAACATTTTTCAAAACTGCCGAAATATGTATTTTTTACATATCTCTGTCATTTGAAAAATCTGAATCGACCAAAAACTTATATATAATAATCAAACCTGCTCACAAAATTTCACAAGAATCGGTTGAGAAATAATGCGACCTGTAGAGAAGAACAAACGGACATCCGGACATCGGAAGGACATATAAAGCATTTTTGCCTAAGCTGAACCAGAGACGCTTCGCGCTCGCTCGGTCAATAAGATTTATCTTTTTTATATCTCACAAAAAAAGATTAAGCTACAAAATATTTTTATGAAAACATTTGAATTGAACATTTTATTTCAGATGCTTCTAAACTGCTGCTGCTTCTAAATTTAGATAGCAGACCTTCCAATTGTTTAAAACAGGTGATAGATTATAAAATAATTCGACGTAGGTAACATTCTCAAAAGTATGAAAATGATAGAAGTAGGTATGTATTACCGATTTGATCTATTTACTTACGACACACTTAGCATGATTAGTGTTTTACCTTTTGATCTTTCTTTGAAATTATATACTTATTTATTTATTTAAGATATTTGGGTTAACAACAGCTTAAAACTACTTAAATTACTACATGAAATTTACAAAGAGTAAATCCGAAAAACGCCATCCTCGAATTACTAAAAAAGCATTAACAAAATTACTAACAAAAGTTTGCAATACTATACTAATTCTGTGACAATAATACTTTCATTATACCTAATATAACGCGAAATATTATTGTGTGTCTATTGTCATGAAATTATTAATTGAATTAAAATAATACAATTACTTAACAAACAATGTAACATTATATTTTCATTAATAAATTTACGAGACGAGAGAGATCAAAATTACTTGATGGGTTCGTACATATTGATATACTACAAAGTTATTTCTTCTTGGTAAGTTTTAACATCGTCAATAATCTTCTTCACATGCTACAATCCAGAAAAAATCAAGGGGAAAAAACTACTTGTAGCTACGATGCTACGAAGTGAGTAGCTAAGATGCTACGACAAAACTTTCTAAAGAAATCGCAAACTTTTTCAAAATGGGAAACAAATGTAGAAACTTAACTTACCTCCTTTTTCATTTTTCAGCATTCCGAACGTGCCCCCCGTGTATATAGCCAGTAGACGTTTTGTTTGCACCATTTTTTCTAATTATTTTTAATTAAAATTAACGCAACAAAATATTGGTTTACTTCTCGCTAATGTCGCTAACCTATAAATGATCGCTCTTGTATGAAAGATAAAGTTGTCCCACTTTTATATGTATTTAAACGATATAAGATATTAAGAGACGTGCGGAAAATAATGATAGTCAATGTTATCCTCTTATCAGTGTGTTTAAACATAATATAACGTAACTGATAAAGATTATTAACTATATAACTCATAAGATGTAGTTTAAGGAAAACGTTTTTCTAAATTATTTTGTTATCTTGAAAATCTTTACGGGTAATAAAAATAATTATTTTCCACAAAAAAATATGAAGGAGGTTAAGGGTAGGGTTTGAACCACTGCCTGCCTTGCACGGCCCTGACAAGTTGGGGAGACGGCCAAAATTACCCGGCCGCGTGTATAGGATCCCTTGTTCACCACGTCCCCGCATAGAGAGACGAAATCGCATGGGGTTTCCCACGCCTAAACATCAGAAAACCCTTGTTCACTGCGTCTACTATAGGTGACGAAATCGACTAGGCTTTATCGCGTTATTTCGTGTAATTTCATTAGAAAACCTTGCTCACCACATCCCCAATGAGTGACCAAATCGAGAGGGGTTCACGTTGACTTTTTTGCTAGAAAGCCCTGTTCGATTCGTCACCTTTTATTGAAAGAGACTTTAAATTACTTTTGTTATAATCAGTTCATCATCTTGTATTGCTGTTTTAGTTGAACAGGAGCTACCAGCTAACGCATCGAACTTCGGAAAGTCTGCCGGGCTTCAAATTAAAACACAAAAATCGAGCCCTAATCGGGTCAAAATGGCGAACCCTAATTTATGATGTCACACGAACATCGATATTTTCTAAACTACAATACTAATAAGTTGAAGCCCGGCAGACTTTCCGAAGTTCGATGTGTTAGCCGGTACGGCCCCCTGTTCTACTAGAACAGCAAAGCAAAGAAATGAAACCGGTAGGTCTGGGGACAGCCTAAGAGAGGAGGCCCGGGCACCCGGGCAGGCCGCTATGTCGCTGCGGTGCCTACTACAATGGGCCTCCACTAGCCTTTCGGCGACGACCAATAGCGGCAAGAGGGTAAGTTCCGTAGTTTTTTTTGGGTATTCCCCCCTTCCGAGATCCCAACGAGCCCCTTGGCTGGGTGGTGTCACGGGAGACGGTCTTGGAGGGAGCCGCAACGTTGAATGTTGCGGTCCCCTCCTAGTGAGTACCACATTTCGAACCTCCTGCTCACCTGCGAGGGGGGATGCGTAAATGCATTTTCTTCGGCATAAATATATAATAAAAATTCGGAAACAATATCTATAAAAAACATAATAAAATATAAAGTAGTAGTATAATAAGTCTAAGTTCTGGCGTGTTTCGAAGCTTGTTTATTGATTATTATCTATCAACTATGAAAGTGTATAATACAAATTGAGGAAAATTTGTGTGTTTTCGTTTAATATTCCACTTGGGAACATTGTCTTTCTTCATAAGATTAAATATCAATCGTTTCCGTTTCAATTTTTAACAGAGATAGTCTGATAAGTCGATATCTGACTCTTAACGATATACCTAATTCTATGATAATTCACAAACTGCTAGCTAAATCATTGTCTGTGGTTGGGTTGAAATTTTTTTTATTGCTTTGTGAAAAAAGTTCTTTTACGCTGCCAAGTTATGAAGTGCTATAAGCTACGGTTCGCGCAATATAACCTGAACACAACCATAGACAATGCTTTTCTGATGAGAGGATGTATCCACAGAAGTCTCCGCTTCGCGACAGCTTGACGAATATAACATTCTCAAGATGTTTTATGGTTATCTAGTATTTTACATCCTTTGTCAATTTTTACCTAATAAATAGTTCAGATAGTTCAAGTAAGTCTTAAGAATTTAACGGTCGTTAAGGAAAAGGAGTTGATAACAATATCCAATGACAATACAATGTTACTTGATCGTCTCGCATGATCTGTAAAGAAACTACTTACTTAAGCCTTGTGTATCCTCTTCTTGCCAGGTAAACTTATCAAATCAAATGAATATCAAAACATCGATCTATGTTACGTTTTCTGAAATTAATTTGCTTTGAATTTGTTTTATTCATTAGTTAGTACGGATGGTGGCAGAGGAAACTGCTGGAATCAGCCATACCAAAAATTCATTCTTAAATTCAATACGCGCATGTTCGAGAATTCACCTTTGTTTATGATTATGTGGAGCTCGGTGGCGCAATGATTTAGCGCCTGGCCCTGCGATTGTGTAGTTTTAAGCAACTTTCGAAAGGGTCGGTCATGGGATGGGTGACCAAAAATGTTTTATCTTAAGCTCCTCCGTGCTTCGGAAGGCAAGTTAAATCGTTGGTCCCGGCTGCATTTGCAGTCGATAACACCCACCAATTCGCATTGGTCCCGCATGGTGAGTTATTGAAGGCCCACCTCCTTATCCACCCATAAGGAAAATCTGTGCCCCAGCAGCGGGGACAATAAAAATGGTTGATGTCGATTAAAAGCATCCAGTATAGGCGGGTATAGCCTTGAAAAGCTTGAGTTAAAAAAAAATAGCTGATGTCGATATGATTATCAGCTTTTGTATCTCTTCATCATAAGAGAAACAAAAGGTTATTATCTATTAAGTTTCTGTTATTTTTAATTCTCTTTTGATAAACAAAACACTGCTTCTAATTTAGTATATTACATTAATCTTTATTAATTTAATTACAGTTATCACAATGTTAGTTTCAGTTATTTATGATCAACAACAATAATACTGGTATCAACAAGGTTTTCGCTATCAAGTGTGTTGCAGACGAATCGTCATCATTTTCATTTTCATCTATAATAGTCGTGTTTGGATTGTCTGGTTCTTCAGTCGTAATAATTACGTCTGGTAAGTTATCTTTCGAGAACACCCTTCCCCATACAGCAAAACTATATAGTTCCTTGTCACTTCTGTCCAAGAACAATGAGTATGTTGTCCTTGGTCCGTTCCTGTCTTCACTGTATGTGTAGTATTCGGGCTCTAAAGGCATGATCGATGTGTCCAGAGACAGAGGGAAGAAGACAGTGTCTCTAGCTTCTACTTCAGGTTCCATGACCGATGTCGGCACTGTAGCGATGATGTTCAGCTCGTGAAAGACTGCTGTGGATTTCGGGTTGTAATTGGAGAATCTGTAAAATATAATGGTGCGTGTACTGTGTGTATAAAACAATACTGATGATGATGAGGTTAGGTAGGTACTAAATAAAATCGCGATCAAAATGTCACAATGCTAATGCCGTCCGGTTGTGATACATTATACCACACCGTCAACTGAAAGGTGCTTGAAAATAAGGTGGCATATGATATACAAGGTGTTACAAAAATACCCCTAATGCCGAATATGGTATAAAAAACAGCTGTTTCATACAAAAATTAAAATCGAAAATATCAAAATGTATGAAACAGCTGATATACCATATTCGGCATTAGGGGTATTTTTGTAACACCTTGTATATATGACCCTTGAAATTGACCAAACATTATGTGTTCACTGAGAATATCCATCAATGGCAGGATAATTTTGCTGATTCACAAATCGTCCACCAGTTAGGGCACTACCGCTAACTTGGCGCTAGTATAGATGTAGACTTGTCATTTTGTTGTTTTCTATCAATTTTTGGATGTTAGAAGCGAATTTTCCTAAATATCAATTTTTCTTCAAACACTGTTTGGTTTGCTTCAATTTTTAATTCGTTTACTATCCAACTTCCATAATAATTATTATTATCAACCATTTTTAAACATAATAGAAAAATTACCGGGAATATAACCCCTAATGTATACGTATAAAAGGTCTCCATCTACAGCAGCGCCACCAAGTGGGATACATTTTGTGGCATCCTGACAATAACAGCTCTAGTCAGAATTTCTTGCCAGGTTTTCCCAAGCAATAGTGTAGATTTTGACATTCACGTGCTTACAAATCAGCCTCATGAACAGAACAAATGTAATACTTTGTAAGATTTTTAGAAGATTAGAAGACCAGTATTTCATTACCGTTTTCCACAAGTATCGATGGTGTCCCCAGAACATGCGATCACGGAGCATGCGCGCACGTACCCATTAGCCACGCCTGTGTAACTACGGATGCCATCGAATACAGCCGCCCGATACCTGTATCTCTGGAAACAGATTAAAATGTAATTTAAAATACTTATTAAATGCTAAAGTAGCACAGAGGGCAATGAAAAGAGCTATGTTAGGAATTACATTGCTCGACCGTATTCCCAACGACCGTATTCGGCGGATGACTGGAGTAAGAGATGTTGTGGACACGATAACTCGGCAGAAGTGGAAATGGTCGGGACTCATAGCCAGGACTGATCGGTGGACCAAGAAAACATTGGAGTGGCGACTATGGTCAAACACGCGTGGAAGAGGTCGCCCGCCACTATGCTGGGTGAATGACGTCATATATAGCACGCTGGCCGATCGGGGCCAGACGGTTGAGGCATGGTCTGGTCTACCGGTCATTGTGTGTAGAATCTGTATATGTTAGGTATACTCACAGCACTTAAATAAGCACTCGATATTCTGAATGACCATTATTAATACCGCCCGCCGCCGCCGGCGCAGTGGTCAGCTCCCGGGTGTAGTGGTTCACGAGTGAGGGGTCTGTGATCAGCGCCAGACTGTTGTGGTCTACGGCTCTTTGTAAATAGAATCTGCATGTTGGGTATACTCACAGGGACATCGTTCTCTAGCTCACTGTAAGTCATGTTGATCTTAAATAAGCACTCGATATTCTGAGTGGCCATCGCGAACACCGCCAACTCAGTGGTCAGCTCCTGGGTCAAGTGGTCCACTAGTGAGGGGTCCGTGATCAAGGTCAGACTATCGTGGTCTACTGGGTCATCATGGATGGGGCCTGGGGACGACGTAGTCACCTGTTGAAAACAAATATTGTTATTAGAAGGCACATGAATATGGGTTTATTTATTGGTACGCTATAATGGGTGTTTCAGGTGGAATTAATAATAATTTATTTAATACTCAGATATTACAATCCATTTTTGTTAGTAACAATTCACTTAAATCGTATGTTAGTATATCAGGGCATTATTAGAATAAAATTTCAAAATAATTCAAAATAAATTCAAAATAAATATAATTAATTATGATCTTCACCCGTGCCCCCGACTGGACAGTGTCTTGCGACGCTATTCAATCAAGACACGAATAAAAGCCCTCATAACATTGGAATTATATTTCTCGGCTATGACTTTTAGGATACCGTTGGTGCTGTTACGAATTCTATTGAGTAATGATGCCTCCATAAACATCGTCGAGGCACTACAGAAGCGGGGCAACCCCAACAGCATCCTAAACCCATTATTATACTGCACGCGCAACGCATTAAGCGATCTTTTTGTACAGGAAAACCACAGGCTGCTCGTATAAAAGGATTGGCAGTAAGCTTTAAACAATGTGATTTTAACTTGATTACTACAACGCGCAAACCTCCGAGCGAGCATATTGGAGCGGACCGCCAGCGCCCTGCGCTCCCTGTCAATATCTAATTGGTCGTCAAGGTCCTCAGTAACATAATGACCAAGATACTTAAACTGTCGAACCCGCTTTAATTCGATACCATTCAATTTTATAGCGGGTACAGTTAACGGGCACTTACCTCGGGCCTTGAAATTACATGGCTATTCTACCCTTTTCATGTACCTACAGTAGTATTGCCATAACAGCAATGACACTCTATGCAAGCCTTTATTTTCATATAAACATCGTCTGTGAATAATGTCCACAGAATATTGTTAATTTTAGTGGTTTCGTTTATTTGTAAATAAAGTACCTATATAAGGTGGAGCCAAAATAAGTACCAATACTTCAGGGGATGGTCAGGTCAAATGTTTAGAACACAATGGTGAAGAAAATATTTGTAATTTTATTTTATGTTTTGATTATCGTGGTCGATTCGTTCAGCATTTATAAATAAATAAATAAATATTTGACAATATCACATACATTGCTCCGATTCCAAAGTAAGTAGCTAAAGCACTTGTGTTATGGAAATCAGAGACAACGGTGGTATCACAAACACCCAAACCTGAGCCAATATAGAAAAGTTCATTTTCTAAATTGACCCAACCGGGACCTCAGAGATGGCGTCGCCTTGAAAACCACGGAGGTCATCATTTAACTAGACAACCCAAAACGCAAAAACTATAGAAGTAGCTGGCTTTACCGCGCACTCCCGCGCCACACCGTTTGGTCAAACAAAAAAATGAAAATTAAATAAGTAAAAAATATTTACCAATGTGTTCTAAACACTTGACCTGACCTTCCGCTGAAGTATTGGCTCTTATTGTGGTTCCACCTATATGGAGTAAAAATGTACCTGTCCAGGTATTTTCGGAACAGTAGCTATAAGCAGTTTGGAAGTCGGCACACCAGGCATGACGCTCACCAATGCACCAGCCCTGCCGGAGAAAATACCCGATCCTGAAATAACAAAGTTGATTATATTAGAAAAATTACTAGAAAAGATCGATTTACCCGTTGCACCTCAGACAAGGATCTTGCCATTGCCCACAATATCTTAATATAAAAAAAGGCATTGTGAATGCACAAAATCTCAACTTTATTATAATAAAGTTGGCCAATATCGGTCATTTTGTGGGATCCCTAACATCTTTTATTCTTTAATTTTTTGGCAGCGTGATCAGGAAGGTTAAGACCGACTTTTTTGTAGGACTTGTGCGTTGTAATTCATATTTTGTTTCTCTATCTTTTGTTTTCATAAAGGTACCTTACTTTTATATTTTGCCTCAATTATTTATTTACAAACTAAGCATAACAAGGAAAAATGAAACTGATAAAAAAAATAGTAGTAATTTGTGATAACGATGATGACAAGTCTAATGTTCATCATGTAAATTATGATCAGTGTTGGTGTGATGTTGACCACCGACAACAATGACTCAGGGCAGTAAAAAAGTAAAATGAAAAAAAAAAATTAGTATGTGTTTGGATTTCCACCTGCACTTCCAACTCGAACATTGTTGGCGCCAGCTGCCAGGAAGTTCACGTTCATAGCAAAAGCATACCCTTCCTGGATCTGCACAGCTGAAAACAAAAAATATTAGGATAGGTATAAAAAATCTTTTTAATTAACTTATATCGATGTTTTAAGACAATTAAATTTTTTGTCTATCAAAGAAGATCTAGAAACTTAGCCATTAACTACGAGTAGGTGGGTAAACACTAGTATTTAGATTTTTTACCTTTTTTCAAAACGTATTATAGTGATAATAACTGGGTACTTATATAAATGCCCTTACCAGTCAAATATGGCAATTCCGAGAACCACATGGTAGTGAAGATGACGTCAGTGACTTTCAGCTTGTCGACCACTTGTATCGCCGGGACCTGGAACTGCAGGTCGAAGCAGATGAAGTGCGCGAACCTCACACCGAAGTCGGTTGTGAACTCGCCCAGGTCGGGCCGCAGGGCGGGCGTGCGGGTCGGCTCCCCGAACAAGTTGATCTTACGATATCTGATGGAATTCAACATTCGACAATCATTATACCACAATATTACAATTCATACGAGTAGTGCAACGAAGTACTAGGATAGGTTAGACTTCTAAAGAACCAAATCACAAGACCGTACAATCATCCATCAAGTAGTGTGAAGTCTTGGCTCTCGAGGGGTAAAGCTATGAGATGGCCGCAGGACCCACCGGGTTTGCTCTGGTGCTCTGACTTTCAGTGTAGGTTGTTCGGAGTCCCATAATTTCCAAAAAATGTAATGGGATTTCTAAAAATGATCCGCCATCTTGAGGAGTGATTGCACCTCGTAAAGTTGTGTTCCGCAGTGGGAGAAGAATTCTTGGGGATTTATGGTGAACATACCTGTCTATAACAGCGCCGTTTCTATCGAAAACCACGTTAGTGTTGAAGAGGTAGGTTGTATTATTTGGGCAGTATTCTTCAGCTGGTGGCGTATTGCAGGACATTATCTCCTCCACATTGATGACAACGTAAATTGCGTGCTCCCGCGCTGCTTCTGATATGGCCACTAAAACCTGTAAGCAAGTATGATAAATATTATAGACCATTGATTTAAAAAGTTAAGAAATTTTTACAGAGGCCAGTTACCGGATGGGTGACCACGGAAGTTTAATATTCGAACTTCTCTTAATGCTGGGTTCAAAATGTGATAGCGGCTTTCTACCTACTCATTACAAATACAAATATCTTTATTGCCTCATGAGTTTTACAGGGTGGTAAATATTAGGAATTATCATATTAAGTACTCACTTATATATATCAAATACTAATAACATATAACTACATATAGGTTAGATACAATACATCTTTGAAAATTATCATTTACAAAACTCGAAAAACTCCTGCATAGTTTAAAAACAGTTTTCCATTAAATGAATGAATTTGTTCATTTATAAGCATATTGAAAGACTATTTAGTTTCATCTTTAATTAATTTGGGAAGTTTATTCTATTGTTTTTTATGGCGCTAACATGTTCACATTCATAAAAGGTTCTATTTATGCTATGTACCTACGGCTAGGAAATGAAATGGTCAATTGCAAGTGGACGTCATTACCTCATGGTATAATTCAGGGTTCAATGCTGGCACCGGTTCATCTTTCAGGGCACCGTATATGGGCACTTCTATTGATTGCTGACGTCTGTTTAGAGTTAGTTCGGGAAACACTATGATGTCCGCATTCTGAAAATTAACATTTCGTCATATTATATATTTATTTTCCCAGCTATTTTCTTGGCTATCCCCAATATTTCTGATTTTTTATTTAAAACGGTTTTCCTTTTTAACCGACTTCAAAAAAGAAGGAGGTTCTCAATTCGATTGTGTATTTTTTTCTAAAAACTTCTTCCTAAAACTCTTTTCTTAAAACGTCAAAAGCTTATTTTTTTCTTTACAACGCAATTTTATCTTGCCAATTACGGATTGTGATAGTCAAGTGACTTTAACAGAGGACGGTAGTGGGGTCACCAGTTCTCCACCACAGCACATGTCCCCACAATAGGGCCACCATCAAATTATGTTGTCTCGAGTTCTTCCGTGCTTCTGAAGGCACTTCTATTGATACGAGAATTTAGGTCCAAAGACCTAACTAAAACGGTTGAAGGATAATCCGAGGAACGTTTGTTCTGCTTCGTGATCATGACACTATCAACTAATGAATAAGGTCCAAAATCAAATAAATCTAATAACGGACTGTCACGATTCCATTTAATATTTTCAAATATTTCTGTATGATCTAGCAGTGCTCATGTACAACAGCTATAATACCTGTTCGGCGGCTTCCTTTATGTACTGCAGGTAGTTGTTCAGGTTGATGGTGGTGTCATCGGCAAACTGGTACTCGACAACAGCCGCAACATAGCTGTCGGATTCAGGCAGCGACCTCTGTGAACCATAAACGTAAACTAAACTTTCAAAATGACCTATATATCACTAATCTATCACTTATATTATACATGTAAATAAATAAATAAATATTTGACAACATCACATACATACATTGCTCTGATTCCAAAGTAAATAGCTAAAGCACTTGTGATATGGAAATCAGAGACAACGGTGGTATCACAAACACCCAGACCTGAGCCAATACAGATAAGTAAGTTTTCTAAAGGAACCCAACCGGGGATCGAACCCGGGACCTCAGAGATGGCGACACCTTGAAAACCGGTGTACAAAGCCATCGACCACGGAGGTCGTCTTCGTATAACGTAATATTACCGTTGTGATATTATTACGAATTGTTTCGATCGAATTTCACGCATTATGGGAAAATGATATCGTTGTTTTTTTTATGTGATAGCTTTTATTTCATACGCTATAATAGCGTAAGAAATAAAGGCGGTGTGGGTGCGATAATAATAGAATTATAGATTTGTAGTTATTATTATTGTAAACATAGAAAAGCTTTTTATTACACATTTCACCTACCTGACTTACGTCGGATAGAAACAAATGATAGTCAAGTGTATATTAATACACTCAAATATTTGCACAGCTTAAAAAAAATTTGTCACCTGTCACATTTTCTATGGTCCACTTAAATCAATTTACTATAACGAAGTAACTAAAACTAACACTACTATAAAAATAAAAGATAAATAGGCACCCACAACAAAACATTATAAACAAAAAACCTGAATGTTAAACTTGTTTAAGTACTTCTTAATTGCCAAAAAAAATATTTTAACAAACAAATATCAATAGGAGTATGATGAAGGGTTAATAATGAATCGATTTTCAACAGTATCTTTACAAAATGTAAAACGAGACTTAAAATAAACTCAATCATGACTTATTTGCTTACCTGAAGCGATACTTTTAATAAACAAGTCACGACCACCACCACCAAAATCATTAAACGATACATTTTAAATGCTATGTTACGTAGTACCTAATTACATATACAAATAATCTACAAGCACGCACGCCACCTGTCTTGTCAATGGTACAAAAGATAACACTCTACCTTTTATAAGGCAATATAGATATTTGCGCTTATCTTTTATTGTATTCGAATGCTTTTAAGAATAAACGACTATCTCGTTTCGTCTCGCATGTATAGCAGTTTTTTTTCTCATATTACAGAAGGTATACTGAAATCTAAAGCTGCAAGCTGTTGTAATGAACCTATCGATTTACACATGGGATAAAGAAATACGTACAGAAAATATGTTTTGTTCCCACTTGTTCTACTGGGCAGTTCTACCGTAGAACTAATGGTACTTATTTTTTCACATTAGTGCTACGATTTAGTACTTTGTGGTAGGACTAATGAGAAAAAAAGTCTCATTCGTTCTACGGAAGAACTGACCAAGAACAAGTGGGAATAAAACGAAAATATGAAAATTTCTAACATTATTTTAGTTTTTTTTATCCTCTGGTTGTGCTGTAATGTGTACCTTGCTTTTTACCAAATTTCACTTTTATATTTATTTAGAGTTAAACCTATGTTGAATTGATTTAACATTTCTTTCCAAATAAATCTATCCCCAGTAGTAGACAGGGCTATTCATTAAATATGCTCAGATAATATATCTTTAAATGATGGGAAATAACAACATTTGGCTATCTAAGTATGACTTATCAATAGCAGACTTGTTACTGAAGACGACTATACTGTAGGAATCGGCCGTAAGAAGCTTAATCTTTACAGATCCGAAGGACCATACATCACGACCTCTGTGGTCGAGTGGTTTGTACACCGGTTTCAAGGTGTCGCCATCTCTGAGGTCCCGGGTTCGATCCCCGGCTGGGTCAATTTAGAAAACAAACTTTTCTATATTGGCTCAGGTCTGGGTGTGTGTAGTTCCACAGATAATAATAATACTATACTAGTAGTAGTTGCAACGTTGTCTCTGATTGATTTCCTTACCACAAGTGCTTTAACGACTTACTTTGGAATCAAAGCAACGTTTGTGATATTGTTTAATATTTATTTATTTATACTTCAAGCATTCGATATCTTCGCATTCGTGAGAAAAAAGTTTTGACAGACAGACAACTAGCCCATGAGACCCAGTGAAAAACGGAAACTTCCATTTTCCCTTTTGTTTGAGGCAAATACGGAACCCTAAACATTATCTCGTAGTTTTTGCCAGTACCCAGTTCGAAATCAAAGTCCTAAAATGAACTATCATGACGCTTATGATGACGCTTATATTATCGTTATCATCGTAAATAATAATAAAGTCTTATCGCCAATTTAATTATATACTGTTCAAAAGAAAATGGTGGCCACTACATGGTTTTCCATACAAACGAGCTAATTCCAGTACCCTTAGCAAGAACAGCAATGGAGAAAAAAAACGCGCGTAAAAGTACTCGATAGAGTAATTCTCTATGGGAAATCTCATTTCGCTTTTCGGCAGTATATGGCGCTGTACCAAATGATTTTATGGGGTATAATACTAATAATAAAAAATATTAATATTATACCCCATAAATCATATTTACCCCAACATGTGCGTGTTTTTGGCGATAAAATTAGGTATTTATATATTTTACGCCTTTTAATTTTATTATCGCTAGTACAAGACCAAAGGCATTACAATGTATACAAAACTACCTAATTTCGATAAAAATATGACACTGACGGTACTTTACAGTCTCAACCGTAATTATTATCTGTCATGAATTACATAATCTTATCGCCTTTTGATATTTAAATCCCAATTTTTGTTCCTGAGGTTTTCTTAGTTTTTGTCCCATATGATTTACCATATCTTATGGTAAATGTTGACGATAAAAACTCCTTAAATTCCCGATCTAAAAATACCCGATAATATATTATGATTAACGCTATATAAAAATATTCGCGTTTATCAGATTTCAGGTTTTTAACGGAAGTTACTTTACCTATATCACCACAAAATAAATAATATCACAGTCCAACAACTGATAATAATCAGCAAGTTGGGCTGTGATATTATTATTATTATGATCGATAAAGACATGATTAAGCATTATCGTCATTTGTCATGAATCACAATAAACTCTTATCGCCAATTTTGATATTTAATCAAGTTTAATCCCAACTTTTGTTTCTGTGGTTTCCTAAGATTTTCTCTCATTTTATTTACCGTATCTTATGATATAATAGTAGCGATAAGAACCCTTTAAAATAAGGTAAAAGTAATATTACTTGATGTAAGTAATATTAATAAAAAAAAAATTACTTAATGTAAGTAATTTAATATTAAATTATGAATGATTTCCCCAAATTAAGTTCAACAATTGAATTAAAGGAAAAAAAGAATACAAAATCACATTTCACCGGTAAGTAAATGTGTTTGTGTGAAAATAGAATACTTTACGGTCATGATTTACGGTAAATATATTTTAAAGAAAATAAAAATTGCCACAATAACAAAACGCATAAAAAGATATTTTTATAAGTTTCGTCTCGTCGTATGCAATCCTCTTTCTTTGCTATTAACTGGTAGTAAAATAACAGGCGTTTAAACGAAAATAAAACGAAAGCGGAAACAGTTATAGTAGACGTTGTCAAGCTTCAATATTTGTGATCAAAATGAGAGAAGTAAAACTTTTCCATAACAATAAACAAAACAAAAGCATTACGCATATTATCCATCGTTTCTTTACTCTTGAGTTTATACAAAAATCCAATTGAAATAAATACA
The DNA here is from genome assembly GCA_963556745.1 of Catoptria pinella. Classification (NCBI taxonomy): domain Eukaryota; kingdom Metazoa; phylum Arthropoda; class Insecta; order Lepidoptera; family Crambidae; genus Catoptria; species Catoptria pinella. Next base: position 6,768,331 of record OY750779.1, read on the forward strand.
TCCAGATTTTTTTCTAATATGCTGCCTTTTTCCATATTTATATTATTTTTTAAATTTATTTTATTATTTTGCAGGTACAGTCAGTACCTAACTTTTTTGACTAATATTTTAAACGGTGAGACATCTGTCACAAAAGTTGCTATAACAAAGTACTAAAGTGTTAGTAAGCGAATTTAGTTGCTGACTGTACAGCTTCCAAAACGGGTCATGGCGGATGGTGTACCTAATTTTATTATGTTTGTCATGTAGATAGTATAGAAACTTATTTTTTAAGAGTTCCTACATCAACATAACATTACCACCTTAAAAAAATCTCTAAATGCAATTCGTTTGTAAATACTTAACATTCAATTCGTGCACCCAAATCGAGAACGCAAACATTGGTAAACAATCATGACACATCGTGCCTTGCTTGTCTAAAACCTACGGTACTTTACCCTCGTGGACCTTTGTAAGTGATGCCGGCATTAACGAAAAAGCTATATTTATCGTACATTGCTCAAAAACAAAACAATATTCAAAAAGTTTCTTCAACAAGTAAGCAATGTAAACCAAAACGAAAGTTGTCTCGTTTTCAATCAATAAACAGTGTCGCATAAACAACATGTTATTGTTGGCCTGGCCAGTACGAACTAAGATACCAGTGGAAACAGTCGCGTCGACTGTCATTTGTTTGTTTTTGTAAATAAATGTGACGTACCTATTCGTCAATCAGCTGTTACGCTCTTTATTCAAGAATGAAACTCGCCACAGTGATTGTTTCTCTTTCTTTGATATGCATTTCTCAGCAGGTGAGTCTGGTTTTGTCAAAGTCCATTACCTAAATATCCGTAAATAAATACCGAAAGGTCAGTAAACAAATATATAAGAAGGTTCATTTCTTTTAACTAAGAACTTTGCATCATTTACTGTGCCTCTTAAAATGTTAGCATTCAAAATAAGTACGTTTCGAATTACGTTTTAGATTAGGTATTAAAGCATTTTCGTGGCAATTTTCTATATTTTTATCTATTGTTGAATACATTTTATTTGGAGAGTTTTTGTTTATTTAAGTAAAACAAGAAAACGATATTTTACTTATTTATTTATTAACGTAAAGTAACCTACCTAGGTATATTAATAACAATGATGCACTTGGAAATATGAAATCTAGGTAGGTATTTCATCTAAACAATTTTTTTTTTCGTGTAGTAAAAGATTTGAACAAACTTTCAATAACTTTTTTCAAATTCAATAGATGATTCGTATACATGACTTACTTACATTACATGTGGAGCTCGGTGGCGCGGAGATTAAGCAACTTTCGCAAGGGTCAGTCATGGGATGGGCGACCAATGGCTTCGGAAGGCACGTTAAGCCGTTGGTCCCGGCTGCATTTGCAGTCGGTTACATCAACCAATCCGCATTGGGTCCGCGTGGTGGGTTATGGTCCATTATCCTTTTTATCGACCCATAAGGAAGGCCTGTGCCACAGCAGTGGGAACGTTAAAAATGGCTTATGATCGATACATTACTAACGCCAGTAAACGCTGACATGTAAATAAATACAAGTCTTATCTTGCATTGTTGTTGACACAGAACAAAGATCGTCTGTCGCGAATTCGCAATCACTATGTTATTGACTGTAACAAGGTTGTTGGGTTTTACTCAACCTAATGGCCCTACCATGAGTTGATGCAAACCGTTTTCGCTACCGTAAACTATCGTTTTCTCTCTTTCACTCGCTTTAACTGTGAGCAGTATATCCGATAGTTTTCGGTAACGTAAACAGTTTGCACCAACTCATAGTAGAGCTACAGGTGATCTCAAGATTCGATTAGGTTAAAGGTGTTCCGAGTCCGATCACTGGCTACTTATCCAAGTTTTTCACCAGTAATATAGTAGTTAAATACTTCAAAGGTTAAGAATTCTGATTGCTCTTCTATAATCAAGTTAGATGAAGGACTATCTACCAGTGGCGTAGGATCTTCCGTAGGATTCCCATCGGCTTACCATTTACAAATCCCATCCCACCGCTCCACTATGCAGATCATAGCATTTTTGTAGAATGGCCTTCGCCATCACTTCACCTCTCGCTACCTATCTATATCAGCCTTTGATTCATGCGTCTTCGGACATAAGCCTCATCCAAAGCTTTCCACGATCTTTCTTTCGCCACTTGGAACTAATTGGAACTAGCGTGTCTTCTTATCTCATTGACCCATCTCATCATCATCATCATCTCATGGCATCTTTACTCTATCTTATCCTAGATAAAGAACAACAGGAACAGTAAAACAGCATTTTTTACGATCGCAATGCTGCTGATAGGTTGAGCCACTGACAAATAACGACATTGCTGTTTAAATAAGATATTTTTATTTGTTTTCCAGAAATCGACCGTAGATTCTGACAGCTATGTGGCGGCAGTGCTTGAGTACCAGTTCACCAGGAACACATCCAGCAACCTGCAGAACTACTTGTATTACATAAAGCAAGCGGCAGAACAGGTATTATTCTTAGGTAGTTAGGAAGTAAATAGCCCGATTGGCAGACCCAGATACCGCTAGGCAGAACAGGTCACCAAAGATCTCGCCTAGTTAAAAGCCACAGATTGGTCAGAGGTGGCACTAAGTAGGAAGAAATGGCGTGCTCTATTGTCGGAGGTCAATATCTACTTCGGGTCCCTGAGCCATAGCAGTGAGAGCCCAAACATACAGGATGCGTTCCAGTCATGCGATCCGATCCGCAGACCCAGCGATCTGCGGATAGGATCGCATCTATGCGATGCTCTTATCTCTTCCACACTCGCAAAGATCGCAGCTAACCGGAACGCATTCTGTGTGTTTAAGCTCTAAGTAAGTATAGATAATAGGCATAGTCTAGGATACACAACACTTGCTTTAATGCTACCCACCGTTCCAGTAATTCAATAACAGTCAAAAATCACTCGTTCACATTGTTCAGATGCCATTGGATGAATGGGTAATGGGAACCGGAAATAACCATACTTCAAACCAAACCCCTATAGCGTTTTATTAAACAGATTCTAACAAAACACTACCGATTTGTTTTCCTAAAAATACATTATTCTCTACTGATTGCGACTGTCTGCCATTACAAATCCTTCGAAAACCTTGTTATCATATTTTGCCAGACAGTTATAAAAAATAAATAAGCTGAATTTTAATTCAGTTCGTTCGAATTGAACATTCAAACAAAACTCTTCTGCCCTACGGACAGGAAGTTATTGCCCTGCATGCTAACGCCAACTTAAGCTCAAGTACTTGGGCCCGTATTTATAAACTGCTCTAACTGTTGAGAGCTATCTTGAGATCATACCTGAGAGTCTGTTCCTATATGAAGAGCATTTCAACTATGACCTCTAAGATAGCTTTCAACGTTGAGAGCGGTTTATAAATATGGGCCTTAGTTTACTTTCAAACTTTAAGTTAGCGTTTATTGTTATTTGAATATTTGTTTTTCCAATTTTCCAGGATGCGGACATTCTGGTGTTCCCTGAAATGACGCTGAACCGAGGTACTAACGTGAGGGTGCCTATTCACGGCCTACTGAAGGAGTATCCGATCCCAGCACTACACCCCCATCGATTTGATGAGGTAACTATTTCTTTTTTACAGAAAAGAAAGGCAAAAAATCATACTGCTCACCCACGTCTGGTAGTAGCCAATGTCACATTTTTGCAAATTAATCTTCACACAGAAGACTTTTGTTTACCATGTGTCTTCACTATCGATCGAAAGATGTATGGGATTGATATAATATTATTTTTTTGCCATTATCCATCATCCATCTATCCTCCAAACATGAATTTGTCCAGGGGGACTGGATCACGAGGGACCACTCAAGAGAACAAGAGATAGTGTACGCTTTAGTTTTCGGTGGTATTCTAATTTACCGTCACAAGAAACTTATAATTTTTTTTTTAGATTAATTGGATGATCCATATTATATTGCTTACTTAAGTATTTATGATTGTATATTAAAAAGTCGTAATTCAAAAAAATAATTGAAATAAAATGTCTTAGTCAATTATCTTTTGGGGATCTATCCCGGCGTAAGCTTAAGGTGGAATTAATGTTTATGCACATACTAAAGCATAAAATGGTGTTCAGATTTTAGTGTCGCTGTCATCTGCTGCGAAAGAACACAGCATATACCTGGTGGTGAACGTTCAAGAAGAAATGGACTGCAAGAATGCACCCGGAGAATATTGCCCAGAGGAAAAGTTGTATATCTTCAACACCAATGTAGTCTTTGATAGGACGGGAGCTGTGATAGACCGGTGAGCAAAACAATTACTTACTGTTTACTTTCTTAGCAGACTTAAGTCGTCCTAACAACACAATAGATATAAGAACAAGATAAACGTTGATAAACAAGATAAAGGTAAGTAGATATTACGACCTTTGTCTATTTAACACTAGATCTATAACGTATTTAGTACTCTCTACTAACTTAACAACTTCTTTACTTAAGTAATCGGTTAACCAATCATCATGAAATTATGCATACACGTTGTCAGGGGTACAGAGAAGGACATAGGGTACCTTTCATCCAGGAAAAAGTATTATTCCCGAGGGATAGCTAAAAACTATTCACGCAGACGAAATTGCGGAAAATGTGGGCGGTAGCTATCTAACCTAGATAGCAACTTTGGATTTAATTGCAAACTAATTTCTTATGCAATAAAAGGATTTGCCAGAACAGAAGACTTTTTTTATGGCTATAACTTTTAACATACTCCTTCATCTCTATTTCAGATACCGCAAGATAAACCTTTTCAACGAATACACCCGCTCCCCAGCATTACGGCCAGATCTGGGATTGTTTTCCACCGACTTCGGGGTCAGATTTGGCCACTTCATCTGCTTCGACCTGATGTTCCAAGTGCCCGCCACGCAGGTGGTACAGAAGAACAGCCTCACTGACGTCATCTTCAGCACTATGTGGTTCTCAGAGATGCCATTTTTGACTGGTAGGTTTTTATGAATGAATTTGCAAATAGTTATGAGAGTAAAAATATCATAGAATGTATATTAACTAATGAACAATATCAATCTTCGTCCAACCCATGTTCAGCCATTGATAGTTAATTTTCATTTTATGTAAGTTTCCATTCTTTTTGCCTTTTGAGCGCCACGGTCTTTTCAAAAAACAAACGTTTCCGTGCCCTCCGCGCCAAGGAAAACACGCAATCGTAAAAGTACGCACAAAATAAAACAAAGCATTTGTTTATGTATTTTATTAATTACCTGTTTTGACTAGATTGTCTTCTAATAAAATGATAGCGTCGAGGGCACGGAAACGTTTGTCTTCTATAGAAGACCGTGGCGCTCAAAGGGTTAATAATTGGGCTAATCATGCTCAATTAAGACAGAAATGTTATTCGAGAGTAAAAAAAATATCATAGATTAAGATTAATGTGCAAATAAAAGAGATTAGTTTGATAACATATTTCTTTTGCGTTCATTCATTATCTGGAAAATACTTCAGCTGTCGAGATCCAGGAGTCGTACGCGTACACCATGGGCGTGAACTTCCTAGCAGCTGGCGCCAACAATGTGAAGGTGGGAAGTGCTGGTAAGAGAGCTCTTTTAACTGCTAAACTCTTTACAAACCAAAAATAATGTAACTAGTGGTACTTGATGACAGTAGAGATCGGATAACCGGATGCATTTTTACCTAAAGTCAATTGTTTGCTAACATATTATGGAAGTGGCTTCTTATAATATTTAAAATTCTTAATATGTGTATATTGAATATGTTTAAATATTTCCATGAGGTTTATTAGGCCTTGTTACAACGTAATAAGATTGTGTTTGCTTCTTCAATAATCACTGACAATAAAAGCAACCAATTACGTATACAGGCCAAATGGAATATGTGTCAAATCAGGTTTATTTATTACATCTCACGGAGTATTCACTAAAATTGGTTAATACCGGAATCCTTGGCTTTTTTCGATAAAAAACTTTAGGTAAATATGCATCCGAATATCCGATCTCTATTGATGACGTATCTACCTAATTGAATTTTTCAGGGTCGGGAATTTATTCCGGCAAGGCTGGAGCGCTAGTGAGCATTATGCCTGGAGAGCCAAAGACACGTCTACTTGTATCAAGAGTACCCAAACGACCAGGACATGTAAGATATAATATACAGAGTGTGTTTCATAATAACCCGTAAATTTTTCATTTTTATTTGTATGGAAAACTGCAAAGTGACAACCCTAGACGCAAACAGACTGGTTTTCGGTAATCAATCCCATTAATGTGCAAAACTAAAACACAATTTAGGTCTTCGGTTGCCACTATACAGTTGATCATGAACAGAAAAAAAAAGAAAAAGTAGCGGTTTACAGGGACTGGAGATAAAACATCAAGTGCTGGAAAATCCATTCCGAAGGGTTTAACTTATCAAAAATTACAGTCTATTATTAGTTCAATTTCTAATTCAACAGTAGTTTAAGTTGTAATAAATTGGTCTAATTTAATTTATATCTTTCGCAGCCGACATTTGCCACGCCGGGACCGATCTACGACGACCCGACATCACCGAATGTGCTCCTCATCAACAAAGACTTACTTCTGCCAACTGCTGTGTCCAGACCTCTCAGGCCTGGCTTCCAGGAGTTCACTCTTGTAGATAGAGACGTCAGCTGCGTCTTCAGAGTCAGGATAAACAGGAGGAACTCGGACGCCACTGGAACGGTAAGAGGGCCTACCCCAAAAACCGAACGTTGCGCTTCGTGTAGGGTTGCCAGGTGTCATTTAGCCGGACATGTTTGGCTTTTTGACCTCATGACCGGCCAAATTTGACTGCGACCGGCCTTTTCGGCTTTTGCAGGCTTTTTTTGTGGCTGCCGCGTATATATATTGTCCGGCGTCAGGTGATAATAAATATTGTCCGGCTTTTTGGAACATATTATGTCCGGCTTTAAAAAAGCTATGATTAATATCTATTAAAAAAGATTTATACCGCTTGTAGGGTAAACTGTCCGGCTAAATTAAGCGCCGAGTCAGGCTATTGTGTTTTGAGACCTGGCAACCCTAGCTTCGTGGCATTATTAGCTCCGGAATAAGGGCCAAATTAGTAGATCAAAAGACGAACGCCTTCCGAATATCGCCATCGTTTTTTGTAGTAGGCAAATCTGGGCAATATAACCTCAGAAGATTTAGTGAGCGCGATGCGTGCGCGCTGCGGTCTAGCTGGTCAATTAGACTCAATGTTCAATGTTCCTCTAACTCAATCGGAGGAACGCGCACATCCAGCTAACGCTAATCAGATCGGGATCTTACGGTTAGGGCATGGAATACCGGAATGATTTTCGTACCGGTATTTCGGCATACTGGCATACCGGTATCCATGCCCTACTTACGGCTAATCATATTTTTTTGCAAACTTGCTCCATATAGCCTTATGTTTCGTTTCGTTCTCAGGTCCAACATTTTCGGGCGTTTATCAAAGATGGAGCGAACACATACGCACACCGTCAAATGGGTGTCATATTTTGTGCAGTGGTAGCGTGTAAGAATGACAGCGCTGCTAGTTGTCCGTACAGGTAAGAACCTAAAAAGAGTTTTTACAGACATAAATACTTATCTTACGTGTATATTGTGAAATTGCCTGCGATGAAATTGGATTCGCACTATACTATTGTAGACGCGTATTGTTCTTCTCAAAACTTGCGTTTTGGAATTCAAAAAGTATCAGTTTTAAAGTTAATATTTTTCTTTTCTCATTATTAGAAGGTTTTTTTGTATTGTGTTTGCGTTTACGGTATATATTCTTTCTTTTGTTTCAGATTCACGAAAAATGAAGCATTCACAGAATTCGAGGAGCTTGAAATCAAAATGACGACATATCCCAATCAGCATAACAGGTCCCTAGATTGTGATAACATAGTATACTACCCAACCTCACTGAGGTACAATAAATTCCCACTAGACACACAAGACTTTGCTTACGAGAAGTCTTCGAATAAAAACTTAGATGATAATGAAATAGTTCCAACCGCGACTACGGGTCGTGCAGAAATACTCTACAGCCTTAATAGACCTCAAAGTGAATTAGTTTCATTCGCCCTCTGGGGCAGGGCGTATTTAAGAGATGTCAACCAAAAGATTGAAACTTCAGAAGAAGACGTACAGAACAGCATAGCAGTTGAAAACCTAATTTTCAGTTACACAGAAAAATCATAGACTGAGAACTCTAGTTTTGTAACTCTTAGTAATTCGTAATTCTTCATGTGGCCATACGATAATTAGATCAAACATATACCATCTACTTATTTTTATAACAAACCAAATAATTGTACATAATTGCAATAAATATTAAGAAGAAAGCTTAAGTAATTGATTTTTAATGAGTGCCAATAGATGTCATTCTTATGGACTTAATTTTGAAAAAAAATGAATTTTAAAAAATAATCAGAGCAGAATAAAATGTAGGAATATTTAAGTGGCTTTAACTAAATTAAAGTAGGTACATGTGTCCACCTGAAATACTATCATAGGTAATAACTAATCTAGGATCAACACCTGCAAGATCTCAAAGAAAAAGTCAAATGTAGCAACAGCTATTATTTACTTTTTTTTATTATCAGAACATTATGAGAACTAGGGGAAAGTGCAATCACGGAGAAGATGTCTGTCCATGATTGCACCTTGAACTTATTTCCCGGTGTCTGGAGCTGGAGGCTAACACTGTCTTCGATGGCTATCCCTAAACAGCATTAGCACTGCATTTACTGCCGAGTTTTTAAAAGAAAAATGTATTATCTGTCTGCCCTCGAATACCTTATACGGGTTTACTCTACCGTCTGTTGTCTGTTTCGTATGTTAGCTAAAGATGACTATAATATGTGGTGCCGGCACGAATCGTGAGCGGTGAGAGAAATTAGAGTGGATTGCTGCGCATGTTTGCAGTCGCCCCGCACCACGTCCCCCGCCAATGAGACCTAAAAATGACATCTGCGCATTAAATGACACCGCTCAAGATCCGTGCCGAACTGCCGAGGCATGTATAGGTAGACTCGGCTACTTAACTATTTGACCTGTGCTCTGAATATTCTTGCGATATCTTGCCTCATCGTTTATCGCAGCCGAATGGGTAAACTGTTTACTTAAGTTCATTTCGAGGAACCATCTACTTGTAGGAAGATGCGTCAGAGCGTTTCAGTATCCTGAAACTCACGAGGCGACCAGAGAACCTAATACTGGTATTAGTTTGTTAACACATTCACTGCCAATTATCAGTCAATTGACTTTATTTGTGAAGCCTCGAGATGCGGGTCAGTTTGTCTCAAACATAGCACGGGTGTAGTCCACTACTTGTCGTGTATGCATCATGTGACTGCGCAAGCTCTGACTGTTGAGCTTTTCGCGACGCAGCGCCTGCGATCGAGCTCGTCTCCTACCCATCGCGGAGCGGCCTTCGTTGGAGCCGCCTCGACGTCGTCTCTCGTCACCTGTAAAAATTTGGCAATAAATCTCCAGTTCTAAATATAATTAAATACTTAATAGGGGAACACTTGAGGTTTTCTTCGTAATCGCTCTCCGAACCTTTTGTCCTCCCCAATCTTAATGCTCTAAGTCCCCAACACATCGGACAGAAAGGTTCGTTTATATGTTTACTTATTACAAACATTACTTAAGCGTGCCAGACACGTGCCTTGGCAGCTTAGAGCATTTTGGCAGACAAAATAATATTCTTTTATACCATGTATACCTATAGATGTATTCACATCTAGCGCGCGTGTCCGGGCAGACACGGGCCTACACCATGTTATTCATATAAGAATTTTATTTTGTCTGGCACGCTCAATGTCTGTAGATATAAACGAACCTTAAAACGGCCTGCCTACGCAACCACGCAACAAAGCGACATAGGTGGCTACGTGGCGATTCGATTCCAGTTTTCGACTGTGCAATAAAGTGAGAATTCGCTCATCGCGCCGCCACGTGTCGCCTCGGTTGATGGCGGCATTGTGTTGAGCGTGCATAGACCACAGAGCAAGCTATATTAAGAAGAAGGGTGTATTCTTACCGGCGAATGGATTCGAGAAGCCCTCCGATGGAATAGAAAGTGCAAAAATAACGTTTTTTAACCGACTTCAAAAATGGAGGAGGTTCTATGTTCGTCTGTTTATTTGTTTTTTTTTTATGTAGACCCGACTTCAAAAGACGTTTTTTTAATATCAGATATGCGTAGGTACTTGAATAGTTATTATGCAGATTTGAATATTATTTCCTGCTTTTTAGAGCTGTTGCTTTTTGAAGCTGGTATTTTATAGCAATTTTTTTAAGGTTTTTTGAAGGAGGTTTTTTTTTTTAATTTTTAAAAGCTTTTTTTTTATATCAAGTATGAACCTTCAGCAATATTGGCTAACCTTGGTAAATCCAGAAGTCATCCTGCCCAATGACTCTTCTAGACTTTTTGTCCTCATCTCCGCTGTCCATGGTCTCCCGGCTGATCTTCAGCATCTCTCTGTACACGTCTTGGTAGTCTTGGTAGCTTGTCAGGTCTGCTAATATGTTTTCACGATGCAGTAATGTTGAGTTTTTCTTGATTCTCCTGTTTGGGGCTTTAATGAATCCATTTAGAGGCTGGAAATAATAAAAATAACTGTTCACGAAGTCGCGGGTGGCCGCTAGTAAGTAGAATAAAGGGAATAAGAGAAAAAGATAAGTTATATGCGGTTGATACAATGCTGTTACATAAATATAACGCACATGTGGTCAGTGATATTTTTAATATCATAGCATGTGGTTAGTAAGAATGACTTCTTACACATTCAAAGATCTTTCTTTAACCGACTTCAAAAAAAAGGAGGAGGTTCTATGTTCGGCTGTTTATTTGTTTTTTTGCCTCCTATGTATGGAAATTTTAATTACTTATTTATAATTTTTAAATTTGAGATTTTAGCATTTACAATGCTGTTTTTATATAATACTAAATAATATACTAGAAAAAATACGACTCGCAAGAGCTTTGAACCGAACATCAGAAGGTCGCGGGTGTGATTCTCGTCCAAGAATATGATCTGGTACGAGTCGTGTTTTTTCTAGTATATTAAAAGTATTATTTATTTATAAATAAGCTAAAATTTCCGTTTATAAACAAACAAAGTTCCGTTTATAAGTGATTGACCTAAAATTGGTCGCTTGTAACATCAAACGGTCACAGTTAAGTTATCGCCTTATTATGTGACCTCATTAGGACCAGTTAAATGAACTACTTTATCAGTGTTCGTCTGATTTTTATTTAATTGTAACTGTTCACTTTCCCCCAGAAATAAACTTCAGTAAGATATTCATTGAAACTGACATTTGAAAAAGAATCTTATTTTAATAGTTTGTTTACTTTTTCTGTACTTATACGTTTCTTTAATTCTCTATCTAACACAAGTAGGCGTTCGTTTTTTGACTTTGTAAGATTAATAATTTCATCAGTTAAATCATAATTCGATGATAAAATGTCACAACACAATTTACTTTATAACTGTCATGCTGAACTGCTGACTACACTACAGTAACTACAATTCAACAATATTTTTAAACAGAATAAACGTCATTGATTGGGCCGAATCACAAACCCGAATAGTTAACTTCTACACTACGAAGAGAAATATATCGTCAGAATCTCTGGGCCCTATTTAATAAATGTGACAATTTGTCACCTGTCATGACAATTTTATATCCATTGCGTCAACCTGTTTGAAAATAGAAAAACTCATAGCACCGCAATGTTAACCAAATTGGCATGACAAATGACAAATTGTCACGTTATTAAATAGGGCCCTGTTGCCTGTGACGAGTGGTTCTCAAAGTAAACAACATGTTACAAAAATGCCCCTAATGCCGAATATGGTAGATAGGGACCATCAAACTGAACAACTTTTACTATGGGACCAACTCTGAATCGCGGAAAAAAATCAGCTGTTTCATACAAAAATTAAAATCGAAAATATCAAAATGGATGAAACAGCTGATTTTTTTTTCGCGATTTGAGAGTTGGTCCCATAGTAAAAGTTGTTCAGTTTGATGGTCCCTATATACCATATTTGGCATTTAGGGGTATTTTTGTAACATGTTGTATATTGTGAAGGCGTTTGCATAAAAGGAATGTCGCTATCGCAAATCCGGTGCAAAATTTAGAAATGCTTATATATTTTTTACTTGGTCTGTGCAGGAAGCTAAAACTTAAATTCATGAAGGTAGCAATTAGGTAACAATTATTGATCAAACAAAGTTGAAGAAATTCTAACCAGCCAAACTGACGTCAGAATGGCTGGTGAAAAAAATATTGCATTTCTCTGAAAGTACTGTAGGTACCAATAATTTATAAAGAAAGATAGCAATTGTTAGCAATTAGGTAGCAATTCGTGAGTTTAGGTACTTTGAGAACTATTCGCCACAGGCAACCAACCGTTCTGACGCTGACTATAGTAATATTGTTTAGATAGAAAACATAAAACGTAGTTACCTCAAAATACGATATTAGTATAAAAACAACGGCAAATATGTATTTCAGCATTATCACTCACGAATCCTATCACAACGGTCGTCGAGACTGTAATGGCTCAACGAACAATGACGATTGTTTAGATGCCCAGCTATTGTGATAGGCACATGAATAAACAAAATCAACAATCATTATTCTGTACCGAGTCCATGAAGAAAATGCAAATTATCACAGTGACTTGAGAAAATATATCCAGAATAACAAATGCGTTATTGCGTCTGGATATATTTTCTCGAGTTCGGAAGATAGGTACGCTTTATGCCACCGTTGTTGGTACACACGACAGCACCTCAGACTATACATGTTGACCTTGAGATCGCCTTTATGTCCTACGCATAGACTTAGAAAAATTTTCGCGTCCTACGTAATAAAAGTTGTTTTCGCAGTTTAGCTGTATAACCTGACGTGCTGTCGTGTGTACCAGCCACGAAGTTGGTCCCAGCTATATTTGCAGTCGTTCTAGAGTTGGCCAGATGGTCGGGATTCGTCTGGATTCTCCCGACATTTCAAGTGATCTCCAGACTCCCGACATATCTAAAAATCACCAGACAAACAACTTTTCCGGAAGTTCTCTAGAAAACAATATGTAATAAAAATTGCCGCTTGCCTTTTACTGTCGAACGGAACGGTGACGCCGTCGCGTGGCTCGCTGGCAGTAGGCTACGTTGGGAGTATGGAGCATAAGTAGGTGGGTATGTGAAGTTTATTTTAACAACTTATTGTAAAAATATGTATTCGACTTTACTACCGTGCCCCCAGATTCATAAATTCCTGGAAATTATGTTTAGACAGAGGTGGTAAAGCTGTAGGTACTGGAATCAATATCTTTAAATGTTTCAGCAGGTGGATGATCATATTTAACATCATATAGACAGTCTTCTTCTATAGTAGGTAGGTACTAAAGTTATAATTTCGATCGTACGATTCCAGTCTACAACAAATAAACAAATAGAAATCACGAAAAAATACGTATAATTGTCGAAAATTCAGAAAATTCTGGAAACATTGCAGTTTTTTACATAGGTATTAACATGTTGCGCACACAACATGTTTTTGCTTGAAAAACTTAAATTCTCTAAATTATTTTATCAGGGTTGCCAGATTGGGGGGGTTATGTGCGCGACGCTAGGACGATAAATTTTCCGAATCGAATTCGAACCGAATCCGGGTAAGTGAGCGAATGCCTCAATAGTGCTTACCTTACCTATGCACCTACATAAAACATGATTTTTAGCCATGGTCGTCATATTTACAGCTGCGCCATCGGCCAATGGTCATTCATAGCATGAGTAATGTATGGTCAATATTGGCAATAATTGTCGCGTTACGCTAACCAAGAATATTTCATTTATTATCTATCACAAAGCAATAAATGTTGAACACAAACATACATTACTGAACTGGATATGAACCGGTTTTACGATAGTATCATCCTAGTTATTTACCCGTTCGCTTCATCAGGGTGAATGTGTCACGAGATAAAAATTGAGGGTACATTAGGTACTACGTACGTATATCTACTAGTGCCACTTCGATATAAATGCTAATACGTAATGCATGCACTATTAAAGGCACTGAGGTATAATGTAGGTACTACATAACTATACCTTAGTGTATGTACCTATCTACCTATACTTACTTGTTGTGTCAAAAATTGTTTAGTCCCATCATCACTCGTGCAGTGCGTAGGTACGGTGCAGTGGGTATTCTGCTAGAATCGATACGATCGATCAAGGTAGAGCCAAACCTCAATAATACGTTCCTAATACTTGTGTGCGTACTTGCGCTGATAAGGTTTGAAAATATTAACTGGTAAACACGTCGTGTCTGAAATACGCTCCAAGCGAAACCTTTTACAAAAACCGCCTAAAACCTCTAATAGCAGGTATTTTTAAAACCGGTTTCAAGCCCTGGCTAAAAGTCCTTGATGACTTAGCAACATCATTTTGTATTGTAGATTGTAGGTAGATAGATACTTAAAAGTAAAATTCGTGTGTAAGTAAACACCCGCCCACCATTATCGTTATTTTCTTGACCTCAGCGGTTAACATTGTCAACTGGTGTTAACCGGTTACATTCTTATCTATTTTGTCGATTGTTTACATGAGTTTACTCTTAATCTAAGAAAATATAATTATTTGAGGAAAACAAGGAAAGTCATTCTACCCTAAGCTATCTATTCACATCGCACATGCCGAAAGTTTATGATAATAACCACTAATAGGCGCTGCTGTGCTGTACGCCCGTCCCGAACGTAACTCTAACTCGTAAACGAAACTCAGTCGATGGGAAGAAGCATTTTTTTTTTTGAAAGATATTTTTTTTACGGGATCTCATATCCGAGATGAGAGACTCGAGATCCAGGATCCTAAATCTGAGATCCGAGATTCAAGAATCGAAATTCGAGATTTGAGATTTGAAATTCGAGATTCGAGATTTGAAATTCGAGATTCGAGATTTGAAATTCGAGATTCGAAATCGAGATCCAAAACCCGAGATTCCAGTTCCGAGATCCGAGATCCGAGGTTAAAAGTTTGAGGTTCGATATTCGTGATCCGAGGTCTGAGATCTGAGATCCAAGATCCATAACCCGAGATTAGAGATCCAAGATCCGAAGTTAAAAGTTTGAGGTTCGAGATTCGTGATCCAAAATCCGAGACCCGAGATCAAAATCCGAGATCCGAAGTTAAAAGTTTGAGGTTCGAGATCCGAGATCCGACATTCGAGATCCGAGATCTAGTTCCGAGATCCAAGATCCAAGATCCGAGATCTTAGATCCAAAATTCGAGATTCAAGATCTGAAATCCGAAGTTAAAAGTCCGATTAAAGATCCGAGATTCGAGATTCGAGAACTGAGATCCGAAGTTAAGTTTGAGGTTCGAGATTCGAGATCCGAGGTCCAAGATCCGAGATCCGAAGTCTGAAATTCGAGAACCTCGAATCTCGAATATCTAAAATTAAAAAGACCTGAAAAACCGGGTACCTAAGTCCAAGGTAAGTTCGCAATAACATTACGATTTTTAGCTTTCGGTGACAGTTTTACATACAAGCAATATTTATTTAAAATCTAAAAACAAGCAATCTTTGGTTTATTCCTAACTGAAACTGAACGTAACAACAGCTTATAAACAAAAATTATAGATATACGTTATTTTGGTAAAAAAGTTGGCAACCCTTATTTCTTTCGCG
Source organism: Catoptria pinella (assembly GCA_963556745.1). Taxonomy (NCBI): domain Eukaryota; kingdom Metazoa; phylum Arthropoda; class Insecta; order Lepidoptera; family Crambidae; genus Catoptria; species Catoptria pinella. The sequence continues at coordinate 6,784,048 of OY750779.1, forward strand.
CGCCCTTTCCTCTTTTTTTCTGTCGTAAAAATACTTTGACGTTGACATTGACAGACAGACAGACAGCAATTTTGGCGCCAACGTCAACAAAAGTCGAAACAAAAAGAAGCATTATAATTTTTTTTTTACTTATTTAAAGACAAAATTAACTAAAATAGTTTGATATTTTTTTAATTCTCATGTGATAACGCGTGTCAAGGTTGTAAGCTACATCTTCTATATATAGCTGCAAACGGTTTAATTCTAGTTAGTTCAACTGTGCTCCACTGGCTAAACAGTGGAGCTTCTTACAAACCTAAAGTGTTATAATTATTGTTGAATATTTAATTAATCATGCCTCCAGTGTCAATAAACGAAGATGTAAGTACAATCTAACTACTACCTATCCATTCCGTCCAATAAATCAACAATTTTATTTAAATTCCAGGCTCGAGGTGCCCATGGTTCTACTGAGAAGAACTACAAAAAAATTTGCCTGTGGTTTTACCAGTAGGACCACGGACAATAATGCCCGTAGTACTACCAGTAGGACTACGGGTAATGCTAGGTGCCCATGGTCCTACTGATAGAACTACGGATAAAAATAATTGCCCATGGTTCTACTAGTAGGAACACGGGCTTTGAATGCTTTATTAAAATTTTATTGTGTGGATTTTAATGTTTTTTTCTACCAACATTTGTGTAACAGTTGATTTCTTTTATGTATAGGCCCCCAAAAAGAAATTGCGAGTAGCCATAATAGGTCAAAGCACTTTTGCCGCAGAGGTGTTCAAACTTTTAGTGAAAGATGGGCATGTCATTGCTGGAGTTTTTACTGTACTTGACAAGGGCAACCGAGAGGACCCACTTGGTATGAAATTATTTTATCTATTCTTATTTCTTAATTTCCTATTTTATTATTAAGTAGATATATGATTAACACAGAAAAATTTTTTAAGTCCTATTTCATTTTGTTACTGAGTTTATTCGATTTTAAGGTGCACATTTAGAATTTAACCAAGAAAAGTTTATAGGTTCATATTTGTCTTATGTCAAATATGCTAGTTTTTTTGTAAGTGCTTGTTATAAAATATAATAATAATATTTATTATCTTATTACAGCAACAACAGCTGCTCGGAATGGAGTACCAGTCTATAAATATAAGACATGGCGAGTGAAAGGCAAAATTATACCAGAAATACTTGAAGAATACAAATCTGTAAGTAGTTCTGTATTATGAATAATTAAACAAAAAATACTCTCATTGTAAGTTTTTATCATATTGTTTTAGACATAATTACAGCTACTTTCTACAATTCACAAATTAATAAGTGTTTTATTATTAAATACTGGGGTAAAATCCTTATATGTTGTTGCTGTTTATGTTGTAACAGTAAGCTGTTGACAAACACCATAATAATCAAGACAATACTATATTTAAATTTGTATACTTTAGTCGTTTTTATAAGTAATAATTAAATATGATATCTATCACAAATTACATTTAGGGTAGATTTACAGTATAGAACCATGTCACACTACAGTATTTAATTACTTCTGTATATGTACAGTTGTATGCAACTGTTTGATATAGTTTGATACAATGGTATATGGTATTTTTCATCTATTTAATTGCTTGCTGAAGAGCAACGCTGTATCTTTACTTATGTGACACAGGAGCTCAGACTGTTTTAGATTTAATCACACACATTATATTCATGATATTAATAATTTATTTATTAATTAGTCATGCGACAGCACGGTAGATCGTCCATACCTGCTACAATATCACATACTACTTTTAAAATTATGTTTAATTAGAATCTAGTTCTAATAAAATTGAAGTGTTCTGTTGACTTGCAATTAAAGTTTGCAGCAAGCTTTGTAGTCTGTTTTAACTAGGTGCACTATTATTTATATTGACAAAAATCTATCTTACATGCCCTTGGTCTAAGATAACCCACCAACTGCAAAAATATTTAAGTATGTGCTTCTTGAAAGCATAGTTCGTTGCTAAAGTATCGGAATTGAACTACCTACTTACCTACTATTTGTACATAATAAGGCGATGGAATGTTTTAATAACTGAGCTGTCAGATGTAGGTGCCATGCTGCATGATCGTGGTTCTATCGCCCATTTTGAGCTCGGCTCCTACTAACTTGTGACCTTTCTGTATCAGTAAATGATTAATTCACATTATATATTCTCGTTTGATTTAGATATTTAATTTATGGCGACTTTTTACATTTTGTTAAAAGACGCCTTTACTGTAATAAGATGCAGATTGATCTGCACTGAACACCTAATTTTTTTTAATGAAAGAGATTATTTTCATTAAAAAAAATTAATAAAAAATAAAAAATAATTTATCTCAGTTTTTCAATTCAATGAAAATCTTACTCGTCTTAAAATTTTCAATTCAAGTGAACGGTTTTTTAGGGTTTTTTAATTAATACGGCTCGAAGGACCAATGAATAGCTTTTAGCCAAAAAAACCCAAATCTATTTCAAAAAGTTGTGTAAAATTACGCTTTATTAGGAATAACGGTACCAAAAGTCGCCATTATTTTATTTGGAAGCCATGTGACTCCTCAAGATGATAAGTACAATAGTAACGTATTCACAAACTGATAAGTCTGATAACCCATGGATCACATTATCACCGTAGCTGGTAATGGTGACACGCATCTTGATTAGCAGCTTTTTCTTATTATAACTGCTTTGATATGTTTATAAACTGTGCCTTTTAAGCTTTGGTTTTGTCTTTTTTCATTATATACCAGTAAAATCTAGTTTACGACGTTCCCACTAGTGACTCGGTAGCTCAGCAGTCAGAGCATTGGACCGGATATCCAAAGGTCGCGGGTTCGATTCCCGTCCGAGAACATGATCTGGTGCGAGTCGTATTTTTTCTAGTATATTATTTGGTATTATATAAAAATAGCATTGTGAATGCTAAAATCTCAAAATTTAAAAATTATATAGCTTTCTCATCTTAATCAATTGTTTAAAAATATCTGGAAAGGTATTCAATTGATGTCGAGGTAATTCCTTGTACATTGGTGAGATGGCGCTAGCTTGCAGCGTAAGAGTTGATATACTAGAAGAAATTCGACGTTCCCACTAGTGACTCGATAGCTCAGCGGTCAGAGGATTGGACCGGATATCCAAAGGTCGCGGGTTCGATTCCCGTCCGAGAACATGATCTGGTGCGAGTCGTATTTTTTCTAGTATATTATTTGGTATTATTAGTATTCGACGACCTCCGTGGTCGAGTGGCTTTGTACACCGGTTTTCAAGGTGTCGCTTTCTCTGAGGTCCCGGGTTCGATCCCCGGTTGGGTCAATTTAGAAAATGAACTTTTCTATATTAGCTCAGGTCTGGGTGTTTGTGATACCACCGTTGTCTCTGATTTCCATAACACAAGTGCTTTAGCTACTTACTTTGGAATCGGAGCAATGTATGTGATGTTGTCAAATATTTATTTTATTTATTTATTTATTATATAAAAATAGCATTGTGAATGCTAAAATCTCAAAATTTAAAAATCTAGTTTGGTTGAACACAGTTCAAATAACCGCCCTTAACGATAGTTGGTGCAGTTCGCATTGCATTCAAGCACTTTTCTCCCTTTTTAATTTAATACAAATATAATATTATTTATTTGCTTTAAATGGGTATACAAATGGAGATCTTAAAAAGCCTTCTTCGGAGTGCACTACAGAGAGATAATTCACAATTTCGTCTTTATTTAAGCACTATGATTTGTTTTCCAATGGCAGCGCTAGTGTGCAGACTACGCGTTCTTAAATGTACTTATTCTGTTAATATTTTGTAACTCTATATAACAATTTTACATTTATCATAACAATTTTTTAGTAACTACACAATAAATTAAACTTAACAAAAACATACAAAAAAAACTAAAAAATACAATTTGGCTTCTCTTTAATCTTTGATAATATAATAGGCTTTTTTTTTATAGAATATTTTTTACCGCAGTATCAAAACTGCCTTTATTATACTTTTGCTTTAGAGTGTAGTTTAGTGAAGTTTAAAATACTGTAGTAGCCTTCCATCGTTTTGATCCGGTAATGTGTCTTATTACAAGAGAAATAATGTCAATTCTTGTTCGTAGGTGAACGCCGATATCAATGTGCTGCCGTTTTGCACCCAATTTATTCCCATGGAGGTGATCCTGGAGCCCAAGTACGAGAGCATCTGCTACCACCCCAGCGTACTGCCCAGACATAGAGGAGCTTCTTCTATCAACTGGTAATTATTTTCTTTACAAATCAAAAAATTACTTAAGTCAGTTTTTACAGACAGGTTGTCAAGTCGACGGTATTTTTTTATGTATGTTTTCGTATTCAGACTTATAATTTACACATCATCACTAGCTTTTTAATATTCCCACTGCTGGGGCACAAGCCTTCTTTATGAATGGATAAGGACGACAGGCCATAACCCACCACGCGGCCCCAATGCGGATTGGTGGGTGTCAAAGACTGCAAATGCCGGGACCGACGGCTTAACTTGGACGGGACTTGACGGGAGCTCGAGATGATTTTTTTTGGTCACCCATCCAATAACCGACCCTAGCGAAAGTTGCGTTAACCTCCGCAATAGCATTTGGCATACAATTATTGCAGACCGAATGCGCTTTACCACTGCGCCATCGACGTGTTCATCACAATTATAAATGACCTACCATATTATATTATATTGACCACTGAACTACTCAGGTCGTCAAAATTATTATAATCATACGTGTTTATCCAGGACGTTGATAGAAGGCGACACGAGCTGCGGCCTGTCAATATTCTGGGCGGACGACGGCCTCGACACCGGCCCTATTCTGCTGCAGAAGAGCTTCCCTGTCACCGCCGAGGATACTGTCGACTCTATATACAACAAGTACTTGTACCCGGAGGGTAAGTCCCATATTATTATTGTTTTTAATTATTATTATTGATTTTTATTATTATTATTATTGATTTTTATTATTATGATTTTTTATTAAAGCAAAATAAATATTTAAATACTGTTTTTTCTTGGACAATATAGCATAATTTTTGTCCAATCTAAAATTATACTTGAAAAAATTACCTAGCTCTTATTATAAAGGAATATATTATTAATATAATACACAGGTATCAGAGCGTTGGCGGAGTCAGTAAATATGGTAGCCAATGGGACTGCGCCGAGGATTTCGCAAACCGAAGAGGGAGCCACTTACGACCCGGCCTTGTTCAAACCAGAGACACATAGGGTGAGTCAATAATTTGGTGGCATACACTTGAAACTGATTTTCTTAACTACTCAACCGATTTTCATGAAATTTTGCATACGTGTTGTTAAGGATACAGAAAATTGCATAGGGTACCTTTCATCCAAAATAAGTACTGTTCGCTGCTAGTAATTAAGACAAGACTGTCCAGCCACTGGCGAATGATTTCCTTATACATGGCGTAAGTTTTCAATTAGCCGTTGTGTGGTGAGCGTTTCGACCGCGCAATGAAAAACGCCGCGCGCGCCGCTCAGTTGCGTGGCCAGACCGAGAGTAGGGCAAAGTTTGTAAAGTAAACGAGAGCCGCTTTTCTTATGACAGTTGTTTTTACTATATTAATAGTCCATTTACCATTTCTTATTCTAATTTGGTGAAAGAAAAGTAACAAATAATAGACATATTATATCATCCTCATCATAGAGGTTTTGCATACAAGTATAGTCCAATGTTGCCAAACAATAACACTAATGCCATAGAAAGTGGCGCCTCCATGAACTTCTATACTTTCCTGTCAAGTTGTGCGAAGTATCCACAATCAAAGTTTATTTGCATTGCTTCGATAGATCGACTTCTCCAAAGGCGGCGTTGCCCTCCATAACTTCATCAGAGGGCTAGACTCCTCCCCAGGGGCAACCACATTTATCAAACCACAGACGAGAGAGGGCGTAGATGAAACCAGTGAGCCGACCATAGAGCTGAAGCTGTTCGGGTCTAGTCTATGGCAGGGGGAATACGAGGCGCAAGGCGACAAGGTGGTGATACCAGGGTTGGAGAAACCGGCGGTTATTCACGAAGCGGGACTTCTTATCACAGCAAACGACGGAGTTAAAGTGAGTTAACTATTTTTGCTTAAGGCGACATTATATGCAAGACTAGCGCCACTCACGCAAAAAAAAATTATTACCGTGTAAATACACAATTTATTAAAAATCCAAGGTGATTGTCCCCTCGCAAAATATCAATAGTTATTTTTGTACACAAACTCAATGACAAATCTTTGTTTGCAGTTTTGGTGGTGAAAAAAGCTTATGACGGCCGTCGTTTTGTTTTTCGTCAAGAAAATCCACAAATTTTTTTTGTCATTAAGTTTGTGTGTTTACAATTAATATTTTGCGAGGGGACCATCAGCTTGGATTTTTAATAAATTGTGTATTTACACGGTAATTATTTTTCTGCGGAAGTTGCATTTAAAAAGAATGGGGGAAAGTAATGTGGTCTAATAGTCCCTTGAAGCTGTGAAAAAAAAAACTTCTTAGATAAATAATATATCAGAAAAAAATACTAGAAAAAATCGACTCACCCGTAGCACCTCAGATGTTAATTTCTAACTTAACGTAAAAAAAGATACGGCCGTCGTTTATGCCGCAAAAAAGCACATTTCGACACTCGAGGAAATCAAAATTCATAGGGTACTTCCCGTTAACCTAGAACTTTCTTTTCATAACTTTTCTTTATTTGTTGCGTTTCTGTGTGCACTAACTCTAATAGCATAATTATTAAGGATTTGAATTCGATTTCATATGCCAAGCAATTAATATACCGCTATTTCCTAACATAGTTACAGAAAACGGAAATTGTTCAATCAGCCTTCAGCAAATTAAGGAGTTTCGAATCATATCCTATCTAATTACTTCTACTTTAGTCCTGTTAATGGCACATGAGGCAATATGACCTAACCAATAGTCAAATAGTTAATATTCTAGAGTCAACTTTATACCAACATATTAAGTATTGGAATTGTTTTGAAAGCATTTTTATACCTTTTTAATAATATAATTTCGCCATCTGTTTCGCCATACTAAGTATATTATTATTATTATCGAATGAAGATTAGTGACCACCCCTGGTATTAGAGTTTATCAAGCCGCCTGTAAGGCCTCTGACTTGGCTTAACGACTGTTATCAGATGACAACAGCCGGGACCGACGGTTTAACGTGCCCTCCGAAGCATGGAAGCACTCAGTTGTAATGCCACTTAACGGTCACCTATCTGACACCTGGCAGGACCGAGCGTTGCTTAACAAATTTGATCGAGTACGATCAGTCTGTCAAGTTCCGCCATGAGCGCATTAAGTATATGAATCTTTCTTATTAATAAAATATCAATATCTGCTTTTAATTTTCAGCTTAACATCCGAAGGCTGAAACTGAATGGCAAAATGATAAACGCCCAAAATTTCTACAAAAGAAACGACAGCAAAGCTGCAGTGGAACTAACACAAGACGAAAGACATTATGTAGAGGGCCTCAGAGATATATGGAAGGCGATACTTAGAATCGACATAGAAGACGATACAGATTTCTTTTCATCAGGCGCTGGGTCTATGGATGTCGTAAGACTGGTCGAAGATGTTAAAGACTTGGCCCCAGTGGAACTCCAGAATGAAGATATCTACTTAAACACAACTTTCGAAGAATTCTTCTCAGCAGTAATTCTGAAAACCAGAGGAGAGAAAAATGCCAATGAAATAGTTTACGAAGGAGTGGAATTAGAAGTGAATAAAAAGAAGATTAAAATCCCCACGCAGTTGTTTATAGATGGTGAATTTGTGAACTCTGATAGTGGTAAAACGCTTTCTATAGTGAATCCGAGTGATGAAAGTGAAATTTGTAAAGTGCAAAGTGCGTCGCCGAGTGACGTGGACCGAGCTGTGAAGGCGGCCAAGAGAGCGTTTGAAGAAGGCGAGTGGTCCAAGATCAGCGCTAGGGAGCGAGGACAGTTGTTATTCAAGTAAGTTTCATCTTTCACTCTAGAACTAGACACTGGGTTTTATTCGGTTGGCACGACTTAACTAAATTGAGACTAAACTTGATTTTAGCATTCTGTTCTTGTCTTTTCGATACAGAAAGAAAAGCATGTAAAACTAAAGATTAAATCCAACAGACTGATAATTTAGTGGTTTTTTTTTCGGCAAAAAACAAAACGTCGGTCTTATTCGCTTTTCAACACCAAAACTGCAAACAATAATTTGTCACTGAGTTTGTGTGTTTACAAATAAAAATTGATATCAAAATATTAGCCAGCCTATAAAGTAATGTTTGAACCAGGTTAGCAGATCTAATGGAACAGCACAAAGAAGAGCTAGCGACCATAGAGGCGCTAGACTCGGGCGCAGTGTACACGCTCGCGTTGAAGACGCACGTGGGCATGTCCATAGACTCGTGGCGGTACTTCGCCGGGTGGAGCGACAAGATACATGGGACTACTATACCCATCAACCACGCGAGACCTAACAGGTAACGTTGTTAAATTTAATAATAAATTAAATTTAAATTTAATAATTTAATTTCAAATATACCAACAAGGTTTTGAACAACCATTTCTGACATCTTTTAGCTGACAAGAAGAATGGACGCAGGAAACTCATTGTACCCACGATTGGACGTAATATTGTTTGTGATATGTAATTTAGTTACTTTTTTGATAAGCTTTTTTTGGTAAATTAAATAAAAAAAACAACCATTTAAATAACCGTTGTTCTATGAAATCTCACTCATAAATAGCTTGGCTTGAAAGAACTTTTGCTTAACGCGCCTCGAAGTATTGGCTTAATTAACTTAATTTAGCGTCATTTCTTCACGACGACCTCCGTGGTCGAGTGGGTTTGTACACCGGTTTTCAAGGTGTCGCCTCTGAGGTCCCGGGTTCGATCCCCGGTTGGGTCAATTTAGAAAAACAAACTTTTCTATATTGGCTCAGGTCTGGGTGTTTGTGATACCACCGTTGTCTCAGATTTCCATAACACAAGTGCTTTAGCTACTTACTTTGGAGTCGGAGCAATGTATGTGATGTTGTCAAATATTTATTTATTTATTATTATTTATTTCTTATAAACTATCTGTATGCCATATTTCATCCAAATCCGTTTAGCCATTTTTGCGTGATTGAGTAACAAACATTCAAACATGCAAACATCCAGACATACAAACTTTCACATTAATATTAGTAAGATAATACAGCCACCTCCAAAGAGCTCGAAGTAGTTTTTTTTGTCACACAAATTGGGATAGCTCTTAGTAAAGTCTTAATATCATTTTTTTATTGTAAACATTTAATTTGAGAAGTCATTTAATAAAAAAGAAATTAACCATTGCATCCTCAATGTATTAAATTCTTTATTATAATTTAATAGAAATGTCCTACATCCCCAAATATTATCATACAGAAACCTGACATTGACGAAGCGCGAGCCGGTCGGCGTGTGCGGTTTAATCACTCCGTGGAACTACCCTCTGATGATGCTGTCGTGGAAAATGGCCGCCTGCCTCGCCGCTGGAAACACTGTGGTCATCAAACCCGCTGCGGTATGTATGATTTTAGCTTTTATTATTATACAAGATGTTACAAAATACCTCTAATGCCGAATATGGTATATAGGGACCATCAAACTGAACAACTTTTACTATGGGACCAACTCTGAAATCGCGAAAAAAAAGTCAGCTGTTTCATACAAAAATTAAAATCGAAAATATCAAAATGTATGAAACAGCTGATTTTTTTTTCAGAGTTGGCCCCATAGTAAAAGTTGTTCAGTTTGATTGTCCCTATCTACCATATTCGGCATTAGGGGTATACTTAAGGTTTTATTACGGTGACAGTTTTTCAAATAAAGAAATCTCGCCGTCGTGGAAGGCGACCGCCTGCCGATACGATACTATACTATTGTAATTTTTATTTCTATGTTTTAAGGTCATTATTACGTCACCTTACTCTTCATACTCTCTAGATTTAGCCCGCTCAGATTTTTCTCCTACTAAATATGACTAAATGTCTTGTGGCGGGCAAAGATTTTCATCAAGTCAAAAGGCGGTATCTGAAATGGACCCTCGTTTCTTTATCTCGGTTAGAAGGCCAGACCTTATCAGGGAAGGCATGACAAAGTCTACAGTGAGACGGTTAGAAATCTTTCGCAGTCGACAGTGAGGTGGCTAGAAATCTTTCGCAGTCGATAGTGAGACGGCTAGAAATCTTTCGTAGTCGACAGTGCGACGGCTAGAAATCTTTCGCAGTCGACAGTGAGATAGCTAGAAATATTTCGCAGTCAACAGTGAGATGGCTAGAAATCGTTCGTAGTCGCCAATGAGACGGCTAGAAATCATTCGTAGTCGACAGTGAGACGGCTAGATTTTTTTTGCGGTATATCATCGTATGAACGTTATCATATTTTCTATGTTTAAAAGTAATGTTATCGTACAGGTGTGTCCGCTATCGGCGCTGAAGTTCGTGGAGTTGTGCGCGCGCGCCGGCGTGCCCGCGGGCGTGGTCAACGTGGTGGCGGGCAGCGGCGCGCGCGCCGGACACGCGCTCGCGCACCACCCGCTCGTGCGCAAGCTGGGGTTCACCGGCAGCACACAAATCGGTATGTACTACGCGTTCACGTAGTGATTGCCGTCGACGACCGTTATGACGTCACGGCTAACGGTACTGTAGACAAAAGAGTAATCATGTTTTTCGACTGTTTTTCATTTTTTTCTCGTCCGAAGAGTGTCATTAATTTATATTACGAGTTAGATTCGCCATTATGTAGGAACTTTACTCTTTTAATCGTTATACCGACAAGTAGTGAACCTAATGATTAAATCGACAGAAACAAAAATTAAGCTTTACGTCGCTAGCCGTACTAGAGAGGCGACGCAGGGGGTGCGGTATGACGAGGCGGGCCGGAGGTAGCGGCGATGATGAAGTGAACGCGTAGTAAAGGTGGACCCCCACTTTATTTTGGCGTATCAGAACACCGTGTCTCTATCGTACGTAATCTCTTTGATATAGTATTATATCTTTATTACCTGTTGAAGCTTGTAATTAGCTTTTAAGTATTTATTTTTATAGTTAACTTGTGAATGATGCTGTTAGCTCCCCAAAGAAAATAAAATAAAGTAATAAAATTTCCACATCGCACGTAATACCAAACTACCGATCTATTATAAAGACACGGTGTTCTGACAGTGGATTCACCTTTACACCCCGGACACTCTGTAACGGCACCTACCTACGCCGCACATACCACGACACACGGCACAACAACAAGATTATTCACCGTGTTACTAGATGGCGCTAGTATCAAGTAACATGAACATTAATTATGGAATAGCACCTCGCAGTATGAAATACCTACGTCTCGCTAACGAAGTTCACTCAGCGACTTAACATATATACAACTGCCAACCATCATCGGTTAGACCGCGGTCCCCAGGCTAAAACCACCCAGCCCGCAGGAAAATCTTCCCTTTAACCTTACTATCAGTGGCTACCTCTACCTACCTCCTCATCCTTTCCATTCTATATCACTCCTACAACTCCATACGACCGCCCCATTATACACGGATGACGTTTTTGTACACGCGCAACTGTGTGTAAGTCTAGAGCTACCGTGTAGTTCGGCGTTCGATTCATAATTCGAACTTTTTCGTAAATAAAGACGACGCATTGCTTTGAATATCAAAATAAAGTTGAAAAACGACTAAACGAGCACACGAATCGGCGCATGAACTCGCGGGGAGGGTGAGGCAACTGTTTCTAGGGCGGGACGGGGAGTATCTTTTCTGTACGTAGTACTTATATCTATTCTATGACATTACTTGAAATATCGCTTGTCTCCATACTAACGGCGCTGAAGGTCGCCGAACTATATCAGACACGGTACCCAAAACAACACCAATCATTCGCCGATATATTTAAAATATCGGTATTCGGTCTCTATTGAAACGTTCTCGCTATTGTATGTTCCAATTATTTGGTGCCACGTTGTACGTGTATCTATACAGAGTGAATCTATCTCTAATGTGTACGATCAGTTATTAGTAGTACAATCAGTAACAAAAGTCGCTGAACACTTGAATACCTTATATCACAGCAATTTATGAAAGATGTCTAACAATTTGAAACATGTGTTCAAAATAACAAATTGTTCAGCGTTGCTGACCATCCATCTTTAGTATAACGATTTCGATTGTAGTAGAATTTAGATACTGAATAAACGTTGAAACCCAACAGGTAAGACGATAATGACGTCATGCGCGGAGTCGAACATAAAGAAGGTATCCCTGGAGCTGGGCGGCAAGTCGCCGCTCGTCATCTTCGAAGACTGCGATCTCGACAAGGCCGTCAGAAACGTACGTACTAATACTACTTTATTAAAATCCTCAATCTAAAGATACTTAATCAATCGACTATGTCTATCTTCCACGTTTACGATCTTAGACCTATTCTGCCCGTATAGCTCATATAATTATTATTATCTTTAATCTCGACTAACCACGAAAGGCAAACGGATGAACGAATTCGCTGTTCATTGCGTGCTCGACTCGCTCACGGCACGGTAATGTTATCTTTAGTAGTACTCGACTCTGTCCTTTAAATAATTACCTGTAGCCGCGCGGTACGTAAACACGCGATAGGGATCCCCGCCTACAGTTTTTAAATTTCATCTAAAATACATTTTGTGTTTTATAGTAGATTTTACTCAGTGGAAAAAGCGAAATACCAACCTATTAAGAAAAGAAACAAATTCCGTACTAGTAGGTATGTAAAACTATTTCATTGTCTTACCTTTTGGAGTTTTTAAAAATATTTTACCTATCTGGGTGCGTTAATGTTGAATTTAAGCAACCTAAAACAGCACAATATCGATTATAATTGCACTTAGCCATATAAGTACTTGTATTTTAATGAAATATCACAAATCGGACGCTCACTTCTTACAAAATAATCACACTGGTCGTTCGTCACAGCGGCGCATTCGCGACTATAGTGCACCGAGAGTATACCGAGATGAGGCAGGTAGGTATTGCTCGCGTTCCGACCGTTTGTATGAAAAAGATAACATTACCGTGCTCTGGGTCTGGTTAGTTCACAATTTGCGGCATCACACGCCATGTAAAATAAAATACATTTTATGATTCGCGCGTTACTTCGCCATTCGCCTCTTCGCGTTGCCAGATTGCCTCTTTAATATTTAAGAAATACAAAACTCAAACATTTAATTGTAAGTTCACCGTTGTAATAGAGAGCAGGACAAACAGCAAATAAAACTTAGCCCACTGAATCGCTTTAATATTACTATAAGTTAAATATAGAAAAAAATCGTAATCAAACCATTTACAACAGGGCTTGGCTTCAGTATTCTTCAATAAAGGCGAGAATTGCATAGCAGCGGGCCGCCTGTTCGTAGAAGAGACGATACACGATGAATTCGTCCGACGCGTCCTCGCAGAAACCAAGAAGATAGTGATCGGCGACCCTTTGAACAGGGCCACTACGCACGGCCCGCAGAACCACGAGGCACATCTAAGGAAACTAATAGAGGTAAGAAGATAGTGATCGGCGACCCTTTGAACAGGGCCACTACGCACGGCCCGCAGAACCACGAGGCACATCTAAGGAAACTAATAGAGGTAAGAAGATAGTGATCGGCGACCCTTTGAACAGGGCCACTACGCACGGCCCGCAGAACCACGAGGCACATCTAAGGAAACTAATAGAGGTAAGAAGATAGTGATCGGCGACCCTTTGAACAGGGCCACTACGCACGGCCCGCAGAACCACGAGGCACATCTAAGGAAACTAATAGAGGTAAGAAGATAGTGATCGGCGACCCTTTGAACAGGGCCACTACGCACGGCCCGCAGAACCACGAGGCACATCTAAGGAAACTAATAGAGGTAAGAAGATAGTCATCGGTGATCCTTTGAACAGGGCCACTACGCACGGCCCGCAGAACCACGAGGCACATCTAAGGAAACTAATAGAGGTAAGAAGATAGTCATCGGTGACCCTTTGAACAGGGCCACTACGCACGGCCCGCAGAACCACGAGGCACATCTAAGGAAACTAATAGAGGTAAGAAGATAGTCATCGGTGACCCTTTGAACAGGGCCACTACGCACGGCCCGCAGAACCACGAGGCACATCTAAGGAAACTAATAGAGGTAAGAAGATAGTCATCGGTGACCCTTTGAACAGGGCCACTACGCACGGCCCGCAGAACCACGAGGCACATCTAAGGAAACTAATAGAGGTAAGAAGATATTGATCGGTGACCCTTTGATCTACAAATTTTGTGTTTAGGCTGACGATCAAAAATTAACAGAGTTTCTGATAATTACACCCCCGAAGCGATGAAAAGGGGGATGAAGTTGTGTAAAGAAAATCCAAATCACTAAATTTATTAATAGGTATGGTTGGAAAGTACCGCCACGTGCATTGGTATTGTTGGAATTTCAACCCTTAAGGAGGTGAAGTGGGTAAATAAACCTTAAAATAGATGTTGATTGCAAAAATTGTATTCATTTGAAATCCAACACGGCGGACATGATTCAACCCCCTAGGACGGGGACGGAAAAGGGAAAGAGGGAAGGGAAAGGGGAACGCTAAGTAGGGGCAGCGCGCTTGGTGGGGACCCGCCTATTTACGTAAAAACGGCGGATCGGATTTTGATGAAACGGAAGCTAGTAATTTTATATTTGTGACGGTAAACATGTATTTTATAATAAACTAGCGACCGCCCGCGACTTCGTCTGCAAGGAAAGATTTTTTGCTATCCCTCGGGAACAATTATGTTTTTCGGGATGAAAGGTAGCCTATGTCCTTCTATCACTGAAAACGTGTATGCAAAATTTCATGATGATCGGTTCAGTAGTTAAGACGTGAAGGCGTAACAAACAAACAAACGGACTTTCGTATTTATAATATTAGTAAGGATGACTTAATTCAGTCTTCCTTTTTTGTTGTATAAAATAATATACTACAGTCTATTTGAAATTTTGAGATTTAAGCATTCACAATGCTATTTTTATATAATACTAAATAATATACTAGAAAAAATAGGACTCGCACCAGATCATGTCCTCGGACGGGAATTGGCTTGCAGCGTAAGAGTTGATATACTAGAAGAAATTCGACGTTCCCACTAGTGACTCGGTAGCTCAGCGGTCAGAGCATTGGACCGGATATCCAAAGGTCGCGGGTTCGATTCCCGTCCGAGGACATGATCTGGTGCGAGTCCTATTTTTTCTAGTATATTATTTAGTATTATACTACAGTCTGTCAAGAAACTTTTGAAATTAATGGAGGAGCCACTTTGTTTGTCATTACATTAGTGTTATTGTATGGCAACACTTGACTAATTTTGTATGCAACAACCACGTGTTGTTAGTAAAAATAATGTTACTCGTAGTTCCGTTTCATGAGTTTTTTGACAAACTGTAGATATTCACTTCTAAGGTTTACGCGTGTACTAGACATTGAAATAAACACTTAACTATTACTATCGCTGATTTATTGAGTGATAATTTTTTTTTTTATTTTTTCAATGTATGTTACGTTTTATTCACAGTTTTGTGAGCGAGGCGTGAAAGAGGGCGCGCGGCTCATATACGGCGGCGCGCGCGTCGACCGGCGCGGGTACTTTTTCACGCCGACCATATTCACCGACGTCACCGACGACATGTTCATAGCCAAGGAGGAGTCTTTTGGGCCAATTATGATCATCAGCAAGTTCAGTAGCAAGTTAGTAATACAATTAATTCTCTTTATAGTTTATCATATCTTTTGATTATTAATTATAAATTAGATTAGAATGTATGTTATACTTACTTTATTTTTAAAATTTAAAATACTTTAGGTATTTGTTAACTTTTACTTTTGACATAGGGTTGGAAATTATCAAGATTTATGTTTATTGATAGTTATCTGATAATTATCCGGTTATTATCTAACGTAAGAGCTATAAGTGGCGGACCTCTTCAACGAGGCCAATGTCAAGGCTGCCGCGCGCCGGCCGCGATCACGTTACTTCGATACTCACTCACGCGCGAGCCACCAAGCGTATGCGAGCGCGTGTCATACGTTTCTCGTTTAAGATGTTTAAAATCATAGTGCGTACAATTTTGTGATATGTGACGCAGTTCATTTAAAAGAAGTCAACCCTAACGTCGTCAGAAGAGATGAGAGTACACGATAAAAAAGAGGCAACTTCTAGGTGAATAAAACTGTAGGGAGGGAGCCCTGTCGATCTGAATTGTGCTTTATTGTGTCGCAGCAAGAGTCGCTATTTATTTAAATGATTGCAGTGTCCCTTCTGTACTTGTGCTATTATGTATTCGTGACTAAACTAACATTACGGGCGAAGGAAATCCCATTTCTTGTGTTCGGTCGTATACACACTATCGACGCCAAGAGACGCATAATATTACGTTTTTTGCGTTCGGATACACGCATAATGTCACACGTAGGTATAATATAAACGTTATTATCATTGATAATTATCAGTACGTAAAATTAACTCGATTATTATCTTGCTTGACAAATATCCAGTCCAACCCTGTTTTGACAATAAATTATTTCACCACACCCAGAAACATAGACGACGTGATCCGTCGCGCGAACAACACCGAGTACGGGCTCGCGAGCGGCGTGTTCACGCGCGACCTAACGCGAGCGTTACAGTTCGCGGAGCGCATCGACGCGGGCACCGTGTTCGTGAACACGTACAACAAGACAGATGTCGCCGCGCCTTTCGGAGGGTTCAAGCAATCCGGCTTTGGAAAGGATTTGGGTAATGCATTTATTTTGTTTCCGTTATAATATTGCGTCGTAAATAGTTGGTAACAAAGAAGAACATAGAATTATTTTTAAGTTCTTAGTGCGCTTGCCGCGTCTACCAATACAAGCGCGCCAAGTACGTTAGTCACTTGAGATATGTAACAAAAATGTTCCAATATTATTGCAAGCTTTTCTTTAGCCATAGTACGTAGAATAGCTTTCCTTTTATGATATGCTACGCAGTTCATTTATTAGAAGAAGACAACCCTAACGTCGTCGGAAGAGATGAGAGTACGCGACAGATAGAGAGGCAACTTCTAGGTGAATATAACTGTAGGGCATTACCGCTGTGCGACCTGAATTGCCCTTTATTGTCTCGGAGCAAGAGTCGCAATTTATTTAAATGACTTTGCGGAGTGCGTCTTCGGTACTTGAACTATTATGTTTTGTGATTATACTTCAACATTATTCATGTATCACCGCTTACGCACGACATAAAATATAGTCTGTGTTCTTACAGAAGCGCCCTTCATACTTATATAACGTTCCTTTTAGCTCGAGTCGCTGTAGGTAGAATATCATGACGATCTTCTGTTATCTTTATCTTTTGTAGACTCGTCCAGAAGCATCAACAGTTTATACAGCCTATATTGTTTTTTTTATAATATTTCCTTATTTTGTTTCAGGCCAAGAAGCACTGAACGAATATCTCAAAACCAAATGTGTTACCATAGAGTACTAATATTAGTATATAAGTAATATTAATTATTTTTGAACATGTCGTGTTGTTTGTACATACTTATTATTTTACTTGTTATATTGTATTCTATAAATTATTAAAAATTAGAAATTATTATATTTTAAGTTAAAATTAAGATATTTTAAGGATCTCTATACAATATGATGTTTTTAATTTAGTAATTGAATAATTATACAATTGTTCTATGTTTGAAAGGTGTTTTTATTGCTTGTATACCAAAACATCTTACAACATAAATATTATAAAAGAAAAAATATAGTAAAAATCTAACAATTCAAAACTAATAATTAATGAAAATAATAAGAACTTAAAACATCAATGATTATTAACTCGCATTTTTCTATTATAGGCATCATAAATGCAGATAATCTGTATTGACTTTCTACTTTTCAAAACTTCTTGCTCTTGAATTTTAATAAAAAAAATATTTCTAAGACGTATCCTCCGTGGACTATTTACCAATTCTAAACCACCTAAAATGTTCGTATCTAGCTGCTTTACTCCATTTCTCAAATATCTCTTGTCTGTAAATATAAAATGAACAATTATTATTACGCCTTAAAACTAAAATAATATAAGGCAACATAAGAAAAACTCCAATCCACTATAAAACTTTTAAGTCTTTGACCAACACAAACTATACTCGAATAAATCACCTGACTGAGGTCAGTCAGGTATTATTCGAGTATAGTTGAGTATACCAAAACACCTGAACATTCGACAAAAATCAACCTTATCTCAAGATGTTAAGGTGCACTTTGGTTTGCTCTCGGACAATATCTGGGCGGCTCGATCCCGATACATTTAACAAAGAATCGTTTAGTTTAGAGCTACACCTTACGTGTGTGCACGCTCCACGTGTGTGCTTTGCGACACGATACCACATTACGCGACACAAAGAAAAGTATGTCTTCTGACGAGCACAATTTATATTATTGAATGCGCCCAGATCAGCGTACGTGGCCCACGTCTGCCTAATGTATTTCCTGCCCGACTCGTTTGCCTAAGAATCGGTTCAGTAACGTTGAACCGAAAAATCTTTTCCAAATCGCTTCCACAAAGCATGTAGATAAGTAAATACCTAATAATATGTATTTCCACTCCGACCAACTGGTTGTGCAGATAAAGGTCGATGAAGGCACTTTTTCTAATCAAACCAACAGGGGCCGTACCAGCTAACGCATCGAACTTCGGAAAGTCTACCGGGCTTCAAATTAAAACAGATAAATCGAGCCCTATCTGGCCAAAATGGTGAACCCCAATTGATGATGTCACACGAACATCGATATCTTCTAAATAACTTCGGCGAATAGTAAAATACGAAACTCCTTACTTCGATTTATCTGTTTTAAGTTGAAGCTCGGCAGACCCGCCGAAGTTCGAAAAGTTAGCCGGTAGGGCCCCTGGTTGATTGGTTGTGCAGTTTCATTCACTAAATATTCAGCAAAAATAATAGTTTTATGAGACGGCGGCTGGCTGTTAATAAAAACGAATTAAAAATAAGTTACCGCGGTCTACGATGAGCTAATCTTGGTATCCGAGGATCGCCCACTATAGCAGGAGCTCGTCTAACTGATAACGATTTCAAAGTCGCCCACATTTTAGTATCATAATCATAACCCCTGTAAGTTATTAATAATTATTAGAATTCGGTTTGCAGCGGGCTTTTAAGGTGCTCCCACAAAGCAGTTACCTACATAACAAATGTTGTGCAACATTCTTTATCTTCTTTCTCTTACATTTTGTAACAAAATGTTTCACGCTGTTATACTATCGTGTTACACAATGTTATAAAACGTTATACAAGGTATTACAAAAGTACCCCTAATGCTGAATATGGTAGATAGGGACCATCAAACTGAACAACTTTTACTATGGGACCAACTCTGAAATCGCGAAAAAAAATCAGCTGTTTCATACATTTTGATATTTTCGTAATAATTTTTTGTATGAAACAGCTGTTTTTTTTTTCGCGATTTCAGAGTTAGTCCCATAGTAAAAGTTGTTCAGTTTGATGGTCCCTATCTACCATATTCGGCATTAGGGGTACTTTTGTAACACCTTGTATAACTGCTGTGTGGGAGCACCTTTACCCCTTTCTTCTTTCTTGGTTCTCTTTACTGGTTCATGCGTCATGCTCGTGAACGGGTGCTGCCAGTGGGAAAGAGTCTGCTTCTGACTACCTATCTTATCGCATTATATTGAATTGTATGAATTGCATTATTTTGTAACAGCCTAGACTAAATAATGACTTTAAATTTTTAATTTAGCTTGAACCCTGTGAATTGATTTATTGAGAAATGAGCTAATTAAATAATGTTATTTATTTATTAATCTATGTTAATTGTAACATATATTATGAATGTAATGTCTGGAAACTATATCACGCGATACTCACAGACCATAGAGAAACACAAATATAACTGTTTTGCATTACAACAAAACAATTATTATGTGTAGGATAAAACACAGTGTTGTGTGAAGAAGCGGTCCGCGATATTCTGCCTAATCTGTCTATGGTATTGAAAAACTTACCAAATTCTCTCTGATTTTATGAAGTTTACCTCGTGATGACACCAGTTGGCGCCACTTTCTTTGAAATCGGCGTGTCAACACCCTTGACATTTCATAGTCTTCCATCACCAGCAAGGCCTTGCTGCAACACTGTGTTTTATCCTACACATAATAATTGTTTTGTTGTAATGCAAAACAGTTATATTATGTGTCTTCTAAAACACAGTGTTGTGTGAAGACCTGTTTGTTATCTGCTGGTGTCAAGCACAAACGCTATGATTGAATTACTTAAACATACATTACATATTTAAATAATGTGCTAAAAACAAAAAGTTTTAGTTAAATAGTTTATTTTAATAAAAAAAAATGTGCTTACATCTTAGCAACATAAAGAAAATAAATCAGAAATCTTCTTTGAGATCAATAATATTTATATAATAATTTATCATGTAGTCTAAATCAACATTCATATTTCTATTTCTTTTTCTTAACAATTAACACTAGCAAAATTATCAAATAATAAATCACCACAAGAATTATTTTGATCACTCTTTTGAACTTGGCGACAGTAGTACTTTCTAAATGTTTGGGTACTTCTCCAATTACCTCTCTTAAGGATATCATCCACAGGTCGGTTCTCTAACCAACCTCGGGATGCTACAGCTGACCGAATGTTTCCTGGAGGAGCATCAATATCAACTTCTCTGAAAATTGTTCTTACCCAATTTGCAATATTTGTTCTGGATGCAGTCTTAACCTTGCCAGTAACAGAAATAAACAAACTTGTATTATTACTTTGAGATCTTCTTTGATTTGAAAGTCTAATAAGTTCTTTAATGTGACTCACTGGACATATACGTCTGTCCGAGTGACTAATAACCGTCCAGCCAGATAGTCTATGGGTGCCAGTGTCTGTCTTTGACCCAAATCTTGGCCACAGGGTCATCTTCCCTGGTTCTTCTATTGCATGTTCTTGAGAAACATCTAATAATGTCAGGTCGTGAATTCTCCGGCCTGAAGCCAGTAAAAGAATCAGGGCAGTTCGTCGAGAAATATCAAAAAATGTGCCAGTGCAAGGAGTGGACTGGAGCCAGTCAAATAATATTTTAATGTCAAAAACAGGAGGTTTCCGGACCTCTGGTTTGGCAAGAGAAATGGCCTTGAGTATTTGCTGAACAAAGAAATTCTTAGAAATATCCTCTGTTGATGTGGCACTGAATGTTGACACAGCTGACTTGTGAAGAAGTATTGTGCTATAGGCAAGTCTATCTTCTAAGTAAAGTTTAGCCAAAAATCTTGCAACCTCATTACCAGACGGTGATCTAGGATCTATGTTGTGACTGTCACACCAACTCAACCATCTGGTAATGGGAGCCTTATATGTGGCTAAGGTCGATTCCCGCCAGCTACGTTTTAATAACTCTCTCTCCTCTGGGGCCCAATGGGATATTTGTTCTGCCCACCCCCAACTTTCCAAGCCATGAGAGACAACTGCTCTACCTGAGGAGGGCAACGGCCTGTTGTCTGATCTACCAAGGTCTTCCGCAGATCCTCTATGGGTAGTGGTTCCTCTAGGGCTCTGGCCCGGAGGTCTGGGAGCCAAAAGCATTTGGGCCATTGGGGAGCTATTAAGATGAACGTCCCTCTTGAGAGATTCAGATGAGCCAAAACCTGTGGAATTAGGCTGGGGGGTGGGAACACCCATCCCAACTGACAGTCCCAAGGACGACTGAAGGCGTCGCAAAAAATTGCGCACCCATCTGTTGAGTCTAGAGTGATATAGTCTGGAACGACTGCTGTGGCACTGGAAGCGAATATGTCCAAATCTGGGACGCCCCATATGCTGAATATGGCCTCCGTGGCTTGGGGCAACAGATGCCACTCGGGAACTGCTCGACCCCTGGACAGGCGGTCTGCAATCCCGTTGAGATTTCCTGGTAGGTAACATGCCGAAAGCGTTATCTCGAGCTGTTCGGTTAACTGCAGTAGTTTGGTTGTTAAATTTAGAAGGGCCAGAGAGCGTGTGCCTCCTTCGTTTCGGATGTAAGCTACCAGTGTTCGGTTGTCGGATTGTATCAGAATGTGGGCTCCTTTCAATATTATTTGTTGGTCTAAAATTGCTCCGTACACAGCGTACAACTCTTTGAGGTTGGAGTGCCACCCCTTTTGAAGGTTGCTCCACTTTCCTGATAGATACTGGTTGTTCAACTGAGCGCCCCATCCGGCATCCGCTGCGTCGGTGGTTAAGAAGTGTGTGACTTCTTTGCGGCGCAACGGTTTGGAGCTGCAGTCTACTGCCTTTCGCCACCAGATCAGATCGTGGTGACAAAGGGGAGGTAATGTTCTCCTCTCCCTCGACCGCCCCTTCTGGAATCCTCTCAGAAACAATTGCATCCTGCGACAATGAAGACGTCCTCTGGGGATCGTCAATGTTGCAAAGTTTAGAAGGCCTAAAAGGCTCTGGGCTTCTTTTAAGGTGCAAGTTAGATTTCCTTTTTCTATGAGAGATATAAATGTCTTTATTTTCTGGACTTTTTTGTTTGGTAATGTCATAGTGTTTCTGAGAGTATTCCAAGTTATGCCTAAATATTCCAACTCCTGAGAGGGAATTAAACTGGACTTTGGATAATTGACATGCCATCCTAAAGTCTCTAGCAATCTCAGCGTTTCCGCAACCTGAGTGTCTAGAACAGATCGGTCCTGGTGAGCAATAAGGTAATCGTCCAGGTATACCAACACCCGGATGCCCCTGGCACGGAGGGTTTCCGCAACCCAATTTGACACCGCTGAGAAAATCTGTGGTGCCGAAGAAAGGCCGAAAGGTAGTGCTCTTAGTTGAAGGATTTCTTTGTTGTAAACTACTCTCAGGAACCGTCTGTGAGCCTCCGCTATTGGCACATGAAAATAGGCATTTTGAAGGTCTACCTTCACTAACCAGTCGTTGGTCTGTAGGAAGTCCACTACATCCGACTGAGAAACTAGATGAAAGTGTTTTGTTGCTACATAAGTATTGAGACGACGGAGGTCGAATATGGGTCTTAGCCCACCGTCTGATTTTCTCACTAAAAACATTTTGGAAAAGAACCCTGCTTCCTGACATGGAGGTGGTTCCAATATATTTTTCTCTTTGAGGTCTTTGATCATGATTGTCATATCTGGTGATACTTTGGTTGAGAATTTTCTCTGGAGATTTTTGTAAGGAAACTGCAATGGAGGTTTTGTCTTGAAAGGAATTCTGCATTTTGAAATTATTTTTAGAATAAATTGGTCTGCACCCAGTTGCTCCCAGACATCTACATTGTCTTTTAGACAACCCCCTTTGAAGTTCCCTCCCTGGAAGTCAATCTTGTTTTGGGTTGGTATATGAATGGTCGTGGTTGACTTTGTTGTTTTTGTTGCACCGAAAGGGCTTCTTTGAAACAAATTTATCTTTATGGTCACCTTTAAAATTGGTACTCTTAGTATGTGTTGGTTTATTGTGCTGGGATTTTTTGTATGTATTTGGTTCAACAGAATTGTATGGTCTCTTTCTATTTAAATAAGTTGGAGTATTTAACCAAGTTTGAGGTCCGCCTAAGGAATTAATTACTGGTTGGAGAGCCTCGCGACTAAACAAATGTTCTGAGCTCGGGGGAACGTTATGTAAGGTAGCCCGGAGATTGGTGTTTCCTACCTCCTTTAGTATGCAACCCCGTCTCAATTCTATGCACTCAGCTCTTTTACCACAAATCATCTGCATTGTCACTTCAGAGTTTTTAGAGATAGCAGAACCTGGACCAAACAATATGGAAAACTTTTCAAGTAAATTATTTACATTTAAACTAACCGGGTCTGTAGAAAAACAATCTAGAATGCTTTGTAAAGACTGTTGAATTAAATGTCTCTGTTCTAAGACAACATTAGATAAACTAGCCATAAGAGTCTCAGTTGACGCTAAGTAATCTTTGTTTTTATTAAAATGACACAACTCTTCATTGACTTTTAATCCCATAAAACCAGGGGAAGCTAAACAGGATTGCATTGCTTTTTTATATCTAATGCCCTTCCAAGCAGGGGAGTTAAATTGTTGCAAATTTTCTAACTCTTTAAGACGCACTGGATTAGCGGGAGGTATAATTTTGTTTTCATCATGATCGATGTGAACATCGCCTAACGACAAGGTCGCACTAGTCACAGTAGAACTTGGTATTACTAAAAACTGACCCTGTGGTCTATTACTAGTCTCTTGAGAACTAGTGCTAGGCAAGTTGGAACACTGAGTAGGTACATTTTGTGCTATATAGTTTGAAATGTAATTCACTTGGGCCATTAACGTGTCCACTCGTGGATCGTAAGATTCGTAAGTATTTGAATGTTTTTTGTACTTACTTCTCTTATTTGGAGGTGGAGATGCGAATCGTTCATCCTCCGAGGATGATGAGGAGTCAGATTCCGAAGAATCAACTCGGGCTTGTCCCCCGTCCGGGGCGACAGAACCCGACCTCTCACTATCACCACCATTCTTTTCTTTTTCACTCATCTGAAAAAGCACTGAAAAAACTGTGTTTTATCACTTTTTATCACCACTTACTGAACTTGAAAAATTCTTTACTGTTTCCGCGGCAAAAATCACAAACGCTATGAAATGTCAAGGGTGTTGACACGCCGATTTCAAAGAAAGTGGCGCCAACTGGTGTCATCACGAGGTAAACTTCATAAAATCAGAGAGAATTTGGTAAGTTTTTCAATACCATAGACAGATTAGGCAGAATATCGCGGACCGCTTCTTCACACAACACTGTGTTTTAGAAGACACATAATATATATTTCTCTTAAGTTTAGGCGTTAAAAGTACTACAAAGCTTCTTCGGAGTGCACTACAGAGAGATCATTCACAATTTCGTCTTTATTTAAGCACTATGATTATTTTTCCAATGGCGGCGCTAGTGTGCAGACTACGCGCTCTTAAGCCTAGCGATAATCCGAGGGTACTCCTATAATATGCCTATTATTTCATTTAATAATAAAAAAAATATAAAATATTGTTTACTATACCTATCATCTGGTAATGGAATTTTCGGTTGTACTAAAGTTTTTAACGTCCTTATTATCATAAATCTGCACTGTAAATGAGAAGAAAAAATATCAAAAGCTTTTAAACAAATTATAAGTTAAATAAATCAGTACATACTGTAAATAGAAAGAAAAAAATATTAAAAGTTTAAAAGCAAATTATAAAAAAGGAGAAATATTAATTAGGAGTAAGTAGGTAAGATATGTAGGTACTTATTGTCGTCGATACTTACGAAATATGTTTTCAACAACAAATTTGCTTTAGGAGGAATCATGTTTTTATTAACGAGTTTAGTTATTTTTATTGAGTGTAGAAAAAGTGGCAGAGCATGTCATAAATATTCTTTTATCTTTTTCAAAAGAAGACAAAAAGTATAATAAAAGAGTATTTTATACTTTTACGGGTGCATATCACACCAAGACGACGAAAGAAAATATCTGCAAGAAAAGAATGAAGGTTTTCTTTCTGTCACACCCACTCATATAGCAGTGATGACCAATAATCACCAATAGCGGTGAGGATTTATACCTGTGTTACTCACTTGACTTCCTCTGTTACGGAATGCTATACAGTATTGTACACACGACCGCAGTATTGTACACACGACCGACAACACGTCAGGTTATACAGTTAAATTGCGACAACAGCTTTTATTACCTAGGTAATAAAGGCGGTCTCAAGGACAACATGTTTAGTCTGAGGTGCCGTCGTGTGTACCATGAACCCTAATAAAGGAGGGTATATTATTCATCTTCTTTTTTTTGTTTTGGCAATCTACTTTCCTCTTGGAAGTAATTTTTGCCAGTGTCAAGTGTTAAATAGTTCAGTGGTAGATATTGTTTAATTTTTCATTAGAATGCGGGTGCATCGCATGCCAATGCTGCTTGGAGCATTTGGCACCAAGTATATCAAGACAGTTTACTCGGTTACTTCTGCCGAGAAAGCCACCACTTCAATGAAATTCTCAGCTTCACACAACCAAGATCACGCCTATTTCAATTATCCCACATATTGTTCAGTTGCGTAGACACTTGTACCATATCACTGCACCAATTTTAAGACACAATATCCACTATGAATCAATTTGAAAATAATTAAAATAGACACCAAACCGAACTCGACAAAAAGGCGCCAAAAAAACCTTGTGACTGCGTCGTCGGTATGCTAATTTATTATGGAAGTCAGTGGATACAGGCGTAGGTACCGTAAGTCCGAAGTGAGGAGTGTTTTATTTCTTTACCCCAAAGGCTCAAAATTCAAAAATCTTTACCCCAAAACCACGGCCAAAACTATGTCTAAAAAAACAAGTAAGCATCCTTAATTCCGAATGCACAGTAGAATGTGGTGGTAGAATGTAGAAATTGAAATTTTCTTTATTCAAATAAGCTCACATCACAGCTGCTAGCCCCCCTTTATGACGTCTTTTAGCCGAAAACGACTATTAGTCGACTAGTCACTAGTGTCAGTGTCATGTCAACTTATAACAGCTGTGACTGTGATGTGAGTGAAATTGACAGATTACTTTATTGACGAAGATTGTGAGATTATATTATTGTAAATAAAATTTAAAGAGGAAAGGAAGGAAACTCGAAAATGAGTAAAAAGGCTGTACCACTTCGTGATGTGTCCAATTTCCTACAAATTTTTCGGAACTTCCTATTAGGAGTAAGTATCTTTTGTTTTTATTATCATTATGTAAGTAACCTCAATGTTTACAAAAAATATAGATACTTAGGTACCTCAATTTCTTTGAATTTCAGAGGAAACACACAAATGCATTACGTTTCGCTCCTCTTCTGTCAGCCAGGACTCAGCCGCAACCTGAAATCCCTGATGGATCATCTCACAAGTGTGTAGAACATGTACATACTTAAACAAGTGAATCATTTTATGTCACTCAATATCATTCTACAGTTCGAGGTACCTGAAGGAAAAGTATTTATTATCAATCACCATTTTTACTGTTTCAGACACGCACACAACTATTACTATACAAGAGATGGGCGCCGTGAAGTGGCCCCCCCAGCAGATGTCACCAAAGTACTGATTGAAGCTAGTTCTGATAAAGGGTAAACAATTTGAGTATTTGTTACTTATTCTTTTATACAAGTACTATCATACGGTATATATTCTAATGAAGACCTTATCTGTACAAAGTATTTATTATCGGTTGTAATGACCATTTGATCTGTTATTGCCCCTGTTACTACCAGTAGTACTACATGCAGACTTCAAAATATAGGGATAACTTTGGTTAGTCAGCAAGCATTGGATAGTTTTACACAAGAGCCAAATATACTTCTTGTTTAGGTTTCTTGCAAGACCCTTCAACTGCAAAGGTTTTCAAAATCCCCATAACAATATTTTATACTATAACTGCTTGGAAAGCACTCTACTTTTCAAAAAAGGAAGCAGAAAGCCATCTTTATTCCAATAGTAAAAAAGTGGGAGAAAAGTCATATGAAGATCCATTACTCCCGCTGTTTTTTATTTTATTTTCATCATAATATTATAAAGCCAAAGTAAACTGTTCTACTAAAGGACTTAACCTAATTTCTAAAAAAAATACAAAGATACAAATATCTCGGGAACAGTGCATCGGAACCAAAAACTAAGGTTATTTTGAACTGCAAGCATTCTAAAGTTAGTCACTTCAGTTGTACATTGTCAATTTAACCTCTTTGTATTCAAATGAAATGTTGAAAAACGGTCAACTGAGAGTTTCTTATAACTTTTCATAGAAAAGAACAAAAACGTCATTGTATGTGTAATAGGTAGTTATAAAAGGGTGGTTGTATGGAGTGTCCGTAGTTGCAAGAGACCATATTATAGTGATTTTAAATTATAAATATTTTAAGTATTTGTATTATTTTCCTTATAGGTGTAGTATAAATAAAGCACTGGCTAAGAATTAAGTGTGATTACTACCCTCGATGTACAATGTACTATTATTGTTTCAGAGCCCCTAAAGCAGCCGCCAACGTAAGGCCTACACCTGGTCCAGTGTTCCATTGGGACAAACATTATGATTAAAGAAACATAATTATTAGTTAGGTTATTATGTATTATTTTATAGGAATGGAAACCATTTTATTTTGTCTGCTATATAAAAAGGTATTTCTTAGCCAAAAGTGTTTCCTAACTAATTGGAGGTGAATAAAGCAACATCATAAATATTTTGTCATATTTTATTTCAAAAAACAAGTTTCTTTCAAAGATCTTAAAAACGAGCAACAATTTATTTTACATAATAAATCCATATTCTATGGAGATGCGTCATCATTTGCTTCAAAAGTAGCTAAACACCTTAGTACTTTGTCACAATAACTGTAACACTGCTTTGGTAATGTAACCATGCAATAAGAACGTAAGCTACTTTAATGGCAGACTTTACTAAGATCCTGCACTGATTACAGTTATAAGGACTAAAACACCTAAACTACCACACATGTCCTAAGTGTATTCATAATGCAAGACTTTTTTAATTAAGAATACTTTACTCGCTTATAGACCCAATCTTAAACTTTTTCAGATTTTTGTTTAGACATCTTAATTTTATTTGAAAAATTTAATCTTACCTATTATCATTAATATTTTCTGAAATGTCATGTTCTTATATGTACAGTTATTTGTCCTGTCCTTTAATAAAAAGCCTAATATTTAATATCATTTTTCCATGATCTTTTATACTGGTTTCATCAGACAGAATTAGGTTTTACTATGATTGTATTGACTAATATTAACTATCGTCTGTCTATCCTTACTTCCTATTTAGTAAACAGCTTTTGTCAGTTGCCATGTGTCTTTTAAATTTAAATCGTTATTTAAAAATGTTTTATTATCAAATTGTCACTAAATAATTTTTTTTTCGTAATCTTATGTGTAGAAAACCATTTGTTGTATTTTATAATTGATTTTTTCAATAAAGTGTTGGGTGAAAATTGTTTACCAAATAAGACAAGTTAGGATAAACAGACTATACTAGAAGTATGTTCTCCAATTGCTATTTCCACTTAATTTAATCACTGGAGTCAGTTGTGTCCGGGGCCCTTATGTTCATAAGTGAAAAGTTTCCAAAGCTGAACGTTCTATTACGCGGTCTCCTGGACCGGTATCTAAACCTTTGTCATTTATCTTCTCCGCCCACTTGTTTCCTGAACTGCATAGCGTCACCGTAGGCCTTTTTGACCGCCTTTCGCTCAGTCGGTTTCCTAGATTCAACTAGTTTAGCTTGATCCACGCTCTTGTCGACGCCTAGTACCTCTAGTTTGTTTGGCGGGAGCCATTGCCACGTTCGTTTGACGTCGAAGAAGAGAACGAGGTATAGAATCGGTTCGTGCGAGTGGTTTTTCTTTAGGTTTAGCACGTCTTGGGGCGGAACCGGTAGCGGCACTCCGTTGTAAACGAAGCCTTTGGGGATCTTTGGATCGATGATTAGGGCTGGGTACCACGGGTATCCTCTGAAAAAATAATACATTTACAATTTTGATTCCACGATAAATAATAAAATTAATTGTTTGGAAAAAAAATCGAAGATCCTGCATTCGACCCCAATAAAGATAAAAACTTTGCTTTCCTTGAGTGGGTACTTCCTAGTGAAATCTATAAAAATCGTGTTACTCTTTAACTGATCAACTCTGTCAGTTCTATTTTACTACTCCACGCCTTAATCAGAAACTTGCATTTTTACTGTTGGTGTACGGGTCGCGCCATATATCTTGAAGCTATTTTGACCCCGCGTGCCATGCGCAGGAGCAGTTTTAGGGACAAAACCGTCTTATGCGCAGCCAACTAGCCAATTTTTCCAAACGATAATGATAACTTCGTGTACGCAAGATGTCTGGATTTGACATTTTAAAAATCGCTCCGTGGATAGGGTAGGCCCCCACAAGGTGGTGACGCTGGATGCGGGCAGCGCAGGACCGGGGGGCTGATTACGTAACTTTTGATTGAAACTGACATAGAATGCAGTCACATTGCTGCTTTAGTAAAAATCAAAATGACAACTACTAAAGCAGCAATGTAACTGTAACATAT
The DNA here is from genome assembly GCA_963556745.1 of Catoptria pinella. Taxonomy (NCBI): domain Eukaryota; kingdom Metazoa; phylum Arthropoda; class Insecta; order Lepidoptera; family Crambidae; genus Catoptria; species Catoptria pinella. Next base: position 6,814,224 of record OY750779.1, read on the forward strand.
GTTAGTTTCAATCAAAAGTATTTAGCAACAGAGTAACATAATCAGGGGGCGGATCGTCGTAAAGATCCTTAGGGTTGGCCTATGACCAACAGTGGATGTCGTACGGCTGATATGATGATGATGAAAATTAAAGACTATGTCTCTGTGGCAGGTATTGGCGTTTCAAGTTACATGGCGCGATCTATACTGACCGGCATTTGGCCCAGACCAGTTGCAGCGGCTCGAGCAGGCCGGCGGGCGCGCCCTTCGCCGGCGTTTTGGAACTCGACGAGCGGGTGCCGCGCCCCTGGCGAGACAACCCGGCGATCAACAGATTGTAACGTGTTTGAAACTTACAGCGATTGAGATGTATTATTAAAATTATCATTTAGTGACAAATAATAAGCTGTGTTAGACGGAAACATTTATTGATCGAGGTTTATGGTTAAATTATCATTAAATATTTAGTTAAGGAGGTAGGAAGAGTTTCTGCATTTTGGTCCACCCTCAAAAGACGTGTCGCGTCATGTGTGACGTGAGGAGCAACAGCCAAGTTAATCGGGAGGTTCAAAACGGAGCGCTATCTGCAAAGCACAGTTCCACGTGACGGAATCGGTGTCGGTCGGAATGCGGTCTCGAAAACGCATGATCTATTTTATTTTAGGGATTTCGATTTTTTTGTTATTTTGGTCTGAATTTTAAGATTTAACCAAAATAAATGATATATTGATTATTTACCTTGATGGGTGAGGTGGGTTCCGTATCGGACGCGTCGGTGAGCAGCGCGCGCCGCGGGCGGCGGCCGGAGCCCTCGGCCTCTAAAGGACCGTTGCTGGACCTAACAACATTATCTTATATAATACTAAATAATATACTAGAAAAAATACGACTCGCACCAGATCATGTTCTCGGACGGGAATCGAACCCGCGACCTTTGGATATCTCATTTTCTTACTATGAAAAACATACAACGTAAATTTAAACGGTAAATTATTTTCATTTTACACACTTTTATAACTAATTTGTATTACATTTTACACTCTTGATTAACGTAAAATAAAAAAACACATTCAAAAAGTTTCAGAAATGTGTGACAACAATAATATATGTTTTCTCTCACTCATGTTCTGAAATATGATCATTACATTTGGAACGGAAAAAGGAAAAAGTTGTAATTTTTTAGCCCCGTGGTGCTATTTTTGAAGCAATTTGTGTTTGCAATCACATTTCCATAGATTTTAGTTCACTGGTCTTGTACTTACGCGTCGCTGGTACTGAGCTCGCAGGAGTGGTCCGAGCCGTTGTCGTCGTAGTGGGTGCACGACGAGCACGACTGCGACCACACGGAGCTGCTGCTCGACGACCTGGGAACATATTATTATATCATTTTATTTATACATCATGCTGGCAACAGAAATACAGCCGTGGTTGCAGGGTTTGGTGCTTGCGCAATTCGAAGGGTCCTTATTGATTTCAGTTGAGATTTTGCCAGTTTATGAGTGAATCTCGTCATTTAGTGGCCTAAGATTTTTAACTAATATAATCCGATATATTTGTATGCTTCTCTTATACCATAGTACGTACGTCAACCCAACTGAATCATGACTCACTTTGCCGATAATTCCTTTGAAACCATAAAAATAGGTTTTCTTCTCTACCGTGTATGTTGCCATTAGTACGTTTTAAATATGAATAAAAATGCATCATTACGGGTCACAGATCTATGCAATTTTAACCTTTGTTATTATTGCACTAGATATGATTTTAAATAAAGCAGTCTTTAAACTTTTTTACATCGAAATTGAAATTGAAAAATTCTTTATTTAAATAAGCTTACATAATAAGCGTTTTTAAATCGTCAATTCTTTTACCCTGCCACCCATTATGACGTCTTTTAGCTGACAAGAAAAATGGGCGCAAAAAACTTATCAGCTTTATCAGAAGGAACGATATTTACAAATATAGATATCGTTTCCAGACATTACATTCATACATGTTACAATTAACATAGATTCATAAATAAATAACATTATTTAATTAGTATCATCTTGCATCGTATTATTATATTACGCCTTTACCTGGACAGCGCGAGGTCGCTGTCGGAGCCGACCTCGCCGGGCGGGCCGCGGTACTGGAGGAACGAGGCAGGTACAGGGCTCGCCAGTCTCGCCTCGCCGCTCGCCGCCTGCATCGTCCTGATAACAGGAAAGCAACACTGGAGCTGAGTGTAATTCTGAATGTACACGATTAAATAGAATAGGCTGACTTGTTTCGACGTTTGTCAATGTACAAATAAATTTAAAAAATAGTTTAATAACTTCGAAACACAAGTTGTTCAATTGTATTTAAAAATTAAAGGTAAAAAAAGCAAGTTCATCGTTAAATTTGTCTATATCATAACCGCAATTCTTCTTACAAGCTCTTTTTATTTATTTATTTATAACACACATCTATCTATGCAGGTTTATACTATACTTACATCTCTTTCTCGCTGTATAGCAAATAAAAGAGACGCATTGAAAGCCATTCAGAAAACTGTCAAGTTTTAAGAGGTAATACGGGGGCAGTACACATAAAATCGGTAAATACGCTTCGACCCGGCGCGTGTCACTGATGTGTCTGAAGAAGTTGTGTAATGCAGTGGATCTCAAAATATGCGTCGTACTTACCTGAAACTGTCCGGAGAGGCATTCTTGTCTTTATCGCTCTTCTTGGGGCGGCCGCGGCTCTTCTTCTTTGGTGACGTTTCGATGCCCGGCACGGACTTGATCTCCGACAACGACATCCCACTGTATATGAATATAACATTGATTATATAATTACAATGCGATTAAATTGAAAATAGACAGTGCTCCTCTGCAACTCCACTCGAGAATGTATGGCAAAGAGAAAATTATACATTTTAAAATACGTCGTTTTGTACCGTAAGCGCTCTAAAGTTGGTCACTTCTGTTGTACATTGTTCAATTAATCGCATTGAATGTACAATTCGGGAATAGAAAGATAAAACGTTTTGAGAATCTCGCGCGACATCTCAAGTTAAATTTATTTTTATAGTTTTTGTGGAAGATCATTTAATTAAACAGTAAAGTGGTATAATACAGTTTAGTGGTAGTTATCTATATGTATACAGAATCCAGTTGCCAGAAAAATATTCCAAAATATAAAATGATGTACGTTAGTAAAAGAAAATCAATTTCATAAAACAAAAAAAGCGGGCCTACAACAATCGTTTAGATGTAACTTTACCTTTATTATCTAAGATCAACATAGTTCTCAATGTTGATAGCGGTTTATAATTACGGGCCATAAACTCTATACTTAAGTGTCTAGACATTTAAGTATAGTGTCTAGGGCCAGTATATTTATATAAACCGCTCGCAATGTTGAGAACCGTCTTGAGAGAATACTTGAGATGCTCTTATTATATTATAGGAAGAGCATTTAAGCTATGATCTCAAGATAGCTCTCGACGATGAGAGCGGTTTATAAATACGGACCTAAGTAATAAAAATAATGTTCGGATTCAATCGACCGAAAAAGTCCACCGTCTACGCATGTCATTGGACATGCCGTAAAGCGTGTTGTACAAACCTGAATAAATCTGGTGATGAAGTGACTTTATCTTTGTCGCTCTTCCTAGGGCGGCCGCGGCCTTTCTTCTTGGGTGACGGCTCCAGGCCTAAGCTCGCCGACAATGTGGGCAATGATGCTGCCGAATGACGAATCATTACATTTGTAACCCTTTTTTTTTGTCGTAAAAATTAAAGGCTTGTATTCATCAGGCAACATTTGACGCACACCATGATACGCAATAGAACTTTTTTGAAGGCGTAATGTTGGGCGCTTTCTGACAACGTCGCGCATTGCGCAACGATACGTGACATGTAGCAATACATGTTGCGCGTCAAATGTTGCCTACTGAATATAAGGCATTACGAAACTCAGTTTAAAAAAAGGAATTTAGAGATAGCACGTGTTATATTGTTTTTATATTGGCAAAGATGGGAAACGTCTAAATAATCACATAATTAAAGAATAAACAAAGAATAAAAAAAATAAGGTATAAACTATTTATTACAAAATTTAGTTAGCAATAAACATACCATCAGAACCGAAGCTCTTCGGAGGTGCAGCACCCAAAGACGGTGGCAATAGTAGTGTGGGTTTCCTGAGACCTCCTAGTAAACCCAATCCTATGGACGGAAGTGAAATGATTCGCCGGATTAACAAATATCTTATGTTTGTAATAATTGTATAATTTAAAATTGTATGTATAGTATAATTCTTTAAATAAGTATGTATAGTATAATTATAACAATGTATATCGTTTCTATGACGAAACAGTAAATTTTTTGGCATGATCTGTAATAAGTCATAAGGCCTGTTTCACAATCAAAATAGTAGATTATGCAGTAAGGGCTTAAAGTAGTGTATTGTGTCCCGGGCGCTATTATGAACCCCGAGTACGAGGGATTTTATGGTGAACTCCCGAGCGGAGCGAGGGAGTTAAGGCTAGAATCCTGAGTACGAGGTGTTCAAGATCGCCCATGACAAATACACATTTAAGCCCGCGATGCATACTCTACTTTTATACTTTCTGCGAGGCAATTGAAACCAATGACTGTTATAAAGAAAGTACTTAAGTAATTATTTAAAGTTAGAATAATAAAATATGAAAAATTAAGAATATTTATTGAAAATTAAAAGTTATGTTAGAAACATTACACCAATTGTGCAACGACAAAGTTACATTCTTTGGTACATTTATAGTTGGGTTAGAGTTTATGTTTTTGTCGTCTATTCTGTAGTGGTCAGTTCGACATTCAAATAAATCCTTCTTGGTGCGCGGGTGAAAATAAATTTCGTAAAAAGTTTTCATGACAACATACAGCCTAACTCAGAATAAGATCTCATTGCACCTAAACTTTTTTGAAACCAACATCGATCAAGCACGACTACAAGGGTTGCATTCCAAATTCAAATCACTTTATTCCCCATGGGAAAAATGACTTACTTTAGGAAAGGTTTGCATGACACATAATATGCCATTGACGAGCAGGTAGTATAAAAAGTAAGTTTTAACTCTGAGTAGCTTACTTGACAGATGATTTTTTATATCGCAACTATCAAATCATCTGTTGAGTAAGCTACTCAGAACTTACTTTTTGATTGTGGCAAGGGCCTTAGTCTAATAATGAAACTGTAGTGTAAAACTGTGCAATGTGCTTTGATTATATAAAATGGCATCAAAATAACAAACATTTTACTAAATAAAGACTGAGTATTGGTAAATGAATAATATCTTACCCGGAGTGGTTTCTAAGTTGTTATGTTTGGTGGGAGACTTCTCTGGCGTGGCCAGTTTGTGTGTTCGTTCGACGCTTTTCCTTGGAGGCGGCGCGGGCGTCTCGGACCCAGATGTGGGGGTGTCTGGGACGAATTAACACTTTTTTATTGATGTTGATGACAAAAGGTATCATCTAAATCTGTCGCCTTTTAAGACTGCAAACATATTTTAGTCCCTTAAAACAGAATTGGCTTGTGAATGTAACTAATTCATACATTTGAAAACTCAATTGTTTTATAAAGTTTAGACTAGACGAAAAAGCATTCCGACGTTCCGACTACTTTTATACAATTAAAACCACTAGCACTGAAAACATCAGTAGTTATCACTAAACTTGTATATCACTTACCCTGTCGTACTCTAGCGATGTAGGGAGGCCGTCCGCGGCCCCGCCCCCGCCCGCGGCCCCTCCCGCGCCCCCGCCGGCGCCCCACGCTGGGGGGCGCCACGCTTCCGCCCCCGGGGGAACTAGATCGCTGCACAGAAAATTACAAACGCCTTTGGGTAAATCATACGCAGCAGTACACCGCCCTATGTGTATGTGTTCAACAACGCGTTTAGGGTGCTAATATGGCTGCACTGAATCTGCAGCGCGTCAGGGATGTTAGCTGATACACAGGTCGACTGTTTCCACGCCATTATGCGTAACCGGTGTTCATCTCTGGGGCGCAGGGTTCGGGCTAGCTCTAACAGCATCTTGAGCTCTAACAGAATCTTTTTATCGTGTTTTATGATTATTTGATTTTATTGTATGTCTTGTATTGTATTTTCGAAATAAATAATAATTATTATCATAATGAGCACGAGTCTCTTTCTGCCAACACACAGTAGACAGTTAAGAAGTCTACCACATCTATGCGCGAAACCAGTCGGTAGATTGAAGAGGAATTGAAATTTTCTGTGGATCCTCCGGAGGATTGACGAGGAACACAAATTATCTATGGATACACCTGTGGATCAAAGAGGAAAAATTTGGATACTTCGATCCACCGGTGGAGCCTGGCGGTGGATCCAAGTGAACGGAGGGAACATTTTCTTACCGCTGTATCCCATTCTACTGCATAAAAAAAATTATCTCTAAAACAAAATACATATATAACAAAATACGCAGTCGATAAGTGTGTACGAGCCGTCGCAACATCTTTCTATGATTCAATGCTTTGTGCGATAGATATTTTTGTAATTGCCTTCGAACTTTATCAGAATTAACCTAAATGATACATTGTTAAACCTTTTTTTTTCATGCTGTATGTTAGCGAAACATGTTGGCTAACATAATAATATGTGTGTATCTCTACACGGTTACTTTTATCACCCAGACTACCATGACCACTGAAACACGATATATATCGCGTGATACAGCGTTTTATCGACACTCAGCTGTCAAGTCATCGTCTTTTGACAGTTTAACGTGATTGATTCGCTATATAATATCGCGTTTCGGTGGTCATGCAGAGTAATTCGGAAACCTCCTCACAAAATATCCTATAAACACTCCACTTTCACAGACACTTCGTGATAAGACCAGGATAAGGCGATGAATGACTACAAAATGACAAAGTCGCATATTCGGACGTATGTTATTAGTTCATACAAATTTTCCCTTCCTATTTTGTTTATGTTTTAACAAAAAAAATACATGTTTTTTTTCTTAAAGTCTATTGTGTAACCTTTAAATTTTTCCGGGTTGATAATATGTATAACGGCAAGTTTACTACGTAACCATGTCCCAAGCAAAACAAAATTTATTCTAGCCTATTCTATTCTAAACATTCGATGGTTGTAATGTGATTCACAGTGACATGATCATTGTGTGTCAGATCACATGATATCACAATAGTTTCAAGATGTAAGACGGGCGGACTTACTGTGTTGTTTTCGTCGTCCGTGTCCCTGACACTCGGGCGTCGCCTTTCGCTGCGAGCCACCGACACGCCCCTCTCACTACGGGTGTCTGGAAAATTACTTTAAATTAGTCTTTCCATAAAATCTGTCACGAGTAGTGATGAATTCAATTAGTTTTTAAATATGACACTTCTTATAATAAATTATAAGTATACAACATGTTACAAAAATACCCCTAATGCCGAATATGGTATATAGGGACCATCAAACTGATCAACTTTTACCATGGGACCAATTCTGAAATCGCGAAAAAAAACAGTTGTTTCATACAAAAATTTAAATCGAAAATAACAAAATGTATAACAGCAGATTTTTTTTCGCAATTTGAGTTGGTTTCGTAGTAAATGTTGATTATATTAATTATTATTGATTGAATATACGCTACGCCCAGTACGCTCACTATCGCTGTTAGAGTGCTGGGGACGGCTATGGGCCGGCTGCTACTACGCTTTAGATCCGCTCTCACCTTGATGCCGGTCGCTAGTCCTATATAGTGGAATATAGATAGTTGAACTCACCGGCACGCTCACTATCGCTGCTAGACTGCTGCGATCGACTATGGCGACTGCTACGGCGGCTTTGAGACCGCCCCCGCTCACGCCCCCGCTCTTGTTCCCGCTCCCGCTCCCGCTCCCGCTCGCGCTCCCAGTCGCGACGCTCTTCCCTTTCCGGGCTCGAATCGGCGAGTGTGTCGCCGTCGCCCGCTAACTCCGGCATACCGGCCGCGCGCACGTCTCGACGAGCTTGACGGAATATCGGTAGACATTGTTCGCGCATCTTTATTCCCGCTCTGAATAAAATAAAATAAAAATAGTTTCAACATTCGTTGCATTGTATTAAATTAAAATAGAATTATAAACAGGTTCTAATTGCGCCTGACTGTACTTACTTGTAAAACACAGTGTCCTTGTTGTTGTAGGCGAGGCAGTTGTCGATCATGAGCCGGAAGTCGGCCTCCACGTCGTCGACGGAGCGGTACGCGCCGCGGTCCAGCTTCTTGCCCATAGTGCTCAGGTCCATGGGGTGCTTCACTACGGAACTGTAGTCTGGGACCTAGGAATGAAAAAACAAAACAGATGACTATACGACCTGGAGACGACAATAAATTAAATGTCGTATAGCTAAGAATGCACCCAGTCTTATAATAAAATAAAAAAAATTGACAAATATCCTATAGTTTAGTCGAAAGAAATATATTTAAGTAAAATTAATTTTGGTGCTATTTAGTTTATTTGAAAAAAATAATATTTATTTGGTTCCTAGGAATTATTTGATAGTTTTAAAATACTCCTATGAATTCATTTATTGTCGTAGTGTCGTCTTCACCCGTATACAGGGTTAAATCAAAGTCATTGGCAATCTTTTAAGCTAAGAATCTTACCGTGATATTGATCGACTCGTGGGGGCATTTACACGGGTCGATTTTCCGGGCGACTTGCTAGGCGAGTTTAGTCAAACAGGGGCCGTACCGGCTAACGCATCAAACTTCGGAAAGTCTGCCGAGCTTCAAATTAAAACAGATAAATCGAGCCCCAATCGGGCCAAAATGGCGAACCCCAATTCATGATGTCACACGAACATCAATATCTTCTAAATTGTTCGATTTATCTGTTTTAAGTTGAAGCTCGGCAGACCCGCCGAAGTTCGAAAAATTAGCCGGTAAGGCCCCAGGGCTTTTTATCGACAATCGCTTGTAAAACCGAATCGCAAACCTAATTTGAATGAGGTGGCGATTAGATTACAAGCGACTAAAGTCACTCTAATGTTGACTGATACGTCCATCGCTCAAGTTCCGTGCGCGTACGCACCTCGAGCAGGTCCACGGGCTCTGTGAATATGTCGCTGTTGTCCCGCTGGCGCAGCAGGCGCAGCAGCTTGTGCAGCGCGGCGCGCTCGGGCCGCAGCGAGTGCATGACGCATCGCTCCCACACGCGCGTGTACTCCGCCTTTAGCCGCTCGCGCTTGCGAACCAACTCGCATAGGAGCCTGATGACAATGCCCGTATTCACATCCTTAATAATATTATAAATGCGAAAGTCCGTTTATTTCTTTGTTTGTTACGCCTTAACGTCTTAACTACTGAACAGATCGTCATGAAATTTTGCATACACGTTGTCAGGGGTACAGAGAAGGACTTAGGGTACCTTTCAACAAGATAAAAATAATTGTTCCCGAAGGATAGCAAAAAAATAGTTAGACGATAACTGTAACTACACGATAACTGCACGATATCGTCGGACTGGTAGTTCGATACGATCACTACTAAATGCTTTCACACTGTGTCGTTGTGCCGATATTGGGTGACGACACAGTCACACTGTGTCGTTGTAGTCAACGTTATCGTCGTCGACAGATTATCGTGCCGATATCGGGTGACGACACAATGCGGGGTGAAGCATGATTGGTTACTTTTGCTGACGCAATGCGACTGACCGCATAACAAGAGCTGTTGGTTATATCGTGTCACATACCAATATCGTTCCGATATCGTCGGACGATATCGTTGTCGTCCAAGCTGACGACATATGAGTATCGTGTCGTTATCGTCCAATATGAAAACAGCCAATGTTATTAAGATAAGAGCATAAGGCCCTGGTTGATGTTTCAGCAAACCGATAAATCTGCCAGAAGTGGTAGTGACTGAACAACTTATACAAGGTGTTACAAAAATACCCCTAATGCCGAATATGGTATATATAAAATAATCACCATCAAATTGATCAACTTTTACTATGGGACCAACTCTGAAATCGCGAAAAAAAAATCAGCTGTTTCATACAAAAATTAAAATCGAAAATATCAAAATGTATGAAACAGCTGATTTTTTTTTCGCGATTTCAGAGTTGGCCCCATAGTAAAAGTTGTTCAGTTTGATGGTCCCTTTATACCATATTCGGCATTAGGGGTATTTTTGTAACACCTTGTATTACGCACGCGCAATACGAACAAACTTACATTTACTTTATTCAAATATTATTTGAACTCTCGACATGCGAAATTTTTTTTTTTTAAATGTTTGTCAATAGTTTATGCTGCTGTCTATAATATAAACTAGTGGCTCAGTGAGCTATAGACCTCGCGTTTTTGCGTTAAAAAGTAACTCGAATTGTATGTTGTTTAAAAAATAATTTAATAGATGTCGCCACCAGGTTTTCTAAAGCAGTATTATGTGCTGTTTGGTAGGTTCTTTTATTATATATATTCGAAGCTAGATGGCGGGCGCTTCTAATTTTGAACATAATATTTTGAAAAGGTAAATTTTTTTTTTCGAAAAATTTCGGAATTCTGTATTTAAACAAAAAAAAATAAATATAATTATTAAACCTGCTCACAAAATTTCACGAGAATCGATTGAGAAATGCGACCTGTAGAGGAGAACAAACGGACAGCCGGAAAGACATACGAAAGCATTTTTGCCCAAGCTGAAGCAGAGACGCTTCACTCGCGCTTCGGGCTAGCTCGTTCAATGAAGTAGCCTTGACTCACCTAGCTCTCTCCAAGTCTTGTCGTATTCGCTGCCAGTATTTGAGCTGGTTGCATAGTTCCCTTACGTTTACTGTACCATCCTGTATACCTCGAGTACCTTTGAAGAATTACATTATCAATCAGAAATAAATTAGAAAAAAAAATCAACCGCACTTGATGGCTATTCGTGTATTTGTAGACCAAACTTTCTTTAAAAAGGAGATTATAAAGTTAAATTACCATTTTTTTTCTACAGCTCAACAAAATCACAACTCACCATGATGATTGGTCAGGCTCTGCAGCCGCCTCAGCAGCGGCACGCCGTTCCTGCTATGTCTCTTGAGGGTCCAGTAAGCCAGTAGTCTCTTCATGAGCTGTGCCCTCGCGGCGGGCGGGCCTGACGCTAACTGTGCTACTTCTGACACCCGCTCAGCTGGCAACGTCGGAACTAGGACTACGGGGGCCCAGGTTCGCTTCATTGCGAGCACTCGACGAGCCTGTTATGGTATTTTTAACCTTATGTAATTGGAATTACATAATAATCTACATTTATAACAGTTTCTTCATGAACTGTGCCCTCGCGGCGAGCGGGCCAGAAGTCAACTAAACTACTTTTGAGAATTGCTTAGTGGGTAAAGTCGGAACTAAGACTACGGGGACCCACGTTCGCTTCATTGCGAGCACTCGACGAGCCTGTTCTGGTATTTTGAACCTTATTATGTTAGCATAAATAACAATTAACATTAATAACAGTTTCTTGCTGTGAAACTGTTATTAATGTTAAAAAAAAATGTTAAAAAAGCTGTGCCCTCGCGGCGGGCGGCCCAAAAGCCAACTGTGTTCTGACATTCACTCAGCTGGTAAGGTCGGAACTAGAAGTTATTTTGAAGTTATTTGAACTTATTTATGTGTTCTATAATGTCGTTCCTATACAACAGGGGCCGGCAACCTTATTTTAGGGGAGAGCCTCTAATGATGCCAGAGAATCAGCACGAGCTGCATTTCATCTTTGTAATCAGAGAAGAAAAAAAAATACAAACCAATAAATATGCCCTCCGAAATTAAATTCTTAAGGGGCGGACATGAGCCAACTAGCGCCGCCAGTCGATTTTATTTTATTTATTCTAAATAAGCCCAATTTCTTAAAAAGGAATCAGTCTAGGTCTTGTGAATGACGTCTAATGTTTATTGAATAACGTTACAACATTACAAAATGCGTGCAATAGTTTAAAAAGGGTTTGAACCAACAGTGGCCACTTTTAACAAAATCGCGTTTTAAACTGTTTGAATGCCTTTTCAAACTGTGTAAAGTTATTCAATAAATATTAGACGTTATTGAAAAAACCTTGACTGATTCCTTATTTAAGAAATTGTGCTTATTTAGAATAAATAAAATAAAATCGACTGGCGGCGCTAGCTGGCTCATGTCAGCCCCTTAAAGCTAATACAACAATTAGTCGGTCAATGAATAAACAGGAATAAAGTACTGTGCATGCACAAGGATTGTTAAGCTGTAAAACATATGTTTTATAAATACTTGGAAGATGCCCATCGTCGTGCGTGAGAATTTTAAACTGAAAAAGCAACTAACGGCACTCCACACTATACAAATAATATGTGTACAACAAAAACTGAATCGCTTTACCTGAATAATTTTCTCTCTGCCTTTCTGTCTAATAGCTGTCAAGTCTGTAGATTTTGAATCGCCTTCCGAATCCAATGCACGTCTTTCCTACAAAATAATAAATTGTGTGTACCAGCTTATTGGGATGGAGCAGACCTCAGATTTTATATCTCGAGTAGTATAGTAATAGTTACAGAATGTTTTGTGAGCCTGTACTTTAAAACAAAGCAGGGTCACTTGATACGCGCCGACTAGCTTATCACCTTTTAAGCACAGAACTGCAGGACAAAATATTGTTTTTATACTACCTGCTCGTCAATGGCATATTATGTGTCATGCAAACCTTTCCTAAAGTAAGTCATTTTTCCCATGGGGAATAAAGTGATTTGAATTTGGAATGCAACCCTTGTAGTCGTGCTTGATCGATGTTGGTTTCAAAAAAGTTTAGGTGCAATGAGCTTATTCTGAGTTAGGCTGTATGTTATCATGAAAACTTTTTACGAAATTCATTTTCACCCGCGCACCAAGAAGGATTTATTTGAATGTCGAACTGACCACTACAGAATAGACGACAAAAACATAAACTCTAACCCAACTATAAATGTACCAAAGAATGTAACTTTGTCGTTGCACAATTGGTGTAATGTTTCTAAAACTTTTAATTTTCAATAAATATTCTTAATTTTTCATATTTTATTATTCTAACTTTAAATAATTACTTAAGTACTTTCTTTATAACAGTCATTGGTTTCAATTGCCTCGCAGAAAGTATAAAAAGTAGAGTATGCATCGCGGGCTTAAATGTGTATTTGTCATGGGCGATCTTGAACACCTCGTACTCAGGATTCTAGCCTTAACTCCCTCGCTCCGCTCGGGAGTTAACCATAGAATCCCTCGTACTCGGGGTTCAATAATAGCGCCCGGGACACAATACACTACTTTAAGCCCTTATTGCATAATCTACTATTATGTAAAAGGCATAAGTAGGGATAAAATTCAAGAGTCAAAATTTCTTAATTCAAATATACTTAATTAAAGTATATTTGAATCATCTATATTTTCCTACCACCCGTTCCAGACGTTTTTCTGATTATGGCAGTAATACCTGTAAAACATGCGCAGGAGTGTGCGCGTCGCAGTAGGCCATCTTGGCGACCTGCACCGGCTGGCTGGGGTCCCGCCCGGCGCCCGCTGCCTCCATCTTCATGTACAACCTACCCCACAACAATCAAATTCATCTAATTAAGTCAATCTTAGTTAACTGAAATTGGTTTGGTTGAGGTTTGAATTATGTTAAACCGCGGCGAGTCACGGCCGAGAATCGTGAAGGTCGTGGTCGTTGTACTAGCATGAATTGAAATTTCCTTTCGGCACCCCCTTTATTAGTATGTAAGTAGCTAGACGGGCGGCGGCACGCGGCGGTGTCGTCCGACATCAAAGGCCTTTAACAACTGTATGGATTGTAAGACTGTGACTCAGGGTTACAACATTTACAAATAACAATTAATATTTTGGACCATCAGTTTGGATTTTTACTAAATGGTGCATTTACACGGTAATTATTTTTTAGCGGGAATGGCGCTAGTGTTTAGCATATAATGTCGCCTTAAAAGTTTAATTTCCGGATTCTGAGTCGATAACGCAAAAACTCTGCAAGTAAGCAAATTATGTTCAATTGTTATTTTAACCCTGCAACGCCCGGAAAATGAGACACAATAGATATTCCATTGTTATCCGGCCGCAAGTATCCGCTCGGGCATTGATGAATTCTATAAAAAATTATTGAATGACACAGGACATAAATGATGTTGCATACACTGACCCCGCTTGCTGCGCGCAGGTGACGTGGAACGCGGAGTAGCAGTTGGACTTGTGGCACTGGATGCAGGCGCCGGCGCCGCGCTGCTTGCACACCATGCACTGCAGCTTCCAGCGCGCCGCCGGGATCATCTCTATAGAGTCTGGGGAAAATCATTCATAATGGGCGAATTTCTGACAGCTCAAATAAAAAATAAAAAAATAGTTTCGATAGATGGAGTTTTATGAAAGCCGAGCCGTAAAGTTAAACCCCTTTCACACTAAGCAATTCAACGCATGCAATTTTTTGAAAGTTTTGATCGCAAATGCTGTAGGTACCCCTCCGCCTTGAGTGATAAAACTAATTACTTTTTTTTGGTCTCGGAATTACCACGCAGCAAATTGATTCTGATGTAAAATCTAACGTGAAGGTTAGAGTTAGGCAGTTTTTATAACCATATCTGCTGTACACTTGGGTACAGCAGATATGGTTATAAAGTTGTGCAGCGCCACACTTGGGTACAGTAGTCTGTTGGTCTGGTGGTTTAATTAAAGTAATGTAATAAAACTATTAGGTACTTGAGAACTTGGATTGCAGTAAACTTCACAAATATTAAGTACATTTTCAACATGCTCATATTGTTATCCTACCCTTATTAACCGAATTAAAAAAAAAAGAAGGTTCTATGTTCGTCTGCTTTTTTTTATTATTAGACTTACCAATTGGTTCTAGAAATACAGTGTTCGCGAATCGCACTTCTGGTATCCAGAGGGCGCAAACAACATGAGCCCATGTGCCTTGGTCTGTTTGCTTGAATGCACCTGTTAAAAAAAAATATTAAATTTTGACTTATAAGCTAACGGCCGAATACTCAAAGGCTTCTTAGCTAAAATCTTTAGTTAAGGTTTCCTTAACTTTAATAAAGCTGTCAGTTTCAAAGATTTTCTGTCAAATTTGACAACTTTTTTGAATTTAAGGTGGGCTTAACTTTGAGATTCGTTTGAGTATTTGGCCGTAAGGTAATATGGTCTTTATTACTCTGAATTGACATTGACACACTCACCTCCGGTGTTGGGGCATAAGACACAGTTGACAAGTCGAGAGGGCGACTGCAAACAGCGTCGGCAAAGCCACTGACCTTCCGGTATGTATGGAACCTGAAAATTTTTGAGATTGTCATTTCAACATTAGAGACTATAAACTGGTTATAGATAGCAGCTCAGTGATCACTTTTTACTGTACAGTATGAACTTAATTTTATTCCATCAAAAAAACAGATTTTTGTTAAATTATGTACATATGTAGGTAGGTATTAGGTTCTGTAATTTTAGATATTTTTGCTCAAGACTACAGTATAAGCAAATATTTTTTTTAAGATGAAGCCCCAATTATTTCTTCTTCTTCTTCTTAAATGTATAACTTACTCCATAGCAATCCTGATGCACTGCTAGATTACACATGTCACAGAACAAAATGACATTGGTATTCTGACACTCTCCGTCCATGCAAATGCAGCAAACTGCATCTTCATCCACAGTCACTGCTGTCTGTTGACCACTTTGTGTGGCCTAGTACACAAACAATAAGTAATATCAATAGCTATGTGTACAGACTGTAGTCAGCAACGCACTGGACTACCACAACCTGTCAAATTTTCTCAATTGATTTTAAACTTTAGTATTAAAATTTTAAGGTTCAAAATCAATTGGAGAAACAACAATGCAACTTTTCCCTTGACCTGTGGCCCAATTTTTTTTAAAGTATAGTACAAGAATGAAACTTGTTTCCAAGTAAAGATATTAAAGTAAAGATATTATCATTAGGGTTGACTTTTACTATGGCACCAAAAAATCTGATGAAAAACTGTTATAATGCACTGAAGCCAGAAAAAAAATAATGTTTTTTTCTCTCTATATTGCATCATAACTTTTTTTTCACTGGGATAGATTTTTTGGTGCCATAGTAATAGTCAACCCTAATGATAAAATCTATAATGAGCAACAAGATTCATTCCTGTACCATATTCTTTTTTAAATTAGGCTAATCAGTTGCATTGTCTTTTGTCAGTTTTGTATAGATGTGC
Organism: Catoptria pinella; assembly: GCA_963556745.1. Taxonomy (NCBI): domain Eukaryota; kingdom Metazoa; phylum Arthropoda; class Insecta; order Lepidoptera; family Crambidae; genus Catoptria; species Catoptria pinella. The sequence goes on from OY750779.1 coordinate 6,830,428, forward strand.
CGTTGGTGTTCTAAATCATCAATAAACTCGTAGACTTAAGACCCATATTACACAGTTGTTAAAAACCCTTTTTGTTAACCAGATAATTTGATGGGTTGGCATTATTTAGTATGCGATTTTAAACAATTTCTTTATCATAGCAACCTACAACTACCTGCTGCCGTGGGATTTATACTCAAGCCAACTTACGGAAAGAATGTTTGCAAACAAACAGCCCTTACTTAACTTTTTTATTGCATGTTTAATAAATTATATGAATATGATTGATAGCTTACCTATGTCCAAGTAGTATCTATGGTGTTAATTCACTGAAACTTAATGTATTTAAGGAATAATTATGAAAAATGTAAGTTTTGTTTATAAACATTATTTACGTAAGATGCTGGAGTATAGTATGTAATTATTAGGTTTTATTAAAAAGAAGTGATATGCTAATTAGTATTTACCTGAAAATATGATTCTTTTTCTAATCTATCCATCAGGAGCTCCAGTGTATCTACCGAGACTGGTGGCAGGCCTTGCTTCACCCTCATTTTGTTGACAATTGTCAACCATGCTGTATCTTCTTCATCTACGTCATACTCAACTTCGCCATCTAACTCTTCAGCGGACTTCTCAATAAAGCGTATATAAGCATTTGGTCGAGGTGGTGCATCACAAACTCTCTCATTATAATCAGGGATAAGCTAAAATGATTTGAATATACACATAGAAGCAGGGGCCCTACCGCGCAAGTGTCATCGACTTCGCCGTCGGCTTCATTTGACAGATGGATGAGATACATCGCTACTACTTTTTGGCACAAATAAAAAACCTACCAAAGAAAAGTAGCAATGTATTACATCCATCTGTCAAATAAAGCCGACGGCGAAGTCGACGACACTTACGCGGTAGCCCCACAGTTTGTAAGTATAATGTAAAACATAATTTCTCTTTTAAAATAGCAAAATTAATTACTTACCTTAAAACTAGCTTCAGGTAACTTGACATGAGGCTCTGAAGGTGGCTCTACAAAAGGCAAGGGTTTTTCAAGTTCAGAGTTCTTCTTTTCCCACTCTTCCAAAGACATCATTGGTAAAGGCTGATCAATGGGAATTCTGCTTATTTTTCCATCTATCTCAAACTGAACCACTTTCTGCGCTTCGGCAAAGGTGAGGGCTTCTTTAGGGGGACTTTGTAGAGCGATATCGCCTGTTGGTACTGGCGCTCGTGATCTTCCGCCTTTTTTACGGCTACTAGCAACAGCTGGCGTTGCTGGGGTTGGGTTATCATGGTCATAGTTCACTAAATGGTACTGCAAGCCACACAAACTTTTATACACCTTATCACACTTCTCCAGGGGGCACTGATACGGCGGAGGCCGGTTTTGCCGCAATTTTTTGCAAAACTCAAAAACGTCAAAATCTAAACCCATGTTTGTTGAATGCTATCTTCACAAAGGCAGCATTATTTTGATTCTTGTGAGTTGCAGGTGTCAATGATATTCAAATCGTACTTTTAAACAATCTGCATTTATACAATATTTAAAATTAAAGGAAATGCATTTTTATAAATTCCTAACGATGGATGACACAAATCGCAATATTACAAAACAACCACTGAGCAAGTAATCACTATGAAAAACAACAACAACCTACCTACTACCTAGTAAGTACTCTACGAAAACTACAACAAGTATCTACTCTTTGAATTAGCGATGTCGATTAATCGATTAATCCTTGTTAAATTCTTAAATTATTGAGAATTTAACGATTAACGATTTCATTTATCGATCTAATCGCTAATGTTACGCCGCCGATAAATCGATATTTTACGATATTTGACAACATTCAGTTGAGTTGAGGTATACTTACCAAAAAATATGAATTCAAAGTTTTTAAGGTATATTATTATTAGAGTCTATATTAGCCGTTAAGAGGAAACGGGGGGGCAGTTTCTATTGACATAAGGCCCCTTTTAACGAAACGGCTTTCTGCCGGCCTCCTGATTATGTAACTTTGTTGCAATCACTCTAACAGAAATCGCAGTTACATTGCTGCTTTAGTAAGAACCAATGTGACAGCTATCTTACTTAAAGCAGCAATGTAACTGCGATTTCAATCGAGATTTGTTAGCAACAGAGTTACGTAATAAGCCCCCGGGTCTAGGCGGGTGAATCTACGTTGTTTTGTTATGTTTCTTACTTCCTGCGTCATTGTCGTTTACTCGAAAATCTTTAAAAATCCAATGCATCACAACGGAATTTGCCATCATTTACGTTAGAGTACGATAATAAATTACACTAATTTGCATATTTTTAACTTATTTGTTGCGATGCATTGGATTTTTAAAGATTTTCGAGTAAACGACAATGACGCAGGAAGTAAAAAACAACGTAGATTCGCCCAAGCACGGTTTTAAACTGTGTCTACGTTCGTGGAACATACGATGCGCGGAAAGATTTTAAATTATTTGTTTGACAAAATGAAGACAAAACACTGTTACACTACATATTTTTGTATAGGCAGTGACATATCAGAAGAATGTGTACACGTGTACACACAATTAGTTTTATAGTCTGTGGAGTGGAGCTGTTAAAAATGTTAAGTCATAGAATAAGTAATTATATGAGTTAAGTCAAGTGCCACAGATTAACAAGAGCTCAACTCATTTCAGTCACAGTCTAGTCTGTGAGTAAATTTGGTTATTTTCGTAATGATTCACAGATGAAATTCAGTAAAATGATTTGATTTGCTTTTTTTTTGTTGATATTGCATTTTGTAAAAGTGGCGTGGATATTTATTTAAATTGTAAAAAAAGCACTATTGTTTGTTATCATGTCCGACGAGAATAAACCTTCAACAAAGCCAGGAGAGGCTGCTTTACAAAACATGAAATTACTTCAAACAGAGAGCAGTGTCTTCAAAGTTCCTAAAGTGCCTGTAAAGAAAGTGATATCGAAAAAAGCTCAGGTTCTGGATGAGGAAGAGTATGTAGAGGTGAGTGTGACTATATATCTTATTAATTTTTTAACTTCCAACTGCCCGCGACTTCGGTCGGAGAGTCGGGTTCTGTCTGCGTGGATAGTTGTTTTTGTATCCCTCTAGAACCGTACTTTTTTTCTGAATAAAAGATATCCTATCTACTTTTCTGTATCCATGATGATATGTATTCAAAACATGATGGTTGGGCGAGTAGTGAAGATAAGGCGTAATAAAGAATCAAACTTGCTTTCGAATTTATAGCATTATTGTGGATACCAAACTATAGTGTTTTCTCAATTTAGTGGTACCAAATAAAAAGGAATTATTATTAGGAGGGGGTATGTCAGCGAAGCCGGATGGGTGATCAATCAGTCTCCCTAATCGAAATTATAAATAAATAAAAAGGAATATAATGATTGGTATTTATAATTATTACAAAATATAACATCTAAATTTTTTTTAATTATTTGTGTTTCAGGGTATTGCTAAAATAATTCAAAGAGATTTTTTTCCTGATTTAGAGAAGTTGAAAGCCCAAAATGAATTTTTAGAAGCAACTGAAAATAAAGACTACACTAGACTCGCAGAAATCACAAGAAAGTACAGTGGTACTAGACCTCCCACAGAACCATGTAAGTTATTTGTTTTTACTTTACTTTTTTCAAGCAAAGGCTATTCAACCAATATGAAAGTTTAATGTGAGTGGCTTAAATTAGGCTTATCCCAAAACTAACATCTCAGGATTTTAACCATTCAACAACCTATTATTTTAAGACACTTGGTTATCTGTGCAAGACCAAGTATGTTCAGAAGATTTTCCCCACCTTTATTAATATTAATTAACAGCAATATTATATACTTCAATTAGGGGTTGATTAAGCCTTATTATATTCTCCTTCATGTGGAGCTTTTTTACTGAAATAGTTATATAAACATGTTTTGTATTGTTACAGATAATTCCCCAGCCACATTTGACACACCAAACATAGACCGACCATACTCACCGTGTGCACCAACAGTAAGGGAACAGAGGCCAAATACGGAACAAAACATAGAAACTGACAAATCAAAAGATATCACTGAGAAACACAGTCTTGGTTTGTACTTTATCATTAAGTAAATCAACACCATTTAATGATAATGATAATTTATTTCAACAATCTATCTTTACATTAGGTTTTAACAAGTTAAACTATGTTAGGCACATTTATTCCCAAAAAAAAAACTTTTGCTTGACTACATTTGAGGACATTTTTATTTCATCATATGATGCCACCTTCTACAATGTTAAAAAAAGCTACTATATAGATAGGCTACTATATATATCAATGTAATGATGTTAATTTTTTTGTGGAGCATAAACTGTGACTCATTAATCAGATTAAACTTAACTTGAAACTTCAGTGTCATGAATAATAATTAATGGAACAAGGGCAGTGGACGGTAAGCAAGTGACATTTTTTTTATTTGAAATATAAAGAACATCAGTTTGGGTATATAAAAAATATAAAAGGAATATCAAAAAGAGGTTTCTTTGACACTCCCCCTATATATCCAAAAGAGATTTCCAGATTCCTAGACTATCCCTTGCATTAATAAAGTTTTGTTTCGACAAAGCTTTTGTAAAAATATCCGCCAGCTGCTTTGCAGATTGTACATATTCAATAGTGTAACATTTCTGCCAATATAAATCACGAACAAACTTGTACCTCGTATCTATATGTTTCGTTTTAAAATGAAACTGGGGATTCTTGATCAGTTTGATCGCACTCTGGTTGTCAATATACAGTATAGGTATTGGTTCTTCTCCTCTGACCTCTTTATATAAATTCGACATCCAGATAATTGTCTGGACAGCTAGGCTGGACGCCACAAATTCAGCTTCCGTGGTTGATAACGCTACACATCTTTGTATTTTTGAAGCCCATGATATTGCCATAACCTAATGAAACAAGGGCAGTGGACGGTAAGCAAGTGACATTTTTTTATTTGAAATATAAAGAACATCAGTTTGGGTATATAAAAAATATAAAAGGAATATCAAAAAGAGGTTTCTTTAACAATAATTAAATGGATATCAAATTCAATGCTCAATTTAACATTGTGAAAAGCACATTTCTCTAAAGAAAATTATTTTTACAGATTCATTCCTAGCCAGTCACACAAGTGAAGACAATGCAAGTTATGACCGAGTTATTGCAATGGAGGACAAGAAACGAGCCACCAAGCTGGCATCACAGCTGCAGTCAGAAGTGGCTTCATTGGCGCTGTGTGAAGCGGCTATGGTTCTACCCTCTGTTGAGCAACAAGCCGACCAGACTGAAAGGCCACATGAGGTATTAGGTGTAATGCAATATAATTTTGTGCCAGAATTATCAAATTGGCATTAACATTTTTCTATGTCTGTCAGGCACTAGCATGCTGATAAGTGATGCAAGTAATTAAGTATGTTTAGTTTTTACCAATTTGCTAAAGTTTTGTATGTTATTATAGTACCTATTTGAGTTGTTTCCTAACATATTTATAAAGAAATGAAGAGGTTAAACTGCTATTAGGCCAATTAAAGAATTAAATTTAAGGTTAAAGTGCTATTAAGTGATCACAATTATTTAAATAATCACTGATAACAATATTACTGGTGCTAAAGGTCAGGAACATCCCCGGGACGGGATGGGGACGTGCTGTGCACCATACTTTATTGCACCATATTGTTCCCTGTCCCGTCGGTGTTCTCGTCGCATATATTTTATATGCAACAATGTCAAGTAATTTCCCTGTCCCTCTGGGAAATAACACGTTATGTGACGGGAAAATACCTCGTACGGGATGGGTACGTCATATGCACCATACATTTTTTCCCATCCCATCCACGTCCCGTCTCGTCCGTGTTCTCGTCACGTATTTTTGTATGTTGCGTAAAAAAAACACTTCACGTGTGACCTTTAGTTTTACATTTTCCATTTTCAAAACAAACTATTATTTATTAGTTGGACACGTGGCGCTACAAGGCGAAGAACTACATAATGTACGTACCGGACGGCGCGGAGAGTCAGAAGCCGTCTCCAAAGCCCGAGCTGCTGCATCACAACACGCGACTGCGCGCCGAGCCGTTCGACCACGTCAAGAATAAGGAGGCTATCAGCGCCATCGCGAGGACGCAGGTACGTTTTATTTTGTTTTTATTCTCACAAAATTGAATAACTTTGACTAGAGTCATGTTAGTCATAGTCAATACATTATCTATCTAAGTATAATATTGAAAAAAATATATCTAGAGCATTTTATGAAATTATGGCTTTGGTCATAAATGGTTCTGATATTTTGTATGGAGATTGGCTGGACAACCAACACTTTGCCATGTCATGCCAGAATCCAATAATAGTGATGTGGTTAACTATAATGGCGCGTCCACACCATCGGTGAACACGCTCATGCAGAGGAATTAAAGCGCGCGACGATCCTAAACTTATTTCTTTTCAAACAGGACGCGAGCGTGACCGGCAAAATTGGCGTGGACGGCGTGAGCATATCCTTGGAGAAGGGCAGCGAGTACCCGTACCTGGCGACGCCCTCCCCGCGCCCCGGCGACGGGCCCGACCAGTCCCCGCTCATGACCTGGGGCCACATCGAGGGCACGCCCTTCCGCCTCGACGGGGGCGACACGCCGCTGCCTGCGTGAGTACTACGCTGTACCTTACACATTGCAACACTACTAAATTATAGCGACGGACCGACCAGTCCCCGCTCATGACCTGAGGCACGCTCACATCAACATCTGGACTTCTTTTGGACTTCGAGGGCACGCTCTTGCACTTTCTATATTCTAGGGTCTAGTAGTACAAACAAACACCTGAAAAAATCTTGATAATATGCCACAAGGTATATTCCAAAACACAAGTCTTTTTCAGCTATTTATTTGAGTTGGTCTGATATTTATTTGTTTTTATTGCAGCGTGGGTGCGGGTGCCGCGTACCATATACTGGAGGCGGGCGCCCGCGAGCGACTGGCGCTACAGCTGGCCGAGCGAGCCGCGCGCCGCCGCCGCCCTACCACCCCGCGCCCCTCCCCGCGCACGCCCGTGTGAGTACTCCACACGTACACACGCACTAGGTATGCTAGTCGACTGGCGCTACAGCTGGCCGAGCGAGCCGCGCGCCGCCGCCGCCCCACCACCCCGCGCCCCTCCCCGCGCACGCCCGTGTGAGTACTCCACACGTACACACGCACTAGGTATGCTAGTCGACTGGCGCTACAGCTGGCCGAGCGAGCCGCGCGCCGCCGCCGCCCCACCACCCCGCGCCCCTCCCCGCGCACGCCCGTGTGAGTACTCCACACGTACACACGCACTAGGTATGCTAGTCGACTGGCGCTACAGCTGGCCGAGCGAGCCGCGCGCCGCCGCCGCCCCACCACCCCGCGCCCCTCCCCGCGCACGCCCGTGTGAGTACTCCACACGTACACACGCACTAGGTATGCTAGTCGACTGGCGCTACAGCTGGCCGAGCGAGCCGCGCGCCGCCGCCGCCCCACCACCCCGCGCCCCTCCCCGCGCACGCCCGTGTGAGTACTCCACACGTACACACGCACTAGGTATGCTAGTCGACTGGCGCTACAGCTGGCCGAGCGAGCCGCGCGCCGCCGCCGCCCCACCACCCCGCGCCCCTCCCCGCGCACGCCCGTGTGAGTACTCCACACGTACACACGCACTAGGTATGCTAGTCGACTGGCGCTACAGCTGGCCGAGCGAGCCGCGCGCCGCCGCCGCCCCACCACCCCGCGCCCCTCCCCGCGCACGCCCGTGTGAGTACTCCACACGTACACACGCACTAGGTATGCTAGTCGACTGGCGCTACAGCTGGCCGAGCGAGCCGCGCGCCGCCGCCGCCCCACCACCCCGCGCCCCTCCCCGCGCACGCCCGTGTGAGTACTCCACACGTACACACGCACTAGGTATGCTAGTCGACTGGCGCTACAGCTGGCCGAGCGAGCCGCGCGCCGCCGCCGCCCCACCACCCCGCGCCCCTCCCCGCGCACGCCCGTGTGAGTACTCCACACGTACACACGCACTAGGTATGCTAGTCGACTGGCGCTACAGCTGGCCGAGCGAGCCGCGCGCCGCCGCCGCCCCACCACCCCGCGCCCCTCCCCGCGCACGCCCGTGTGAGTACTCCACACATACACACGCACTAGGTATGCTAGTCGACTGGCGCTACAGCTGGCCGAGCGAGCCGCGCGCCGCCGCCGCCCCACCACCCCGCGCCCCTCCCCGCGCACGCCCGTGTGAGTACTCCACACGTACACACGCACTAGGTATGCTAGTCGACTGGCGCTACAGCTGGCCGAGCGAGCCGCGCGCCGCCGCCGCCCCACCACCCCGCGCCCCTCCCCGCGCACGCCCGTGTGAGTACTCCACACGTACACACGCACTAGGTATGCTAGTCGACTGGCGCTACAGCTGGCCGAGCGAGCCGCGCGCCGCCGCCGCCCCACCACCCCGCGCCCCTCCCCGCGCACGCCCGTGTGAGTACTCCACACGTACACACGCACTAGGTATGCTAGTCGACTGGCGCTACAGCTGGCCGAGCGAGCCGCGCGCCGCCGCCGCCCCACCACCCCGCGCCCCTCCCCGCGCACGCCCGTGTGAGTACTCCACACATACACACGCACTAGGTATGCTAGTCGACTGGCGCTACAGCTGGCCGAGCGAGCCGCGCGCCGCCGCCGCCCCACCACCCCGCGCCCCTCCCCGCGCACGCCCGTGTGAGTACTCCACACATACACACGCACTAGGTATGCTAGTCGACTGGCGCTACAGCTGGCCGAGCGAGCCGCGCGCCGCCGCCGCCCCACCACCCCGCGCCCCTCCCCGCGCACGCCCGTGTGAGTACTCCACACGTACACACGCACTAGGTATGCTAGTCGACTGGCGCTACAGCTGGCCGAGCGAGCCGCGCGCCGCCGCCGCCCCACCACCCCGCGCCCCTCCCCGCGCACGCCCGTGTGAGTACTCCACACGTACACACGCACTAGGTATGCTAGTCGACTGGCGCTACAGCTGGCCGAGCGAGCCGCGCGCCGCCGCCGCCCCACCACCCCGCGCCCCTCCCCGCGCACGCCCGTGTGAGTACTCCACACGTACACACGCACTAGGTATGCTAGTCGACTGGCGCTACAGCTGGCCGAGCGAGCCGCGCGCCGCCGCCGCCCCACCACCCCGCGCCCCTCCCCGCGCACGCCCGTGTGAGTACTCCACACATACACACGCACTAGGTATGCTAGTCGACTGGCGCTACAGCTGGCCGAGCGAGCCGCGCGCCGCCGCCGCCCCACCACCCCGCGCCCCTCCCCGCGCACGCCCGTGTGAGTACTCCACACATACACACGCACTAGGTATGCTAGTCGACTGGCGCTACAGCTGGCCGAGCGAGCCGCGCGAAAACTTAACAATTACACGTGCATAATCGCACTATATTATTTTGTTTTACAGTTATTTTTAAGTTTATGTTGTTTTTTTTACAGTTTCAGAAACAACACAGAGAGGCTAGCCAGCATGTCTCCAGCGGCGCGAAGGCTCGCAACAAAGCACCTGTTATCCCCACGGTTAAAACTAACCCCGAACGACATGGGCATCCTATCCCACACCACTCCGAAGCGGAGGCACACGCCGAGGACTCCCATAGTCGCACCGCCCAACCCGACCACCCCTGGAACGGAATCTACAGACGGCTCCACGAACAATCTCACTGATAACTTACTACAAATCAATGTTGCTAAGAGAACGAGGTTAAAAGCACAAGATTTCTTTAGTGAAAAATAAAGTATTTGTTTGGATTTTTTATTGCTTCTATTTTATTATTATGACTAGGTAAGGCAATATCCAAAAGGAAAAATCAGACATACAGAATAAAGGGCTGAAACCGTAGACATACACCTAAGAGAACCAGAAACCGCTGGTGCACATCTGCGTAGTGTGGTTTACTGTTGCGGTTTTTTTAACGTATCTTTACATCTCTTAAAATTGGGTAAACAAAAAGGAAACAAAGTAAGTTTAATATATTATTTATTTATTAACAGAAAAATTAAAACGAACCGCTACCATAAAATAAAAAATAATTTTATGCCACCATAACCATTTTAGTATTAATATCGATACGCAATATTAAACTATTAAATTCAACATTTCAATTCATTATGTACTTAAAAATACTAAAACTATTTGACCAATTATATACACATAAAAATTTATATATCTAATTATTGTTCATTATTGTCAAATATAAAAATAAAAAATATTAAAAACGATTTATAAAAAAAATATACCTTGTTTGTGTTAGACCTTTCACTTAAAACCTAAAAGATCCTGAGCAATAATATTATTATTTACTATATAAAAATCGTAAACATGATTGATAAATTGCATTTTTTTAGTAAACCTTACACTTAACTAAAAATATTAACTCTTAAAGCTAAGTGTCTATCAAATAAAAAGTACCAAAAGGTATTGTCAAAATAAATCAAAAATAAAATTACATAAACAGTACCTGTCGTGTACAGCCAAAATACTTTACAATTAATTTCAATTTAATATCAATAAATGCAACAAAGCTGCTATAATTCTTGCAGGTAACATTTTATAAGTCAATTTGTTAAATTACTAGGCACTACGTTTTGTAAATTGGAAATCAATTAATGTATAAATTGTGACCGAATCTATCACATATTTACTATACGTAACTTTGTCAAAGGAGTTGAGGTTCGTTTGTCACCATATAAAAACAAGCAGTTTCCTATACCACGGCTCTTCTACATGTTTCTTTTTGTAATACTCAGAATTTGGTATTAACTGCGTCTCATCCATAGGATCCTCATGGAATATATTGACGAAAGATTCTTTCACTCCGAATCTGAAGAATGCCAAATACGGGCAATATTTCATAAGGAATACACTGAACAGGTAATTCCAGTTAAAGTAAATTCGACCTAAATACGTGGTGTATAAGACTGATTGTATGTAGGCGAAGGCAAGTTTGTATTTGGCTTTGAAGCTGAGTTGCTTATATGGAGGGGTAGTATCTAATGTTTCGTAGTCGCGGATGTAGTGGAGGCGAGGGGGCAGCGGACCCAGCCCGCTCAGCGCAGGCTTGGATATCAGCGACGAAGAATCGACACCTGGAAGTAAGGTTATATTTATATAACAACCCTCTTTTTGAGCCGGAGGTTAAAAATCGAATTGTTCAGTGGTATTGTATTTCAGTCAACTACTTTGCTTCCATTTCAATTTATTTTGATTTTTTTAGGACCAATATCTTGATAAAATATCTAATATTATTTATATTAAAATGAATGTTTTTTCAAATTATGTTGTTCTAATCTTGTATTGCGTAATAATAATCATACGTCAGAGATTTGTGATAAGTCAGCTGATTAGTACATTATTTATAAAATATTTTAGATATCAAACTCGTTAACTTAAGAGGCCGCCGAATAGTAAACTTCCTATACAAACGTATACCAAAATGATTTGCTATTTGAGCATAATTAACTCTTCTTGTGATGTTATTTGGTTTAAGACAGAATTTGTCTAGGGTTCTATTAAATAAAAAATCCAAAATACCAAACCAAATGGCATTTATTTTAAATCGAGTTAGAATTTTGGATGTTTTATTTAATAGAACCCTAGACAAATACTGTCTTAATCCGAATAACATCGCAAGAAGAGTTAATTATGCTCAATTAGCAAATCATTTTGGTATAACGTTTGTATAGGAGGAAGTTCACTGTGCGTCGGCCTCTTAAACTAAAATCCATCTGAAAATCAGCGTCGTGACCCTGAGCCATCGCGATATTGTTAGCTGAGCTGCTCGCCTTTTTGGTCACATTGACATAATTATACCTACCTTTAGAATGCATTTATTTTGTAAGTGATGTTTTTTGTAAACCATTTTGTATGTAATCAAATCAAATAAAGATTTTATTCATTCATTCACTTCTTCATCAGTTCACATTATTAGGGTGCAGCCCGAATTCGGTCACTGAGTAATCTAGTAATAATTTCACTCGACCGTTTTCGGTCAACTCTAACATCAACTGTTATTCGGTGATGCGGCCGACGACGCATTTGGTCACTAATGTAGACAGGCTATTTCGGTCAACGCCTTAAGCCACCAACCTAATCGCGCTATAATACTGAGAAGCACCTGCAAGACAATTTACCTGAGTCCGTAGGTTTTCCTTTAAGCTGTTCTCTCAGTCTTCTCTGGAACTTGATCCGGTCTGCTTCAGTGTATACGTAGCCGGGCACGTCGGCCAAGTACCGCGTCCAGAACAAATGGGCGTCTGTGTCCACGGTCGGGTTTACGGACCACATACCTGTACAATACATTGATTATCGTCATTTATCATGTCCTCTTACATTTTGAAGAAAACGCCGGCAGAATTAGACATAGCATATCGCACCAAGATGCAAATTGGTGGCACGACTATGAATGTTGTTAGACGTGCACATGCACATTATTTAAGTGTGCGTAGGTAATACGTGCAGACGCACACTAAAACAATGTGCTTGTGCATGCCTAACAACAAAGCCGAACCGAATTCGTGAGATAAAACAACTGTAACGACTGCATAGAAGGAACTAACGACTAAATTAGCTTGAGCCTACACAGACTGATCTAGTCCGCACCGTGATCTTACTAAATAATAAAGATTAGGTCAGGAATTGGAGGTGTAAAAAGAACTGGCAGAGTAGAATTAAGTGTGAAGTAGGTGTCGTAGCAGGCTAACTCCTCTGTGGACCAGAAAATGGGTAACATTGTCTTCCTAAGAAAATGGTCCTGCCTTCAGCCCGCCTGCCAAGCATGGAGGTTATTGGGATTCAACATCTGCCCACGAGAGAGGCCTACGTCCTGCAGGGCACTTTGGGCAGTTGTGATGATATTTACCGTCCAGCATGACTCGCGCGGCGTGCTCGAAGTACTCGGGCACATTCTCGAGGCACGGCGTGTACACGCGGTCGAGCAGCGCCTGGCACACTTGACGCGTCTCTTCCGCCGACTTGCGGCAGATGTTGTATCTAATCGGAAATATTATGTGCAAGTATAATCTTTGAACCATCCCCTTAGCATGACCACCAAAACGTGATACGATATAGCGATTTATCACTTTTAACTGTCAAAAGACAATGGATTTTGAAAGTTGAGTGTCGATAAGACGCAATATCACGCGATTTATATCGTGTTCCGGTGGTCATGCAAAAGAGAGTAAAGTAATACAGCGAAATAATAAAGAATAGTTTTAAGTGTGATCATGATCGCGATAAAACTGCTTTTATTGCGATGAAAGATTAACAGATCGTCCATCATATTTTAATAAAATAAATCCTTTATCTAGATAAAGAAAGTACGATAAAGGACGAAACGAGGACGAAAGTACCTAGGTACTTATATCTATAATCGTAAGACTCGTTTCTTAACACATACCTGTCTTCCAACCCGATCATGTGTCCGATAACCCTCCAGACATACACGTACGCGTCCCAGTCTCCTTCATTTAGTTGGGTCACACCGAACTTGTCTGGCTTGAGCAGTGCGAAGCCGATGAACCCGAACTGAGTGAGTGCGATATCCCTCTGAGAAACTACACCGAGACCTCGCAGCTTGGCCGCCATACCTGCCTTGAGATGGCGGGACCGGACTGTGTACAGGGATTTCCAGGATCTGGAGAAAGAAACGAAATATAAGTCATAAAGTGGGAAAAAGCATTCTTAATAGTTCATTTGAAGCAAACTATACTAGTTTATTCATTTAAAAGAGTTTGGACCAGAATCCTCATCACCAGTCATTTTTTAATGTCCCCCCTGTTAGGGGAGCAATAAAGTTACCTTTCTTATGGTTGGATATGGAAGTTCGACCATAACCCAACCTCCTTAATTAAATAAGATAGACTAGAATAAAATAAAATAAAAATCTACAGCGACAGAAAGACATTTTCAATAGTACTCCAAAAATAGCACAAACAAATGATGTGCTGAGGTAATCGCAAGGACGATACCAAAACATTTTTCGTCCTCAGTAAAAAAGTATAATTACGTGGTGCCAGGCTTGAGTTCATGCTCGAACCAGGTCATGGTGTGCAGCAGCGTGGAGAGGTATCTTCTGTAGGCCGTATATACAGAGTTGGAGCGGCGCGTGCTGACGAGGATCTTGAGGATGGACGGCACCGAGAACACCGCCACCAGTCCCAGCATCATCGACGTGGCTAGGGCGTAGCTGTGGTCCCAGAAGAAACGGCGCCCTCTAGCAAAAGAATACGTTCGTTAAAGTCTGGTCAGACAGCGAGGAGCGAAGCTGAAGTCGCAGTGACAGTGTCTCGGCGCTGCTCGAATCTCTAATTATAATACGTCACACACCGGGCGCCAGAGCGATGCAAGGGCAACGCTAGAAAGCCGCGCTCCACTGTCTGGATAAGGGTTGCCACCCGTACTTTATAATAAAGTATATACTTTATTTCTGGGTAATTGTACTCTATACTTTATGAGGAAAATAAAGTACGTGAATATACTTTATTTCACATGGCTTGTGACAAAAAATTGTTAAATATTGCCAAAGTAATAAAAAGTATGTTTTTAAAGGTAAAAATAAATAATACTTTACTTCCATACAACGTACTCTTTTTCTACCTTTAGCAGCCAATGGAAGTACTTTATCAGTCCAAAAAACAAGGTGGCAACCCTAGTCTGGACCTTTAAGATTTGCAAGTCTACGTCATGGCTTTGCTGTCGAAATTATGTAGCGATTATTGACGTACTCGTAAGAGTTCGCTGACCATCGATTTTTAACATCGTTCGAAAGGGAAGAGGTAAGATAGCGAAGACTTCTAAATGTGAGGGCGGGTTAGCATATACCATACGCCAAGATTTGTACGGATGTCCGGTATTTTGGGTTTCTGGCTTGACTAGTCCAGATTGTTCAACGCCCGGAAAATGAGACACAATAGATATTCCATTGTTATCCGGCCGCATGCGGGCGCTCGGGCGTTGATGAATTAAAAAATTTTTTAGATAAAGTTTTTTATTTCGTTTTTAAGTTATTTTGTTTAGACAAAATATATGATATCGTACCTCTAATTCATGTTCAACAAGCGCATTGCATTGGTGCACACAATTAGTATTTTTTGATATCGATCTGTTTATTAGAATACTTTTGCACCAGCCATTGTACTATAAAGCTCTTTTAAATATATTGCTATCTAAATCTTTACGTAAGATTAATTCATAGGTACTTCAACGATAATTGATTTAGTTTGACAACAAGATTCATACATCAACGATAATTGATATAATTTGTCAAAATTTTATTTTTATAGTAATTTACATAATGTTGTAAAATGCGATAATAATTTATCGTTGCCATCACCATTGGCACATTATATTTGGTTCCGTGGCTGTATGATAATAGCATACTAATTGGTTTCGTTGCCTAATATAGCTTTAATAACTGTTGAATTGTCTCAGAATAGATATAAGCCAATGTAAATATTTAAGAGCTATCACCAACTCTGACAGTATCCCACATACGGCACAGCCACTCTGGGGCTGTGCCGTATGTGTCTAGGACTAGGGGTCACAGTAACATTTGCAAATCTTCGTTATCGCTTCGCTTTTTTTCAAACTCTTTACATATTACTTACTGGTTAAACAATTTCTCGTCGAAATCATCAGGCAGTTTTAGTTCTAACTTCTCTGGCGCCACATTGTCGGACGGTTGCTCTTGAGCATCTTTTGACAGAAGTCCATCCACGAACTCCTCCACTATAGAAAAAAACAATCAATAGTTGTGATTGTGAGTAAGTAGGTACCTATTAGTGCTCATCCTAGCTAGTCAATGTTTGATATGTGAAACTTTTAGTAAACAACCTTCTTGAGATCTAATATCATTTCAAAAGTTGATATTGATCTTGTTGATACTGTGAAAACAAGTTTTATTTGATTGACTCATTAATTGTTTGCTTGATGGCATAAGAAATTGAGCAAATGTTCTTAGAAGTGTATAAATAATGTTCTGTCAAGTCAAACTTTTTTAGTTGCAAGTAACACCTGTAGATTTGCCGACTTGCTAGCTCCTAACAATAGAACAATCGCGATTAGTCTGTCCTTATCAGTGAAAAGGTAAACATTTTAGAAAAAACAAAGGCCAGCTTTCAGAACATTACCGAGACACCAACATACTGTATCGGCTTCAACATGTTCTTTGCTGAAATATTAGCTTTGCTATACATTTTCCATTTATGTTCGTGTAGTTGGGTAAACATTTTTTTTTAAATAGCTTAATAAAAGTCTTACAGAGTAATATTAATCACGATTATTTATTTTTAACAGCTTTCAGAATGGATGACGCCTATTAAGGAACAAATGTAAGTACTACGAACGTAATACTGAAACAAGTTTAAAACATGTCTAAGTAATAAACCTCCACTTCAATTAATGAAAAAATCTACATAAATCAATTCGATAATTACAGAAAAGAAAAATCATTTCGAAGAAACTCGGATAATATTGACGACAGCTTATTAGAAGATGAGTTCAAAAGACAAGACTCCTCAGAAAGCACTCCGAAGGAGTTGGTGAAGCCCTATTCGCGAGACTATAGCCCTCCAGTTGACCTGAAGACTCAGTTAGAGAATGTGTTGCAGAGTGCAAAGGTTCTCGCAGATAACCTCAAATTACAAATCAATGAAGGGACGACTCGAGAAACATTGCTGAAAGACGCTATTGTTAACGGCAGGTTCGTGACAAACGTATTATATTACTATTACTACTATAACGGCAGGTGACTAGCATTCTTCTTCCACTGAAATTTAACACAGAAACTCACAACGTTGACTGTATCCTTCACAGGACAGCTTCTTTTTGTATCCTTACAGCAAGTAACTGAAGGGATTTCTAAGCAATTGCTTCTAAATTCAAGGAACTAAAGTTTTATTTTTATCAATAAATTTAGATGTACGGATTGTATGATTAGAATTCATTGCAGTTCCGGCGTGACAGCAGTAACCGTGACTTCAATGAACCGTCCGCCACGCTTCTACATGGTACGAGACGGCTTCTGGAGCCTTTGCAATGGATTGATCCAGTTCCCAGCCTCGACTCCGTCCGCAAACTTGTTTAGCGAACTGTTCTCTACTCCACGGTGTATCGGACATGAGGTGAGATAATTTTGAGACTAATAAAGTTAAAGTTAAGTTACAGATCTGTATTAGGGTCTAAATCACGTAAAGTTTAAGTAATTTGGGCAGTCATTATCCTATACGAGTCGGGTAGGGTACTACAAGGACGAATAATATTTATTAAAAATCCATAAAACACGTGTTTTATCCTCCAGAGTAATGATCCAGATCCAGACTATTGATTTTGAATTGACTAATTGTTGCATATATAATTTATTCTAAACCTACTGAAAAAAGAGCCAAAAGAAATTGATTAGACACCGATTCCTGCCTAAGAACTTCAGAGTCTAAAAAAGTTTATGGCTTGCAGATGTCATCGCATCAGGACCCTTGCGTGTTTAACTCGATGATCAAATACGAAACGGTGCCTACTGCCAGGCGTATCGAGTATTCCGAGGACGAGTTTCTCTGCCTCAAGAAGACCTTCAACACTACTGTGGAACGTTACCTGAGTGTACCACAACAGATTTTAAATGACACTTGTCAAGATGGTATGTATGATTGTTAAATGATAGAGCATCCGTAGAAATGACATCCGATTTGTCCTTCGGTTATATTATATTAGTCTTTATAAAATATACTCTTCGGTCTCGGTGTTATACGAGCCGGCAACCTGGCCTCCGGGAGTCCAGGGCCATCTTCCTTACTCTCCACGGGGGTAACTCCTGTCCGGCGCGTCCTTGTCGCGGGAATGGGCACTCTCCACCTCAGTAGGCCGCAGTAGCGAGTAGGTGGCCGAGTTCGGATAATATATGGTCTAGTTTGAGCCCCTTTTGGGATTGCAATTTGGGGGTACACTGTATTTTTCCTTTCGGCCGCTTCGTAATACCAGAAATTCAGAGTATAATTCAGAAAGGTAAAATAATTTATATAATAAGAAAAAATATACCTATTAATTAATATCTATGACTTATAGTTTTACTCATCAGTACATGATGATTACCAATTATTTGCTGTTAATGTTGAAGCAGGCAGGTATTTAAAAATTAGTTCTTTTTAAAAATAGTTCATTACACGAATAGGTAAGGTATTATAAAAATGAGACTTTTCCAGAATAAGGTATTGTGCGAATAGGTCCTTTCAAGAACAAGCCATTCCGAAAACAGGTCCTTTTTTTTGCCGTAAGATACCTTGCGAAAAGGTCATTTATCTACTAAGCCAATTACAGAATTAAGGACCGGACACGCATGTGGGTAAAAATCCGCAGGACAGGATTAGCGCCTTTTCTGCCTTGTAGGTACCTATACCACACGCACGTCGGCGTGGAACAGCCCAGTGCGTGGCCAATGCCGAAAAAAAAGGCCAGACCCGCACGTAAGTGCACGTAGGAAGAATAGTTGGGCTCTACTCTAGGGCTGTGGATTTAGTTCTTTCCTGCATGTATTGTATCGTGAGGATCGAACACCGATGCCGTTGATTCCAGATGTACAACTGCAGCCAACGTTTACAACAATAACACTTTCTATCGGAATCGAAACAGCTGCCGATGTCGTGGACTGGTGAATTTGTTGCCGTAGTTTATCCGATTAGAATTAAGACCATGGTCTTAAATATAGGCGTGCAGAGTTTTTGTACTGCCTGCTTTCCAGAGGGCTGATAGCCGTTATTTTATGACGCAATAGAAAGTTTTATTCTTTGGCCATAGAAAATACATTGGTTGACGCTCTGAAATACGAAATCAAACATTATGACGTACGCAAACGCAGTCATAACGCGCTGCATAAAATTACGGCGATCGGCCATGGACGTTGAAGCAACATTGTAAATTTTTTTAATATCATATTTGAAAATCACCCATCCAATTTGAAAATTGTTTCTACAGGTGTCATCAGAAGTTTAGAAGACAACGTCGCCAAATGCGGATTGCGAGTGATGACAGAGTATTCATACTACCCATCCCGAGGACATGCGTCAACTTCGTTCCTCCCATTGGAGTACTGTACTGAGCTCGACGGCGCCTGTAAACTGATCGTAGCCTGGCACGTCTCCAATGCCACTATTGAAAATTTCGAGTTCCTCGAAAACGAGCAAGGTTTCAAAAAGTTCTTTATCAAATCGGGAAGCTTTATTAAGCATATTATTTAAAAATGTTGTTTTATTACGTAGATCTTTATAGATCATTGACAATTTGCAGGGATTACTATAACATCAGTCAGTGCTGTTGCAAGCACAAAAGGTAGGACAGAAGTCGAGCTTAGTACTTAGTACGTTCGGTCGAGCAACGCATACATACACCCTCTCATCGACACGGAATACACGGAATCTCAGACGAATGTCAAACTAGTTTGAGTACGTGACGCAGTGTCGTCGGTCTGTCTACGTGTGTATGTAGTATGTTGACTTGACTTCTTTCCTCTCTCTATTTTGTGGTTGCAAGCAACATGATAAGAATAAACATATTAATATTATTTTCTTATTTGCATTTTATTACAAGATAGTAGGTATCTTGAGGCCCAACAATTAATGCAGCTTTATTGGATATAATGGCATCAGTCCCTTTTTATTATACTATACTCCTCTTGAAATACAAATAAATAAAAAAGTGTTAATAGTTAATATTTAAAAAAACGTAATACTGATATAAATGTTTTATTGCTTCAAATATTTAGGAAACTGGGTTATTTTTGATGATACTTTTACTTAGTTTGGAAAATTCCCTTTTTTCTTGAATAATAGACAATATTATGTAGGTACCTACTACCTACAGAAATAATGAGAAAGATAAATCACCACAATAATTTAAACCCATATGTAACAATTTAGGCTAGGGTAGGCTAAGGTTACTTTATTAAAGTTTGAAAGGTCCAGATAAAAGACCAATCAGACATTAAATAAAAAGTCCAATTATAAAATTCAATGTTTTTTTAACAAATGAAAAAAATTCAACAACTTGACAAAACCCAGACAGAAGAATAAAAGTAAGGATATATATCCATCCCCTAGGTCAGCTTCAACCTTTGAACTAGTATGACTCTCACCAGTTTAACCAAGAGTTTCATAACAAGGAACTACATACTGCTGGGTAAGCATCAGTTTCAAATCTTCTATTTCTTATGACAACTATCATCATTACTCTCATTTAATTTCAATTAATTTTATAGAACATCAAGCTGTTAACACAAATGTTTGCAACAAATAGATAAGATAGATTATTAACTATTCGCAGAAAACAGAAACATTTTGTTGAGAGAGTAGAATAGAGATTGCTATGAGAAATAGTTATTTCTCAAACTTGCTTGAAAAATTCCAACATTATTTTAACATCCTTCTTCGGAAATCAGTGTCCAGCCCCAAAAACGCTCCATCAATTTTGTATGAGAATCCATTATTACCATGTGGTGTATTCTCATACAAAAGTGACAGTGCGTGACCTATGTCACTATTAAAACTCATTATTCACATATAATTAAAAATGGAACAAACTTTTTCAAAAAACTCGACAGCCAAGAAGTCTGTGATTGTGATCATCATTAATATTTAAAATTAGAACTGGCGTTGCAAATGGATAGTTCCGAATCACTGTAACAGAGAGACATGAGCACACAACTTTTTCTTCTTCTTGTCTTGATGTGTAACCCCTCGTTTTCACCAAAAAACAAGTAAAATACTAGTAGTAAACAAAACATGTAGGATACTTGTCAAAAACCAAACTTGTAGAATTATTTGTTTTATACATGTATTGCAACTGTCTGAAACATTGTTTCGTTCACACTGTGTCGCCAACAAGTATTTATACAAGTTTACAACTCATTGGTGTTTACACTTATGTCTGTGACATGTTCAAACTTGTCTAATACACTGACAGCGTTCTCACTAGCGAATGCAAAACCGGACAGTTTTAAAAACCGGTTTTTATTTTCGGTTTTTTTCATAAAAACCGGTTAACCGGTTAAACCGGATTTTTTAAATTAAATTTTTGAATATAAATAAAAACGTCAGATTTTCAAGTGTATTGATTGGTTAATTGAATTCAGCTCGAAAGGCAACGGTGTTTACTACCTACACTGTGAATAAAAATAAATGTAAATTGATAAAGTTCAAATAAAAAAAAACAGCAAACAATTACAAATCCTGTTCAATCCTACCATTGTTGCGTATGCAAGCACGGAGCCTACAACGTACTTCGTTCACTGTCACTCGCGTTGAAAGTGAGGTTTTTATTTGTTCGGCAGCTGCCAAAATTCTTTGCCTCAACTCTTCAATGGATGTCGCTGGTCGATTCGCATGGTACACCAAGTCCTTCATGTCACCCCAGAGATAAAAGTCGCATGGCGTTAAATCTGGACTTCTCGCCGGCCGAGGCTACGGGCCACCTCGACCGATCCATCCAAGCGGATAATTCTCATCCAAGAAAAATGAAAGAAAGGGCCCACCAGAGAAGATTTTCGTTAAATGTTTGGATGGTAATTGTCCATGATAAGGTGATCGAGCCTTTCTTCTTGCCTCAAAATTTGAATGGCATATTGTACGAAAAATTTTTAAGAAAAGAAGTGAACTGAACACGCTTTTGGAAGATGTGCACTAGGTACCAGAAGCTCATTTTTACCGAGGTGTGCGACAATGGCTGGATGAGAATTATCCGCGTAGATGGATTGGTTGAGGTGGCCTAACGCCATGGCCGGCGAGAAGTCCAGATTTAACGCCATGCGATTATCTCTGGGATCACATGAAGAACTTGGTGTACCATGCGAATCGACCAGCGACATCCATTGAAGAGTTGAGGCAGAGAATTTTGGCAGCTGCCGAACAAATAAAAACCTCACTTTCAGTGCGCGAAGTGACAGTGAGCGAAGTACGTCGTAGGCTCCGTGCTTGCATACGCAACAATGGTAATATTGAACAGGATTTGTAATTGTTTGCTGTTTTTTTTTATTTAAACTTTATCAATTTACATTTATTTTTATTCACAGTGTAGGTAGAGTAAACACTGTTGCCTTACGAACTGAATTCAATTAACAAATCAAAATCAAAAGTTGGACCTAGAGCTCCCTTTTGCTGTTTTTTATTTAAACAGCTAAGAAAGTTACTAACATTTATACCTTTTTGGAAAGCTAATGAATTTAATAAGTTATTTTACTAATTTGTACGCTTACTTTCATACAACTTTTTTCAATAACTTACGGCGATTATTTAGGAAAAATACAGAAAATAAAAATTATTGCTACTAAGGACCTTTTATTTCTGAGATTATGTATGTTTTGGGCCAGCGTTTTTATTTAAACTGATCACTTATTTTGCAGCTTTTAGAAAAGTATCAATTCAATGTTCAGAGTGGAGTAGTTTATTAATAATTAATGGTTTTAGGTAACAAATCGAAGAACCATTACAGCTCAGTAACCATTCAGTTTTGACCCCTGGTTCACTGGGCTTAATTTGTTGCTAATGACCTCTACTATAACCCCTTTCAAGGAATAGGTCGAATTTCCATGTCACCCTGTATAATGCTACTCTCTAGAATAATGTCTAATAGTAATATTGCAAACTTGTTACTTAGTTTGTCATTAAAATTGTCGAACTATTTAATATTTAGTTATTCACAAATCTTCTCCAATAAAACCGAAATAGCCGGTTTTAGAAAAAATAAACCGGTTTTTTTAAAGAAAAAGAAAACCGAGAAAAAACCGGTTTTTCGGTTTTCGGTGAAACCGGTTTGCATTCCCTAGTTCTCACCTACAAAACACAGTCGTGTTAACTCGTGTTTTAGACAAGTATTGATTATTTTATTGAAATTTCTGTAGAATACTAATTACAAACAAGTTTTAAACTTTATCCATGCTTGTTGGATAAAGTTTTAAACTTTTTCAACACACTTGCTCATAAAGTTAGCCTTAACATCGCCTAAGGCCATAAACCGAGCTATAATAACACACGTGCGTAATATATTATGCACTAGTGCGTAGAAATATCCCTACAAAGTTAAATTACTGCAAGTTATATGCGAGAAAACTGAGCATTCTCAATTTAACCGGGAGGTTTCAAGCCGTTGAAAATCCATATAAATTTTTGGAATAAATAAATGTGTACGTCCTTAATTAAGTCAAACAAACATTTATTATTATCACTTTGTTTACAATATACAATACAATAAATATTCGCTTTTTAACCGACTTCAAAAAAGGAGGAGGTCGTATTCTACAAGTATTCACTACTCGTTTTCTACAAGTTTGGCTACAACATGTATAAAACATGAGATGTACATGTAGACAACTAGAAGCAAAACCTGTCCGAAACTTATTCACCTCAACCAACAAGTTTCATACAAGTCTTGTATACAACATGTTTGATACATGTTTATGAATGAGAACAAAAATCAAAACAATTGCATAAAACTTGTATTATACTTGTGTTATACCTTGGTGAAAACGAGGGGTAACATCATAAGATTCGGACAGGTGACATAGTTAAAATGACGTTTCGTATCTATGGTCACATGTGTAAAGTGAAAAAAACAAAATCTTTGTGTGTGAAGAATTATTGTTGTTATTATTCATATTTTGTCAATTTATCTTCGATTTAATTTAACTTATTATAAAAATAAGCAACAGAAGAGATATTTTGACGCACCTGAAATTCAAGAAGCGATAAGAACTGTTATAGAAAACATGTTGTCTCTAAAATCAAAAAAACATTATTTAAACCTAATTGCAATGCTCAAAAGATATTCACAAGGATATAAATGTGAGAAGTCTGGATTAAACGTGCAAATGTTTTTTATCAGAAGCACCAAACAGTGTGCACTCGGATCTTAAAGTAAGTTATTAATAAGTACTAATTTACCACT
Organism: Catoptria pinella; assembly: GCA_963556745.1. Classification (NCBI taxonomy): domain Eukaryota; kingdom Metazoa; phylum Arthropoda; class Insecta; order Lepidoptera; family Crambidae; genus Catoptria; species Catoptria pinella. The sequence goes on from OY750779.1 coordinate 6,854,396, forward strand.
TTGTTTTAGTTATTTAAGCTAACATCACAACTTTACACATTCTTTATTTTTGTTGCAGGTTTGCTTTTTGGCATTGGTTTTTGATACTTTCAACTTTATTACCATAATTTTAAATAAAAATAAAATGTTAAAAAAGTTACTACTTGGTTTGAATTTTCACCCATAATTTGAGAAAACTACTATACAAGCCTTGGCCACAACTAGGCATTGATGGACTCACGTATGTGCCTCGACCCACATTTTCACGTTCGTCATTCAATGCCTGTTGTTGCATACCGCTGAAGTAATGTAATAGGTTAAAATAGATTACATTGATAACGTAAAAAACTCACCAGTTAAATCCTTAGACGGCATGACTGAAACTACAGCTTCGTGCGTTTGGAAGATACAAACTAAATAGATATGTATGTAGGGAATAGGTGTAATTTTACCCACAGGAGTTAGAAAACGACCCACATCAAACCTGACGACCTACTCCACTACAGTCCAGCATCAACACAGATTGTTTGGATTAAAACTACATTGGATCTCTACTCTCAATCTCAAGTTAAGACACTGCCGACACAAATAATTTTGTGAAAAAGATAACCTAACCACACAAAGTCACAAACACAAAATCCTAATCAACAAAATAAAAAATGACAGATCACATCACAGAGGAGATTAGAGGTGGAAATAACGGCTTAAAATTTTTAAACGTTGAAACGTTATACTTTTGTAATAAGCGCGCTTAAAAAAGTGCTTTTTCGCACTTTTTTGAGCGCGCTTATGCTTTTTTGTTTGTCGCGTTTGGAAACCGTTGAAGTAAAAAGCTTGCAACGTTGTGTTGCCAATAACAAATGAACTATGTGGAGAGCTTTTTAAACACAACGAAATTGTTGTAATATAAACAAAATATTGAATAAAACCTACTTACTTTTTTGTATTTCAATGAGCTTTTTTGTATTTCAATGAGCTTTTTTGTACTTAATTATAGGCTTAGGACTGTTTGGAATCAACACTTTTGCGATTACTTTAACATTATTTTATACTGCACTCATGGTTTAGGCGTACTTAAAAGTTCATTGATTTTATGTACATAATTTGTGTCTTTTTACACTAGTTTCATTTTTTTATTTACAATTTTAATCATATAATGATTGTTGTATGTGTACATAATCACTATTTACATTTTTACTTACAGTTTTTCTCGAACCCACCTCTACAGTCGACATTTTTTTACATACACAAACTTAAAACTAATACAGTTCTAATAATAATATTTACAAAGTTTTTATTTACACACACCATCAAATACAACAAAACAACGTATTAACAATGTTTATTAAAAACAAAACGTAACGCACGTAAGCAATAAGCACACAACGCAACTTACGCAACGAACTAAACGAAAAATTAACACGCGCTTGCTCCAACAGCGAAAAGCGTACTAGAGTTGAGTTCGTGAATGAATCCTTCAATTGAACTAGTTCACTTATCAAGTATATCTCTTTCACTAGTTCATTCGGGTCCCAGTTACTTCAGTACTTCATTTAGTTCACACTTCACTGAAGGAGAGTAAAGCGGAATGATAGATTACGAACACTGCGTGCGGAAGCGAGACAGTTGCATGGCTTGGCAGCCAGCGGTTGGTTGGAGTCGGAGTTCACCCGCATTCAATTTGACTTCAACCCCTATTGCGCATACATTAAGGCTTAGTTATGTAAATAACGATAAAGTGACTCAAATGGACTACTGAAGTACTGAGTCAAGTGAACTAGATGAACTAAATGTGTGATATACTTCATCTAGTCCAATTGAACTATATCATTCTTTTCACTTCAGTGCAGTATTTTGCGCATATCTAAAGCGTACTGCTTAATTAAAATGCTTTTTTACTTTCCGTTCAAAAAAATCATTGAAGTGTAGCGTCTGTTAACCAACCAAATAAAGTTGGATAGCATAAGTGATAGAACCAAATGCATAGGCATTTAGTAGCATAATACGCTAGGCATGTAAAGTGCTGCCCTCGAATAGCAAAAACACCGAAACAGGAAGATTGAAGCAAGTAGTTCTACCGCATCATGATAGATGGCGGGATTTTGACAATAAGTAGAAAGCTTGTTTTACTTAAAATTAAAAGCGCGATTTTGCGCTTATTTAAATAAGCATGCTTATTTAAGTGCTTTTCGTTTAAACGTCCAACTCTAGAGGAGATGACAGACAGAGAGGGGAGAAGAGGATGATATGACTGCCGTGGACGTGACGTGTGACGTGCGATGTCGATCAAAAGTATAGACTAATATTGTATATATATTCTCGTATAATATAATTTTGATAAGCTGTTATCGCTGTCAGTCTGAATCGGAATGCACCCTAGTTTTCTTATTGAGAGTGACAGTGGAGTTTTTGGCGCCATTTTGTCGAGTTCGGTTTGGTGTCTATTTTAATTATTTTCAAAATGATTCATAGTGGATATTGTGTCTTAAAATTGGTGCAGTTATATGGTACAAGTGTCTACGCAACTGAACAATATGTGGGAAAATTGAAATAGGCGCGATCTTGGTTGTGTGAAGCTGAGACTTTTATTGAAGTGGTGGCTTCCTCGGCAGAACTAACCGAGTAAACTGTCTTGTTATACTTGGTGCCAAATGCTCCAAGCAGTATTGGAATGCGATGCACCCGCATTCCAATGAAAAATTAAACAATATCTACCACTGAACATAATATTAAATACTTGACACTGGCAAAAATTACTTCCAAGAGGAAAGTAGATTGCCATAACAAAAAAAGAAGAAGAAGAAGAGAGTGACAGTCAGTGTCAAGTCAAAGCCTCTGTCAATGTCAAGAAAAAAAACATATCGATAAAGCGCGAGCGAAAGACTATTTTTGTAAACAATTTTCCTAATTTGCATTGGAAAAATGAGTTTCCTATAGATTTTTTTAAACCTCTGAAGTTGTGAAATACCTAAGTGTCCAAGATGAAGTGTCACATTCCAGGGCCCAACGTAAAAGGTATTATTTTAACCAGTAATAAAAAAATAAAAATGAGTTTTCTTTTATAACAAGTTCCTTTTCCTTTTATTCTAGTTCTAGGAAGAACAGTGCATGCCTTGGCAAGATTTGGAGATGAACTCTACTTGGAATCACTACCAGATAGCGTTTTATTTAGAACATTAAATGCAGCTGAATCAGCTTATGCAATGGTGAAATTCAACAAAAACTTCTTTTCATATTTCAACTATAATTATTACTCTACTGAAGATAATGAAGGTTTAAAATGCAAAATATCAATGAAATCTGCGTTAAACACCTTTAAATCTCCCACACATATGGACAAGCAAGTTGAAAACTTGGAGATCAAACTAGACGCAGAAGCCTGTAAATTAATTTTCCAGCTTAAGTGTAAGCATGGAATAGTAAAGACACACTTCATAACAATATTAGATTGTAAAGCTATGCAAGCCGTATATACCAAAGATTTGGTACCAAACAGGTAAATAATATCATTCTTTGATTTCATACTTGTTTTATTTTATTAATTGTGTTGTTACTCACATTTTTTTTGTATATTTATCTTCAGAATAACTTCTCCCCAAAGAATTCTATCAGAAGCTCTTGGCAACTTCCAGAACTCGGATGACCAAGTGACAGTTGAAGCTACAACACAGTCTTTACTGCTACGTAATTATGTGGATTCAAATATTGACTTAACAAAGATCATAAGGACACAAATAAGTCTTAAACCTGCTGAATTTGATAGTTACACAATTGGAGAAGAAACAATCATCACATTTACCCTTAAAGAATTTAAAGCTTTACTGGCATTTGCAGAAGCATTAAATTTACCACTCCAACTTCACTTTGAAACTACTGGAAGGCCTGCAGTTTTTATTGTACATAATGGTGCCACATTTGAAGCTCACTTTGTTCTTGCAACCTCTAAAGCCGATAATCAGACCCAAGCAACTTCAACTCAGAATACCACTAAAACAGCAAGAAGTAAAAGAAAAGATGAAAGTATTCAGAATACTGTAAGGAAGAAACTACATTTGGATACAGATATCTCAAAATGCTTAGATGAAGATTCACATCTGTTCAATTTAATTGATATGCCTGAAGAAAATAATAAACCTGCTGAAAATGGCAATAGCATCCAAAATGAAAATGTTTTAAATAGTATAAATACCCATCTAGACTATAGTCAGGTTATGGACTGTGATGATAATATACCAGCCTCACCTACATCTAAGACAATGATCAAATCTGTTTTTAAAAGATGTTTTGAAAGTACTTTTGACCCTCGTATTATTCAAGGCATAGTATTAGCTGAGAACTCAGATAGTGAGTAATTGTTATTATTTATTGCTATTGATAAGCACAAGTTTTAATATTAAAACAGAAGAATTTCTGAAGAAGTTTCTTATTTATTTTCTAAATTCAATTTGTAGTGATGATAATGATAAAAAATAAGAAATACCTATATTTCTATTGTTTATTAAAAAAATCCTTTGCAGATTTTTACATTTCAATTAAATAATTTACAAGGATTTATATGGGCATGCAAATGAAATAACTTTATCACTGCATTATAATTTTATAGCAAAAAATATACATACACAGTAAAAATATACACACTTCACAAATTATTGTTCAATGACAAAAGTATGTGATAGGGGTTCATGACATCATTGATTTCTTATTAATCGCAGTGGTAACATGTCGGGATTCCCTGTATCAAATTAAAACTGGTCATTTGATAATGATAGTGTTAACATTAATGTCAAAAAAATGTGTGGGAAATAGTAGGTCTAAACATGATGTTTTAGAGCAGAATAAGTATTGGGCTAAGTTGAATCGATACTATGTTAGTTTACAAAATTGGGTTTATTTAGTAAAATTATAATAAGGTATTAAATTTACTACTAAAATTAATTAGCACTAGGATAAAAATCGTGTTTCAGAGAAGCGACCAATGTATACATCCATTGTTTCGGTAACTAACACTTAACATACACAATACAAGTTTTAATGCTCTTTTACAATTTTTCTATCTGTCATTATTGAAAGTATTGCATTGCATGATACACAAATATTTATAAAATTGAAAAAGTAATAAATTATGGTGATAAAATTACTTTTGATTTGGTTTCTACTTTACAGAGATCAATCTTTACCACAATGTGAAGTAGGAAAATGAACAATTTTTCATCTTTAAAAAATTACCATACACATTTCATTATTATAACAATGGCTAGCTAAATGTCTTAAAAAAGATGAAAAAGACCTTGAATTCTATTTTTAATTTATTATTTATAAAATACGGCAGCAATACCATTTAATTACAATAAGTATTTTTTTTAAATCAATTTCAATATTGTCTCTGGCCCAGGTGGAAGGACCTGCACTAGCGTCACGCGGGGGCCTGCTGAATGTCCTAACTGAATCACCAAACACTCACTATCCAACTAAATTAATGAAAAAGGGCACTGTATTTAGGAACAATCCTCTTGGCTCTTTCTCACACACTGTGCTACTTTTCTTTTAAACTCCGAATATGACTCTCTCCACTCTTTCTGCAAAAAGAAATATAATGAGCACACATCTACAAATGATATGCGTCGTTGGTGTTTGAGATCAGTTGGTGCAGCAACCTAGTGTCAAGTGATTAACGCTGCATGATGTGTATTGTGGTGTCCCATGGCCCTTTTTCAACTTTACTATTCTGTGATCTAAATTTCCCTCTGACACTCCTAAAAGCAATCTTCTTGACTTTTCCTAACACATCTGGCAACTTTCTTTTTGAAATCCGAATATCGCTCTCTCCATTCTTTCTGTGAATATAAAATAATAGTACAATCAGATACACATCAATGTTAACTACATGCACCAAAATGAAATCATCTGAAAATTTCTAAACTAATTAGTTCAAATTAGTAATGATTACACTAAAAGGTGAAATGTTGGCAAAGGGCTGATAAAACTGCAAAAAATTAAGTAACCCCAGTGTTAGCGACACAGCAAGTTTAAAAATTACATAGACTAAACTGTATTCATCTTGTTGTTGATTTTTCGGTATGTTAATCAATCATATATACATGCCTTATTTTTAAAACTTTAATTCTGTTATGGCCGAATACTCAAACGATACTCAACTTTGAGGGGCGCTCAAACATCATGGTGTCTTTGTTGTATCTTTGACATTTAACGCGACAGGGTGATGTTTGAGAGCCTCTCAAAGTTGAGTGACGTTTGAGTATTCGGCCATTATTTTCTTATTTCGCTCCATTGCCTTCGATCAGTCCTTTGTTTACACATAAAATTAAGACAACTTAAAATATTTTTAATAATTAATGAAAACAACATGATACTAAAAAATTAAACAATATAGGTATATAAGTTAGGACGTACAAAATGTATGCACATGTATTATTAATGAATTTGAATTATTATCTTAATATTTTATGGCACTAGACTGACAACAATACAACAAACCTGCAAAAGGTTAAAAAGACCTTAACTGAAGCCGAAGTGTATATTCTGCTCATCATCAGGATTATTTTTGTCTTTTTAACTATACCTGGGAAATCAATAGCTAATTGAAAGTTTAAAGTAAAATTTGTTATCAAGATTTTGTCCAAAGAAACGTTTTAAGTATTTCGCAACAAACAATAGCTTCAAAACTTCATCACTCAATGTATCTCACGCACACACACACAAACACTGCCTTACAACTCGGCTGCACACAACTATGTAGCATGCACACGCAAGAGCGGTCTGTTGTGCACATTACATTGTGTGGTACTATTTGCAGTGCTTTTTTAACACCAATAATAAAGAAGTTTCCCAGCAATAATTTTGAACAGAAAAGGCCCTGATGATGGGCAGAATATATGTAGACTTCGGCTTCAATGAGGGTCTGTTTTACACCCTTATCTTCCGTAATAATTATTTATATACATTGGTGTCGATTCTGTTAGCAACAACTTAACTAAATTGACAGGACTAAACTAAATTTAGTTTTCCATCCTTTTCTTTCTGTATCAAAAAGACAAGAACAAAATCCATCCTTTTCTTTCTGTATTGAAAAGACAAGAACATAAGCAAAAAGGCCTGTCAGTTTAGTTAAGTCCTGCCAACTGAATTGACACCATTAGGTAATTACCTACTAATTAATGTAGCTCCATGAAATTGTTATGAATTAATTACCTTTGCTGTAAATAATTAGCATGGAAATTAGATCCCTACCCTAATACCACTAATATTTTGAGTATTACTTTCCTAACAACAAGCAAACATGAACACAAGTGCAGAAAATTAGATAACTCACCGCAGCATCAACATTAGCAGGACTTTCGTCATTAGGATCAGCAAGCATAGAGATGACACTTATAAGGATGGTCTCTACAGTGTGCACCGGTAACCATCTCTCAGATGCTTTCTCATATCCCCACTTGTCATCTCCAGGTTCATGTAGTATTGATATGCAGACATCACCATTTTTTTCAACTGAAAATCAATTTATTCCATTAAAGCTTAGCTAGACAAGGAATTCAAATTGTGGACTTTAGAGTGATGATTTTAAATCTTAACATCAAATCAATTTTATTAATGAAGATTCAAATTTAACTATATCAACTCTAATAAATTGTGCAATGCGGTTGGTCTATGGGGACCACAGGATAAATACTTACATTATATTGACTTAACTATTTTAAAAACTACAATACTAACTAAAGTTTCTTTACTAAGAAAATTTGCCTGTAATATAACAGTTCAGATACAAGCATTACATCAGTGAGTGAGAAGAAGCAAGTGTTACAGTGCACAACCTGTAATGAAGCAATTTGTAACATTATAGTAGGGTAATGTTAAATATCATCTGAGATTGTTATATTACAGGCGAATGCTCATCAGCCAGTGAGGCACTATTGCAACTGAATTGAAATTGAATCTTGCAAAATGAGGGAGCAACTTTGTCATGATTGATTACTTACTATTTGGGTGCCATATTTCAGTTACAAATTTCATCCGTGGAGGCCTCAAAGGATATTCCTTAGGAAAATGCAAGTGTGCTTTGAAGAACCCACCCTCACTAAAAACATTTTTGTTATAAATTAACACTTCATTCTTTGAAAAACAATCAAGTCTGATTTTATAAAATTTAACAAATAGGGTTTATAAAAACTATGAACTATACTAGCTACTCACTATAGCGTATCTGGAGGTCCGATGATGAGTACTTCCCATCTATATATATCATTGTCGTCTATCAACCCAGCAGAAAAACCTTCTACTGGATTTTTGTTCAGTTCTGAAATAGACAAAGCTTTAAATGTACAGTATCCGAAATTAGTAATTCCCACTCATTTTAAGAAGTGGTTTATAAAAGTTTTGTGAATCTTTGCCAAGAAAGAACTGTAAAATACTTCTAAAACTCTTTGACTTGGGTAAGAATAGCTGTCACCGTGAATACTATTGATTTTATTCCCAGCACCGCCACTGCTGGACAATTTAAAGTGAATTAATAACTGGGCAGAACAAAGAAAGATTTTACCTTATTATCTTATCCAAATCGCAAAGATGCCCAAAATTCGACCCGCTAAGGTCAATGATTCCACGACAAGTCATTTTGACGCTCGAAGAAAGAGTGACTCGACAAATTATTTTTGAACGCACTATACACGTACCTGCTAGCTGCTTTTTTAATAAAAGCGAAGACTGTGGCTCTGACATTAATTACAATTGTGAAATTTACCCTGACGATACGAAACAAATTATTTTTCCACAAAAGATGGCTGGCTGAGTTTTGGGCAGGTTGTGAAACATATGAGTTGCAGCTTGTTTCCGGTCCTAAATGTTACCAGTTTACTTCGACTTCGTTCGACACCAAAGACAACTTTTGACAGATCACTGATGTATAAAGCTCTCCATTCACAGTCAGACGAAAATGTCTGACAGCTCAAGTGTGACCACCCTCAGAAGAGAATAGAGTGACAAATAAAAGTAGTGAAGATAAAAAAAAACATTCATTCAATTAGCATTCAGTTAAAATCAGTGAATATTAAATTAACTACATAATTTTAGAATAGGCGCTTTACGCGCTTGGTCTAATGAAGTGAATAAAATCTCATACCTGGCCTTTCTTTAAGTTTTTTTTAACTTTCGTTATCGCAATCTCACGGGTCAGCTATCCCATACGCGACCAAGAGCTACTGTTGAAGACAACAGTAGCTTAACATTCGTTATTGCAGTTCCAAACGGTCACCCATCCCAAACTCGACCTTTTTTCGAAGTCGCTTAACATTCTTTTTCGCAGTCCCAAACGGTCACCCATCTCATACCCAGCCTTTCCTAGTTGCTTAACTGTCGTTATCGCAGTCCCACATAAGCTCATCATATTCGTCTGTTCTTTTCTAAAGTTGCCTTACGATATGGCAATGGCAATCTTAAGATAAATAATATTAGAAAAAATACTAGAAAATATCTCTACTCGGTAGCATAATTATTGGTCAGTGCATTGGGCTAGAATCCCAAAGTGCGGGTTCAAGTCCCGTCTAAAGTGCTACGTGTGAGTCGATTTTTTCTAGTATTTTTTCTAATATTGTTTATCTTAATATAAAAATAGTATTGTGTAGCCGCTAATGCCGCTATAACAACACATACTAAAAAACAGAATAAAATTAATATTATAGGGGGTTCCCATACAACAAACGTGATTTTTTTTGCTCGATGTTGATAACGGCAAGGCAACAGGTAGACGCTTTAAATATTCACAAAATATTTAGTGTTATATTCACTTTAAAAATAAATAATTAAATTAAATAAAACAAATTTCAAGGGAGGCTCCCATACAACAGACATGATTTTTTTCCGTTTTTATAGATAATGGTACGGAACCCTTCGTGCGTGAGTCCGTCTCAGACTTAGCCGGTTATTTTCATGTTTTTCGAGTTGTTTTTGCATAAGTTGACAGCACATTTAAGTGCTTATTAGACCTTTCTTAATCCAGGATCCTTGATTCAGAGTCCGATTTAGCATCCGTTATTTAGTCGCTAAAGCTCCTGATTACATGTTCCTTGATTCAGCGTCCTTAATAGGGATGGGCGAAGGAATCAAATATTATTATATCGTAGTTATCAATATTTTTAAAAATATATCGAAACATTCGATATATGTATAACAATAAAAAAAATATCAATAGATTGATATATCCAGAAAATATATCAACGATGACTATAGCTATATTTAAAAAAAATATCGATATTTTGCTATTTTTACAAGGCAACTAAACACATGCAGCCTTCTTATGTTTAAAACTTTTTTGGTCGGATACAAGAAATGATTAGATCTTTAAAAAATATCGAATTTGATACGGTTTTCATATTCGGAAATATCGATATGAGAAAAAAAACCGGCAACCCCATTAGACGCTTGTATTCCATGCTGATATTCTTACTGATATTTATACAAAGTGTTACAAAAGTACCTAGCCCTAATGCCGAATATGGTAGATAGGTATGTACCATCAAACTGAACAACTTTTACTATGGGACCAACTCTGATATCGCGAAAAAAATATCAGCTGTTTCATACAAAAATTAATTACGAAAATATCAAAATGTAAGAAACAGCTGATTTTTTTTTCACGATTTCATAGTTGGTCCCATAGTAAAAGTTGTTCAGTTTGATGGTCCCTATATACCATATTCGGCATTAGGGGTATATTTGTAACACCTTGTATAATTCTAGGGAAGATTTTTATCTTTGGATTTTTGTAATGACAAATAAATTTAGTATTTTATAGTTAGTAACTAGAAGAAAGATAAGAGTAAAAGAAAACTAAACTTTTTCATGTTGCAAAATAATCTTGATTGTGGGCAAGTCCTGAAGAATAAGATAAATTAATTGAAACTTCAAATTATTTTTTATAAGAAATGCTAGAAACATCATTTTATTACATTTCTACGTTACTTACTCATTAGTTTTAGAGTATATATTTTTTAGTTATAAATGGTATTTAAGTACGCCCTACAATTTTATTTGAGTGTCGTTTACGTCCAACACTTCCATGATGCCTAATAATAGTCTTTTACGTTAAATAAAAACTGAATTACCAGCCTTAAAATTTGGGTCGTATTCAACATAGTTTTTAGAATTTTAAAAATACCTACAGGCGATAGCGGAGAAAAATCGAAATAAGATGGCATACAAAACTCATTTTGTCCAAAATGTTACGCCTTTTAAACGGCAAGGTATCGATATAGCAGTTCATTTAAACAACCCTAACGTCGTCAGAAAGAGAGAGAAGAGACGTCGTAGGAGATGTAGCGGTGTCAGATCTGAATTGCGCTTTATTGTGTCGAAGCAAGAGTCGCTATTTATTTAAATGACTGCTGTGGCTGAGCATCCTAAATGCAATTACACTCTCCTTAATCTAGCATCCATTACGTTGGCAGACCATTTTCATCCTGAATAAGGATGCTAAATCGGATCCTACCTTCCTGAATGCAATTACACTTCTCTGAACTTAGAGCATTAAGAACGGGAGATGGCAAATACACGCTCCCCTTTCACCAAAGTACATGACCAATTTGATCGTGACAGTTTATAAAAACTAGTTGGTCTCGAACACCCGTCATTTTGTAAGAACACATGTCGCCGATCGCAGCTCCGCAAAAATGGTGAATTGTGCAGTATTTTCGTGCAAAAGACGATCTGAGAATACAAATTTTACTAAGAACGGGATTTTCTATCACACGTAAGTATAATTTTATTACCAAACTATAATATAATTACGAAGAAAACGCACTTTGATTGTGTAAGAAAATGACGACATTGCGATAGCAAAACGATACCAAACACATGTCGAATACCATAATAAAAGTCGTAGTGCTGCGACAAAGAGAACAAATGCTTATGCTCTAAGAACGAATGAATGATCAAGTGAATGAGTTTTAACTATTATTTTGATGTGATCAGAACTACTAATGAACCAACATAACTTAGATGTACTACTGCTTTCTGAGGCTCACTGTACGGCATCATCAAGCCTGAAATTCAAAAATTATGAATGCTATGTCACCACTCACCCTGACGGAACTGGACACGCTGGAACGGCAGTAATAGTTAAAAAATCTATTAAACATCATCTCTTGCCAGAGTATAGAACGGAACAAATACAAGCAACAACTATAGCAATTGAGGATAACTATGGAATTCTTAACCTAACGGCAATATACTGCCCCCCAAAACACAAGATCAGTGAAGCTCTATTTACAAGTTTTTTCCAAACTCTTGGAAACCGTTTTGTTGCTGGTGGAGATTGGAATTCAAAGAATACATATTGGGCTTCAAGAGTGAATAATACTAGAGGAAGACAACTAAAAAACTGCGTTGACACTAATAGCTTAATGACTGTCTCATCTGGTGAGCCCACCTATTGGCCAACAGATCCAAGTAAATTACCGGACCTCCTAGATTTCTTCATCCTCAAGGGGTTCTCGAGGCACTACGTAAAACCTGAAGCATGCTGGGATAGTACTTCGGATCATACTCCTGTCCTAATAACTATAAGCACTATGTTGGTGGAATTTACCAGTCCCGAAAAAATATACAACAAATATACAGACTGGGAGGTATTTAGGGAATTCATTGAAGATAAAATTAATCTTAAAGTTGCTCTTAAAACCTCGGATGATATTGAGTCTGCCACAAAATATATAACAAACCTTATCCAGGAAGCGTGTTGGTTAACAACCCCTGTAGTGGACACAAAGAAAACATTTACCAACTATCCACTAGAGGTTAAAAAGGCAATCCTTGAAAAACGAAGGCTTAGAAGAGTCTGGCAGCAGAGCAGATTGGATGCTGACAGGAAAAGCTTCTCCATAGCAGCAGCGGAGTTGACAGAAATGTTGAATAATTGGCACAATAACACATTAGCAACCCAAATTGAATCACTGTCAGCTACTGCATCCAGCAATTATTCGCTCTGGAAGTTTACAAAAAGCTACGACAGACCGCAGGTAGCAAAACCCCCTTTAAGAGCGAGTAATGTATGGGCCCGTACAACCCAAGAAAAGGCGAATGTTTTTGCTGAACACTTGGCGGGAGTATTCCATCCAAATGAAACGGACGACATACATTCAGAGAATGAAATAAACTGCGTCCTTAGTCAAGATCTCCAAATGTCGCTTCCACCGATCCCTATAACAGTGCGTGAAGTCTGGAGAACTATTAATAAAAGTTTAAAGGCCAAGAAAGCTCCTGGGTTCGACCTCATCACCCAGGAAGTACCAAAAGAACTCCCAAAGAAAGCAGTAGTGTTCCTTACAACGCTCTTCAATGGAATACTAAGAGTGCAATACTTCCCCAAGCTGTGGAAGGTATCACAAATATTGATGATACACAAACTTGGAAAGCCAGCCCATGAAGTAGTTTCTTATAGACCTATCAGTCTGCTGCCGATTTTATCAAAGGTCTTCGAAAAACTTTTGCTGAGAAGAATACTTCCATTCTTGGAAAATAATAACACCATCCCAGACCACCAGTTCGGCTTCAGGCAGCAACACTCTACAATTGAACAGGTACATAGAGTTGTTGACAAAATTAGAAGAACACTAGAAAAAAAGGAGTATTGCTCATCAGTCTTTCTAGACATCCACCAAGCTTTTGACCGAGTGTGGCATAAGGGCTTGCTTTGCAAAATCAAAAACAGTCTTCCTCACAGCTTCTTTATACTCTTTGAATCATACTTGTCGGACAGACTTTTTCAAGTAAAAGAGGGCGAGTCCACCTCTTCCTTTTATGAAATCAAGGCGGGTGTACCTCAAGGTTCGGTGTTGGGACCTGTATTGTATACCATCCACACAGCCGATCTGCCCACAACAGAAAATGTCACAACTGCTACTTTCGCTGACGATACTGCTGTACTTGCCAGTGATAAGAATCCTGACCTTGCAACTCAGAAACTACAAAGAGGATTAGATGAAGTATCCAAATGGCTCCAAAAGTGGAAAATAAAAGCCAGTTCATCAAAATCAGTGCAAATCACTTTTACGCTACGAAAAGGAAATTGCCCCCCGCTGCAACTAAACAATGTGACACTACCTCACGAAGATTGCGTGCGCTATCTCGGCTTGCATATAGACCGACGCCTAACGTGGAGACAACACATTAAAACCAAGAGACAGGAACTTAACCTAAAATACAAAAACCTCTATTGGTTATTAGGGCGAAACTCTAAACTCGCAGTAGATAATAAACTCCTCATATATAAAACAATACTGAAACCTGTCTGGATGTACGGAATTGAACTCTGGGGTAGTGCAAGCAATTCCAATATTTTGATCATACAGCGGATGCAGAATTCCATATTGCGGTCACTATCCAACGCACCATGGCTCGTTACAAACAACGAGATCCACAATTACCTGGAGATGAACACGGTTAAGGATGAAGTCCATAATGCCACTGTAAATTACCGAAAAAGGCTGGAGAGACACCCTAATAAATTGGCGACTAAGCTAACAACCCGAAGCTATGAAAAGCGCCTTAAACGGAAAGACATTCTGTCTCTGTAATATATTTCCAGAGTGACCAATGAGTAGATGCCCTCTCTGGAGGACACACTCTACACGAGAAATCGCCATAGTTAACACATTTGCTTATAGCATTAGTTGAGCTGATTGCAAATAAAAGTATATAAAAAAAAAAAAAAAAAAAAAAAAAACACATGTCGAATACCATAATAAAAGTAGTAGTGCTGCGAAAAAGAGAACAAATGCTTATGCTCTAAGAACGAATGAATGATCAAGTGAATGAGTTTTAACTATTATTTTGATGTGATCAGACCAGCACATAAATTACAAATATTATTTTTTATAATTAATATGTAATAGGTAGGTATTGACTTTTTTGCAAAATCTATACATAGTATTAATTGGAGACACTGTTTTACGGGTGTGAAGTTCTCCTTTTTTAATCTTCTCTTTCTTTTAGGTCATCCCGGGATAGTTACTAGTCCTCGGCTGTCTGTCGGTTATGTAGAAGTGGAGAGAATCTTATGAATCAGTCCTGTCAAAGCCCGAGCATAGGACACAAAAATCATTAACCAAAATAAAAGAAACTGATGCCGAGATCCTCAAGTCAAATTGTTCCGATTGTGCAGCTTCTGCAGGTAAGAAATTTCAAAACTTTGGTTTACTTAAACTTTCCTTGCCAAAAAAATTACTAACTACCAAAAAGGAGGTTTTCAATTCAACCTATACATTTTTATTTGTAGATAGGTATTAACATATTATCATACCAACTTTTTCATTTTAAGGTAGGCTGCAAGCATTCACTACTGCTTATATTTTGGCTTGAAAAGCGGAGCTGTGAGCCTTCCAGAACATCTACACAAGGCTTCTGGATAAAGCCTACCTTGGCATCGGAACGAACTAATCATGTTTTGGCAGAACATGTGTACAAAAATTTAATAATAATAAAAATGAAACACAAATCGCTTGTTTTCCAAGCATTTATTATTTTATTTCACTTTTTTTTACTATTATGTTTTATTAACAACTTATATTGTAGAGACCACGACGTTTCAAAAGTAATATACAATCACGATTGTATGCATAATAAAGTATCATCTTGCCAATGCAAACCAATAGAAACGGCGCAATAGCAAAAATATTTAGGCCTATCAATTGACAACCGCCACAAATGGGGTCCTCATATCGAAACTGTGTGCCAAAAACTTCGTGCTCTGTTAGCTAAATTTGTCATAATGAAAAATAAAATACCGTTCCAAGTTCTATTAATCCTGTACAAATCCTTGGTAGATCCTATAATTTCATATGGAATTTCAAGCTTTGGACGCACATTTCAACCTACTTAGAGAAAATTTATGATCTACAATTACGAATATTAAAGCTTATCGTTAGTAAGAAAGTAAATCATATCTATAAAGATAAGTATGACGAACTCTTTAGGTAATGCAAGGTTATGTCGGTTCGTGACAAAGTGAGTTACGCAATTCTAACTGAACAACTCGATAACGTTGCTTCTTTGCCGAGGATTAATCATAGAAAACAAACAAGACAGATTACGCAGAAGAAACTTCTCAAGGGCCGCTCAAATAACTTTTACGGAAAGAGAAAATTTACTTGTCTTCTTCCTGTCATAATTAACAATCTACCTATTTCTGGGTGACCTTTGAGGTTATTCTGGATGACCTCAAGCACAAAAGTGTGAAGCAAAAACTCAAAATTTATTTTTCTACCAAAAATTTGCCTTAGAATTTCTCGTATTTAAACAATAGTCAGCTTTTTCTTAACATCATCCTGTGCACACGCATTTACGATCAAATATTGTGTTTATTAAGTATTTTTTAAGACCTTAAAATAATATATATATACAAGGTGTTACAAAAGTACCCCTAATGCCGAATATGGCATATAGGGACCATCAAACTGAACAACTTTTACTATGGGGACAACTCTGAAATCGCGAAAAAAAATCAGCTGTTTCATACATTTTGATATTTTCGATTTTAATTTTTGTATGGAACAGCTGATTTTTTTTTCGCGATTTCATAGTTGGTCCCATAGTAAAAGTTGTTTAGTTTGATGGTCCCTATCTACCATATTCGGCATTAGGGGTACTTTTGTAACACCTAGTATATGTATACAACGTGTTACAAAAGTACCTGCCGAATATGGTAGATAGGGACTATCAAACAGAAAAAAATTTACTATGGGACCAACTTTGAAATCGCGAAAAAAAATCAGATCAAAATGTATGAAACAGCTGTTTTTTTTTTCGCGATTTGAGAGTTAATCCCATAGTAAAAGTTGTTCAGTTTGATGGTCCCTATATACCATATTCGGCATTAGGGGTATTTTGTAACATGGTGTATGCAAATTTTTTATTTTTTTTTATTCATAAGAATGAAGCAATTTGTTTTTTCTTTTCAATACTGCTTAGTTGTATACCGACTATCTATTTTGACGAATACGTAGTGACTGGACAAACCTAATCGGGTTTTACGTTTTAGTCGCTGAGTTTTTCTATAAATTGTATGTTTTACTTTGTTTAATAAATAAATTAAAAAAAATGTATGTTGAACATTTAATTATAAGCGCATTTAGTGATTGTTGGTGTATATCACAAAATCAAATGAAAACCATTTAACATAATCTTGTTCGTAATCAATCACTCATCTTTCAATCATTCAATTTCATCGGTCTTTGACGGCACATCACTAGCTGTTTGTTGTCAGTTTGGCGCTGCCGTAGCGTGATGTCAGAATTTGTACTGAGATTGTTAGTTCCAAATTTGACCACCCACAATTATAACTGTTTGGGATTTTGTTTTTGTGTGCGTGTGTAACAACAAGACTTTTTTCTACAAGAGTGTGCGTGAATATGAAGTTGTGTGCTGTGCGTGTTTACCTCGTCCCCCTCCAAAATCGGTGAACAAAATCTAGTGTAGAAGAGTGCTGTTGGCATCTCCCGTTCTTAATGCTCTAAGTCTCTGAATCTAGGAGCGACTGAATATCGGATCCTTGATAAAGGAAGATCTAATAAGCTCTTTAAGCATCGTTACGCCTGGGCGGTCAAATGACTACGAGATCGATCTAATGCTCACTTACGATTGGAGCATTTATTCGCGGCGTCACTTTTAGTGCGCTTACGCTACATCTAGGGTTTATAATTATTATCGAAGCCTAAGACCGATTGGGATAAGAAACAGAAGGCGGAATTTGTTCAATATTTTATTTCTTAACAGACATTTTTTATGTTCTTAAGAGCGCGTAGTTTACACACTAGCGCCGCCGCTATTGGCACCACTTTTAGTAAAAAACTAAACGACGGGCTAGAAAATATTGTTTGCCACTTTTGGCAAAAAAACTCCATTAAACTAAACCACAGGCTGGAAAATATTGATTAAGCGATAAAAAGTACCACAAAGCTTCTTCGGAGTGCACTACAGAGAGATAATTCACAATTTCGTCTTTATTTAATCACTATTTTTTTCCAATGGCGGCGCTAGTGTGCAGACTACGTGCTCTTAAATTGGTAATTTGTACATAATTAATTTTATTAAGGTATTGTCAATTTTATTATTCACTTTTAACTAAGTCTATCTTTATTCTTTTTTTTTGTGGCTCGGAATGTCCGTTCATATTTTCGGACTTTCGCCTCTTCTTAATTTTCTTTGATTTATGTTTATTGTTTTGTTCTTTACCTATGTTAGCCTTTTCATTCACCTTTTTAACTTTCTTGACTTTAATTGTACCTTTGTAAGTCCCTACAACATCTAATAGTGATTGAAAATCGAGACTGGTTGCAACTTGACAATTTTCATGGAAAGTTTTCATAGTATTGATCAATTTTTTTAAGACAACTATGAAGTTGTTTTTCACTTCAAGATTTGTTTCGTGTTGGAGACTCTGTTTCAATGTATTTTCAAATGTCGATTCTAAGTTTAACAGTTTGGAAAGTATTGTTTTGTCTGTAGGTTTGTTCCTTTTTAAAGCACGATAGAATCCTGCCAGCAAATCCAGACCTTCATTACGTCGAAATTGCCTAACATTATTGTTGAAAACATTTTCTATGATTGCAGCTACAAGAGTGAAATTTCCATCCCACTCAATTTGCAATATGCTATGGAAAAATATGATAGGAAGCAAACAATTGCGATTATGAAAATAACTGTGCAAAGCTTCCTTTAAAACGTTTACAATTGGCGAGATATGTTTGCTTCTTTTAGGAGATTTGAGATTGTTAACATCAATCTTCAATGAGCAATGGACTATGAATGTGGCGAAAAAAGTAATTACATCACCAACAGCTTGAAACAGAAAGTGCGACCTTTCGCCCTTGTCAATGGTAGACTTCAAATAATCACACAAAATTCCTATGGTAATACCTTCTGTGGATGTAAACTTTCTTATCTTTGTGAGAATTTTAATCGTTTTTCGGACTTTATTTTCCAACTCCCTGTACTGGTTATCTTGAATGCAAAACTCTAAGCATCTCATCAGGGGAGCAATCATCGCAAGACATATATCCATTGAAGGATCCTTTTCCAAATATATATTAATAAGGTCAAGAACTCTTATCCGAAAGTCTGACAGGTTCTTTTTCTCTTTCCGTTCTTTTTTATTCTTTTTTCCTTTACCCTGACCAAATTGTTTGAAAGCCTCGGCTAAAGCGTCGTCTAGCTTATCAGCTTCCTCATCGTCTATCATATCAGCATCTACACTCTCTGCATCACTCTCAGTAGCTGCACTTCCCAAAGCTTTTTGTACAGCCATTCTAAGTTGTTCAGGAGTTTTCATTTCTTCATCATCGTCCTCATCGCTTCCACTACTGTCATCTTGTCCTTCTTTTTTAGAATCTTCACCTTTTTCTTCTGAATCACTCTCTGGTCCGCTGTCATCCTCAGAATCACTTTCATTAACTAACGGGCTTGATTCACTTTCAGGATCTAATACTGAGACTATTTGCCCAACAGCAGTGGGAGTAAGAAATTCCCATAGAAGTCTAAATACACATTGTACAACTGATCTTAAAACACTTGATTCAACAGATAAGATTGATAATAATACTTCCACTAACACTTCTATCCATTCTGGTTCATCTGATAGCTCAGTCTCTTCATTCTTTTTGTTTTTCTTTTCTTTCCTGTAATGCTCGTAGCAACTTTTTAATTCTTTGATTGAACTCCTGGCTACTTTAACATGAGTTGGCTCAGAAAATAAGAACAATCCAAGTTGATAAAGTAGAATAAGAAATACCTTGTCAATCTTTGACTTAGAGCCTTTGCTTTCTAAATTCTGAGTGAGCGCCGACAGCATTTCCCAGCACTCCATACTTTCTTGAGGAAACTGTTTTTCTAACTTTACCTTTATTTTCTCTTCTTCGAGGCTGGAACTAATGAAATTGCAAAGTGATGACAATACCGATACTAAATTATCAACATTTGTAAATTTTGATGTAAAGCATCGGTAAAAAGAAGACTTGATGGCACCTGCAATGAAAAGTTAAGTTTCAAAAATGAAAAAAATAGTTACATAAATATTAAGGTATAATGGTTATTTGAATAAAACTTTTACCTGACAAATCATTACTGATAGCAACATTTTCTTCACCTCCAATTTTAAAAAACCCAAAGCACATTAATAATTTCATGTAATTAAGTTTAAAATCAGTATCATCTTTAACAGCTTCATGTACCACTAAATATGAAAGTGACTCAGCTGCTTTTAATCTTTCATTATTATACCAATTTCTTTCAACATCTTCTTTCACCTTTTTTTTGGTTGTGTTCAACAACACTCCTTTAAACAGTTTAGCCATTTTCTTTACACCATCTTTATCTAAATCTGCAATGATTGATTTGATGAGAGTTGTCCCAGTTATTTCTGTAAAGTTAATTTCCCCTGGATTGAATAAAAGTTTTTTTAAAGTGACTACTCTTATTTTATTGTCTATATTATTTAACCTCATTGTTTTAATTAAGATATTTAGTGTTTCTTTTTGTTTCTTTATCATTATCTTATGATCATCTTCATCGTCTCTTTTGTTTCTGATTTTACTGGCTGTTTGCAAACCTTTAAACCAATCCATGAAGAGTTTGAAAAAGTTTATACTAATCAATTCTGGGAGAACCTCAACATTTTCTTGCAAATTACTTAGTATTGCATTAAGTATATTGAGTGTGACCAATTCTCTATTCCTGTTGTGTTTCAGAAGTTTGGCATCAATGCCTGCTGTCCAAAATTGCTGCAAGTGTTGAGACGAAGCCATTTGTTTTCCTACTTCTTGATATATAGGATGATCCACTGAATTTAAATCAGTTCCTGCCTAAAAATGATTATTAATACATGATATATAAGTGTTATTAAATAATATAATTAATTGGTCATTTATTATTACAAATTGAATAAATTATTATATTGTCACTATTTGTAATTTTTATTTACCATTAGTTTTTCACTGATGTCCAGAATATTGTCATCACAGAGGAGTTCAGAGACTCCGATCAACTTTCTTAGTTTGACTTTGTTAGGAAATTTTTTACTAACTACCAAAAGAAAATATAATGAGTCTAAAGACAGTTCTTTTATGGTTTTTTTGAAGTCTTGTTTTATATTTGCCCAAATAATTGAAGTAAATTGATCTTCATCAAGCTGAAACATCATATCATATCATAAACAGGTACATGGTGTAAATCCCAATATAGTTTATTCTAATAACGTCAATAACCATGGAAATTTAAAACAATTTACGTTATTTATGTTTGGTGTCAATTTCAATTAAAAACTTGTAAATTCAAAAGGACAATTAAGAATAAAAGTCAAGACAAAAAAAGAAAAATAAGTACTAGTTTAAAAATTCCTATATTCAGAGTATCCTACTTACACCATTGGCAAAATCCAGTAGTATATGATATGCAACCGTGCTAAGGTATGACTTTTTCTGACTTGCAGTCATCAATAACTTTAAAACCTCTTTTTGTTCATCTTCTGTGCTACTTAGCATAAGGTCAGAACGAAATATGGCAGCACACACAAGTATTTGTCCCAGTGCAACATCCCCGACTTCCTGCAAAGTAAAGGCATTTTTTCAGTACTGTTGTGTTATGTTTGTTAATACAACAAAACTACTCAACTTTCAAAGGCTCTATAAGGCATCTTTTAACAAAAGTTCATGGCTAGTAGAAAAAGAGTTATAAATGAAAATCTCATTAAATTTTTAAAAACGGCCTTCTGATCCAGGCGCAGAGTGTAATCCCATGAACACTTAGATAATTCATTTTTTTTGTAACTATTAAACAATAAAATTGTACTCACACTTTTAGATGACTTATTGGCATGTAGTTCTTTTTTCACCAAATCTAGCAGATGTGCCACTGTTACAGATTTAACTTTACTTAAAAGAGTTACAAGAGTTGCAAAGTATCCAGTCCTCATATCTGGGATGTTTGCACCTAAACTCCTCACTAGTCGCTTCAGAGCATATTTGAAATCCTTGTTGCCCTGAAAAAGTTAGTTAAGGCTTAGTTTATATTACATATAGTTTGGATCAGTGATCTTATGTATAAGACGAGAGTTAAAGTTTTTGGTTAAAACACGAAAATTTAATGAGAGGTTATATTTCTAATAGTACCTTGCAACTTCAGAGTTCAAAAGCGCAATCATGAGAGTCATTCTAACGAAAATCATGAAAAGGCTGTAAAATTGTACAGACCCATAAACGGTATATCACTAACCTCGTTTTCAAGGATTTGTAGAATAATTCTTGCACCACCGGTAAGTTTTTCGTCATCTTTAGAAGCTTTCAATAAACCAAAAGCGTCTAGTATAGATGACGTAACAACATTGGTGTTATTGTTTTTAACTTCCTCAACGGCATCATCTAAGATTTTGATCTCCATTTTTCCACATAAACCCACGATATGATTTAGTTTTCCATGATTTACAGCAACCACCATGAGAGCGACCGACCACGCACGTTTTTTTGACAAATGAATGTCAAGTCAAATACGTGACGTTAATTGACAGTTTACCTCACAGTGTTACCAACCCTTACCAAAATTTTCCCCCAAGTTTTTTTTTTATTCCTCTAAAAACCCCTAAATATAGAATTTCATATGTACCTACTTATGTGTATGTACCTGCTTAATCAATCAATCAATCAATTTTTGGGTCCTATGGCTGCGTCGCTTTACGTGACGATTCTGCCAACGTCCGAGTTAAAAGAAACAGTGATAATTTGCTCAATCGTTCGGTTTTAGTTAGAACTGTACGGTAATATTAATTTAACTTTCCATGAGATCTGAAACAAAATAAGACAAGGGGCGATAGACATTTACACAGGACAACACAGAACAACACAACTTTGAATTATAGGTAGACATGGAGGGATAAATAAAGGGCGATGAAATATAGATATATTGTAACATTTTATATTTTAATATTATTTTGTTTTAAAAACTTACATAAAATATATGCAATAGGAGTGTGGACCTGAGTTAATAGGTAGTTGATATTTATGGGGCGACATATATTTTTGTTAAGTAAGCTGTATAGGGGAGTTTTTATTTTTGGGCAGTGGAAAAAGATATGTTCTACGGTGCCCTCGTCTAGTCCGCATTCACAGAGGGAACTGTCCTTAACCCTAATTTTAGCTAGAAAAGTAGGGGTGCATATATGACCCAGTCTTAAACGGCTGATAGTCGATGCCAACTGTTTGGGTATGTGGTTATGACGGAAGAACCAAGGTTTCGATGGGATATTGGGTTGCAGTGTACCATAATGTTTACCCTTCAATTGCAGGGACCTCTGATATAACTCACTCCAGTTCTCCGACAGTTTTGATTTAGTTCTGCCTCGTAGGTCTCGAGCGAAGCATTGGTTTAAGTATTCTATTCCGGTTGTAATAGCAGTTTTAGCAAGAGAGTCAGCTATTTCATTGCCTTCTATATTGACGTGGCCTGGGATCCACGCCAGAACCACTTGAATGTTACATGAGTGGCATTCAAACAGGGCTTGTCTGATTTTGAGGACGACACTAAAGTTATTTCTAGAACTAAACGGAGGTTTGACAATATCCTGAAGGCAGCTGAGACAGTCAGAAAAGATAATACTTTTGTTTAAATTGTGCGACTTAACAAACAAGATAGCTTCAAGGATCGCCAAAGCTTCGCCAGAATTAACAGTGAGCAAAGGAGGGCATTTAAAATTTAAAATTATTTGGTATTTGGGGAGCCAAATTGCCATACCTACGCTTCCCTCTTCATCTAATTTGGAGGCATCCGTATATAACTCATACCAGTCCAGCCAATCTTTGTTTAAAATATTTTGGAAAGCCTCGTTAGCATCAGGGGTATTTTTGGAGATGCCAAAGTGCAAAATAACCGGAGGTTGGAATATGAGTGCCTCATAAGGAACGTCAAACAGAGGGTTTAAAGGAAATTTTGCTATAGGAGTTGGAAGGTTAGAGAGGTCTTTAAAGCTCTCAACTAGACGTGGGGTTTCTTTATGGGTCCAGTAGGAAGAGGTATTTACAGAGGTTGTTAAATTTTGAAGTTTATCTAGCAGGGGATGGTTTGGATATTGATAGACACCCAGCAGATACCTATCACACAGCATCTGACGTCTAAGGTTCAGGGGCGGTTCAACACATTCAACTTGGAGGGCATTAACCGGGGATGACCGCATGGCTCCTACAATTATCCGAAGACACTTTGACTGTATTAAAGTTAATATTTTCAATGCAGATTTGTTGCAAGGTTCCAAGATAAAGCTGCCATAGTCAAAGTGACTTCTGACAATCGCATTGTATAAAAGTTTCTGACTTTTCGGGTGTGATCCCCAGTGAACCCCTGATAGAGACCTAAGAATGTTAACGCCCATTTCAGCTTTTTTACATATATAATTTAAATGAGAAATACCAGACATTTTTGAATCAAAGATTACGCCCAAGAATTTACAGTTGGTATCTATTACGATTGGCTGACCATTAATATTAACATCCAGGAGCGGGACAGATCTTTTACGAGAAAATACAACAGCTTTTGATTTTTCTGCTGACAGGGATAGACCGTGGTCAGACAGCCAGACATCCAAATAATGTAAGGCATCATTAATCCTACATTGGGCCTCTACTAGGTCCTTAGACGAAACGTATAGAGCGAGGTCATCTGCATACTGCAGAATGTTACAGAAGCTAGTGACGGATCGTTCAAGATCATACGTGTATAAGTTATAAAGGAGGGGGCTCAGGACGGATCCTTGAGGAAGACCTTTCCAGACTGATCTAGGAGTCTGTATTTCTCCATTGACACGAACATTAACCGTTCTTTCTGTAAGCAAATTGCATATAAAATTTGTCAACCTCACTGGTAGACTCAGATGATGCAGTTTCTGCCTGAGCAGAGGAAGTTGGACATTGTCATATGCAGCAGTCACGTCTAGGAAGACCCCTATGGTTGACGCATTTTCAGAAAAGGCACGGCGGATATCGGTTGAAAGTATGCTCAAGCTGTCCAATGTGCCCATACTTCTTCTGAAACCAAATTGAGTCTTAGGTAGTATGCCCCTTTTCTCTACAATCCACTCCAGCCTATTTTTAATAAGATGTTCCATTATTTTGCACAAGGTGGATGCTAATGCTATTGGGCGATATGATGTTGATTTTTTTGGGTCCTTGCCTGGTTTCAAGATGGGGATAATGATTTGTGATTTCCAGGAGTTGGGAGGTAACCCGTTAGCTAAAAGGTTATTGAAGATGTCCAATAGTACCTTTTTGGCTCTGTCTGAGCAGTGAATGACAAAAGAATATGGGATGCCATCTATACCGGGGGTACTGTCTTTTAGCCCGTCCAGAGCACATTGGAGTTCTGCGAATGAGAAGGGGGCGTCCATACTATCGTTCGAATTGGGGGAAGGGTATGCTGGAGATGAGTCCTCACTAGGGACAAAAGGAGGAGCAAGTTTATTAGAAAAATCCGGAAGCCAGGAATCTGTTTCACTGTTGGAGCTACATGGCGGGACCATTGAACGGCGGAATGAGTTGACCTTCCTCCACACCGAGGAGGATGGAGTGCGTGGACAGAGAGATTCACAGAAGTTATACCAACCTAGGGATTTTTTCTTAGATAAAACCCGTTTCGACTTGGCAGTGGTTTTCTGGTAGATGAGATACTTAGACATACAACTAGGATCTCTTGAAAATTCTTGTTCTGCTTCGTTGCGTTTTTTAATTTCAGCTGTGCACTCAGCGTCCCACCAAGGAGGAGATGATACGTGGTTACGGACAGAATTTTTGACGGGAATAGCCTCGTCTGCCGCTTCGGTTAAAGTTTTAATAAATAAATCATACATCTGTAAGTAGTTGTCCGCATTAATGATGTGAAATAAATCCAGCTTAGAATCTACACTGGCAGCAAAAATTTTCCAGTCAGCTTGTTTGGTTCTATACTTGAGAAGGGGGGGAATATCAACATTTAGGGGAGGTGGGCAGTCAAGTGTAAGCATGATGGGGAAATGATCGCTGCCGTGAGTCAGGGGCATGGTTTTCCAATTCAGACGAGAGAACAAATCAGGGGAAGCCAAAGTCAAATCAACACAACTCCTTCTGTACTCTTCTGGTTGGAGAGCCATCATTACAAACATATAAATTAAGGTTGTCCATAAACTCTACTAGATGGGCAGAGTTAGAACAGCTATGTTCAGAGCCCCAGAGAGGGTGGTGACAGTTAAAATCACCAAATATAATTTTACGACCTTGTATAGAAGAAAGTAAGTTGTTTACATTTAAAATGATGTTTGGGGACGGATGAGGGATGTAAATGGAGATAAATGTTATATTCATGGCCTTAACAGCCACCAATTGGTAAAGTTCAGAGTGGGTGAGGAGATCTACTACTGTGAAAGGGATATTTCGGCTGATTAGGATGGCTGCGCCACCCTTGCCGTCATGTCTGTCGTCTCTGAGACACGCATACCCCGGAACCCTAAAAGTGGATTCCGGTTTAAGCCATGTCTCAGAGACAGCAAACACAATGGGTTTAATTTTTTTGAGAAAATATAGTATTTCAGGTTTCTTATGTCTAATACTCTTACAATTCCATTGCATTAACTTGGCCATTTTTGTTTGTCAATGAGGTTATAAAAGCTTCTAGTAGGAATAGGACATTGGACGGTATGGCATCGCTGAACTTTTCCAGCATGTTGATCATGGTTGAAACCATTAATTCGATGAGGTTGTCATTAGGGGAGGGGGAGATGGAGCGTTGGCGTTGTTCAGTTAATCCACAGCCATTGGGCATTGAGGAGTTAGGGGTGCGGGTAATTTCGTGGGCTACTGAGTCCCATGGGCGAGGAGTTGTTGGGCGGTGAGGTTTAGGGGTTGTCACTGTTTTTTTATAGCTGTAGGATTGGCTAGGACTTGGTATTAGACTTGGAGCAGGGGTGTGCTGACGGGGGCGCGAAGGAGTAGCAGGAGTCAAACTTGCTTTCTCAAGGTAGGATGGGCGTGAAGGTCGGAAGCGTTGAGAGGCATCAGAGTAATTGATGTTTTCCTCTGACATTACAAGTTTAATGGCTTTTTGTCTTGAGTGTTCTGGGCAATTTGGGTCTGTAGCTTTATGAGCGCCCGTACAAAGCAAGCAAGTAGCTTGGTTATCTGGTGTTGAGCAAGAGGCCCCTGAATGGTTTTGACAGCACTTGAAACATCTGGGAGATGAACGGCATTGTTCTGTGACATGACCAAATCTACAGCACTTCCAACACTGAATGGTAGGGAGTTTATATGTGTCTACGTTAAGAGCCATATGAAAGCAGAATATTTTCTCTGGTAAGCGCTGACCTTGAAATGTAATGACTACTGTTGTTGTGGGATTCCAGATCGCAATGCCGTCCCTCATGGACTTTTTATTCAATCGACGCAGCCTTATTACGGGGCCACAGTTGCGGGTATATGTAATGCCTTGGAAGAGTTCTTCTAAAGTCCACTCTGTTGGGATGCCACGTACGACTCCCATCCGGGATACATGGAATTTAGGTATCATACAATCAAGATTTTTATCGAGAGGATTATTACTAATAAACTTATTAGCAAACTCAGCAGTCTCAAATTCTACAGAAACCTTGTTTCTTCCTACAGAGGTGATTCCTCCGTTGACAATGCCACAAACCTTGTTTTTATGCAGTTGTTGAGCCAGTTTAATGGTGCGCATTGTAAGCCCGGTCGATGGGTCGGGTTCTTTCCTGGAAATGTGGACTATATAGGGACCACTGGCGTCCGAGGTGTAGGTGAGAGGGGAGTCTCCCTCGAAATCTGGGTTAACAAAAATGGTTTGTTTAGACTCTGAAGGTTTAGTATTTTTCTTCGCGGGAATGAAACCGGCTTGTGAGTCACTTCCTGGCGCTGGACGTTTTAGACGAGAAACAATGTCTACGGTGTCCATTTTTTCCGGCAATGGAGAAAATAAAGGTTGTGAACCGGTGTTAACCAGACTAGAAGAGGACTCGCCTCCCCCCCCATCAGGGGGCTCCTCATCACTCATACTTAAAACTCCCTATAATAACTTACCAGCAATATAGGATGTTAGTAACACTCACCAACAACAAAAGGACAACACAAATATTCAAACACTCAGTGGATAAGTTGGAATAATATCAATAATAGCGCGAGCACGTGTGTCAATCAACACCGGACCACAGATCTTCCACCTGCTTAATGAAGGCGTGCATGAGGTGAGTGAGTGACGTGAAAAATTGAAAGAACATTGATTGGTCAACGAGCCGCGCAGTTCACTCGTTTCATATCATGCGTTCCATTCTACGCACAAAACTAAAAACTCACCCTTTCTTTTGGTTTTGCATGATTGAAGCCTCTGAAAAAACCACCAAAATTTCCAGCCCCTAAAAAAGTCCCTTTTAACACTTCCAGCCCCTAAATTTAGGAGCAAAATCCCTAAGTTGGCAACCGTGTGACCTAAGGGCGCATTCACTTGACGAACCGGGCTGGACCAGCAGCGGGTCTATCGGTTCAAAAATAAGTAATAACCCTCCACATGCACAGGCCCGGCCAGGTGCGGCCTCCCGCGGCCTTCCAACCAAATCTCTACAAGGACAGGGGGTCTAGCCAAAGTAACATTTGCAAATCTTTGAAATTTAAAACGTCAAATCCATACATTTTTCGAAGCGAAGTGATAGCGAAAATTTGTAAATGTGACATTGGCTATGGGCTCTGACAGTGCATTGCTATCGCTATCGCTAGAGATTTGAGTTAGGCGGTAGGGCCCCGGGCCTGTGCATGTGGAGGGACTATTAATGTAAACCGAGATTTGACTTATACGTATATTTATGAGATACATTGCTACTTCGTTTTGGCACAAATAAAAACTTACCAAAGAAATGTAGCAAAGCGATACCAATGCAAGTTAGCTGATAGTAAAATTTATTCTTTGCCATACATTCTCGAGTGAAGTTGCAGCGGGTTACTGTTGCCATCTCTATTTGTAAAGCCAGCTTGCAGAGCCACTGCATGCAGGACTTTGTGTAAGCTATTCAAAGTCCTACATACAGGGCCTCTGCTTGCAGGGTCCGAAATTAGCCATGCATGCAGGGCTTTAAGTGGCGTGCTTACGTAATCAGGGGACTGGCCCAGCCATGGTCCAGCCACCGGTCCGTCCCAGTCCGTCCGTCGTGTCTGTAAATGCAGCCTAAGAAAACTATAGTTTTCTGTTATAGTGATGCTAAAATTGCTAACGCATGATAATATTCTAAGTCATAATCTTATAATCGATAGTCGATTTTTAATATGGATTTTATTTAACCCGCGTCAGCCACATCACTAGTCTCCAAACATGGCAGGCCGTAGTGGTTTTGACGATGGTAATCCCAGGTATTTATTGTAAAATATTATTGTAGATGTTTTACTATTGATTTTAAATATTATGTACAGTGATATAAAGATGAAACATAAGTATGTTTATAAATTTTAGCTGCTGATAATATTGCAATTCAGTCGTTTTTGGAATGCGATAACATTGAATAAATGTGCGAATTTGATCAAATGTCTTGGATTTCTGTGGTTTTTGAAGTAAATTAGTGGTGCCTGAGTGAATCACAGAATCTAAAATTCGTTAGACCGAATTTGGTTCGTGTTTTTAGGTTATAATTATTTCATGGTTGTGGTTATGTATGCCTACCTACAGAGACTTTGGTGGTGGCGGCAGGCGGACCCTCGGTGGCCGCCAGCTTCCTTCAGAGCCCCCATACAAGGCTTATGTGGGAAATTTACCCTCTGGGATCATACAAGGCGATATCAACAGAATCTTCCCTGTGAGTGAAAGTACCTATAACATGATAAATTTATTATGAGTTTGAAATCAGTGGTGTTATGCTACCAATGGTAATCCTGGTCAACCTTAAACCTTTAGACCGTGAATTTATGGCCTATTTTGGATTTGAAGGACATTTTTTTGTTATACAGTAAACCATTTTTGGGTGTAGAATTGACTAGACCAATCCTATGCCAAATTATTTATATATATATATATATTACTCTTGTAGCACTTAATATATTTAATGTGTATAGAAATTA
The DNA here is from genome assembly GCA_963556745.1 of Catoptria pinella. Taxonomy (NCBI): domain Eukaryota; kingdom Metazoa; phylum Arthropoda; class Insecta; order Lepidoptera; family Crambidae; genus Catoptria; species Catoptria pinella. The sequence continues at coordinate 6,884,494 of OY750779.1, forward strand.
ATAATTATGTGGAAAATGTTATGATGTAAAGTATAACTAACACTTATAACTTATAATATTGCAATCAATTAAAATATATAGAAAGAGAGAGATGAGAATTATGGGAATATTTGTGTTCATATTATATTTATTTTTTATATTTACCTCTGACAATATCTTTGAACATGTTCATAATTTGCAGGATTTATCGATAAAAAACGTAAGATTGGTAATGGATAGAGAAACAGACAAATTCAAAGGCTTCTGTTATGTGGAGTTTGAATACCTCGAGGACCTCGTCAAAGCAATTGAGATGAATGGTGTTCTGAATGTAGATGGTAACCTAATAAAAATTGATGTTGCTGAAGAAAAAAGAAATGACCGGTGAGTTTACTTTCAAAGTTTGTTGAGTTTTCGTTTGTTTTTTTGTGTGTGACTCAGGTTTATTGAAATAATTTAATATTTTTTTGAGTACTCAGAAGCACGAATACTATATAGTTGTTTTAGCTCACGAAGACTGTTGGGCTCTGAATGTTGTTATGCATGCACAAAACTTAAGTGTGCGTGATACGAGAGCATGCAGATGCACACTAAATCAAAGTGCATTTGCACACCTAACAACATTAATAACCAAACCGACTTCGTGACATACATACATAGTACATGGAATCTGGGGCCTAATTAATTGTGTGATGCAACATCTACCACAATTTGCTTTCCATATAACAATTTATGTACATCAGTGGCATATAAAAGCAATCATGAAAGTATTATGTATTGTAATACAACTAGGAAACTGATACTGACAACGAAAGATTATTTTGTAATATTATTAAATTTATGATATTCAACAAGTTTTCTCATTGATGACTAACCTTTTGGTAGAGGGGGCGGGTTCGACCGCGGGCGACGCGACGGAGGCCGGGACGGGCGTGACGGACGCGACGGCGGTCGAGGTGGCGGCGGCGGCGGCGGGTTCCGGCGGGACGGCGGCGGGCGCGGTATGTACGACCACTTCGACGCCGCCGACCGTCGCGCGCCGCGCCACCAAGCCGGCGGTGGAGGGTTCACACATGGTAACATCACTAACCCGCTTACAGGCTTACGTTCGTGTAACTGTCGTATAATGCATATAGGTTTTGCAGTCGACGGCATATTGAGAAAGAGCTAGGCAGGTGTGCTAGCCTATCCTAATCCCCAGCTAATTTTCATCTAAAACTATTATTAATTAATTCCAATTCTGTACAGTTTCCCCCTTACTAATAAAGATTGTATAGCAGATGTATAAGTTACACAGTGGTGACTCTGTCAAACTATTTAAGTTTGACATTAAAAAGAAAGGGACAAAACACTGTGTAACTTATACATCTACTATACAATCTTTATTAGTAATAAGGTTTAATTCCATGTGAGTGGCCATGTGTAGCATACTTTTGTCAATTAAAACGATTACTTTAGACTTTAAAATTAGTGCTTAAAACAAAGTGCTTTAGCTAGGTACTTACTTTGGAATCAGAGCAATGTTTTTGATGTTGTCTTATATTTATTTGTTTATTTACTATTTCTTTGTTTATTTATAAAAGTTAATATTCAGTTGCCCTTTAATGTCGACTCTTTATTTAGATAACCTCCTCCACTCCTCCCTTCCAATTATATTGGTAAATAAAAGTCTGTCGTCCAGCAAGAAGAGCTCTCTCTCCATTAATAATAATAAGACATACTATATTCTCTAAAGTCCTAAACATTTTAGCTATTGAGCTGTAAACAGAACCTTCATAATGTGCTGTCGATTGTATTTATTTTGTTGTCAATGTTGTTAGAAGATTGTGTAGAATTCATTAAGACAAGCATGCAATCTTGTTGAGTAGAAGTAATGATATTATTAATTTAAATTTTCTCAAATTAGGGACAAAGCTTAACAAAAAATAAACTTCGCATTTAGATGTTATTCTAAATATAGTATAATGATATACATAATTATTTTGGATTCAAAATAGAAGTAGTTAATATATTTAAAAAAAGCATTTTTGATAATTAATTTAATATTTTATAAAATAATGAAAAATATTAAAAGTTGTTAATAGAAATTTTTCCATTTAATTATTATTTTTATAGATTATTTATTATCCAGATAAGATTGCTTATTGATTTTGCACTACAACCTTAGTTTCAAACTTTACAAGAACAAAATATGTTATAAAAATTTGTAGTACAGTTACACGAATCGACAAGACAGAAACTGATCAATTAATGATTTACTGGAAAAAAAAGTTTATTTACGTCTTTTTTTCCTAAAAAAGGTAATACATTTACGTGTGTGTTATTTGGGAATTACGTCATGTAAGTAGTATGATGTAAATAGAAGTGCGCTTACACTTTCGGCCTATCATCACTTAACATCAGGTGAGGTGGAGGCCAAGCACTATCCCGTTGCGGAAATAAAGGTCTGTTGGGAGCGTGGTAAAAGTCTCCACAGCAAACCAGGGCACAGACTGGGCATACTTGCTGGGTTGACTCGTTTGGGCATACAAGTATTAGATATTTTCTTATTTCTGTACACTTTTACTTGATTTTGATGAGTTTCTGTCTCAAATAATTAAACTTACTGCTTATCACATTCATGTTCATTAAATTTTAATGCACCTTACCTAACCTTATCATGATTATGTCCAAGCTTTTTGTGTGTCTAAATTGATCAAAAATGGTAAGTATTAATAGAATTAAGTTCGGGCATACGAAAAGGGTAAGTCACTTTGGTATCTGGCGGCTTATTTACATTTCGTTCATTTGTACCAGTCACTAACTCGAATTCCATTATGTATCCGAAAGCGGGCTGATGTAATTGCGCCTTAATCGTTGCGTGTGTATGCTTACATTGAGTGTGTTTAATTGTTTTTCATTATATTTGGTTTAAGCTTAAAACGATTCCATATGATTGAATGACTACTTACTTGCATCAGTATAAGATAGTGTAAATAGCTGGTGGAACCCACAGCCAAAATTTAAACATTAATATCAAAAGAGGTTTGCTATATTCCCATATAAAATTAATAGAACCTTTGTGTCGAAAATATTTTTTGTCACTACTTGAATAGGAGGGGAGAACGATGCTAACTGAGGTGCGTTTTATTGCTAGAGTAACGCGCGCCGCTCGAGACTACTGATGAGTTAGCAGACTGACATTGATTAGTTATACAGCGTGTTACAAAAGTACCCCTAATGCCGAATATGGTAGATAGAGACCATAAAACTGAACAACTTTTACTATGGTACCAAATCTGAAAACGCGAAAAAAAAATCAGCTGTGTCATACATTTTGATATTTTCGTAATTAATTTTTGTATGAAACAGCTGATTTTTTTTCGCGATTTCAAAGTTGGTCTCATAGTAAAAGTTGTTTAGTTTGATGGTCCCTATCTACCATATTCGGCATTAGGGGTACTTTTGTAACACGTTGTATACGGACTCACAAGCGATTCGAAAATATTTTATAAGATAAACAACATGAGAGAATGAATCAAGAAACTGGAGTACTTAAGCCGCGTTGACACGATCAAAGTCTGATTTGACAAAGTAGTTTTGATGACTACTTTGATCGTGTAAACCAGAGGGCCTATTACAAAAAAGAATCACGATAGTTGGGACGATGTTCGTTCAACGATTTGCTGTTCGATGTTCGTCAATCAAGTAGTTTTAGTTTGTTAGTTAGTTTTTTGTAAAAGGCCGTCAGCAATCAAAGCGCACTTTGACGTCGTCGGCGTTCAATGAAAGTGGACTTGGAACGAGAACGTGGCCGAATTCACGGTGTTTGACATGGAGCCATGTTCAAGAGTGGAAAAAATAAACAAACTGATTCAAGCAACTCAACCGGTATCAAAATGAACTTTGTTAAAGGCATTCTGTCAAAGCAGACTTTCACCCGTATTCACAAACAACACCCAAACGACCCTCGACTTCGCGAACACACTGCGTTGAAATATAGCTCTGTAATTGGTTCGTTTCTCTTACGTATTACGTGTGATTGGTTCGTGGGACGCTGTGTGTCCGCCGGCACTGTGAGACCTGAGAGTAATGTTTGTGAAATTGTGAATACGGGTGTTTGAGCGTGTCAACAGGTATCCAAGTAAACTTTGATCAAAGCTACTTTGTGAAAGCAGACTTTGATCATGTCAACGCGGCTTTAGAGTCTAAAAACAAAAGGGTTTGTTTGCATTTTTGCGCGTGGTTTCAGAGCGCGAACGAGGGGGTGGCGGTGGCGGTGGCGGTGGCGGTGGCGGCGGCGGCGGCGGCGAACGATGGGGCGACGGTGGGCGCGGGTCGCGCGGCGGGTCCGAGGAGCCCCGCGCCGGGGACTGGGGCCGCCGCCCCGGGCCAGGGGCCGGCGCCGGCGCTGGCGCAGGGCCCGGGCCCGGAGCCGGCGCCGCGCCCCCGCCGCAACGCCCGCCCAGGCGCAACTTCGATGATATGCCGCCATCGCGCCCAGGTAACCACTACACTACAAAATATTGTCTGTGCGCCAGTTTAACAAGATCCTTTTTGTTTATTTAAAAACGAAACGGTAGTTGTTTGAATGATTTTTAAACAGTTATACTATATTTCAGTATTATTAATTCTCGAAGTACCAAAATTAAAAAAAAACAAAAATGTGATGTTGACGTCTTTATTATGTACTTACATTCTTTGATAACACCGTCACAATCGTTTACGCCAGCTCTTGGCTACTAGCCAACGTGAAATTCGAACTGAACTCAATGCCCCATTAGGCTGTGTACCAGTAAATAAAGTCGCTTCGCATCCAGACGCTTTTCTTACTTCGCCCTTGGTTTAAATTGAGCGTGTTGGCTTTGCTCTGAGTAATTGTTGATGGAATCTGTACTTTTCTGTAGATACGACAGGCAGACCAAAGCTGAAGCTAGAGCCGCGGACGGTAAAGGAGCCGGTGAACTCGCTCGCGTCGACCAGCCAGGCCTCCTCGATCTTCGGCGGCGCGCGGCCGCGGGAAGAGAGGCTCAAAGAGCTCGCCGGCGAATAAGCACCCATGTGAATACGCCCGACGCCCAACTGATCCCTATGTGTGCCCCGATATTTAATTCTATGTGAACACTAAAATTGTATATGAACTTGAAGGATTTTGTTAGGTTATGAGGTTGTAAATCATTTTTATCATATATTTTGTTAGCATTATTGTGTCGATGAGCTTATTATTGTTTGTGCGTGGCGGCCGCCGCTCGTGTTGTGAGCGCCGCCCGTCGCCGCCGGTACGCTTCAGTCTCGCAGTATTTAAATTGCTAGTTTGTTCGTCGCCCCGATTATAAATTCTGTGAAAGCTTGTGTTTGGTATCTAGGCTTGCATAATATTTATGATTGAATATTTTTTTCGTTCGTAATTTTTGCGTATACATTTGTGTAAGTATGTATAGCAAAACCATTGATTGATGTTTATTTCAATTATCTATAGCGATTTAGAGCTTCGTAACTGGTTCTCTGTTGTAATTGTTTATCATTATTTGATTGTTTAGTTTTATAGGTCTTGAAATTAATCATTGATTGAGTAATTATGATACATACTTTAAGAGTTGATAATATGGTGATGTAATTACGGTGTCATTAATAAAATTAACTTCCACGTACTTGGATTTCTACTTTATTAGATATTGTGTAATGTAATAATAAGTTACGTGGCAAAATTTAAAAAAAAATCGCAAAATTGTAACAGAACATAGCAAAAAAATAAATAAAAAGTGAACTCTTTTTAACTCAGGGTTTGTTTAGTTCAACCTAAAGACTTTCCAGTATCCTTAAACCATCATTTAACTTTTTTAGCAGAAATTTAGTTTACCTAAATAGATAATAAACAGAATCTCATAAGCAACACTATAAAGGCTCAGCATTACTAGTACTTGGCAGCAGTGGCAAAGGGTTCTTACAAGCAGATTCCCATAGGCTTACCTTTTACAAATCCCACCCCATTGATCCACTATGCAGCTTAACGTTTTTGTAGAACGGCTTACCTTCACCATAGTTTCACTCCTCGCCACTGCTTGACAGAAGATTTCTCCTAGACAAAGCCTGGTACACATTAATTCATGAAAGCCCGAGCGGCCAGATAACAATAGAATATCTATTCTCATTTTCCGGTCGTTGAAGGGTTAAAATGGATGTAAAATGTTGCATAGCACATAGTCTGTACCGGGCTCAAGAACAGTGAGAGATATAACTGACATTAGCTTTATTACCTAAATATGCTTGAAGGAGATTATTATAATAAAACCAATTCAAAAATTACAAATATTTATTAACTAAAGGTCTAAATCTTCATCTGGATCCTCATCATCCCAATCATCAACAGCATCTGGTTCATAGAAGATCTTGCTCTCACCTTCATTTATTTTGTTCATATATGGAAGTTTCAGTTTGTATTTTTCAAGTTTGTCTGTCTGGTCAACTTCAATTTTGAATGTTGTTAATTTTTCTGGTTCAGGTTTTTCTGGCTCACTTTCATCCTTTTTGTGCAATACAATAGGAGTGAGCCTTAATGTACTAGTTCTTGCATCATATGACAAAACCTCATTATGTTTCATAACCTTTCCATTTTTTTTCATAAGAATATTGAGCTTAGAGGAATCTGTTGGATCAAAAGATATAATTGCACTTGCTATGTAATTTAAATTCATCCTCAAGTTAGAAACATAGGACAGGCAATCTGTGTGTAATATTAGAATAAGTTTATTTACATTAGGACTAGCCTTGAACTTGTTTAGGACTTTCAAACAAGTATTCCATCCTAAAATAAGTGACATTTGATTCACTGAATCGATAAGAATAGAACATTTTTCTTTTGTATACTTCTCTAAACAATCGGTGTTTATCACTTCATGAAAAAGTACGTTACACTGATTTCTAAATACATTTTCCCAAAGAGCGATAAGTTTTTCGTAACAAAACAAGTGCAAAACGGTTTGGTCTTGCGGAGATAATTCTAGGACTAATGGAATATTGTTTGTATTTTCATTATCTTCTAATAACACAAATGGAGCCGCTTTTAATCTCATTAAAGTCATATTAAAGGAAAATTTTCAGAATATTCGCATTCACGATTTCACGTGGTGAAACCATCCTATCCAAACTCAATTTGATTTGACGTTGTTTGTCAATGTCAAACTACGTTAAGGCAAAAGAACCTAAGTTCATAGAGCAATATTTTTGGTTATTTTATTTCTTTTGGTTTGTACTTAGAGCATTAAGGGTTTGTATGATGAAGATTTTATTTCTTTTCATTCGTCTAAGTAGAAAGTTATGCAGTACGCTGGGTCCACACGGCGCGTTGCGTCGACGCAGCGCTGTCACAAAATAGCGGGAGAGCCCGGCGCAAATATTAAGCTTAGAAAATATTTGCGTTGCGCTATGTGGACAGGCCCTTAAACAAAGAATCTCGGCCTATAGGTACTTACGTAGCTTAGGCGTAGGCGGGTGAATCTACGTTGTTTCCACTGAGCAAGTAATCACTATTGTTTCTTACTTCCTGCGTCACATTGTCGTTACTCGAAAATCTTTAAAAATTCAATGTATCACAAGGAAATTTGCCATCTTTTACGTTAGAGTACGATAATAAATTATATTAATTTGCATATTATAATTTCGTCTAAAAACTAAGCGTTTTATTACATAGTTCCTGTGGCCTTCTTCCCGCTCCATCATCAGACCCTGGGCACTATTTCCCAACAGAGTACTCGTCAAGACGAATTAAACGAGCTCAAACTCGATTGGGCTGCATGGTTTCAATTCTGAGTTCCTGATGGCCTTCTTCCGGCTTCATCATTAGACCCTGAACCCTCGTCTCTCGTCAGAGTACTTATCGAGACGATTCTTACGAGCCAAAACTCGATGGGGTTGTATGATTTTATCACAGAGTTCCTGTGGCTTTCTTCCGGCTTCATCATCAGATCAGCTCAATAATACCATAATATTGCATTGCCTTCCAGTTCTAACCTATGTACAAAATTTAAAGTCTCTAGCTCATCGGGAAGATAGTATAAGATCGTTTGCAAAATTTGTGGACAAAGAAACAATAGAGAAAGCAACCTAATAAAAACGTAAAGTCGCATAGGTGCTGCTACCTTAGAGCATTAAGGCTGCCACATGATCTGGCCGTTCTAGATCTTCAACCAGTACCTAATCATCAAGAAATAAAACAATCAAACATGACTATTTTACAAAATTTATTATTACTTACATAACTACCTAATTGGTTTTACTTTTACTTTTCTTTAAAATATATTCCTTGATGTAAAAGTCGGAGAAAAGGAATAATATAAATATATTGTGTGGCAGAAACATAAAGGAAATCCACTTGGGGTATTCGCACGATGGCTCGAACAGCACGTGACCGAAGTGGAGGATCAGAAGCAAGAACTGGATCTGAAACAAAACAAATCAAATATAGACTGACTAAACATTTATGAAATCGATGAGTCCGTATGATGAAATCATATTTCAAAACTATTTTACGAAACAGAGTAAACTCGAAAATGTTTTGTTTGATCTCGCGACTCCCGAACAACGTTTTGAAGTTGCGATCGAAAGGAATTAAACACATTTAATAACCTATTAATTCGGAATCAACACTCTGTAATATAACATATTAGGTATACCTCCAATCCTTAAACTAGTAATTCTATAACTTCTATTGATCGATCTTCTTGTGTTTTTACATTCTACAGCCTATTTCTCATATAAAAGACATCAACGCGTGTTTGACTTGTGTTTTTTGAATATGATTTTAATTATGTAAGTTCTAAAATTAAGAATTAGTAGGACTTTCTTTAATCAATGAGATCATCACTTTTTCTCTTTTTAGGGTTCCGTACCAAAATGGTAAAAAGGAACCCTTATGGCGTTTGAAAATTTATGTAAGGATTACAGGAAAAATAAAACGATGTCTCTAAATAGTAAACTTTTCAGAATTATGATATAGCTCTTGGTGCGCGAGTCCAACTCGCTCTTGGTCGTTTTTTTTCTTTAAAATTGTCTCAATGTTTTTGATGTAGTTTTGATTATTTAATAATCGAAGAGAAAACGTAACTGTGCGAACTCATAACATAATACAGGCACTGATAATAGTGACTGTGACATGTTATGTTAGTATAACAAAAGTTTAAATATGACAATAGGTTCATAGTATGCTCAACATTTTCATGGACCGACTGTACTTTATACGATTAGTATAGAATGATCGAAGGTAGGTACCTACTTTAACTTCTTTTTCTTAGATCAGAGTGCTGAGTACGAGTTTGTAATTTGCAGTTTATTGATTTTATTGTATCTCGATATCGCAAACGATTCTCTCTTTCAATCGCATTGGCTATGGAGTAGTATTGTCTGATATATATATCTGAAACTAGTTTTCTGCAGACGCACTACATAAAATAATAGTACCTACTAGTCTGCAGGTACTACCATCAGGTATTTAAGTTAGGACATGCAATGATTAAGATAACATTTGTGTATAAACAAAGAAAAAAAAAATAAACAACGGGGAACAGAGAGGCGAGGTGCGGAGCAGGGTAACGTTCCCACACTGCTACCGCTCAGGCAACCCATACCTAGGTACCTAGTACTATTATAGTCGTCATTTGTTTGCATTTGCGCCGGGACTAAGGAGTTCCCTCACTACTAGCTATACAGGATGTTAGTAGCACTCTAGCGAAATCTTTCAGGGCACAAACGACTCATGATTCTAAGTCTATCAGAAGAGGAATTTTCCGTCGCAAAATTCATGACAAATTGAGTGTTTTTTTTATCACACAGAGTCTGTTTAGTTGCATAGAACCTACAGAAAAAATATTAAAATATCAAAATTTTATAAACCTGTAATGTACAACAGTAGCGGTTTGCTATTGTTCGTTAGGCCCGGCCCGCTGCCGGCTGACGGCATTCATCTGTTTTTGTTGCACATGCGCCGGCGGCGGCGGCGCGGCCAGCCAGGGAGCTGTGGCAACGGCATGGTCGTGGCATTTGTTGTGAGTGCGCGGTCGCTCCCGCGATATTTTCGAGTTGTTACCCTTACATTGCTTCTCAACGAAAAATCAAAATCTCAACTATGCATTTGCGACAAATGGTTGAGAAAGTTGCTTAACTCTAAGGGTACACTCATCCCTTAAAATTTTCGCTAGGGTGCTACTAACACCCTGTATGAAAAGATAAATTTGTTACACTATAACTATAATACTAACGATTTGTAGTTGTGTGATGTACTTCTTCCACCACTGGCGCACCCAGTGCGGACGCAGGATGGACACCAGATAGTAGGAGTACATCACCGCGTGCACCATCGAGTTGATGCAGCCCAGCATCACGCCGTGCCCACCTGTTGAAAACAAGCCTTTTATCAAATATTGGTTTTTATAAGCCCCCGTTTCACAACTTCCTGGGGCTGTTTCACGTTCCTGGTTAAGTTCCAATTAACTTTGACTGATAATTTTATAGCAATTGTGCCTCACACACACGACAGCTAATCAATGGCTAATTTTTCGGAGAGAATAGAATAGAATACCTGAATTGAATAACAATATACAACGTGTTACAAAAATATCCCTTATGCTGAATATGGTATTTAGGGACCATCAAACTGAGCAATGACTTCACAATGGGACCAACTCAGAAATCACGAAAAAAAAATCAGCTGTTTTATACAAAAAATAAAATCGAAAATATCAAAATGTATGAAAGAGCTGATTTTATTTTCGCAATTTCAGAGTTGGTCCCATAGTAAAAGTTGTTCAGCTTGATGGTCCCATATACCATATTCGGCATTAGGGGTATTTTTGTAACAGTCCTACAAATGCATAGAGAAAGTTGAGAACAGAAAGTTGATCCATATACAACCCTGGAGACGACAATGCGACGATAAATAAAATTCGTATAGCTAATAATGCTCCCAGTCTGTATAAAAAAAACTTTGTTTGACTAAAGTCACAGGAAATATTTTTCAGTTACTGTTTTCATTAAAATCTATCTTTCGTGCTATTTAATTTATTTGATCTTTTTTCTTAGGAATTATGTGATAGTTCAAAATACTCCTATGAACTAGTGTCACCAATGTTTTAATTTGTTGTCGACTCCAGGTTACTTGTAAAACAATATGAATTTAAACTTCTTTGTTGCCTATATCACCCTATATTCAGCAATTGAGTATCGTTCAGCTGACAATGATGACAAAGATGATGATCCTATTATAGTATTTCCAGTACAAATACACTGCGGTGTAGAATATTGCAGTTTTAGGTCAGCGATAATTTTAGTTGATGATTTCTGAAAACTTAAAAAAACGATAACTTTTAATAGCACACTTGAACTATTAAGCGATATCCAAGAGACATCGTTTTGTTTTTCCTGTAATCTTTACATAAACTTGACATAGAATAATTCTAATTTTTCTCTATGCAAACTTCGGAACCCTAATAAATTGTTTATCATTAAACACGTGTTAAACACAGAAACAAATGAATCTTACTTTATGTATCTTCACAGCAAAAGGTTAAGGTCGTTAATTAAATATGCCGTACTAGTTATTCGACCGAGCGACGGTTGTCGATCGGTTGTGTGTGATCAAGTATGATTCGCAGTGTTTGTAATAGAATGTATGTTTTTATTTATAAGCTTGTTCCACTTATTTCAAACGCATCGTTGAAGTTGCTCAAGTGCACTACCTATTACTTAAGTGAAAATGCTTACTGATTTTATTACTTCGTGATATTATACGTACCTATTACACTTATTAAGACACTGGGATATTGTGAAAATGTCTCATTTCATCTCATTTCACTAGTTAAGTCCTAGATTGCATCTACATAGAAAGTACAGCATCAATATAGTTGTATATCCATAATACTAACTGTCACAGTTTCAATAGGGATGGTGATACATTTTTGGAACCTCTTTAATTTATGACTTATTAGTCAACTCGTCATGTCGAATCTGGCCGACGAATTTTAATGTGTAATATGCGTCAACTCGCCATCTCAAAATCTAATAAATCAAGCTACTTTTATAATAAATTTCATCAAAATCGGTTCAGCAGTTAAGGCTTTCACGCCTTAACTGCTTCGTTACAGACAGACACACAGATCGAGTTACTTTCGCATTTATAATATTAGTAGGGATTAGTATGGTGTAACATATTAATCATAAAATCTTTACATTATAACATAAAAAGGCATGTATGTACTATCCGTCTAATGGTGTGACAGAACAAGCAAAAAAATCGACTTGACTTCCGCAGGTGTGGTGTTAATAAATTGAAAATCAAGTGATGGAAAGAAGCTAACCTGGAACGTATTTTGTGCCTATGAAGCCGAGCAAGCACATTCCCAGGTGATGGTATACGTGCAAGAATGACACATGCGAGAACTTTTTCCGCAGTACAAAAAATATCTGAAAGGGAAAAAAAACAAGCTTAATAATCAAACCTAATTATCATTAAATATCCTATTTTTACTTCTACTTCTACAAGCTTCGTAAATCTCCGTACGCAAAGGGACATTTAAGTAATTTGTAAGAGATGATAGGATTTTCTCCCGATTATTAATAAATTGATTCAAATATTTAAAATTGAAAATCAAAATAACATAGTGTAGGTAAATTATTATGGCGTCAATCGGGCCTTAAATAGAGCGAAATCGAAACGTAGTCTCCGGCCGCTGCTACGATAAGAAGATTTTGGTACTCTGTGCTACGACGTAGCAGCCCTTTTTTCAAAAACCAAAATGGCAGCAGCGCGAGGTCGGGGCGGCTACGGCACAGAATACTCGTACATAATAGTACAAGTGCTACGGCTAGTTTTTACTTGCTACGGTGAATTTTTTTACCACGTTTTTATTAAGTATAGTGTTTTTCTTGTTTATTTTTAACCGACTTCATTACTTTGAGCGGTTACGTGAGCTAAGAGCCTAAGAGTGAATTGAAATGTTAAAAAATAAAGTATTTTTATTATTGTTTTTGTACCTTCATATTATTGTTTTATTTATATTATTGTTTAGTTAGACAACCACAGTGTATTGTAGCCATTATTCTATATCTAATAATTTGGTAGTTTTGAAATTAATATATCCAGGAGGGAACTTGATGTTGCATAAAATGCACAACCTTCAATGCTGGCCATTTCACATCCGAAGCACTTAGCTCGGTCGTACCGGTATTTGTTCAGGATTCGGACGTCCTAGCCACACCGACTTGTTTTGAAACAAGGTTACTTACTTGTATTTTCATCATATTGCTAGATAAACTTAATAAAGATTTTGCTTTCTTAAAAATGGTTTTATGATCTAGTTATAAAGCCAAGTTGACTCGTCTTCAGTAAACAAGTAACAAATCTAGGTTTGGTGGTTTGTTTTCAATCGCTATTGCAAGACTATTAATAATAAATTGTCCGTTGAATAGGTAAATTTTTAAATTATTACTTCTCTGAACGCGATTGCGTATCTACCTACCGGGTGATTATGTGAATTATAGTTACAGGGTAGTGATTTTTTAAAATTAAATATGAGGTTCAGAAAGTAATAAAAAATTGGCGAGTTAATTATGAATGACTTCTTTATAAATTCACAGTTTGCACGCACTTTTTATATCCCAAAAAAATCTAGGCGCACACGCTCACATATACAAACGACAGATAGGTTTAAAGCTTATTGCTCTTAAATACTACTTCGTGATTGCCGTCGACGACCGTTATTACGTCACAGCTAACGGTACTGTAGACAAAAAATTAATCATGTTTTTCAACTGTTTTTCATTTTCTTCTTGTTCAAAGAGTGTCATTAATTTATGTAACAAGTTAGGTTGCCATTATGTAGGAACTTTACTCTTTTAATCATTATAACAACACAAATAACCATCGTAATGATTAAATCAACAGAAACAAAAATTAAGCTTTGCGTTGCTAGCCGTACTAGAAAGGCGACGCAGGGGGTGCAGTATGACGAAGCGGGTCGGGAGGTAGCGGCAATGATGAAGTGAACGCGTAGTAGTTAATGCTTGTTTACCGTGTCTAATAGATCGACTATTTTGATCATGTAGTAGAGCCACACGCGGCTGACGACCACCCGCTCGAGCGGCGTGTCCTCGTAGTCGATCTTCTGGCACCAAATGCTGTAGTTCCCCGGCAGGTACAGTCTGGTCAAACACTGGAGAAAGACATACCATCATTATCCTTACTAATAATAAATATAAATAAAATAAATATTTTGACAACATCACATACATTGCTCCGATTCCAAAGTAAGTAGCTAAAGCACTTGTGTTATGGAAATCAGAGACAACGGTGGTATCACAAACACCCAGATCTGAGCAAATATAGAAAAGTTCGTTTTCTAAATTGATCCAACCGGGGATCGAAATCGGGACCTCAGAGATGGCGACACTTTGAAAACCGGTGTACAAAGCCACTCGACCACGGAGGTCGTCTGAGAATATAAATGCGAAAGTCCGTTTCTTTGTTTGTTTGTTACACCTTCACGTCTTAAACTACTAACCCGATCATAATGAAATTTTGCACACACGTTGTCAGGGGTACAGAGAAAGACATAGGGTACCTTTTATCCCCAAAAAAACTTTCCACGCAGATGAAGTCGTGGGCGGTCGCTAGTATTACATATTTTGCTATGCTGATATTACACGGTTCAACGAAATTGATTCACTTTAGTTAAAGGGCGCAGAAAAGTGTAAAATATCTTGTGCAATGACATTAATGATTAACTTGTATTTTTACATGATTCAATTGAGTAAATTAGCAACGGGCTTCTCTGATGGGGATATAGGTATTACAATCAACTATACTACACTCAAGCGAGGCCAGAGGGCATTATAGAAATTTCATCTTTTTTGCTTGTATGGAATATGAAAGCGGCTTCCTTTACTAATTTTTGAGCAGATTAAGTACTGGTACTTAATTAAAAGTAAGTTAGAGGTAACTGATTTAATTTCTTGACCATTACTGTAATTACAATCTTATTGAACGGATGAACATCTGAGTCCCCCGTCCACTTATAAATAAATCATTGTTGTGGATTGTGAAGTGACCATTTAGCCAATTTAGTTATGTAATGAAAATGATGCAGTGAAACGATTTCGTTGCCCTCCATTTGAACTTAATAGATCATAAATTAACAAAAAGCCTAAATTAATTGCAAGTACAAACAGCCAACGAAAGTGGTTTAGCACTTTAGTACTATAACTATGTCATAGTAACTTTTTGACTATGTTTCAAACTGTGAGACATCTGTCTAAAAAGTTGTTGGATAAAATACTAATGTCGTTGCTGACGGTACCTAGTTAATGATGACTTTTGATGAATATCGATTATTTAAGTTTTTATCAATATGTCGTCATACGATCGCGAAGTTGAAGTGAAGTCGTATGTAAAACGAAACCCGGCCAAGTGCAGAACGCGGTAATTATTCCAGTGAAATTCGATTAACGAGTTTGTTTCGTCAGTCTAAGTTATAATCGATCTACGTAGTGCTATAATTTCCTGAATTTTGAACACAGAGGTATTTTGAAACTGATAACAAAAGTGATGTTTTCAAATTAACTGTCAAATAAACTTAAAAGGCAGGATTTTCCCGACTGTTCTATGTTGGCGTCAAATTGTGAGCTTGTGCCAAACAATTCGATTTGCCTAATTCATTCATATTCGTTGGCTAAACTTCTAACCTACACGTATCTAAGGGAATTTAACTTAGGTTTGCGAACCTCGTGCTCAATGTGGACGGTATTGCGAACTTTTATTTGCTCCCCCTTCGTGTTCGTTCGCATTGGATCGCAAAATGCGAAGCGCGCACCGAGGTTCGCACACGTACACACTATGGCGCACTGTTGCAGGTTCGCGGAGCACGGAGGTTCGCAAACCCAAGTGGGTACCCACCCTAATGTCACACTGTGACGATCTTGGAAAGTTTTAATCCTCATTGACCATTTATAAGTTTAAAATATCCATAATCTGCAGTATTCGAAAAACCAAAATCAATATCATGCAGCTTACCTGGTATGCTAGATAGGCGGACAGGAATATCTGTATGATGTTGTAAGCTATGATGACCTTCTTGAGGTCGTAGGGCGGCCGCTTCTCCATAAAGGCGGGGCCCCACGAGCGCACGAACCGGTGGTACGCAAACATGATCACCATGATCGGCACCGGGCTCGACACCAACGGGAAACTGTTCGTTCGAGGATCTGTTAGAGATATGCATCGATAATGAAGCAGTTTCTCAAAACTTTGATTTAAGAAATAAATAGATAAAAAAAATAAACCTCTCCCTTTAAGCCAAGTGGCTCTATATGCGCAACCGGGAACGCTGAAGCAGTAATAGGCTATACCACAGAATACATAATACTACTGTATACTTAGTACCTACTCTACTCTAACTATAATAATTATCTAAAATTCGGGATCAATTCGCCCACTGCCCACTGTGTCCTAGTAATAGTAGTTAAACAGTTATGTAGACTTACCAGCTAGATCCTCGTTGAGGTACTGATAGTATTGTGTTATGTTATCTGTTATCGTACCCATGTTGGTGCGTTCTGAAAAATAGTAAGTAATTTATTGACGTATTATATCGGCATTAATTAACGAAAGGGTTGACATTGGCGGAGAAGTTGCAGACGTTACTTAGTGTCACGGAATTTTGACAAAATACTTACTGAACTAGATGTCTTAAACAGACGAACAAAGAGTCATACAATTACAAAGCTGAGCAAATGTGAAAAGACGGTGCAGACACATTGATGATTAAAATGTTTAATAACTAGGTATTTTTGGAGATTTATGGGTTTATAATAAAATGTGTGCGTAAATATAAATATATTTAAATATAAATATTTGACAACATCACATACATTGCTCCGATTCCAAAGTAAGTAGCTAAAGCACTTATGTTATGGAAATCAGAGACAACGGTGGTATCACAAACACCCAGACCTGAGCCAATATAGAAAAGTTGGTTTTCTGAATTGACCCAACCGGGGATCGAACCCGGGACCTCAGAGATGACTACACCTTGAAAACCGGTGTACAAAGCCATTCGACCACGGAGGTCGTCACAATACATTTATAAACATGCAGATATTTATTTTCATTGAATTCATTACTTCTACCGTTACTGTTACTTTTTGATGTTAATAGCGCGACTTTTTATTGTTACAATTAATTAAAATATCAGTTTAAATGACTTCGACAGTATGACAAGGCAGTATCGCGTGGATGAATAAACAATAACCCTGTTTTCTTTCAATATTCATTAGGTCCCTGATTAAGTCAGGTCAACGGCTTGACTCCGGAAGATGCTTAATACCAAAAAATAAAATTCGTTCGATTGGTCTTTCACAATTTTATTGGTTTGTCAATTTCCAATTTCCCACTGGGATCAAAGAGGAAGTTCTTAGATTCAGTCAAATCAATGAGAGTTCTTTGTAAACGAAACAAACACTGCATATTTTTTTTCACATCTCACGATTCTCACGCAGGCACTCAGAATTGGTAAGAACTTGTTTGAATCAGGCATTTTGTTGGAAAACTTCTAACTTCTTCGCAGGAATGGAACTTTGGTCTGTTATTTAAGTAGTTATCTTATAATCTCTATCGAGATAGCTATAAAACTATTGCATGCATGAAGTAATCAGCAAGCACGTCACATTATTTCTGAATAATAAAGCTTAAATGCAATCATGCCAATCTTATCTTGGAATTATGCTTAAAAGTTTATAAAGATTATCAGAGATTGTGACTAAAGATTAGTCGCAGCAAAGAAGAAACAAGTGATGCAACTGAAAGCCCTTTGTGTCAAGGTTCTACTGTTTCTGAGCACCCCAAGTTATTACTGAGGTCAACCACAAACTGGCAGAAATAGATTGCTTAATGTTGACACTCAAGTTGAAGTTTACATAGGCTACTAAAGAATCTTAACTACTTAAGTACCTTCGCTGTATCACAACAAGTAGAGCAATATTTGGTTTCTTTTTAAAAGAGATGGTAACAAAATTGACCCAATAATCAATACGAACAAACTTTATACCAATGGATTGCTTAGAACGAGTGAAATGACTCTTCCCAAGTAGCAGACCCCAAATCCATGGAGTATAGAAGTTCAGGTATCCACTCAGGATTTTTTTAACTCTAGCGCCAAAAGCTTCATGCATGCATGACATGACACATCGATGACATGACACTATAGATGTTATTGATAGTAATCTGTCACAAAATCATATCGGTATACTGTCGTTACCACGTTATATACTACACATTGCCTTCATTTTTACCCGACTTCAAAAAAAGGAGGAGGTTCTCAGTTCGGTTGAATTTAATTTAATGCATACTTTGTCAGCCTATAGCGCCGTTACTCCATGGGTTGGGGTATTTCGCTCTTTTGTTTTGTTCGTATCGATTTCTGGGTTTTTAGTTCATACATTTTGGACCTTCTCCTTTAATGGAAAATATTGACCCATAATAAAAATAATTTAGCGTTCCTGCTATGCTTATTTCTAAATCTGCGACATTTTGGATTAGATTTTGAAACAGCGAAACACGAATTCTAGTCATATCAAGCTTTCTTATGAACATCTTATTTGTTCAGTAGGAACTTGAAAGAAAATTGAACGAACGAAAGAATGTTTGATTTTTTTTTATTTCAGTAGTCAATCAAAGAGTTTATGAAAATAATGCATTGTTGCAATTTCTTAAGCGTTATAACATCAACACACCAAACATTAAGTAAATAAAAATTTAATAAAATGAAAATTCGGTTAAGCATTAACACACCGATTATTAAAATTAATAACCATTCACCTTACAGTAAATTTTATTGAAAATTCGGTAATTAAAATTAGGTGCCCGAGTTCGTTTGAATTAAGGGGTGCCACGACAATAGCTTACCTCAATGTTTCGAATGAAATAAATGATGTTTATTCGCTCTACATCACTATAACTTGACACTTAGAAGTTTCTTTTTTTTCAGATGAGATGAGACCAAGTAAAAATTATGATTAAAGTATGTACCTTTGCAACGTGTTTGTCGAACCGCGGTAACCACGAGATTGAACCACCGATGTAACACTGCGAGCTCGCACTCTACTGTGCCTGTTACAATAGTCGTGTCGTGAATGAATTTAATGAATTCAAATTAATAACATTAAACTGTTAGTTACCTACCTGAACGTCCAAACAGCAACGGTGTGTTACGATGAACTTTGAAATGTTTCACCACAATTACGTGTGGTCACACCAAAATCAAGTCAAGAAGATAAAGTGGGTCCGCTTATATTAGGTGTGTGACTGAAATGATAGTTTTTATTTTGTCAATTCTTGATACACCTAACCTATTAGTACCTACCTTATAGGTTTTGAGGACTATTTAATAATCATTATGTTAAATAATATACCTACTTGTAAAAATCCACTCGCCTGAGAAGCTAGCTAGTGTAGTGGGTTACCATGACCAGTCGATTTTTTCTAGTTAGGTTTATTTGTAAAACACAAACAACCTCGCAGGAGGAGATACTACAACAAAGTGTGTTCTACGACTTTACGCAAAAAAAAAATAAGACTTTTCATACAAATGTCCGAACAGCGATCGAGTTTTGTACGAAAATTCCACGAAAATTCGATTTTTTTTTTGTCTTTTTCGAAAGTCGTAGAAAAATTTATCTACTCCTACGAGGTTGTTGGTGTTTTACAAATTAACCCGCTTGATATACCTAATATAAAAAATAATAATTTTCAATAACGCCCACTTGCGCCAAGCTGGGTTACCACATTTAACCCAGAGTTAGTGCTACTTTTGTATGAATTTAGTCTGGGTTAAATTTTAACCCAGCTTGGCGCAAGTGGCCCTAAAAAGTTAAACAACAAGTGTCATTGCAGTCAAAGAAACTCACAAACATATATCTATGAACCCTGAACACAATACACTCTTCTTGTTTTGGGATGTCGTGTAAAAAAAAGAAGTATTTTTCCATTTGGTTTGTATTAAATTAAAATCAGGCTGCAACCTTGATCTGCAAACAATCTTAAAATCGTCAGCAATTTAATATATTTATTTTAAATTTCCATTTTTTTAAAATAAGATATTCCAAAAATGTTCATTACTAACTTTTCATACTATAAGCGCATGAAGTTTCGTTGAAATCAGTTTATTAATTTCGAAAAATAAGGACTTGGAAGTTTGTATGAAATGCCGTTTGCGTTAATGCTCTTAAAGAATGGAAACGCCACAGGGTAGCGACGACATCCCAAAACCAGCAAAGTTATATGGGAGAATATGGAGTCCAGCGCCCCTATTCAAATGGCCATTCTACTAAAATTAACGGAGTAAAGTAAAGTAGGTACTCAAAGTAACGAAATTACTAACATTAACTACATGGAGAAACCGCAATATCATTATCATAAATGGTAAAAACCAATACACCATCTAGGTCTAGTCCAAGGTTGCAACTGGCCAGTGTTTCGTGAAAAGGAAGATACAATTCTTTTCCGTCAAAGTAGTGGTTACAATACAACGTGTTACAAAATAACCCCTATGCTTTTGCCTAACTCTGAAATCTCGAGTTGGTCCCATAATAAAAGTTGTTCAGTTTGATGGTCCCTATCTACCATATTCGGCATTAGGGGTGTTTTTGTAACACGTTGTATAATGATCTTATCCGTGTTTAAGAAATAATCAACATGATTAAAACTTTTCATGGACATATTCAACAAACGTAAGAAAAATAATAAATGTAAGTTAGTGTCACACTAGAAGTCAAAGATTTTGAAAAATCCTTTGCTGGCCTGGATTTTCACCGAAATGAAATAATAATAAACCGAAGTGATAAAACAATCCACCGACTTGAAACAATTATACACCGAAATTGTCATCACTCACCGAAATGATTTTTTTATCATTTCGGCACAGAATACATAATTAGTACAAGTACATGCTTGAGGGCCCCCCCTAGCATGACCAATTCAAAACGATAATTAAATTCTTTCTGGCCTGATATTAATACTACCTATATACCCCTTCAACAATGCTGTGTACTTCACTCCAACTTCCATTAAGTATACTTGTGCGGGCTTTGGTTCCCGCCCGCACTATACTTGCGTTCGTTGTTATAAACTATGATGGAAGTGTGTTGTAGATGCCCTCGGCAAATTGACTATGGGTTTAATATTATAAACACAGCTTGCGTGGTTTTAGTACATTTACTTCACACATGTTATATACAGTGAATATTTACATGGATGAGTCACATTATAATAGGAAGGAATAATATTAATTTACAATAGAAAGAAAGCAACAATAAAATTCTGTGACATCAGCCCGAAAGACAGAAGTCAGAACTCTCTTTTCTTTTCTGCTTATTAACCATAGAGGAGTGGTGACCTCTTTGCAGACGCCACATACTCTTTGGATACTTCACTCAAACTTACTTCACTTTTCTAGTTGGAGGAAAGTAAAACAAATATGCTTTTCACATAGACTTATTGCTTTTCACCAACTTTTCAATCAATAATGGTACTGAAGTTAGATAGTCTATTAGTTATTATAAAGCAAGTTTAATTTTAGTCAAGTTTTATATTTAGTTTATTGAAATGAAATTTAGTACAGCGAAAGGTCTGTTAAAGCAAGTGTCATCCCTTAGATTGGTTTCAAGGAATGTTGTAAACTTATCTTACAAAATATTAGGAGAAGAGGATGTAAGCGACCCTGACATTCCTCCTCTGTTTATATTGCACGAGCTATTGGGGACGAAGAAGCATTGGGAGAGCTTCGGGAAGACGATGCTGAGTACGACGAGACGGGCTGCTGTGGTGGTAGACTTGAGGAACCATGGCGACAGTCCGCACGTTGCCTCGCATAGGTACCAAGAACTGGCAGCCGACACGATCCAGCTGCTGGATAAGTTGTCGGTGAAGAGAGCAGTCCTCGTCGGACACAGCATGGGTGGCAAGACCAGTATGTGCATCTCTTTAATGGCGGTAATATTGTTACCATAATTAGCTATTAAAAATTTATTAGATTTTTTGACATAGCTCTGGCTTTTACTCGCGTAGCCTGTGGGTCAAGTACCTATACACAAAAGTCATACAATGCCCTGCGTATCCATCCAGTATAACAATGCATTCAGGATACTGTTGGGTCTGCTGCGGTTCTGAAGTGCGTCAGGCATTTTCGTCGCCGAGGCCCTATTCAAGCACTGAAAGTTATCAAAAGTGGATGATTATCCATATATGATATGAAAAAATATTTTCACCTCCAGCACGAAAAGGGCGCTTTATGCTATAACAACAGAATAGCCTCGCGTTGATGCATAGAGTCCGTTGCAGCACCAATAGCCTCCTGACTGTGTTTGCCTATTGATTGATTAAAGGCACGAGACATTACAAAAATTTGGATTCGTGCTAAATGTTAAACATACAACTTTTCAATGTTTTAAATTTCCATGGTTTTTGACGTTATTAGAATAAACTATATCGGGATTTACACCATGTACCTGTTTATTTTTGAGACTCCGATATTTCGGCGCAGTTGCATGCGCCATGGTCACGGAAGAAACGCATGCAACTGCGCCGAAATATCGGAGTCTCAAAAATAAACAGGTACATGGTGTAAATCCCGATATAGTTTATTCTAATACAACTTTTCACCTCTACCAGCAAGAAAAGTGTTATAGGTATGTAAAATAGTAGTTTTCACGTGACTTTCCTGGTAAAAACTAAATTCAGCATTAAGATTCTTCATCTTCTTTGTAAAGTAGATTATTTCTTTTTAATTTATTAATTCAAAAGATGGTGTTTTGAATTATAAAAATACTTTGCCTTACGCTCGCAGCAAAAATCGATTTTGCTTTCAGTCTTGTAATACAATTAAGACTTGATTCAACATTAAATTTTAAAATATTTATTTTATCTTAAAAGCTGAATGTTGTATTTTTCCAGCCACATCGAGTAGCCGGTCTGTTGGTATTGGACATATCCCCAGTTTCGTCTCCTGCCCATCTGACCGAGTACATGCTCAAGGTTCTGAAAACTATGAAGGCAGTGGAGTTAAACCCTAAAAGTACACGCTTATCAAAAAAGCTGGCCAAAAAAGCCTTGAGGGGAATCGTAAAAGAGGAAACTCTTATGGACGTTATCTTATCTAACATTAAAGTAAAAGACCAGACAGTAGCATGGACGTGCAATTTGAGCGTTTTAATAAAGAACTTCAGGCAGATCTCGTCTTTTCCGAAGGAAATGATCGGTATGAAGTATCGTGGACCAACGTTGTTCCTCGGCGGCCAGTTGTCGGAATACATTCCGTAAGTACGTAAAACTATTATTATTATTAAGTAAGTACTAAGTATCCGGGTTTGAATTAGGCATAAGTACTTATTTTGTCTCTATCTGGACGAACAATTTTGAATAGTCTTAGACGTAGTAATGATACTAAATCATCACCAGATCATTTTCTCGGACGGGAATCGAGTCCCGTCCGAGAATATGATCTGGTGCGAGTCGTATTTTTTCTATTATATTATTTAGTATTACATAAAAATAGCATTGTCAAGCTAAAATCTCAAAAATTTAAAAACGTAGTGAGTTTAATTGGCGTATAAGCCGTTTGGCCAAATTGAATTTAAAAAATTTTAGGCTCAAAGCCGAAATCGCACATTGGACGAATAACTCTTACGATTATCTACCCAGTGGGCTTATTTTGTAGCCCAATTCAATCTCCAGATGCGGGTTTTTCCGAATTTTGATTAAGGCCCCTGAAAAAAAGTTATTCTAATTTTTGTCCGGCAAGTTGGAAACATTTTTTTTTTTTGATTTTTCCAAAATTTGTCAAAAGCTTCACGGCCGATTTTCAAAATTCAAGCGCCTCTGCGTCCTGCACATTTTGACACTTCTCCCATAGAGATATCTCCAATTTTGACCGATCTACGGCCATAATATATTGGTCCATGGCCATATACACCAGGTGATCACATAAACATTTTCATTATTAAAAAAGATTAAAATTGACAGACATTGAATATTAAATAAATAGTATATTCGTAAATCCGCTATCGAGACGTTGGAGAAAACACACGACAACAGCCCAATTAAACAACCAAGAACCAAGATATGAAGCCCTAGTGCCCATGAAGATGATAAGAGGAATAAGAAATTGGCAATGTCCGAATGGAACGACGATTTTTGTAACGACGAGTGTAGTTAGTTAATACCACATAAATCACATAATAGATATTAGTACTACGTAATTATACCTAACGGTTAATAGTTTTACTGCAATGTATAGATGCAATACATTGCCGGCACATCTCAAACATTTTTAAACCAGATGAGCCACACTATGTGTAAGGACAATATTTTGAGGTCATTTCGAGCCAGATGAGCCACACTATGTGTTAACGACTTTTGAGGTCTTTATGCTAGCTAGCTGGCTAGGGAATATTGTAATAGTAACAACATGTTGCAGCAACACTATAATGTGACTCGGTAGCTCAGTTGGTAGTGGAAGAGCATTGGACCAGACTTCGCGAGAAGTCGTGGGTTCGATTCCCGCCTGAGAAAATGATCTGCTGACGAGTCCAATTTTTTTCTAGTAAGTATATTATTTAGGTAGTACTATAACGAATATTATACTTTTCAGTCCGGACGATTTGATGAAGATCAAGTCATACTTTCCTCTCGCAGTGGTGGAGTACATCCCGAAAACCGGCCACAACTTGCACGAAGACGATCCGAAGACCTTCTTGGAGTATGTCATCGCATTCTGCAGGCTTTTAGAAAGCGAATAAAGCATTTTAAAACTTAAAAATAAATCGAGTTTTATTTTAATTCGTTTTACCTACTTGCGTTACGACGATCGCAAAAATAAATCTCTAAAATACCTACCTAAGTCTTTTTTAGGGTTCCGTAGTCAACTCAACAAGGAACCCTTTTAGTTTCGTCGTGGCCGTCTGTCTGTCCGTCTGCAGCTTAGCTCAGAGGCCCTCTTAGTACTAGCTAGAAAACTGTAATTTGGCATAATGTGTAACGTCGAATAACGAAAGTGAAACATACTTTATTTTTATTTTTATTCAGGAAGTTTAGCAATGTACTCCTTATTAAATCTGCCTTTTACGGTATTATTTTAAATAACATTATTCTAATTCAATAATTCTTATTTTTATAATTTTTACTCTGATGATATTGATATTGATAATTTTTATTCTTATATTTTATTTTTTATTGTGTAAGTACCTAATTGTATTTTAATAACTTGTAGTATTTCAATTTCGTCTGCAGTAGTTTCCGCCTTAAAATTGCAACCTCGCCTACCCTTCTTCGCTGTGTAATGAAATGCAAATGATAATGAATGACGTACGCATGACATAATTATATTTGCAACATTTTGACATTATTGGCATGACTTTACAACATAGACGTCTTTCCATTATTGGTTTGCAATCTTGATACAATATTTGTCTATCTTCGTGATAATAAATTTCGCTGTGGACATGGAATGGAGAAAATATTTTTGCCAAAATTAAGTAGCTACATAGTCCTCCCGCTAAGTCTAAGGAGAGTCCAAGTAAACAACAAAAGGACGGCTGTTGATTTAGCTCATAAAATTCACGGAAAATGCAGTTCCACTCGGGTGACTCCTTTGATCGTGCTGCATGGCCTTCTAGGCTCCAAAAAGAATTGGGAAAGCATGTCTAAGAAACTTGCGTCATCGCTAGGGACTTGTGCTGTAGTCGCAGATGCCAGAAATCATGGCGAGAGTCCTCATGAAAGCACACATTCTTACCACGATCTCGCGTCAGATGTTTTGCAGCTAATGGATACGGTTGGGCTAAAGAAAGCGACTCTAATAGGACACAGTATGGGAGGAAGAACTGCTATGGTCGTTGCGCTGATTCAGGTATATTGTTCATAAGATCTAAACTTTTGAGCTAAATTTTAAGTACTCCGAAATAGATTATTAAATTTCCTGACACACACTATTTTGTCCCCAGCCAGACAAAGTTGATCGTTTGGTCGTTGTGGACATTTCGCCTGTATCCACTGTCAGCATTCTCAACAACTTTTTTCCGCAACTTATAGATGCCATGAAATCCATTAGCTTTGACGGAGTGAAAAACGTAAGCGAAGCCAAAACCGTCGCCAAAGACAAGCTAGTTGCTTCAGGAGTAGTTGAAAGTGCGGAAGGATTGGATTTCATTCTGATGAATATTGCTGTAAGACGCGACAAATCAATTGGGTGGGTGTATAATCTGGCGACTTTGAAAAACTCCTTTGAATTGATTGCGGCTTTTCCACGAGAAATGGAAGGCAAGAAATTTGACGGAAAAACATTGTTTATTGGAGGACAACACTCAAATTATATACCGTAAGTTCAAATGTATGTTTTCAATATTTTTACTTAGGTAAGTAATTGAAGCGTTATGTTTTCCAGAAATATTTTTACTTACCCAGGTAATTCAAGCCTGTCTCACTCATTTGTAAATAACCCTTAAGAACGCCTGAAGATCGTCATTTTTAGGGTTCCGAACCTCAAAAGGAAAAATGGAACCCCTATACTATAGGATATTAGCCGTGTGGTGACGGCCTAAGAATACAAGTGTCACCACTCCTTGACATGCCCAGGAAGTCGTAGGAGCCGACTGTGAGGCAAATACACCAAACACCAGTGTGAGAGAAGGAAAACTTGAAACAAACCCTCTATCAACCCGTCTGGCCAGCGTGATAGCAGTAGGCTATAATCCTCCAAATGTATAGGAAAACTAAGCCACGGCCCCCAGTTCCCGGCAGTCCCGCTATTCCTGGTCACGGTGGCGACCATGGTAACGGCGGGACAGGGGGTGCGAAGAATCCCCGGGCTACGGTAGGCCACCAAAAACAACTGACCATTGCGACCTACAACGGACGCACGCTGCGGCTTGATTCGCATCTGGCGCAACTAGAAGTGGAACTCGGAAAGATTAGGTGGCACATATTAGGGTTATGTGAAGTCCGAAGAGAGGGGGAGGACACCATAACCCTCGAATCAGGCCACCTAATGTACTTCCGAGAGGGAGACCGATTGTCCCAAGGTGGCGTTGGGTTTCTGGTCCATAAGTCCCTATCTGACAACGTTGTGGAAATGTCTAGTGTGTCGAACAGGGTAGCGTACCTCATTGTAAAGCTCACCGAGAGGTATAGCCTCAAGGTGGTGCAAGTGTACGCTCCGACCTCGACACATTCGGACGATGAGGTGGAGGATATGTTCGATGACATATCGAGGGCCCTCCACTTCACTACAAAAACCCAGTACACCGTTGTCATGGGGGACTTCAACGCTAAAGTGGGAGTACAGAATTGCGGTGAATCGGCAGTAGGATCCCATGGTTTTGGAAGCAGGAATCATAGGGGGCAAATGCTTGTCAACTTCCTCGAACGGGAGGGGTTCTTCTTGATGAACTCCTTTTTCAAGAAAAAGCCCCAAAGGAAGTGGACGTGGCAAAGCCCCGACACTATGACTAAAAATGAGATTGACTTCATCATGACGGACAAGAAGCGCATATTCAGGGACGTCTCAGTGATCAACAGGTTCAATACCGGTAGCGATCACCGACTTGTCCGAGGCTCTCTGAATATCAACTTCAAGGCTGAACGTGTCCGTCTGATGAAGGCCAGGCTCCGACCAACACTGCTCCAAACTATAGCCGGGTCTGAAACATTTCAGTCAAATCTGGAGAACCGATTTGCCGCCGTGGAAACTACAACAGACGTTAACCAGAACCTCGAAAATGTGGTTCGGGTCCTCAGGGAGGAAGGCTCGAGATTTTGTAACATGCAGCGTAAGGGTAAGAAGTCAAAGCTTTCCGAAGAGACTTTAGGGTTGATGAAGAAACGACGTGAAAACCCACCCGTCACTTCGTCCGCAAAGCGGGCTCTAAACCAAGAGATCACCAAGCACGTACGACGTGACCTCCGTCGCTCCAATACCCTTGCTATTGAGACAGCAATAGAGCAGAATCGGGGGTCAAAGGTGTTCGTACAATCTCTTGGAAGAAGCCACTTGACGAAGCTGACCACAGCAAGTGGAGAAGTCGTTTCTTCGGTACCGGCAGTCCTTTCGGAAGTGGAGAATTTCTATGGCCGGTTATACGCATCGCATGCATCTCGACCTGATCCCGGAAATGAGGATTCTAGAGCTCCATTAACACGCCATTTCACTGAAGACCTGCCAGAAGTCAGCAGTGGCGAAATCGAGATCGCTCTGAGGCAGCTAAAAAATGGAAAAGCCCCTGGCGAGGACGGCGTTACGACAGAGCTGTTAAAAGCAGGAGGCAAACCCGTACTGAGGGAGCTTCAGAAGCTCTTTAACGTTGTCCTGTTCGAAGGGAGAACTCCAGAGGCGTGGAGTAGGAGTGTTGTCGTGCTGTTCTTCAAAAAGGGAGATAAGACCCTGCTGAAGAACTATCGACCTATGTCCCTCCTGAGCCACGTCTATAAACTGTTTTCAAGAGTGATCACGAACCGTCTTGCGCGTAGATTCGACGAGTTCCAACCACCGGAACAGGCTGGATTTCGGAGCGGATACGGCACCATAGACCACATCCACACAGTGCGGCAGATTATACAGAAGACTGAAGAGTATAATCAGCCCCTGTGTCTAGCATTTGTGGACTATGAGAAGGCCTTTGACTCGGTTGAAATCTGGTCGGTTCTGGAGTCCCTACAGCGTTGCCAAGTAGACTGGCGATATATCCAAGTGATGAGATGTCTTTACGAAGCTGCCACCATGTCCGTCCAAGTACAGAATCAGCAAACAAGGCCCATACCATTGCATCGAGGAGTGAGACAAGGGGATGTCATTTCCCCGAAATTGTTCACTAATGCAATGGAGGATATGTTCAAGACGCTGAACTGGAAAGGACGAGGCATCAACATCAATGGCGAACACATCTCTCACTTGCGATTTGCTGACGATATCGTCATCATGGCAGAGACGCTGGAGGACTTACAACAAATGCTGAACGACCTAGCTGAATCTTCTCTACGCATCGGCCTTCGGATGAACTTGGACAAAACCAAGGTCATGTTCAACGAACATGTTCTACCGGAACCGATTGCTATACACGGCGCCGTCCTCGAAGTTGTTCGCAAATATGTATACCTCGGGCAGACATTGCAGTTGGGTAGAAACAATTTTGAGGACGAGGTGAATAGGAGAATTCAGTTGGGTTGGGCTGCATTTGGAAAGCTACGTCGAATCCTAACATCGTCGATCCCACAGTGCCTAAAGACGAAGGTCTTCAATCAGTGCGTCCTACCCGTCATGACTTACGGAGCCGAAACGTGGACACTAACGGCACGGCTGGTCCACAAGTTCAAAGTTGCTCAGCGGGCTATGGAAAGGGCTATGCTCGGTGTCTCTCTTAGGGATCGTATCAGAAATGAGGTGATCCGTCAGAGAACCAAAGTCGTCGACATAGCACACCGGATTAGCAAGCTGAAGTGGCAATGGGCTGGCCATATTAGCCGTAGAACCGATAACCGTTGGGGTAAACGAGTTCTAGAGTGGAGACCACGCCTCGGCAAACGTAGTGTAGGACGTCCTCAGACACGGTGGAGTGATGATTTGCGCAAGACGGCTGGCAGGAGCTGGATGCGAAGAGCCGAAAACAGATCTCAGTGGCGTGCACTTGGAGAGGCCTATGTCCAGCAGTGGACTGCGATAGGCTGATGATGATGATGATGATGATAGGATCACTCTGTCGGTCCGTCTGTCAAGACCCTTTATCTCGGAAACGCGTGGAGGTATCGAGTAGAAATTAAAACCATGTACTCAGGTCTACGGTCTCTTGCAGCTGTGAATAAATCAAACTTCTGAGTCAACGTAAAAAAAAGATACGGCCATTTATGCCGCAAAAAAACGCATATTTCGACACCATCAAGGGAATAAAAATTCATAGGGTACTTCCCGTTGACCTAGAACTTTGAAATTTGGCAAATAATATCGTCTTACACTACAAGTACAGGGAAAAAACTATACATTTGTAATTAAATCATTAACTGTCTGTCTGTCCGTCTGTCTGTCAAGACCCTTATCTCGGGAACGCGTAGAGGTATCGAGTTGATATTAAAACCATATACAGAAGTCTTCAGTCTCTTGAAGCTGTGAAAAAATCAAACTTCCAAGTAAACTTAAAAAAAAGATACGGCCATTTATGCCACAAATAACGCATATTTCGACACTTTCAAGGGAATCAAGATTCATAAGGTACTTCCCACTGACTTTTCCCTCATTTCCCTATTACAAACCAGCTTAATTTTGCGGTCAAACGAGTAGCACAGATAAGCCCCGCCCCTTAGCCCTATTTTTATAAATCTGTAATGTAATTAAACACAATCCTAAATAAGTACCTACCTACTTAAGTGTCGTGTCTGGGACTGAGACAGTAAGTTATGGCGTATGGTAAGGTTCAGCAAGTGTTTAACTTAGACACTGTTTAAATGTGATGCTGTTTAATGTTCAATTAAGGTAGAACGAAAAAAATACGCTTATTCTGCTACCTACGTATTATTTTACATATAATAACTTTTTCTTCCAGCCGAAATGACTTAGAGGGTATAAAAAGGCTTTTTCCAAATGCTGAACTGACATATATACCAAGAGTTGGCCATAATGTACACGCCGAGGACCCCTCTACATTTTTTAAAGTAGTGGAACAATTTTTATCGAAATAAAGATCCAGAAAGATTATAACAGCTGTTAATGTATATTTCTCTGACACGCTTAGAAATTAGTACACACGACGGCACCTCAGACTATACATGTTGACCTTGAGAACGCCTTTATGCCCTACGTAATAAAAGCTGTTTTCGCAGTTTAACTGTATAGCCTGACGTGCTGTCGTGTGTACATTAGTTTTGATAACCTTCTTCGTGCTGCGGGTCTATC
Source organism: Catoptria pinella (assembly GCA_963556745.1). NCBI lineage: Eukaryota > Metazoa > Arthropoda > Insecta > Lepidoptera > Crambidae > Catoptria > Catoptria pinella. Next base: position 6,915,423 of record OY750779.1, read on the forward strand.
GGCTTTTTGTTTTTACAATAAAGTTAATGTCAACTGTATTTTGACAGATGTATATGACACATTGCTACTTCATTTTGGCACAAATAAAAACTTACCAAAGAAAAGTAGCAATGTATCACATGCATCTCTCAAATCAGAGCGATTACGATAGCAATGTGAGTTAGCCGATAGAGCCCCTCAAAAAATATGCTTTATTAAGTTCTTAATGCTCTAAGATTAAGTTACAATCTATGGTCAATATTCACTCTGCGGCGGTATCAGCTAAATACATTGAAGTTCATGTTAACTGTGTTTTGACAGATGCATGTGATACATTGCTATTTTTCTTTGTTAAGTTGTTATTTGTGCCAAGACGAAGTAGCAATGTATCACATACATCTGTCAAAACACAGTTAACATGAACTTCAATGTTTTTAGCTGATAGAGCCCCTGTTGTGATTGAGAAGTTAAAAATTACCTAGACTTATCCCCGCAAATTGCTAATGCGCCTGGTGGCCATTTTTTTAACAACAAAAAGGAAAAACAATTCTAATTGTTATGTAGGTACGCACAACAGCGCGGTAAGTTAAACAGTTGAACTACGAAAACAGTTTTTATAACGTACGGCATAAAGACGGTCTCAAGGTCAACGTGTATAGTGCGACGTGCCGCTGACTGTACCTCTAGACCCTATCTTATTAAAATAATAATTCAATAATTAATTTATTAGATTACCTATTAGAATCTTCTTGTGACATGTCATTTTCAGTTGCGGATGACGTCAACGTGGATGTAATGTGATAAGGTTCCAGCGCATTAGCAATTTGCGGGGATTTTATAGTCTGTTAAAATGCACCCATTGTCATTGACGACAGAATAACAGCGTCATCACTCCAACATAATTATTTATTTAATAACTTATGTAGTGTAGATTTTTTGTATACTACCTACATAAGCTGTTTTATTACGTACCTTAATACCTAAATTACGTACTTTGTTTAAATAAATTTAGCCTCAATTATGTACAGTCAATTTTAATCCATAATGTGAAGAAATTAAGGTTGAAAATAAATGTACTCTAAAAATTACCCGATTTTTGAGTATTTCGCTGCTGGTTGGCGGGCAAAAGTGTATTTTGTAGTCATTTGACGGGTAATCCAACGACTCTAATCTGGCAGCACTGAATACAAATGTCATGTTAGTCACATCACATAACATTACATTGGGTGAACTCCGATTTACACTAAAATCAATTTCAGCGCTTAAGCGCTTACGACAATGATTCGGAACGCTCGTGAACGCGCTCACAACTCTCACTGATCTCTTGGCCCACATGTGTGCGTTCCGTCGTTTTGGGTGTAGTTGTTTGGGTAAGTTTAACTCGTTTGAGTTGCAACCAAGCCACAGAACGATCAAGTTGTTTTTATAACCTAAAAGAACTTTAGATGTCATTAAGTACAAAGTTTTCGTTTTCTATTTTGGAATACGGGTAATTTAAACATTCCTATAAATAAAATCTGTTTTTTTGAGGAGCAACCATGAACTTTTAGACACAAAAATATCTAAATACAAAATAATGTCAAATGACATTGACATTATGACAAAAGATAAACGTCAGAGCGTTTTTCAACGATTTAGGTGGTTGTTTGGTTGCTGCACTCTGAGCCACGTAACGGGTGAAACTACGCTCTGACAGCTGTCAGATTAAAATTTCACCGAGCCACTGAACGGTCAGAGTGCACACCCGAGCGCGCTCGAGTGCACTCGAGTGAAGCGACGCACCCTAAAATCTCAAATTTCAACCTTTTTATTTTATATTGTGTTCTTATAATGGATAATATCTTCGGTTATTACTTCCATGTTCTTAATGAAAATTTTAAATTAATTATCAATTAATTTAAAACTTTCATTTAAATGCATCTGAGGTAAGCAAAACAAACTAATGTCAGTTTTGATAGGATGCTCACAGTGATATCGTTTGGTTCGGAGCATGGGCGGCGTAAGCGCTAGATGGTGGATGTTCTGACGCAATCAGTGACGTCACACGGGCTATTGTTATCGCGCTTAGGTACGGTGATGCGGTACGCAAATCAGCGCGATGACATCGCTGACAATGCGAATTGGAATGCACCCATTAATGATTGACGTCAATGTCAGTCTATCTATGTCAATATTGTCAATCAAATCAGTCAATCTGTCAAGTCAAATGAATAATGATGTCAAACAAATAGTTCCAACTTCCACTTATTTCTTATTTTAATTAAAAAGCTAGGTACATTTATTTAAATTTAAACATGTTACTCACAAAAATGGGACCCCGAACCCGAAATGTATTAAATTTATGTAAAGTACGATTCAAAGATTTTCCACGAAATCTAACTACGAGTTTCGAGAGTTCAGACACCGTAGACCTCGCATACGCCTCCTATGAGAGTACTGCTGATGCTGAAGGGACTACTCGCCCTCCTTTAGTCATTTTGCATGGATTATTAGGTTCTAAAAATAATTGGAACAGTATGAGCAAAGCCATACACCGGACGACGGGAAGGAAAGTGATAAGCGTAGATGCTCGTAACCACGGAGATAGCAGGCATTCTTCACAGCACACGTATGTTCACATGGCCCATGATGTCATGAAACTGCTGAAAAAATTAGATTTATCCAAGGTGTCTCTCCTTGGCCACAGTATGGGCGGTCGCACCGCTATGGTCCTTTCTTTGCTTTGCGTAAGTTGTATTTTTGTCATACATTTTCGAGTGAAGTAACAGCGGCTCACTGTCTATTGTCAATTTAATTGCATTGTATTTACATTCAATCAGAGCAGTGACATTATTAAAGTTTGTACCTAATACTTAGGTAAGTTAAGTACCTATGTATAATTATTATTCTTTTTTTGCAGTCAGATCTGGTATCAAGCCTCATTGTAGTAGACATATCACCAGTTAGAACAAGTCCACAAATTTTTTCAATGGCAAACCTGTTTGATGCAATGTCATCAGTGAATATCAGACCTGGAATAGCAATGTCCAAAGCTCGCAAGCTGGCTGATGAACAATTGAAAGGCATCACTCCTGATGTTAATCTGAGAAACTTTCTTATTACCAATTTAGTACAAACTAACACTGGGGCGTATACTTGGAGAGTGAATCTGCCAGCTTTGAAGGAAAATTTCCAGTCCCAAATATCTTCTTTTCCATTTAGTCTAAGAGGCCTCCAATACTGCGGGCCCACTCTGTTTATAGGAGGAACATTGTCTGACTATATAGGGTAGGTACTTAAATAAATATATTTATAAGTGAACTGGTAAAACTGCACTGTGCCGCTCCGCAGTTCCCGTGCTTTCCGCCCCGTTTTGTATGATACGAGCCCGTGTTGTGGTTTGTTTCAGTAAAATCTCATTTTTTATTTGTATTGTAGATACAATTTCAAAATCCTGTTAATATTAGTAGCAATTCATATTCAGGACTTATTTAAAATTTATTAATTACTTGCTTAATTTTATGTTACAAATTAATAATATGTAAATGTTATTTCAGTAAAAATGATTTGAGAGAAATTCAAGAGTATTTCCCACTGGCAGAGCTGGTGTTCATAGAAGGTGCAGGCCACTGGGTTCACAGTCAAAAACCAGAAAAATTCCTAGACACTGTCTGCCAATTCCTCTCTAACAAATAAAATACCTAGTCAATGTACTAGTAAATAATGCAATAGTTTAGTCAACAAAATTGTGATAGTGATTCTCATAATGAATGTACCTAGTTAAAACAAATTTATTATTTTTATGTTTCTTTTTAAATCATTTCCTAGTTGAATTTTGTTTTATGTTGAATAGTGTATTAAATGTGATGTTAATATATGGAAGTTTCATTTAATTTCTTTAGGTACTACTTCCATAATTACTATAGCTTTGATCAGGCATCGTCAGTTCCCTTCCTAATTATTATTTACCTTCTACAGACGGGTTAACAGTGTAACACACCACAAACAGACAGTCTTTACTTTGGGTTGCGCATAGGATGTCGACATAAATAAAGGTCAAAATTTGACCCCTAGGAAAAGTGGCCATTTTTCGCAAAAATCTCCATTATACTAAACGACAGGCTAGAAAATATTGTCTAAACGATAAAAAGTACCACAAAGCTTTTTCGGAGTGCACTACACAGAAACATAATTTCACAATTTATTTCCAATGGCGGCGCTAGTGTGCAGACTATGCGCTAGTTTAGTGGTACAATATATTGTAGCAGAAAAGGTGACCAAATACTTCTAAACAATTTAAAATGTAGTAACTTCAATAAGTTTCATAGACTACAAGTTTCCATAATATTATCTGAACATTCACTACTTCATTAATATCTGAGCAGATGCATGTCAATAATTTCTAAACACATAACTATAATCGTTGTTATTGTGTGTTAAAGATATATCTGACAGCGACTGTACGATGCGCAAATTACGGAGTAGGTACTGTAGGTATACCAGTGAAAAGTACCTACTGATCAGAAGTTTAACTGGTTTAGAATTACTATCAGAGTATCAGCCTAGTATAATAAGGTACTATACAAGGTGTTACAAGAGTACCCCTAATGCCGAATATGGTAGATAGGGACCATCAAGCTGAACAACTTTTACTATGGGACCAACTCTGAAATCGCGAAAAAAAAATCAGCTGTTTCATACATTTTGATATTTTCGTAATTAATTTTTGTATGAAACAGCTGATTTTTTTTCGCGATTTCAAAGTTGGTCCCATAGTAAAAGTTGTTCAGTTTGATGGTCCCTATCTACCATATTCGGCATTAGGGGTACTTTTGTAACACCTTGTATACTATCAGCTCACGGTTAATGTTTAGAATACCTACTGTTAGTTAAAGGAGAGCATTTTGTTGTACAGATGTGGATGGCAGTTACATATTTTTTCATAGGTGTAAGAATTATAAGATGGAAATGGTGAAACGATAATTCCCTTAGCAGTTTCTTCATTTCTTCTTATGCATTACGAACAGCACGGTAAGTTAAACAGTTGAACTACGAAAACAGCTCTTATTACGTACGACATAAAGACGCCCAACAAGCAAAGTAATCCTATAAAGAAAAATTATAAGTAATTATTTACTAATAACGTTCTTATAAATGTATTGTTGTAGACTTTTTTACTTATAATAGCATTCGACAAGCTTTAACATACTCAAGAGCATTCATTTTTGTATCTTAGTCTTATAGTTTGCTACAAGACTAACGCACAGAACGGTTACAGGATACTTTTACTTATAGTAACCTTTCACAAGCGTACATACTCTCAAGAGCATTTGTTTTTATTTCACAGTCTTCTAGTTAGCTACAAGAATATCTTGTAAAACACTTACAGGTATAAGTATCCTATAATTGTTTGCAGAAAGATTAAGTAGTCCTGACTGATATTTGATCCTATCGTAGTATTTTATAAGAGAACAAGATATTATAATACACTAAGCTACGCTAATTATAAGATTGCATCGTTATTAGTCTTGTTCAAGATTATTTTAAGTGTAATTGTACTTAATTAGGGCAATATTAGGTGAAATAACCGTATAAGCTACTAGATAAATCACTTTACTAGTAAACATCTGCCATTTTGTTCTGATACAATTTCAAGTGCAAATACAGGTGATGTAAATGAGGGTTCCGCGGTGGATTTTTTTTTCACCCTTAGCCCATCATTTGGATAGCGAAGAAGTTGAAGATTTTTTAGAAGAATACGATTTCAATTTCGAGGAAACCACTGAATATGAAAAAAATCGTGAATTGCAACAATTGAACAATGCGCTCGTATTATGTAGGTAGTTACTAAATAAAAATATGGTTATACTTTGTAGATACGGATAGTGAAAGATGTTATTTTATTTTTAATAGCAATAGTAACATCCATCTTCCGGGTAATGATTGTACACTAGCATATATTGACAGCCTTGACACCACAATTGTTTTATATTAAGAAGTTTTTTAATATTGATTATGTTAACAATAAAGTGACAGTACAATCTTGAATCAGTGAATCGTCCACAACCATAACACTTTTCAGATAGAATAAAATGTGTCATTGTCCACGGCCATTTATATTCGTTGAGTTTTATAAAGTTATCTTTACTTAAAAAACAGTCAACGTCTAAAAATACCACCATCGCGAAAGGAACTGAAAAACAAAAGATTTTTTTAAATGTGATCTATCAGGGTTACTCTAGTAACCCTTAAACTTTGTCATGCATTCATGACGAGAATAAGCTGTAATCTAGTGATTTATACGTCTCGTAATTGAATTCTAGCAAATTTAATTTATAGATTAGTAGGCAGATTTCGCGAGGAACCCTAATATGTTATAATATGGAGGCAAGTTATCTGGATTGAAAATGCTATAAGTACAAATTTACCTATAATTGTTCTATAACATACTCAATTCAGAGAATTTTAAAACATGGCGAATGTTCGTAATTATTTTCGAAATATTATTTTAATAATAAATATGCTATGTGCTATTTTTTAAAGGGCGTTGTGAAATTAACAAAATTTTGAGAGACATTTACAATAAATATGACTTCCCCGGCAAGTCACACACTATAAATACAATATTTTACAATACTTACATGTCCTATGATAATACAAATTATAATAGTAAAATAGTGTAAATACATATACTTACGTTAGTTTGTTTTTTTTTGTGTTTAACACAAACCAACCGGCCGAAACTTAAATAGATGTTCAAAAGAAAACGTACTTATAACTAATAACTAAGTACATTAGTAGTGCATTATAAACAAGATTGCTCTAGTAATGTACTTAAGTCACTAACTAATAAGAGTATTTGTGTTTAAAAATGTGTAGTCTCAGAACATTATAGAAGCAATTGCGCTTCCATAAGTGTATTATAATGCTTAATGACATTCTGCGAGTTGATTATAAGATCGTTATTAGAAACTAATGCTCCTATAACTGCGCCCAAATCCAGCATTGTAACAAACTTCAAGTATCTTATAAGTAAAAAAGAAAGTAGCCTTAAAGAACACTTCAAGTATTGATTTTGCTTGTTGGGCGGTCTCAAGGTGAACATGTATAGTCTGACGTGCCGTTGACTGTACGATTTGCAACTCACGTGTTTTACGACTGCTGAAAAATTCATGTGCGAGCGTAGCGCCCCTGCATGAACTAAACGTAATGTTAGTGATGGCGCGACCACTTTTAAAATTATTTACTAAGGCGCGGCGTGCTTAAGCGATTTTAACCTTAGGAGTGGTAAAGCGGAAGTGTTGTCGATAGTACCAATGTGATATTACACGACCGCAATTACTTTGTCCGTTTAGTTTGATAACAATTCTCTCACGAATTATCACCTAAGTGTATCAGTTATTTTGATGTGGTTTTTTTGCACTCGGTGTTCGTCGCCCCTTCAATGAAATAAAAGTATAAAAGGAGTTAGCAATAAACACCAAACACAATCCCACTTCACAGTTTCTGTGAAGTGAGTGGAGTTTTTTTTTCAACAGAAGTTATTTTATTATATTATTAATAATGTCCAAAAAGAGCTTTGAGTTGTTGTTTGATCGACCGAACGAGCCGCTAATCATACCAAAAGGCGAGGAGAATTCTCTTTTCCAACTTACTGAACAACTTCTGGTAAGATTTTTCAAAACAAATAATAAAACCACAGACAGGAATCGACCCCGCGCCCTAGTAAAACAAATCATGCGTCTTGACTTTTCGGCCACCGTGGTTTCCCCTAACAAAAATAAGAGACCTGAGCCTAAGTTAGTAAGGTTAGGTTAGGTTACTTTGCTTGATATAGCAAATTAAATATATATTTTCCCAGCCAAAAGGTTATGAGAACAACGGCATCGAGTTGAACAACCGTTTCGGTGACGATGCTGGCGAGAGGATCCCGCTCCAGAACCTGAGCAATGTGCCGCAGTTCCCGCTAGCGTCGCAGTTGCCTACCGACGCTGATTTCTCCCTGTTCCTTCCGCGCCACCAGCAGATGGCCAGTGAAGTCATCGATGTCCTTATGAGTAAGAAAATATTTTCATATTTTATATAGTACCTAGGTACCTATGATAATCTTCATCTATGTTTGTCTATTCTTAAATTTCTATTGTGTCGTAACACTTTATCCGCTAGTGCCTAGTATACAAGTTGAGAGGTAAACGTCAAGATGTCGCATTCAACTTCTGGTTTTTGAAATATTTCGTGGCTAGGATTAGCCAATAGGAGTAGCCATTTGCCACTTAAATTAGTAAAATTCTGCCATCAAAAATCTTAAAGCTATTTAGAATAGAAACTTGGCATCTCATAATTACTTGGCGGTTCATTTTAATTGAGAATAAGTTAAAATTGTTATTATTAATTTTCAATAACTAAATAGGAAATAACACGGTTTTCTTAGGTATGATTGGTTATTAAATTACTGCATTAGGTATGTTATGATGTAAAATAAACGACTCGGTAGCATAATTGGTCAGTGCATTGGGCCGGAATCCCAAGGGTGCGGGTTCGAGTCCCGTATGAGGTGCTACGGGTGAGTCGATTTTTTCTAGTATTTTTTCTAATATTATTTATCTTAATATAAAATAAAAGATGTAATAAATTTATGTAAACCAACATTCAATTATTCAAAAGTACAGGTACAATTTTACTATTCTAGTAACATATAAATAAAATGTTTTTATTTACATAGCCCATATAACTATCATTGCAATATTGTTAAAGGTGTGCCCACTGACCAGCTGCAAGAACTGCTGTCCACTTGTGTATTTGCTAGGAACAACCTGAACCCCCAACTATTCAACTACTGTTACTCTGTAGCCTTAATGCACAGGTAAGTTATTTATTTTTATTAAGCTTAATCAATGGACATGATTTCTGCATCACCTTACAAAAACAGAACAAATTATTTTTTTATGTCTATTAACATTATTTCAGACGAGACACCAGGGACATACAAATTCCTAATTTCGCCGAGACCTTCCCTTCCAAGTTCTTGGACTCGCAAGTGTTCTCTCAGGCTCGTGAAACCGCTGCAGTTGTGCCATCAAATGTCCCAGTGAGTATACCTTTATTTCTCTTTACCACTACCATTACAACAATTGTCACATTTCTTGTCTGTTCCTGAACAAAGCACAGGTTTATAGTTAGGGGTCCAGGGTCCTAAGCTATCATTGGAATAGAAATCCATGGGATAAGTGCCATCTTCCCTTAGCCACTTACTGTTCCCTAATGTAACCGAGAACTCATATGGTGTCAATAGAGGCCTTGGAAAAGCCGTTCCCCAGTCTATCGACAGCCTCGGGCAAGCTACTTGGACAAAAGCATCCAAATCAAATAGAGAAAGTTTACTTGGAAAGATTTCTGACAACAGAATTTTCACATATTTTTTATCTGAGTTAATTATTTGTTTCTCTAAGTTTGCTAAAACTCTTGGGCTTCCTTGCCTGCCTAATGTTCCAAGAATCAGCCCAAAACTACCAGCATTCTCAGCAGTCTTTATTTGGTTCATTCTATTAGTTTGCATCAATTGATGTTCATAGACTTCTGATGTGAATTTCTTGTCATAGGGATCATATTTGTAGGCAGGTATGGTTGGGTTTGATATCATTATGGATTCTAAATGGAACCTTCCATCACCAAGATATACTATGACATCTGCAGTCAATTTAGGAGCAGTACAGCCAAGTATCTCACCCGGAGATAAAGGCTTACACTGAGGAACTGTTACAGTATATTCTTCGGTTCGAAGATTTTTAGCTACTGAATGTAAAGTTGTTACAAATTGAATAGTACTAACTAATGCTAAATGGGTGCCCTTTGGGAAGTTAGCTTTGATAGTTTCTACAAAATGGCATGGATCTATTTTTATATCCACAAATATGTAAAGCACCTTAACATCAGTGGTCTGATCTATAGGTATGAGACATGAATGACCATAGTGCACTAATAACTCCACTCCCAGAGCTGAGGCTGTGAAATCATCAATGCAACAGGCCCCATAGGTGACATCACCCATGATCACAGTATCTGCTTCAGTGAAAGTTTCAATTATGTCACATATTGTAGTCGCGAACATTGTTAACCCTGGAAACACCAAACGATATAGTATGTGTGTATACGTACTACTTAAAGTAAATAAAAGGTGCTGCTGACGCACAGAACAACGGGATTACCTTCAGGCATTTGAAGAGCTACTCTTTTTGCGTTAAGAGATCGTATCCTCCATATAGTCTTGTGGATTTCAAAGTTGTAGTTCTGTGGCAGAGCCTCACAGGCTCTGTTTAACAAAGGGTCATTAAGTAAATCATCGGGAATTTTGTTCAAAGCGCGAATGCTAGGTTTGAATGTTTTCCTCTGCCCTTCTGGTTTCGCACGAACAACGACTACACCCGGATTCAAAGCTATATCTTCCATTTGTCACACAATATCTACAGCAGCTTACAAAATTCAACTTTTATTAAGAAAAAGGCATGCAATAGGTTATTTTTTATTAAAAACAATAACACGCAACGCAAGTTGACGGGCCTACGTGACTTTAACAAGTTTTTACGTTTCGTTTCACGCTCGTTCATTATAGAATAGAACAGATCAACATAATAAAATGTCAGTAGTTCTCTTTGAGGGAGAGTACACGATCAGTCTGCCGCTAGTCCATTCCATCTGTCTGCAGGGGCTCTATCGCCTAAAAACTCAGAAGAATAACAAAAACATTGAAGTTCATGTTAACTGTGTTTTGACAGATGTATGTGATACATTGCTACCTCGTTTTGGCACAAATAAAAACTTACCAAAGAATATAAAAATTTAAATCGAAAATAGCAAAATGTATGAAACAGCTGATTTTTTTTTCGCGATTTCAGAGTTGGTCCCATAGTAAAAGTTGTTCAGTTTGATGGTCCCTATATACCATATTCGACATTAGGGGTATTTTTATAACACCTTGTATATTTTTTATTACTTATATCGAGATTTCGAGATGATAAACATCTTACAAATGGCAGCCCTGTATCAGTCTGGTGTCAGTCCGCGTAAAAATTCAAAATTCTAGCGCAAGTCAGAGTTGGTAAAAATGTGATCCAGATTGATGCAATGGACTGGCGGCAGACTGATCGTGTAATCTCCCTCTTATTTAAATATTATATCTTATTTTATATTATATATCTCCTTCTTAATGTGCGCGCGGGCCGTAGATAGCAAAATGCCCCACGCCACGACCGTCGATTGCCGAGCTCGCGAGCGCCCTCTACCGTTTTAGTTTAAGATTGTTATTTAATTTGTAAGCATTCATTTTCTACACACGACGGCACGGCACGGCACCTTAGACTATACATGTTGACCTTGAGGCCGTCTTTATGCCCTACGTAATAAAAGCTGTATTCGCAGTTTAACTGTATAACCTGACGTGTTGTCGTGTGTACTTAAGTAAGTTTAGTTTCACACAAATATACACACCTGTTTTACACCTTCATCAGAGTTCTCATTTCAAATTAGGAACCAGCTCCTAAGCCTACAAGATACTCAACTCATAGATCAGCTAAAGTTCAGAGTTCCTAAAGCTTGATGTGCTGCTGACTGTACTTACTTACATTTCACTCAATTTTACTATCATCAGGATGCTGATGGTTTATTTTTATTTATTATCACAAAAAATATTACTTTTACTTTTTTAATTATTAACACTTATTTTTAGCGCACTCCAATTATAATCCCTCGCGATTACACTGCCACTGACTTAGAGGTGGAGCATCGCTTGGCATACTGGCGTGAAGATATCGGTATCAACTTGCACCACTGGCACTGGCATCTCGTATACCCATTCGCAGCCTCTGATAGATCCATCGTGGCGAAAGACCGTCGTGGTGAACTGTTCTTCTACATGCACCAGCAAATTATTGCGCGGTAAGTTGGTAGCACCAGATTTTGATATATTTATTTACCTACCAGGATATAGGTACCTAACCTAGACCTATGTAATCGGAGATCTAAAGTGGGCAAGCGATCTTCTACACTTACCTACTAGTTTTATAGCTGCTCATATCACGTCAGCGTTTGCGCCGTCCCACCCGTGTCGGTCGCATCCCCACTCCTGCACACATTGTCTAGAAGACCTTTACATAACGTTTTGAATCTAGACAGTGCCTCTTTATATTATAGCTACAACGTCGAGCGCCTTTGCAACTCCCTGAAGCGAGTGAAGAAGTTCAGCAATTGGCGTGATCCAATCCCCGAGGCGTACTTCCCGAAGCTCGACAGCCTGACGTCTTCACGCGGATGGCCCCCGCGGCAAGCCAACATGAGGTGGCAGGACATGAACCGCCCTGTTGATGGGTTGAGTGTTACCCTCGATGACATGGAAAGGTGGAGAAGAAATGTTGAGGAAGCTATTGCTACGGGTTCAGTTAGATTAGTAAGTTTTGTTTTTATTTTTAATCACTAGTTCTATTATGTCCTTTGAGTTTTTTTTTCTGTTCTGACTCTGTCAAATGGCTGGAAAAGGAACTAATTTATGATCTGAAGTGAGTCATATTTTTTCCAGCAGGTACTTATATTATTTAGTATTGTATAAAAATATCATTGTAAATGCTAAAATATCAAAGTTGTTTACTTACATATTTCATGTGTGTTTCCATAATTTAACGCAAAAATTTAGCAGAAAAGCAATAAAAATATCTCTTTGAGGGAAAGTGGCGTCCGCCACCATTAGAATGTCAGCTTTTAGTTGACGTACTCTATACAGCTTTATAATAATTTCTATGTCTTTAAGTTTGATGTTTCTGTCTAGCCTAGCGGCAGCACAATGCCTCTGGACATCGATATGTTGGGCAACATGCTAGAAGCCAGCATCCTGTCTCCGAACCGCGACCTCTACGGCAGCATACACAACAACGGGCACAGCTTCTCCGCCTACATGCACGACCCGAATCACCGTTACCTTGTATGTATTGACGCAAAAAATTGGTAGTGTTACAACCGCGCAAGCTAACGATATCGAATGTGTGGTTTCTACCATACTATCGGATGTTGATGTGACACCGATTCGTAATTCAGTTTTTATCTCCAAAATTTGACTTGCGCGGTATTGTTATATAGCGACGATATGGGATATACTATTACGGCGGCATATCCTTCCACCCGGCAAATGGCTAAATTTTTACCACGATTTTATTTTCGTAATAACGTAAGTGCTTAGTCACCGAAATGTTTTCGAAAGGGTTCGTTAAATTGATTGCTACTCCACTATCGTACAGGAATCATTTGGAGTCATAGCTGACGAGGCAACAACTATGCGCGATCCTTTCTTCTACCGATGGCACGCGTGGATCGACGACATCTTCCAGAAGCACAAGGAGTCTGCTGCAGTTCGTCCTTACACCGACTCTGAGGTAAACAAACAACATTCATGTTCCATTTAAACCCTTATCATAATGAATAGTGTTAAAAAAAAATATTTCTCGTTGCAGCTCGCCAATCCAGGGGTGCAAGTAACATCAGCCACGATAGAGACGTCGGGTGGGCAGCCCAACGAAGTGAACACCTTCTGGATGACCAGCGATGTAGACCTGTCCCGTGGGTTGGATTTCTCGAACAGGGGGCCGGTGTACGCGCGCTTTACACATCTCAACCACAGACCCTTCAGCTATGTGTTAGTATTTCGCCACTTTTTGTTTGAAACACGGTAACTTATAACAAAAAACGGTCAAGAGCGAGTCGGACTCGCGACCCGAGGTTTCCGTTCTTTCGATCATCATTCTGAAAAGTTTACTATTTAGAGACATCGTTTTATTTTTCCTGTAATCTTTACATAAACTTCTATCACATAAAATAATTCCAGATTTTTGTTTTTTTTTTATTTTTCATCAAGTCGAAAACTATGCGGCCTAAAAAATAAAAAAAACATGTTTGAGAATGTGCAACTAGCGCTCTTTCATATATTATGATACGCCGCCCTTTCAGTCCCTGTTGCAAAAAAATATAAATATTTTTATTTCTCTTATTTGCAAAATAGTTGGCCAAACGTCATCTAAAAATTCAAAATTTCAAGTTGATAGCATTAGTAGTTCTCGAGATATCCAGCTGTGACAGACAGACAGACTGAGTCGCACCATAAGGGTTCCTTTTTACCATTTTGGCACGGAACCCTAAAACGGCACAAGTTAACCTTTGTATTTATTTACAGTATCAACGTGAACAACACTGGCAACGCCAGACGCACTACGGTCAGGATCTTTATTTGCCCCAAGAACGATGAGAGGAATCTCCCTTGGGCGTTGTCAGATCAACGCAAAATGTTTGTCGAGATGGACAGATTCGTAACTCCATGTAAGTATTTATCTACTTTTTGTTAGTTCTCTGTGCAGACTTTCTGTTGTCAGTCGAAGAATTTTTGTTGAGAAGGTATAAACGAGACGCAGCCATTCACCATAAAAGTTAAAGTTGAACGTATATATTAAGGGGACTACACGTAGATAGTAATAGATGCTCCTCGGAAATAAATACGATGATTTTATTGTAACAGCTTAGTAAAACGTGTCTACTGCATCTTACAAGAGGATCCGCCAGTTGACGTATAGTTTAAATTGTATTTGTCCATAGTGAACGCCGGTCAGAACACTATAACCAGGCAGTCTTCAGAGTCCACGTTCACAATTCCGTTCGAGCAGACGTTCCGTGACCTCTCCATCCAGGGCGAGGACCCGCGCCGCCAGGACCTGGCTGCCTTTAACTTCTGCGGGTGCGGGTGGCCACAGCACATGCTCGTACCCAAGGGAACTGAGGCTGGGATGCCCTTCGTGCTATTCGTGATGCTGTCCAACTACGAATTAGATGCGGTGAGCATTTGTTTTCGAATCCATAGGAAGATAGGTAGCTCAGCAAAGTATTATAGCGAGCAACAATGACTTCTTAACGAAATCATACAATTCCCGGGTAAAGCTATATCAGGAGGGTCTCACTCAGAGGCCCGAGCTTAAACTTTTATATTAGCTCACGGCTGACTGTCGAACCAGCGCACGAGGGATGTCATGTGTCGGTTGAGACAGAGCTACGCGACAGAAAGAGAAGCGCTTTGAAGACGCTTAATAACAGGTACGCATCGCTGTGCAATTTGAAATTGTACTTTATTGCCGTGAATCGAGTAGTTTATTATTTGATTGACTTCGCGCGGATGGGCTTCTGTACGTTTAGTACTAAGTATATTATTCTGCGGCTGTATGAAAACAAAAGTGGAATAACTACAGAGTAATTGATAAATAGGTACGATGAATTTTCTGTTTCCAGCTGGAACAGGCTGACGGCAGAGAAGTGACATGCAAGGAGGCGTCCAGCTTCTGCGGCCTGCGCGACCGGATGTACCCAGACAGGCGCGCCATGGGCTTCCCATTCGACCGACCCTCGCGCACCGTCACCAATATCGAAAATTTCATCCAGCCCAACATGGCATTGCAAGATTTCACCATCCGCTTGCAAAACGTCACAGAGCCTAACCCTAGGAACCCACGTACTTAGCTCCAAGGAACAATCATGAAACGCTGCCTAGACGTTATGTCGAAGGCACACATTCGCGTGAGTGGCAAGGCGAATGTGTGCCTGCGCCATTATGTACATTTATTAAACCTTATGTGTATTGAATTGACTAGACTATATAAAGATGAAGTGTAGCATATTGGAATAAAAAATAAAGGCTGATAAATTAAGTTTTAGAATGTAAAAGTTTATAAGCTTATTGTATATATTTCTGAGTAAGTAACAGTGACCCATATCATAAAATTAATAATAGATAAGTTTAAGGAAATAAATAATTAATACAGTTACTTAAACTTTGTTTACACTTACACACCCTTGATGGGCTCACAGAGCAGAGCCCCACTAGCGCCGCCCAGAAAAAATCATTACCACGAAATAAAGAACTATGTATGTAGGTCTGTTCAGGGCCGGATTTAAGGGAGGGCAACCGGGGCAACTGCCCGGGGCCTCCACAAGAAAGGGGCCGCCACAAGAAAGAGGTCTCCACATAAATTGTATTTATTAAAAAAATAATCTTACACAACGAAAGAGTACCTATCTAATTTTACGATTTGAAAACATACCTAGTAATTTTGATTTTAATATTATTTAGTGTCATACGACTAAATAAATAAACGATTGAAACACTTTGCAAGAAAAATATTATATAACCTATTTGAAAAATAATTAGGGGCCTCCACCCCCTTATTGTCCCGGGGCCTCCACACCTCTAAATTCGGCCCTGGGTCTGTTTAATCAAATTCAGAAAAATATAAAAACCAGTATTAGGTATAAACTATGCGTTAATTCAGTAACTATACTATACTTTCGATGTAGAGTGTCGTCGATTTAGTGTACTGTCGATATAGCGTACTATCGATTTGGTGTACTTCATATCCAGAGATCCCTAGTACGAGTTGGTGTTTTCACTTCTCGCATTGTTA
Source organism: Catoptria pinella (assembly GCA_963556745.1). Lineage (NCBI taxonomy): Eukaryota > Metazoa > Arthropoda > Insecta > Lepidoptera > Crambidae > Catoptria > Catoptria pinella. Next base: position 6,931,859 of record OY750779.1, read on the forward strand.
ACATTGTGCCTTCGAATAATACTGGTCATAGTCAATGTGTGTGACTGAAAGAGAGAAAACGATAGTTAACTATTCGAAGAGTGAAAACACCAACTCATACTAGTACTTGACCCTCAGGTCAAAGGTTCCGTAGGGATTTTTCGAATGTCAAGTTAGTCAGAAATAAAATAAAAACAAAAATAAGTATAAATTATTTACTTTAATCTTCGATCAATGGATGATCGAACACTTTAATATCAATTTACATTATAATCACAAAATGATTTATTTAAAAAACATGTTTTTCACATCTACCTACCTAGTCAAATTTTTTCACTAGTCCTATTTGGGTATTTGGAAAAAACAACCGTCACTTAATGCTATTAATAACTTCTTAAATATATGTAGGTAACAAACTATTTTCCATACATTGTTTATGTGAAAAGTTCAACTAATAGGTACGGTAACTTTTATTTAATATACTTTTTTTTTCAAATAACCAAATAATATTACATAAGTTAAAAAAGATATTGGTGTCAATATAGACATTGGTGTCAATTCGACAGGAATTTAACTTTTGTATTTTGCTCTTGTTTTTTTGATACAGAAAGAAAAGGATAGATAACTTAAATTCAATTTAGTAAAGTCTTGCTGCACTGAATTGACACCATTATCTGTTAAAAACTTTACTCAACAGGAGATGTAAGAAAAATAGAACAACGCCACACTGCATGTCCCCTGAAAGAAAGAAAGAGCTTATCACCATCTATTACTAATAATGAAAAGTCTGTAAGCTACTAGAAGTCTTGAATATCAGCCCTATCATTAAATATCATGTGGTTATCAATATAACACATATTTGGCTCGTGTTTGTTATCATCATTTTAGTTAAAGATCTTTAATGGAATAATCTGATATAAGTACAGGATGGTAAAAATTATAACAATTAAGTTTAAAATATAATAAAATTTTTGCAGGTTTGTGTGTGCTTACTTCAAATTTAAATCATAGTTCAATCTCACCTGATAGTAACAACTATTCTTTCATGCCCAACTACCTGAAATAATAGATATTCATTTATATAGATTGTTAAATAATTTACTTACATTATTAGGAAGTTTTTGCAAGTCAGACCTATCATTTATTATCACGTGTTGATCATTTTAACACTTTTCGGCTCGTGTTATTGTCATCATTTTAATACCTACCTTCACTATGAAATGTAGCTAATCGATCGGATCGACGACTGTAGAGTAGAATAGAAATACATACCAACATAAAAAAGTTATACTTATCGACTTGTGAATGCAAAGCAAACACCTACTCTACTATACATACTAACCAAACCAAATAATGTTATCACCATCATTGTAAGCAATTGTAACTACATTATTTATTCTGTGATTGTAAGCCTTATCTAGGGTTGCCAACTTTTTTACATGATATATGTATGTAGGTACCTACCTATAGTATTTTCAAGATTATTACATGTAAAAATATAGTAGAAGGCAAAAAGTTAGTATGTTAAAAATAATTTGCATTAGAGATTTTCTTAATTAAGTATGAAATTGCCGTTTTTAATTCTGAAGAGGCATTTTCCATAGGTAGAATATTTTCTTAATTCAGTCAAAGTTACCTTTACATTATTTGGCATTTATTTTTGTTTTAATTATATGTAATACTGTGTCTATAATAATATTGTTATACTTAATTATATTTGTCTACTCTTAACGCATTGGGTGTAGGTACCTGTAAAGATAGATGTGTGTAATAAATAAATAAATAATTTTAACAACCATGAACGCGAATGTTCTACAATTTTCATGCACAACACTAACTAATTTCACATGTGCTAAATGAAAGAAATAAGAAAGAATCGGCTAGGTTACATTACAACAGTTGTTACTGCTTGGAGGAAAAGGAGTCACTTTTAAGGTAGGTAGATACCTAATTTTTTTTTACGTTAAGGATAGAAAATCAGTTATTTTTAATGCTGATACTTTTCCAAAAAATATGAGTATTAGTCGAGCACAATATTATAATAATAGTAGGGTTGGCAACCCTAGTCCCTATCTTATTATCAAAGGAATCCAAATCCTTTTTAGTAACCAATATTAAGCTTTATCGATTGATAAACTTGTTATAGCTTCTCAAGAAGATAAATTCGATAGTAAACATTACAATCTTCAATCTTTCTTTACACGTGGGAGATGTGAATGTGACAGACCAACCACATGGTAGCAGAAGCACATTTAATTTTTTATAGATTTAATAAAGTAAAAATACAACATACAATAATAATTATCAAGTAAGTAAGTGTGATGTGATAAAAATTAATATTTACTTACATACCAGGATTGCGAATTTCGTACGAAAAAGATAGAGAACGAACAGAAATACACCACTACCACACCATGCCGGCCGCCGCACCATAGAGTAGAGAGGGAAGAATGACGAAGGATGTTCCATGATCAATCATCGATGTTAAGAGATAAAACATCGATGATTCTACCTTATTATTCTACTGAGGATACAACTTCGAAATTGCAAAATATGTCAAATATCGTAACATAAATCACGTAATATCGATGTCACTAAGGCATCGTTATGTTCACACGAGCAGCGTTGCCAGAATGTTACAAAAGTAACATTTTACGTTACTTTTGACCCTCTCATGTTACCTCCATGTTACACGACTCAATATGTTACTTTATGTTACTTTTTAGATTTTCCAGCAAACAAAAAAATATCGTGAAGCGGAACCCATTCAAGATTTTTTTGTTCGTCATCTTAGAATAATAACTATATTCTAAGGTCATCTTGGCGCACTTGATTTTGTGGACTGACTGAATGCGACATATTCACTCACTCGCCTGTATTTCTTAATTTTCCATCCCGCTTACTTAAATACAAGTGAGGCGAGTGGTGACTAGCAGCGAATGATTACAATCGATTTTAAAATTTTAAATGCATAAACAAAATCATTAGGTACAGATTGATTGTAATGATTTTTTGACCAAACCGTCATCACCGCAGGGCCCGGAGCGCGCGGCGCGCTACGCACGCCGCGACTAGACTTTTACACGAATGGGTACAAACAAAGATGTAGCCATCTTTCAAACACAACCCACCTATGTAGAATTTTAATATAAAAAAAATAACTAAAATGTTTTTTTAAGACTGTTACTAATTAGTTTACTAGTGGATAGGAGTCCACATCAGGCATTTTTCAGAACATCGCCAGTCGATTATTCGATCAACAATTATTACGATTTTTTCGATGTTTAACAAATGTGACAGGAAACTTATTTTAGTTTTTGTGTAATTAAATGCCATATTATAGTATTGTGTCGTTTTCCAGAATAAGTAGGTAATGTTACTTTTCTCGTGAAAATGTTACTTTTTGAGCTGTCTCATGTTATATTTGACTATCTGCCACTGGCAACACTGCACACGAGCGCATATTTTTCTCCCGGAGTGCATTCTGTGTGGCCAGAACAGACGATTTGTCGCAAATTAGGCTTTACTTACTTCAAAAGTTTTTAGCCAGATCCATGGGCCACACATCTAGGTACATAACTATAGTTCATTCAGCCCCCCCTAGCATGACCAACGAAACACGATATGATATAGTGATTTATCACGTTTAACAGTCAAAAGACAATAGATTTTGACAGTTGGGCGTCGATAAAACGCTATATCACGCGATCTCGTCTTTCGTCGTTCATGCTATGATATTGTCTTTTGTCGTCATTTATTAACCGTGTTGATTTTTTAAAATGTAATGATTAGGGATTCTCCATTCTGGTGTTACTTCCGTTCATTTGCTAAGACGAAGTGATTTTATTTTTTGAAATGTTTCCGCGCATCCAAAAATTTTGAAACGATTTTATTAATAATAATTGAGTTTGTAAAAAAATTCAGGCAGTTTTTTCAGACATTCCGTGATTTTATATGGTTGTTTTATTAATGGCCGCTCGCTACTTCATCCGTGCTGGCACACCGCGTGGACCCTAGGGAACCTTTGTCCAGGATAAAAGTTTTTAAATGTTATTCAGATCTGTTTACCAACCAAATTTTCATCCAAATCCATCCAGTCTCGTGAAGAAGTTTAAGCGTGAAGAGTGAAGAGGTGACAAAAACACTTGGGTAGTTGCCTACCTGGGAGCGAATTAAGCTTGAGCGAAGCACGTTCTAGCGAAAAATTATTAGCGTGGTACGCTGTATCGAAAACCTATTAAAGCGAAACACATGAAGTCGAATGACACTGTAGTGATGAATGTTCTAGCGAAATTGATTTGCCAGTAATTAAACTCAAAAAGTTGAAAAGAGCAAAACTAAACACACATAGAATTTAAAAAAAAACCAACAAAAGAACTTTGCGAATACTGGGCATCGAGCGTTTTAAGTATGTACCATTGTGCGAGTTACGTTATATCTGATTTCAATAAAAATATTCTTCTTTATAATATTATTGTCTTATAGAGAAGAGTACTTGGGTATTACATAGCGCTAGAACGTTCGTCGCTACAGTGTCATTCGAATTCCTCTTTGGCTTCAATAGGTTTTCGCTACAGTGTACCACGCTAAAAGGTACCTGAATATTTCGCTAGAACGTGCTTCGATCCAGCGTCATTCGCTCCCAAATATTATACTCCCGATGTTTTTGGTTCAATAATCATCGAGAGAGAATCGATGTTCCACTGTCGATGCCAATATCGATGTTTTTACATTATTGAACACTTAATGCTCTAAGATTGAACACATTGATCATCCCTTTAAATACCACTTCACATTTTTCATTCATCTCTCTCTTCGCGCGGCCATATCGCCGGCAACGCGGCCACAGATCACTTTTAGTAGGTAGATACGTAGATACAGTCCTCGTACAGTCTATGCAACGCGCGCTCCTGGATCAGTGTGACCAGTGAAATTTTAAATGAAAATACCATTAAAAGCTGGCAGTATTAGTACGTACAAAAACCTAAGACAAAAACAGAAACAACCACTTTTCTTTTAGCGATTGTTATCTCTAGATTTATTGGTTAATTAAATATAGGTAATAAAAGCACAATCTGCACTTTGCCATATTTGCGATTGATTGAAATACAAGTACTTATACATAATTATTATATTGTAAGTACAATGTATTTTAATCAATCGTAGGCAAATCTTTCATTCATCACGCGGAGCCTTCACGACTGTTTGTGTGCAGGCGCAGACCGAACGAGGCGCGTAGGTCGCGCGTAGGCGCGACTGTTTGTATCAGTATCAAGATGGAATACTGCAAAGATACCACTACCGTGGCATTACAAAATATAATAAAAAAGTAACGAAATATTATCTGGTCACACTGGTGTTGCCACCTCAGTGTTTTTACCCCAAGAACTTGGAATCGACCTAGGATTTACATATTACAATATAAAATTGAATTCTTTGGGCATAATACCTACTATTTTTGTTCATCATAACATCCCATATCAGCTTCATATAGAATTGTTGCAATTTTGAATTCGACTTGATTTCGGACATGATCGCTGTAACTAAAAAGTTTTTGATTTACGTGTTCTGCAAAAGCTGATATTTTCTTCGGTGATTCTTTTGTTATTTCATCTATATTTTTAAAAATTCTTTCATCTATATCCGGATGATCGATAGACCTTTTTCTTCTTTTTATTGTCGTCGTAACTAGTGATGATGACGTTGTTGTGATGTTCGTTGATGATGGTATTTGAGGTTGCATAATGTTTGGTGTAACCATAATACCATCATCTGAATCATCACTTAGAAAGTTTTCTTCCTTTACCGCTATCTACAACAATAAAGATTTTTACTGCGTTATTAAGGTAAGGACGTACTGAGCCTACGTGCGCCACGTATGTGAAGCAATGTGTGTGCACACGTCTTTTCAGACGCTGTTGTCATTTCTCAGAGGCAATGCAAAAATTCGGGTCTGTCTGAAGCACTGTGAATGTAAGTTCTAGAAACACACTGGTCTTACGCATCGCATAGCCTATGATGTAGGTGAGCCCCTCCCTTTTTCCGAACGCGTGGGTCAGCGTTGCGTATGATACAATACAGTGCGATTAAATTTACAATAGACAGTGATCCGCTGCAACTACCAGCAACTTCACTCGAAAATGCATGGCAGAGAGAAAATTTTACAGATTAAAATACGTCGTCATTTTGTTTGTACCGCAAGCGCTCCGAAATTGGTCACTTCTGTTGTAAATTGTTGAAAATCTCATTGTAAGTACCTTTGTTTCTAATAGTGGATTGGGTACACACCACGGGCCAACGAACGCCAACGAAATCTCTCTGTCTCAATAAAAATAAGGAAGTAGAAAGAGAGGGGGGGGTGTCGTTTGTTGGCCCGGTGTGTACCCAGCATAATAATAACAATGGTGTACGGATAAATCGAATAGAAACATTCGACAACAGTTTCAAACAAACGAGGTAACTTTGAAGCCTTGCTTCTCCGCCAGCAGGGATAGATCGAGCTGTGATCTGATTATGGCTATCCAGGGAGTAAATGGAGGGATCCAAATCGCTATACACACCCAACTGATCTAATCAGCATTCTGAGCTGTTTGGATATATTAAAAAACTGCAAAAATAGCATTGAAATCCTAAAATTGAAAACTGTGATCCTTAGGTACATATAGCTCTTAGAATGCTGATCAGATCAGTTGGGTGTGTATGTGTGTACTTCACTCTCTGGATAGCTATAAACAGATCACAGTTCGATCAATCCCTCCCTCCAAACTTACATCGTTTGTATGAAAATCAACTGGCAATTGTACCGGTTTCTACCTAATCTCCTATTCATTGTGTTATTCGCGTGTAATTTTTTGCTTACCTGGTCTAAATGTGTTTCGGGAGTATCAGAGTCATCTTTGCCTTTAAGAAAGACCATGGCTTTGAAAGCAAACCAATTGCTATCTTGAGGAGGGCCAGATAAATGCTGTTGCTGTTTATCTATCAACTTCTTTAATTCAGTGTTAAAGTATGTACGCAAGTTTCTGAATTTTCTTTTTGCTTCGACTTGGGATATCTGAAACTCCAGTGCTAAAGCCGTCCACTCTTCTTTTTTCAAATAACGATTTTTGTATTCGGTACTCTTGGAATCCCACAAACAAACACGCGAGCGAACCGCGTCAATGAATTTAATTATTTTTTCGTTACTCCAACAAGGCGACGTCATCTTTCGAAACGATCTAGATTTCCCGCCCTTTTCTCTCCTAGAAAATACTTAGTTTTCATTTACATTTTTTCTTTTTGTTTCTACTCAGATCAGCACATCAATTGTTTGTTGCACTGGCGAACTGGCTTAGGATATTGCACAAGGTCCACTCGAATTTGCAATCGAACAGTTATTTTATACGGAAATTGCCCAATATTTTCCAGGCAATACGTAACTAAACTAAGCAATCACTAAGCAATATTGACGTCAGCTTAATTGCGCATGCAGTGTTTCCACCTACATGACCAAAATCACCCACCCAATCTTTGTAAAACGAATGGCCTGCTGATTAATGTAAACAAGAAACAACCACCAGCCTCTAATCATAATCAGCGGTGGAACAATTTTCTAGATTAAGCCGCGATTACATTAATCTATATAGTGTCTAATTTAGGAACCAATTTAAGGCTGCCGCCACCCGTACGTGACAATAAAGTTCGAGGAAATTAATCTACGGGCGTTTTGAACGCCGTCATTCTCCTCAATATTTATTTTCATAATTTTAGTCTGTCCCCGTGTGCAGTGACGAGATTAGAACAATATTTTCTAGCCTGTCTTTTATTTTAATGGAGTGCTTTTACGAAGAGTGGCACTTTTAGTACTTTGTCATAGCAACTTAAAAATTTTGCGATAGCGTCACTCGGGTCGGGAAAGAAAGGTCTACACACATTTTAGGAAGGAAAATGTTGGATTAAAGAAACTCACACATCCATCCTACATACATACATGAACCATGAACACAATACACTCCTAGTTTGGACGTCATGAAAAAAACAGGATTGATGTGCTTAAGTACATTTATTTTCGCTACCTAACTTATATTAACTATTTACTTATTTCAAATATAGGTCATTATTATTACAACTAAGTTTATAATAACATTTACTTAGAATTATCTTTACAATTACTCAAACTTTTTAATTTATCTTAAAAGCAAATTATTTTTTTAGCATCAACTATTTTTAATGAAACGGGGAATTTAGATTAAAATGTTTACAGTTAAAATGGATAACATGAAAACCGACAGCCTTAGGTATGGACGTGAAATTGACAACATTTTTAGTTATACGCATTTTTCGGATTGTTAATAGTGGAGTCTGTGTGGCGAATGATAATATCCTGCAAAGCCATGTTGGGTGTGATGAAGTCTTCGATGCGGGTGGCGGTGCGCGAGGGTCGGTCGAAGGGGAAGCCCATGTCGCGCCTGTCTGGGTACAGCCGGTCGCGCAGGCCGCAGAAGCTGGAGGCCTCTTTGCATGACAACTCGCGTCTCACATTAGCTTGTTCAACCTAATCGAACATTTTTAAAGTTAGTTTACCTTCCTCATACCCAATAATAACCAACGGCCTTTTAACACAGTTTCATTCAGTGCCGGCGTTAGGGGGGGGCGCGATGGGGCGACGGCCCAGGGCGCCAAATTTGGGGGGGCGATTAGTGGAGGTGGGATACTTCCCCCACCAAACTAGAACGCGTGGTGGATGGTGGGGATAGCTAAGCGTTCGATGGAAGATGGAATATAGAATTCTTAATACACGTTCACATTGGTTCAGAAAAAAATTAATATTCGATTTTGATTTCTTTAAGTGGGCGCCAAAATATTCTTGCCCAGGATGTCAGTCCCTCTAACGCCGGCACTGGTTTTATTTAAATTTTCGCTAAAACCACTCGTCGCCTTAATGATGACGACGTTGCTCTAGTTTAAACTATGTCTTGAAGCTTGAAAGTACTAAACTTTTGGACCCTAGATAGATACATAGATAACTACTCGCAGAATTTGAACTTCCATTTGCCGAAGTCTCAATTTTGAAGATCATCGCCTTAACACGATATGTGACGTTAAATAAAATAGTTTCCTTACCCTATCGAGGTCATAGTTGGATAACATTACAAACAGCGTGAACTGCATGCCGGCCTCAGTCCCTTTAGGCAGCAGCATGTGCTGCGGCCACCCGCACCCGCAGAAGTTAAACTCCAAATTGCGCAGGTCTCGCCGATCGTCGCCCTCCACCGGCGCAGACAGGTTACGGAACGTCTGCTCAAACGGAATCGTCACCGACGACTCCGTGGATTGGCGCACTATCGTGTTTTGTCCGGGTGTCACTGAAACAAAAGCCATTTAACTAAGTACGAGATTCGAAAGTCCAGCCGCGAAGTGGTGTAACCTCACGAGAACCCTCATACGCCTTTACACGAGACGAGACTGAATGCCAGACAGTGTGGCTTTTTGAGCTCTTACCCGGCTTAATTTGACTGCATCCGGCTCGTCCGGCTTTTGTCAGGCTTTTATATCCATCGTCTCGCCCGTACCACATACATTACACACACCTCACACTAAGCGTGCGGCACAAAATATGTAAAATATTTAAGAATCCCTTTTTTCATAAAGATGTGGGCAGAGTGTGTAGTACAGGGTATAAAATAAATAACACTTACACTCGTGAACAAACTTGTCCATCTCAATGAACAATTTGCGTTGGTCGGAGAGCTGCCATACGCGGTTGCCATCGTCGAACTTGGGAGCCATGAAGATCCGCACTGTGGTCCTGCGGGCGCTCCCTCTGTTGTTCACGTTGATACTGAAAACATGATTGTTATTGTCATTAAATAAATCAACGATCGTTTACAACAATTCACTTAATCTCAAGTCAATGTGCCCAAAAAAGGAACGAGCTTAGGAGGAGGACGTTACACGTGTTGAAAGCTTTCATACTGAACTGACTTTGCATTATGTAGGGACTTATTCTGTGCTTTTGCCTACAACTTCATTACAGTGGAATTTCATAACCGAATACCGCTATAGAATTAAAAGGCAATGGTACTGGTATATAATATTAATAGCGTTATCTTATAACGGTTTCTTGATTTCTGGACGCAATTGTTTTCGTTGTTTCAAAACATCTTTACCCAGCCAAGACAACCAATTTGTTTGAAAATAATAAAAAATATTAATGACGTGTAATCAAAGAAGCTGCCGGTGCGCGGCGATTTAGCTAGCAAAGTATATACGTTAAGTCAACTCAGTAGGTTCGAGGGTCCGACGCCTGGGGGGTGAATGATAACCGGCCTCTTGTCCCGGTTAGGGAGACTGATCACCTTTCAGCCTCACAAATAGTACGGAAATCTCGCCCCTTTATTAATAAACGAAGATTTAGTTTACACCTAGTTTAACCAAAAAGTTTGCTTAGGAATATGACGCTTTAAGACCTTTAACATAAGGAGTAATATGGAGTAAACTTACACTTCGTTTGCGCGAGTCCGACACGCTCTTGATCGGATTTTTTTAATATTTTAAGTATGTAGATAAATAAATGTTACTTGCACATAACGGAAGGGTAGATGGTTGAGATGCGTAAAGCGCGCATATACCGGCCCCCTGTTGGAGAAGTCGAGTCCCCTGGACAGGTTCACGTCGCTGGCCATCCAGTAGGTGTTCAGCTCGTTCTGTCGCCCGACCGCCATGTTGGGCAGCACGCTGATGCCCGCCACTTGCACGCCAGGGTTGGATAGCTACACAATTAAACATAGCTATTCATACATACTTAATACTAATAAGTATTTATATTAGAGGCGAAGTAATTTTTTTCACTTAGATCTAAACCGGGTCTCCAGCGAATGTTTTTTGAAAATATTCAACAATAACATGTTAACCACGGACCTGTCAACATTCAAAAAAATTTTGTTTAAAAAAAATTCTTTCTCAAACGGCTTTAGTTAAAAATAATTTGCTAGTTTATCCCCCTATACACATGTAATAACTTACTTCAGAAGTAGTGTACGCACGAACGTTGGCAGACTCCTTATATTTCTGGAAGAGGTCGTCAATGAAAGCGTGCCAGCGATAGAAGAACGGATCCCGCATGGTTGTAGCTTCGTCTGCCATCACGCTGAATGATTCCTAAAATCAAAGTACATTGAATTTCTTACCTAACTTGTACACACTATTATTTATTCTATGTCTAAATCCAGGAACCTGACTACTATCAGACTCCAAAATGACCCCTCCTTAGGCCTGACTGACGTGGTGATATCGTCCGCCTACCTGCCGGGCGACGCGGAAATTCCCACTCCTGAGCTGGCCGCGCTGGTTCAACACTGCGAACGCGAGGGACTAGAGCTGATCATATCAGCTGACTCCAACGCACACCATGTGCTATGGGGCAGCAAGGAAAACAACACGCGAGGTGAGGAATTCGTTTCTTTTTTACTCGCGACTAACATGAACATAATCAACAGGGGCTCGCAACCGACTTTCGTAACATCACGAGCCCAGACAATCATTGACCTTACTTTAGCGAGTGAACACGCGTCGCATCACATTTCCGATTGGCATGTATCTGATGAGGCGTCATGTTCCGATCATCGCTGGGTCAAATACAACATAAATATGACTCTCACACCGCCTAAGCCCCGACGTAATCCACGCAAGATGGATAGACGTAAGTACGAGCTTTTGACCGCAGAGAAGCTAAAGTGTCTAGACACCCCTACAACTCACGCGGTAACAGCGGATATTGATAACCATGTTGATCGCATAACAACAATACTAAACACCAGCTTTGACGAAACTTGCCCACTTTCTATTCCCAGCTCCCAGCCAGGTAACAAACATCACTGGTGGGGACCTGATCTGGAGAAATTACGCCGAAAGGTGAGAAAGTTGTTCAACAAAGCAAAGAACTCTCGAGATGCGCAAGATTGGGACGCCTATAAGCAAGCCCAATACAACTACAGGAAGCGTATTCGCCTCAGGAAAAGAGAATGCTGGAGACGCTTCTGCACCAATATTGAAACAAACAGTGAGGCTAACAGAGTGAAAAACATTCTGTGCAGCGAACCAGTACATAATCTTGGTTTCCTGAAAAAGCCTGATGGAACTTACACCAAAACAGGTGAAGAGACCTCAGAACTGTTAATGACCACTCACTTCCCAGGGTGCCGCATAACGGAAAGTCGCACATGGGAAGGAAAAGATGAGAATCCACCAGCTGAAACCGACTGGATCACCGCCCACAAGGTTGTCAACCCGGAGAAAGTAAGATGGGCAATCAACAGCTTCCTTCCATTCAAATCAGCGGGACTAGATGGAGTTTTTCCAGGACTGATGAGGTGGAGCGACGGAGGTCTTATTGACCACCTCGTAGCCATCTACAGAAGCTGCCTGGCACACCGCTATATTCCTATGAAATGGAGGGAAGTCAGGGTAGTCTTCATACCTAAGCCCGGCAAAGGAGACTACACTCAACCTAAATCATTCAGACCAATTAGCCTCACATCATTCCTTTTAAAGGTTTTAGAGAGACTAATAGACAAGGAGATAAGGAGCACTGCATTAGTCAGGAACCCCCTAAATCCAAACCAACACGCCTACTCTGCAGGCAAATCAACAGAGTCTGCCCTACATAAGGTGGTTTCCTACATAGAAGGCAATCTCAAACACAAAATATCTACACTAGGCACCTTCATCGACATTGAAGGAGCCTTTGACAAAACCAATTTTACCAGCATAAGCCAGGCCCTGTCCAAACATGGTGTGGATACCACTATTGCCGGGTGGATTGACAGCATGCTGAGAGACAGAGCCATACAATTTACTGTGAATGGCACCACCAGAGGCGTAGTAGCTAAAGGATGTCCCCAAGGAGGAGTCCTCTCACCGCTTCTATGGAACATAGTGGTCAACGAGCTGATTACGTGGCTCAACGACCGCAACTTCCTCACAGTAGGCTATGCAGACGACCTGACCATACTCATCAGCGGACGAGTTGAGAGTGTGATTTGTGACCAAATGAGGTCCGCACTGAAGGTCGTCGAACAGTGGTGCACTAAACACAACCTAACAGTGAACCCAGCAAAGACTGAGCTAATCATGTTCACAAACAAACGAAGTCTAGGAAATCTTAAACTCCCTAAACTTTTTAATACCAGTCTGTCCCTTAGCAAGGAAGTCAAGTATCTAGGTGTGATACTAGACAGCAAACTTCTCTGGAATAGACATCTCGAAGGAAAACTAAACAAAGCCACCATCATCTTCTGCCAATGTAAAAGGCTACTCGGCAAAAGGTGGGGACTATCACCGAAAATAACGATGTGGCTATATAAAACTGTTATACGTCCCATAATCACATACGGAGCTGTTGCCTGGTGGTCCAAAACAGAGCAAAGCACCGTCATCAACAAGCTGCAGCAATTCCAAAGATTGGCATGCTCTGCTATAACCGGCTGCATGCGAACTACCCCCACAGCCGCCCTAGAAGTAGCTCTGGATCTAACACCGTTGGACCTGTTTATACAACAAGAAGCCTCCATGGCTGCTATAAGGCTTAAACACTTAGGACTGTGGTACAACCGAGAGGGTCCTCACTCCATATTGTGGAATAACTTAGTGAAACATGAGTCACTAATCGCTGCCCCATGCGACAGGATCCCCAAGCAATATATTTTCCTAAAGAAATACCAAATCCAGTTATTTGAAAGCGACCGAGATTACTCTGGCATACATGAAGTCCGAATCTATACGGACGGTTCCAAAATGGGGACTGGAACTGGAGCTGGAGTATTCTCTCAAGACCTAAATATCAAAATATCACTAGCGCTAGGCCAACACAGTTCGATATTTCAATGCGAATGTGTTGCTATAATAAACGCCGCTATTACGGCCCTGTCTAGAGGTGTGAAGGGACTAAACATCCGCATACTGACTGATAGCATGGCCGTCCTAACAGCACTGGAAGCCAGCACGATCAACTCCAGTATCGTCTTCGAATGCCACCAAGTTTTGGACCGCTTGGCATCCAACAACGGAGTAATCCTACAATGGATTAAAGGGCATAGTGGATCACACGGGAACGATGCCGCCGATGAGCTGGCTAGAATAGGATCTTCCACAACAGTGGCAGGACCCATACCCATTCTGCCACTCCCGTTCAGCCAACTACGCTCATGGGTAGGACAACGAACTCGTGCTGCACACAATACTCGTTGGGTAGATCTAACAAGCTGTAGACAGTCTAAGATTGCGATGACTGCAGTTTCGCCGCGTGTGACCCGCAGGCTGCTCAGCCTCAATCGTCCAGACCTCCGGATAGTTGTAGGTACACTTACAGGTCACCTAGCTTTAAACCGACAACTATTCATCATGAATGCGACAGACAGTCCTCTATGCAGGGGATGCCTGGAAGCAGAGGAAACAGCCGCCCACGTGATCCTGGAGTGCGTGGGGCTGGCCACACAACGGGCAGAAATCCTCACAGAGGTGAGGTCGCTCCTAGAAGCCTGTGAACGTCCCAGGAGGCTTCTGCGCTTCTGGAAGGAGCTGGGATGGCTCGATTAGCCATACCGATGCTATGAGGTTTCACGCATAACGGACCAAATTGGTCTAAATGCGGAGAAAAGTGCCCACCACCAATACCAATACCAAATCTATGTCTAAATCACAGAATATATACTTAGGGACTAAATGGAGTTTGATAACTAAAACATTGCTCTGACAACTGCAATTCTATTAAAATTGCAAGCGTGTTTGTTCATCTTAACTAAAACTAAGATTACTAAATAAATACTCTTAACAGAGTCTACTGAAAAACTTTTAACTTCATGCAGTAAAATCATAAGTATTACAAGAATATTTTATGATGTAATTTCTTTAGTATAAAAGACTTCAACGCGTGTCCCAACATTCTTCTTTTCACCAAAAGGCGACGACATACAAAGACAGAGAAAAAAGCAACCCTTGACGAGGATTATTAAAAGTTCTCCCGATTCTTTGACAACAAGTGTTTTGTAACAACCTAGGTAGAGGTATGCTACTTAGTTAGACTGAATACCTAAATTATTTGGATTTTTTTAATATTTACCTACCTACTTGATTTGTTTTTCAACGGCTGACTTAACTTACCAGGTAGAGATGATTAGGATCATGGATGTAAGAAGTGAAGTTATGACCATTATTATGCAGAGCACCGTACAAATCAGGATTGACTGACAGTACGCTGGCTTCTACCAAGTTGCCCAGCATGTTTATATTCAGTGGCGTCCTGGTGCCATTTGGCTGGAATAAAAGGCATTGTTATGAGATTGTTTATAGCAAATATTAAATAGAAATGCTTATCAATCTATTGCTGTAGTATCACACCACGCCTTGTGGCGTCTAGCAGAAGGAGCGATTAGGTAGCAGAGTTTTACGGTGAAAACGGTCCAACACTACGATATCCAACCTGCCTGGAGTGGAGATTGTAGATTATCCCTAACATAGTACCTACATCTTGCAATGGACTAAGTATAAATAAATGGGCTTAAATGCTATTATAGCTTCTGCTCGCGACTTCGTCATACGGTCTTAGAATAGAATCATACATACAATTATGTTAATATCCAGTATATAAGTTAGAATTTTCTGTGTACCAAAGTTTCATCCAAAACCAATCCAAAGCCGACGTTGTGAAACAAACTTGCATATTTATAATAGGTATTTCCCTTTTATTAACCGACTTCAAAAAAAGGAGGAGGTTATCACGGTATCACGACGGTTTTTTTTATAATAGATTAACACAAAATACTTAATAGTAAAGTGTATTAGTAGGATGATGAGACTGATGTGATGATGGTGTATCATACCAAGACAGCGTGACCGGTGGCGATAGCGTCTTCCACGTTCCTCCTCCAGCGTTCCATGTCAGACACAGTGATGTTGACTCCATCAACAGGGCGGTTCATGTCCTGCCACCTCATGTTGGCTTGCCGCGGGGGCCATCCGCGCGAAGACGTCAGGCTGTCGAGCTTCGGGAAGTACGCCTCGGGGATTGGCTCGCGCCAATTGCTGAACTTTTTCACTCGCTTCAGGGAGTTGCAGAGTCGCTCGCAGTTATACCTATGGTAAAAAGTTTAATTTTATCATGGTGTCACATTCACATGCGTGTCAACAATAATTACGTAGTACCTACGCACCTTTTCCACCTAACGGATCCATATTCAGGAACACTAATGTGTTCCTGAATAACGTCGCCAGTAGATTGAAATTTGAAACACTGAACACTGAACTGTTTTCGGCATTGACATGGGGTAGCCTATGGTAAGATAGGTTGTTTGTATTTGATAAGTAGAGCTTAGGTACTTAGGTTCTTACCCCACTTCGGCGTGACCAAATTTTTTAACATCTATCCAGAGATAAATTAGGACTTGGTCGGATTCGCAAAAGGTCGGATTCTCATTTCGCATAAAATTATTTTAATTTAGATGAATTAAAAACCGCTCGCACTACCTGGCAATAATTTGCTGATGCATATAGTAAAAGAGTTCCCCACGGCGATCTTTGTTGACGAGTTGCATGTTTCCACTGGTGGCCCTGAACGGGTAGATCAGGTGCCAGTGCCAGTGGTGGAGATTGACGCCAATGTCCTCGCGGAAGTACGCCAGGCGGTGCTCTATCTCCAGGTTGGATGCGGTGAAGTTCCGAGGAATTATAACGGGTGGCCGCTGAAATTAACGAGTTGGTAAGTAATATAATAGTAGGCTAGATTAAGTGTTTAAGTGCTTTTAATGTCAAAAACTCCGTTTGGCGTTTTTTCGTATTTTTACATAGTTAAAGGTATTTTTGACATTATCCGAGGTAAGTACCCACCCTTTCTCCCTTGGGGACAATGCCAGCCGTCTGACGCGCTTGTGAAAAAACGGTAGAGTCCATAAACTTCGAAGGAAATATCTCCGCAAAATTTGGTATTTCCACACCTTTTGTATCATTTCTGGAAAAATATAAATAAAGTCTGAAAACATACGTAACGGACAAGAAGTGATTTTGTTTTTTTTTTGTTATATGCTTCGATAGAATTAAATAAATAAATATTCTGTCAATTTTGACAATCACTTGGCCCTGCAAAGATAAAAACCATGGTCCATAATTTAAAAAAAAACGAATAGATACATACCTAAACAAGGGAAACAAATGCAAATCATAACACAATTTCTATGCCCATTCGAAACCGGGAATTGGCTCAAGAGGTAAGATCGTGCTGTCACTGGTCGTACGTACCAACCATAATGGTACCAACGCTACCACCCATTGGTGGGTGGACCCGGTGGGTGCACGGGTCGCGAGGGCAAAGAATATTCATCCATGTCCTAAACACAACCTACCACGTGTAGTCACAGAGTAGGTAGGTACCTGTGCAGCAGAGCTACAGAATAGCAGTAGTTAAAAAGTTGTGGATTGAGGTTCCCGCGTGCGTACACGCACGTTGACAGGAAGTCTTGCAGCTCGTTAGCGGGCACCGCTACAAAAGAACAAAAAACAAACTCTTAGTGAAAATATTCAATTAAGTAGTAGAAATAGTTTAACGTAGGTACATAGTTAGGTACTGGGGTTATTTTTAGTCACTGGGTCAAAAATGTTACTAAACCGAATTTCCCAATTTTTTACAGCAAGATGTTTTTGCACTTGTTGCACCATGTTCCATCGATGGAGTATTCCAGTAGTGTTGAGTCTGATATAGGGTGATCATGAAAACCTGAACATCCTTAGATTCTAGATCAACAAGAGATCAGAGTTCAGACACAACACTACTAAAAACTAGCATTGTGTGATGCGGTATCTTTCTTCTATTGGAACAGTTCCGAAAAGATGATTATTGTCATGTCTCGTCTCACCCATAAGTCTGTCGACGACTTCATCGACCATAGCTTGGTGCCTGGGCAGAAACAGCGAGAAGTCGGAGTCCACGGGCAGCTGCGAGGCCAGAGGGAAGTGCGGCTTCACTGACAACGATTTGAGCGGGATCCTCTGACCCACGTCGGGGTCCTCGCCAAACCGATTGTTCAACGCCAACCCATCCTGGGCGTAAGCCTCTGGCTGCAATGAGGGTAAGATAATTGCATCACTGTGAATGTAAATATAAATGTTTGATTAAGATTATTGTATCTAAGTACGCACAACAGCACGGTAAGTTAAACAGTTCAACTACGAAAACAGCTTTTATTACGTAAGGCATAAAGCCGGTCTCAAGGTCAACATGTATAGTCTGATGTGCCGCTGACTGTACCTACCTACTTATTTGAGATACCAGCAGCGCAATTTTTAACTAAATTGCGCTGCTGGTATAATCCGCGCGCGATTAAATGGGATGGGACCTTGTCAAAGTAAAACGAAAATGATAGTTAAGCAGTCAAGTAGCGTTTGCAAAAAATTCCGAATCTATTTAATAAAAATTAATTTAAAAAAGAAATAAAAGTTTTACCCCTTTTTCCACTCAATATTAATTAATCACTAAAATAATCACACAATAATATATAAATCTCGATTTTAAAATAAAACACAACTAGCATTATGCAAGCATCTACGCGAGTTTGCCGACGCTTATACGGCTGGCCGACGGACCGCCGCGTGAACGTCTCAGTTCCAAAAGGTAGCATCCCATTCTCATCGCGCACGGATTATATAGGTTTTGATTAGGTACCTACACGCTTTTTCCATTACCGCAATCCGCTAGAAGTTATTCATGAAAATTGTTTCAGCTGTTTATTACACAACAATGTAACAAAGTGTGTTACGCTGTCACGCCTTATGTTAAATCAACTTTCATGATAGTTTGAACTTTGTAAAATGACCTAGCCTATTATAATCTACTCCTGAAATTCCCACGGGAAACTAAATTCCACGCCAACGAAGTCGCGGAAAGCTTGGAAAATTTGTGCATACGTACCAATAATTCGTCATTTAGCTGGAACAACGCGTTATCTTCACCTTTTGGTATAATCAAAGGTTCATTGGGTCTATCAAATAGCAGTTCCAGACTTTTAAAGACGTCAGCCATTTTGAATTTAATTGATTTTATATTAATTACATATGTAAATTAAGACGGACCTATACTGTACATCACTGAAATTTTCAGTGAAGTTGACTGTTAAAGTTGCAGTTTATATAGGTACCTACGGTGTCGTGCGGTCTAGGGAAAATCCAAAAGCGAGTTGGGTGCAATACCACAAATATCCAACCGATAAAAAGGACTAATAAGATAACAATTTTTTAAACCGACCGACGACCGATTGAGGAAATGCTTACACATAACAATGTAAGTAGTACGTAGGTTACCTACTATCGCTCGAAAGGATTCAGTGGTTGGTTATGTATGACACAGCATAAGAACCGAAGGGCGTTGAGGGGCAGAGGTTCGAGAATGGTGACCGCACACCAGTAGCGTACTGTGGGTGGTCCTGGTCCAGTCAGTCCCCCTACAGGATAGACCGAAGATTTAGTGAAGGTCGCGGGGAACCCGACTCTGTGGTCTAGTGATTTAGGCATGGGTTCCGCGGTTTTGATTCCCAGGATGGTGGGTACGGTCACAGAAAAAATATTAATTATTCTGTGACTGTGTGAGGATAACTGAGGATAAGAATGGAATATCTATGGGTATGATTTTATCAATTACCTAATAAATGCATTTTCAGTGACCTAATAAATAATATTTGTTCCTAAAATAGTAGATCTGTCACTTAAATTAAATCACCAAATAATATAAAAACGCTTACCTAAATAATAATTAAGAATTACTTGGAAATAATATCAATCATCAAATAATTATATTGGGTTTCTAAATAATAAAAGTGTCACTAAAACTGAATCACCAAAAAATTAAAAATGTTTACCTAAAAAATATATTTGATCATTGAAAAAAATAATATTAATTTATTACATAATTCAAAAATTAATCATATTTTAAAAAAATATATTTAGCTTCGCTCGCTTCGCTCGCTCCGCTGCGAGTGGTCTAAACACTAACCTAACCTAACCTACCTAGTGCATTTAAAGTTTTTCTTTGTAGCTAAACTGGTTTATCCTATCGGGCTTAGGACAAACTAGTTTGGTCTAGGCTTTATCTGTTAATCCTATCGCGTTTAGGAAGATCTAGTTTAGCCTAGGCAAAACTAGTTTCGCAAGCAAGCGGTCAAGCTGATTGGTGAATTTTCATAGCCCGCCAATTTGACTCCGCCCCTACTTAGGAATTTTTCTATTAATTAAGTGACACATCTATTATTTTGATGATTGAACGATTTATAGGGTGATAGATTTACTATTTTAGGTACAAATATATTATTGCTGCCAGGGACTTACTTTTTAGAGGACAGATCTTATATTTAGGCTATAGAAAAAAGTGATCAAACTATAATTTAAGAGACATATTTACATTAATACGGTGATTTATACTTAGAGACAGTTTTGATAAATATGATGACTAATATATTTCTTGGGGATAGATATTATAATTAGGGTATTGCAGATTAGCGACACATCTAAACTTAGGTGACAGAAAATATTGTTCCCAATATCTATTGTGTCTCATTTTCCGGGCCTTCATGGTGTAGCGGCATCTACCTACGCCGCAAATAGCACGACACACGGCATAACAACAAGATTATTCATTGTGTTACTAGATGGCGCTTGTATCAAGAAACATGATCATTTAGTATGGAATAGCACCTTGCAGTATGGAAAAACCTACATCTCGCTAACGAAGTTCACTCAGCGACTTAGCGTATACTATAGAACTTCTAACCATCATCGGTTGGACCGCGGTCCCCGGGCTAATACCACCCAGCCCGGAGGAAGATCTTCCCTTTGACCTTCCTGCCCATGCCTAATAAGTAGTGGGTATTTATTATAGGTGGAAGGGACACGACACGACCCGAGGGTCTATCTATATTATAGCTTTAATGAACCCTACTCTACTCTACGCCTTGTACACACGACAGCACGTCAGGTTATACAATTAAACTGCGAAAACAGCTTTTATTACGTAGGGCATAAAGGCGGTCTCAAGGCAAACATGTATTATAGTCTGAGCTTTGCATCCCTGATGCTATTTAAAAAAATAAACCATGCATAGATAATAATGAAAATGCTTATCAATAGCTGTGCAGCCACTTGATTCATTTTGTGGTTTTCAATGTTGATACGAGTAGGTTTTCACAGAGTGTTTTATGAAAATTGTAATATAGTTTTGTGGCTTTTTAAATAAATTTGGTACCAAATTATTTAAATAATTTTACCTACATGGCATATCTTTTTAATAATACGTACATAGGTAGGTACAGGTTGGAGTTTTTTAACCGTACCTACATAAACTAAATACCTCAACGGTTAACTAGTAACTAGTTACCAGTTAACTCATAGTGTATTTGCTCAAAAGAGACATTTTTGTTCTAGCTTATCGATTGGTGCCATAAAAGTACAGGGCGCATTTTCTTGAATTACCTATTTGTCTATTCTATTTCCGGATTTCCCGGGTACCTACTTACTGCAAAAATGCCGCATTTAAAAATATGTGAAAACTGTTTTGCTTCTTTTTAAAAACGAATGAGTTGGTAGATCTCTTTTGGGAAAACTCAAGAACTTTATAATACACATAAAGATCTTCATAATTCTTTTTTAATAAGAGGTATACCATTAATTCCATGTAAGTAACCAGGTAGGTACGGTTTAAAAAAAATCTTAATTAAAACATTCGGAGACAAAATTTAGAAACTATAATAACACTCAGGGCGGAAGTAATTAATGAATTGCCTTCATCATAAAAGGTATCATACCGCAAATTATAAGTAAGTAGGTACGTACTGAATTAAAACTTTCTATCACTTAAAAGTTTCAAGTCTCTAGCTCATCGGGAAGCTAGTATAAAATTTCACATAAACAAACGAGGAAGCAACCTATTAAAAACGTGTTAAAAATGAACTTTTCTATATTGACTCAGGGCTGGGTGTTATTGACCATTGTCTCAGATTTTCATGACACAAGTGCTTTAGCTACTTGCCTCTGAAGAATAACTAAAGCTACTTACTTTGGAATCGGAGCATTAATGTTGTTGTAAAATATTTATTTTCGAAACTGCATACCATATTATTAACTTTCCATCACTACAAGATGGTCATACACACATCAGGGATTGCCAAACTATTTTGGGCAAGAGACCTCTTGTCCAAAATGAACTGATACCTCAGTTAGACCCTCAGCCAAATTACTTTAAAATCATATCAAATATCAAGTGTAAATTAATAAAATGATTAGTTTATATCGAAATCGGTTTCCCAGGGGTCGACATAAATGTCGACATAAATGTCGACCCCTGGGAAACCGATTTCGATATTTTCGAGGCCTACATCGATTCCCGGTAGGAGCAATATTTTGTGATTTCGTCGTTGTTTCTTTTTTCTATCTATCGGAGCTACTATAGACAGACTATTCTATAGTGTATCACCTTCTCCCAGTATCTATCTTTCATCATCATATCACATCATAATCAATATACTAAGTCGTTACCGCAAATTATATTAAAGCTTTCTGTTACGAAGCAATTTCCGGTAGCAACACAAGAGAATCTGTGAAGCCTTACCATGAGAATATTATTCTTATGGCCCTACTTTGCATTCCTGTAAAAGCTTTTAAAATTAAAAAGAAAAACCTCCTTCAAAAAACCTTAAAAAAATTGCTATAAAAAAACAGCTTCAAAAAGCAACAGCTCTAAAAAGCAAGAAATAAGAAATATAAAAAAAAACGGGTGGAGCCCCACCTGACTAGTGGTAATTAGTGGTATTATTAGTAATTAGTGGCGTAGGTACTTGAATAGTGGTAATTATGCAGATTTGAATATTATTTCTTGCTTTTTAGAGCTGTTGCTTTTTGAAGCTGTTTTTTTATAGCATTTTTTTTAAGGTTTTTTGAAGGAGGTTTTTCCTTTTAATTTTAAAAGCTTTTTTAGTTTTCACTTTTTTGTGGTAGGTATGTACAAGTAAATGTAAGCAATGATATAAATATATTTTATTCATATTTTCAACACTTTTCAATGGTACTCGTATAATACCTACTCCGAATAACTCAATTTCCACTTTTCGCGCTGTTAATTTTAGCAAGGGTCAGTCATTGGGTGGGTGACCAAAGTGTATTATAGCGAGCTCCTCCGTGCTTCAGAAGACACGTTAAGCCGTTAGTCCCAGCTACATTTGCACTCATTAACACCCACCAATCCGCATTGGGCCCGCGCGGTGGGTTATGGTCCATCCTATTCATTAGCTAAGGCTTGTATTCCAGCCCCAACAGTGACACTAAAAATGGCTGATGCGAAACCTTTCAATACCGTAGAGTAATCAGTAATACACTATCCAATTTGATTTTGAAGAGTTCTCTTGAGTATCTTCGAAGTCCAAGGTCCAATGTACAGGAAATTTTAATGAAAACACCCTTAAAGTATCCCCTTTCTAACAAAACAAGAATTATCTCAATCGGTTTATAAAAAAAGAAGTTATGTCTGAAGATCCGTTGAAACTCGTGCAAAAGTAACCTAAAAAATTACAGTATTTTCAGGATTACTCGAAAACCACTGAACCAATTTAAAATTTTCAAAAAATGGGACCAACTGGGGAACAAACCTAATAAAGTGGCGTTTGAATCATGTCAATCGGTTCAGCCGTTCTCGAGTAATCGGTGGACATACATAAAAATAAAAAAAAATAAAAACAAATAAACAGACGAACATAGAACCTCCTCCTTTTTTTGAAGTCGGTTAAAAAAGCAATTCTAGTAAGGGTAATGTTAAAGTAATTGTCTCGCCAATTAATGCTTGGCATTAGGTATTCTGTAGCAGGGTTGCAACTATACCGGAACAAGCGTAACTTGGTAGCTAGCTGTTTCCGAAGCTGTATACCTACACAGTTTGTGTTTTATTTGGGTCGCCTACCTAGACACACCGAATCTCGTTGAACTTGCCTCGGTCGGGTAGCGGGCGGTAGCGGGCGGGCCCCTAGCTGGCTGGCCGTTGACCGGGCTACACGCTTACGCCGCCATGCCACTCCAACTGTACTTACCTATGTATCTGGCTCGTAAACATATATGTATTAAAAAACCCACATTTTAATTTACTACTATTAGGGGCTATTGTCATTATTTTTATAAAAAGCTGAGGAAATGTTACTTACTTAATAATATACCTATTCCGTTAAAAATATTTTTGCAGCCTGAAAAAATATACATTTATTTATTTCTGGGTCCTATTGGTGCCTGCTGAAAGCAATTTAATAGATACTTGACAGTGTTTTAAAACACCGGCTAACATCGAATATGTATGCAGTGATCAAGCTATTATTAAAAGCTGGTGTTATTGCAGCGAGTGGCTACGCCCAATAAAGGGCCTTACCGAACTCATAAACATTATTATTGAAGTAGAGAAAATGAGATGCCGCTATACGTTGCATATAGCAGCATCCCACTTTCCCAATATTTCCCCCAGTAGTACATTTAGGAAAGGGCACACGCGCACTCTTAAAAACTTATTTCAGGTTATTCCGCAGGTCTATCTATATAGCTAGTCATTTATGTCTGAAACACGACCGACGACGGGTCGATAGGTAGGAGGTACTATGAAGATGGACTATCGATCCACTCACTCCCAGAAGTTTAATATCTTAACTTACAAGTAAATTGAGTGTAAGTTGTAAGTTTTGCAGTTTTCATGACACTTTATAATAAGAGACTAATGAGATGACCTATTTATTCTGATAGGAGTCTTCAGCTTGCTTACATTGTAGACTGAGAATAACATTTGTTACAGTAGGGAGGTACGTACGTATCGCAACTACGGATGCTAATGAAATTCTGCTTATAATTATTAAACATCAAATCTGCTTATCTACTGCGGCGCAGCAAAACACCTATTAACCTTTATTTATTAATGGTAAATAAAGTATTAAAAATTATAGTTTTTCGCTCAGTATCCTCCATCTATGTTTGTGTTCATCATACCAATAAAAACGTGTTTTCCAACTGCATTTCGGAAGCAAATTAAAAGTCGCCATATTCAGTTACAGTGGTCTTTTTTTATTAAATAAAAAAAATACATCATTTTCAGTTCTATAAGTACATACATTCAACAATTTCAGTAAACTTTTACCAAATCAACATGCTAGTTTGTTGACCTGAGATCAGAAATAAATAAGATTGGGGTGAAATTAGCTTTTTCATTCCAAGAAACTGTCTGCTAGTATTGGGGGAGGTGATGGAAAATGGTACATTTCACTTAAAACAATACACTTAAAATTATATTAAAGTCTATGATTTAACTTAATCCCTTAAGTAATCTATCATAATCATGATTTATTATACATTCATAATGGAAAGTTTCTACGTAAATTAAATTTTTACAATAATTCTGAAACAGTAGACCAACTATGTTTAAATAAAAATAGGCAGACAATTAATAATTCAAATTACAATCACATGTAGCAGTTTCAAGAAGAAATAGCGTTAACTTTCATACTAAGATAAGAAATCCTGTTAACTTGTTCTTTCACACTTTTTCTTTCATTCTATAAACACAGTGAGAATACAGATTCATATTAATTTATTTATTTTTCATTTGTGACAATTAGACATAAATATAGGCATCACCGGCAGAAGTCATAAATACAAGAAGTGGTGAGGATCATCCTACACTGTAAACTCACAAAGTACACAATTTGTAGGATATCTATATTGTAATCATTTATACACTGAATTTACATCATATAAGTTATACTGTAATTTGTTTATTTATTAAAAATAACATTCACACTTACTTCATTAACTAAATTGTCACTATATCTCAGTATTCCAACATCAATAGTTTTAAATATGAATGTATAGCTTATAATTATTTACACAATACTGCTCAAGTCGCGGAAGTGCGGTACTGGTAAAGCAGTCTTGATGTGGTCGACGCGCGCGGCACACTCCCTCAATGTTAACGTTATTTACCTTTTGCTGTGATCGTAAGGGAGGATTTTGCTGGTTGCGGTATTATAGTTATTTCGTCGCTAATCTTTAAAGGCTTTAGAAGGGAATTATCAGACTCCATAGGTTTGGGAGGAGTACTGGTCTTGTTTTTATCCATGACACGTTTCGCAACTACACTGTGAGCAGAGTATACGTGGTTCTCAAACTGTTTATACATACCGAAAGTCGCAGTGCATACTGTACACTTGTACGACAAATGGGCTGGCTTGAGGGTCATATTGTGATCTCTTGATACATGATTTAGCAGCTTCCATTGATAAACTCTACCACAAACGGGGCATCTTCCTGCATCTTTACCTTTGTTTGCTGCTTCTTGCATAGAGCTGGTCACCAAACCATGTGAGCCTAACAGATGTCTCTCAAGACCTTGATCAGTGAAGAATCTAAACTGACATTTCTGGCAGTTTAGAGGAGGTCTGTTGTAGATCATTTTAGGATGTATTTTAACTTTGTGAATCCATTGCATATGGTTTCTTAATTGTTCCAAATCTTTGATATATCCATCACAAATTTCACAGATCACAAATGTAGCCTTGGAATTTTGGGAGGACTGTGAAGATGAAGGTTGGGGAGCACGAGGTAATGGTGTAATCGATATTTTGGGAGTGGCATTATTGGCAGCCTGATTATTTTGAATTATAGGGTAATTTGAAATAGTAGTTCCAGTTGGAGGAGTATTGTGCATAATCATAAGACCACTGCGAATGATGGGCACACCAGATACGGTAGAAGGGCGAGGAGGGCCCAGCGGCGGACGGCCGCGAGGCCTTCCCAACATAGGCATTCCTGACATAACATTTGATACAGTAAGTGGTGGTCGACCCAAGTTATTCATACCCACTTGAGAACGGTTAAAGTTAGTCTGGTAAGGACTTACCATATTATTTCTGGCTCTTGTTAACTTTGGTATCTTTGCTGGGGGCTCCCATTCAAGAGGAGGGCCAAGGTTGAACTCGGGCTTGAACTTTTTCGCACAAGCAATAAGATGCCTTGCCAGTTTGGTTTTGCTATTATCTTCAAAATGACAATTTGCACACTGTTGATAAGCAGGGGCTCGTTCTAGCCGGCCCCGTATATTGTGCTCTGCTTCCATATGAAATAAGATATCATGAGGGCTACGAATTTCAAAAGCACATGTATTACATTTATAAATATTATTGCGCATATGAGGAGCTTCCAAATGATGAGCCATTACCAACATTGACTCCGTCTTAAAACTGCAAAACTCACATCGCTTTTGTTTCAGAGCGTACGGAGCATTCATTCTCTTGCTGAACTCTAAGTTCTGTGTTAGAGAGGCAATAGCACCCTCTGTGGCGCGAGTACTGCGTCCAGATTTCTTTTCTTTATATAATTTACGATTTTGTTGCTTAAGCAGGTCAGTTTGGACAAACTCCTGAACTAAATTTAAGCCTATATTTATAAAAAATTGTCCTAAGGAACAATCAAAGTAACTGTCTGATTTTCCTGATGATAAACCTTTAGCAATCAAACTAATGGGATCCTTGATCTCTTCAATAGAGTCATCCTTGTCTTTGATTATCTGGACACCATCATCGTCACTGGCGGCATCTTCATCCGAATCAGTAGATGACTCACCATCCCAGGAATCATCATCCTCATCTATAGCTCCCCTGCGCCGCCTTTTTTCAGACTTCTTTTCTTTAGGTATTTCTTCGTCAGCACTTTTAACTTCCTTTTCACTCTCATCTTCCTCTGGCACTTCCTCACCCCTTTCAATTCTCTCCTTCTTTTCCTTTTCCTTTCGCTCTTTATCAGCTTTTTCCTTTTCCAATTTTTCTTGTTCTTCCTTTATCTTGAGTTCTTCTAGTTCCTTTCCTAACTTATCAACAAACTCTCTAAAAGGTTTTACAGATGGTTTTTCATATACATAAGGAACTATGAAAGACGGTGCTTCAACAACAAACATGTCATCTGTTAAAGATGGCAAGATATTAGGCTGTGGCTGAGGTGTTTGAGCACTATTTTGGGAGGATGCATTTTGAGTACTTTTGCTACTAACTGGAGTGATTGTTGTACCCCGAGCAGCAATACTTTGACATAAGTTCTGAGCTTCCATAGAACTAGTTGGTGTATTAGTTTTACTTTGAATTGGTGTGGGGCCTTTTCCTGACAGTATGGAATTTGTGTCTATAATGACAACCGTAGGCTCTTTATTTTGGTCACCGTTTGATTTAGCTTGTTTTGTTGCCAAGTCAGCCAAGCCTTTGGTGTCACTCACTACTATGGGTTTATTCTTACTCTGATTCTGGTTAAGTGGGTCTTCCATAGACACTTCTTCTACATCAGATTCCTCCTCACCATTCTCAAGTTGCTCTTCCATCTTTTTTTCTTCAATCGCCTTGTGACTCTGTTGTGAGCCGTCAGAACTGTCATTACTATCTGTACTGGAATTAGAGGAATCATCATCATTTGACTCTCCCCCATCATCATCATCATCACTGGTGATTTCATGGACTTCTGGACTGGGTGAACCTCCATTTTGACTCTGTGGTTCATTTTCATTTTCATTTTCAGAGTCACTACTGTCATCCTTTGGTTGGCTTCCTTGAGATGTGTCATCATCACCTTCAGTTCGCTCATCTGTGAAACCAAGATACAGAAAAAATATAATAAACTACAGTAAAAATGTGTAAATACAGTGCAGTTCTAAAAAGTAACAACATTAAAGTTCAGTGTTGTTCTAATTGAAGTTTATAGTTGAAACTCATTATTCTGAACATAGGAATCAGAGCCAGGTTAGGTTGACAGTGAGCGGCGTCCTGCGCCCAAGAGGACGCTAAGATCTCCAGAAAAAATAAGCAAGTGAAGTAACCTAAACGCGGCGTAACGATACATTTATCGGTCATCTTTTACCAGTAATTCCTGGTTTATGAATTGATTATATGAAAAAAATATTTCATTTGTCATATAGCGTCATTATATCATGTGGTGAGTGGACCGCCATATGGGATTCCATAGCTTTTCTCCGAAAACCCTGCTCAACCAGGTTTGATGGTAAACACATAATTTCAAGCCTTGGATTGTTTGAATAAACATTTAATAAGTATAAAGTATTACCTGTAGCAGTAGATATCGACATTATCTTGCAATTTCGTAGTCAAAAACCAAAAAATAGCACAATAGCACAGTAGCGGAAACCAAACCAAATCAAGCTGTCATTTAAAAGGTTCTTTGCGTGTCACGTTCTGAAAATGGGATGGCGGCCGTTGTCACCTGTTATAAGCACAGGATAAATTATTGAATTTTCTAGTGTAAGTAAAATATTGCTTAAATTGATAATATAATTATGGTATTTAAACACTTTGAATCAAAAATAAACACCGGCTAAAAAGAAAGAAAGAAATATTCTGGTTTTACTAAAGTAGACACAATAAAGAACTTTTACTTAAAAATGGTAGGAATGGGAGGGATCTCGGAGGGGGAAGGACGCGGTATTCCATATTGGAAAGATTGGAATAAAAAAAGCGGTAAATTTAAATTGAATTCCAAAATATTCCAAATGATCATTTTTGTAAATAAATACCACAGTATGTCAAAGATAAAATGTAAATACCTTCCCAATAATCCCATGAGTCACCACTTCACCAGTAGAATAAATAAATAAATAAATATAAATATTTGACAACATCACATACATTGCTCATTGCTCCTATTCCAAAGTAAATAGCTAAAGCTCTTGTATTATGGAAATCAAAGACAACGGTGGTATCACAAACACCCAGACCTGAGACAATATAGAAAAGATCATTTTCTAGTTTCTACATTGACCCAGCCGGGGATCGAACCCGGGACCTCAAGAGATGGTGATGCCTTGAAAACCGGAGTGCAAACCACTCGACCACGGAGATCGTCTCGAATATGCACCAGAAAGTATGAATACTGGTGCCTACTAGCAAAAAAAATCATATCCATTTGGAAAAACAATTAGGTAGGCCACGAACGCACCGACATAGGTGGCTTGCTTAGCGCCTAGCACGTAGTGATTACTTGCTCAGTGCGCCTAGCGCCTAGCTAGATAGTCACACAGCTGGCCGTACTGCGCGCTTGGCTTGGCGCCTTTCGTTCGTTATGCGGCCGGTTGCGAACATTAAAAAAATATATCCTTTCACTTCGCTACACGCTAGGTGACTCGCTAGGCTCTAGACGCTGCGGCCGATTGCGAACATTACAATGTTCGCAACCGGCCGACCGGTTACATGTAGACAGGATCGGCAGTAAGTCAGTTGGGTCAGTTGGCTGTGACACTGGCGATCGTTACTGTGGGACTGTGGTGACAATGAGCTCAATACAAAAATTTCACAACAAAACTGGCAGCGACTGCCCGAACGCGTCCATACAATGCCATACAATGCCCGAAAATAGTACGGCGGGCTAGTCAGCTGCACTGGCTTGCGAGCGAGAAGTGAGCACGAGACTGGGTTGAAACTAGTGTTTACACGAGCCCAGTAACAAGTCAGCGCTGGACTGAATTACTGTACTATTATGTTACTTGACCCCGTATAAACCAGGCATAATGAATTAATGTCCGGAGTCCACATCCGAAATTACATTTGTGTGTTCTCTCTCCACATAAAACCTGAAAGTTAAAAAAGTAAGTATAATGAATTGCCATCTCTTATACTTGAAAATTAGAACAACAATTCATATCTATTCATAACTAGCTCATGTAAATGCGCCTGGCGGTCATTTTTTTACTTCAAAAAATGACCGCCAGGCGCCTAGATCATTATCTTATTATAAATAATAATCAAATAATTAATACATGTATTAAATTACTAGTTAGAATTTTCTTGTAACATGTCATTTTTAATTGCGAATGACGTTGACGTGGATGTTAATGTGACAAGGTTCCTGCGCATTAGCATTAAGAATGATCTTCAAATCTAGAAACTTAAGATTTTGCAAAAAAAACTCTTCTACTGTAAAATGTACCCAACCAAACCAATGGTAGTTAGGACAAACAAGCACTGAGGCGACGAGGTGACTATCTAGGGCCTATTGTTTAGTTCAGTTAATTTTTAAGCAAGCCACCTTTGTCGGTGCGTACCTACGTGGAGTAGGTTGGGTACCCACTTAGGTTCGCGAACATATTATTGTTGCATTGCTGGATTTGCTGGTTCGCGGAAAATGGCGCACTGTTGCAGGTTCGCAGAGCGCGGAGGCTTTGATTTTTGTTTTGCTTTGATTTTTACTTCAGATTAGACCATCCAGCCAGCATTGGCATGGAAAAAACGCATAAGAAAAAGTTTTAAAACCTCAAAAATCAATAAAAATCATAACCCTCCGTCTTGCTTCGCCGTAGTAAAGTATTGTATTATATCTCAGACTATTAGTATGGTATGCTGGTGTAGGCTTAGAGCTTGCAGTACAAATTGTTTATTGTAGGAACTAAAGTAGCTTGGAGATGGAGACGCCACGTCAATTAATGCAGGGATGTCAAAGATTCGGCCCGCGGGCCACATCCGGC
The DNA here is from genome assembly GCA_963556745.1 of Catoptria pinella. Classification (NCBI taxonomy): domain Eukaryota; kingdom Metazoa; phylum Arthropoda; class Insecta; order Lepidoptera; family Crambidae; genus Catoptria; species Catoptria pinella. Next base: position 6,963,378 of record OY750779.1, read on the forward strand.
CCGCAAGCCATCTCAATATGGCTCGCGACCAGAATCTATATATTTATTTATTCTCAAGCTCAAGATAACTCCTTTTTGTTACCTTTGTATGAAAATCTAAGTACTTATACTAAATAAATAAATAAAGATTATAATTTAGTAAGCGTTTGAGTTTTTAATTTTGAGTCTGGCCCGCTAATGCACCCTAAATCTTATAAATGGCCCTTTAGAAAAATCAGTCTGACACCCCTGAATTAATGCACATCGGATATCACCTTTGTATCTATTATTCATGTTGAATACAATAAATAATAAAAAGCTGTACCAACATGAAAAAAGTTTATTTTACTTAATACTTTTGTAACAATACACACAATCTCATAGAATATAGTTTACATATCAATTACATTCTGTATAAATAAATATCCTTAACAATAATATAAAAAACTTAAAATTAGGCTTCATCTTCATCTAGTTCTTCAACAACTGCTTCTTTGAAGGGATCCACCATTAGTGCTTCATCTGGTTTTCTAATAACTCCAAACTTTTCAGCTGCATCTAAACATTTCTGAGCTAGTTCTTTAGTTTTTTCTTGCTCAGGGTCTTCAAGCTTTGTCAATGCCATCAAAATTTCCATCACATCTGTATCTATGATTTTTGCAGTAATATCTTTGTCATCTTTAATAATATTATATAACATGTAGGCACCTCTATACTGTATTTCCTTATCGGGATTAGCCAACAGGCACCTCAAAGTCTCGACCCAAGGTCCAACATCTAACAGCTTTCGGCAACAAACTTTGCTCACTGAAGTTAACACACATAGAGCACCAGCTGCTGCTTTCACTGTGTCAACATCTTCTTCTTGACAAGTGAGATACAAAAATTTAGTTTTATCATTATTTCCTTCAAAAGTTTTTATAACATCTTCAGACTGCAGCATGTTACAGATACACTGTGTAGCTGCTCGCTGCAGCATCATATGATCTTCAAACAGATAATGTTCAATCTTTGCCAAACCTCCTTCCTTTAGGATTCTATTCCTTGTAGTTTCATTCATGCCAGCCAAATTACAGAGTGCCATAAGAGCTTCAAAATTCTCTAAAGCTGTGCATTCTGGATGTAACAAAGCTAGCAGTGGTCTAACTACTTCTAAGTTTCTCTGTCCAGGAAAGGCCACTTCTGGATTAATAGTTATACCGATTCTAGCCAAGGCCTGTGCTGCTTGTTTTTTACCATTTTTTGTACCCTCTAATGACATTGGTAAAAGAACCTTAGTTCCTCCCTGTTGTACCACAATGCCTCTCAATTCAGGCAAATTGCAAATGGCATTAAAGACCCTAGCAATCAATTCTCTAGAATTGTGGCTTTCCGTTTTAGACAAAGCTACTAATCCTGATGTTACGCCAGCTTTAGCTAGAACAGTAATTCTTTTATTAATGAAGTCTGGGTCATCCAATTCATGTTGCTCAGGCACATGATGTTTAGCAAACTTAGCCAATTCCAACATTTCTGGCAAAACTTCCTGCTTTTCATAGGCATTACACAAATTTACCAATGTTGTGACAACTCCATAGAGACATGATTGGTCACCTGATCTAGCCAATTCAATGAGGGCTTGAATGGCAGCTTTGTCTTCAACTAACTTTTCCTTGACATCAGCATCTAATGTCAGATACGACAGCCCTTCAGCAGCCCACTTCCTGGTGTCATTGTCCTTAGCTGGATTGACTAAAAACTTTCTACAAGCATCAGCTAACTTTTTAGTGGACCCATCTGCAAAAGGTCGGATGGAAGCATCATCACCACCAAAGCTTCCTATTTTACAGAGACCCACTAAAGCTCTAACTCTGACAGCATCATCTTTGCATGTATACAGCTTCTTAAGGATATCAACACCTTTGTTGATGATTGACCTTGCTTTGTCCTTTTTAGATGCAGCTGCTACTAGACACTCACAAGCAACTTTTTGTTGAAGGGGATCATCAGTTTGAGCCATAACTAATATCATCTCTAGGATACCTTCTTTAGAGATAACATAATTTCCAACATCCAGTGGCCCTCTTAATAAAGATGTGATGGCAACAGTAACTCGCACTTTGGATTCAAGATCAGGTGTCATGAGTTTGTCTTTTACATATTCATCAACTTGGCTGTTAAACTTTTCTCTTGCTTGATCATAGTACATGTTTTCATAAATTCTAGCTAGGCAAGCAGCAGCAATGGTTCTTGATGACGGAGTAATATTCATAGCTGACTCGTATTTAAACTCCTCTAATTCACTGCATACTGCTAATAATCGTTGGAGACCTTTGATTTCAACAAACCTTTCAGCCCAATTAATTGCACTGTAATGACAGTTCCTCATGATTAGTTCCATGATAGCATCTCTTGCAAGGCCAGTAATGACAGCATTAGTGATAGAATATGTAAGACATGACAGAAGCACATCTAGCTCACTTTTATTTTCTTCACATAACTTGGGATCAGGTTTAGAATCTTTTTTATTATCCATTCCTGAAAAGGTGTTAAGAATAATCTGCAAGCAATACTGGGCTGCATTCACTCTTTCCTCATTATTGCTATCAATGATCTCCAGGAACCAAGGAATTCCCACTATTTTGATTATGCTCCTAGTCCTTTCAATACTTCTCTTGCATAGCTGACTGATGACACGTATGGCATTGATATAAATTTCCATTTTTTTTTCCACTTTTAACAGCTGTTGTATTTTATGGACGACACCATTATTTAACATAATATCAGCACCTGCAGTTTCCTTCGCAAGCACAAGCAAGTTACCCATGGCTTTCTCACGTTTCTCTGTATTTTCAGTTATATCAAAGGCTAGTTTAAACATTTGTTCCACTTTGTTACTGGTCTGTGCATTAAGTCTCGCTCGTTCTTGTACAACAGCGTGTAGTCTGGATAGCACAGGTTGCACAGCTTTATTTGTGGGATCAACAGTAAATATTGTTTTAGCATCTCTGTAAGCTTCTTCAAACTTACCCAAACTTTCAAATGCTTGCGAACGTCTGAACAATGCTTTAGGATCTTCTGGTATAATTTTTAAGGCTTCGTCGCAATCATGTATTACCTTTTCATATTCATTTGTCTTCAAATAAGCAGCAGCTCGATTTTTTAGGTACGTTGCTAGGTCCCGACTATCTTTCTCAGCGAGATTAATGGCCTTCGCGTAGAGAGATATCGCTTCCCCATATTTCTCCGATTTGAATGCTTCATTACCCTTGTTTTTGTAGTTTTCGGCTTCTTCGTGGTGAACACCCATTTTTGTATTTGTTTCTTCCTTGTATTTAATATATTGCTTGATTCTGTGTGACTAACTGCACTTATATACTCCACATGGAGATGTTTCTGGTAAAATCGAGAGGGTTCATCTCATATTTATCGTGTGCCAAAATAGAATGACTATTTTTGTTCACCATACGATGATACGAACGAGGTCGATGGATGGAAGTCGCTTGGAAGTAGGTACCTACCTTACCTACCTAGCTGACTGACATTGTTGACAATGACAGCCACACGACTGCTGACAGTAGGTACCAGCACGTTTAGAAACTTGATGGGATTGTTTGGGTTTTGGATTATGTGCCCCAATCCATTGGTAGATGACCACACCCAACCGCTTGGTCGTCAACCGTCAAGCCCTTGCAGCGGCTCTACCGCCTAACTCGATTACTTTGACTACGTCATATTGTCATTTCGTACCTTTCGTTCTTAAGCTTTCGTACCACCTAAGTTCAAAGAGTAAAATAATCACTATACATCCTCTATGATGCACTAATGATGATAATGATGAGCTAGTAATCAGTACGTTTTAGTGATCTGTGTATTATATAAATATAGTTCTCTATTAGAGCTTTTTGGCGCCATTTTGTCGAGTTCGGTTAGGTGTCTATTTTAATTAACTCAAGAACTGGCAGTATGGCTTAGACCTTCGCCTGTCCTGAAAAGGACGAATATAACTACTACTACTACTAGTTCTCTATTACATCTGTGTATTAAAGTGATCTGTGCTTCCTCGTGCTGTGCTGAGATTTATTTAAATTTTACACTAATTTATTTTCAAGAGTAAAATGGCAGCAATCAGTCTATTAAATCCGAAAGCTGAATTTGCACGTGCAGCGCAAGCTTTGGCTGTTAACATTTCAGCAGCAAAAGGTATTCAGGATGTGATGAGAACTAACCTCGGTCCTAAAGGCACTATGAAAATGTGAGTACCACATTCAAATAATTGATCACGGTGTCGTCTAATGGGATTTTATGAAAATTTACACAAAATTCCATCCTATAAGCAATAATTAATTAAAATATTTTCCTATTTCACAAAGATTTTTGAGTTCAAAAAGTCATATGATCGGCTGTCAATAGGTATCACAAAATGTCAAAATGTTTGTATTAGGTTGGTGTCGGGAGCCGGCGACATCAAGATCACTAAAGATGGCAACGTGCTGTTACATGAAATGCAGATACAGCACCCGACGGCGTCCCTGATCGCAAGGGCCTCCACCGCGCAGGATGATGCCACTGGCGATGGCACCACCTCCACCGTGCTTCTCATTGGAGAGTTGCTGAAGCAAGCTGATATTTACATTAGCGAAGGTTACAAATTGAGCTTTATATAAGTAAGGTCCAGTTTCACAGGTTCTGGATATAATTCAGATAACAAACCTTATGATGGTGATGATGATATGATGAAATTAAAACAGATAATTTTATACAAATGCATTCAAAAGATAGGTGCTATTGCGAACAGTGGCCCTACCATGAGTTGATGTAAACTGTTTATGTTACCATAAGCTATCAAATATACTGCTTGCAGTATATTTGATAGCATATTACATATAGCAGTATATTTGATAGATAGTAATGTAAACAGTTTGCATCAACTTATGGTAGGGCCACAGGGACAGGGTAATCATATTCAATAAATTTTATACTTAAAGGAAAAGTTTGAAAGTTCAAAATAAATTGCATATTTTTGACAGTTTTGCATTACCTGACATGCTGCTGTTGACTGTACATAATTAAATACTAACCGAAATAAAGTCAGTATTGATAAAATGCTATTAATCGTAGTTAATGCAAAGTAACTTCAAGTTCAAACCATTGAAAACGTTTCTTTTAGGGTTGCACCCAAGGATTGTCACTGAAGGTTATGACTTGGCTCGTGCTAAGGCTTTGGAGGTGTTGGAATCTATGAAGATACCCATTGAAGTGAAGCGAGAGAATCTGCTAGACATGGCTAGGACTTCCTTAAAGACCAAGGTAAATCTGATAATATTATGATAATTCACCAATCATGTACATTTCAATTGTAATTGTCCAATTTATTCTAATTGTTCATATCTTTATATCCTTTTCCCATGTTGCACATTAATCAGCAATAACCTGTTTTGTTAATCTGTAAATAATACTCTTGCAGGTACACCCAAATCTAGCAGAAGTACTAACTGATGCATGTGTAGATGCGGTGTTGGCCATTCGTACTCCTGGCAAACCCGTTGACCTGCACATGGTCGAACTTATGGAGATGCAACACAAGACTGCCACTGAAACCACTCTTATCAAAGGTAATCTTAGCATCTGTTCACTCATTTCCTATTTGAGATGTATGCAGATTTTCTAATTTCTCTCTTATTATTCATAAAATAAATATAATTCAGTTCTTTTTTCTCACCCCATCATGATTGATCATTGAAGTTAGTAAGTATATAAAATAAATAGCATTATTCTGTATCTCATTTCAATTAAGTCTATGACAGTCACAAATCACATGACAATCACAAGAAAATGAAGGATATGCTAAGCAGCATGTGCATCACTCCAGAAAGTGGCGGCGAAGAGCATTAATTCTTTACCAATTGAAAGTAATGAGGTTCAAATAGTTCTCTTCGCATGCAGTCGCCGCGCGCCTCGGCTGGGGCTGGGTGCCCGAGGCGACCGCGGCGAAACGTATGCTGTAGTAACTATAAAGTCTTGGGTGAAATGGTTCCGATTAGGGAAACTGATCACCCGTCCAGCTTCGCTGGCGTCCCCCCTTCCAAATAATAATAACTATAAAGTCGAATTTGTCGTAGCTGTACTGACCCCTATGGATTGCATTGCCACCGTCTCAGTTGTATTGATGAAAACTTTCAAATATTTCAGGTTTAGTGATGGATCATGGTGCACGTCACCCTGATATGCCTAAGCGTGTCGAAAATGCGTACATCCTCACCTGCAATGTCTCTCTTGAGTATGAGAAGACAGAAGTGAACTCGGGCTTCTTCTATAAGTCGGCTGAAGACAGGGAGAAGCTAGTTGCAGCTGAGAGAGATTTCATTGACCAGAGAGTGAAAAAGGTAATTTAATTTAGTTTTCCTCTGACTTTAACACGTGTCTTTTGAAATCCAATACACATTCTTCTACACTTAAAACTATCCTTTACATACATTTTGATATTTTCAATTTTAATTTTTGTATGAAACAGCTGATTTTTTTCGCGATTTCAGAGTTGGCCCCATAGTAAAAGTTGATCAGTTTGATGATCCTTATATACCATATTCGGCATTAGGGGTATTTTTGTAACATGTTGTTTAAATAAATAATATCACAATTTATCATGCATCATTGCTATAAAATTCAATCAAAATGTAAAACATGATATATTTTGTTTCAGATCATAGCTCTAAAGAAGAAACTATGTGACGGAACTGATAAAACCTTTGTTGTCATTAATCAAAAGGGTATTGATCCCCTGTCTTTGGATGCTCTCGCCAAAGAAGGCATTATTGGATTGCGCAGAGCTAAAAGACGTAACATGGAGCGTTTAGCCCTCGCGTGCGGCGGGACGGCCATGAACTCGGTCGACGACCTCACAGAGGAATGCCTCGGGTATGCTGGCCTGGTGTATGAACATATCCTTGGGGAGGAGAAATACACATTTGTAGAACAATGCAGAAACCCACTTTCTGTCACTATTCTTATTAAAGGTCCCAATAAACACACTTTGGCTCAAATTAAAGATGCAGTGCGCGATGGTTTGAGAGCAATCAATAACGCAATTGAAGACAAATGCGTGATCCCAGGCGGCGGCGCCTTCGAAATAAAGGCCAACGTGGAACTCTCGAAATACAAAGATACAGTCAAAGGAAAAGCGCGTTTAGGAATCCAAGCTTATGCTGAAGCACTGCTTGTTATTCCAAAAACCTTGGCTGTGAACTCTGGCTATGATGCTCAGGACACTATTGTTAAACTCCAAGAAGAATCGCGTTTGAGTCCAGATCCAGTTGGCTTGGATCTGAGCTCCGGTGAAGCCATAAAGCCTACAGATCTGGGCATTCTGGACAACTATATTGTGAAGAAACAAATAATCAACTCCTGTTCAGTTATTGCTAGCAACCTTCTTCTAGTTGATGAAATCATGAGAGCGGGAATGAGTAGCCTAAAGGGATAACTTTAAGTTCTCTGCTGCATCTTACTTTGTCTCTACTTACATTAAAATGTTTAGTATTAACATAATTTCAACATTTTATAAAGCTTACTTTAAATTTATTTCACTGTTCACAAAATTGTATTTGTAAGCATTGATAATATTCTTTAGCTTTCAATTAATTTTAACTACATTTTGATTAATTAACACAATATAATAACATACTTCTAAGAAATGGTATTTTTTATTAATGATTCTGTAGCAGTATAAAGGGCAAATTATTTTTTTGGAGTAATTTCAAATGAGACTGCCTTGCACATTAGCCAAATGGCTATTTGTAAATTGTAATATCCCCACTACAGGGTACAGGCCTTTATTAGGGGTGGGTGGTGGATAAAGAGGATGGGCCAACCACTTCAAGCATTTAACCAATGGAGACACCACTTTTAGCGGGAGGGGAAGTAAACACGTATGTGCAGCACACTACGAAAAAGTGTGCTGTGCCGGTAAGTCTGTGCTATGTAACAGCTACCTCCCTTCCTGACTACTGTATTTTCTGTCGTTATGGCTTTTATTTTATTTCGAGATAGCGCTTAAATACAAACCTAATTGTTCGTACATGAAAATACTGACAATATATGATAGGAAACAACAATGTGGCAGGCATGGCAGATCGCTTTTTACAAGATAAAACTGCACAATGTTTACCTTCCGGTAGCGCACTCTCGCGACACCAAGCGACATAGCAATGGCCGGCTATTGACAAAAAAAATTAAAACGTACATGGCCAAATGACCAACGTACTTTGGCAGAGGGGGTCGCCCGCCTTTACCGTCTCCATCGGTTAAATGACCCTAACATAAGGCCATAACCCAAATGCGATGGTGTGTGTTAACAAACAAGGCGGCCGGATAAACGGCTTAACGTGCCTCCCGAAGCACGGAGGAGCTCGAGTCGAGATGGTAAGTTTGTGGTCACTCATCCCACGTCGACCACCCTTGCGACAGCTGCTTATCGAGACCTACTAACCCAGGAGAATTTGGTCGATATCGCCAAAAAAGACGCCTTGAAGATTGATAATAAACATATATTAAAAAAAAAACAAATAAACAGGCGAACATAGAACCTTCTCCTTTTTGAAGTCGGTTAAAAAGAGCAAGATGCTGCTGTAGTACTGATTTTTCCAGCTTAAAAAAACAATACTTATTGTGATGTGACTTCCATTTATTATCATTGAGTGTTACACATTCACTGGGAAGGGGTACAATATTACGTCTAATCACAATAATTACATCAATATCTTGTCAATAGCCAAATGATGTACACATCACGCCGCCGGTATCAAGTTGAACTGCGAAAACACCTTTATTACGTACGACATAAAGACGGTCTCAAGGTCAGCATGTACGGTCAGATGTGCTGTACCATCGCCTATACAGTCATGTCTAGACATATATACACAGTTTAGAACTGTCACTCTAAAAACTATAACTTTTTTGAACAGAAATAAATGACAGTTACAACAAAGTGACATAGTTATGAACTGTATACATATTTTTAGACGCGAGTGTACATACATACCATACATTTATTATACTACGTACGTTAGTATAAATAAGTCTTATGACATAAACCGATAGTTTGTAAACGACGAATTATATTTTGTAAGCAAACGTATCATTATGTATTACAAATATTGGTACATAGCTCTCCACACCTTCCGATCCGGACTACATACCCTAATTTTGTCGGATGATGAAATCGATGTGTTGGCACAGAATATATAATATTGTAGTACTTACTAGTGTAGTAAATTGTTTTTATTCAAAAGTACACACGACGGCACCTCAGACTATACACGTTGACCTTGAGGCCGCCTTTATGTCTTATGTAATAAAAGCTGTTTTCGCAGTTTAACTGTATAACCTGACGTGCTGTCGTGTGTACATCAATGTACACTTTTTTTCATGAATGTACACACCTACCACAAAAAAAATCAAAAACACCCCGTGCTCATGGAATTATAACACGGCAGATCGGAAGTCCGACTGGATAACTGTCCGACTCGGACAGTTTTCGGCTACCTCATGAATGACGAATGAGCAGGTGTCTGCCAAAAACTAGGATATAAAATTCTGAAATCTAAAAACATTGCGGTACTCTCACAATACAAGGTGTTACAAAAATACCCCTAATGCCGAATATGGTATACAGGGACCATCAAACTGAACAACTTTTACTATGGGGCCAACTCTGAAATCGCGAAAAAAAATCAGCTGTTTCATACATTTTGATATTTTCGATTTTAATTTTTGTACGAAACAGCTGAAATTTTTTTTCACGATTTCAGAGTTGGCCCCATAGTAAAAGTTGTTCAGTTTGATGGTCCCTATATACCATATTCGGTATTATGGGTATTTTTGTAACACCTTGTATATCAACTACAGAACTGAAATATAATAAACACTTTCGCAGATGTAAGTTACATTTTTACCAATTTAAAATCAGCATGTATGTACTTAGGAATGTTCATAACAATATCATTTTTATATTCATTAAGATCATTTCTTTCTATTCAAGCTTATCTGTGTTTCTATTGTACCAACACCGATAAAGTGGTGGCTAACGGAATGTTAACTGTAACTCTACACACTATGTGGAAGCCGGCCAGGCGGGATGGAGCAATGCAAAGAAAAGCTATATAAAAATGTGTATTGTCCCGTCCCGTTCGGTCTGTCCGGCCGCCTCATAGTGTGTATCACATGGGTTTTCGCCGTATTTTCGCAAAAAATCGTGAAGTTTAAACATAAACTCAATCCCTCCGCACATGAATGCGAACAGCGTGTATATTCATACATTGGTGTTTGTGTATTTTGTATATTGGGCTTGTTCTTACACATAATGCAAAATATAAAATGTATCTACTTCACATGGTAGTTTCCACCAATACGACAAAATACACGAACAGCTATCTTAATTAATAACACCATTAAAGACACTACTACCGACCTCATAATGACAAATTTTTAAGTCCTCTGTTTTAAATGTCAATTCAATCACAATTAACCGGGGTAGACCGATGTGATGAGATGACCCGCTGAGTCCAAATACCTACTTCAACGAGGTCTACATTATTTTTTGCAAAAGTCAATAATTTTGACACTTTCGAGTACTTATATCAATTTACATTCGCAATACTTGCCAATAATACAGAATCTTCATACTATGATGTGTACCTCCAGTCCTCCAACAATTATACAAATAATAATAGCCTTATATGGCCGAATATGTTAGATAGGGTAAAAAATTGGTGATTTTCAGGGTTTATAATATTTTTCCGGGGTTGTATGCATGGTACCTACCCTATCTGCCATATCCGGCTATATAAGGCTCTCTCCAAACACCCTGTATATATTTAAAATCTTTGGTTTTAATTCATAACAATTGATCGCTTAGTACCTATTGTCTATGAAGACAATAGGTACTGGAAGATCAGAGATTGTCCATAAGTTTTCAAAGTCCACAGCAGATGGAGTTCATAATTGACTGAGTTTAGTTGACTGTACAACTTGAATACTAATAAGTATATTTGGATCTTTATTATCATAAACCATTATTGCCATTACCCCACTGCCGAGCAGACAGCACAGCGCACAGGCCTTTCTTAGGGATGGGCGGAAGACATAACCACCACGCAAGCCCAATGCGAAATGAGTTTTACATCCGTCTTACTTATAAACAATCTATGATCCATAAATTGTTATACATAATGTATATTGATAATGTTCGTAATGAACTGATGACTCGTACATAAAATCTTTGTATGGTTTTTCTCAATAATATTGGCAACATTTTGCAATCATTAAATTCAAACATTTAAACACATTGCGAATAAAACTATATGCAAAGATAACTATATAATGGAACATGTACTATAAGACTACACAACATTTAATAACTATTTCGAGATCCAAGAGATAAATAATTGCCTAGTTCTACATAATTAAAACTGGTTTAGAATATACAAGTTTGAACATCCTTATATTTTTAAAATTCAGAAATCTGCAAAATGCACTGCAAAAAAATACTAAAAAGGATCACAAAACCATTTTTAAATCATAAACCGGAAATTATCGCCCCTGTCTTACACACCGGACATCTGAACAACATAACTTAAACAAAATCACTTACAAAAAATAATGTGTAATAAATATAATAACACAAAATTAAATCACAATAAGGACAGGAAATTTATCAGGACCAATAAAGACCTTTCATATTAATACAAACAATTACAGTTCTATATAAAAAAACTTGATTAAAGTCAAAAAATAAGGTTAATTTAAATATGCAAAGATAAGATATACATACAAATCGTAACATTCAAAATCAACAGTGTTAATTTAATCAAAAAACACATAATAGTATGATCATATACATTAATAATTATTAAGTCTCCTAAGGGTGCATTGTGAGTCCACTGGCGCCGCCAATAAAGAAAAAAACAGGACAAGTGCGAGTCGGACTTGCCCACCGAGGGTTCCGTACAAACTCGATGATTGATTACTTATTTTTCCATGTACTTGTAGTATAAGACGATATTACTTGCCAAACATAGTTCTAGGATTCCCTCGGGTGTAGAAATATGCGTTTTTGCGGCATAAACGGCCATATCTTTTTACCCGACTGCAAGGAAAGAGTTATTTTACGTTAACTTACAAACTATTACAACAAAAAATTAAATATTACAACAAAATAACTATATAAAACTAGTTTTTATTTGGCGGCTCTAGTGGACTCACGATGCACCAGTCATTTTACATTGTAACAAATCTTCAAGTGCTCAATCAGAGTGAAGTGTGAGGCGTCTAGGTACATTTGAACTACTCACACACCTTCACTCTGTTTGGGCAATGGGGCGTCAATAGTAGGGCTGCTATTTCAATAGTTAAGCCACAGTTTTACAATCCATACAGTTTGGAAGCGCCTTGATGTCGGACGACACTGCCACGTGCCGCCGCCCGTGTAGGTACACACGACGGCACCTCAGACTATACATGTTGACCTTGAGACCGCCTTTATGCCCTACGTAATAAAAGCTGTTTCCGCAGTTTAACTGTATAACCTGACGTGCTGCTGTGTGTACTTACGCTATCAGTCACAGTCGCAAATGTGCAAGGGTTGTCAAAAAGAAAAAGAAAATAAATGTGATTATTATGTAATCATTTATTTATTCTAGTTCATTACAGTAGTTAATAAAATCAGCTGGGGCCCTACCGGCTAACTTTTCAAACTACGGCGGGTCTGCCGAGCTTCAAGCCTTCAACTTTAAACAGATAAATCGAAGTAAGGAGTTTAGTATTGTACTATTCGCAAGTTTTGTACTGTTCGTGTGACATCATGAATTGGGGTTCGACATTTTGGCCCGATTGGGGCTCGATTTATCTGCTTTAATTTGAAGCCCGGCAGACTTTTCGAAGTTCGATGCGTTAGCCGGTAGCCCCTGTTCAACTAGAACAGCAAAGCAAAGAATTGAAACCGGTAGGTCTGGGGCCAGCCTAAGTTAGTTGGAAGAACAAAACCGTATTATTTTACAATATTATTATGGTGCTCTATCTAGCCCATTATAGCATAATGATTACTATGTTAATAACCATATCAGTATTTGAATCGGTGCAAACCAAATTCACCTCTTTCATTACATTTCGTAGTCTTACCTACTTCAATTTAAGATACCATGTTTGTTAGTACGAATTAATTCTTACGATTGATCCTATTGATTGGTCCCCTGGAGGTATCTGTAGCCCGCAAAGATTCACACGAAGTAGGTACCTACCAATTACCAATGATACTAAATGCACGTTGGCGTTTTACACGTTCGCGTTGGCCCTCAGAGTTCGAGTGCGCAAACCAAGCGCGTCGGGGGGCCGCGATCCGCGCCGCAACCCCCCGCGAGATCCCCTCCGTTGCTCTACAGTTCTACACAAGTACATTCATTTACCAACTGTATGGATTATAAAACTGTGGTTAAGCTTTTATAGCTATAGCAATTTACTTAAGTGGAATAATATCACTTTTCCATACAAGTTGTCTTAACTGATAATGACTATGAATGATCTTCACTTTAATTAAGTTAAGTAATTATTATGTCGCTCGCTTGAGATGCTTTTGGAGGTTTACACAAAACATTTTGTTCTTTGCTATTTTAAACGCATTTTACAACTTAAAAAAAACATTGTGAAATAACAACATGTTTAGGATAAACAAGTTACTTACTTACTATCAATGAGATTTTAATTTAGTTTTGTTTAGCCGCTATAGCAGCGCGGTCATTGACATCAATGGTAGCCAGGTTCAGTGAGGCAACACCCATGTGCAAGATTGTAATCATTGTCTTGACAACAGCCACAGGAAGGCACACCAGTGCAATCAGCTTGAAGAGACCCACTCCTAAAACTGTAATGTTCAAAGAGGTTAATTACAGTGAATACTTATTAGAAATGACATAATTGTGAAATACTAAAGAATTAAATATACCTAGAGGTCCAGTGTAGAAATACATCACATACAGGGCTGCGTAGAATGCCTCATTGCCAGCACACATGAAGAAAAGCACTGTTTTATTTGTATAATAAAGATGCATAATAGGGTTCTCTGACATATCTATGAACTTGTGTGAGGCTTTTCCTTGAAGAGTGGTTGTGTGGAGGTAGAGCCAGTGGCCGGTAATGTCAATGGCCATGGACAGTTGGAACCAGAAAACATACTGAGGATAGAAACTCCCCAGGGTCATCATAAGGCAGGCAGTACCTGCACGATCTGTGAGTTGGTCCAACATAGCACCAAATTTAGTACCTGAAACATTTCGTAAATAATTATATTAACACATTAAATGGTTTAGTTTTAGAGCCTGATTTAATTTTAAAACGGAACAGATTTGTAAATTTGTAAAATCTGTGAACCTGCCTTTAATCCCACAATTGACTGATATTTTTTTTTAATAATCTTGATTATCCAATAAAATCATACCATTTAGAGATATTATCACATTCACATATTACCTATACAATGTCTTTGGTCTCTGACTAAAGGCAGTCATATTTGAACAACAATTACTCTTGTAATATGCAACTCAGAGCAATTATTTTGTATCAGAAAAATGCAAAAAAAAACCAATAATGTCCTAGTTTTTGAGATAATATGTAAGAAAAATAAAATAAGCACAAATTTTGGATTGACATTAAAGTTGAAAGTTTACACAATAATATTTATTACTTAATATGTGGTCTTATCACTTATAAAATTGTTTTTTTATTATATTGGTACTTTTAGATCTGGAAAAAAGTAAGTAAAGTATATGCTTTGTTATCTAAAATAAAAAGTAAAATTTAAAATAGCGGCCATTCTAACGGGAAAGAAGATGAAACCAAACATGTGGGTGTTTTTGGTTGATAAAATTAGGTAAGGTACGTTGGGTAAGGTTGTACTGTTTTTCAATTAGTTGAAGAGGTTGCAGCAAATGTTTCTTTTCTCATTTCCTATAAAAAATTCTTAAATGTAATCGAGTTTCGTTGCTAAGAAATAAATGTACAGTCAATCAGTATTTTTTTAATTTCTTTTACTTAAGTGGCTGCCAAGTTATATGTTTGTGAAGATTAGGTTTGATTTCCAAATACCAGGTAAAGACTGGGCCATAGAGGAGTAAGTTTGGAATACTTTTCTAAAAAACGATTGTGTGGCTTAAAATGTAAAGTTATCATTAGATAAATATTCGGTTTTATCCAATATTATCAATCTTCTAAAAAAATTTTAATAACTAGTTAAATTTTAGTCTGATCTTACCCCGCATAACGAAAATTTAAAAAATATTATTTATCGCAGTGACAACTGTAGACTGACGGGAGGGGCAGAATACAATGAAGTCTCATATTATATTGCTAGCAATAAAAAGAGATATTTTAATTATTCGGTCTTCCTCGGGTCCTTTCTTATCCCAACATACCTTATATTTCATGCCTATTAATTATCATTAGTCGATTCTATAAAGCTACTAGCTTCCATCTACATGGACATTCGTAAATCCCCAAGCAACCTATGACCAATATCATTGGGGTGTAGTTTACAATTATTTTTTTGTAACCTCACCACTGCTGACTAGTGATGTATAACATGTCATGTTGTGAGAAGAAATGGTAAATAATTAATAATGTTAAAGGAAAGTTTAGTTAAAAACTTTACTACGATTGTGTGGTTACCAGAAAAAGATTGTAAACTACACCTCAAGGGTGTCGTCCAGAGGTGTAAAACATAGGACACTTTTGATACAATACAGATTAAAAAAGTAATAAACAATCTGTGTGCCATATTTTGTCAAAAACCATACAGCTGTTTTTGCGTTATTGAGTAACAAACTATTCGTAGGATATCAACTTCAATAAACCAAAGTAATTGTTAATTTGAACATTTCCTTAGAAATTAGTTAAACAGAAACTAAACGACGAAACGAACTAAATGTTCTAATCTAAATAATTATGTCAACGGTAACACCTTTGACTCAGGAATTAATTATGCACATATAAATAGGCAATCTGAATGTGTTTTAAGTAAGTTTCTTTCAAAACAAAATATAAATTTAATAGATCCATTAAGTACATATCTTTTTTGTCTTTTATTTTACTAATGTAGCTAAATGTGCAGTTTTCCCTAATTTGATTGTAATGGTATTGTGCCCGCCCTTTGTAATATAATTAGTGAATAAAATAGAAACCATATAACATCACTTACTTTGATTAAAGTATCTAGCAGCATGGCCATCAAACGCATCCAGTAACGCCGAGGTAACATAGCAAGAACATGCCACCACACAGTGCGTGGGCATGTAATACAACGATACGATCAAGAGGATGACTCTGGCGAAACCTGAAACCGAAATTATGAGTAAACAATGAGACACTGCAATTTGCAAAAATACAGCAAAGCCCGACATACTGTGTGTCACTAACCAATCAGATTGGGGACAAAAATAAAGATATTTTCCCTAGGTTCGGCCATTTTAGAATAAATTGCTGCGGCTCGGGGCGGCAGCGAAAAATGCCTATTATATTCCGAAGAAAAAAGAACACAATCGAGCACAAAATTTAGAAAATAAATAATATTTGAGTATGTACTACTACGAAAGTCCAAACGAGCTTAACGAACGACAGTCGACATTCGTCGGTCGAGTCGAGTGTAGTCGACAAATAATAAAAAAGAGTACTGACCAAAGAGAAAAGTACTGACAAACCATTGACAAACAACGACCGTTCCACAGATGAATATACTAGTTAAAGACCATTCTCACCACAGAACACTAGTTCTCACTCACAAAATAGTGTTCTGTGCTCACAACCGTCACGTCAAAATGAACGGTGACGGTGAATGCCATGCCGTGCCGTGAGAACGTTGTGCGTGCTTTAGTTCCCGCCCGCACTATACCCTAATACCCTTGCTTTCGTTCTTCTATTCTATTATGTCTGTCTGTTGTTTGTTAATCTGTGTTAAAAGTTAAAAATGTGTCGGAAGCTGTAGAAAATTATGAAATTGGTTTTGCAAAATGTAAGAACTTTGAATAAGTTGTAGAAAATTACCATATCATAATGATTTCATAGATAGGTTGTGTAAAATTTAGTAAAACACGGGGTTAACAGTGATTTCGGTGTGTAGAAGTCATAAGACTTGTGTCATCTGTCTGGCTGCTGTTCCTTCAAGATGGCTCCTCCGCCGGAATATGATAAGGAACCGAAAGCCCCGGATAAAAGTGCCACAACAATTACAAATGAAGACTCAAAATTTCTGAATAGTATAATTGACCAGCAAGCAAAATCGGATCACAAACCCACTAATACGGTTGCCAACAGCGAAAGCGAGGTAAGTGATTCAAAGCTGCCATTTTTTTCTGAATATATCCGTCTGTTTGGTCTATTTATTTGCATTGCTTTATCGAAGGTAGGAAGGTATTATATCGAAATATTAAAAATTACATTTCTTGTTCGACATAGTTATAAATATTTAAAAGTTCCGGTGACCGTTCAAGTTGTGATGCAAAAAATTGCCTAGACCTTGCAAGAGTGTGCTCCTACCCTTGCTGTAAAACATGCATGATTGTGAGTTTGATTCGACTACAATGACAATTACTTTAAATATGAAGTTGCTGTGTAATGCACTTGCTTCAAATGATCAAAGAAACCGAGACCACACTGACCCATATTTGTATAAATAATATTTGTACCTTGCTTCTTAAGGTAAAAGTTTCGATATAAGGGTCGTATTCAAGGCGATTTCTAAAACATATACATATTCCCATTCTCCAACCTGGGAATTTTATGTGTCATCTTCCAACTTATCTCAAGTTGGATAATGGAAATATATTATCTCAACTATTTTTGTTCCCAACCTGTCATTCATGTGCAGTGGCCAGCAAGTGAACTATTATGAACATTTAAAAACATGAGAATTATTAGGAACTTGATAAACATTATTACCTACTAAAAAAAATTAAAGGTTTTGCTTGTCAGAATTTTTTTAAATATATTTTTGATAATATTTACCACCTCAACAATGTTTGTTTTTGTTTAGGTAGGTACTTATTCCTGTTACAAAAAAACCCTAGTGCTGCTAGAAATGCCATTGACTATAAATAAAATTTTAGAAATTGAAAACTACAAATTAAATGGGTGTTGTTCTTTATTTTTTGGCTATAATATTTTTGTAGAAAATGTATGTTGATGTGATGTTTTGCAAAAATATCGACAAGTATTTAAAAGATTACCAACACTAGCTGATCAGCTGTTCCAGTTGTTGACTTCTAAATCATAGACTACCTGTTTTTCAGACTTGTTACATCTGTTGATTTTGTACAGTACTTTCTTAGAGTATTGTTATTCTAATAGTTTGCAAAAACTTGTAGTCGATGACTGTACCATATTAATTACAGGTTGGTTGGGAACAAAAAAAGTTAAGATAATGTCTTCCCATTGTCCAACTAGAGGTAGGGTGGAGGATGACACATAAAATTCCCTACATCCAACCTGGGGTAGATAGCTATGTTGGAAGATGGGACATGAATGGGATGAGATGGAACAAGTCAATTTCTAATGACCCTCAAAGTATTTATAAGACACCAATTTTGTCTTCATTTGATTTATTATAATTTTTGTCTTAACATAAAAAGAGCTGGAAAAGGTTTGGCCTTCATGTTTTTCTAAGTTCATTTGGGCTCATGATCACCACATCTTAAATATTTACATATGTAAGTATTTAATATCATAATACCCTTAAAAATCCAAACCTATTTTAATTAACTGCAAAATAAAACAGAAAATGTGTTTATAGTTAAAATGGCTACTTTATTCTTATATTATTATCTTACCATAGCTACAGAATATATAATAGTACTATACATACAGAAGCCCATCAGCATGAGGACAATCAAATAATAAGCTACTCTCGCTGCACGGCAATAAAGTACAATTTCAAATTGCACAGCGCTGCATGCCTATTATTGTATGTACTTTCTCTTTCTGTCGCGTTAGTCGCATAGCTCTGTCTCAACCGACACAACTCTTGAATCGTTAAGGTTGCTATGCTACTCGCTACTTACCGATATTAGGGCTCTGTCACTCCGCGCGTAAGTAGAGATAAGCACCTAGCGCTCGGCGTCCTCAGCGAGGACAATATCGGCCGTGCTGTCCGTTACGCACTCGGAATAACTGTAGCGCGTTTTCACAGCATTTCACATCGAGTTATAATGTAATACGTACTAGAGGAGCCATCCCAAGCAAAAGTCTTGTTGTATTTTGTTAAGAGCTAAAACTAAAGTTCGCTGCAACGCGAAAACAATAGTTCAACGTATTTTCAGACGATTCCAAAATACAGCTCTAGATCGCTTCCAGAGTGTTATTTTCTCGCAACCAAAGGTCAAAAGCGCCGCGATTCGCACGGCGCTTACGCAATTTGTCCATAAAATAATTGCAATAACATTAGATTACAATGAAACAGACACCCGAAAGTCGATATTAACAGCCGTCATTGAAAACCCTGTGTCACTCTGTTCAGAAGGTTCTATTGCAAAATGCGACCTTTGTGCGCTGTTCACATGTGTATAAACGAACATGCAACAACTGCACTTTTTAATCCTTTATTTTTATTGTGTGCTTCTGATAATATAATTTTCGCAACAACGCCATTTAGAAGATATTGTTTTACTAAAAATGATCTGGAAAATCACTCATTCTATGAGCATGACATATCAGATTTACCCATATGGGCAGGAATTGAAAAAGATTTTTATTTTTTTTAATTAACGCTATTTGCCGTAATTACCGTTATTATATTACGTTACGTTAAATATCGTAACTATAATGCCGTTAAAAATAATGTTAACCGTTAAATAACATTATTTTACAGTTATACTACCGTAAAAATAACATTAACCTTTTGAGCGCCACAGTCTTTTATAAAAAAAACAAACGTTTAATAAAGTCGTGGCGTGGAGGACACGGATATGTTTGTCTTTTATAGAAGACCGTGGCGCTCAAAAGGTTAATAATAAAATAGCATTATTTTTAACGGTATTTTTTGTATAACGTTACTTATATTTTTTTAACAATATTTTGGCTTAGTAGACATTGGACTTTTACACGAAATAACCAGGGTCCTATTTAATAAATGTGACAATGTCACCTGTGATGACAATTTTATATCCATTGCGTCAACCAATTTGAATATATAAGAAAAACTACTCATAGCTACACCGCAATGTAAACCAAATTGTCTTGACGATTGACAAATTGATACGTTATTAAATAGGGCCCTGGCTCCTATTTCATAAATGTGACAATTGGTAATTACAATGACAATTTGATGTACGTTGCAGTGTCTGTGAGTAGATCAGTAAGTATATTTCCTACTTTCAAATTGGCTGACGCTAAATTGTCATTGTAATTTACAATTGTCACGTTTATGAAGTTGGGGCTTGTAGTCATTTATTAACTTATTCGCGATATGCCTCATTCTGGAAAACCTTTTTTCTACTTTGGATACATTCACAGAAATACTAACCGCTATGAATTGTTTGTAAGAACAGTTTGCTCAGCTCAATAAGAACAGCCTACAGATCAATCAATTAATATATTTCTTTGCTTGAACATGGGTATAAACAATATAGATGACTTAAAATTAACAAAGTATAAGTATATAGTAGAATATGGCGTATTTTACCCTCGCGGGTGTGTAAAGTGGCCACTTTTAACACTTTTGCGAACTTCTACTACAATGAACTATATTATATTGAGGTTATTGTTTGTAAATAAACTATAGAACCTTAGCTTCAATCTGTACATGTGAATTTTCGATACATTATGTACTTAGCGAGCAATAAATTTAATTAAAATGAGGGCGCCACTTGAGGTATATAGGAAGCCTTAAGTACATTTCACATAATTAAATGCTCTTGTGAACTTATTCGATCGATATGAAAACAAAAATAGTTCAGGCAATGATGCCACCTACGACCCTGTTCACCATTTATTTATTTTTTGCGATCGGACGCCATGTTAAAAACTCCACTATTTCTTTCTATAAAAATAAACAAACAATTTCTCCCATGTATACGTACACACTCCACAATCATGGTAATGACATCATGACAGACAGTTCTTAAACGTGTTCAAATACGCTAACCGTCGAAAATCGGCCGTTCAGAAACTGAATCAAGTTCAACTTGATCGACGTTCAGTTTATGTCGGTGAAACGCAAACTTAAGGCGGAACTCAGTTTAAACGCGTAATCTGAGGTTAACTCGAATTGATTCGAAATAAATGTCAATTACATTTTTTCATACAAAACTGTAAATCGCATTAATTTTTATTTGGTTTAGTATTTTGCATACATTATCAATATAAAATACTAAAAATAGTATTCCTAAAGATCACTGAAAACAACAGTTATGTGAAATTCATTTTTAACCGACTTTAAAAAAAGGAGGAGGTTCTCAGTTCGTCGGAATGTTTGTTTTTTTTATTATTATTTTTATGTTTATTTTATCTCCACTGCCAAGTACGTGGTTTAATTTCAAATAAATCGTCCCATTCACTTAGAAGATATTATTTTTTTTTATTATATGGAGTTCATATTTATTATACTTTTAGTAAAAAGCAAAAATTTTTAGTCATCATTTTTTTTTTGTATTTTTATAGCATGCAGGTATTTAAAAAAATGAGTCCTTCCAAGAATAGGTAATTACAATGCGATTTGTACGTACAATGAACAACAGAAGCGTCAACTTCACTCGAGAATGTATGGCAAAGAGTACTTTTTTACATTAAAATACATCGTTTTGTCTCGCAAGCGCTCTGAATTTGGTCACTTCTGTTGTACATAGTTAATTTAAATACATTGTACACGAATAAGTCTTTTCCAGGATGAGGTATTATGCGCTGCGAACAGTTCCTTTGAAGAACAAGCCATTCCGAGAACAGGTATATTTCAAGCGTTTAAATTATCGCTAGTAAAAGTCCAAAGATATAGTATATTACCATAAACCAAAAAAATTACGGCATCAGTTTTAAAGCTCCGCAGTCCGCTTATTCCACAGTTTATAAAAGGGGGTATAGTTTAATTTCGTTCACCCATTAACACCCACCCGCAAAAAAGTTGCGTCATAAAATGAATTGTGTATTGCACAATATTTACGCAATTTGTGACTCGCACTTTAAATCGTAATGTCTTAAGTTTAATTAACTGAATTTGCGAATGCCACACATTCTTTTCAACATTATTATCCTGTTCGTAAGTGGCTGTAGGGTAAGCTTTCCGTGACATTTGACAATTCCGGAACTAACTTTTCACTTAAATAACTTGCAAACTGATGCACACTGTGACGAATTCTAAGGAAAACATTCCGCGAACCATATCGGGCACGTTGACCACAAAATAATCTGCACATATAGTATTATTTTTATTACCCAACAAACAACTGAGTGATCCAGCCCAATTTATTGAAGGTCGCGGAAATTACAAAAATATTATAATATTCTAATCTATGTCTTCTCTGAGATCATTGAGACCCACTGAAATAGTAATTTCTATTAAAATTAGAAACAATACCAAGTCCTGTACCGTAATTTCAGTCATGCAATAAAATCCTAAAATGTGAAACTGGCGATGTTCCAACATGCAGGTTTTCGTTACGTTTTAGTCTGAACATTGGCACACGACTAGGGTAGTTTGTTTTTCTTTGAACGTAATGCTTTTTGCCTAATGAGTCAAACGAACAAGTTTCGAAACTTGTTTGAACTGCGATATACTGAAAAAAAACAACTAATTTAATTAGGAAAAATGATAATTAGCGTCGCTTTGTATAAGCGGTATGATTAAGTAAATTCTAATTAATTGTAGAAAGGTCGTTAGCGTAAACCTAATGAAATACGTTGCCTAGCTAGTGTTATTTAATATTTAGTATTCAGTACCTACCTTTTAGGACTTGCAGTTTATAAAGACATGACAGAGAGCCGAAAAATAATAAGACTCTTGAAAATATTCCGTGTCCGTGAACACTCGGGTCAGGTAGGGATTGAGTGGAAACGGAAGGAACGGTAGTAATCAGTACAAGGGCGAGCCATCGATCTCGCATCCCGCTCCTGGCCCGGCCCTGACCCTTCGCGAGAGCACCCGAGGGGCGCACGCAGTGACGTCGCAACAAACCCACAATCAATCCCCGCGCCTCTACAAAAATTACAAATGTGCTCACCTTCATAAAAACAATGATCATTTCAAAAACGTTAGACTACCCGCACACTTACGACGTGTATTATTTTGGCAATAATTTACATAATATTATGACAATAATTTTGTGCTTGAGGCTTAAAGGCAGTTATTGACGATTATGTCAGTAAATTACATTATTGTTCAATATAATTGCGTGTGTAGCCTTATTGTTAACTAGCTTCTGCCCGCGACTTTGTCCGTGGATATTTGAGAAAATTCTTTATTATTACCTTTAGTATTCTATGTTTTAATTTCGTCAAAATATGTTCAACCGTTTTTACGTAAATAGGCGGGTTCCCTCCCCACCAAGTGCGCTTCCCTGCTTCCCCTTTTTGTCAACTGTCAAAATCCATTGTATTTTGACAGTTAAACGTGATAAATAACAATATCATATCATAACGCATTTCAGTTATCATTCTAGAGAGACAGACACTTCTTATGAAGTACGAACGAAGTATAACACTTTTCTCGTACAAATTATATTTTAGAGATTCTTTCGCCCTTACTCCGCTTTGTTTGAATTTATTCCGTGTATAATGTAATTTTCCCCGTAGCATTCGTATTCGTTGTACGGAAAAGGGAGACAATTTATCCCTCCACGATCTCACTGAAAATCCTGTTATGCAGTTCAGTCGTATTTTATATTTAGATAATTTGATCCCACCTCAAAACGGCGCCTTGAGATTGAGATTTCTCTATTCTCCCGAATAATAATTTAATAAAAAAAATCCGACATAATCTCGAGCCAATTCCTAAAGTACTTAACACAAAATTAGAAGATCTTAACTTGAAACTGAAGTACTTGTCTTATCTTCCCACCACCACTTTATTGAAATAACAAATGGTTTTCCACGCACAGATTACGAAAGAAGTTGTTAATTATTAATGACAGTTTATTTATTAAATTTTGAGATTTTAGCATTCATTGGATATCCGGTCCAATGCTCTGACCGCTGAGTGACTCGGTAGCTCAGCGGTCAGAGCATTGGACCGGATATCCAAAGGTCGCGGGTTCGATTCCCGTCCGAGAACATGATCTGGTGCGAGTCGTATTTTTTTAGTATATTATTTAGTATTATATAAAAATGTCAGTTTAATTTGATAGGACAATATATTTTTAATAACGATTAAAGTTTAAAAGATCTATGACAACTGTCAAAAACTGTTCACTAAATAAGACAAGTAAGGATAAACAGACTATAGATACGGCCAGCGGCGATACTCCGCTACGCGAACGTGTTTTAACGTGATTTCGGGCCTTCGTAATTTTTAATATTATCGTTGTTTATAACGATATAAACTGAACTGAGTAACTCAGCCGATTACTCGCTTCAGTAAAGTCAAAACCGAGTGCATCTCTATTGATTTAATGATTTTCTTTTTGCAGTCGAAAATGCAATTTTATTGGTTTACATCAAGATCTCCTTTATTTGAATGTTAAACGCACTGCACTGCACACTCGTCAGCTTGTGAGTACGTGACGTTACTACAATTTACTACATCAACGTGCATTTGACATACCGAACCGACCGGCTGTGGGCGTGATACTGTGTAATAATTTATTTTTCCTAATTAAAACGTTCAAACAGTGCAACGTGGGCATTTTATATATAATGCTTAGTTAATACTGAATTATTAAAGTAAACTTATTTCGCAACGACTTCGGTTTCGAAATTCGTTGCAACATAATACCTACCTACCTTGAACTCGCTGATGTCTTTATCTTCGCTTGAGAGAAATGCTGCGAACCGTCGATAAAACTGACCCAGGTCAACATGACCCCATTTGAATTTTTATTAAAAAGTATGATATATCTGGATACATCATACCCTGCCCATGAATAACGTTTTATTGACACTCCACTGTCAAAATCCATTGTCTGTTGACAGTTAAACGTGATAAATCGCTATATCATATCGCGTTTCGGTGGTCATGCTAGGGGGGCTGCAGTAATTATTAACAGCGAAGTAATTATCAAAAATATTTTTTGCAAAAACTGACTCTACGAGTATAGCGGTTGCCACTTGCCCCTGAGTATACAACAAAAGCCTACCTGTACCATACTTGGATTCGATTATTGCCCGAGAATATTATCTGGTGCGAGTCGTATCTTGTCTAGTATATAATTTAGTATTGTGTGAAACTAGCTTTGTGAATGCTAAAATCTCAAACATAGGAATTTATTGTGTTTCTTGATGTAAGGTATTTTTAAATGTAAAACGTGTTAATGGTGTATATCGACATTGATTGAGTTAAGTGATAAACGACGTCACTTAGTTACAAAAACTCTTTATTATTCCAAAAAGATATTAACCATGTGTTCTCGTTATCAGCTAATAACAGCTGCTGATAGTGTGACTGAGATAAGATAAGTATTACCAACCTCTAAACGAAAGTATTTCGTTATTGATATGGAGCTCTATTCATGTCGATGAGAGGAGTTCGATGGCGCAGTGGGTTCGCGCCTGGCCCAGAGATTGCGGGGGTTGAGCAACTTTCGCAAGGGCCTGTCATGGGATGGGTGACCAAAAATTTATTATCTCGAGTTCCTCCGTGCTTCGGAAGGCACGTTAAATTTGCAGTCGTTAACACCCACTAATCCGCATTGGGCCTGCGTGGTGGATTATGGCCCATCCTCCTTATCCAACCAAAAGGAAGGCCTGTGCCCTAGCAGTGGGGACATTAAAAATGGCTGATGATCATGAAACTATGTCTGACTCACTCGGTAGGTGGTGTGGTTGAATATTATAATGAAAAAGCCGCAGCAGAAGAGATTATATTAGATAACAGAATGAATAGTCATCGACTTGATGATAGAATCTCATGCTGATATCTGTAGATAGATAAGTAGTTAGTTAAAGAGTTAGATACCATGACTTTTTATCCTTCGAAGCTAATCTGTTTTCCATATTTTTCTAACCCATACTCTATGCCAATTCTTTCCTTACTTATTTATTTTTTATATTTTAAATGCGAAACGTTCTGATGACTAGTCTCTGCCCGCGACTTCATCTCCTACTCCAACCGACTATCATGAAAGTTATCAGGGGTAAAGAAGGCATGTTATCCAGAAAAAAGATACTGTTCCCGAGGAGAAAATACGAAATAATAATAATTTGGCAAACTGCTAGTCTAGTCATGAGAGATTAGTCAGAAAAGGTGGAGCTATCATAGGCCAATTTCAAATATCGTAGGACACGAAAAGTCTGTACTAATTATCGGAATGTTGATAATGTTATACTAATCAATAGTGTAATGTAGAACAAACCCAAGTTCAATGTAATTTCTTGCGACTTATTATATTTCTTCTCCCCTGTTTTGGCCTATCATTCTAAAAATAGCACAAATCTTTGTAAGTTTACCTTTCAATCCATACATTCAGTATGTCGCGTATTTGCAGAACTGTGTTAGATGGTCACTCGAAGTCACGACAACCGCGACACTGATAAGGCGATTCGCAATTAACTTCTAGCCTTGACTCTAAAAATGTACCCATTGATACTGGGCTTCTATCGACACAGACTAATTCCTTTTAAATTCTTAATTGAATAAGCTGGAGCTGTAACGATTAACTGATTGTGTAACGATGTTTAACTAATTTCATGAATGTTGATTAATTAAAAACTGTGTTTAATGTTGTCAAATGACAGTTAAAATATAAAAAAAAATCTCAAACTTATCTGTCGAATTGAGTAATGTTATCTATGTATTTTATGTGCTGTCAATCGCGTCTCGATACACAATTGTTATTTAATTGGTAACAGTTTAATTGGTTAATTGTTCTTCAAATACTATACTATAGTAAGTAGTCACTAGTTTTTCACTGACATTGTTTTATTTCTCTTTTACAGAAGAGTAAAGCAGATGATAGCGTCGAGAACCTAGACGACGGCCGGCTGCGGGCGCTGCTTGACGAGGCAATAACGTACAAGTGCCCCAAGGATAGGGAAGGAAAAAGCGATCTATTTAAGGTTGGTGAAACATCATCATCAGTTTCTCTTAACGTAATACGAAAATGTTTAGGTTTTACAAAAAATATTTCAACAATAAACTCTTGATTTATTTCAGTTTTGATTTGATACTTATCACAGAATATATTTCGTTAAACGATAATAACTTCAAAGTTAGTTCAAATACCTCACCAGACACACGCAAGAAGTCTCCATGAACTCGAACTTCCGAGAACACAAGAACATTATTTTTACTGAAAGGCGAAGGTCGTTCCAACTACGCATATTCCGCCATTGCGATTGTTTTTCAGAATCTGGTGAGTCTGGTCTGGTATGATAATGCTATCATCATAGATCAACAGTCCATTATAGACGTATGCCTCCTCCCGTAGGAGAATGTCGCCATAAGCTTGAAGAGCACAGTGCTGGACCGTTTTTGTCGAAAAACGTTGCTGCCCATTTCTAGCCCACAGAGGTGTTACATGTATCTGTCATTAGTCATAAACACCTCTGTGTAGGGTTGGTTGGTACTATTCTACTCTGCCAATTGTCACACGGCTGCGAGTCTGGTTAGGTCATAAGAGTTGTGTTGTACGGTCCAGAATCTCCTGGAGGAGGCGGAACAAGACGACCAGGCTTCAGAGGCGGCAGCGCGCGGGTGCGGCGGCGGCGGGCGGGCGCGGCGCAGCGCGGGGCGGCGCGCGCTGCCGCACTCCAACTCGCTGCAGGACCTGGTGGCGGCCGCGCTCGCCGCCGAGCCCGCGCCGCGCCGCCCGCGCCACCACGCGCACGCGCACGCGCCCGCGCCCGTCTCCGCGCGCGCCACGCACGGCGGCAGCCT
Organism: Catoptria pinella; assembly: GCA_963556745.1. Taxonomy (NCBI): domain Eukaryota; kingdom Metazoa; phylum Arthropoda; class Insecta; order Lepidoptera; family Crambidae; genus Catoptria; species Catoptria pinella. The sequence continues at coordinate 6,991,387 of OY750779.1, forward strand.
GCCCTCCGGCGTCGACACATGTCAGTACTCAGTACCATCACCGGCGAACTAAATTCTATGGAACAAACATTCCACTCAAACGATAGCACCACACGAAAATGACAATTAAGTGGGCGGAGCTAAAAAATATTTCATTTAATTATACAGCACAAAGCAACTGAACACTTGTTGCAAAATAGCGACCGTAATTTGTATACTCATAGATATTTTCTATACTTAAACGAAAAAATATTATACGTTATTTCTGCCTCTTTTTAATGCTTTCTTTGCGTCTTTTACACCATTTGACTACACAGGATGTCAAACAATACAAAACGGACAATACAAACTGAAATTATTGTAAAGAACGTCTGTCACCGGGCGCGTTGGCCCGACTAAATGTAGTGCGAGTTGTCCTTTTTTAGTCCCATGGTGCAGTTTTTTAAGCAATATTTGTTTGCAATTACACTTCCATAGACTATAGTTCGCTGAGTATCACTTACAATTAACGTCTTACATATGGAGACAGACGACAATACGTACTAATATTCAGAAATATCTAAAGTTATTAAAAAATATGTAAATAACCAAGGTGTTTAAACGCTGACTGTACATACTTCCTACAATTGATATTTGTCATATCGATTACTCGCTTCAAACGGATTAAAACCTTAAAACCATCATCAATTTCTTGTCTGGACAGCTATCCGACGCAATCCACCTGTAATAATTCCGCGTTATCACTATTCCTAGTCAACTATTTATTTCTTATGTTGTTAATTTTGTTTTTAGTTTCAAACCTAAAAAGAAGACAGTACAAAGCCGGGTAATATTACCGCGTGAAGTGGATATGAGCTTGGTGTGTGTTACAGCGTTCCTGCTGGGCGAGGAGCCGGCGCGCGGCGGGTACCTGGCGACGGTGCGCTGTGTCAACCCGCCACCGCTGGCCGAGCGCCGCGTCTCCGCCTCCGACGCCAACTGTCCCGCTGAAGCAGTCGAGTTGCTACACAGGTCTGCTCGACAGTAACAAACCTCCTTTATAGGGGGCAACTTCAAATTAAGAACTAAATTCGGAACACGGTACGGTGCGTGTCCGCCTCCGAAGCTCTTAAACAAACAGGTTTGCTCGACGATTACTGACCTCTTTTATTTTGTGCTAGCTAACACAAAAATGTATAACTCTTTTTAATTAAAAGCACGGCAAGTTCGTCGCCTGTCCGTTCGGACAAGATAATGATAGAATGTTTATGTCCGTATGGTGCGTTATGGTTAGATATGACGATGTGTGAGCCTCGCCCATTGTTCGCAGAAGGAGTAAGCCAGTTTTCCCGATGACGTACACAGCACGCGCAACCCTCGAAATCGGCAGCGGCAGCGTCAGCTCGGGCCGCGCAGTCACCACCACCACCGCGTCCAACCAGGTGCGTACCTTCCGCCAGCCGCGCCCGACCTTCGGCCCGCCACAGAGACTCTACGCCGGACACTCGGCGCTCTACGACCCCGCCAAACAACAAGACACGAAACAGTCCAAGCTCATGAACGCATTACAATGCCCCAGAAACAAAAATATTAATATGAGCAAACCGAATGAGAGTGATCTGCGCGGCCCTGGATCTGATTACGAAAACTTTGGAACTCTTTGGAGTGAAATCACTGCTAGATACTCCCCTGCGACGACCGCTGACACCAGCATCGATCGACCACCTAAAATTCAAACGGCAAAACCTTTCACTTCTACCGATCCATCCTCATCATTTGGAAACAAAATGGCGACATCTAGCATTAGTGCCAATCCATCCTCCCAAAAGACATTGATGACCAGGCGTCAAAGTGCTACAACACATGAAAACGATACAGAAAATTCTACTCACCGCGCCAGCCAGAAAAGAACTCAGCCTGCCTCTCAGATCAGACCATCTAATGAAAATAAAATTACTACATCAACCACATGGGCTGTTACATCAATTGAAAACAAAACAGCGAAGCCTTCTACTCATAACATTTCATCCTCTCAAAACAAAACAACGAATCTTCTCTCTCTCAAAGTAGACCATCATCCCAAGTAAACCAAATGATCGCTCCTATCCAACAAACTATGCCATCTCCTGAAAAAAGAACAATGGAGTCTACCCATACACGCACAGATCAAAAACCAGATATGTGGATAGACGGCGTCGATAAATGGTACGAAGGCTTGTCCGCGTATATTCTTCAAAATAGAAATGAAAATATTCGACTTCCTCAAAGAGATTTTTACAATAAAAATGATCAAATTGATAAAAGTGAAGCACCACAAAATATGATAAACGACGCCTCAGAAACTGATATAAATGATAATCCGTATTCAACAAGTGCATACTACAATAAAAATACGAATTGTAATGCTTCCATTGATGTTTATGGTACACAAACACATTGGACAGCGGTAGAGAAAAAACTTGTGAAACCTTTATCCAATACAATTACAAATTGCGAAAATGAGGAGAGTTATCAGGATTTTACAGCTCTTCACTGTTTTGATGAAGAAAATTATCAACATGGCAAGCTAAAAATTAACATGAGTGATATAGAAGAAAGTGATATTCGATTAAGAAAGAAATACCATAATATATTTGGTCGTTCCTTGGCAGTATCTAGTTCATCTTTAATAAATCCGAGAAACGTTAGACCGATGTCAATAGGCAGCATTCCAACTCCTGTAGATAAGACTCCTGTCACTCGTCCTAAAAATAAGAAATATGTTAAATATTTAGATTCTAAAAATGTTTCTACTGTAAGCAAATTATATGAACAAGTTGAATCTATGAAGGCTGAAAATTGTGATAACCCCACAGATATTATTCCTGCTTCTGAAGCTGGTTATGGTATAAGTAAATGTTATGATAGATCTAAGAATGTTGAAATGGTTGATTTTTCAAATAATAAATCTCGAACAAATGTTGAAGAAAATTACCAAATTATTGATTGTACTCTGCAGCAGACACGTGATGCGGAATCGATAAAAACATTCCAAAATCCTGATATTAAATTGGTAGAAATGTCACAAAGTGATGCAGAAGTCAAAAAAGATTCTACTCTTCAAGATTTTGCTGAATCAAATAAAAGGTTACAGGTATTAAAAGAAGACAATAATAAGGATAATTCTGAAGAAACTGAACTAAAGGAGTTAACTTCCTATCGTCCGCACGACTCAAATGAATCTTCATTTCAACAATATTACTGTGAACAACAACATTTTCTTAGAATGCTAAAAGAAAGTACAGAAAATTGCGTTACTGAAGAAGAAAAGTTGTGTAACTCAAATAATAGTGACCTTCAAAAAGACATGAAATGTTCCCAACAAGAAAACGATAGTAAAAACGGCAACATTGAAACTGAAGAACCAAGTACGATTAAAGACAAATTTAGTTCTGAAAATACATCTTCAAGTGACATCGTAATAAAGTTAAACAAGAAGCCACAAGACAAAGTGCCTAGTGATCAGTATATACTTGCAGAGTTACCCAATAATGCTTATGTTTTCCTAACAATGCCTGAACGCTTATTCACACCTTTACATAACACAGATAAACCTGTTAAAATCCAAGATATTTCAAATGACGTCTCTGCAACTGTAGAAGTTCAAAGTTCTAACGTAGCGCCCAAAAATTCCAAAAAGAAGAAAGGAGTAACTGATGCAAAAAAGAAAGAAAACATCACCAAAACAGCCCTTAAAGTCCTTCTATTTGAAAACACAAAAAGAGATTCTATCAAAGCAGAGGCGTCTTCTGAGGCCAATAAAGAGGTAGGAGTCGTTGAAGCTTAATTAAATTATTTCATACATTAATTGTTGAGTGAGTGTAACGGCCGAATAGTGACGTGTGTTTTGTTTCCGCAGGGCGATTCCGCTATACCGTTTAGTTGCATCACAACACCGGAGGTTGTGTCCAGTTGCAACACGACATCTTCCACGTCCCAGTCGGCCGTCGCTGTGGATCCCAAGGTATACCGTAGTTGTAACCTAAAAGCTTTGTGAAGCGTCTTGTAGAGTGAGATCTATTACACACCATTTACATGTTTGACTATATAGATATCTATCTATTGCGAGTATATTATGTGATATTGATATGATATTGGCCGAGCGAGCGCGAAGCGCGAGCTAAGTGTCTCTTTTTTAGCTTGGGCATAAATACATACATACATACATATACTGTTTCCCATGGGGGTAGGCAGAGACTATGGATTGCCACCTGCTACGATCCTTGCACACTTCTTTTGCTCCATTTACATCCATCAACCTTTTCATACATGCCCGGCGGTTTTTCTCACTGCGTACACCAGCGTTTTTTATTAAAACCTCTAAATGGTCCGCGTAGGTTTTTCTGGGACGCCCCCTCCCGATCCCTCCACATTCGCACAATATATCTCTTTCGTGATTCGACTTTCATTCATCCTCTCTAAGTGACCAAACCACCGAAGCATTTATTTCTCAATTCTTGTCACTATATCATCTTTCAGACCACACCTTTCACGAATCACGTCATTCCTCAGTCTATCACTTAATTTTACCCCACATATTTTCCTCAACGATCGCATTTCTACAGCATTTATTCTGCTTTCATTCTTCTTCTGCCACACCCAAGACTCGCTTCCATACATCAGTGTCGGCACCAGCACTCCCGTTATGAATGGGCAAAAATGCTTTCGTATTTCTCGTCTTTCCGGCTGTTCTCTACAGATTGCATTTTTCAACTGCTTCTCGTGAAATTTTGTGAGCAGGTTCGATAATTTTACAGATTTTATTGTTGATTCATATTTCGAGATTTTTCAAAATGGTGGAGAACGTTAAAAAACATATTTCAGCCACTTTGAAAAATGTCACAAACGCGATTTTTACAGCTCACAGACCCACTTGTTTTAAATGTGTTAAAGCGCGTGGTCATTTTTACGAATCTTTAAAAAATTATTGTGAAGTATGTAGAAGGGCTACAGAAAAAAAGAAATATTTAAGTTAAAATATATATATTAAAAAAAAACTGTTCCCAAGTTGATTGTATTATTGATTTTGGCTCCGTTTATGCCTACATCGATGTTGTCATTTACGTGCAAAGTCGTTTTAGGTTGTGTTGTCCATTTCATGTCTTGGTTAATAATTTAAAAATCCGAAAACCCGTCACCACACAAATACCCCACCCGTGTGGATATCGAGTTATCGATTTTCTTTACGAATATAATATCTATTTGATTTTCGTTCTTTTCAAGCATAATTGTGTACTGCACACATCTAAATGGAGTTTTTTTCATACCAAATAAATTGACATGTCTGGACGGCTTATAGTCCAGTCAATAAAGAAGTTGTAGAGTGCGTGTCATACAAACTTTCATCCCCTATTTTACCCCCTTAGGTAGAGGTCAATGAAAAATTTAGAAAAAGAAAACAAGTGTTATTAAAATCAGACTGCATACCCCTGATACACATGCTACGGGATACCCTTAAGGGGTCCGTGGATCCCACTTTAAGAAACCCTGCCTTAAGAGTTTAGAATTTAGATCAATGTGTAACAAAACAAAATACTTAAAGTGTCGTTCGTTTCAACAGCCTCGTAGTGTGATCTCAAGCAGTTTCAACGGGCTGTCTCTGTCGCGGCCTAACTACGGCTCGACGGGCTCCAGCGCGCCCGACGAGTGCAAGGTACGCTGCCCGCTAGCGCGCATGCCAACCCCCGCCGATGCGCGCCTAATTTACGTTCTATGTTCGATGTTTTTCTAATGCGTGTTGTTTTTCCTCCCTATTCAGGTGCCTATATTCACTGTGCACTACCGTTTACAGAAATCTCTAGATGAAAACGGCAATGCAGTACAAGGATTCAGTTCACCTATCTCGGGATCTAGTCAACACAAGAAGCCCAGAAGGAAAAAGTCTTCCAAGAACGAGACCGTGATCAAGTCGCACCAGATCGACGGGTACCAGGGCAACAAGGACCTCAACGAGGTGCTGCGCTTCATCGAGTCAAACGCGGAGCACGGGCGCGGCGCCAAGCTCGGTCGTGCCAAGCACAAGGACGACGCCGACGACAAGGCCGGCAAGAAGCGCTCCTCCGAACGCCGCAAGGACAAGGAGAGCAAGCTCAAGCGCGCCTCCTCGCTCGAGGAGCGCTCGCGCACCAAGCTCGAGGACCTCACGGACGCGCGCGAGCCGCCGCGCCGCCACGAGCGCAAGCCGCGCCCCGACAACAAGGCCGAGCGCCGCTCCTGGGGCGACGACGCGCGCGACGCCTTCTACTACCCCGCGCCTGCGCCCGCGACCGAGCCCGAGCCCGAGCCCGACCACGAGCCCGAGCTCGAACATGAATCCGAACCGACGCGTGTACCCGCGCCGGCGCCCCCGCCCGCGACCGCGCCGCCGGACGCCGCCGTCGAGCTTACCGACTTCCAGACCGTCACCAAGCGGCGGAAGCCGCGCCGGCGCGCCGACGAGGCCGAACGCGAGCCGCCGCGTCGGGCGCGCCCGCCCAGCCCGCGCCCGCGCCGCGAGTCCGCTCCGCCCTCCGACCGCAGTAACGACTCCAACGACGACCTCGACTCGGTGCACTCGCTGCCGCCGCCCCCGCCGCCGCCGCCGCCCGCGCCCCACGCCTCCTACGCCGACATCGCTCGCACCCGCCACAACATCCCCGACCTGATCGAGTCGTGCAACTTCTACGGCGAGGGAGAGAACGCGGGCGGGCGGCGCGCCACCGAAGCGCCCGCCGCCGCCGGCGACGCGGACGGGTACCCGGCGCTCGGAGGGGCGGCGCGGCTCGCGCGGGGCAAGGCGCCGCCGCGCCGCGAGCGCAAGGAGCGCCCGGCGCCCACGGCGGCCGGCGAGTGCCCCGCGCCCGACGTGGTGGGCGACCGGCGGCCGGCCGTCATCCTGCTGGACTCGGCGGCGCGACCTCGCGACATGGACGGCGTCACGTTCGGATTCGACATCAACGAGCAGCTGCTGGGCGCGGGCGGGCGGCGGCCGCGCTGCGACCTGGTGCGCGACGCGCTGGCCGCCGCGCCCGCGCCCGCGCCCGCGTCCGCGCCCGCGCTCGCCGCCGCCGCCGCCGCCGCGCCCGCCGGCGCCGTGCCCGTGCTGGCCGGCGCCGGATGCACGCCGCTGCACTACCTGCCGCCCGACCCGCCTCGGGACAACGCGCACCTGCATCAAATCATCGATTACGTCGGCAATGGTCAGTTGCATAATTTTATGAATTGCTAATATTATTATTACTAATTGACCGATTTGTTGATCCTTTCATCCAGCTTTTCTTAAAAAATGCGACACACGTTTTAAATATCCGGAAAACCAGATATAAACGTTTTTTCTTTCTTTTAAATGAATTCTTATAATAACTAAAATATATTTAATTTCAGCATGGGAAGACGTAGTCCGGTGTGGTGGCGGCAAAGTGCGCTACTTCAACGAGTAAGTGCGTGGTGAGTGACGCTCCGTGTACATAGGAGTGCTTCGGCGCGAGTGCGACTGAACTAGTCGTGTCACTTGCGGGTTCGCGGAGTGACAGTGCTGAACGAATATCTCGCTTTCGACCCGAGTGGACCGCATCTGAGATTAGACGATCTAACTTAGTGTTTTCGCTGTGATTAATAATAATATTGTTTTCGCTTTACGAATAGGTGACGTGAACGAACTACATGAGCATTTAATGAGTTAATTGCACTTAACGTGAAAAAATTCGTTATTTTCGGTGTGGCGTAATATTTGTGTTTTGGAGTCGGGCGCCGTAATAATAGCTAAGCCTACGTTTATGAGCTTATGATGAGTTGACTGTTAAGAGATTGGGAGCGGTCGGGTGACGCGCGGCCGGCCGCCAGTACCGGGCGCCAGTACCGGGCGCCAGTACGGGGCGCGGACGCGCGCGCCGCGTCGCGTTTTGTTTCGAATCAGAGAAGGCATGTAATCATTTGTTTCTGTTGATGTTTATTGTGCTTCGATTTTGTTATGTAATCACAAATATTTGGTATACTTTTCTCTAACTACCCTCATACCTATTTTGTTATGTATTTTTAAGTTTTACCAGTTTGAATTGTAAATATAAAGATCTTAAGGGTTTAACTGGCCATATGTCTATATGGAACGTTATCATCTCATTTTGTCACGTCCTCATTCTATTTTAACATAGGGGTTAAAACTAATAAGTGTAAAGATAAAAACTCTCGGTGTCCATATGTTTTATACGATAAGTGAGTGTATAAAATACTCATTTTAATAAAAAAAAAGTTCTTTGTGTAGAACACAAATATTTTTTTAAATGTGAATTAAAAGTTATAACATATTAATTAGGAAAATCATGCTTTCTGTGTTTTAAATTTTACCTTGTAGGAAATAAAATGATAAAAATAATTTTCAAAATATTAAAAAATATATAAAAATAATTGTTTGTACATAATGAGAACTTGACCAAATGGGGTGGAATGTTTGAAGCTAATGAAAATGAATAATCCTAATATTATTTAAGAGTAGTGTGTAACAATACACGTTTTGCGGAGAGCAGGCGTTTACTGAATGCGACTGTGCATTGTTACACATTGTTAATTATACTCTAGGGAGAGGCAAAAGAGGTTTGACTACACCTGAACCTTTGGTTGTACATAGCCCGCACCGAGGTGCCAGCGCTCGAGAGTGCTGCCTATGAGCGTTTTCAACATAAAGTGTACCTTGCCTCACTTTATGACTATTTTTAAAATATTACATTTTTGATGATTTTTTCATTTTGATATTATAAGAAATAATATTTAATTTCTTGCAGAATAATTTATTTTTAAAGAAATCGTCAATTTCAATTGTTACTATGGAAAAAATGTCGCAGAACCGACGTTACGTTCTCTTCCTATTACATTCTGACGAAAATATTTACCAACGTTTGTTATCAAATATAAACTAAGTTACATGAGGATATCCTTCATCTTCTGAAAACAGTTAATTATGTAAGCTAACCTGAATCAGCCGATAATGTGTCTCAATCCCGACAGAAGAAATCTGGACGGTCGTAGCACTCGCATTAACGCGTCTGTTTACTTGAAGTGTATTTTTCAACTACCATTTTTAAAATGGCGGTCGGTATTTGTCAAGGATAATGTTGACATTTCAAAAACTAAAATACTTATTCGTAAATGTCCAAATGGCAGTTTTAGCCGTAACAAAACCGTCGTCAAGTGTAAGCTCATTACACCCGGAGTTCACCAAAAACTCATGCTAACCTAGTACAAAAAAAATATATAATCGCTTGTAATATCGCGGAACTTGGGGGGACACAACAAAAACTAACATTTCGGTGTTTAATTATGGTCTTTACGCAAATAATTATAGAAAACATTGTTTGAATTAACTAAGTTTGAGTGTTCAATGCTTTTTAATCTTTAAAATAATTAGCCAGTTATAATTTTGACTTGTTATTACATTTCAAACACGGGGGATAACCCAAAAGTGGGGGTACAATTTATTTTGAAAACGCTCCTATACTTACGAAACTCCGCGCGAGTCGCATTTACGTAACTTGTTTGTAGTTGGTATTCTTACTTTGCTGCTATTGTGGGTATAAGATAAATCATAGGTGGAGCGTAGTTGAGACAGACTCGTTTGCCGATGTCATTAGCCAGTGGCTAGCCGCACACGCGCAATAATATTGGCAAGAATAATATTGAACAATGTGATTTAATACTGACCGCCAATACCGCCCGCAAACAATATTATTGTCAATATGCAAATTATTGCCAATAATATTGCGTGTGTGCGGTTAGCCTATGGTCATTGATGAAGTTCAATCCTAAGTGAAAATTATGTTAAATATACCAGATGTACTTACACAAATGCTTCTTAGGTTTAAGTGTTTCTTACTGCACATCAGCTAAGAAGTCGCCAATAAATGTCCTCCTCATCCATCACTGATGAGAATTTCTGGTTTTTGGGTTCTCCAATAAACGGTTGCTCCATCTATGCTTAGTCACAAATTAGAGAGAGGACAGAAAGTTAAGCTTAGTACAACGCGCGCTCGAGCAACGCACACACTGGCGCCAAACCGACGGAATCTCTGTTACGCTCCAACAGTCGTCGATCGGTGAGAGCTCTCTATGCGAGTGTGCGTTGTTCAAGCGCGCGTAGTACTAAGCTTGTCTTCTGTCCTCTCTCTATTTTGTGGTTTAGTTCTGTCTCAATCTCATCATAACACATTGTCCATACATTCAATCTTAAGAACTATTCGTCTCAATGTTGTATATAATATCTTCGATGTTGGTGGACATTATGCTAGTCGAGTGAAAAGGTATATAAAAGGGATGTTTTATTTGCTTTGAGATGCAGAGTTATGTGATGATAAATAAATATTGAATGTTTTGTTAATAATAGTTCATTAATTAGATCAGTATACACCAATCGTTGAATTAAGAGTTGTGGTCTATTTGTGTGGACTTGTAGAAAACATAATATTCTTAACTAATTAGCAAAATTATTACATTGAATAAAAAAACCTCAAAACAATCAATATTAATCTCTAAATTATAATGTGTTAAAATAGCGTCATACCAAAAATAATTCTAATAAAATATATGGTTAGGTGGATTCGTTTGCATTATAATTCGTACAGTTTTAGTTCACTAAAATGTTGATACACAGCGAGTGCGTGACCACAGCTACAATTGTAAATAATAATGTACATTATTTTCATTTTATTTTGAAAGAGAAGTTTTACCAGGTAACATTGTTTGTCGAGATCGATATAATTATACTGAAACGACGCTCATATCAAAGGTATAGAAATATTATTTATTATTTCTTTCCCTTGTAAAATATGTAAATAGATGTGCAGAAAATTGTTTTGATTTTAGATCGTTCATTAGTGCATATTAGACGTTGTAGATGGGAGATCTCTGGGTTTGGATGTTGTGACAATACCTAAGTATGAATGCTAGCCTACTTTATGCTGTCTTCAGAAAATTCCTTATAAACTAGTATTGCGTGCGAGCATTTCAACGTACATTACCGATATATACACAAAAAAATACTAAAATCCTTAATTAAGATCTTTTCAAGGTTCATATTCAGTGTCGAATCTAGCTAGGCACATTTGTTTTCAAATCACATCAGCCACATTTCAGTCATAATTAAATTTAAACATTCTCTTTAATTCTAAAAGCTGGTGCCAAATATCATACGCCATCTGCATTTTGGGAATAGAGCTCGCACTAATACTCTTAAAAGTGGCTGGAAAGCGTTGAATAATCTTAGTTTCACTATTATAATAGACGCCCTGCATAGTTATGTTATGTGCGGGATACCGATGGTCTCCAATAAATATATTGGATATTTTTGTGCAGAAATGGCGCGAGATCTTTAAATTATATTTACTTACCTTTAAAAATACGAAATGGATGAGCTAAAATTCTCTCTTACTTATATTATAACTTCTAGTAATATTTTGTCCAAATGAGGATGCTGTTTAGATAAACTATTGGGCAAAGCGAAGTGTAAATGTATAAATAAATTTAATGCTGAAATATAAGTCTGATTGTCTCATTATCTGAGTAACACTTACTTCCTAATGTCGTCTAATTTTACATTACAGACTTAAGCTGGAAACAAACTATCGGACGCGGCTCACAGCCGGCGACTTATAGATATCTGATAATGAATGTACACATCGTTTCGTCCGCGACTTAACTGATTTGTACAATACAAATCAGATAATAAGTCGCGGACGTAACGATAAGCGTTCAGACGACGTCCTATATAAATCTGGCCCACTGAATGTTTGACGACTGCATACTTATCAGTCGCGCCGCGGCTTACGAACACGTCCGATAGTTTGTTTCCAGCTTTACACGTGATTGTTCCTCAGTAGGTATAACCACAAAGTATGTGATCAAGTATTTAGGTTGATTCTAAAAATAAAAACCCTTTATGATGCAATTCCACATTCGCACGAAGGGCGAGGCGATAAGGCGAATAGCGACCTCGTATGTGTCGACAAGCTCGCTATTCGCTTCGGCACTCGTGTGCTCGCGTTGGAAGCGGCACTTTGGGCGAATAGCGAAGCTATATCTACACATGCCAGGTCGCTATTCGCCTGATCGCCTCGCCACTCGCGCGAATGAGGATTTGCAGCATTAGAACGTGATAACCTGCGATTCATTACTCGCGATTTGCTAGCAAACTATAATTATTTAACCATTTTGTTGATTGTAGTGAACTGATGTTTTCTAGTTGCTGTGGTGAAGTTGCCTGATGTAAATAATGGCATTTATCGAATTGATTTGGACCAACTAAGAAACCATCAGAGCCTTTAAAAACTACATGATCTGATCACATATTTTCGATGACTATCTTCCTGTTGTCCTAACTTGTTTAGGTTTGTAATTTACAGCGACACAGAAGATTACCCATTTGCGATTTTTCTCTCGCTCTAGTCAAAAAACAAACTGCAATAGAACGAGGCGGAATGACCATAAATGGGTAACCTTCAGGCGAAGCGCTGCCTACAGCATTCACTAAAATCATATAAGATTGTATGTTTGTTGTAAATTAGTGCAAATTGCTTTTGCATTTAAGTTTTAATTCAGAAAATGAGATAATTGCCCTGTATAATAATATTTATATCAATATAAAGAATTATTTATCTGCTTTGTATCTAACTGTTCCATACATGAATTTTACTTTTCTTTTAAAATTACAAGTCACAAATATTCATCTATATAGATAGGTCGACTCTAGGAATCATTGGAGATTGACTTAACATGTCTTAAGAAAAAATAACAACTAAATAAGAGGAAAGTAAAATTGAGGTAAAAATTAACTGTAAAAGATTTGTTGATGTAAACGATATTGTAACCAACTGCAATTTACAGTTATGTACTTTTTCACTGTTTCCGTTTTCTTAATAAAATGTTGAAAAAAATGTGATCCTTTTATTCAAGTTCTAGCCACACATCTACACAACGTGGGGGGACTTAGGTCCCTCATAAAGAGAAACTCCCCAGTACATTTGATTTTAAGTCAGGATTTCCTTTTACGATATAATAAATTAGAGGTATTTTAAGAATAATAAAAATTTATATTTTAATATTTAATATCCATTATTTGTATCACACACGGTCGTCATAGCGCAAGTGGTCTCACATACGCATTCGCCACACAAAACGGGATACTCAACTCTTCACACACGAGCTCACCAACCACAACTCGTCACAGTTTTTTGATACAATGTGCCCAACTGCCCAAAAATTTTCTACACAATCTTTATCGAAACTTATTTGGTCACTCGCGCTTTTGACCACAAAAAATGGCTGCACAATCTTCGAATCTGACGAGTTGCGTATAAGACGACCTGCGTGTGATCCACAAAAAGCGGGCAAGCTGTGTGAAAATACGACCTTTTGCGAATCATAAAACATATATTTTGCGACATTATATTTTATTTTTATAATAATCAACATGATACAGATGTTATGGCTTGGTATTCAAATATCATTCTATTATTATAATAAAAATATTAACAAATTATCTTACATCCACTTGAAAATGTACACTTTGCAATAGATCTTACAAAATATTCTAGAGCATTGCAAGTTGACGACGACAGCAATCCAGCCAACGTGACTGCAAATTACGATGTATCGACCTACGACGCTCCTGCTTCCGTCGTCAACTTGCATCTATGTTTAACACTTACAAAGGTAATGCTCTGAAGGCATTAAAGATAGTTTTACGACTTGTCATTTTATATTCGGACGTAAATAGCTACATTTAATGCCATATAAAGATATAAATTATGTTGTCATTGTCCTAGATTAGTAGCGTGATGAAGCATATCAAAATTCAAACCTGTTATTTGAAGCACCACTTCACATAAATTTATGGTTTCTATTTAATATTTCATTGTATAAGGCTTATGGAAAATCATCACTTGTGAGACTGCTTCGATTCATATGAAGTGACTCCCGCCGCACAGAAATCTTTAGTGCTCGTCATACAATTATCGCTTTATGATTATTCAATTAACAATAACAAACTTATAATAAATATTCATAAAGAAAGAGCTCATTTGCTCGCACGCCTCGTAATGATTACATCAATAGAGCTAGAAGCTTCTACGCGATTGGAAAAAGCGGCGTATGCACAGAGGACCTAGTACGAGTTGGTGCTTCTCGCATAGTTAAGTATCGTATATACTGCTCATAGTCAATGTGAGTGAGTAAATGAGTGAAAGAGAGAAAACGATAGTTAACTATTCGAAAAGTGAAAACACCAACTCGTACTAGGCCCACAGACGGGCTCTATCTTAAAACCGAATTTCTTATCTATACAAGTCTATAACAAAAACAATTGCCTACGTGTGCAAATCTGTTCATTCAAAGAACGGCCGTGACACACTCGAGAACAGAAATTTACAAAACTTGATAATTTAGGGATAGATTTACACCCATTTACCAAATCGAAACGGCTCGGCGGCGTGAGTCATCTGGATTTGCGCTTCAGCTTGCCAGGTTCGATCGATCGTACAAAGAACTCTAGGGAAGCTGCAATTTGCGTTTCGAAGTTATAATTACATAATTATAAGCTATGTACACGTACTCTACAATTTGAACCCCAGTCTTTATAATCGTCTCGGTCGTGCGACACACTAACATCGGACGTCCCGTCGTCGATCTAAAGCGCTTCGATCGCGAAGAGAGACCGCGCCACGCGGCGCCATCGAAACGGCGGGAGAGCGGAGCGGAAAAGTTCGTCGGACGTAGACCGATTCGCGCACGACATCGCGGACCGGAGCTCGAGACGTCGGTAGGCCGACCGGAGACCGCGCCCTCACACGGGGGCGGGTCCGGGGGCGGCGGCGGGGGCGCGCGGCTAGAAAATGTCGGGGCAGGCGGACCAGTCCCGGCGCTGCTTGCACTCCCAGTAGGTGTGGTTGTAGAGGTGGCGCAGGCGGGGCGCGCCGGCGGGCGCGGCCTCGCGCGTGAACCAGGCGGGGCGCGGCGCGGGGGGCGCGGCCAGCCCGCGCGCCGCCGCCGCCTCGGCCTGCGCCTCCAGCTCGCGGCGCGCGGCGCGCTGCTTCTCCTCGAGGCGCAGCTTCTCGGCGTTGGCCTCGTCCCAGAGCCCCTCCTCCATGAGGCGCTGGTCGGGGCGCAGGCGCGAGTCGGTGGGCGCGACGCCGGGCTCGGGCTCGTTGAGCTGCGCCGCGAGCAGCGTGAAGTTGTACCACTTGTCGGAGTCGGGCGGCGCGGGCACGCGCTCCCACGCGACGCAGAACTTGCCCGTCTTGCACACGGTGTTGTCGGCCGACGCCGACGTCACCGGCGCCACCTCCACGCGGCTGTCCCAGTACCCCTGCAGCACGTACCGCGGCTGTGACCACACCGACACACGTTAACACGAGATGATATGCAAACATGCTTTCAAATATATTCTACGGCCACTACGAATGCCCACTGAACCGAAGTAATCTACTCAGGAAAAAAAAGATAAGGGTCTATCGTTCTCGATTATACTAGCTGATATAGATTAACGAATAAAGTGTTATATTAAAACAAAAATACCCCTAATGCCGAATATGGTATTTAGGGACCATCAAACTGAACACCTTTTACTATGGGACCAACTCTCAAATCGCGAAAAAAAAGGTCAGCTGTTTCATACAAAAATTAAAATCGAAAATATCAAAATGTATGAAACAGCTAATTTTTTTTCGCGATTTGAGAGTTGGTCCCATAGTAAAAGTTATTCAGTTTGATGGTCCCTAAATACCACACACCCGGCCTGCGCGTGACCCAGCTTGCCCCGTGTGCGTTCGTGTGTAGTGTATCTACTGACCACGCCGTGCGGGTCCTTGATGACGCCGGTGACCTTCCGCTGCGTGTCCTTGCTGAAGTAGCCGTAGGGCAGGTACTTGAGGTGCGCCACGTAGCCGCTGGCGGGGCCCGCCTCGCCCAAGATCTCCATGTCGCCGTGGTTGTCCACCCACAGCTTGCCCACTATTATGTTGTGCACCGTCGTCGTCACCTGGAAGGCAAACAAACTTCGTATTAAGTCATGCTTCAGACGCGTCAGATCTATTGCTGGGTTTTCTGGTAAATACTATCTTATCTCTCTAATATCTATCTTTTCGTCTCCTGGAAATTTGAAGTTAGAATTTTCTAGAGACATTAAACCTGCTATTGCTAGACACAGTACCTACATAAAACTAATATAATCTGACGCGTTTGAATATTTACCCTGATATGAAAAAAAAATTGCTATAATTTTATGTTTATTCCATTTTATACTAAATAAACAGCTGTAGCAATCCTTAGTAAGATCCAGACGTTACATCAGTTATCTACGTAGACTCACCTCACTTCAGTGGTATCTATCGCCGCCCGCGTAGATGATGGCTAAGTACATATGACCGCGCGGTGCCGCGCATCGTCGTAGGGTATGAGCATTCGCATGATAGCGTATGCACGCGCGGTAGCCTGACATCAACATTGGATTGCGTTGTTCAAGATCTACGGCGCGCGGGTCGCAACGCGCCGGTAATGTTGACGATAAACACAGTTTAGTTTAATCTTGTATCGCGCGGTTAGTAGTTCTGCGCGGTCATATGAATTTAGCCTAAATGGGCCAAGTCGGGCGAGATGGCAATGGACTGGCCGCGGGCACGGCTGAACGCGGCCAAGTGTTGTCACGAGGCCCAGCCACATGCAAACTTACCTCGCGTACTACACCAGACCGACCAATTACAAGTTTTGCCCTGGGTCCTATTTTATAATTGTCAATTACTATGACAATTTTGTATCAATAGAAAACATAGTGATCAAACAACTCGTAAACATCGCGATGTAAACCAAATTGTCATTGTAATTTACAAATCTCATTAAATAAATTATGAGTTTACACTTACTATACTCGATAGCAACTGTAGTTGACATTTGTATGACAACTTTTATTTAGTGTAGTTACCGCCAGAGGCGCTGTGACAAATTGGATACAAAATTGCTTACTACAGTCGCTATCGAGTATAGTAAACGTAACTGTGCAAACTCATAATAGAGGCACTGGTGTCGTCCAGTAATAAAAAACTTAAAAAAACTATCTGAAGATTTGCGATTCATTGGTTAATACTGAAATTGTATATTAACTTCAAATTCTAATATCTCAAATAAGAGACTACAAGCTTTTGAGCACGTGTGCAATATTGAGAGGCAAACTTTTGTATGAAAGATACCGGACCCTGTTCCAGTGGTATCTGTTGCCGCCCAAGATGAGGAAGCAGTCGCAGTCGGGCGTGATGGCGATGTTGAGCCCCCTGAACTGGCTGAACACGGCGAAGTGCTGCCACGCGACCCAGCCGCGCGCGCCCTCCGCGTGCACCACCGACGTGGGCGGCGTGTGGAGCACCTGCGTACTTGCCTAACGTACTAACGACCAAATAGATCACTTAGTTTTGCGCACATTTGCCTTTCCAGTCATTTAGTTATAATTCAGCTTTTGACAATTTAATTTTGTATACCGCCTCTCTAAGCAATCGCCGAAGTTTTCGTCTATAATTGTTCGCCTCGGGCAGAGTGCGCGCATCCATACTATCCAAGATAGTGCTTGCTTACTTTCCCTGCATAAGGGTACTTTTGGTCATTTAAATTTGTTTAAATCTATCGAGACAACAATGTTCGAATTAAAATTAAGTTATATAATTTTATTAAATTAAAAGGAAGGCAGATAGAATCGATATTATGTAACGAAAAAAAAACTAACACACAACTCTTTGCAAATTAAAAAGGAAGAAGGTTCACATTGATATTATAAGGGCATAAGTGAATGGCATACACAAAAATTTATATAACATGACTCGTGTTTATATATTTTGTTAAAGATTGATTATTCATAAATTACAAGAAGACTACAATAAGAAATGTGCACAAAATATAAGTTTTTGTTTGGTCGCTCTGTCGTTGTTCTACCTACCTAAAATTCCTGTCCTGTTTCTCCTGAATGCTCCTTGGCTAACCTACCTTATGCTACTTCGTCACTTAACATTCAAACTGATATGTGTATCGGAAGATTCCCAAACTTCGTTCACGTAACAAAGGTTAATCTAGGTTCCAATCCTAGACTCGTCAGTCGTGTTAGCTAATTAAATAAGGTTCAAGGTAGTATTCTTGTAAAGTAGGATCTAGAGTATTTTAAAATGGTGAATTGCTAGGGGCTCGTTTCACAGGTTCCGAATACCACTTATTCAGTTTTAATTTAAAAAAATTGAAACGGAATTTTCATGAAATCTGTCTATCGAGTGGAATTGAACCAGAATCTGTGAAGCGGGCCTCAAGTGTATGTGCGTGCATCGTACCTTCCTCCAGGCGTACTTGTTGCCGTTGGGGAAGGCGCAGGAGGCGCCGCCGAGCGGCACGATCTGGAGGTATTTGCCGCGGAACTTGGTGGTCATGGTGAACTCCTGCCAGCACTGCCAGCCCGCCTGCCCCTCGCAGTGCTGGGCCACCATCGGCGGGTGGTGCGACACCTGACCCATCCCAACAACCACGCTCTAAATACTCCTTTTGTTCGCACGACTTCTACTAGCCAGTTCTATGGTACGACTATTAATAAATAATAAATAAATAAATATTTCACAACACCACATACATTGCTCCGATTCCAAAGTAGGTAGCTAAAGCACTTGTGTTATGGAAATCGGAGACGACGGTGGTATCACAAACACTCAGACCTGAGCCAATATAGAAAAGTTCGTTTTCTAAATTGACCCAACCGAGGACCGAACCCGGGAACCTCAGAGACGGCGACACCTTGAAAACCTGTGTACAAAGCCACTCGACCACGGAGGTCGTCGAACTATTGACACTTTTTTCTCATTAGTGCTACGATTTAGCACTTTGTAGTAGCGCTAATGAGAAAAAAGGCTCATTAGATCTACCGTAGAACTGGCTAGTAGATCGAGTGGGAACAAAACAAATACTGCTGCAAATTTTGAAGAAAGCTTACGAGAAATTTGAGGATAGAGACTCTTTGGATGGGAACAGGTCGTGTGCTGGGAGGAGAATGGTTATGGTGTGACACTTGCCCCACCCCAAAACAACGCTAATTCCATGGGAAAGGGAAGGCACACTGACAATTTCTGACGCAAGATGTATAATCACTGGTGTTGTTGGACTGTCAAACCCAAACTGTTTTACAAAAAAAGCAAAACCTCCTTCAAAAACCTTTGAAAAACAACTCTAAAATAAAAAGAAATAATGTTCATATCATTAAATTAAAAAAAGTCTGTGAAGTAATTTTTATTTTAGCTTTTATAATTATGTCGTTATCTCAATATTGTATTTTTTAAATTCTAAAAAACCTTCCACCTGATTTCATTGTTTTTTTGTATTTAGTGATTTGAACATTATTTCTTGCTTTTAGGGCTGTTTCTTTAAGGTGGTTTGCTTTTTAATCGACTTCAAAAAAAAAGGAGGAGGTTTGTCTGTTTATTTGATTTTTTTATGTATGTCCACCGATTACTCGAAAACGGCTAGACCGATTGAAATGATTCAAACGTTATTTTATCAAGTTTGTTCCCAAGTTGGTCCCATTTTTTGAAAACTTGAAATCTGTTCAGTAGTTTTTGAGTAATCCAGAAAATACTGTAATTTTTTTTGTAACCATTGCACGAGTTTTTACCGATCTTCTTCTCTGTTTATGAACCGATTTAGATGATTCTTGTTTTGTTAGAAAGAGGATACTTTAAGAGTGTTCTCATTTTTATTTAATTAGCATTGGACCTCGGACTTCGAAGATACGCAAGAGAACTCTTTAAAATAAAATAGGATAGTGTATTAGTGATTACATTACGGTATTGAAAGGTTTCGCATCAGCCATTTTTATTGTCACTTCTGGGGCTGGGATACAAAGCCTTAATTATGGGCTGATGAATAGGATGGACCATAACCCACGGCGCGGGTCCAATTGGTGGGTGTTAATGAGTGCAAATGTAGCTGGGACTAATTGATAATTTCTCGGATTAAGCTCGAGAAATTACACTTTGGTCACCCACCCCATGACTGACCCTTGCTAAAGTTAACAGCGCGAAAAGTGGAAATTGAGTTTTTAGGAGATTGATTAGGAGTATTGAAAAATATGAAATGTGAATAAAAAATATTTATATTATCGCTTACATTTACATATACTTACATACCTACATATACTTACATACCTACATATACTTACATACCTACATATACTTACATACGTACCACAAAGTAAAAAAAAAGCTTTTAATAATTAAAAAGAAAAACAATGCAGCGAGAGAAGCTTATTATTTGATTGTCCTCGCGCAGATGGACTTCTGTACGTTAGTACTATTATATATTCTGTGACATGGGTAGCCTAAGTATGTCATGCTCTCTTTAATCATTTCTGCGGTGGTCTCGTGTGAGGCGGGTCGTTCCCTCAAATATGGTTGAGCGAAGTGATGGCTGGTTCATGCGTCATGCTCGTGAACGGGTGCTGCCAGTGGTAATGGGTCTGATCCTTAATCAGATAATATCTAATATAAGAATGCTTACTTTATGCCTATCTATCACAAGCCCCCGCTGTGATATTGCCTCCACGAGTATCTATGGACGTAACTGTATGAGTGTGATAGGCATAAGGGAAGAATGTCAAGGAAGCCGTCAGGAGAAGGAGGGAAAGAGAAACAAACTATCGCCTGACCATAGCAATAAATGCTTTGAGGGATCATGGTAAGGTCCCAAAACATAATAAAAGCTAAATAATGTAATTTAGTTGGAGTTATTTATAAGAACAAATAAATACTATGTTGATCAATGAGACGAAATAGAAAATGTAATCAATTTTTTTATTTTATTTAAACCATAAAAAACTATTGCTAGCAACAACTTTAGTTAGTGCTCTGCTGAAAAAGCACCCTCAAAATGGGTTTATTTACATCTTTTATTTCGCTTCTTTGGTCTTACTTTAGCTGTTCACCTTAAAATATATTACACAGTATACTTGAATAATAATATATATATGCTAGTTTTCAATCCGAAATTGGTTTATCATTGACTTACCTGTTCTGATATTGATCTCCATCCAAGGTCGGCCATTCTATCACATTCGAATGTTTCGCCGAGTAAAGGGTTGAATGGTTTATTTGTTCTGCAAAAAAAAACATTATATAAGAACACAATTTTATTTTTATCGGTTTAGTTAACATAGAGGTCATCCACATCCATTGAGTGCGTCTTCGGCGCGCGCGCAGCGGCATCGGTGCGAGAGCAGATCGCATTTGTGTTTATTAATATTTAAAATACGTTAAGACTGTTTTCTTATAAATAACTAAATAGCAGTTCTTAACAAAGATTCTTAACAAGTATTTTTTTCCCGGCTAGACATCTGGGCCCTATTTAATAAACGTGACAATTTGTCACTTATCATGACAATTTTATATCCATTGCGCCAACCAATTTGATAATAGAACAAACTACTTATGATTACGCTGCGCGTGTAAAAAAACAAAGAAGTTCAGGTAAGCGCTGATTTCACAGATGGATGTGATACATTGCTACTTTTCTTTGGTAAGTTTTTATTTGTGCCAAAAAGAAGTAGCAATGTATCACATCCATCTATCAAATCAAAGCATAACTGAACTTGACTGTATTTAGCCATAGTCCAGTATACAGGATGAGTGTTGGTACACGTATGGCGCAGGGGCAGGCGCACCTGTTGGAGGTGGTGGCGTAGGAGGACACGGTGAAGGCGGCCACGTAGGCGAGCTGCTGCGCGGGGTCCGCGAACTGCGCCGCCTTGTCCAGGATCATCGAGTACTCGTAGTCCTCCGTCAGCCGCTGCAGCATCGACAGCGGCTCGCTGAAGTTCACCGGAATCGGGATCTTCGATAACTCTTTGCCTGCCAGTTGCAAATTTTAAAGTGATTTTTGTGCACGCTTTTTATTTTGTTTATAACGTATGAATAGTGGAGTGCACATTTGACAGATTCGTCAAGTTCCTTATAGGCCCTCCGCGTGCACAGGCCCGGCCGGAAAGCCAAGGAGAGGATTGTACCACAGAATAGAGACTACAGAAGTCATGCTACTATCGTATTTATTAGGTACCTACCTACATACACGAGATTATGTTGTTTAATAGATTGCCATGAGTTAAAACGACAAGACAAAAATTAAAAAGCTAAATTAAAACACATTTTTATTATAAATTGGATTAGAATTTTTATTATAAATTAGAGAAATACTTCCGACGATTCCTATATTGCCGAAAAGCACAATTGATAGATTCTCAATCTGTTAGTTCAAATAACATGATGTGCGTTGCTCGAACGCGCCTAATACCTACTAAGCTTAACTTCTGTACTCTATTTTGTGTTTGACCGATACGCGGCATGCGCATGTGAAGGGCCTATTATGTCTATTCGGGAAAAAAGATAAGTCGAAAATAAATTTTATTCAGTAGACATAAAGAACTTAATAAAATTTGAAAAAAATATAAGACGAAAATAAATATTATTCAGTTGACATAAAGACCTTCATAAAATTTGTCAAATAGGCATTCTCTCGGCGGCCGCACTGTATTATTAGAATGTGATAGCACTAACTAGTACATTAGGACGTCCATATTTAACTGTTTTGACTAAAGACTTGCACATTCAATAAACAATTACATTCACTGTTTTAGTGGTCATTATATCCACGTGCAGAATAAATTATAAGTTATTAATAATAACCAATCTGTATCGTTTTAAACAAAAGTGCTGGAATACCTAAACCCCACGAATATCATCTCAGTCTTTGTATCTTAGCTATTCAAAATTTAATTAGTGGCATTGGAAATATTCAATCGCGTTCCCAAATATCAAAATCTACAAATTTTCCTTAACAATTTCAATGAACTATCATTGAAAATTAAAAGTAAAAAAATAATCTTGATCAAATCTATCAATAATTAATTCTATCATAAATTGGTGGACGTTTTACATTCAATAATAATATTCCAATCGGATTACTTATAAAAATAAGCGACATGTAACCGCATTTACAGGACCCTTTTATCTGTTGCTATGGATACAGGACACATACGGATCCGCCCACTGATTATGTAACTCTGTTGCTAACAATTCTCGATTGAAACCGCAGTTACATCGCTGCTTTAGGTAAGATAGTTGTCACATTGGTTCTTACTAAAGCAGCAATGTAACTGTGATTTTTGTCAGAGTTGATTGCAACAAAGTTACAAAATCAGGGGGCTGATATACTGTGTTGTGTGTGAACAGAACAAGTTGATTACAACTACAAACGCCATAGCCAAATAAAAACGTATCCGATAAAACGGACCTGTAAAACGGATCGCTGTGTGAACGGGACCTTACATGTAGGTAATAAATATAAATATGAATTCTACTTAGAATGAAATTAAATTACTTGATTTTATTTCAATAATACGTACGCGAACGCGAAGCCACAAGTGCTCGCTACGTTAAAACACAATAACACAAAATCAGTGCAATTGTTTGTTAATGTTATATCTAATGTCTATAGGAATTCAGAATTTATATTATAGTGATAAGATCGATTGTTCCATTGCTAGTCGATACGCAAGAACTATCAAAGTTCATGGTGTGATAACACGACGTGACTAATCAGAGCTAGAATCTGGGCCCTATTTAATGACGTGACAATTTGTCAATTGTCATGACAATTTAGTTTACATTGCGTTGTACCTGTGAGTAGTTTATTTTATTTTCAAATCGGTTAACACAATGGATATAAAATTGTTATAACAGGTGACAAATTGTTACGTTTATAAAATAGGACCCTGACCACATTTTTTGAAATAAAAGCCTACAAACTGACAAATTTCCTATGGACTGGCTAATGGCAGAGCATGTGTTAAGTACTTACTATTTTTTATCCATGTGAATACAATCAAGATGGCATTGTAAATTACTCTATATTGTCAAATAACTTATTTAAAACTATATATTGCGTTTGCAGACATGACGATAGAAAATAAATTAAATAGTCTACTTAATAACAAATACAATCATACTGAAATTTAATGCAGAATAGCTCATTTGTTACAATTACCAATGTCATAGTAAAGTATGGTGAACATTTGAGACGGTTTCGTAACCTAACACCTTTGGGCACGTAAAAATGCAATAAATTTTATTAGTAAGTAATTAAATTGATTGATGACTTGATTTATAGATTTGCCCTCTTACAAATTAATTTGAATGAGACTGATAGAGACAAAAACACTTAATATACACATGGCAAGGTTCAAATTCACACAAATCCATACAATAACCTGTCAATAATATAGTTTCTAAAAATTATTTGTATAGTTACCATTTTAAAATAATTGTCTCATTGTCAAGTAATAATTATATAACTTAGAAATTTTCTTTACAACACTTATTCATAATATAACACACATAATATTTTATACAAGCCTGATTCAAATAAACTTACCTTTTGGTTACTCAGTAATCTTTCAAATATTTTTTTTTTATATGCAGAAAAAGGTGTTAGGAGGGAGTGTAAAGGCAGATAGTTGGCATAGTTGAAAAGTATGCATAGAAAAAAAGAAACAATAAATTTAACAGAACAAATATAGTACTTTTAAAGTTTCATAAATGTTGAAGACTTTATACAACCTCAAAAATCTCGTCCTGAATAACTTGTAAGACGGGAAAAGGGAACGTATGTTTAGATAAAGTTCTAACTTACCTATACAGTTTTTCATGATGGACCAGAGGCTGAGCGGGTAGTTGGGCTTGTCGGGCACCCGCGTCCGGCGCGCGTGCCCGTCCACCACGCTCACCACCTCCGATACGTGCGGCTGCAACATATATTCATTACTGACTTTCGCCTGCGTGTATGTCGTGTGCAAATCTACCTTCCTTGGACACTTTCAAACATTATCGGCTTACCACAAAAGATTCTGTTTAATTTAGACACTGTTTAAATGTGACGCCGTCTCTTCCAAATCATATTGTCAAAAAAGTGACAGCATCATATAAGTAAAAGTAAAAAAAGTAAAAAATTGCTTTATTCAAAAATATTTAAAAGGTAATAGTATATTATGCAATTAGTGAATGGACGGATTTAAAGCGATTCTAACGATTGAATCACGACCGAAGGGAGTTAGTAGACTCTTCTTATAGGAACAGCATCTCAGATATGATCTCAAGATAGCTCTCAACGTTGAGAGCAGTTTATAAATACGGGCCCTAGAATCCTGAGCGACGCGAGTGATTCATGGCCCTTGATATAAATCAGTTTTATTCAAGAGTTGCATATTACTTTTATACCATGAAAAGAAACTATGAGAAAAAGAAAGATTTAAGCAAAAATATTATTTGCACAAGGAGTTTGTATGTCGAGTATTGTTTGCACAAGGAGGTTGTATAGCATTGAGATGTAGGTCAAATTGTGATTCAAGTGATTAAAAGTGATTTTTATTCATTTTCAGTGAATAAAATAATTTTTTTAGGGGAGAAATGGTATTTATATGCATTTTATTTACTTTTTACCATCTATTAACTTAATTCTACATAAAACCCTAACTGTCTTATTCAGAGTGTGTTCGTTAAACCAGGGCTAAAGATCACCTGGCGTTAGACCGCGTACTAACGCCATTTTAGCGCAAATCGTATTCAGAGTGACAGTTTAACGTTTAGCCCCACGTCTAAGGACGGTTTACAAGCGGAAGCATACATTCATCACTTAAACCTGCTTGGGGGTAAGTTTAAGGGTGGTTTAATACTATTTTATAACCAAAGACTTCTATGTTGTAATTGTTTATAACCTAGAAAAAATGGAAGAACTAGATAAAATTAGAGAATACGAAGAAGTATTTGAAAATCACAGCCTAGATTGTACAGGCCAAGGAAGAATCTATTTTATGACTATACGGAAAAAGAGTTTAAAAGGAAGTATAGATTTACAAAAGAAGAAGTAATACGCTCACCGACCTCCACCATACAAAAAAAAATTCAGGTCAGTGAGTATGCTACATCATAGATTTAATAAAGTGACAATGTAATTTTATTTTTCTTCGGGTGATAAGACAAACCATAGACTATTTTGCCTTTTTTCATGTTGCGGCAAGTGTCTCTGAATAACAAAATCGCTAATCTGGGATCTAATCATAAAACCAGGATTTGTTAGGACCGTCTTGCACCCCAGTTTTTAGAAACATCTCTGAATAAGACAGTAGAACTTCTTCACTTAGCAATCAATTTTAATGAACTTGTTTTGTTTTTGTGAACAAATTCCATTTTATGAAAAATATATTTGAAAATTATTATAAAGATGGATTGACTATTCGTAATTTGTACTACTTACCCATACTTTAATGTGTTGCTTTTCACTTGGAGGTTTGCTTGTCGTCGATACCGCCTCCGAACCACCCGTCGAAGTTTCTGCTCTTTCTTTATCTTCCAAAAATAGCACCTGCACAAAAAAATTACAAATGTTATTATTGTATTTTTTCAGAACATCATTGTGCTGAATAAATGCATAAACTACTGAGTCATTTAGTTTTCATAGATCAAAATTACATACATTGAATAAAATTACAACAGAGACTGTATTTTTTCTGTAATAAATAAAAGATAAAAATAGATTAATTACTTCATACATACTAACCTGCTGAGTTTCAGTTACTGTTTCCCCCTCAGACTCATCTGAGCTTTCTCCACTTTTTACTTTATTTTTCCTATTGACCTGAAATATGATACAGTCATGATATGAAGGGAAACATGACCTAAACTATAGCATACTTTAAGAACAACATCCTCAGAGGAAACTTTGTTTAATGACAAATTATCACTCTTGTATAGTTTGTACTATTTCATTCACTGCGGAAAGGAATAAATGTTCAGAATTAATGTGAGATCAGATACAGCATTTAGTTTGGGAGTTCACATTTAAATGAATGACTTTCAGACACTTTGATTTGTACAATATGATGAGAATTAAACTGACCTTGAATTAATAATGGATCATAGTTACATTACAGTTTGAAATTGGATCAATTTAACAAATTTCAGCAGTTTTAATTTATAGCAATACTTATTAAAATAGAAGGATAAATGAGAGGTAAAATAATCAACATACTGCCAAATGGAGAAAAACATAAATCAAATGCCCTTTAAACAATTTATTAGACAAATTAGTACTAGTTTCTGATTGGGGTTTAAATTTTAGATATTGATTATAACTTACAGGCACTTTAATCACAAATGATGTCTTGTCTTCCATGGCTGCAGATACTCCCTCCTCCACTGCATCAAAGAACTCGTGATCTTCATCCTCTGTATCATTGGCTTGACCAGAGCCGTTACCACCTGCATACACACTGATATTAGTCACTTCCAAGTAGCAATAGTATCATTTCTATGTAAATATGTTTTATCTTGGCATAATGAGCTAAACCTCAATTTACCAAGATAATTTTCATGCAAACAGGTAAACAGAGAATCTAATTTTAACCAAATTTATTTTCACCAAGCTATTACTTGACTGTGATCGAGCTTTAAATTTTCCTTTAAAAATAACATTATGTATTGTTAATAAACATTAATTTGATAGATTTTGTGTCCAACTTACAAAATAATTTAGCCATAAATGCTATCTTTACTTAAAATTATTATTACAGATGCATGCAATCATGTGGAACAATAATCTTTCTAAATAACCATCCAGTCTAAACCAGTCTAAAAGTTGAGAAATGATGCAGATATGAATATATATACCTAATGATAATGTTTACCTAATGATGACTACTTGATAATTAGCAAGCAATTAAGAATTATAGACATAAAAAGGTACATCACTTGAAATAAACCCTGTCAGACTTGAAATTATCCCTGTCAGATTTAGGTGTTCTACAATATAGTTGTACAACCATGACACTGTATTCATTTCCTTTTACACAAGCCAATAAGATTATTCCTATAATAAAAGCAAAACAATAAATAAGTGTCTAGCGCATGAAGCATAATTTAATTGTCATCTTCTTCTATATTATTTACAACATCATTAGCATGATTTTGGATACAGACAAGTCAAAATACACATGACATTCATACCAATGTTTAATTTATATCTTCATCATACTGAATTCCATTAATGACAAGTTGGATCCATAGTTTGCTGTTATTATGTTTCATAGACACTATAATTTCAACAACATAAGAAAGCCCAACAGATATCGTACATGACTGCTCGTGGCAGCTTATTGCTTATATTGGAAACCTAAACAATAGGCATGACAATATACAATCATGTGTTGATGGTGTGCTGTGTCTTATGACTTATACTACAGGTATGAATTGCAAATCAGACACAGTGCATATTTTCATGATCAAGTCTTCACTTACCGCCCATGACGATCGTAATGATGTTTCATTCAATTATTAATCATTGCAAATAACCTAAAACTCAATAGTAACTAGGTATACGCAAGCTAGCACTACAAGGCCAAGATCACAAAAGACGCGGCACTATTATTACAAGAACACTGCCTAAAGGCGACGCTTGGTACACGGTAGGCGATAATTAAATAAACGAATGCGTTATATTCTACCAATTACAACGCTTTTGCAGAGTAAAACAACCTTGAGATCATCAAAAAATGAAAAAAGTACGAAAAAGGTCGTCAGTTTAATTATGTTCAAATGTCTTCTTACGTACCTACCGAAAGTTATTTTAATCGATAATCATTTTTTTACTTCTTTAACACTTTTTGTAATTTGAATATTTTATGTTTGGTTTTTTTGCAAAATTTCACTGTAACATTACGCCAATTATTAACTTCAGTTTTTCGTTCGATTTTTTACATCCGTACGTCACACTGACAATGACATATGACATAAGTGACAGAAAAGTGACAAGTTTTTTTTTACCACAGATTACCTACTTATAAACTCAAGTTTAATCAACCACGGCTGCGGTTCTCATAACGCATAAATAGGGAGTTTTTGGCGCCATTTTGTCGAGTTCGGTTTGGTGTCTATTTTAATTATTTTCAAATTGATTCATTGTGGATATTGTCTTAAAATTGGTGCAGTTATATGGTACAAGTGTCTACGCAACTGAACAATATGTGGGATAATTGAAATAGGCGCGATCTTGGTTATGTGAAGCTGAGACTTTTATTGAAGTGGTGGCTTCCTCGGCAGAACTAACCGAGTAAACTGTCTTGATATACTTGGTGCCTTAGAGCGTTCTTAATGCTCTAAGCTTGGTGCCAAATGCTCTAAGCAGCATTGGAATGCGATGCACCCGCATTCTAATGAAAAATGAAACAATATCTACCACTGAACTATTCAACACTTGACACTGGCAAAAATTACTTCCAAGAAGAAAGTAGATTGCCAAAACAAAACAAAAAGAAGAAGAACGCATAAATATTATCGCGATAACAGCCAGTCCGCATGAACGTTAGCGCGTTAACAATATCTAGCATTTCATTAGTATGTAGCGCCATAATGGGCTTACAGCGACCATGCCTCGCAGCGTAAACACTGTGAGCATCCTGTCAAACAAGTCGAGTGTAAGAATTTTATTTCAACTAAAATAATAATAAAAATGGAGTTCGTTAGGGAAGGACCTTTTTTCTCTCCACAACAAAAGAATAAAGCACTATATTGGTTAGCATTTTGTTACCTAATATGAATTTTTAGCTTATTAAATAGGTGACTTAATGTAAAAAGGTGAAAAAAAAGATGTTGGGTGAACATGACTCAATAATCAAACGCTCTTCATCACTATCGTCGCTTTCGATTTACATCCGTATAATCCGTTCGAGAACGAAAATAGTTTACGTTTATTATTATAGCCATCAATCCATATTGTTTTTGAGGTTAGAATGAAATGTTCGCGCGCTTACGAACGGTCCGCATCACCAACTGTCATTTGTCGATTTAAACGCAATATCGAATGCGGACCGCGCGTGAGCGTTGCAAACGCCATACATAATTATTGATAGAATCGCCGTGCGGACCGCAGCCCAACTCTCTACACCGTTAAATTACCGTGGTTTTACACATTTTACCTACTTAATTAAATGAAAAAAGTTAAGTTTATGTAGGTTATATAAATGATTCATCTGCATCTGCGGTCGCACGCACGCTTTTACACTAAAAATATGATTGCGCAGATAACTACTTCGTAATGTAACTATAGTTATTTGTTATACGAGAGACCAAAGTCAATTTATGCTGCGAGTGCCGACTTTAAATCACGAACTAGCGAATAAGTCGATCTCATTTCATTATCGTTTATCAACAATTCTTGTTTGACACTCCTTGAAACAATTTGACCTGACCTGAAAAAATGTTTTGGGAGGTCAGTGCACTCCTTGGTATATCCGTGTATTTTATTTTTTATACTTTTAAATCCATATCCGACATCATTAAGCTATCTATCTATTCTTTTTTCACATATCATTTTTACAAGTAGCTCGACCGGAGCCAAACCGGAGTTCAATCGGAGCTTGACCGGATTAAGCTGAGATAACGCGCTAATACAGGGTAGCCCCATTTCCATAGTTGCAATTACGTGTGAAAATGGCTCCAGTTTAACTCCAGTCCGGTCTGGTTCCGGTTGTGTCACGTTTGATCTCCGGTCGAACTCCGGTGCCATCGACACGAACGCTAAGGCAATCGCTTTCTGAGATAAGTTATTGGAAACGGCCGCTAGTACTTAAGGATGGAAAGAGGAGTTCCTCACTGACCTGTAGTGTAAGGCTGTGCGGGCGCTGACGTTACTCAGCCGCCCGGCAGATAGTCAGAAGCTTACTGTCAGCTATATGTGAATACGCCCTCAGGATAGATGAGTTTCTCACTGACCTGTAGTGTTGCGCGCCGTAACTGTCTTCTCTAGTGTGTCGTGTTGCCTAGCCAGCTGTTCCACCACCTCCTGCAGCCGCATCTTCTGCTCCCGCTCGTGCTGCAGCGCGCGGTTCATGCGCGTGCTTGACGCTGCCGCAGCACTCATGAATTCTGAACATGCCTAGAGAAAAGGGTGTAGTATTTATTAATCAACAGGACAGTGATAGTTATTTGTTATACAAGAAACCAAAGTCAATTTGTGCTGCGAAATAAAAAAATTGGTCTCGTATTAAACATACAACGTTTCACCTCTACTAAGTGTTATAGGTAAGAACAGTTATTTTCATTGACCAAGTAAAAAGCTAAATTCAGTGTTAGAGACTTGTTCTTTTAACAAAGTAGGTTAGACTATCTTTATCGCTGGATGCACTAATTTTTTTGTAATATATCACAAAAATATTTTGATCAAACCTATGCTGAAAAAATTTACTCATATAGTAAGTAAAAAGTAAAGTAGATTTCCGTCGTTTTGTTTTTGTTTTATTTATTTATTTACAATAATAAAACACTAATTTATTACTAAATTTCATTAATTTTTCTAATTTTATTTATTTATTTCATACACGCTATCATTTTGCCTCATTTTGTCCAAACTCTTTATTTCGAATTATTAAACAAAAAAATACACAGATATACAAAAGAGTTTTAATTAGTATATCTGTGTAATTTTTTTTGCCGCCTCAAACCGTTCCATAGTGATTGTGTTCAGATAGCGTGTGATATTAACGTGCAGTGGTAGTTGAAAATGGTTTTAAAAATTAGGCTTCTGTAACTATTACTTTAAGAACAAATAAAACTCACATTCATCATCGCATTGCACGATATCCTGAAGAGCGTTGCCCTTTCCGAAACTTGTTTTGTTGTATCAGTAGGCGGCGTTTCTAAGTCTACCAGTGACCGTTGCAGAGCTGCGCCGTGTCTGGCTACCAGCTCGGAACAAGTCCTTAGGTCGTGAAACCTCGCGGCCAGCTCGCGAGCAATGCCCCCAACATCTTCACCCTCCCCTTCCCCGCCTCCTACCGCGACAGCCCCGGATGACATTTGATCTTCATCATCGTCTGATTCTTGGGCTCGTCTTCAAAAAAATTAAGTTGGATCTTATACTTGTATACTTACACACTTTAAAAAAAATATTTCAAGAGACCCCTAACAAACTAACTAGCAAAAAATATGTGCGGTATTAGATTGTCACTTGCAATTTTAATCATTCAGATGGTTCAAATCTAGAATACAGTATTAACAAAACCAAACTTTTTATTAGAGTTCAATTAAGCCTCGACCACAAGACCTCCTAAAAGATTACCGATCCAATCCTACAGAATAGTTTTGAGGTGCACTGTTTAACATTGTACCATTAAAGGTTAAAAAAGAAGACTGTTGATAAATTCATACTAACATTGCTTTGGCCTTAGCCAGTTCAAGTGCTGTGACCCAGCTCTGCCTCTCCACCTCATCATGGGCTCGAATGTGGAATGTCTGTGTGCCTCCATTACTTATAACAAATGTGCACGAGTCTGCTGTGTGTATCAACGCACCCAACAAGGAGATTGTGCCACGGCATGTATGTGCCATTTCCGCTTGATTTCTGAAAATGGAAACAAAGTATTTGTATATGTAAGCCATTTATTTTTATTTACTTTTAAAAATTTATTCTTCACCAACACCGTTATTTTTTTGATAGACATTATTATCATATCATTACATTTATTCATTCTCTATTAATTAAATTTATAATATTTTGGGTGTTTGTTACAGAACCAATACAAAAAAAAAAATTTCATATAGTGCAGGTAATATTAAAACAGCATCCTCAATAAGACTGTGAAAGTCACATTATTAATTATGGTGATTAACTTGTGGGCCATTAAAATATTCTGACCATTTCTTGTAGTAATTGAGAATATTATTCTGATTCTTCGAACTAGTACTAGTTAGGCCTCTCTTTTGTCTGACTAGCAATCTCTAGCAACACCTATTATTAAGTTTAGATTTTCAAATTATTTTGAATGCAATGACTATTGTTCATTTCACTAACAGAAACTAGAGGTTCATTTTTGGGGAAAGACATAGCCTTTTTTAATAAATTTCTACAACAAGTGATTGATCTTCATTTGCATGAATTTAAAAACCATGTTAAAAAGATGCTTATGGGTAAAGGTTATTATAAAGTAGACGATTATCTAAAAGACTGAAATGCGTGGAAATGATGTAACATGTAACACATAAGTACTTTGTTGTTAATAATCCTGTTGTACTGTGTTTGGTAACAATATGTTTAAGTTTGTAAATATCGTTATTTATTTCTGTTAAAGCTGATAAGTTTCTTGCGCCTGTTCCTTCCTTGTCAGTTTAAAAGTCTGGAACGGGCGGTAAGAAAATATAGACGATTGAAAAGTGCAAAATTATTAAGTTTATTTGAATAAAGAAATTTTGACTCGACTATTCACTAGTTTTATGACAAAGGAATGTTTATAGCCAAACCTAGATCATAAAAACGTGTTGAGAGAAGAAAATATATCGAAGAAATCTGTAGGTATTCGGAACTTATGATGAATAACCACTGCGTCATTCTACAAATAGCGAATATGTAACTCAGCAAACTTTAAAAATGTTTTTATCCTATTTCGCAAAGGGTCATTATGGAGCTCACTAACATTACACTAAGCAATGGACCATCGCCAATGGTAATATTTACCTGTAGTAGGACAGTAATCCATTGGACAACACGAACCATCTTCGCTGATAACCCTTGAGATAATTAGTCCATTTAAAGAGCCAACCTTTCTTTTCTGGGTCGCCAGGAATTGGTTGACCCTTAGCCACAATCACGTCGGACATTTTCTTTGTTTTTTACACTGTTTACAGAAAGCTCAGGAAAAACATAATATAGTTTCCCATTAGCCACGTACTTTTTCCACCATAATTAGACAGACAGACCGACAGGACAGGACAGACAGTACTTGTCATTGTCAAACAAACAGTCAACGGAGGTCAAGTCAACGACGTCATCTTTCTGATTTTTTTATATTTTTTTTATTCGTTCCCAAGAACAGGCTAAGGTCTTAGATACCATACCATATTGCCTCGTCATTAGTTATATCTTTTTTCATAGGTAGAGTTTTTAAATGTTAATTCATTAGTTTTTGTTAGTCCGTTAGATTAATTAACGTTAAAAATACCGATCTAAACTTAGAGCATTCATCTTAATCTTAATGTTCTAAGAATCTAAAAATTCTGAAAAAAAAAAAAATGAGCTTAGAACACTAAAATCTAAAATCTCTCAAAATGGTTTTCTAATTTTATTAGGTACTTTCTTTAAATGAAATGTTGTCCATTTTTAAATTAATAATGGAGCTTATTCCTACTTATAAAAAATATTACAATGCGTTTGATTTAACAATGTAAAGCCAATTTGATTTTTTCAGACTTTCGGTTAAAAGAATTTGGTAACCGGTAACACTGCGTTGTTGCCTATTGCTTGCGTTTGCGTATTATTTTTAAAAATGTTCAGTTTTTGTGAAATAGCCGCTACACTAGGTTCTCGAGTCATTGAGCGATATTTTCAAGGTAATTCCTTTCGCCTTAAATAGTAGGTGTATTTTGTGGTTCTTTTAGTAGTACC
Organism: Catoptria pinella; assembly: GCA_963556745.1. Classification (NCBI taxonomy): domain Eukaryota; kingdom Metazoa; phylum Arthropoda; class Insecta; order Lepidoptera; family Crambidae; genus Catoptria; species Catoptria pinella. The sequence goes on from OY750779.1 coordinate 7,025,890, forward strand.
TACTTGTATTGTAGAATAGAATGGCGCACTTACAGTAAGGTTTTTTAGGTTTTACACTAATGTTGAGTGGAGTGGAGTTTTTTAGTTTTCCTTCTTCGTTAATTATTTACCTACTTCAAGTATCGTACCTAAGTTTATATGTTATTGTATTGATTATTATAACTTCATAGCGGAGAGTGTTTCCTGATCTAGTTAATAGCTTTTATACTTATATTTAATTTTCTAACTTTAGGATCTGCTTCAATAATGGGTAGTTCATTTTCAAGATCATATGCTCCTAATAGTTGTGGAAAAGGGACCACTGAATCAAGTAAGTTTATTATAACACACACATATTTTGTTCTGTTCCCAAATAGTACCATACTATTTTTCAATCAGTTAGGTACCTAATAGATTACTTATATTCCTAATATTTATAACTTAGAAGTAACATTTTTTTATTTTATTATTATTTTGCACCTTTGACGGGTTAAGGAAAACCTAGCTGAGTCGATTACTTTGCTTTCAAGTGCATTTGACTATTCTTTTGACCTTCTTGACAGTGGTCATCAATGCCAGTTTTTTTTTTCATTATTTCTGTAGTGCCCGGACCGTGATCATGATCTCATTAATGAACTTTGAAATAAATTACTTATAGAACTGCCATTAACTCTACCTAATGCAACCAATAGGAATTCATGAACATAATCTATTGTCAGGTGGCATTGGCACAATATCCCGAATGGAGTCAAGTAGCAACTATGTAGAATCAGTGGTGTGCAACGAAAATGACCTTAAAGACAACGAAATGAAGGTCTTCGAACTTGGCGACTCTGGGAGGGTGCTACTTGTCAAACAAAAAGGAGAATTTAGTGCAGTTGGTACAAAATGCACGCACTATGGAGCGCCATTAGTTTCTGGAGCGCTAGGCGACGGCCGAGTGAGATGCCCTTGGCACGGTGCTTGCTTCAATATTAAGACGGGAGATATTGAAGACTTCCCAGGATTTGACTCTTTGCCATGCTACCAAGTTACCGTTGGTGAAAAGGGAGAGGTCAAGGTGAGTTGGTTGAAGTTTTAATGACAAAAATTACAATATTGTGTAGGTACTACCTACTAGTACTTATATCTATATTCTTGTACTAAGTAGGTAGTTCGTGTGGTAGCTAAGCTAGGCCTATTAGTAATTAAGACTGAAATGTTTTCTGTCTGGCTATTAAAAAAGGAGAACCAGCAGTTGCCAGAAAAAATACATAACTTGCATTGAGTTTAGTCTAAAAATAAAATTTGCTACATTTATCAAGTTCTGTCTCATTTTTAGAGCATGTAGAAAAAAGTTATTTAATAATGAATATTTTTTTGTATGGAAACACTACGGAAACAAAGAGTCATTGAAAAACGTTCCGATATTCAATTTTTAAAGTGCAGAAAAGTCACTATGAAATGTAAAGACGTGGCTGCACAAACCATAATTCTTTTTTTAATTTTTCCAAAATTAAGAAAACGAAATGTCAATTTAGTATTCCAACCTCATTGGACCCGCCCGGCGGCCGGCCCGTTTTTCCGGGCCTTCTCGCGGGTGGGAGATGGCCGAGGAAGTTTAGCCATTTCCCCAGACGGTTGAAACCGTGCAAGGCAGGCGATGAGTCATCCCCCACCGCCCGCTTGGCCCTGTATAGGGGGCAATGAGGTTCGCGTAGCGACGCCTCCTTACCCCGTCCGTCTGCGGCGGAGAACAACCGCATAAGAATCCTCTTCACGGGCTGTCTCCGCCCTCTCCTTCTGGAGGATGACATCCTCACAGCCATGGTACCACCTGCCATGATCTCTCACCGCTCAGCATCGCATTTATGATGCAGAGCAGCGAGACATCCTCTCCCACCACCCCTTTACCAACCGATCTACACGGTAACTTCAAATGGGGATAAACGAAAACGAACATAAGAAATAAAAACTACAAGGTTTAATTTGTTGTAATAAACCGGTCTACCACGCAAGAGATTCCCGGCCGGGCACAATTTGAAGTTATGAATTTTATTTCTGTGACCCGTCACTACATGGCTATTACATTAGTTACCTTTTCTTTGTTCGTTTTAAGTTGGGGTTTGGTGGTTTCGGTGCACTCAATGACTCGCACTGCCAAGTTTCGGTGGATCATAATTAAAGCTGTAAATACTCCACGCCCGCTTTGTAGTATCTTATCTTATCATATAGTATTACCTACGTTGTAATTCGTAGCGCGCCATCATTAAAACCGGAAATCCGGAAACAGGACTTGATCGAAACTTCTGTACTTTTTGCATCGTACTTCTGTACCGTAGCATGACGCGATATATTTTGATATGATAAAGCGGTTTACCAATACTTGACTGTCAAAATTAATTATGTATTTACAATGGAGTATGGTGCCTACCAGTATTCTAAATGTATTTCTGTGTCAGGGTCGGTCTGGCCTTAGGGACTACCGAGACTTTTCCCGGTGCGCTGGTGCCTCCGTGGGTCGGTTCACGGAGGGGCCCGGAGCTGGAAAAATCCCGGTAGTTTTTTGGGTCCCAGACCGACGTTGTTCTGTCTTGCCTCTGGTGAGCCCCCTTCCCCTTATCTTAATTCACCAATATTACTGAGGAATTTAATAAAGGAGGAAAATCCTTGAGGAAGTACATAACTTATAGCAATAAACGGAATACTAAGTGGGCGAGGCGCTACTACTACATGATTTATTTAAACTGTTATTTAATAAAACATGAATTAAGTTCATCACGTATTAATATCATTTATTTTCCGTCAAATGCCACAGTTTCTGGAAATATAATATCGACTTTGTTTCCTTATCTCCCCCATCCAAATACAAAGGTGCCCGTAAAATTAATGAGTTGCCATTAGTAACTGTTTTCAAGGCATATTGTGAATATGTAACGCATGACGACGGCTAACATTGCAGTGAGACAATCATGTAAAAAGCGGCCGGCCTTGAGTCACCTTGACCAAACATAAGCGTGCAGCTCAACGGTGACTCAATATCATTTTGTGCTACTAAACACAGCAAACATGACTAGTTTTACGGATAAAGAAATAACAAACGCACTATTACATTGCCCTTGGTATCTACAGGAACCCTGTTGACTGGAGGGACGTACGACAGACATGATATAAATGACAAAATATAGTTGTTTAATTCATGATCTTTTCTTTAACATACAGACTTTCGACCTTCCTTCAACAAATTTATTATTTAATACAATCAAATACAAAAGGTGTAGTTCAAAGTAGGCAACGACGTTGTAATCACGTCGTGGACTAAAACCTATGTTATAATTTGTAGTCTATCTTTGAATTGGCGATATTTTTTGGTATTACCTATGCTATGTCACTGATTATAATGTAACTAAATTAGGCAACAACCGATTGACTCAAACTTGGGTTCATAACATGGTTTTTTTCACAAACGAATCAGTCATACAAGTGAGAAGTGGGTATGAACGTAAAAAGTTGCTATATTTCTGACCGACGACGACGTGACAAACTACTTAGCTGCTAGTTGGTCACGCACGTCGATGGTTTCTATCACATGAATACATACATACATAATAATAAAATTACTCCGCTTTTCGTTTCAGGTACGTGCAAAGATAAGCGATTTGCAATCAAACAAACGTATCAAAGATATAGGGGCGGCTGCCCCCATTTGTGACGGTGCCGTTGTTGTGATCGTAGGCGGAGGCCCGTCCGGCGCCACTTGCGCGGAGACATTGCGCAGCGAAGGTTACCAGGGTCGCATCACCGTGCTCTCCAGGGAACCCTATCTTCCTTACGATAGAACAAAAGTCTCCAAAATAGGGGCTGCCTCTAACATAGAAACTCTCCAAGCTAGATCCCAAGAATATTATCAAAACGCTAACATCGAAATCATTAGAAACACCGAAGCTACTAAAGTGGAACCTCAGGAACGTTTGGTGCATCTCAGTGGTGGCACTAAGTTACGATACAGCGCTCTGTATTTGGCCACAGGATCTAAACCTCGTAAACCAGACATTCCAGGAATAGACCTCAAAAATATTTTTACTGTTAGAGATTATAAGGATAATACTAATATATTAAATACTTTAGGAGACGGCAAGGACAAAGACGTAGTTGTTCTCGGTTTGAGCTTCATCGGTTTGGAAACTGCTTCATCGTGCAATGAAAAAGCCAAATCAATGACTGTTGTTGGCAAAGATTTCGCTCCTTTAGGACAAATATTTGGGAGAGAAATAGGACAAAGCCTCAGGAAGCTATATGAAGATAAAGGTGTCAAGTTCCATTTTGAAACCACAATAACGAAATGTAACGGTGAGGACGGCATGATAAAGTCAGTCCAGCTAGCCAATGGAACCACACTGCCAGCAGATATGCTCATTTTGGGCGTAGGAACCACATTTTACACGAATTTCCTCCGTGATAGTGGTATTGAAATGACACCCAATGGTGCGGTTAATGTAAACGACAGATTAGAAACAAACATAAAAAATATCTATGCAGGTGGTGACATCGCTAACGCTCCAGTTTTTGCGCATAATAACAGCGCTATGAGCATAGGGCATATTGGACTATCGCAGTATCACGGTCGCGTTGCCGCTTTAAACATTCTTAAGAAAACCACTCAATTGAAAACCGTCCCTTATTTCTGGACTACAGTTTTTGGAAAGTCCATTCGATATGCGGGATGCGGGAAAGCCGCGAGTACTTTAGTAGACGGTGATGTAGATGGGCTCAAATTCGTCATCTTTTTCTTTGACGAGTCCGATAAAGTTATTGCCGTTGCTTCGTGCATGAGGGATCCGATTGTCTCGCAATTTGCTGAACTTCTATATCAGGGTAAAAGCCTTTTTAAGAAAGATCTGAAACCTGATGATATGTATGCTTGGACGAAAAACATTAATTAATCTAAGTACTCGTCAGTACGCATTTATGTTATGGCAGTGCGCTAATACACTTTATAAGTACGCATTATAAGTACCTATTTCTTGTTAATATGGAAATTGCTGTATACTGCTAATAAATATATTTTATATACCAACATATTTATGAATGTTAGAAACAATTAGAATTTACAGTCAAATATGTATGCTAGTGATGATGAAACCAGAAAATATTTTTAAATTAAGCTAAGGCACGTTAAGGTTAAAATAAGTTTTTATTTAATAATGTTTTGCTCTGTAATTGGGCTCAATTATGGCATATAAATCTCTAATATTATTACTTGTTTAAAACAAGCCTAAAACAAAAACATGCTGGACATTTGTGAGACGAGGCATTAAAGTTTCACAATAAAGATAGTACTTAGTATTTCTGATAGATAGCAAAGCAGTTAAGATTATAATGTAATGGAGATATGTTTTGATGTACAGACAACAGTAGATCTTGTTATCATGTTGGATATTAAGTACAAAGCTGAATAAGAAAATTAATTAATAAGCCCGTTCTCTTAGCTTATTCTGAACAGTTTAAATAATTGTGTTAAATATTAAAGCTCAGTTCCAGTGATTATTCACAAAGCCATATTTTGATACTATTTTTATAAATGGTCCTTAAGAGATTCATTAATGGAATAGATATTTTTGTATTAAATAAGTATGGTAAAATATTATAGTATGCACAATCTCTAAGTACAAAGTTATACCAGGTTATTTGTTATATAACACAGAATATATAATAGTACCTATACCTCTGCATGTCTTCATTGTTAATTTTTTAAATGTGTGTTCTTATTATAAATGGTATGAAATCTGTGATGTTCTGTGCCGAGTTTGCACATTTGCATTTACTGTACACCATACTGGCGGTAATTACACTTAGCTAAAAGTTTTCATTCAAATTTTAACTACAATCGCTATCAAGTATAGTAAGCGTAAACTCTTAATACACCTACTGACCTCAAATAAAACGGCTTTGTACTTGTTTCTTAATTTTATTATTAAATTCTATGTGTACTACTAATGTTAGTTAGTCAAACTGAACAATGGATGCTGTTTTGAACAACAAGAAGTATGAGATAAGAATTGATCACAAATCACATATTTATTTAGAAATATCATTGTTTTAAGAAAATTCAATTGTGTATATAGTTACACACTTATATCAATTGAAGATTGTAAAAGTACTTTGTATTTATTCTGAAAATTTTATTTGGCTTGGTCGCAAAACATACCTTTTGCAAAATGCAGCCCTCACAAAAACATTCCTTTCGCAAAAACATACCTTTTTAGAGTATGCTTGGAATAGTTGACAAACGTCAAAAACAAAATATAATAAAATGTGTTTTTTTTATAGTAATAATTATACACTATTTTTGCTTTTTCATCAACTGTAGTAGAACAGTAGCAGCTTACTCTAAAAAAGGTGCTTTTTGTGAAAGGTATGTTTTGCAAAAGGAATGTTTTCTGATAAGGGTGCATTTTGTGAATGGTATGTACTGCAACTAAACATTTTATTTATGTAATGCCTTTCTTGTGTTAATGATTAAATATGTTAAATATTTTGAGTTTAATTTTATTACTATTAAATAATTTTGTGGAACTAAGCACACAGAACTAAAATATTTCAATCCCATCCTTCTGTTACTCTTAAATGACCTAATCTTTCATACAAAGTAACATCTGCTTTAAAAACTCGTCTATTTTCATTTCGGAATTCTGCTATCCTCTTTTCTGCTTTACTGAGTGCTTTAGCATGTCCTGAACTTTCAGCCTGCAAAAAATACTTAATTTAACAATAACTCACATGTATAAGCTCAAGTTAGTACCTGATAGATAAATATAAAAATATGGGTCACACAGTATGTACCTCTGACCCCCAAAAATAACAAAGGGTGGATAAGAAAAAGATAGATACACTAGAATACAAAACACTGGTCCTGTTTTTCCAAAACCCCAAGTTCTACTCAAAATAACACTTCGAAAACAGTTTTATCGCTGAATACAAATGCTATTCACTTATTTATTACCTCAGTAAGGTAGGGATGACGTAAATAAAACATATTTTGCTCCTCAACAGCAAAATCTTGCTGTATTTTCCGTAAGTGCTTTGGTGTCACTTGTTTAACTAGGCGATCTTTGCCTCTGAATATATTTCCATTTGGCAACAGATTTCGCCGACATAGTACTTGATACAGTTTCATATCTTTAATTTAAATATATAAAGGACAGAAACTATTTTATTTAGTAAGAAATTTTAGGTTAGATCAATCAAATCAATTTTTTTTAACAGGGTTGCTAGATGTCTAAATCGGTAAATCCACATTCCACAGTGAATATACTAGGGTTTTCCCGTATAAGTATTAGTAGGTACTCTTTGGGTAAATCGCAGAAAATCGGCCCTCAGGTAGCCCAAAATCCCGCAAATCCTATTTTGATTGAAGTAGCCCAAAATCGCAAACATTTTTATCGAAATAGCTGAAAAGAGACTGCACTCATGATCAAAATATCGATTTAAATCTGGAATTTAAATCTCACTCATGGCCTTAGTGATTCCCCTAAGTGAGGTTTAAATTCCAACAAAATTTTGAATTTCCAACAAAATAAAACAAAAATTCTTAATGCTCTAAGCAAAAATTCAATGAAATTTTTTTTGCAAGCCTACTGCGCAGCTCTTTATTGTCTTTCTTGGTTGCCGCTTTTCAAACCTTTTCAAACATTGGGCAACTATTATGGAAGTTGGGCAGTAAATGAATTAAATATTGAGAAAGCCAAAATTTGATAAAAATGTGAGTGATTGGGCATGTAACACTGTCAATATTATCATGATACCGTAATAATATTGATGGTATAATAGGCAGTATCGCAGTATCGTGATAATGACGAGCAAACAATACATTGAAGGAGTTTATTATTTTATTTGAAACGTGCCCGTCTTTGTGGAGCGTGTTTATCGCGTGGCTCTGCGATTGCGGAGGTTACGCAACTTAAAAGGATCGGTTATGGCTTAGGGTTATGGGATGAGTTACCAAAAATTTATTATATCGAGTTCCTCCGTGCTCGGAAAGCACGTTAAGCCGTTGACCCCAGCTGCATTTGCAGTCCCAGACCCACTAATCCGCATATTTGGCCTGGTTATGACCCCTCCCTTTATCCACTCCTAAGGAAGGCCTGTGCCCCAGCAGTGGGGACATTAAAAATGGCTGAAGTCGAAAAAAATAAAGACCTTAACAATTTGATGCAGATGACGTGAAGAAAAAAATTAACAGTTTTCGTAGCAATTATAGGTAAGTAGCTTTTTTAGTATGTAGTAGTAACTACATTGCGTGCTCTAGTAGGTAAGTAGTAGTATAAGTAACGAAACACTGCTTCACTTTTGTAAATTCAATGGCATATACTGATGAAGATATTATTGACAATGTAATAGCCCATTTCCATACTTGTCATACTGTGATACTGTGATCATGATAATATTGACCATTGTAACATGCCCCATATTGTCATAGAGAAAGGTAAAAAATATAGATAGGGGTGATTGTCTATGATAGTATGGCCAAGTATGGCTGTCTGTATTGTTCTGTGCTGTCGATCGAGCGTAGGGTACCTAGTGCATTTAGCTCGGTAAATAATAGTTTGTAAAATCAGTTTCTTTAATTGTGAGTAGTTAATATTGTTTTGAATAGTATGGGATCGATCAGCTGAAAAATTTATGCAACTTGGAGTGGCCGTCACTATTGGTAAGTTTAAATATTTTTGTCACTACGCCTGCCTAAACAAAAATAATTAGGTACTGCCTCAATTGTGTTAAATTACGTTGTTTCTTATCAATTACAGCAATTATAAATCATAATCACGTTTGTTGACTTTGTTCAAAAGTAGAGCAATTTGCTGATACCGCAAATATTTTCCGTCATACAATGAGTTCATTTAGAATTAGAAGTACCCTTTCACTTTATTGTCTACATTATTTTCGTGCTCTACTTACTCTCCACTTAGATTTTGTTTTAACGTTTGTCGTGATAAGGGTTGCCACCTTTTTTTGGACTAATAAAGTACATTGGTTGCTAAAGGTAGAAAAAAAGTACATTGCATGGAAATAAAGTATTATTTATTTTTACCTTTAAAACATACTTTTTATTACTTGGCAATTTATCCTAGAAAAATAACAAGCCATGTGAAATAAAGTATTTTCACGTATTTTATTTTCCTCATAAAGTATAGAGTACAATTACCCTGAAATAAAGTATATACTTTATTATAAAGTATGGGTGGCAACCCTATATCCAGTAGTGATATTGATATTAGCTTTGCTCATAAAAAATAAAAATAAGTAAATGGAAGTTCATAGCAACATCAAAACAGAAAACAAATTATTGTCTACCACTGTCGAAAAGGTTTGAAAAATCGTTCATAAGATACTGACTGACTTTCAACAATTACTTTTAATTCAAAATCAATGTTATGTTTAGTATTCCATTGACATCCTGGTAGGTACATTAGTTATTACAATGGTTATTTTTTGTGGTATCAATATTGTACCAATGCATTAGAAAAGATAAAGTTCATTATCTCAATAATTGATTGAGGAGAAATAAAATCAAAATTTCAAATAGCTTTGATAAACTCTGTAGTGGAGTGGCTTTGTATAACGGTTTTCAAGATGTCCCTAAGGTCCCGGACTTGATCCCCGGCTGGGTCAATTTAGAAAACAAACTTTTCTATATTGTTTCAGGTCTTGAGTGTTTGTGGTACTTACCACCATTGTCTTTGATTACCATAACACAATGCTTTAGCTACTTACTTTTCAGAGCAATTGTATGTGATGTTGTCCAATAATTACTTATTTATTATTATTTACTTTCGCCTGCGACTTCATCCGCGTGGATATTTGAAAAATGTCTAGGGATTTTTTTTTTGAGATTTAAGCATTCACAATGCTATTTTTATACAATACTAAATAATATACTAGAAAAAATAGGACTCGCACCAGATCATGTGTGTCATTCCTGTCCGAGAACATGATCTGGTGCGAGTCCTATTTTTTCTAGTATATTATTTAGAATTGTATAATGTCTAGGGAACTTTTGACCGGAATAAAAAGTATCCTTTGTCTTAATCAAGGCTAAAAACTATCTGAGTGCCATTAAATCCCTTGTTTTTGCGTGATTGAGTAACAATCATGTAAACATCAAAAATATTCATATTCTATTCCTGTTCATCCCCGTTCCCGTTCTCGTTTTGGTATTATTTTTCCACACACAATTTTAATTGCAGTGCTTTAGCGGTTGAATCATGGCCACCGTGTTGGTCTTCAAAATAAATGCCATTTTCGCAATCAACATCCCATAAAATCTTAATAACGACATACGCATATCGATTTAGGGTTTTTTCACCCCATTTACCCCCTAAGAGGTGATTTTCGGAAATTCAAGAAATACGTGTTTCCTTATTTGTTTTTAGAAGTACTCCTACGAAGTTTCATGTCGTAATGTCTATTTCCATTTTTGCTTTCGCCCGCGACATCGTCCGCGTGGACATTCGGAAAATCCAAGGGGACTTTGACCAGGATAAAAGTATCCTACGTTTTAATCCAGGCTATGAACTATTTGTGTGCCATTCCAAATCCGTTGTTTTTGCGTTATTGAGTAACAAACATCTTAACATCCAAACTTTCACACTTATAATATCGGTAGAATCCTATTAATCCAAGCCCCGTTCCTATTCCCATTCCCGTTCCGTTCCCGTGTTATTATTCCATACAAAATTTGGTCCACCATTTTGGGCCCTTTAAGGGTTGAATCAAATCCACTGTGTTGGACTTCAAAATAAATGTCATTTTCGCAATCAACATCTCATAAAACCTCAATAACGACATCCATTACATTTTTAGGTTTATTTACTCCATTTACCCTTTAAGGGGTTAATTTTAGTAAAATCACTAAATGCCTACGTGTTTGCTTAGTTTTAACCGACTTCAAAAAAAGGAGGATGTTCTATGTTCGTCTGTTTTTTTAGAAGCACTACTACGAAGTTTAAAGTTGAAATGTCTATTGAATATTATTCTTTCATACATGACAGCCTACTGTAAAGATGATATTTTGGTCTTCTTCTTATAACAAACACATTTGTTTTGGATTTTCTTGGCCTTTATCCCACAGTTCACAGATATATCATGTTCGTTTGTTACGTCATGTATATTTGAAATAAAACCTATGTTGTTACATGAAATATCAATAGGATTAAAAATGCCTATCTCTTTATTAAACATACAGTCAATTGATCTTTATCTCTGCGTGAGTGCAGTGGCTCGTTATCCGAGAATGATTATTTTGTGGTTGAATTAACATTATGGTGTTTTTTATACTTCATGTTCCACAGATACATAATGTATTGTGTTTTAATGTGACGTTAACCTATTCCTATGACGATTAAGATTTGTTAATTGTTACAACAAAAGATCTTAGACGTTTCGAGTGTTAAGAAAACAGTAAACAAATGCAAATCTTCTCAGTGAACAACCCTGACACCAGGCGATGACTTAAAGCCATTTGCCATTGATCATTAATCGTGGTAGTGATTATATTAGAATAATTTTATTGTACAATTTTATTGAGGGTAAGGTGGAGCAACAATCTTGCAAGGTGGCTGGTAAAAACTGGATTAGAGTAGCCGCGGGTCGTGCTCGGTGGCGTGCACTTGGAAAGGCCTATGTTCAGCAGTGGACGATGATGATGATGATGAGGGTATAGTAGAGACAAAAATCGTTTGGTTACAGAGCGCCTGGGTGCTCTTCTCGAGATTCCACGTAGCAGAACAACCAACCCGCCCGGCGTGCTAGCGCTCGGCCACCATGGCGCAGGTTGGAGCTAACATGGAGTACCAAGAGTACAAGTGGGCTTACTCAATTATGGACTCCTCCAAGTGAGTATAATAAAGAGCGCGTAGTCTACACACTAGCACCGCCATTGGAAAAAAAGCATAGTGCTTAAATAAAAACGAAATAGTGAATTATCTCCGAAAAGGAATCATTGTGGTACTTTATATCGCTTAAACAATAATTTCTAGCCTGTCGCTTAGTTTAATGGAGGTTCTTTGCGAAAAGTGGCCATTTCTTGCAATTAGCAATAAAATAATAAAAAAAAATTGCTTAAGCTATAAAAAGTACCACAAAGCTTCTTTGAGAGCACTACAGAGAGATAATTCACAATTTCGTTTTTATTTAAGCACTATACAAGGTGTTACAAAAATACCCCTAATGCCGAATATGGTATATCGGGACCATCAAACTGAATAACTTTTACTATGACCCTAACTCTGAAATCGCGAACAAAAAATCAGCTGTTTCATACAAAAATTAAAATCGAAAATTTAAAAATGTATGAAACAGCTGATATTTTTTTCGCGATTTCAGAGTTGGCCCCATAGTAAAAGTTGTTCAGTTTGATGGTCCCTATATACCATATTCGGCATTAGGGGTATTTTTGTAACACCTTGTATATTTTTTTTCCAATGGCAGCGCTAGTGTGTAGACTATGCGCCCTTAATAATTTGCGTAATATCGAAGACATGGGCGCCTAACCACTTCTAAGGGTAAAATTGCTTGCGCGCTGCGTCGTCACTTGTCGCGCACACAAAAAAATCTGCAAAGTGGTTAGGTACGTGGGTCCGTGATAGGTGGCGATGAATACCTTTATGCTTTTCTATTATCTATGGAGCGCGCGTAAGCAAGTAAGTAGGAACAGTAATCAGTATTTTACAGATGTTTCTGGTTTTGTTTCCACTAATACAAAAAAAAAATATATATTTGTTAATCATGGCTATCACTATTTAATCGTTTAATCGCAGTTTAAAATAAAAAAATATCTACAGGACATCTGCTTGCTTACGCTTGACTTAATAAGTAATGAGCTATGCACGCGCTCTTTAGCTTGCTTGTCTATAGATCAAAACAAGTGTTGGAACCAATTATTATTTTTTATTTTAAATTATAAAATAGCATTTATCTGGGTGTTGAAGAAGTGGTTCATGTGTTAGTTAGTATAATCCGCGCGCCATGACAATGGGATGGAACCATGTCATACTGAGACGCGCACGGTACGCCGACCAGCCGCCGAGGCCGAGGTGAGGGTGCTTTTGCTGCAGCAACTTCAAGGAAGATAACATGTAATCTGTTAGTTGACAAAATTCCATCCCATTCTCATCGCACGTGGATTCTAGCAAGCACTTTGATCAAAGCTTATGATTAGTATCACTATCACAAGCGAGCGCGTTGTCAATTCTTTAGAGCTTCGGATTTTTTTGTCCCCTCACTAATTAAGATTGTATAACAGATGTATAGTTACACAGTGTTTTGTCCCTTTCTTTTAAATATGAAATTGTCAAACTTAAATAGTTTGACAGAGAGTCACCATTGTGTAACTATACAATCTTTATTGGTAAGAGGGTACATGAAAAAGTCTCTAAAAATCGTAATGTTTGAATGCGATTTTCAGAGTGTTCTTTCTCGCTTCAGAATGTCCGATCGAAGCAGACTGACATTTCCTGCCTTGTAACACAGATAATATAATACTATACTCTTGTAGTTAGAATAGCTAGAGAGAATCGTACAAAACGGATGATTATCGAGTTGCCGTTAGTATAAAAACCGAGTTTTACCAACCATCATTCGGCCTTGTGCGTTCACCCAGCTCTCACTGCTAATAGTTTCCTAAAAGTTAAAATACCTCAATATTTTACGCGTAATTAAACAGCTTATTACTTAATGATCCATCTATTATTTTACTGCTTTATAAATAATTACCAAGGTTATTGCAATAAAAACAATAAGCCACCGGAGTGAAAAGATACAATAAAAGAATTTAACTGAGTGTTTTTTTATAACATAATACGGAACACTAGAAACAATTTGTCACCTTGACATCATATTCATATTGAAAGTAACTTGTATATTATCAAACATAACCCGCACTTGTAGGGTCCTCGTAGTAATAAATAAGTATCTAATTATTATGTCCACGTATATAACTTTTTAAATTTTTGAGATTTAAGCATTCACAATGCTATTTTTATATAATACTGAATAATATACTAGAAAAAATAGGACTCGCACCAGATATAGTACGTATATAGTCGTTTTATCCTTACCTACTTGTCTTATTTGTTAATAATCTTCATCCAACTCTTTATTGAAAAAAACAATTATAAATAAAATACAAAAAATATGGTTATTCACATATAGATTACTATGTGTATTTTAATGTTGTGTAAGCTTTTATTAGGCTAACATATAAGGTCTTTTGTTTTTGAATATTCTTCTATTATAAATTGTATATGTTAGCTGTTAGCTTACCTATTAAATAAATAAATAAATAAATACTAATTATTAGTGAAAATTTGATTTAATAAGACAACATATTTTTAAATCACGATATATATTTAAAAGACGTATGACAACTGTCGAAAGTTGTTTACTAAATAGGACAAGTATAAGGATAAACAGAATAGTCGCAGCGGTTGATGTGGGGATGAGACGTCAAAAGCCTGTTATTAGGTATTCTGTGCCTCGTGAATTCGGGATCGTGTCGTACTGCACCACGAGAGGGGGTCATCTTCACTAATTGGAGAACTCATTACATTCCGGCCGTCAGCGGATGGCGACATCTAATTAGCAATCAACCGATAGGCGACACTTGCCAACCTTCACTCATTGGACCAAGTGCATAGCTGTTCACAGCAATTTGATTTGAACCCTATTTTCACATATTTTGTGTTCGTATTTACTTAATTGCAACATTTGGTTATGATTTTAATTATCACCAAACAAATGCACATTTAATGACCAAATTACAATTGTCACCAAAAAAGAGATCTGTCACCAGAATCGAATCATCAGATAGTGAAAACGGTTAGCGGTTAGTTGCCTAAAATTAATTTAGAATATTGGCAAATAATTTCAAGTATCAAATCTTATTCATTTACACGCCAGCAGGTCTGTTCTGACTTCTGGCACTTCACCGTTATCGCGGCACGCTCGCTTCGCTCGCTCGGCTCGTGCGTTGTTGGTTGCGATGGGGATATATAAAGACTATAATAATAAATAACATATCGTTTTGTACGCCTCTGTTGGGAGTTCTATTAATTTTCTTTGGAATTGTTGCAGGGTTTCGGCGTGCCTAATCTCGATGCTGCTGATAGTGTACGGCAGCTTCCGGTCACTAAACATGGAGCGCGAGGCGCGGGAGAGGGCGGAGAAGGAGCGCGAAGCGTCGCTCCTGGGAGGGAAGCCGCCTTCCACATCCTCTTCTAACAATAGTGAGCATTTTAACTAGCTATAGTCAAGGACCTTGACTCAAGGTGGACAGTTTTTAAATCTGTGTCATGGATCTATAGTTTTCTGAAATGTAAACAATAGGCAGGGGCGTGCATTGGTTTTCCAGCGCGGTAGGCACTGTAGAGCTAACTAGTCGTAGTTGCGCATATCATTTAAAAATTCCTAATATACTATAATTTCTCCATTGTTATGATTAATTACCTAACTTCGATACATATTTTTAACCAAAAACACTGATCAACCTCTTTTTCTTCACACATAGTACACTACAAACACACACACAGAACGAAATTAACAAAAAACAACAAAAAAATGCTATTTGAAATTTTGAGATTTAAGCATTCACAATGCTATTTTTATATAATACTAAATAATATACTAGAAAAAATAGGACTCGCACGAGCTCGATTCCCGTCCGAGAACATGATCTGGTGCGAGTCCTATTTTTTCTAGTATATTATTTAGTATTATATAAAAATAGCATTGTGAATGCTTAAATCTTAAAATTTCAAATAGTTAAAAAGCTTTCTCATCTTAATCAACTGTTTAAAAATATCTGGAAAGATGTTCAGTTGAATGCTGAAGTTAATTCCTTCTACATTGGTGAGATGGCGCTGGCTTGCAGCGTAAGAGTTGATATACTAGAAGAAATTCGACGTTCCCACTAGTGACTCGGTAGCTCAGCGGTCAGAGCATTGGACCGGTTATCCAAAGGTCGCGGGTTCGATTCCCGTCCGAGAACATGATCTGGTGCGAGTCCTATTTTTTCTAGTATATTATTTAGTATTATATAAAAATAGCATTGTGAATGCTTAAATCTCAAAATTTCAAATAGTTAAAAAGCTTTCTCATCTTAATCAACTGTTTAAAAATATCTGGAAAGATGTTCAGTTGAATGTTGAAGTTAATTCCTTCTACATTGGTGAGATGGCGCTGGCTTGCAGCGTAAGAGTTGATATACTAGAAGAAATTCGACGTTCCCACTAGTGACTCGGTAGCTCAGCGGTCAGAGCATTGGACCGGTTATCCAAAGGTCGCGGGTTCGATTCCCGTCCGAGAACATGATCTGGTGCGAGTCCTATTTTTTCTAGTATATTATTTAGTATTAAAAAAATGCTATCTATCTAATCTAATTAATAATTATAGCGTTCGCGCGCGCGTGATGATGTCAACAATACGACAAAAACACAGGAACTAAAAACAAAAAAAGGGTCTTGACAGACGGACGGACAACAAAGTGATCCTCTTATCTCGCTCAAAAATTCGTTCGGCCGGCACGGTAGACATGCTTACCTAGCGCTGTCATATTGCGAAGGTCATGTTTTAGAACGTAACACGGACAAAGAGTGCACTTTTTTTGCGGCCGTATTACTTTGACCAATACTTTTTCTAAATAAGTTGTATGAAACGCTGCTCGCTTCGAATAGGCAATCTGTAGACTGCCTACCGTACGTATTTAGCGTAAGGAAAAACTTACTGGGCGGGTGTTCAATAGAAGTTTGGTTAAGTATAGAATTACGGAACCAATTAAACGAAATTAACTTTAATACTAGTGGTATATTATTTAGGTTATTAATGAGGTAGGCACTGCCTAATTGCCTATATGGTATGCACGCCCCTGACAATAGGCAACATTTACATATTGGTTATGGTATGTGTAATAAATAATATTTCAAAAATCATTATAACTTTGTTTTGTTTCGTAACTTTAATTTAAGAAGATTTAAATTTTTTTGTTACGCCAATCTATCTCCACAATTAATAGAAGATTACATTTTATGATTGAAAATTCGATAGAAGGTCCACTAATATTCACATTAATGTTTGAAAATTCGATAAACTGGTACACTACAATTTTTATTTAACCCATTCCATTGTTCGGTTTGAAATAAGACTTAAAACCATTTATTTTCTTTTTAACCGACTTCAAAAAAAGGAGGAGGTTTATTTATTTTTCTTTTTTTATAATTTTTTTTTGCATTACACCTGCAAACGTAGCTTCATTCATCCCGTCCCTTTTATTTTTATATGGGCCGTGCAATAGTCACTTAGGATAGGCTAATGGATTTGACAGACTCCCTGTTTCCAGATGTACAAACCCTGAACACGATGCAAGCGTTGTGCTTCCCGCTCGGCTCCTCGGTGGCGCTGCTCATCATGTTCTTCTTCTTCGACTCCATGCAGACACTAGTCGCCATTTGTACAGCAAGTGAGTTTTTCACCATTTAATAATACCTATACTCTTCTAGGTTATCCATCAATTATTTTTGCTTGACTTTTCTGCTTTATATTAAAATGATGATAAGATTCTTCTATTAAACAAAAACAAAAACATACTTAAAAATTATTGTATTAAAATTATTCGTACAAGTTACCAGAGCTTTTCAGTACAACCGCTTAATTGAAAATTCACAAACCGATAGCGTAGTTTCTTCTTGCCTTTAGCAAAGCTTGGAATTTCCTAAACAGAGTAATTCTGATGAACCTTGTTTTGTTTGACAGTAATAGCGTGTGCGGCGCTCGCTTTCCTCCTGACGCCGCTATGCCAGTACGTGGCGGGCAGCGCGGGCGTGGGCGCGGGCCGCGGCGCTGTCTGCGGGCGGTACTCGGCGCCCGAGCTGGCCGCCGCGCTGCTCGCCGCCGCCATCGTGGCCGTGTGGGTGCTCACCGGGCACTGGCTGCTGATGGACGGTGAGTGACGTCACGTCTGCGGGCGGTACTCGGCGCCCGAGCTGGCCGCCGCGCTGCTCGCCGCCGCCATCGTGGCCGTGTGGGTGCTCACCGGGCACTGGCTGCTGATGGACGGTGAGTGACGTCACGTCTGCGGGCGGTACTCGGCGCCCGAGCTGGCCGCCGCGCTGCTCGCCGCCGCCATCGTGGCCGTGTGGGTGCTCACCGGGCACTGGCTGCTGATGGACGGTGAGTGACGTCACGTCTGCGGGCGGTACTCGGCGCCCGAGCTGGCCGCCGCGCTGCTCGCCGCCGCCATCGTGGCCGTGTGGGTGCTCACCGGGCACTGGCTGCTGATGGACGGTGAGTGACGTCACGTCTGCGGGCGGTACTCGGCGCCCGAGCTGGCCGCCGCGCTGCTCGCCGCCGCCATCGTGGCCGTGTGGGTGCTCACCGGGCACTGGCTGCTGATGGACGGTGAGTGACGTCACGTCTGCGGGCGGTACTCGGCGCCCGAGCTGGCCGCCGCGCTGCTCGCCGCCGCCATCGTGGCCGTGTGGGTGCTCACCGGGCACTGGCTGCTGATGGACGGTGAGTGACGTCACGTCTGCGGGCGGTACTCGGCGCCCGAGCTGGCCGCCGCGCTGCTCGCCGCCGCCATCGTGGCCGTGTGGGTGCTCACCGGGCACTGGCTGCTGATGGACGGTGAGTGACGTCACGTCTGCGGGCGGTACTCGGCGCCCGAGCTGGCCGCCGCGCTGCTCGCCGCCGCCATCGTGGCCGTGTGGGTGCTCACCGGGCACTGGCTGCTGATGGACGGTGAGTGACGTCACGTCTGCGGGCGGTACTCGGCGCCCGAGCTGGCCGCCGCGCTGCTCGCCGCCGCCATCGTGGCCGTGTGGGTGCTCACCGGGCACTGGCTGCTGATGGACGGTGAGTGACGTCACGTCTGCGGGCGGTACTCGGCGCCCGAGCTGGCCGCCGCGCTGCTCGCCGCCGCCATCGTGGCCGTGTGGGTGCTCACCGGGCACTGGCTGCTGATGGACGGTGAGTGACGTCACGTCTGCGGGCGGTACTCGGCGCCCGAGCTAGCCGCCGCCGCAGCGCTGCCGACAGTACAAACTTACAAGCTTAGGTTTTCGTCTAACAAGCTGTTGTCACATTTTCGATGGTGATGGTGAAACCAGAAAAACAAACTTTTGGGCCAACTTCGTTTGGTTCCTGATATAAGCTCCTATTTGTCAAATTTCAAAAGAAAAATCGTCGTTACCATATTTCTTGGCCCTTCCTAATCCGAGTCGTTGTTCCAGCGATGGGCATGGGCCTGTGCGTGACGTTCATCGCGCTGATCCGTCTGCCGTCGCTGAAGGTGTCCACGCTGCTGCTCACCGGCCTGCTGCTGTACGACGTGTTCTGGGTCTTCTTCTCCTCGTATATATTCACTACTAATGTCATGGTCAAGGTCGCTACCAGGTAAGCACTGCATTACCACGACTATGTTTTAAAAATAAGAAAATGTATACCTCGGCTACGTTCCTGTAGCGACTTACATTTCAAATTAATTTTGAGTATGAAAAGGTCGCATAACACTATTTTTAAGGTTAGCGTTGGGTAATAATCGGGTCACATCGCAACGCAAGAATTCGTTTGCAATACATTTTGTATAGAATTGCGTCGAATAGAGGCGGGCCGCATCGTTGTGCAAGCGTATTTTTCCGTCGATGCGTCTCGGCCCGGCCTATTTGTAGTAGAACGTTGCAGCTAGCGGACGTATGTATTTACGTAAATAATCAACGGGGAACTACTTATATCGGGTAGTAGGAAAATATAGACGATTCAAAAGTGCTTCATTATTAAGTTTATTTGAATAAAGAAGTTTTGACTATTGACTCTTATCGTTAGTTCAACAATATTCCAAATTATATGATACTGGCGACAGTGTCCATCATGGTGAATTGAGGATAAATAATATTTTGACTGAAATAGGTAGTGTTTTCTTGCATATATCGTAAACCCAGACTTTATGTTTGCAACCTTTGATTATTTTCTTGCTCATCCAACAACATTAATAAAAATAATTCTTCATCGGAGCTATCGATTGTCGCACTACCGTAAGCTCGCTTGTCACGCGTACGACTGACTGTAAATGTAGCTTCTCACGGCGCGAGATATTACAAGCGCGCCGCGCCGAGCCGATATGTACGAGCGAGCACGCGCCCGGGCGAGCCCGAGCTACCCCGTTCTCACGGCGCGGCCACGCTGTCGACACCACAGTCCGAAGCACGCACGCAGCAGCGCATCATGCCTCAAGAAGAAGAACTCTTGCCGCTTTTGTTGTACTTGGTGGTTATTATTTACTCAATAAGAAAAAAAAAGATTTTCATATAAAATTAAAAATTCGAAAACCGTTTCATTAGTCCACTCCATATTGAAATACGCGAGAATACTTCACATTTGCGCGGGTCAAGACGAAATAAACGATCGAGTATCGAACAACACGCGCCCGAGCCGCGCCTTTGAAAGTACCGACTTGCACGCGCTAGCCCGCGCCGCCGCGAGCCATTATCTTCACACAGCGCGTAGGCTCGAGCTGGCGCACCGCGACTCGTAATATCACGCGCCGTGAGAAGCCACCTTAAAAATCCGCCGTTGCGGCTCGACCCGCCTCAAATGAACGCTAAGCTTTATGAAACAAAAAAAATAGAAGCGAAATCTAAATGTGTTGCTATATTGCACTTGATGAAGATTATATTCCGTGTTTTCGCGTCTTTGTATGTGTTTAGTTGATATTAAAGCATTTTTTGTTTCCAGGCCGGCTGAAAACCCGATGAACGTGGTAGCTCGCCGACTGCAGCTCGGTGGCGCCATGCGGGACGCGCCCAAACTATCACTACCCGCCAAGCTCGTGTTCCCCTCCATGCACCACCAGGGACACTTCTCCATGCTCGGTGCGTCACTATACACAATAGCGGCGCCATGCGGGACGCGCCCACTAATGGGCTATACACAATTCGGTCTAGGGTTGGCACCATGTGGTTTATAATTAAAAAAAAATAATGGTACTCAGCGTTTATAATAGTTTGCCAGGGTTGTATGCATGGTAACCTATCTACCATACTCTGCTTCTGCCCTTTATTTTGTTACACGTTGCATACACATGCCCTAGCCTCCTTTGAGCACTTCCATGGTCGGTGGATGACCTCTTTATGTCACATTAGGCAAAATATAGCAAATTTATTCATCGCCAACAGCCATTAAACCCCTCAGGGCCACGTGGTTTTCTTCTTAAAGCCGTCTTCTTTCCAAAGTTTTTACTTTCTAAGCGGTCAATTTCCTAAGTGGCCTGTGACTGACTGTGCCTGCGAATCTGCGATCAAGTTGACATAAACCTGTTATTAACGTACAGGTCTGGGCGACATCGTGATGCCGGGCCTGCTGCTCTGCTTCGTGCTGCGCTACGACGCGTACAAGAAGGCCACGCTGGTCTGCCAGATGGGGCAGGTGCCTGGGCCCAGGTCTATGGTCAGTCACTATACTAATAAATTATTTATTCATGCCAAAATAACTTAGTTACATACAGTAATAGCAAACAAGTACACAGTTTTTATGGCAAAAGGAACAAATTATTATACATTAATTATTATGTGATGAAGTTGTGTAATTTAACCAATTATCATCTTTGTTGCATTTCTTAGAACGTCGTTGTGATGGATGATTGTCATCATCATCACTAATAATGAGAATGGAAAGTTAGTTATCGCTCTTAAAATGCAATTTAGTTTATATAGTGCTAGAGTTGTCGGATCAAACTATATTGAGCGTATCGATGGTAAGGGAGTGTTGTAGTAAGCACGCCGGATGCGCAGAAAGGGCCCCGTGAGACATAAAATATGCTTCGATCATATAAACACTAGATGTAGCGTATGCGCACGCGTGTGAGTGACGATGACGCCGCGAACGAATGCTCCAACCGAAAGTAAGCATTAGATCAATCTCAGTTCAGTAGTCATTTGACCCCCGGCCGTAACGATGTCTAAATGTGCTGTAAATTTGTGCAAAACCAACTCGAAAAAAAAAATACCGTCGACTTGATAACCTCCTCTTTTTTTTGAAGTCGGTTAAAAAAGTGAATAAAAAAGATGGAATATTATTTTTTGAGGTTATTTGACGAAGTAAATCCAAAACATATCTATACATAAATATGTGTGAAATATTCGTGAAAGTATTCTATTGACGATAAACTCACTTCAAAAAATGTAGTCACTATGATTTTTTAAAAGACCAAAAGTTTAATGAGACCGCCATTCTGAGGTGCAAAATGCGAAAGCACTGTTAATAATGTGTGTGTGGTACGTGGTAGGGTTCGCGGCTGACGTACTTCCACTGCTCGCTGCTGGGCTACTTCCTGGGGCTGCTGACGGCCACCGTGTCGGCCGAGGTGTTCAAGGCGGCGCAGCCCGCGCTGCTGTACCTCGTGCCCTTCACGCTGCTGCCGCTGCTCACCATGGCCTACGTCAAGGTATCCACGAAACTACCGAACACTTTAGCGCTTTGTCATTGCTAATTTTTGATGAATCTTTCGAACAGTGAGACATCTTTTGAGATTTGAGCATTCACAATGCTATTTTTATATATTATATTTCGACGAACCCTACTAGTGACTGGCGTTGGGCCGGACTCCCGAAAGTCGCGGGTTCGAGTCCCACCTGAGAATATCTGGTGGCGAGTAAATTTTTTCTAATATTCAATTCGATTAAATTTTTTGACAAAAAGTCTCATTATTAATAAATTTAATAATGAGACATTTGTCAAATGCCTAACCTTAGACATCAGATGGTCGCAATCGGAATCTGAGTTGTCACAGCGACGACAAAAAACGTGTTTGTAGAAACGCTTATAATGCTTAAGATAGTAATGACCTATTTCAGAGGTTCCAAATAACACATCTTCTAGCTAGTAGGGTAATTAAAAATGGAACAGAATTTCTATAAAATTATATGTCATTTATGGTAATGTTGATGACAGTAATGATCGGTTAATCATAAAAAAAACAATCAATTCAATCTTACCGTGTTATTCATAAAAAATAATAACGCTAATAAACCTATTTTAGTTAAAATGTGTTTTGTCTTCTTTGGTCAAACTCAGTTCATAATATGAAAGAAAAAGACAAAACACTTTTTAACTAAAATAGGTTTATTAATCGGTTATACTTTATCGACAGGGTGACCTCAGACGGATGTGGAGCGAGCCGTTCATAGCGCCCCCTAACGGCAAGGGGGGCGCAGACTTCGACGTGTGACGTGCCCGACGCACACACATTGTTACTAAACGTGACCTCTTCATCAACACATACTCCTCTTCAGTAAAAATTGCACTTCCACTCCAACTATCAATTTTACACAAATTAAATGCAATTTTTATTGAGAAGGATTAGACTTTGATAATGATGGACGCTACACGGTAAAGCGTATTACATACTTTACTAGTGAGCTAATACATACGTATAGTCTGTTCGCCGAGAGTTGATAAATATTTGAAACGTCTTGGAGTAGCGACTGCGCTTCATATTATGAAGCAAAGCCCATCGCACATCATATAGATTGCGGTTGTGAAGTTTATAACCACAACCTGTATGATGGGCGATGCTTCTACGGCTGCGCGTACTGCTGCGGCCGGGTTCTACAATTAGAAACTATGGTACAAGGAATTAGAGATTGATTTCACTTAAAGAAAATTAATTATAGGGATTTCATGAAAATAAACTTTAATCCCTTGACTCATAGTTTGTAATTGTATAACATGACAACGAAAAGCTTCGCGACAGCGCAATAGTCTGGCCGCAGCATACGAGGCATTTAAAAATCCCGTTTTTTTAGCAACTTCCGCGAACAGTCTTTGTCAAACAAGACTTTGTAATGAGCTAGTAATCGAGCTCTTAACAGAGCAACTATGATTGTGTATAAAACCAGCGATTACGAAAGTCGATTTTAATTTAAGTATAACTAAATATGAAAGCAAAGAATACTGACAAGAAAACATTGAGAAAGACAAAAGTCATAATATAACGGTACTCATATGGGTCATGTAAGAATATCTTTTGTTAAATTTAGAAACTCAGTTTTACAACAGTATTTTCTAGGAGACATAAA
The DNA here is from genome assembly GCA_963556745.1 of Catoptria pinella. Taxonomy (NCBI): domain Eukaryota; kingdom Metazoa; phylum Arthropoda; class Insecta; order Lepidoptera; family Crambidae; genus Catoptria; species Catoptria pinella. The sequence continues at coordinate 7,049,973 of OY750779.1, forward strand.
AACTGCCTTGATGGTGCATTTAGCGAAATCAAAGACTATTTTAGTAATCTCAAAAAAAAAATTAAAAGCAGAGGTTGCCGTTGACCCTTCTAATGCAGTGGTAGAAAATGTGTACCGCTTATAAATTATGGCTCGACTAAACTATACTTAAATACAACTCTCAAAAATTTAGTTCAGGGTTGAATGTTTCAGGGGCCATGGCTAAATAATAATACATTATAGTCACACACTTACTAATGGAGATTGATTATGGGAATAGCTAAAATGCATAAATATTTTGCCTGAAGAAATAGCACAAAAATTAATGAGAGAAGGATTAATTGGTTCACAATTATATTATGCACAATTTGGTTATTTACATTTTAAAAGACTTTTAACCTAAAGAAATGATTTCAAAGCTTTCTTTTTGCCGGGCTTTTCTGCTGTTGGTGCTGTGTTCGGTACTTTTTGAGACAGTAATTTCAACAACGCCGCGCCATGTAGTGAACAGGCATACGGCGTTTGAATATTGAATACAAAACCATGATATGTATTATAAGAGTAAAAAATGAGTCTAATATTGCAAACATAGAACAACTATCTCACCGCCTCTGTGGTCTAGTTGTTGCCCACCCGTGTAAGACGCAGGGGTCCACGGTTCGATACCCAGTAGGATCGTCACTTAACATCAGGTGAGATGAAGGCCAAGCACTAACCCGTAGTGGATATAAAAAACTATCGACATAATAAATTGTTTTACTTGTTTTACTGTCATAGCAAAAGTATTGCTAGTTTGCGATGTGTGAATTGATTAATTATGGTTGTAAATGTAAAGTAATTGAATATGCTTCGATTATCATTAACTAACAAGGGAGTCCTCGTAATGAATGCAAAATATCTAGAGGACAGAACAAAAACTTTGCAATAGTACTATTTTCTTTAATACTCATTCAAGCATTTTTTGCTTTTGTATCAGTTTATATTTTTTGAATTTTTATTTTCTTGTTGGTGTTTGGTGAATTTTGCTATATTAAAACAACTTGAAGTGGTGCCAAATATGGATCACTATATATAAAATAATATAATCTGTTTTGCAGAACACATATCTCTTTCACTTTTTAAGATTAAAAAGACATCTTCAAAGTCTTATGAATGGACGAACAAGGAAATGACATCTTAGGCTAGATCTTTCAGTGAATCTCATTTGAGTCTTTAGTATATTTATACCTAAATGAAGCAAAATATGTATGTTGATGTTTTATTCAGGTGGATTTTTTTAAGTGAACCTTGAGGGAAAGAACTCTAAATAAAGTAGATAGGAGTGACATTCCTTTATTTAATAAAAGAAGCTTAACTGCATTCAAGTTTTTTTTCAAATACGCTTGCCGTAGACGGGAATCAAACCGATAGACACTAAGTAAAACCATACTATCTTAAATTAAAGGAAGATCATTAAATCTATCAATTATTTAAAAATACTTAGGCACTTTCTTTGCTTTGCTGCTCTAGTAGAACAGGGGCCCTACCGGGTAACTTTTCGAACTTCGGCGGGTCTTCCGAGCTTCAACTTAAAACAGATAAATCGAAGTAAGGAGTTTCGCATTGTACTATTCGCCGAAATTATTTAGAAGATATCGATGTTCTTGTGACATCATGAATTGGGGTTCGCCATTTTGGCCCGATTGGGGCTCGATTTATCTGTTTTAATTTGAAGCCAGCCCGGCAGACTTTCCGAAGTTCGATGCGTTAGCCGGTAGCCCCTGTTAAACTAGAACAGGCAAAGAAATGAAACCGGTAGGTCTGGGGCCAGCCTAAGTTAGTTAGAAGAACAAAACCGTATTATTATACAGTATGGTGTTCTAACTAGCCCATTATAGCATGATGATACTATGTTAATAAAAATAAGTATTTGAATCAGTGCAAACCAAATTCACCCATTCATTTAATTTCGTAGTCTTACCTACTTCAATTTAAGATACCATGTTTGTTAGTACGAATTAATTCTTACGATTGATCCTATTGATTGGTATAATAGTAGTACAGGTTTTTTTGCAGCAGCGTCGGTTTGGTTCCCGAATACGGCTACAGTATTTTCAAAAATTATAGAATGCAGTTTTGCTTTTTTTTTAAATAAAGGAATCTTCCTTTGAGCAAATGATACTTTTTCTCCAGTCCCCTACTCAAATGGCCAACGTTTGAAGGCTGCGCTTACTATTAAAGCTTAAATATGAGCAATAGACGATTAAATCACATGTCACAAACTTATGTAAATCACAGACTTTGATGTATTGTATGGAATTGACAAGCGTACGCGGCACGTAATTTTATAGTTAATGGTAAGCGTAGCGTTCTAACGCATAGAATATTGGCCATTTGAGTAGGTAGGGGGCAGGTTCACTTAAAAAAGATTCCATCCTGTATAATGTCTGATTTCAATTTGTGTGTGTTTTCGTTCATTATAATAAATACTATGTTGTCACTGCCTTAGACTGATGTTTTCAATGAAGATTTTTTCTATATGTTAGAGGGAGTATTATAGTATAGACAAATATTAGTCTAAAGATATAAGATAAGTTAATTAACTATTGTTGTTATTGCCATAACAGCAAGGTCGTTGTTGTAAATTATTTGACTACATTTAAATAATAAGTGTTTGAGGCACATCAGAATGCTGGGAAAATGCTAAAAACAACATGTTGTTACTATTACGAATGTCACTTTATACACAAAATAGAGAGAGGACAGTTCATGTTCAATGAGATTAAATTGACAATAGGCAATGATCCGCTGCAACTTCACTTAAAAATGTATGGCAAAGAGAAAATTTTACAGATTAAAATACGTCGTTTTGTACCGCAAGCGCTCTGAAGTTAGTAACTTTAGTTGTGCATTGTTAAATTAATCGCATTGTGGGTATGTTCTTTTTTTCCCACCTAAACTCAGCCGCAACGCTAGGGTTGTAATGTCTAAGACCTACTCAGTCTGGTATGATTGTTTGCTATTTGACATAATGAACTGTATTTTTGTATTTCCCTAGTAGATATTGATAAAATTAATTAATTCCGAAGTAAAATAATGTCTATATTGTAATAAGCGGTTGATTTTCGTACATAAAAATGAGAAATCACATTTATTTGCTTGTACCTTTCCGAGACTTCAGCAAGTATCGGGAATATGGCAGTCGGACCACGTGGCCAGAGGAAACAAAAACACTAGTTTCGCTGTTACAATTTCAATGTCAATTTTAAACAATCCCTGACTGAGCAGTCATCAGCGAACTAAAATCTATGGAAGTAAAATTGCGAACAAATATTGCTTTAAAAATAAAAAAGCCCCGCCCACTTGGTTGTATTTTTTGTGTGGTGCCAATGTTTAGCGAAATGCTTGTTCTATAGATGGTCCGCTGGCAATCATAATATAATTGTATATCAGAGTTTTTTTATATTATTATAATAATCTGACTAACTAAAAAACTACAATAATCCCCGCTGCGTCGCACGGCACTCACGCTCGAATTCGTGTGAGTTTCGTTGTATTTCGTGTCGATGGGAGGTCTTTGTATGCTTTGCTCGAGCGCGTATAGTAGTACTACATGCGATTAATTTAACTATGTACAACAGAAGCGACCACTTAACTCGAGAATGTATGGCAAAGAGTAAATTTTACAGATTAAAAAACATTGTTTTGCACCGCAAGCACTCTGAATTTGGTCACTTCTGCTGCTAGGCCAGAAAGAAATTAAATAAAATGGAACTAAAATTTTTCTGCACAAAATATAGTCAGTGTTGCGAAGTTATTCGTGATTTTGACGTGTAGAAAGTGGCGCCCTCATTTTTTGTTAACTCTTTATGGTCAAGCTGTACAACAGGAGTGACCAAATACAGGTATACAGTCAGGTACATAGTCAATTTAATGGCATTCTAACCTTGACTCTGTCCTATTTTGTGCTTTATTTCAGTATATCTTTAGTGTTAACCATCACTATGCGGAAAAAACGGAAACAACCTTAAATGATAAAGTAAAAATACTTTTCTCACTTATGTTCTGAAATGTTATCATTTCATTTGAAAAAGGAATGCGGGATGTTCCGCATTCATCACATTCTAAATTAATTTCAATACTACTTCCGTAAGTGAATTCTAAACGGTAGATAGAACTCGTCAACTAGCATTATTACAAACTACACTTTTACTAAGAAAATTTTATTTCCTCGCATTTCTTAAGAAAAACACTATACAAGCCTTGTACTGGAAGCTATTTACATTGCCTCGAATGGTTAAAGATAAAAACTATCCTCGACAATGTAAATGCCAACATCCCGTTCTCGGCTGTAATGTGCTATATGAATCAGTGAGCTCCCAGCATTAGGAAATGAGTATACTTGTTGGTATGTGTGATTTTTTTATATAACTTTAATAACAATTTTTGATTATATTTTAATTACCTAGCTTATATTTTTTACTGATAATTTTGTTAGTAGAATTAGTGTTGTGCAGTATTTCTAAAGACAAGTGATATTATTTTATTGAGGCTTAATATTTGAAAGTAACAATGTAATCATCATTGTGTAATCTCTGTTGGATTGTGGCTTTAAAATAAAAATACATATTTTTTTGTGGCAATTTAACTTTCAATGTTGTGTTTTTTAACTTTTCAAAGCTGTTAACTAAAATAGTTTTGTGTATTGTTTAGATATTTATCAGTCCCATACCAGTGTTTCTATACGTTGTTGTACATACATACATAAGAGTAACATAGTGTTTAAGATCAATGTTAATGAAAAACATCACCCATTTCAAGAGTCTGTAAATATTGCCCACACTATACTTGATCATCCTATATACAAAATAGAAAAAATACATTTAATATTTTTATATATGTACATGTCAATTTACTGATACCTAATAAAAATATTAGATGGTCATAATATTGAATTTTACTGATATTTCCTTGCATTTCCCATAATTCATCAACACCCCAGCGGATAACAATGGAATATCTAGTTTTTAAGGGTTATTAAAGTATAAATGATTTATTATAGTGGAAGCGCTTTTTGGTTTTCCTACGAATAAATTCATATACTATAACGAGACATGAAAGAATTAATTAAAAAAACATATTAGGTGTTCTAAAGGCTGGTTTACATTATTTAAGCTGTTAGTAGAGTGCATTAGTAGAAACGTGTGAACAGTTAATGTTCAAGTTGCCTTTCAACTTGAAGCAAAATAGATTTCTTTTCCAGTAGCACCCCTGCGTGACACTCCTCGCTGCTGGAAGCATGTAAATCGTCATTTTAGTGCATTAGTCAATTTTCGGTGGATGTGAGAATTTTATGTAAAATTGCACATATTGCATGGTGCTGTTCGACCATCCTGGCGATGAAATGCTACTGAAAGAATGTAAACACTCACTGGAAAAGAACCAAAACTACTAATGCACTCGCATTCGAGTACTACTCACACTCTACAAAAGCACTTTTACTAACAAGTAAGATAATGTAAACCAGCCCTAAGTGTCTATTTATTTGCTTCTATTTCTTTATTAGTGTCTCTTTTCTGGATAAATCTCAGTTGCTTTTTCTTCATTCTTTTCAGTTTCGCAGAATTCGTGATTACTTGCACAATCTCTGACTTTTTCTTGTTTTCTTCAGCCTTCTTTAGATTTTCGCGGCGTCGTTCCTTGCGTTCAATTTCTTTTTGCTTTAGCTGTTCCTGAATTTGTTTTGATAATTCTTTTGTTCGTTTTAGTTCTAACCGTAAGGCCGTTTTCTTCTGGAAGTCTAGTTTCAAACCTTTCGTTTTGTTTATTTTGGAGAACCTGAAAGACGAAATAATTTTAAATGATAATAAAATATTCCTGAACCTTCGCCTGTCCTGAAAAGGACGAATATAACTATATACTACTACTACTGATAATAAAATAACCTAAAATGTTACCGTTCGCACAAAAAATATGTCAAAAATAATACCCGATTTTATAAAAAGAAAGGAAACAACATATTTAGATAGAAAAGCAGCCCTACTTTTCTTTTTTAGACTTCCAAAACCTTCCAGATTTGGGCTTTCCACGAATTTCTGGTTCATCTTTAATATCATATGGTGTAACCATTTTACTACTGTTTTCAGGGTCAGGCTCAGGCTCATCAATCTGGTGATTCTTTTTAATATTGGCTATAATTGAAAGCACTTTATCACTGTTTTCTTGAGACATTTTGAGAAAATTTAATAACACGCAAACGTTGCTTTGCCTCTTAGAGCATTAAGAACTGTGCTAAAGGGTGCGTTCCGTCGCTTCGCTCGAGTGCACTCGAGCGCGCTCGGGTGTGCACTCTGACCGTTCAGTGCAGTGTTGCCAGTGGCAGATAGTCAAATATAACATGAGATAGCTCAAAAAGTAACATTTTAATGAGAAAAGTAACATTACCTATAATACTAAATAATATACTAGAAAAAATAGGACTCGCACCAGATCATGTTCTCGGACGGGAATCGAACCCGCGACCTTTGGATATCCGGTCCAATGCTCTGACCGCTGAGCTACCGAGTCACTGGTGAGAACGTCGAATTTCTTCTAGTATATCAACTCTTACGCTGCAAGCCAGCGCCATCTCACCAATGTAGAAGGAATTAACCTGCTACATTCAACTGAACATCTTTCCAGATATTTTTAAACAGTTGATTAAGATGAGAAAGCTATATAACTATTTGAAATTTTGAGATTTAAGCATTCACAATGCTATTTTTATATAATACTAAATAATATACTAGAAAAAATAGGACTCCTATTTTTTATATAATACTAAATAATATACTAGAAAAAATAGGACTCCTATTTTTCTAGTATATTATTTAGTATTATATAAAAATAGCATTGTGAATGCTTAAATCTCAAAATTTCAAACATTACCTATCTTGTTCATTGTGGAAAACGACACAATACATACATATATGGCATTTTATTACACAATCGTAATAAATGTTGATCGAATAATCGACTGGCGATGCTGAAAAATGTCTGATGTGGGCCCCTATCCACTAGTAAACTAATTAGTATCAGTTTTAAAAAAACATTTTAGTTAGTTTTTAATATTAAAATTCTACATAGGTGGGTTGTTTGAAAGATACCTATATTTTCGTACCCATCCGCGTAAAAGCCTAATCGCGCTCCGGGCCTTGCGGTGATGACGGTATGGTCAAAAAATCATTACAATTAACCTTTACCTAATGATTTTGCTTATGCATTTAAAATTTTAAAATCTATTGTAATCATTCGCTGCTAGTCACCACTCGACACACTTGCGCATGCTTATAAGCGGGATGGAAAATTGAGAAATACATGCAAGTGAGTGAATATGTTGCATTCAGTAAGTTCACAAAATCAAGTGCGCTAAGCAAGATGACGAACAAAACAAAATTCTTGGATGAGTTCCGTTTTACGATATTTTTTTGTTTGCTGGAAAATCTAAAAAGTAACACAAAAGTAACATATTGAGTCGTGTAACATGGAGGTAACATGAGAGGGTCAAAAGTAACGTAAAATGTTACTTTTGTAACATTCTGGCAACGCTGGTTCAGTGGCTTGGTGAAATTTTACTCTGACAGCGAGTTTTTGGCGCCATTTTGTCGAGTTCGGTTAGGTGTCTATTTTAATTATTTTCAAATTGATTCATGGATATTGTGTCTTAAAATTGGTGCAGTTATATGGTACAAGTGTCTACGCAACTGAACAATATGTGGGATAATTGAAATAGGCGCGATCTTGGTTATGTGAAGCTGAGACTTTTATTGAAGTGGTGGCTTCCTCGGCAGAACTAACCGAGTAAACTGTCTTGATATACTTGGTGCCAAATGCTCCAAGCAGCATTGGAATACGATGCACCCGCATTCTAATGAAAAATGAAACAATATCAACTCAAGAACTGGCAGTATGGCTTAGAACTTCGCCTGTCCTGAAAAAGACGAATATAACTACTACTACTTACTCTGACAGACAGCTGTCAGAGCGTAGTCTCAGAGTTCAGCAACCAAACAACCACCTAAATCGGTCGTTGAAAAACGCTCTGACGTTTATCTTTTGTCATAATGTCATTTGACATAATTTTGTATTTAGATGTTTTTGTGTCTAAAAGTTCATAGTTGCTCCTAAAAAAAAACAGATTTTATTTGATTTTGGTTATAGGAATGTTTAAATTATCCATATTCCAAAATAGAAGACGAAAGCTTTGTACTTAATGACATCTAAAGTTCTTTTAGGTTATAAAAACAACTCGATCGTTCTGTGGCTTGGTTGCAACTCAAACGAGTTAAACTTCACCCAAACAACTACACCCAAAACGACTTAACGCACACCTAAGCTTTGTCTTAAATGCTCTAAGCTTGTGGTGTATGTAGTATTCAAACCACTGAGCATGTAGAATTTTTTTTTTCGTTTGAGAGCACCCGAGCGCGTTCGAGTGTACTCGAGAGCGAAGCGACGGAACGGAACGCATATCTAAATGGCAAAAAGTCTGTCTACGTGACTGTCATGTCAATGTCAGTGTCAACTGTCAATTCAAGAACAAACTGTGCGACCGACTCGTGCTTGGAGCAAGGAGAACTATAATTTATTATTTATCTTTAAAAGATATGACTCATTTTCTTCATTTTCCTGTATTGATTTGATGTAATTTTTTAAATTATCTGCAAGTATAAACCTAGTTATTGACTTGTTGTAAATATTAAACGTACCTACCTTCCCAAGTAAAACGCAACTGTTCTGTTACTGTTAGCTGTGTGCGATTGGTTTCAGTTTCTCGTTTTCGAAAGATAATATTTGTGTCGTGTCGCAGGCTACGCCTTAACCATGCCGGTAATTGGAATTAATTCACATATTGATGAAACTTTCAGAAATAGGTACTCACCTAATTGTTTAATGAACTGAGTTTATTTCTATTTAAGGCTTACCATTCTTCGTTAACTGATTACACCCAATCGGTAGGAAATCTGGCACTTCTTCCGATTCGCACGACATTCCGAGGGCCAGCTCCAGTGAGCCCTAAGATTGAACTGGACATTATTGATGAAGCTCTCAATTACTTCAAAGCCAATGTGTTTTTCAGATTTTATGAGATCAAAGTAAGTAGTATCTTTGTTTATTAGTATTTACATGCATAGTAAACATGACTTCTGTAAAAGAAATCAATATAAAGATATATAAAAAAGTGTTCCATTTTTATCACAAAATCGTCAATAGCTATTAATGATTGGTTTTTTATCTGAAAATTACTTTAGAAATGATTAATAATTTACAAAAATAGGTTTCTGAATGTGTGTAAATAAACAAACCATTTTTCAGTCTGATGCAGACCGGGTCCTCATATACCTCACTTTGTATATATCGGAATGTCTGAAGCGTCTTCAGAAATGTTCCAATAAGAACCAGGGACAACAAGAAATGTACATGTTGGCAATCTCCAAATTCGATATTCCAGGGGAGCCTGGCTTCCCTTTAAACTCTGTGTATGCTAAGCCTACTAGCACTCAGGAGGCAGGTGTGTTGTGACAAAGTTTTTATTGATTATTAATTTACTCTTCAGCTAAAATAACTAAATTCGGTTGAACTAAATTTGTAAATGTTTTCAGACTTGATGAGACAATACCTTCAGCAACTGAGACATGAAACTGGCACTAGGGTTTGTGAAAAGGTAAAATAGACATAATTGTTTATGTTTACTATAGTTAATTCTTCAAGTAATATTTGTTTATATAGTGGTTTGTACAGTCAGACCACATGATTTTTAAATTAAGCAATAGAAATCTTTTTGGTTTTTTGTGGTAATCTGTATTTTGGTTTAGTATTCATTAAAATTCTACCTACTTCAACTACTTATATTATTTTCTTTGTAGTGTGGTTTATATCTTAGGAGATTATTATTTTTTCCAGGTATTTGCAACAGAAGATGGTAAGCCTAGCAAATGGTGGCTATGCTTTGCCAAGAGGAAATTCATGGACAAATCATTGTCAGGTCCAGGACAGTAACTATAAAGACTATCCCATAATTCTGTATTGTATTCCATGGCATTTAATCTGTATGTATTTTTTTGTATTTCTTGCATTTCAGAATATCATTATTGCAAACTGTTTACTATTATTTTTAACTCTTTTTTTTGAAAATTTGGGTATTATCATGTATTATGTTACTTTAATAAACAATCTTTAGTCACTAATGTTTTTTATTATTATTTAGATAAAAATAGTATTTCATCTTGAAATTATTCTAAAACAATGTATAAAAAGTGCATCAATAAAAAATAGGTACTTTATTTAAATATACATATATTTGGACAAAAATCATACTTGCATCAAACAGTAAAATACAATGCTGCAATAATCAGTTGATAAAATTTTCTCAAAATAGTTCTTAATTTTATAAGTTATTCTTAGTTATTATTTACAATTTAGCTGTCTAATTAAACTTTTTTACAGTATAGATTCCAAGTTAATTTAAACCATACTCTTTGATCAGCTGCCCTGCAATCACAAGCCTTTGTATCTCAGAGGTGCCTTCATAAATCTCTGTGATTCTTGCATCTCTGTAATGTCGTTCAGCTGGCATATCGGACACATAGCCCATTCCTCCCAAGATCTAGAAAAAAGACATCAATTAAAAAATTCATACTTTCGGCATACAAAGATAAACCATATCATACATAAGTGTCTTTTTATTTCAACTATTATAAAAACAGTTTGTTCATGAATTGGGAACTTTATGCATGGGTATTTACTGCAATTTAATTTGCACAATCAATGTGAATTAAATACCTATAAAGAAAAGGGTTTTCATTGAATTGAGGACAGTAAAATATGTTTAACATCACTTTAAGTTCTATACAAGTTTCAGACAGTACAGCTATAATTTAAAATTTTAAATAATAAAAAGAGGAAGGAAGATTGTGATAAAAAAAAGTCACTCAGCTTGCCTGAATACACTGGTGTGATAAAAAGGTAGCTGCCTCAGAAGCAGCCAGTTTGGCCATAGCTGCCTCTTTGGTGTAAGGTTGTTTATTGTCCTTGAGCCATGCGGCGCGCCAAGTCAGCAGCCGCGCTGATTCCAACTGTAGTGCCATATCTGCCAGTTTATTCTGAATAGCCTGAAGCTTCATGATCGGCTTCCCAAATGCCATTCTCTTTGAAGCATATTCAGCTGCCACATCTAATGATGCCTGTTGAAATAATGTGATTGAACTGATATACCAATTTATTACTTTTATAAAAAACGGTCAAGAGCGAGTCGGACTCGCGCCACGAGGCTTCCGTAACATCATTCTAAAAAAGTTAACTATTTAGAGACATGGTTTAATTTTTCCTGTTATCTTTACCTAAACTTCTATCAAATAAAATAATTTTAGATTTTTCTCTATGTAAACTTCGGAGATAAAAGGGGAATGGTATTTTTTTTTTTAAAGAGTTGAATTATAAAATATTTGAAAATGTGTAAGCAGCACTTTTTTATATGATACCCGATATGCCCTAGTAGCCTAACTTCGAATTTTTAAGACTCCCTTTCAGTCCCTGTTGCAAAAGAATATAAATATTTTTATTTCTCTCTTATTTGCAAAATAGTTGGGCAAACGTCATCCTAAAACTATTCCAAATTTCAAGTTAAAAGCATTAGTAGAACTACAACAACAATAAGCACCTCCTAGTATTCGAAAAATAAAAAAAAATAAAAAAATCCGCCTAATTTTTCTCAATTCTGTGACCCGGAACATATGTTTTAATTCCAGGACAATCTCGGTAGGTCCCAGCCACTTGGCAACCCTTGTCTAGCATAATCAAATAAATTATTACTAAAAATAAAACGAAAAAACTAAAAATTACCTGTGCAATCCCTAATGCTTGGGATGCTATGCCAATTCTACCAGCATCAAGAGTCATCATAGCTATTTTGAAGCCAAAGCCAGGTTCTCCCAAAATATTCTCTTTTGGAACCTCACAGTCTTCATACATCAATGAACATGTTGATGAGCCTCTTATTCCTAGTTTGTCTTCCTTTTTCCCTAATTCTAATCCCTTAATGGGTTTTGGCACAATAAATGCTGATATACCCTTATGTTTAAGTTTCTTGTCTGTAGTTGCAAATACAACAGCTGCCTTGCTTTCATACCCGTTGGTTATCCAACACTTTGTGCCATTTATAATCCACTTGTCACCACCATCCTTGGCAGTTGTGGATGCTGCACCAGCATCAGACCCGTTCCCAGGTTCTGACAGAGCAAAACATCCGATGGTTTGTCCTACAAAAAAATATGGTTATAATTTGATGCAAACATAATCAATTACAATAATGGACATTAAAATGCTTAATGCTCAAAAATAAGACTTATTAATTTAATCTAAGTATCAGTATTAAAATAAAAATTAAATTATTACAGAACAAAGCAGATGAGATACATAAAATCAGCTATAGGTTTACCATTACTAAAAGGTGTGACAAATTCTTTCTTCTGTTTGTCAGTGCCCCAGTGGGTAACTGGGCCTAAGTACAATGAGTTGTTTACAGACATAATAACACCACATGATGCACATCCACGAGATATTTCTTCAAGTGTAATAGCATACGCCAGGTAGTCCAGTCCAGCACCACCAAGCTCTTCAGGCACCGCGATCGCCATAAGGCCAAGTTCACCCATCTTCTTGATTGCATCTTCAGGGTATAGGTGCTCACGATCGTACTTTGCGGCATTTGGTTTGAGCTCTGCTTCCGCAAAATCTCTACATGTCTTGTAGAGCATTTGATATGTCTCGGGCAAGGAGGACAGAGAAGCTATACATCTGGATTGTCGCACAGCAGCACCAGAAAATGCAGGCACTGAAAAGAAAGAATGTTTAGCAGCACTTGGTTTGTTATTTATTATCTATTTTTAAATCAAGTGAACTGTGTTTACCGATTGTTTGTACACTTTTTGCAATAACATTAAGCATAGTTATTTTTATAAAGAATAAATAAAACCGTGAAAATAAAAATAATTCAGCACTTTGAACTTTGAAATTAGTTTAAAAATGGCAGTGAATGGCACACACAGCCACACAGCACAGAAAAATATTTTGTTTAGAAGAGAGAGAATTTAGAAAAATAATGTACTCTATGATTGCGATCAGAAACATTGCAACTCACGACCATAGACTAATACTTCTATCAAGGCCATGAAAATTAAAAAAAACTAATGTCAGTCTTCTGCTGTCAGTTCTGTCTGTTCTGTCACTCACTACTGTCAAACAAAACAAATTTTATTTGTAATAGTACCAAAAAACACTATTTTAAAATGATAAAATGGAGATATTATTAAGATTTTTTCCTGCTAACCCATTCAGACTCGCAGCATGTAGAATACTATCTTTCCACGTTGCAACTTATACTCGGTAAGTACATTATTTTGTATATTTTATTTTGTTACGTTACGTACTTAACCTCACTTTGCAAATTCTCTACTCATTTCAGATTAGCTGAAGTAGGCAAGTTGGAATCACCCAAAACTGCTGGAAAATATGATACTGGACAACTCATATTGCACAGGGTGTTTGGATATAGAGGGGTGATTTTGTTTCCATGGCTGGCTAGAGTATATGACAGAGATGCTAGTCATAAGAAAGAAAGCGCAGAGTCTTCGGGTAATGCAGACGCTTCAGGGGATTCTCTATCGAATGTAGGCAAGGAAGTTAAAGGCAGAACTCATACATTTTATCAAGTCCTTATTGACACCAGAGATGCTCCCTACATAGTGAGTATTTATTAAAAATTACATAGTTTCTAGCATAAACTTGGACCTTTAGAGTCTGTCTTTGACAGGAGTCCTTTTAAAGCGCTCCGGTAACAATCAATTGCGATTGTCATTTGCTACTTACTTGATGGTTTCAAATGATAAGCAATTGGTGCTCCGATTAAAGGTGTATTATTCGCCGTCATTTGCGCAAGGCTCAGTTGATGCATGATCAGTGTTGAGAAAAGACTTGTTGGTTTTTACAAGGCCAGAGTCGTGTAAATACAAAGGCGGATCGGATGCAGCACAGACACCCAAAGTCTACACTTCATTATCTTATGCATTTGTGTGTATAAATTATTATGTATTCTGTGGTATCAATCAATAAATCGGAGCTTTTGTTGTACATTCATAAATTAAATTCATTTTACATCAATATTTTTATTATATTACAAAAAAGACAAAAATGATTCTCTAGATAAAAAATAAAATTTACCAGAAAAAGTTGAAGTTAGGTAGGTATTTTTATCCGAAGAGTGAAAAACTAGCCTCTATCTACCTACATCATTATCATCTTAAGATTCTTAATGTATTCATTACGTCTCCAAAACATATAGTTAGGTGTATGTTAAAGATGACGAACAGAACCTCTTGATTTGGTCTCTCATTGGGGATGTGGTGAGCAAGGTTTTCTAATGAATGTACGTAATAACGCGAGAAATATAGCCTAGTCGATCTCGTCACCCAGAGTAGACTTAGTAGCAAACTAAGGTTTTCTGATGTTTAGGCATAGAAAATCATATGCGATTTCGTCTTTCCGTGAGGGGATGTGGTGAACAAGGCAAGCTTTATACGCGGCCAGGTCGTTGCCATCGCGTTCGGGAACGTCCGCCATGCTCGCTCGGTAAAAACGATTGTCATTTGCTGTCAATGTGCATCAATGTCAATGCAGGCGTGTCAATTGCCGTCAATTGAAATTTCTATCATTCGCCGTCAATTCCGTAGAACAATTGACAATCGCTTCATTTGCTCGTGAAAACGATCAACTTTCGCATCAATGAGCATCATTTGCTTAAAAATTGACAATCGCAATAGATCATTACCGGAGCGCCTTTAATAAGAAAGCTAGAATGTAGATAGTTCTTACTAATGTCTGTCTATCTAATAGTCAATGAATGTTGGTACTCCAAAGTCCAAATATTCCATATAGCTATTTCTAGTGTTGTAATTGGAATTCGGAACAAGTTCTTTGCATTTATTTCACTGCAATAGTAGGTGTTTATTTATAAGATATGTGCAATTTGTTTTATTTTTACCTTTATTTTACATTGTAGGTTAAAAATATTATTCTGTTGCTTATATTGAAAAATATTAAATACTTCGATCATACAAACCCTAGATACACAATCCCATACTAAATGCTTTCAAAAAAGTGATTCCAACAGTGCTATACAATTGTAGTTACCATTTTTGATATCAGTAGTCACGTCGGTCGACGGACGCTAATCTTTCTTACGCATCTCTGTCTTACTGACGCAAATAGAAGAAACGGAAAAGACAATATTTTAATTTATAAAATTGAGGTGGTTTCAGTACATATTTGAATTTAAATTCATAGTGAAATTATGTAAATGCTTAATATTTACTGAAAATATGGTATTCCATCATTTTTTACACTTTTTTTGAAATGTTTTTGCATGACTTCACAGCACATTGAGGCATCGTTACGCCTGGGCGGTCAAATGACTACTGAGATCGATTTAATGCTCACTTTTGATTGGAGCATTTGTTTGCAGCGTCACTTTTAGTGAGTTGCTGTATCTGTGGTTTATATGACTGAAGATTAAATATGACAATCCAAACTCTGTGCCACATGCAAGGCTTGCTAAATAATTGCATATATAACTTAAGATGTAAAGATTTAATTATGAGTTTCACCTACCATAACTTAATCGTTTTGATTATTTCTTTATCACTGAATATCACTCAAGTCCATACATCATCCTTACACTTTAATATATTTTGTATTTCTTAAATAAAGATATTAAAGAAAGTAATTTATTTTCGACTGTGCAAACAAACACCGATATGAGACCTGAGTGGAAGATAAAGGTATTTAGAATGCAATTTAAACAATGTTATGTATGTGAACTAATCCAGAACTAAATACCATGCTTTATTAGATGTGATCAAGTTTGTATTGTGACTTTAATAACTATTTTATATAACTAATTTCATCAATTTATAATATTGTAAGTTGAATAAATTTGTACATTATTTAATAAATAATTATTATAATTAACATTGATTTTATGTGTGTCTTATAAGTAAAATAGATTAGTGTTCATAAACAAAGGAGATCATTCATTAAGGGCATTTTCAGAAAGTGCCGGGCAACAATTAAAATAGTACATATTGCTAGTATTATCCATTTGGAGCAATAGTTAATATGGGACAAAAGTTGTAGGATTGCTCTGAGCCAAGTTATACAAGTTTGAAGATTCGTCATTTTCATACATTAATAATTTTATTGATGAATCCTGAAAGTGCTCGAAACATACAATAATGATACATATTGCTAGAACAAATCATCCAAAGCAATTGATATTGTCATATAGTCTGTTATAATTGATTATACTACATAGTACACAATTTTTTTGTAAGTAATAAAAATGATTTCTCTGTTTTCTAACTTGTTTATCAGAACAGATAATGACCCCACAGCTTTTAGGTAATAATAACAATTGCTTCAAATGATTACTAGGCTCAGAGCAATCCTACAACTTTTGTGCATATTAACTATTGCTCCAAATGGCTAGTTCTAACTGTATGTACCATTTTTTTTCGTTTGTTCTTTCAGAATAGGCTAAAAATGAATGGCGCATGAATGATCTCCTTTAGCTAAAAGAAAATATTGAATACAACATTAGTATTTAACAGTCATTGATCTGCTTTATTTAATTGACACTTAAATTGAGAAAAAAAGGAAACAATTTGCTATTGTATTGTAATTATCAAATATGTAGCCATCATGTCCTTAGTGCATGCTAGACAGAGCCTTAGTGCTGGCGCGTGATTGTTTCGTCCGCCGCCACTCAGGAGTCTCAGGACGCACAATCCAGACTTTTTTAAACACCAACAACCTAGCAGGAGTAGATTACAAAAAAAAATGACTTTTCATACAAAATCGATCAGCTGTTCGGACGTTTGAATGGAAAGTCGATTTTTTATTTTTTTCGGAAAAGTAGAACGATCGTTGTTTTTTACAATGTTAGTAATCTACTCCTGTGAGGTAGTTGGTGTTTTACAAATAACCCTGTATAACATTAAATTTAATTTATTACTATAAAATTAGCTGTAATTTGTCTCCAGCGTGCACAAACAGAGGCAGTGACGTTCCTGGGCAACCAGGAGTCGAGTCGCAGTTTGTATGCCATACCAGGGCTGGACTACGTGGCACACGATGACATCTTACCATACACGTCAGTGGAACGAGTGCCGCTGCAGCACGAACTGTTTGACAAATTTCTGATGCACAACCCTGATAAAGGTGATTATAATATTGTGGTAGTGATAATTATATTTTTTATGGTGTCGCCATCTCTGAGGTCCCGGGTTCGATCTCCGGTTGGGTCAATTTAGGAAACGAACTTTTCTATATTGGCTCAGGTCTGGGCGTTTGTGATACCACCGTTGTCTCTGATTTCCATAACACAAGTGCTTTAGCTACTTACTTTGGAATCGGAGCAATGTATGTGATGTTGTCAAATATTTATTTATTTACTCTCGCTGCACGGCAATAAAGTACAATTTCAAATTGCACAGCGCTACGTGTCTATTATTGTATGCACCTTCTCTTTTTGTCGCGTTAGTCGCGTAGCTTTGTCTCAACCGACACACGATATCCCTCGTGCGCTTACTCGATTCAATGAGCCGCGAGCAATAGGCTAATATAAAAGTTTGAGCGTGGAGTGAGACCCCCTTGACCACGGTCCTGCAGGTCTGGTTGAATCACGAGGTTTTAATACAAGGGTTTGGCAATGGCAAGTAAACTGAGAATGACGGATGGGTGAAGAGAGAGTGAGGATAGATTCGATGATAGATCGATCAGAAAGTAGGAAGTCAGTAAGATGGGTTCCTCTGTCAAACTATATAAAACAAAATAAGTTCAATACCCTCTGAAGCAAACCAGATGATCTTATTTTAATAAGACTCTTCACTATTGTTTAGTGATCCCCTGTCATGAATCGAATTTAATTTAATAGCTCATGGCTTATTTATTTGTTATACCTTTTTTATGTCTTCGGAAACACCAAATAATGCTCCGATTGGAAAAGCGAGAGTAAATGCAAATATGAATTTGTAAAAGCTCACAAATTGAGGTTTCTGCGACTGCGATTACAGACCCACCGTTCATAGCGCAAGAGACATTGCGTGCGTGGCAGAAGAAGAACCACCCGTGGCTGGAGCTGAGCGACGTGCACCGCGAGACCACCGAGGGGGTGCGGGTCACCGTGATCCCCTTCTATATGGGCAGCCGGGAGTCGCAGAACTCTGCCGTCTATTGGGTAATATAAGATGTTCTTTTTTGGTTTTTGCTCCAAACCAAATCACTTGAATTTAGGAATGACTAGTTGATAGGTGAGCGTCTCCTTGAGCGAATTATGTTTTTAGGCGCCAAAAAAGGTTTTGTTGCATGAAAATTATGGCAATATCCTCTTAAGGGTCTAACAGTGGATTATTATGGGCTGTTCTGATGATAAGATGTATAGTTACTTAGAGTGCTTTCATAGGCGACGTAGCAGAGCGGCAGACACGTTCTCGTAGCGGATATTGCGATGTTATTTTTTTATTTTTTTTATTCAGGATAATAAACAGTAGTACAATATTGATTACATGTGTATCATTAAAATAAATTAGTATTAATTATTGTACCACCAGCACCATTATCCCCATCTTATCTATATGTAACATTGCCTCTGATTTTCATACTTCAAATGATTTAAATATACAGGGTTGATATCGTGGAATGGCAGGGTGTAATAAAAATGACAATACTTATGACAACACATTGCTTTGAACAATTTTAAACAATATTGCAATGTTAATATAGGGTTTCTAGATGTCGGTTCTAAGCCGCGCGACTAAATCGCCTAATGCGAAGAAAATTTTAAGCCGATCTTTAATAACCCCATGTTTATGTTATGACTGATCGATAGGATCATTAAAAAAAGTTGGTCATAATGAAAATATTTCGATCGTCGCTCGTTTCCAGTGGCGGTACTGCATCCGGCTGGAAAACTTAGGCCCGCAGGCGGTACAGCTGCGCGAGCGCCACTGGCGCATATTCTCGCTGAGCGGCACGCTGGAGACGGTGCGCGGGCGCGGCGTGGTGGGCCAGGAGCCCGTGCTGGCGCGCCACTCGCCCGCCTTCCAGTACAGCAGCCACGTGAGCCTGCAGGCGCCCAGCGGACACATGTGGTGACTACCATACACACTACACACTAAACTCTGGAGATCTACTCTAATTCAACGAAAAACGAAATTTCGATTGAAATTTCGCTCATTTCCTACCACGGTTCCATTCGTTTCGAAACTTCGTTGGAACGAAATTAGTTTGACGTTTAAATTCTTTAAGCTTACTCTATTGCACTGAAGTTCATTCTTAGTAGTCTTATTTGGTAAACGATCTTCACTCGACTCTTTAATGAAAAAAAAACAGTTATATAATACAACAAATGGTTTTCTCCTCTTAGATTAAGTACTAAATAAATTGATAATTTTGAGTAAAAGCTTGATATAATAAGACAACATTTTTTTAATTAAGGATTTAAATATACACTTCTGAGTAACTAAACTGGTAGTAGATTCAGTAGCTTGTTTTCTTATTAACTTTATTCGATTTAATTCAGTAATAATTATTAAAATCAGAACGCAGCTATAAAATAATTTAATAAACTTGAAAACATTTTTATAAAGTTTCGAGCGGGTAATTTCATAAAAATATGAGCAGCCTTTTTGCTTTAGTCCTTCCGTGACCACGGCCCCTGGAAAGGTCGAAAACGTCGAGAATTCTAAAAAACCAATAAATACAAACTAAATAATTCTAAAACAACGCCTGAATTAATAATATACGCGCTATAATCTGTAAAAAGTGTTTTATTTCTAACGATTTGAATTTAAAATACTTATGACAACTGTCAAAAGCTGTTAACTAAATAGGACAAGTAAGGATAAACAGAATTGTATGCCAGCGGCACACTGCCGATGGAGACTAGGCCACTGTAATTCGTAACACACCCCAAGACTAATTTTACCATCCTACTACCATAAGTTATCTTGTCATTGGCCCAAAACGATCAAAGGGGTTCAAAAGAATACAACCATCAAACTCTCAGTTCAAGTAACACTTTTGTGTTACCGTGTTTGTATATCGTAAGCTTTACTAAAAACAATGAAAAAGATAGTTTTCACTTTATTACAATCACCTAAGTGTGACATCCACATTTAAGACTACACTTTAAACTTAAAAAACGCCAACTACGGAAAAATCACGCTCTAAAAAGTACGAAACAAGAAAATATTCTAGTCCAAAATTCAATAAAAAGGATAACCGTAGTCGCTTGCCACTTTTTTAACTTCTTTTTTATTTTAAATATTTAGGGGTTGTAAATGAATGCAAGCAAAGTCGCGAGCAAAAGTTAACAATATAATAATATATATTTTTGAAAAGTGCTAATGAAGCCCTTTTATTTGATACCCAACACAGCATCATTAGAAAATATTTATTTTTTAGTTCACGACTTTAAGTCATCTAGAGGGCGCCATATTCAATTCAGTGTGACGTCACATAGCATATAACCAGCGGACGATCGAGACGCTTTTAACGATACCTTATTTGTCAAATTATGATAGTTAGTTTAGAATTTATGAGGGAACAGATGAACATACCTACCGATCAAAATCATAACTCTCCTTTTTGTTTCGCCGTAGACGGGTAAAAAAAGCTGGTGCTTATGTATTTGAATGTCCTTTTTCACCCCCAGGGGTACGTTTCGCATGGAGCGCGAAGACGGGTACACATTCGACTGCCGCATCCCGCCGTTCTCCCTCGAGAGCAAACCGGACGAGGGCGGGCCCGTCGCGCCCGCGCCCGCCCCCTGACTCCGTCCCGCTCGCACCCGCCTCCTGGCGCCGCGCCGTCCCGCTCGCACCCGCCGCCGCCGACCACCGCGCACCGGTCACCGGACACCGGACACCGGACACGACACCTGTCTCTTTATATAACCGATGCCTACTCTTATTTGAATAAAAGTGAACTCGGCGCCAAACGAAATATGTTGTGTAAAAGTATGCAATTTCAGAAGCAATTTTTTTAGTTCTACGCTACTAAACCTAGTCACCTACCTACACTGGGACCCACGACCGATAGCTCTAATAAATCAGTTCTAGTTATAATGTGGCAATCTCCACTTTGTGAATTAAAAGAACTATGACAATCTAAGCGCTGAGCTATGAGATTTGTATCCATTGGAGAATCTAATGCTACCTATTTGGTGATATAAATTAATAATGTTCAGGAGTAAGACCACTGTCTTACGTCTTACTATCTTCAACCACTTGACTGTCGAGACCACTTACTTGACAGTCAAGTGGTTGTTAAAGCATTCATTCAAATCGAATGCCAAATAATGCTGAAAGGGTCATGTTCCGATAATAATACAAGTTATTTGCTGTACTAAGAAGACAAAGAACACTTTGAATACTTATCCTCTTTTTAGAAGCTTTTAGAACCTTTGAATTTTGACCCTGATATTTGTATTTTTTTACGTTTGCCCAACCAATTTCAACTCGAACTAAAATTGGGTACCACTCGAACCACCATGTAAATCACAAGACGTTAGCGCTAAACGACTTCGTTCGCCATAGAACACGACTGCGTTCACTGGCATTCCTGTTAAAAGGTGAGCTCAGAGAATTACTGTACTTCAAGATAAATAATGGGCATCGGAAACTCGTCTAACATAGCAAAAACAAGTAGTTTGACCTTAAAAATCACTTACAATACTTTATCGCAATGAAATAAATATCAATGCCATTTCTAAGGAAAGCAAATTAGTTGCAAACCGAGCGAGCGACGAGTCGGCGCCGGCGCCGGTCATGCCCATTATATATCTTGACGCACTGTACTGGTTTGCGAAAAACCTGAGACGGAGATATTGAAAGAAATTGACGCTATGTAGATTCACCAAATGATGATGGCATTATCAAAATAAAAATGAAATTCAGATATAATAGTTTAAATATTTTGCCTAAGTTACTCAGCAAACGTGACTAAAAGTTTTAAAAAATCTACTTTAGTTTCTTATGTTTCTATCTAAAATTGTAGCAATACACAAACCATTGTCATTACTTCCCTTTGTGATATTCATTAGCAAATTGTAATTTAAGGAAAGCAATATACGTGTGTTTTAAGCTTTATTTATTACTAGTATGTTGATATAGCTGGACATTTCATAAAACCCATTTTTAGACATGTAAATTGCTTAGTCATTTGTTAAATAAAATATAATTAGATCTGTAATAAATTGCAGTATTCTGTTAAAAGTATGTTTTTTATTTCTAGAAATTCTGATTATTTTTAATAACAACCTATGATACTATGTAATGTTGCGCTAAAAGTATTAAAAGGCGATCACAAATGAAACACCAAATATTTGATCTTCATAGAGATTTTAATGATTCAATGTTCTTGGAAGTAATTTGGAATTGCACTATATATAAAACAACTGTACAAGATTATTATTCGTACCACCGATGACCTTCTAAAAAAGACATCAATCTATAATTTTTAGTTCTTTTTGGCCGA
Organism: Catoptria pinella; assembly: GCA_963556745.1. NCBI lineage: Eukaryota > Metazoa > Arthropoda > Insecta > Lepidoptera > Crambidae > Catoptria > Catoptria pinella. The sequence goes on from OY750779.1 coordinate 7,072,560, forward strand.
TATTTCAGGTATCTTTATATAGAAGTATTAATTTAGAAGGTTATCGGTGAAAGGTATGTATCTACTTACACTATATAATACGAAGCCGATAATTCGTCTACTTAAATTTAAAATAACCCCACTATTTCCAACTAAAAAACAAAGCATTTGTCTACTTTATAGTTCCAATAGTACACGTAATATGACAGCATATTATAATATATATTTATATCTTGACAAGATATCTTCACAGATTCGAGATATTATACATCATAAAAGGCACGTTGTCGTTTACGAAAATATCGTTTGAAACTCACAATTTTGTCAATAAATAATGGAAGAATCGCATTCTTTAGTAACATATATGCCTTCAACTATGTATATTAAGATGAAGTTATTAATAAGCACATATTTTATATGGCCTTTGTAGCTAATGAAGTCAATATTATACTACACTCTCTTGCATAATAAATAAAAAGAACAGTCGTTACAATTTGCCTAATAATATATGATCATAAACTAGTGAATATGTTGTAATACATTATACAAATTTATACATTCTCATATTTTTGGTACTTTGCTTCTAAATTATTTATTCATTTACAAACAAGATCATATATCATTAGGTAATCATTCTAATTCATCCTTTTTATAATATCAAGATAGCAAATGATATAATTAAATAGCTCCATATACAATGTGTTAATGAATTAACCAAAAATGAATTAACCAGCAAACTGGACAAGTTTTACTATGAGACCAACTCTGAAATCGCGAAAATGTGCTGTTTCATACAAGAATTAATTACAAAAATATCAAAATGTATGAAACAGCTGGTTTTTTTTCGCGATTTGTTCAGTTTGATTGTCCGAAGAAACGGTTTTCCTATTTTTGGTTCATTAATTATGAGGCTAGCGAAAAGTAACCCTCCTTTACAATCGTAATACCAAAATGATTTCCAATTTGATCATGATTCTAGGGTTTTGAGGGTTCTATTAAACAAAAATCAAAAACATCAAACCAAATAAAAATTAATGCATGAAAACTGTAATTGGCATTAATTTTTGATTTTTTATTTAATAGACCCCTAGACAAATATGGTCTTAATCCGAATAACATCACAAGAAGAGTTAATTATGCTCAAATTGCAAATCATTTTGGTATTACGTTTATAGGAAGTTCACTATTCGCCGGCCTTTTAACCCTGTATACAACTGAGTGCGACGACTTATTTATTGGGCACTCAGTCAGAAGCTAACATAGATTTATTATTCAAGAAAACGGACCTCTTTCGGCACCGTAATCATGATATTTAATTTACGTTACAAACCAATCCCTCTTTTACACAAATTAAGATTTAACAATAAATTAAGTATTACTCCATCGATATCACAAAGATAAGATTGAAAAGTTTAGTCGCATTACGTCCACTTTCTAAAATGTACTCTTTGCGAGCCAAAAATGTTTACCTAATTGTTAAAACGTTTATTTTCAATCACTTTTTGATATATATATTTTGTTTGTTTTTCGCCATTCCTTTTGAGCCATTCGTTGAGTGGACCAAATGCGTAATGGATGTTTCGCGGAATGGACCAAGTGGACCAAATGCGAAGTGGACGTAATGCCACTAAAATTTGGATTGAAAATATTGTTTGGTCTTGTATTGACTGTGATAATGCCTTGCAATAAAACAAATGATTTTAAGTTTATCTTTGTGTAGGTACCTATTATCTAATATAAATAACTTTAAATTACGTTTTATATTTTATACAATGCCACAATAACATCTCTCTCTCTTTTGAAGCAATCTAACTTTTGGGGCCTCGAGAGAAGATTCCGTTTTCTGAGGGGACTACCACCTTTCTTTCGCTCACAGTTTTGATAATGATTAATTCAAAACATATTGTCCCTCATATGGTTAAACAAATATAGTAGTTGTTCATTTGAGTTACAATGCCTGAATAAATAAAGTTGATCTAGTTATTTTTATTATAACACAAGTATCAATGACATTATTCTTATTGACTCAATTAAGAAAATGCATCATGCTTTTGGGCACTGTAGGTCATTTCTATAGTGTTGTTTGTTAATAAAATAATAATGATACATGACTGTTTGCTGCCAAAATAAAAAGAACAAACATACTACGTATTGATCAACGATAACATTATGAAACCATTGTTTATTTAATGCTATTGCACTGTATTTAAGACATACCCTCAAAGAATTTTATTATGTAAGATTTACGATTTAATCAATATTGTCTTGTCTTTACATCAAATACCGATTTGTCAAATATTTACTTATTTACTTCTAAGATTTTAGCACACCATGTGCTATACATAGAAATAAAACACTTTGTTACAAGGGAGACTCTAAAATGTATTAATAATAACGCTGTTTGTCCACGGCGTCCCTCACGGCGGATCTTCCGAGAAAAAACCGGACCGAAGACGTGGCCTATATATTTACATGAACGTTTGTCAACTCGACATCCGGCGTCCGAGATCCGTCATCAGTAGGGCGACGGCGTCCGTCTCCGTCCGACATCTCAGTAGCACCGCAGAGTGATATTTGGTTCGGGATCGGATCGGATTCGGGCGCAATGGACAAACGTGATCAGCCCCCTGATTATGTAACTTTGTTGCAATCAACTCTGACAGAAGTCGCAGTCACAGTTTAGTAGGAACCAATGTGACAACTATCTTACTTAAAGCAGCAATGTAACTGCGGTTTTTATCGATTTCAATCGAGAATTGTTAGCTATAGAGTTACGCAATTAGCCCTCAGTCTCCGTCATCCGTCTCCGACAAAACGCCCGGATCCGTCATCCGAGAAAAAAATCTGACCGTGGACAAACGCGCTAATGGTACTTATACGTGCTTTGAGTGTTTGCAGAAAATAATTACCGTTAAAAACTACATTAGTCAAGGACTGTCGCAGACGTCATCGCAGTTATTAGCGTCCACACCGAAGTCTAATTTTAACTTACATTAAAATTTTTCTTAAGCACATACTATTATTAAAAGTAAAGTGCAAAAATTATTGGTGTTAAGAGACTTTAGTGACTCCTGTTCATATTTTGTCTTCACTTATTTTGTATGCAGACATCAAGATAAATAAAGTGTTTTATTTCAATTATGAGCGCTCGGCAAATGTAGAATTTGTTATTAAAAATTACTCCTGCGCACGCCCTCTCCACATTGACCGCGGAGCGTTCTAAACTCGCCTCGCGAAGTATACTTATCTATATAACCGTCAAGAATTAGTAAGGCAAAGCGGTATCGTCCCTAATTAACGAGTAACAAGAATGCTTTAATACTATTGGGTGGTAACAACTCACCGACAGTAGCGGCATCTCACGATTACCGCGCAAGTTGTATGATAAGCGCGGCGCACATTTCGAAGAACTCCATAGTGTGGTGTCCGTGGGGCTGCGCGGGCGGCGCGGGCGGCGGCGGCGGCGCCAGGGGCGAAGCCGCTTCGTCGTCCGACTCCTCCTTCTCTCCCGATAAGGACTTGAAGTCGAGCAAGTACGATTTGTAGTCTACTTGGTACAGCTGGAGTGACATCTTCACATATTTTTCTGTCATCTTGTTTAAAGTTCGCACCCTGTGTAAGAGTTAAACATTATTTAATTATGTATTGCTTCCTACAATTGCTATCGTACTCGTCTCGAGTTTTATTATTTATTTATATTTTTTATTTATTTTTATTATTTATTTATAGTTTATTACCAAATCAACTGAGACTAATGGCAGAGATTAATAGTATTAGACGTACAGAATCTGCGCGAGGACAATCAAGTAATAAGCTATTCTCGCTGCGCCGCTATATAGTACCATTTCAAAGCGCTGCGCTCTTTTTGTCGCGTAGCTCTGTCTCAACCGACATATGACATCCCTCGTGCGCTGGCTCGACTGAGTCACCCGCGAGCAGTACGCTCGCGTTTATATACAAGTTTAAGCGCGGAGTGAGACCCCCCCTGCTAATGGCATACTTTTCGTAGCACCGACGAGCTCTAAATAATGTTTTTGTTTCGACCAGATTGCACAATAGTTATTTAACTTTTTTAAAAAGGTTGCTCGACGCATTCACACACAATACAATGACATCAAAATCTTGAAAAAATAAAATTATAGGAGCAGTTACCTGACGTGGTAGGGGTTGATGACCTTCCACTCGTAGTCCAGCGCCTTCATCGCGCGGAACACTTCCAGCATTATGTCGTTGGGCTTGCTCTGAGACCGGATGCCTAAATGCCATTTGGCTCTGGAATTTTGTGAAGTGAAATCATCATCACGATTATAGTCGCTTGACGAGACGACACTGCTAGGTACAGGCCTCCCCCAAGGATCTCCATGACGAGGGTTTGAATAATTTCCTTTTATACAAAAATTGACTTTATTGCCAGAGCATAAAGAATATTATTCGACATTAGAATCAGACGACTTGACATTTGAATGTTGCCAGCATTTTCGTCATACCACGCGAGCAGATCCAAAAGCATGACGAGCTCGAGAGCAGTTTTGTCTACGTCTAAATGTCGAAAATGACATCCTGACGTGGACAAACTTTTTGTTTAGCTGATCGGACATCACATACGGCTTTGTCATGCCATGCTAGAGTCCGTTTCAAATTATAGTTCCATTTTTGAGGGAAAAGGTAAATATTTCTTGATCTAAGGAAATAGAGTAACAACAATTTTTTTATGCTATCTGTCTTAAGCTTTATTCCCATACATAACATAAAGTTAATTCAGCGAAAAGGGAAGTACTTCCGAGCTAGGTATCTACGCTTGGGGACCGCGGTCCAACTTTAAGATGTTGGAATTTGTATTTATGCGAGTAGTAGACAGCGATTTCTCAACTAGTTGAAATTTATTTTACCTACCCATTGAATGTAAACTTTGTTAATTATTGTAATGGAAAATGACGTCACTTTAAATGCCGACCTCATTTTTCAAATTTTGACGACTGTATGAAATATACAGGGAGAAAAAAGCAGCCCTTGACGAGTTTCTTGCCGGTTCTTCTCGTTACAAGGTCTCCCGCTTAGGGTTTGCGAACCGATGGCGTAGCTTCTTTGACATTCACAAGTGCTTGTAACAGCCTAGATTGAATAAACGAGTTTTGAATTGAATTGAATTTGAATTAGAAAACTTCGATATCGTGAGTCAGGTCTCCATACATTTTTGCTTTGATGTTAGCTTGACGTAGTGCGACGTCACGTCTGCGTAAAGTTTACATATTGTTTACATACTTTTCGCTGATCCTGCATTTCTTCGTAATTCGTCGATTTGCTTATGTAGCGGTATGATCACGCCGCTACAATAAGCAATATTTAGCTTTACAGAATTTTGATCGATAAGGAACTATAATTTGACACGCACTCTACGCCGCCTGCAGTTGAGTTTTGAGCTACCTCTTGACTGGGGTCCCGCGCGTTTTGTTAGTGTCGAGCGGCTGCGCGGCGGCGGCGGCGGCGGGCGAGGTCTTGTCCCGCAGCGGCGCGATGCGCTCCGGGTGCGGCCGGGAGCTGTCGCTCGTCGCCGGCGGGGAGTTACCTGTGCAAAACAAATAAAAAAACGGTTGGACTCGCGCACCGAGGGTTCCGTCCTTTCCATCATCATTCTGAAAAAGTTAACTATTTAGAGACATCGTTTTATTTTTCCTGTAATCTTTACATAAACTTCTATCACATAAAATAATTTCAGATTTTTCTCTATGCAAACTTCGGATTTTTTTAATATTTTTCATCAAAAGGCAAAAACTATGCGGCCTAAAAAAATGATTGAGAATGTGCTTGCAGCGCTCTTTCGTGTGATACCCCATATGCCTTAGTAGCCTCACTTCGAATTTCAAGACCCCCTTTCAGTCCCCGTTGCAAAAAAATATAAATATTTTTATTTCTCACTTATTTGCAAAATAGTTGGGTAAACGACATCTTAAATTATTCCAAATTTCAAGTTGATAGCATTAGTAGTTCTCGAGATATCCAGTTGTGACAGACAGACAGACTGAGTCGCACCATAAGGGTTCATTTTTACCATTTTGGTACGGAACCCTAAAAAGAAACAAGTATTCCAGACGAATCATTAACTGTGCTGGCCACGTGTTAACACGCCGTATTTATATTGACGTGTTATAAGATAACCCCCTTACTAATAAAGATTGTTTAGCAGATATCACAATGGTTACTCTCTGTCAAACTATTTAAATTTGACATTAAAAAGAACGGGAAACACTGTGTAACTATACATCCGCTATACAATCTTTATTAGTAAGGACATAAGTGTGCTTCTAGTGCATATTTACTATGAAAACAGATGTCTCCTGGCGGCGTGTTAACACGTAACGTCAGACAAATATGCCAGCATCTTCAGTTCCACACAAACAAATAGCTTGTACTATGGTGAATAAACTAACGGATAGAAATAAATAACATACATGACTCGGAAACTAACAAGATTCGAACCCAGGCCCCTTGGCATTGAGCCGAGCAGGATCCCTTCTGTTGTACTAAGCAACCGAAATTATTGGAACTGATTACTTGGCTACTAGGCTGTAAACATCTTGTATAGTCTGTTTATCCTTACATGTATACATAATATTTTTCTACCTTAACAATCAATTTAGCTTGCTTCATGGAAAATTTAATTCTAAAGACATAAGAGCAAAGTAGCTAGTCTTCTTACTGGCAACATAGAAATCCTTGATCTCAGCCTTGGCAGCTTCGTCAGCGATCCTCTTGTTATCTATGATCAAGTGGTATGCGATAGCTAGCTGGTCGTGAGGGTCGCCGCTCAGTAGTGCGTTGTGTACTTCGTGCTCTTTCACGCCGAACTTTTCACAAACCTCGGAGATCGCCTCCGTGTCGATCACGCTGCTGTCCTGTGGGTATGTAAAACTTATGAGGATTTTAGTCAATTGCAGAAAGAAAAGAAGCACACTAAGAAAGAGGTGGTTTTGTAACTTAAATAGGTCTTTGGACTAGACTGGAAACAACTGCTCAGAAAAAGATATTACGACGATTAAGAGTTGTAAGGAACAACTTATGAATTTTCCTGCACAACTCGTAAGGCCTTTGTCCTTCATTACAAGATAATACTAACTAAGACCAGCAATAAGGATTACAAAAGACCAGTCTATAAACATTGACTACTAGCTTAATTGCCGTACTTTGAAAATACTAAACATTGGACAGACAGAAATGTATAGTAGAATTTCTTTTTTTTTTTTATTTCTTTTGTATTATTTTTTATTTATTTTATATATTATGAATGTAGTCCAAAATATCTGTATGTTTAATGAAAAAATAATAAAAAGATCAGAAAAGCATTCCAAATAAATTAAGCAAAGCAACTTTATTTCATATTTGGTCAATTTTTAAATTAGTGCAGCGCAAGAAGAATCAATCTCAAGACAAAACACAGGACATAACAACAACAGTGGGCCTAATACTGAAACCTTTTTTTTTTGAGAAAATCTTTAAAATTCTAATTTTAAAACCCCATTAAAGAATGTCTTTAAGAACTACTTAAGTTAAGACATACTTTAATGAACTTTAGAAGACTTGTATTTTTTTAAATATTGCTGATTTTGTTTCAGTATTTGGAGGTTATATGGATACCGTTAGTAAAAAACACAAATAAAAAATGTTAACTGAAACTGAACCTACATGTACCTGCTCTACGGGGGATGGGAACAGGTAACCAGGCAGATCCTTCTGGAACCACTCATGTTTCTTCACATCTTCAATACTGGCTCTCTTCATCGGATCCACTTGCAGCATAGTGCACAGCAAGCTAACCACACTTTTATTCAAATATTCTGGTATAGGAAATATTCCCGATTTAATCTTTCTAAATAGTGTAGGAACATGCTCATCATCAAACGGTAAGGTTCCACAGAGTAATGCATAGAGGATTACTCCACAGGACCAGACATCCACTTCTGGGCCAGCATACAATTTTCCTGATATAACCTAGGTAAAAAAACTACTGTTTAATTTTTTATATAAATTATAGATCACATTTGGGTCATATAATAAATATACTATTTACTGTGTATTGAGAATCATAATAAGAAATTGAAATCTACCTCTGGTGCTGCATAATTTGGTGACCCACACGAAGTCCTCAAAAACTCTCCATCCATCATCATGTTAGATAGACCAAAGTCAGCAATTTTCACATGCATGTTATGGTCCAGTAAAAGGTTCTCTGGTTTAAGATCTCTGTGCACGATCATGTGGCGATGACAGTAGTCTACCCCTGATATGATCTGTTGGAAGAACCGTCTAGCCTCATGCTCTTGAAGCTTGCCACGCTTCACAATATAATCAAACAGCTCACCGCCTGACACATATTCCATGATCATGAATATGTCTGTTGGTGTGGATATGACCTGAATGTGAAAAAAATGAGTCAATACTAGAGTGTATCTGGCATATTGCAAGATTTTTTTTGTGTTGATGGTATTTTAAGTAAGGATATTATTGTTGCACCAAATAATTTTATATAGTAATTTATCTACATCAATATGTATGCCAAGGTCAACATTATTGGTTTAGTACCTGGTAAAGTTTGATTATATGTGGGTGTCTAAAAAGCTTTAGATTCTGTATCTCCCTCCTGATTTTCCCAACGACATCGAGAGATTTGATCTTCTGTCTGTTTAATATCTTCACAGCCACTTTGTGTTTTGTCAACTGGTGCTCCCCTATCTTCACTTTGCCAAAAGTACCCACACCAAGTGTAGCACCAAGAGTGTAATGACCGATCTTTACGATAGGCTGGTTGCTACCACTCGCTGCTACTGGCTTTTCAGACATTTTTATCTTTTATCAACTCTAGTTCACAAAACAGCAAGCACTAACTTATACTTTGACATTAATAACAAAGACTAATATTTATATACACATTTTTAATATGAAATAAATATTTAACCAAATATTTAGAGACTTGTAATATTACAGCGCAATTACTAATTTCAGAAAAACACAAGTCCCTGAAATAATACGAGCAAAACACGAACAAGCAAAACACGAGAAATGTCAGTACTGTCAAAGTCATGTCAATGTCAAACAAAACAGCACAGTTTCAGCGGTAGGATCTTATGGTGGCTCCACACTATTTGTATTGGTGTATTTGACTAACAGTTATACAAGGAGTGCAAGGAGTTTTTGGCGCCATTTTGTCGAGTTCGGTTTGGTGTCTATTTTAATTATTTTCAAATTGATTCATAGTGGATATTGTGTCTTAAAATTGGTGCAGTTATATAGTACAAGTGTCTACGCAACTTAACAATATGTGGAATAATTGATACAGGCGCGATCTTGGTTGTGTGAAGCTGAGACTTTTATTGAAGTGGTGGCTTCCTCGGCAGAACTAACCGAGTAAGCTGTCTTGATATACTTGGTGCGAAATGCTCCAAGCAGCATTGGAATGCGATGCACCCGCATTCTAATGAAAAATTAAACAATATCTACCACTGAACTATTTAAAACTTGACACTGGCAAAAATTACTTCCAAGAAGAAAGTAGATTGCCATAACAAAAAAGAAGAAGAAGAAGAACAGTTATACAATATAAGTTCCAAGACAATATTTATGCCATATGTGGAGGGTATATTTAAAACATTTATTGGCATATTGGCCTATTTGGCCAATACAGTCAATAACAAATAAGAATAAGTAATAACCAATAACCAACATTAATTGGACCCACTAATTGACAAAGTTGATTGTTTTATGGTTTTATGTGAAGATCCATTTTGATTTTGTCGCGTCGCAGTCGTGTTTTTGTTTCACACACTATTGTAAAGATGCCCAGCGTTTTGCACCTGTGTGTTTTGCTCGAGCTTTGCTCTATGGTTTTTATGGCAACTCCCTCCTTCCTTATGTCTGTGGCTGGAATAAAAATAAAAAAATGTCTGTGGCTGGCTACCACCCGCCCCGCCCCCGCCCCGTCCCGCCCAACCCCGCGCGTGTCTTGCTTCGCCCGTCTTGTCCGTCTTTTTTTAAGAATTCCTTAAAATTATTATTTTTGACGATTTTTATGTGCAGTTTGGAAAAAAACTACAACTTCGGGATTATTTATCATGGACAAATGCAGGCTTTGTCGTGAACCAGCCGTTGTAAGTGTTTTGATTCTATTACAGAGTTCACGGTGTTTTCTTTTTGAATGTTATTTTTTGTTTTCTTAAAATCGATGTAGAAATTATGCATGTGGAAGATATTATAATATGTATTACGTTGATTTTTAATACTTAACGTTAAATTTGATACATATAACTGTAAAAATCGTAGTCACTGCAACAAAAATAAAAATAATCATCAGAAACCTGCCTGCTTTTTTTTGTTGCCTGGCGGTCTGTGTCTGTGTTTTTTTTGTCTGGCTCTGCAGAGCGCCCTGTAAAAAACGAGTGACTTTGTTTTTTTCTGCACAGTGACCACCGTGTATCTGAATAGCGAACCTTGAACAATATTGATATAAGAACTATCTATGTATATTCCTATCATAGCATAACCAAAGTACTTTATAAATGAAACTATCATTCAGACGTCTTATTTCTATCCAATATAATATATTTAATGTGGGTCTGAAACACCTAACAACAAGGAGTCATAATAAAAAGTGAAAGTATTTCAGAATTGTTAAATAATTTTAGATAAATCATGAGTATCATGATCATAAAAGATTGTCTGTCTACTTTCTTAAAGTAAGGGCCAGCTCACAGGTTTTAGTTAAGCTTAATGTAACTTACTTGATAGATAACTTCAGGTCTAGATTCACAGGATCCGGATAGCACTTAAATGCTTCTCGTTTATTTTTAATAAATGCTACAAAATTTGTATGAAGGTATTATATATAAAAATTGGGTTAAATTTAATTTCAAATAGGTAATGTTTTCTGTTTGATTACAGCAACTGTTTGAGACTGGGAAAGCTGGTGTCTATGCCTGTTTCAAATGTCAGCCCCTTGTCCCGGAGGTGACCATAGCAGACACTGAGTCAGAGCCCTCTGACCCTCTGGAAGGAACCCCAAACAACACTGATGAGGTATTCATAATGTTACACTATATTATTCTTTTATTATTAATGCAACATTTAAATAAAATTTTAGATGTAAAACAGTTAACAAGACAAATAAGGGCCGTTATCAATAGCTCCAGAAATAAAATTATCTAAGTTAATAAGAACTTGTATAGACCTGTGAAACAGACTCTAAGTTAATACTTAACTTAAAATAAAATCATACTAACTACACACATCTTGATTTTGTCTGAAATAACAACCATTTTCAGTTCAGTATTCAAATGGAAAATTAGTTCCTTATGTATCTTAAGTAAATAAATTATGTTGGCCTTCTTTAACAAAAGGAATGCTACATAAATATTCCTGATTGTAGGAAAGTGGTGACAAAACTCTGTATTGTGGCATATGCCACAAGACGTTTCAGAAGTCGATGCAGCTGCAGAACCATTTGCGTAACCACCGAGCTGAGAGGCGGTTCGTCTGCACATACTGCAATAAAGGTACAGATTGACTTCATGTAATACCTACTTAATTAAAGGTGTTAGCTTTTTCATGTTTTTCTAACTATTAAAATTAATTGTTTCAGCATTTTCTCAATCAAATAACTTGAGAGCACATCTCCGGATTCACACTAATGAGAGACCATTTAAATGCACAGAATGTGGGAAAGCTTTTACTCAGGTACAAATATAAATTCAATTGAAAATCTATTTCAGTATTTGTTGTTGTAATTTACCAATCAAAATATACCAGTATGTACTTTGCTAATATCAATGGTGTATTTTTCCTCTCTTAGGTGACGAATTTGAACAATCATGTGCGACTTCACACAGGTGAAAGACCCTATGTATGTCCGGAGCCAGGATGCAATAAGGCTTATGCTCAGGTATCTGTACGGATTTTTTTTATTATATGTGTATTTTATTAATAAACAAAAGGAAAAAACACCTATGAGACAAATTCAAATGTTTTCTTGCTTGGTATTAAGAAGTTAGTATTAAGAATCTCACACATAGTATTAGCTACGTGAGCGTGGACTAAGAATGAAGAAACACCTTTTTTACTAATGAACAATAATGTATTTCTATAGTGTTGGTTGCAGATCTTTCAATGACATTTTATTACAGCAAAAACTATCTGACATTTAGCTTAAAAAGAGCATAAGCGCTCTATGGCGACCAGCCAGTTTCCAACACATAGGTTATGTAGAAGTATAGACAGACCAGACCATCTGAGTGGCGGTAAACAGACTAATTCATTATCAATTGAAAGTCTACTATAGTTACTTTAGCATACGGTTGAAATTGGTATTACCAAAATGATTACTCTCGCGTAGCTTAACTTGAGTCTAGCAATACACGGTCGTGGTATAACCATACTGTCATTGTGCGTTACTCTAACACAAACAGAACTGTATTAGTTGGCTGAAAAGATTTTTAACGTTCGACACAACAGTGTTAAGTCGTCGTGTTGAAAAGTTTATCGTGACACAGATTGATACCATGTATTTTTTGAATGTTTTTGTCAGGTGACGAATCTGAACCAACATCGTAAGCGCCACCTGAACGGGCGGCCAGTGGAAAGTTCCTACGACTGCACCGTCTGCGGGGAGCAGTTTAATCAGCGAAACCACATGTACAATCACAGGTGAGCTATCTGAAATTCAAATAATATTTAAAACATATATGTAATACTAAACAATATAATAGAAAAAATACGACTCGCACCAGATCATATCCTCGGCCGGGAATCGAATTCGCGACCTTTGGATGTCCGGTCCAATGTTCTGACCGCTGAGCTATCGAGCACTTTGTATAAAAATAATAATGCGATTTACAGTTTTGTATGAAAAAAATGTAACTGGCATTTATTTTTAATTGGGTTAGTATTTTGGATTTTTTATTTAATAGAATCCTAGACAAATACTTAATGCGAATAACATCACAAAAAAAAAAAAATTGTATGGGAAGCTCACGGTTCGCCGGATTCTTTAAAGTTTTTGGATAGAGTGTTGCGGTTTTGACGTACTTAACCAGACAGGCCAACTGTTTTAGGTTGTTGTGCATTATTACCATCATCGTGTCTGAAGAGTATTGTAATAAAAGCTATGGCCGCGTCACACTACTTACAATGTGTGCGTGTTTTTATCATCCAACAGTTAGGTGATATATTTTTTGACGCTTTCGGAGCTTTGACTGTCTATCTAGACATATAAATAATTAAACGCTTCGGTGTAACATCGTTACGGTTGCGGTTACTTTTAAAGGATTTTTTTTGATACCGTTGGTTTCATTATTGCAATTTTTCGCAAGGATCTATAATTCTTTTGAAAATAAAATATAGCCTATGTTACTCGCTGATAGTGTAGCTGTTTATTGGTGAAACAATTTAAAAAATTAGATCAGTAGTTTTATAAGTTTATTCATCACAAACAAACAAACAAATAAATCTTTCCTCTTTATAATATCAGTATAGATCATGGATGCACAGACTTATTAAGACTAGGGGCCACTCGGGCAAATTATGAACTGATGGTGGGCCACCAGAAGTATAGGTAATTAAAGACAATGAAAAATTGATAATAATGTATTCAAATTGAAAAAGAATTTATTAATTTGAAGCGTGGCACTGCATAGTGCTTACAATCTTTTTTATATTTGGCTCAAATTTACTTGTAGCAACACGTAAAACTGCTTCCAAACTTTCATTTGCAAGGCGGTTTCGATTTTTTGTTTTATTATTATTTAGGATTGAAAAGGTTTGTTCACATATATAGGTAGAACCAAATAAGCTTGCACATTTCAGAGCGTTTATGCGCAACTCTTTGTACGTATTTTTATCAATGCAGCGGTAAAAGTTCAGCAAGTCTCCTTCGTTGAATTTGTTGCGTAAATCTTGGTCGTTCTGAATGTCGATAATTTCTAACTGCATTAACTCTGGCGCATTTTCAACTGAAATCGTGAAAGGATTGCTAAATATGTCCAACAGAGGTTTCACTGTTTTAAACTCCGAAAATCTGTCTTGAAAAGATTGAATCAAAATATCTAGCTTTTTTACATAACTGAAATTAATAGCAGTTTTTTTGAATTTTTCAGCCATTTTCTTATAATTCGGAAAATGATTGTAATTTCCAGAATTCAATTGCGATCTGAAAAGTGTCAGCTTGCATTGAAAGGATGATACATGTGCGTAGAGCTGGGATATCAGTTGATTTTTGCCTTGAAGCCGTGTGTTCAAGACATTCAAATGATTTGTAATGTCAACTAAAAAAGCCAAATCACACAACCAATCAGGACTTTTAAGTTCCGGGACGTCCCTTTGCTTTTCCGCCAGAAAAATATCAATTTCTTCTATTAAATTTAAAAATCGTTCCAGTGTCAATCCACGACTTAGCCACCTTACTTCTGTATAATACAGTAAATCTCCATGTTCGCATTCAATGTCATCAAGGAATTGTTTGAATTGCCTGTGATTGAGTCCTCGTGATTTTATGAAATTCACAGTCGAAACTACCACTTTCATGACATTTTCAAATTCAATTTTTTTAGAACAGAGGGCTTCTTGGTGTATAATGCAGTGAAACTGCATGAGATCTTCAGCGTTTAAGTTTTTTTCTTGCAAATGCTTTTTCAACAAAGTAACTAGCCCAGAATTGACACCAATCATCGAAGGAGCACCGTCAGTCGAAACTCCCGATAATTTCGATAAGTCCAAATCAGTTTTTGAACACTCGTCCAAAAGTACATTGAGTATATCAACTCCTCTGGTTTGACCTTTCAATGAACACATTCCTAATAACTCTTCGAAGACTTCAAAATCTTGAGTAACACCTCGTATGAATATAAGAAGTTGAGCTGTGGAACTAATATCAGTGGATTCGTCGAGTGCTAATGAAAAAAAATCAATTATCTTAGTTTTTTCATTTAATTGTTCCGCAATATTATCTGACAAAGACATAATTCGTCTTTGGATGGTCATACGATTCAGTTGAATTTTCTCAAACTTTTTTGCTGCTTCTGGACACATTTTCTTAGCGGCAATTTCTATGCATTCTTTTACAAAATCCCCATCATTGAAGGGGCGACTCCGCTTTGCTATCATTCGAGAAATTTCATAACTAACTTCTGTAGCTGTTTCTGTATCTTGAATGGGTTTTGTAAACATAGCTTGTTGACCAATAAGCTCCCGTTTTAAAGACAAAACTTTTTGCTTTCTTAATTCGCCTGTAAACTTCGTAAAAGTAGGATGCTGCGTTTCATAGTGCCTTTTTACATTATATTCCTTTGCAATCGCAACAGAATTCTTGCAAATTAAACAAACGACTTTGTTATGCGACCATACAAAAAAGTATTTCTCAGTCCAAATTTCTTGAAACTGCCGATTTTCATCTTTAACCTTACGTTTTTTACTAGTTCCTGGCATGTCCATGTTGCGTTTTAATCCTGACTAGGATTACCACAGCACCTAAAACCAATTACAGTTCCTAATTAATTACCAAAAATAATTGATAAAATATGTAGATAAAATTAATAACAGTTTTACTTACGATTTCACAACACAATTATACACGGCACTTGACGGGAAATCTACGTTGAATGTGGATCAAAATATATTATAATTATGACACCGGCTAGTCGAGTTAAAATCTACACTAGAACTAACGACACTTTACTCAAATTAAAACCGAACTGTCGGTCGCTGCGGTTAGCGTGGCTTTTATACCACGCGCATAGAGTCGAAAACTGTCTGGAGAAATCTCGAAACCGACTCTGGAAGCTTCGTGTATCTACCTACGCGAGCTATCGGGAATTTGGGACTATTGCTATCTCGCTCGCTCGAACAGTATAACGCGGCGCGCTTCCTCAAGAAAACGAATTTAACCGAGATCAGCACGAACATTACCGACCGCTGTTACCGACGCATGCACGGCGCACCGATAAGATTGATAGAGCGCGCGCGCGAGATTCAAATTACTTTTCGAACATTTGTTATTGGTTTTATTCTGGAATAGAACTCAATATTTTCGAATGTACGAGAGTATTATTTTTGCTGTCGGCGGGCCACCAGTATTCGACCGGCGGGCCGCATGCGGCCCGCGGGCCGTAGTCTGTGCATCCCTGGTATAGATGTACGTACACTGCGATTAATTTGATAATGGACGGTGGTCCGCGGCAGTAAAGTTGGTAAAGATAAAATATCGTGTTTGGCTGTTGAATCTTGTCAAATTAATCTTAATTGTATGTCAGGCGTGAAGTGCACGGCGAGGTGCGCGCGGCGAGCGCCCGGTTCGCGTGCGGCGAGTGCGAGGCCGCCTTCACCACGGAGCGCCTGCTGCGCGCGCACCACGCCATCCACCGCCCCGCCGACACGCAAGATAAAGGTACTAACATTTATCACATCAATAGCTAATTCAATAGGAATAGACTGCACAGACGGCCCTTCTCCATGTTCTTATCTGTCTCGGGCCAGGTTTAAGAAATTTAAATATGAAATAAGCTGTGCCCTTGTACTACTCTTCTGTCCATAATTGTGTACTAAATAAATAGAAGCACCAGACATTCCGTTTCATTTCAATACAAAGGTAATTGTTTTTAAATGTTTATATTTCAGTGTTACATTTGTTAAAGACTTGTTTGTTACGTAAAAAAATATCTGCTCTTTCTTACTCGATCGTTCATATTACTTAGGAGAGGAAGGTTCGCTGCGTTGCGTGTTCAGCGGTTGCGGCGTGGTTTTAAGCAGCGCGCGCGCCCACACGGACCACTTGTTGCGCGCGCACCAGCTGCGCGTGCTGGCCGCGCCCGCCGCCGCGCGCCCGCCCCGCCGCGGCCGCCCGCCCAAGGTCAGTGCTATACTAGCGCTATACGAGCAGCGCGCGCGCCCACACGGACCACTTGTTGCGCGCGCACCAGCTGCGCGTGCTGGCCGCGCCCGCCGCCGCGCGCCCGCCCCGCCGCGGCCGCCCGCCCAAGGTCAGTGCTATACTAGCGCTATACGAGCAGCGCGCGCGCCCACACGGACCACTTGTTGCGCGCGCACCAGCTGCGCGTGCTGGCCGCGCCCGCCGCCGCGCGCCCGCCCCGCCGCGGCCGCCCGCCCAAGGTCAGTGCTATACTAGCGCTATACGAGCAGCGCGCGCGCCCACACGGACCACTTGTTGCGCGCGCACCAGCTGCGCGTGCTGGCCGCGCCCGCCGCCGCGCGCCCGCCCCGCCGCGGCCGCCCGCCCAAGGTCAGTGCTATACTAGCGCTATACGAGCAGCGCGCGCGCCCACACGGACCACTTGTTGCGCGCGCACCAGCTGCGCGTGCTGGCCGCGCCCGCCGCCGCGCGCCCGCCCCGCCGCGGCCGCCCGCCCAAGGTCAGTGCTATACTAGCGCTATACGAGCAGCGCGCGCGCCCACACGGACCACTTGTTGCGCGCGCACCAGCTGCGCGTGCTGGCCGCGCCCGCCGCCGCGCGCCCGCCCCGCCGCGGCCGCCCGCCCAAGGTCAGTGCTATACTAGCGCTATACGAGCAGCGCGCGCGCCCACACGGACCACTTGTTGCGCGCGCACCAGCTGCGCGTGCTGGCCGCGCCCGCCGCCGCGCGCCCGCCCCGCCGCGGCCGCCCGCCCAAGGTCAGTGCTATACTAGCGCTATACGAGCAGCGCGCGCGCCCACACGGACCACTTGTTGCGCGCGCACCAGCTGCGCGTGCTGGCCGCGCCCGCCGCCGCGCGCCCGCCCCGCCGCGGCCGCCCGCCCAAGGTCAGTGCTATACTAGCGCTATACGAGCAGCGCGCGCGCCCACACGGACCACTTGTTGCGCGCGCACCAGCTGCGCGTGCTGGCCGCGCCCGCCGCCGCGCGCCCGCCCCGCCGCGGCCGCCCGCCCAAGGTAAGTGCTATACTAGTGCTATACGAGCAGCGCGCGCGCCCACACGGACCACTTGTTGCGCGCGCACCAGCTGCGCGTGCTGGCCGCGCCCGCCGCCGCGCGCCCGCCCCGCCGCGGCCGCCCGCCCAAGGTCAGTGCTATACTAGTGCTATACGAGCAGCGCGCGCGCCCACACGGACCACGTGCTGGCCGCAATCAAATTTGTATCGAGCACAAATGTCAAATTTTCTACTGAAGTTCGTACAGCGCTAGCGCTACCTACCTTTGTAGAAGGAACAGATTTCCAACATTGACCTTACGTTCAAAGAATTAACCATACTGTACTGCCTCGCTTGTTACCTCACAGTCACTACTTTCTAATAAATATAATTGACAGACATAAACAGCAATATTGTTGGGATGTAACTGTACTGTAATAAATAATTATAATTGTTTTTTCACAGATTTCAAAAGAAGAAGACCCGTTAGCTAACACTGAATACCACAATGTAAGTAAACTTAATTCCCTTTTCCTATGATAACAGTATCCTATGTAGTTTGAAATTAAATGCGCAATTTTTTTTTCAGATAAAAATAATCAAAGAAGAGCAACCGCAATACATACCTAAATTGAGAGTGCAGTTGAAAGTCCAGAGCATGTTTGAGTGAGTCATTCGACATTTGCTAAACAGCACTAATAAACTTTGTAACGAAATTAATATTGAAAATACATGTTTGCCTAAATTGCATGTTTTTAGTAGACCGCGTTTAAAAAAAATTTGGTCTGATTCGACCTATTTATTTATTTTGTTATACTAGAGCCAAAAAGATATACAGGGTTATTCTTAGTCACCATCCTCAGGATGTACTCAGTCCATGAAACTACAACTTTCTCCAAGTAACAGGCGTCGAAATTCGCCTCAAAATGCTGGTCATCCATTAGTAAACTGGGGCTGTACCGGCTAACGGATCCAACTTCGGAAAGACTGCCGAACTTCAAATTAAAACAGATAAATGGAGCCCCAATCGGGCCAAAATAGCGAACTCCAATTCAAGATGCCACACGAACATCGATATATTCTAAATAACTTCGGCGAATAGTACAATACGAAACTCCTTACTTCGATTTATCTGTTTTAAGTTGAAGCTCGGCAGACCCACCGAAGTTCGAAAAGTTAGCCGGTAGGGCCCCTGATCACGTGATCTATTTGATTGTATGAATAGTCAAAAACTTTTTTACATATTTGCCCCTATGTTTTTAAATAAAGTAGTTCAGTTTTATGGACTGAACACATCCATAAAATTTGGATGGAGACTAAAAAATAACCCTGTATTACTCGAGCGCGTTGATATCTTTGGTTCTCTAACTATAAACTGAATAAATACGATTTTTTGGATAAATCTGAAATGTTGGTGGAGCAAGACGATCTTAATTTAAAATAATTAATTCTAAAGACATTTGATTGAATGATGTTAAGAAATGCAATTGTAATTTTTAGCGAAAGTTTGTATGAAATGCGCTACGGCGTAAACGCTTTTAAAATGTGTATTATTGTACCGCAATAATACTCAATCAGTATTCAGTCAACAGCAAAAGATGGTGTTTTCTAGATTTTAAATAATATTTCATTTTTTTGGCATGTAATTTGTTTAAGAACTTTTTACTGTTTAGTCTGTATTTTTTATAACACAGTTTTCTTCAACCATAACTGCGTATTTTATAGTAAATTATTTCATTTATCATGTCCTATGGCTTGTATTTGAGAGCGATGTAAGTAGGTCCTAATAACGAATTTCTCACCTCACGCAGAGGTACCAGATTAAAAAATATACATAAGAAAATTAATTATTGATCTCCAAAATAATAAGATTTATGCTTTCTGTAATATATTTTGTGTATTTTTCCTTTTATGTAGTTAGTGTTGCTTTTTATATTGTGAATACATTATAATGCTTGCACATTAAGATTTCTTAGAAATAGCAATATAACAATAAATTCGTGGAGTTCTGAACGCGTTAGCAAGAGACAATTTTTTAATCTGCACTTTTTTATTTACGCAAAGTTAATATTTAAGGACATAGTGTCGTATAAGTGATATTAGTAAGTGCAATTTTCTTAAAATTAATTATAATGGCTTAAGATGGAAGAGAGTTTGAAATATACAGACGTTTTTATTTACACATTTTTGGTATTTTTGCATAATATTAAATTCGAATAAAATGTACAGAATGCTCGAAGATAGTATGTATTGAATACATGTTTTATACCCCACAATATTTAGTTGATGTTTTAAACAATGTCTTTTTTTATATTCAGACATTAAAGTTTATAATTTATTGTCTTCCCTTTAAAATCAATGAGAATATCACTAAATATTTTAATAGGTAGTTAAATGCAGAAGTATACAGGAGTAACAGAAAGTTTATGCCTGGCGAGTATAGCTAGCATAACCACAGAAAGAATAAACAACCCTAATTAAAGCTAAGAACAAACGAACAGCGTGGGTACACTACTACACGCACAGCCTTTATACAGGGGTGCGCCGGCGCCCGCTGGGGCGCGAACTTACACATTGGGTGCGGGTTGCGGACATTTTTGGAACGCTCTATGAAGCTTTTTCTCTGGTGTTTATAGAAGATTTTTTGTTTACTCTGTGGCACAATAGGTGATTGGATAGTAGTGTGGATCCGCTATTGGAGAGGATTAGTAAGTTACTAATGCGGGCTTCCTGTTACAACCTGTATATGAGTTTCCATTAAAACATCTCAGTAATTGTTGTTTTTGTGTTTATATTAAAACTTAGCAAGGATCTAAAAACTACAATTATTAATCTAAACTAACATCTTCACGATATTCGCGTAGTTCATAATTTCGGTATTTAAGAAAAATGTTTATTACATGTTATTAACTATTTATGATTGGATGTTGATGTAAAACAAACAGTATTTTCGAATGGAGCAACATATTTCATTGTGTGTAAATATACATAGTATATTTTGTCAGTTATTATGGACATGGTATGCCATGCTAGCATAGGTGTGACGATATTGTACACATTTACAATGGCGAATACAAGTCCGTATACAGGGTTAATTTTTAGTCACCATCCATATTTTAAAGATGTGTTCAGTCCATGAAATTGAACAATTTTCTCCAAGAAACATGTGTCGAAATTCACCACACAATGTTGATAACCCCTTACTAAAATTGTCACTTGATCTATTTGATTTGTATGGATAGTCAAAAGCTTTTACATATTAGGACCTATGTTTCTTTGAGAAAGTTGTTCAGTTTCATGGACTGAACATATCTTTAAAATTTGGATGGTGACTAAAAAATAACCCTGTATGCTCTTTCGGCAAAGCGCGAGCGTTCGCTTAAGAGCCATTGAGGGCGCAATGTAAGGTGTTTAGTGGGTATGAGTCTACAAAGGCTGGGATGGAGGTCAGCTTCGTGGAGTGGAGTGATTGTGTATGTGTCGTCCTCAAAGACGACTATGCTATACAACATGTTACAAAAATGAACAACTTAACTATGGGAGCAACTCTCAAATCGCGAAAAAAAATCCGCTGTTCATACATTTTGATATTTTTGATTTTAATTTTTGTATGAAACAGCTGATTTTTTTTCGCGAGTAGGTCCCATAGTAAAAGTTGATCAGCTTGATGGTCCCTATATGGATCTACCATATTCGGCATTAGGGTTATTTTTGTAACAGGTTGTACAGGCGGTTATACGTCCTCCTTATAAGGAGGATGCATAACCGCCGTCCTCTTCGAAAATATATGTAGTTTAGAATAAAAACTTCTCCATACAGTAACCATAGAGCCACAGAGCCAAGCAGAAGACGGACTTTTTTGCCCGATAAGAGTCCGCGTGATCTTTATTACTTAATAAGACATAGATAATAAAGTTAAACTTTCTGCGCGCCTTCTATGCGGACAAAGACAACTTATTGTGCTTAGTAGTAAAGCTCGTGGGCGGACTCTATTATACAAGATCGTCCAACGTCCACCTGCAACATAGTATATAAAAAAAATAACATAGTATATAAACATTTTAGATTTTTAACGGAAAAATTAATAACTTTGTATTACTGCTGCTGTGTTATACTTATAATATAAGTGAGTACATCATTAATCATTATACACACATACACAACTCCCGCCCCCTCCGCATCCGGCTTCACTATTTGGAGCAACAGTTAATATTGCACAAAAGTTATAGGATTGCTCTGAGCCAAGTTATCGAAGTTCGAAGATTCGTCATTTTCATACTAATCATTTTATTGAATTCTGAAAGTGCTGGGAAATATAAAATAATGATAGATATTGCAAGATCTTGTCATCATATGTAAATATAACAACTGAAAATCTCAGTTTTAGTCAATTACGATTCATAGATAAGTATGAAACGTATTTGTATTCGCCATTGTAGATGTATTTCATTCGCATGAAGATGTCAGGGAGGGAGGTGATGCAAAAACAATGGAAACAGTTATCCAAAGTGATTTATTATAGCAACAGCTTGTAGAGAGAGACAGAACAATGATACCAACCATCCGTTAGTATCTGCGGCGGATTTTAAAACTTGAGAGGCAAAACTGGTAAAGTGAACTCGAGTTAGATAAATTATTTATATCATTGAACAAAAATTACATTAGTTCCACTATCGGTCAAGAGATGGCGCTGACCTAAAAGTGCATAATTCTACACCGCACGCAGTGTATTTATATATTATTATGATGGTACGGAACCCTCGGTGCGCGAGTCTGATTCGCTCTTGACCGGTTTTTTTTGTATATATTTAGACGTCGCTCCCTGACATCTTCACATGCTTGCTCTTAGTGTAGCGTTAGTATAGGCAGGTGCAAATGTTCCTATGAATGTCAGAGTATCGAACGTATCTAAATTTGTATTTAAGGATATAATATGCCGCGTATTGTATAGTCGACCATTTCGATATGTCTAGCCTTGTTAAGTGTCGTATGTCGAAGATTTTTCTATTAACATACATTATCTTAATGAATTATACAATTTTAAAACTACTGTGTGTTTTATTTCACTAAACTATAATTGGCTATGGATATAATATCGTTACCAAGTTGGTAGGTAATAGAATGTACGCACAACAGCACGGTAAGTTAAACAGTTGAACTACGAAAACAGCTTTTATTACGTACGGCATAAAGACGGTCTCAAGGTCAACATGTATAGTCTGACGTGCCGCTGACGGTACACTGCCAACTGGTGAAGGACCTGTGAAGTGGAAGTATAGTTTATCGCATACATGTGTCATGTCATGTGAGTCCAAAAGTGTGTCCAGGAATTTTTTTAAAAAAATGTCCGTATGTGGGTATTTTAAATTTGTGTCCCGTTTCCGTAATTTAGGTATGCTTTAAAAGTTAACGAGTAATAGTCGAAATTGATTTATATTGGAAAAAAATTCATAGAACAAATTTCATTGAATAGTTATCTATTAAGTATACCTTATAATCGTTAGTTATGTAAAACAGGAAGTAAATATAAGATTATTATATACTGCGCGTGGCCCGATATGCACTTGGCCAGTTTTTTAAAACATATCCTTACATCTCTTAAAATTTTGATCAGATCAGTTGGGTGTGTATAGCGATCTGGATCTCCTCCATTCACTCACTGAATAGCCATCATCAGATCACAGCGCCTCATGTCGGTAGGGCTTTTTTTATTAACTTTCTTCATTTTAATAATAAAAATGCGGTATTTTAATGTCCCCACTGCTGGAACCCACAGGCTCAATGCGATTTGGTGATGGATGTTATCGACTACAAATGGAGATGGGACCAACTGCTTAACGTGCCTTCCAAAGCATGGAGGAGCTCAAGTGTATACCACGCGTTCACTTCGTGATTGCCGTCGACGACCGTTATGACGTCACAGCTAACGGTACCATACACAAAAAAGTAATCATGTTTTTCAACTGTTTTTTATTTTTTCTTGTTGTTATATAAATTTATTACACTAATAAATTTATATAACAAGTAAGGTTCGCCATAATGCAGAAACTTTACTCTTTTAATCATTATAACAACACAAATAACGAACGTAATGATTTAATCAACAGAAACAAAAATAAAGCTTTGCGTTGCTAGCCGTAACTAGAGGCGACGCAGGGGGTGCGGTATGACGATGCGGGCCGGGAGGTAGCGGCAATGATGAAGTGGACGCGTAGTCCATTTTTGTTCACCCATCCCATGATCGGCCCTTGCGAAAGTTGCTTGATTGCTGCATCTGCAAACACAAGGCGAATACGCTAATCTTCTGCAACATCAAGCTCCTCGTCACAGGTATAAGTAGGTGGTCAAAGACTTCTATGTGTATAGTACACTAGACAGGCTGTACAGTACCGAAAAATTGCTCTTAAGTTACGGTGCATGCACCGCATCTCCTTTAGTCTATTGCGAGCGACCGGGAGAAAAAGTTGATGCGCCTCGAAGGTTGGTTGTGACACAATTTTTATTTTGAACAGCTCGTCTATGTATTTGAAGTCATAGGTGGTACATTATTTACACAATCATCGTATCAACAAGGACTACTGAGGCGAACCTTGAGGCGGTCAGTGCCTCCTTCGCGAAAGGTGAACAACACGAATGTTCATTGCTCTTAGTGTCTACTAGGAGCTCAACTTGTAAACAATATTTTATGTTATCGTGACTGACCATCCATACTAATATCCTTACCCCCTACTAATAGGTAAAGATTGTATAACAGATGTATAGTTACACAATGGTTACTCTCTGTCAAACTATTTAAGTTTGACATTAAAAAGAAAGGGACAAAACACTAACTATACATCTGCTATACAATCTTTATTAGTCCTTACTAATATTAATAAGTATTATAAATGCAAAAATATAATAATAGTAAAAAGTATTATATGCAAGATCAGTTTCTTTTATTCAAAGCTTTTTTATTTTCAACTTTTTTGATATAATATTTTTAATGGTACAATGCCCATAACTCAATTTCCAAATTCACGCTGTTTGTTTTTAAGGAGTTCCGTTGTGCCTTCGTAGTTCAAGTCTAGTCCCAGAACGCTGCAGACCATAGCTCGGTTGGGTTTTCGATTGTCATAAACCTAGTAATATCATATAAATCTCTAAAAAAAGTTATCAATATAGTTCACAAAACAAAGTCTTCAAGGTAGTTCATTCTACTATGATTTTCAAAATACTATGATTTTATAGTATTTTCAGGATTAAGTGATAACTACTGAACCGAATAGAAAAGAAATTAAGTGGGACCATCTCGAGCATATACCCTTTCGAATGAAAAAAGAGTTTTGAAAATCGGTTCACAATTCGGGAAGATATCGAGTAACTTACATACTAAAAAAAACAGTTCAACTGAGAACCTCTCCCTTTTTTTAAGTCGGTTGAAAATTAATATTGAAGGGGGTGTAGAAAAGTATGGCATCTGGAAATGAGTCCACACGAATGAAGTCTCGGGCAGCGGCTAGCTAAAGCTAAAGAGTAATAAAACTGGTCGAGCAACCAGTATTTATATCGCCGCTCGTTGTAAAGTTAACTGTGAAATTAACTGTGGTCATTGTTTGTACCAGTTCAAGAAGTGTCAGTGCACTGTGTGGAAAGATATTGCTGTTGGATTAATTCAGTCTTTGGTAAGTTTATTTTAGAGATTACAATACAAACAAAATGCATTCAATCATTTCCTCAAATACTTACATACGAGCACAGTATAGATTGAACCGAGTCTACGATACGATACTACGGTCTACCTGTTGTTCACCATAATCACGAGTAGGTTAGGAACAGCTTTGTTTAGAAAAAAACATTTTTTTTTTATAAAGTTGTAAAAGTAGGTAATGTTTACATTTCGTTCTAAGTATTTTGATTTTTAATTCTTAAACACATGAATAAATTAAAAACCAGAATGTATAACGAATAATGGAAAGAAAGAATGCATGAGCCATACTTAATACATGATTGAATGAATAAATGAATAATTTTTATTTTTTATTCATTTGTTCACCATCAATTCACTATAATGAATAACTGAATAAAGCAAAATTAATGATTAAGGGAATGAATGAACGATTTAACTTATAAATTCAGCGTGTTATCACTAGGTTAAATAATTAAAATAGGTAATTGAATACGTACCTATACGGTTAAATGACACCAATGAACGACTTCTGGAGTTAAGCATTCCGTTTTTCGTGCGTTTCCGTCTAGTCTTACCCTCTTTGGAGCGCCACCTGCTTCCGTATCCTGCTCTCCGTATTTCCGGCAAATGGATGCCATGTACCAGGTAGGAATTATTTGGATTGCAGATATCTCGGAAAAATAAAAGGTAAGTTTGATGGAGATGAATAGAAAAAAAGAAGTTCGTGAAATGTATGGTCTTTATTTGTGAAACCTATAAATCTTTTTTTTCCAGATTTGAATGAAATAATGGACCGGTGGGAAGGCAAGACCGCCGTGGTGACCGGGGCGAGTGCTGGCGTCGGAGCAGCGATTGCAATTAGCCTGGCGAATGCTGGAATGTGCGTTGTAGGCTTAGCCAGGAGACCACAACTCATCGAGGTGATATTATGAACTTATACTCTATATACGAACATTTGTCAACAAAGTCAGGCATACTCGGAATATAATTACCAACCATCAACTACTTTTTATTCAAGTAAGTACCAGCGCAGTACTAAAACTACTTATAAAGAATTATTACACTTTGAACTAGCCCGTAATTTATAATAGTTAAGTTCCTCTACATTTTGAACGTTTTACTCTGGAAGTTTATAGGCAGATGGTCGTGACTATTTTTTTCAGGCGATTTGATTGTAGAGTGCTCGTTAATTGGGTCTTATAAAATTTATAACAAGTGTAATAGTCAAAAGAAACAAAACAACCCAGCAATTTTTTAAATTTTTTGATTTTAGCATTCACAATGCTATTTTTATATAATACTAAATAATATACTAGAAAAAATAGGACTCGCACCAGATCATGTTCTCGGACGGGAATCGAACCCGCGACCTTTGGATATCCCGTCCAATGCTCTGACCGCTGAGCTACCGAGTCACTAGTGGGAACGTCGAATATCATCTAGTATATTATCAACTGTACGGTCACCTATGGTATGAAATGCGCGCCATGGCTAGCTATGAGAACGCTCAAACAAATCGCACAAGATGATGGTGACAACTATCCAGAAGCAGCCAAGATCTTAGTGACCGAGTGCTACGTCGATGACGTCACTGCGGTTGGCTTGCGGTAAAGACAAAATAGGACCCCCAATAAGAAAGTGTCCCGGCGTCAAAGTGTTGTAAAATTCCTCCGGGTCTTCGGTGAGTGGGCAGAGGGGTCTTGAGTTTAAACATTACTTACTGTAGCTTACATACATTATAATTTGTTTGTGATGATGGGATCTTCTCTCGATTCGTTTATCTTTGGGGTTGCACATTTTTGCCACCAATGATACTGACCGAATGAGCAGCATTACGTCTAATTTAGGTCGCGCGTCAGCACTTTGAATTTACCTTTTGGTTATAATTATTATACTTAAGAGATTATTATCGGCTACGGTCGAGATAAGACCCATCTACTTTAAACTGTAACTTAACTACCAACTAACTAACTTTAACGTAATAAAAGTGTGAAATAACGAATTTATATCCTTTATCTTCACTAACTAACTACGGATCTGCCAACTATAACTTTCAACATATTCCTGTACGGAGTCCGTGGTTAACTAAGCGGAACTCGTACATCAACTCTTACGCTGCAAGCCAGCGCCATCTTGCCAATGTCCGTACAAGGAAAAATATTAAAAATATATAATAAAAATATGTATTTAAAATATCTGGAATGATGTTCAGTTGAATGTCGAGGTAATTCCTTGTACATTGGTGGCTGGTTTGCAGCGTAAGAGTTGATATACTAGAAGAAATTCGACGTTCCCAGCACTAGTGACTCGGTAGCTCAGCGGTCAGAGCATTGGACCGGATATCCAAAGGTCGCGGGTTCGATTCGCGTCCGAGAACATGATCTGGTGCGAGTCCTATTTTTTCTAGTATATTACTTAGTATTATATAAAACCCAGCAATTACAGTCTTTCTGGTTCAAACAACAATCTTCTTGACTTTTTCACTCGTTTAATAGTCTTGTTTTAATGCAGGAACTTAAATCGCAAGTGCAAGGGCGAGGTTCTATCCACTCGCGGAAGTGTGACATCTCGCAGCTGGAGGAGGTGTCCGTAGCGTTCAAATGGGTCGAAGAGAGCTTCGGCCCCATCCATGTGCTCGTCAACAACGCCGGCGTGTTTGTAGCCGGAAACATTACTGGTGCGTGACCTTCATATCAGTTTTTCTTTATTGGTTTTTTATTGACTAGGTTATAACATCTTAGTTTCATCCATCATAAATGTGGGGTCAAAACACTTTGAAACAACTTAAGCTACATACATGTACTAGCTAAATCGCCGAAAATTTGCCGTTCTTAACCAAAATAGAGATTAACGCAATCAAAATATACATAGATAAGGATTGACTGTTGTGAGTGCTCCTCAAAGTTGGCCTAACGCTACGGAGACATGTCGGATTTGATCTTTGCAGGATACGGTTGAGTCACAATATATTATATGTATGAGCATACGTCAATTCCGTTTTAAGATCCAGCAAATAACCGAAGAACAGTGCGCTTTCCTGCAAAAAAACGAATAGCATATTCAGACGATGACTCACCATTCAGATTTTTGCAGAAAAGCAAAACCGATTGCCGTGTGAACAGAGTATTCGGTTCTGCCGTATACGGCAAAATCCAACCCGGTAAAACTTGACTCCGTGTGAACGTTGCGTTACTTGAATAGCTGGTTAACCATTCAGGACGTGATGTATATTGAGATCTGAAACTCACTATGGTACCAATAAGAGCCGTTAATTTTATATACTAGGTAGTTAAGACAATGTGTATCTTTGGAAAAAATAACTTTCCTTACACAAAAGTCCAACAATAGTTCGGCGACACGGTGACATTAAAGAAACAGATTTGTTTGTTTTATTCAGATTTAGCCGATGCTCAGATAAGTGATGAACAGCTACTATCAGTATTGGATATCAACGTCAAAGCGTTGATTATATGCACTCGCCATGCAGTTGCGTCCATGAAAAAACACTCGTTCGAGGGCCATATAATCAATATAAGTAGGTAAGTATTGCGCTTCAGTTGAACATATTTTGTCAAGTGAAAACGGTTACTGGTGAAAAAGACACTTGATAATGATTTACATACAACATTTTTTTAATGACAAATTGCAGAGGATGAGCTACAAATATTGAAATTCTATTTACAATTTCCCCGTCGTTGCTTCCTATTTCTATGACACAATTTTAATTTTCAACTTTTTACGTATTCTTTACTTTGTTTAAAGTACAAAAAACTTATACACTTATAACAAACTTTTAAATAACATTTACGACATTTGACGACCTCCTTGGTCGAGTGGCTTTGTAGATCGGTTTTCAAGGTGTCGCTATCTCTTAGGTCCCGGGATTGATTCCCGGTTGGGTCAATTGAGAAAACGAACTTTTCCATACTGGCTTAGGTCTGGGTGTTTGTGATACCACCGTTGTCTCTGATTTCCATAACACATGCTTTAGCTACTTACTTTGGAATCGGAGTATGTGATATTGTCAAATATTTATTATTTATTTATTTAACTAATAAAATGATACTTAAAAAAATGACAATCCAAGCTTGGTTTGTAGCCATTCAGGGGCCCTACCGGCTAACTATACGAACTTCGGCGGGTCTGCCGAGCTTCAACTTAAAACAGATAAATCGAATAAGGAGTTTCGTATTATACTATTTGCCGAAGTTATTTAGAAGATATCGATCTTCGTGTGACATCATGAATTGAGGTTCGCCATTGGGGCTCGATTTAACTGTTTAAATTTGAAGCCTGGCAGCCTTTCTGAAGTTTGATGCGTTAGCCGGTACGGCCCCAGAAAGGAAAATAATAGACAAACTTCCATGGTTCGTTGCAGCATCGCCGGCCACTACATTCCGTTCTCGCAGCATTTCAACGTGTACGCGTCAAGCAAGCACGCCGTCACCGCCTTCAGTTCATCCCTTCTCAATGAGCTGGCTCACCTCAACAGTGGCATTAGGATCACTGTGCGTTACATTTCATTTCATTCCATATTTCTTGTCCAAAATTTAAAACTCTATACTATAATAGTATAAAACTCAAAACTAGTTAAAAAAAGTGATCGTTAAGTCGTAAACGAAAATCTTTCATTATAATCAACACAAATAAAACGTAAGTAAAATTTTAGTTATCGAGGGCCTAGTGCAAGTTGATGGTTTCACTTTTAACTAATGAAAACCACAGACATATATCGATGAAAACTATCGGATATACTGCACATAGTCAATGCGAGTGAAAGAGAGAAAACGATAGTTTTCGATAGCGAAAAGTGAAAACATTAACTCGTACTAGGCTAGGTAATTAAGCAAAATGTCAAAAATTAATTCATCATAAAATTAATTAAAGATACCTGCATAAAGTGAATTTGATCATTGAAGAAATTTTTTATTCATTAGATTTTTTGTTTTTAGTAATTGTTTGCTATGGCATTTTCTTAATAATGGTGGCTATACACGTTATTTGCCAGGTTTTTCCATAATGGTAGTTCCTTATTGTATTTACAGAACATATCGCCAGGGCTGGTAGATACTGATATGGCCAGAGGAATGCAAAACGTGCCTATTCTGAAGGCAAGCGACGTCGCCGACGCAGCATTGTATGCGCTCTCCGTGCCACCTACCGTCAATGTAAGTTCATAAATAGACTGATACTGACTATCATTAATCCCACTTTATAGAAGTTTATTTTCACTATTTTATTACAGCTTGGCATAAAAGTATAGAAATGGAACTAAAATTGTACTATTAGAATAAACTATATCGGGATTCACACGCTGCACCTTATTTTTGAGACTCCGATATTTCGGCGCAGTTGCATGCGCCATGGTCACGGAAGAAGATTTTCCGTGACCATGGCTCTCAAAAATTAACCATGGAAATTTAAAACATTATAAAATTGTACTATGTTTACTAGCAATACAAGGTTTTTTCCATACAGAGACGTAGTCTAGTGTTCCCATACAATAACACTAATGACAAAGAAAGTGGCTCCCGCATCATTTTCTACACTTTTTTGCCAGATTTAAATTTTGTATTATGGACAATTGGATAAATATTTCCTTTATTCTTTTGAAGGAACAATAGTAAAATGTTTAGCAATGTTTAAGATCATTGACAAAAAAATTTAGTTTGGATTTTTTTATGTATTTCTATAAATTGTTTACAGATTAGTGAGATAACAATCCAACCGGTGCGTGAAAAGAGATTGTGAGAAAAACGAAAAATCAAGTAAGAAAGAGTATTTTCAACTCTACATATCTTATCCAAACTTAAACATAGTTTGTTTATTGTTTGGAAATCTACTATGTTTTATACTATGTCTTTAAAGAAGGTTTTTGTTAAAAATAAATATACACTAATTTTTAGAAAACCTTTTTTTATTTCTTCTTCAACCCTATCTAACTATCTAACACCCGTATTTACAAACATTACTATGAGGTATCACAGTGCCCGCGGACGCACAGCGTCCCAACTACCAATCACACGTAATATGTAAAACAAACAAACCAATCGCAGATCTCTATTTCAACGCAGTGCGTATGCGTACTAGTTACTATTTTTTTTGTTAAAAAGTTGCCGCCGAACTTTGGTCGCGTAAGTGCATAAAATTATAAAAAGAAAACTAACTGACAAATAATAATTTTATCTAGAAATTACACTGCTCAAACGAAAAGAGGCGGCCACCATATGATTTCCCATACAAAAGAGCTAAATTTTGAAAGGTATTTTACTGATAAATTCAATCTGATTTCATTGAATTTGATATTGTTCGAACAATATCAAATTCAAATATAATTAAATTGCCTTTATATTAAAAAATCTTTAAGGTAGGTTAGCTCGTTTGTATGGAAAACCATAGGCCCCTATTTTCTTTTGAGTAGTATGTATAAAATCTGTGGTCTATTTATGTGGTAGAGTATTACTCCTTGTAACAAGTAAACGCTAGCAACATTATATTTTGGGATGAGACGTAAGAATATAGGTAATTTTTATTTCACAGCACTTCGTACACTTAACGTACTGTTCTGATGACACGGGAGAATTAGTCAAAGAAAAAACAAAAATGTGTGTAAAGTGTAATTTATTTGTTTAAATAAAGCTCTTCGTATGGCACTGAATTCTATTTACAGTCTAAGTACTATACTTGTCATAAATTGTTAAGTTACGTAGTGATAGCGTTTGTAGATCCAGCAGAGGCCGACCCGAGGATGCTGGCTCCGAGCTGCAGGACAGCTCTGAGCATGTCCATCTTGAAGGTCCAGAGTGGTGATGACGGCGGCTGTTGTTGGTCTGTTGTCGCTCGATCCTGCTGTAGAGAGAAAAATGCTACCTATTAAAGTACCGTCAGATCGGAAAATGGGCCCCTTACTGATGAACTCCGGCAAGAATACTGCTTTTAGATCTAAACATAAGTTCTAAAAGTAATATTGAAATAAGTGCCTAGAGTGATGTAAGTTGCATGGTGTTAAGCTATTATTACTATTATTACTAGGTGCTTAATGCTTATGCTGCGTACAGTAGTGTCACCCAAAAACATTGATTTTAATCCCGAGTGATCTAGGTGTGGGGTAGAAGCCGTGGATGGAAGTAACATAGGTTTGAAGAGAATAAAAAAGTAAAATGTTCTAATTATTATTATGTCAAGGTTCCGATGACCATACCTACCTATTCAAATTCAAATAGTCACCTTCAAAGTAAAGAAAACATTATTAGGTGGTAGTGGTACTAGGTGGTAGTTCAAATATGAATTGCGTAGAATGAATGAAAAGCCATCACCGTGGAAAAGGTGTCGTTTTGCGAAAATTCACATGAAATAATTAATAAGTAAGATAAATTAAGACTCCGGCGAACAGTGAGCTTCCTAAACAAACGTAATACTTACCAAAATGATTTGCAATTTGAGCATAATTAACTCTTCTTGTGATGTTATTCTTGTCTTGGTTTCTATTAAATAAAAAATCCATAATACTAATCCAATTGAAAATAAATGACAATCACATTTTTTTCATACAAAACTGTAAATCGCATTAATTTTAAAAATAATATTTTAAATTTAGATTTTTCGCATTCACAATGCTATTTTTATATTAAGATAAATAATATTAGAAAAAATACTAGAAAAAATCGACTCACCCGTAGCACCCGTAGTCCCGTCAGAGGTGCTACGGGTGAGTCGATTTTTTCTAATATTGTTTATCTTAGCATTAATTTTTATTTGGTTTACTAGGTATTTTGGACTTTTTATTTCAAAGATGTAACCATACCTGAGAGTAAAGTTAGTTTCAATATTCAAAACAGCAATAATTTTCACATTGTTTTTTTGTAAAATCTATATTTTTATTTACAACATTTAACAAAAAAATATCACTGTTATTCAAACTAAAGTATTATTAGCGCCAGTTCTTGAATTCTGTCCTCAGCACTTGTTCTAGCTGCTCATGTCTTCGCCAGGGATGGGAATTGCCTCCAGAACTGCCCTTGGACATGTCTCCAAGCAGTGACATCAGCAAACTTACGAAGAACCCGGCTGAGTCAGCCATTTTCATTTCGTTACCCCCGTTTTCATCAGACTCATCTTCGGGATTTCCAGCCTAAAAATAACTTTAGCTGTCATGTATTTGTAAAGATTAACTTTAACAATACTCAATGAAAAAGGAATCATAAGATGTTAAATAATTGATGTGTTATACATACCGCACTTGTTCCTTTGACTAATTTTGATACCAAATTGCCAAAGAAAGCTCCGTTGTTTTGCTATAACAGAAATAATAGTTATTTTAATAACACAGTGAAATATAATATAATAGGATTTATTTAACCTATGCCGATTGGCGAATGGCCGACTCCTGAAACGGACTTTGACAAAATACTTACAGCTCCACCACCTGTGATAGATTCTAAGGATGTCAACAGATAACTAGCGATCACTGCTCCAGGATTTTCGTCCCCTTCTGACTACAGAAATAAATATTTAATTAATTTCCTGATCACAGAAACGATGCATAGTATACCTAGACCTACATACTCGTAGAACTTAAATATTCATGTTTACGTACCAGTAATCCGACGAATAGTCCTAAGCCCGATGCTATGAGCGCATTTAGATCAATTCCGTCACCCTAAAAAGCAAAATATTTGTATATTTTTTTTTATTCATATCAGATTACCTAGCACAATTATATTACGTAGCAAATAAATCAAATCTTATTTACTCACACTAAGATTTGCTACTATACCACTTATAGTCGCCAAGAGGTCACCTAAATCGGATTGTCCATCTTCCTGTAATTTTAATGTTTAGTTTTTATTTTACATATTTACGTCTGTTCACTTTTATTATATTTATCTTAATTAAAAGGAATACCTACTCCACCGCTTAATCCAGCTAAAATTCCAAGAATTCCACCACCCTGACCGTCTCCTTCAGGAG
Source organism: Catoptria pinella (assembly GCA_963556745.1). Taxonomy (NCBI): domain Eukaryota; kingdom Metazoa; phylum Arthropoda; class Insecta; order Lepidoptera; family Crambidae; genus Catoptria; species Catoptria pinella. The sequence continues at coordinate 7,107,078 of OY750779.1, forward strand.
GCTCATCGAAGTCATCATCATCAGAGGCATTGGAGGCGTTATCAGAACCTTGATCATCAGCGTTACCGTTTGTTTCTTCTTCAACACTTTCTTTGCCTCCGCTGTCGTCATCATCGTCACTGTTAGAATCTTCATCGCTTTCTGAACTTTCATCCTCATCAGACTCTTGTCGTTGGAAAGGTGGCGGTGGTGGTTTCAATCCTTTGACGTAATCTATTTCGTTATTATCGCCTGTATCTTGTCGGCGCAACAAGAAGTACCCTTGATTGTACGCTAGTATCTCTCTTATCATATTTTGAAGGAATGGCTGGAAACATCGAAATTTGACGTCAGTGATATATTTTGTGTTTTACTAATTAATTAGTTAGCAACAGTGCAAGTGCAAATATAGGAAAATCTTACCTTCAGTGCGTAAGTGTTTCAAAACATAACGAGATGGTGCAGTAATTCTTGTTTAAGAATTATTATTAAAAGTTCGTGCATTTTTGATAACAAAATAACCATAATGAGCTATACAGATCACTTTAATTGACCGCCAAAATGTCACATTTCTCTCTGATTTATTTTTGTAAATTTTAAAGGCTTACCGAAAACGGCTGGCGATGTCGTTAGTATATATTTTGTCCGAAGTAGTTCCCGTTTTCTAAGGGTGATTCAGATACCGACGCCCAAACAAAAATAAAATATATATTAAAGATACAATTAGATAATAGTTCCGCAGACACTCATACCCACTCAACCATTAGATTTGAAGGTCGTTGAAAGTGAAATTCAATGAGAAACACTTACGTTAGAGGATGACGAGCTTGGGAACAGGGCTCCAGCGAGTCGGATCAGGCTGAACAGGTTGCTTCCGCTGGTGGGTGAGGACTGCATCGGTTCGCTGAAGTCGTCGTCGTCATCTTCAAAAGGGTCCTCGGTAGTCGTTGTCAAAGTAAATTCGGGTTTCTGTGAAGCCACATAACAACAAATAAGACTGAGAAAAAACAATTCTTGACGAGTTTCTTCTAGGACTTCTCGGTACAGGTTTCCTGTGACTTCGCAACTATGATTTACACTCCGTGTAAGGTTTTCCGACCGATGAGCCAAGTTAAGTCGTCTCCTTTTAAAGCAAACTTTTTCCAAATAAATATTATTATTCATTTGGAGGTTTTACAAAACGTAACATTAATAATTCGTAAATTATGAAATATATAAATTTCCAATCTACGTTAGTCTGAATTTGCAAATAGAAAAGCTCCTACCATTTTTTTCTACAATCGTTTCAAGGCTATCGTTGCCAACAATAATTGGAATAACTAAGTAAACGTTTGGCATACCGACGTCAAAAAACTGGACAGTTTAAGGTCCGAGGAAAACTTTATTCCACATTCCTTCTATTGCTCAATTGAGACAGGTTTTGAAAGTTTCTCGGTAAATAGCAACGTATTTAAACATTCAAAATGGCTAAGTGAGTGTTGCGTGCTATTTGTGCACCTACCTACAAACGCTTAACACATAAGGTTTATAAGCAAGAGAAGAAAATTGTACCTAAACTAGAACAAGAATGTGACATTGATATAACATTATATTAATTAATAATATTTAAAATAGTATTTTAAAATTTGTTTGTCAAGTAATACTGGCTTAGAAAGTCAAAATAACTGTGTAGTTTAACGGCCAAATGTAGTTACAGATTAAATCAGTTATTATTGTACATATAAGAACATTTTAATGGGAAGTATTTTCAGCATTTTAATTATTTGACCAGCAAACAAAGGTAAAAAAAGGTCAAGAGCGAGTCGGACTCGCGCACCGAGGGTACCATCATTCTGAAAAAGTTTACTATTTAGAGACATCGTTTTATTTTTCCTGTAATCTTTACATAAACTTCTATCACTTCTATAGCATTAGTAGTTTTCGAGATATCCAGCTGTGATAGACAGACTGAGTTGCACCATAAGGGTTCCTTTTTACCATTTTACTAATAAAACGACTACTCCCTCCCGAAATTAGGTACCTAATAAAAGGGGATAGATACAAAAGCAAGGAAAAACGTTTTTAATATCAGATAGTGCGTACCTACTATTAGTAATTATGCAGATTTTAAATATATTATTTCATGATTTTTAGAGCTCATTTAAGGAAGTTTTATTTTCTTGAAAAAATATATTTTATTTTCCAATAAAAAATAGTCAATTCGAGTCCAGAAAGGTACCGAAGTATACCTACCTACCTACCTACCCTGTTTTGGATTGTCATACATAAACCTACCATTATCTTAATCACCTATACATATCCTATTTGATTTTGAGGAGTTCCCTTGTGTATCTTCGAAGTCCAAGGTGTTATGAATGAAATTAACACAAAAAGAAATGTCTTAATCGGTTCGCATAAACAAGAAGTTATGGTCGATTATCCGTATAAGTTAATTATAATGGTAACGAATACGACAGTATTTACAGGATTTCATGAAAAGTACTGAATCGGTTTCAAAAGGGCCAACATTTGAAAAAAAGAATGTGATCAACTTGGGAACAAACCCGAAGCGTTTGAATCATTTCAATCGGTTCAGCCATCTTCTAGTAATTGGTGTACCTTCATACAAAAAAAATACGCGACGAATAGATCACCTTCTTCTTTTAAATTCTTGAAGTCGGTTAAAAACATACATACAGACGAACAGATAACTTCCTCCTTTTTTGAAATCAGTAAAAATAATTGTAACTAATATTTATGAAAAATTAGACTAACCAGATCATCTGAAGACGTTTCCCTGGAGTCTCCCAACTCGTTATAAAAGTCATCGGTCTTCATGACGCTGCCAGCAGGCAGGGCGAACGCCTGTCCCAAGAGACACAGTGCCAAGGTCACAGCCAGGTGTCTTCTACTCGCCATCTTCTTAGTTAATAGTCTCAAGCTAACTGCACTGGTCAATAAAGTCACTTTGCTGATCAGGTTCTGAAGTGGAATGCGGTTAAATGAGGTTCACTGTCGCTTTATATCGGGAATTCTATGTATTAATAATTAGTTAAGTAGGTAATCTAAATGATTAATTAATTTTACTGGTAGGTAATTTTAGAAATATATTTATTAATGTGGTGACATGGGATTTTTTAATTTTCTTAGGCAGGTATACAGAAAATCAGTTGGTAGTATTTGAGAGTTAGTCTATAGTTTTAGATTTGATTTGATTTGTTTCTTATTCACGAGTTTGTTTGAAAATTGCCGTTACTATCGTTACCGTATACCGCTAAATGCGATATTTTTAGTTTGAGTTGTTAAACACTAACTTAACGTCAGTGTTATTTTTTCTACATACCTGACTAGATGTGTCCACATCTGACCTCTGGCGATGATTGGTGCGCGGCGCCTCGAGTGCTATCTTATAACAAAACTTTGGGTCCGTAACCGCATAAAGGATGATGTCGTTTCACACAGCACGATACGTGAATGGTTAAGTTTTAAAACTATCTTCCGATGTCAACTTTTATGAAGGGCCCGTAGTATTATCAAACAATCAAAGTTTAAGACGACGATTTAATTTGAGCCAAAAATTAGCAAATCTGGCTAATGTCTCACTAATAACAATGTCATTTGCTAAATTGCGCCAACTACCTACATAAAAACAAAAAAAAAACGGTAGTTAAAAGATTTTACATTTTGGAAAGTTTTTGTAATCTACGCTGACCACATAAACTTATTGACAAACAAGCTTGAACTTACGAGGAAAAACAAAGCAAAACCAAATTTTTTGGGAAAAACCAATCTAAGTAAGTTAGGCTTTCTTTTGAGTAAAAAATTTTAGGTACTTATTGAAATTATTGTAATTAGTAATAATTGTAATTAGGTAATTTGATTTTTCAGTGACCGCAGAATGTACACGGGATTATCACGGTCTATAAAAATAAATCCGTCTCAAAATTGAACTAGTTAGGTACTTACTAAAATACACAAACAATCTCTTTGATATTTGTTTAGCAGGAGGCACGTTCAAATATTTCTACTGAACACTACATCTTTATAGCAAAAACCGGTATGAATAGGTAATGCTCACTGACGTAGCTGGCCACATAAATTTATGGTTCTGTACTACGTATGTGACTTTATAAAATAAAAAAACAGTGTACTCGGGTTATTTCAAATTTTTATATGTGAAAGTGAGAAAAATAAGTGAGAGTATATGTGGGCATTTTTCAATCCCTTTCTTTAATTTACTGAGTTATAAAGTTCTGTTAGCAATATATAAAACAGCCTGTATTAGGAGGCGTGGTGACAGTGGCGAAGGTCTGCAGGACGCGTGCGCTTGCACCACTCGAGTTGCCAAACCATCGGCAGCGGCCGCTTCCGCCCGCCTCTAAACACCATTTGCGAACGGAACAACGGATATTTATTACTAAAACTGTTATTTTACTCTTTGCTAGTGATGATGGTGTTTGGTAGGTGGAAAACAATTTTGGAGAACACATTATTTTGTATGCTGCTGTAATTTGCAGCGTCTGTTCAGCAAAACTAGTTCAGACATGGTCTAAATTTGTTTTTTCATTGTATGTAATTCGTAATTGTTAAGCTGACTCAATTTTAAACGGCTAACTTTCTCGTCCGCCCCTAAAACTGTTTAAAAAGCAAAAATATTTTTGATTTCGGTGGTATACGCCTAGGTCGTGGTTACTTCAATGCTTCAATGACTTGTTAACATTCATATTTTTTATTCATATTCATATTCATTTAATCTCTTGGGTTACTTGTTACTATAATTTCCTTATCTTGCATTATTTGATATTTTTATGAATGTTATAAACTATTTATTCTCATTTTCTCAGATAAGTACTTATCTGAAAGAAATTATTATTAATTATTATTAATTTCTTTCAGATAAGTACTTATCTAAATAGTGATTTATCGAAATAGTGAAATCAATAATAATTTCTTTCAGATTAGTACTCATCTAAATAGTGATCAATAGACAAGTAAATTATCTAGTTAAGTACATAAATAATGACGCTCAAGACATGTTTTAAGGTGTAATTTACAACTTTCTAAGCACTATTTATGCCTAGTAGGTAATCAATTAATTTGGAGGAACGGAAGTTTCTACAGTAAAATCATTTGTTCTTGTACTAGCGATAATTTAAAGGCATGAAATAAGTATAGGTACTACCTTATTTTTGATTTGAGAGTTTAGCATTCTCAATGCGTTTTTTATACAATACTAAATAATATACTAGAAAAAATTCGATTCGTTCATTCGAGCATTGGATCGGGCTTCCAAAGGTCACGGGTTCGATTCCCGCCTGAGACAGTTCTGGTTATGAGTCGATTTTTTCTAGTATATTATTTAGTATTATAGTACCTTACCTAGCTAATTTTATCGACATAAACATCCAATACATGTCCACCCCCTCTCCTATTCATGGATTTACTTAGTAGGTACATTTCTCTTTGCTCCTTTAACTTTTTATCTTAGATGATCTTTCCAAAAAAAGATCAATTTTTACAGATCTAGATGTCCTAGAGATATAAAAAATACAATTTGAAAGGTAATAATTACCACATATCAAGGAAAAAAGAAACATTGTGTGAACTTTCAACTTTCATACGTCCTAAACAATTACTAAAGCCAATGTTTGTCTGTTCTTTTAGTTTTTTGCATTATTCTAATTAAATTAATATTTTTTTGGAATATTTCACAACATCACTAACATTGCCCCGAAGTCGCCACGGTAGCCGTTCGCGCCAGTTGCAATAAGTACTGTATAAAGATGTTACGGTAAATGTAATTAATGTGGCAATTATTAATAATAGCCGGTAAGTATTAATAATCCAGGAGTTCATAAGGTTAGGTTAGGTTAGAACTGCGACCAAAAACGCTCGAGTCGAGCAAGCAGAGCGAGCGCTTACCGTGGTGCCGCGGCAGCGGCCGGCGAAGCGCCAGAAACGGAAGTTTTTGTAAAATTTACTAGCAATGGATAACATTGATTATTAATACTTACCGGCTATTATTCATAATTGCCACATTAATTACATTTACCGTAACATAGATATCATTACCGTGAAATCGCTTTGTGTCGCTTGACTTTGTGGCATGGAAATCTTAATGCTCTAAGTGGAAATCAAAGACAACGGTGGCACTACAAACACACGTGACAAACATCCAGATTTGAGCCAATAGATGGCGACATCTTGAAAACCGGTGTGCGACCACGGAGGCCTAATTGTCCGAGGTCTGATCTGAGTGTTTGTCACCGTCTTTTTATTTATCTTAATACTTATAATTTTAATTATTATCTGTGATATAAGTTTACGTACAGGCTAAGGCAAGTAAAAACAAAAAAAATGTGCGGGTAAAGAATTTTATTTATAAACATTTATTTTTTTAAAGACGTTGATGTCGTAAAGCTACCGAAACGTATACATATTTTTCGTAAAATAATTAACATCATATTTGACAAGAAACATTTATGTACAAAAATCTAAATAGATACCTTTTACTTAATTAGTAGATATAGCAACTACCACCATTTTTTATTCTAAAATTTATAAGGCAGTTTGAAGCATCTTCATCAAGTTCAAACAAAATTTCAATAAAATCCCCCGTTTCCTCGTGGTCATACTAGTTTGTCATACCAGTATGACCACGAGGATATACATGTCCTCTTGGTCATACTATCATTTTTGCACATCCTGTTAGGAAAACAAATGCCGGACTATGAAAAATAAATATAAAGAGCTAGAAGGAATTAGACAGAACTTCGTATTTAATTAAGTAAAAAAACAAAACAAATGCGAGTCGGGCTCGCCCATTATTTTTTATTTATAAATTCGATGAATTATATAATTATTATTATTCGATTCAAACATTTATTTTGCATGATAATGCATGATTATTTTATAAATACGTGTATAGAAATTCCTCCTCTAGATTTATGTGACCCTGGTACCTATTTACCCACAAAAAAACTGACAAATTCTCCCTCTTTATAAAATAAAAATGCGTATTGAGTCGGGACTTTGAATTTATTTTGTAAAAAATCTTTTTATTAATATCACTGGCCAAAGCAAACAAAAATAAGGTGGTTTATCACATAAATGAATCGTGCATTATCATGCAAAATAAATGTTTGAATTGAATAATAATAATAATTAATCGAATTTATAAATTAGTCGATTACTAGACGTACTTAACTCGGTTTAAACTAGCGTAGTGGGTAGAGGGGCAATCGTGAATTACCGTTCACCCACCAGTGGGAAAGTCCAGTGGGTGGACGGGTCGGGAGGGATTTAAAATTTCGAATTAATATTTTAAAATATTTCTTTATTTGCTGTTAAGTAGGCAAACTTCAACTTGTTTACTTTTCTAACTATTCTGTAAAATTATTCAGTCAACACGCAAAAAAGTATTTATATCTACAGGAGGAAGAAAAAACCTATTTCGTATAATATGGCGTTACAGTATGACCACGAGGACATGTATATCCTCGTGGCCATACTGGTATGACAAACTAGTATGACCACGAGGAAACGGCGATAAAATCGGCGTTAGATTGAGAGGTGTCTAAATTATTTTTTTCAAAAACATGCCAATTTTTATCAACCGCAACCATTCAAATTCTGCACGATATAGCATATTATGTTACAATGTTGATCTAAATACTTAGCAGTGTCGAAGGGTTTCATACAAGCCGATTCCCATATCATCGGCTTACCTTTTAGAAATCCCATCCCATCGATCCACTATGGAAATCATAACATTTTTATAGAACGGCTTACCTTCACCATAATTTCACCTCTCGCCACTGGCTAGGTTAGCAACTTACTTTGTGGTATAATATATTAAATAAAACTGAATACTAAATAATATAACTAAATAATAGAACACGCGATCTTTAAAAGTCCGGCCATATGCTCTTCCAACTGAGCTACCGAGTCACTAGTGGCATCGTCGAAATTTTTCTAGTAGGTAGGTACAGCGTTATTTCATCAATGTGAGGTATTACCACGTATTACATAAGAATAAATTTTATTCATTGGACCGGACATCCAAAGGTCGCGGATTCGATTCCCGTCTGAGAATATGATCCGAGTGACGAGTTGAATTTTTTCTAGTAGGTATGTTATTTAGTATTGTAATAAAAATAGCATAGTTAATGCTAAAATCTCAAATTAAAAAATGATTCTATCATCATTATTTAAGTAATTATATTACGATTACATAATATTATTCCATCCAGTACAAATCTATGTACCTAGTACATACCTACGTTTATTACAAAATTAAGAAACAAAATGGACCTCAAAGGTAAAATTATTTTTTTATAAGTAAGTACTTATTCTAGGTACTTGCGCATAACCACAAAATACATAAGTAACAAAGATTTAAATGATAACCATTCTTACAAAAAGTCTTTTCGAAATAAAAAGTTATTTGAAATTCGGGAGATTGGTTCTTCTGGTGTTTTTAAAAGGCCAAAATAAAATCAATTTAGATTATTTTTCTTTCAATCTATTTTGTTTCCTTTCCGTTTGCTCTCAGCGTTATTCCGGAAGCAAGTGCTAGAGGGGTGTCATTGTATATCAGAAAAGACGTAAGTACCTATTCCTACCTACTATAATGATTTTAGTTTGTAGGTACCAACAGACACAAGTGATCTGTACAGAGACGTCAGCTCTCGGTGGTCGTAGACTCTCAAGTTAAGGTTAAGTATACCCTATACAAGGTGTTACAAAAGTACCCCTAATGCCGAATATAGTAGATAGGGACCATCAAACTGAACAACTTTTACTATGGGACCAACTCTGAAATCGCGAAAAAAAAATCAGCTGTTTCATACATTTTGATATTTTCGTAATTAATTTTTGTATGAAACAGCTGATTTATTTTACACGATTTCAGAGTTGGTCCCATAGTAAAAGTTGTTCAGTTTGATGGTCTCTATCTACTATATTCGGCATTAGGGGTACTTTTGTAACACCTTGTATACATACCAAGTTCAAGTTTTAAAATCTCATAATACAGACTTTTGGATTTGCTCCTTTCCTACTCTCTCCCTTTATTTAGGTATACTGTCTGCTCTTATTGTAGTATCGCTATTGACAATATATACTAATCAAACGGTACCTATAGAAGTAAGTAGGTCAATTTTTAGTTAGGCGGCTTATTTTTAGTCTGTACCCACGGATGCATCAGCTCTCGGCGGTCTCAGTTTCTCCAGCAAAGGTATAGCGACTCCCACCAGTTCCTCCCAGGCTGCCAATCTCCTGCACGGTCCACAGTCACACTCTTCTTCCCCCTCCCCTTCTTCAAAGCCCAGGTCCTCCCCTGAGTGTCCCGTCCTGTCCCCCTCTTCATCGGAATGTTCCACGTTCAACTCTCGGTCTACGCTGTGCGCTTTTACGAAGGACTTGTCTTTCTTGTCTTCTCGGTAGTTGTTATTGTGGACGTCGAAATGTACCTGAGAAGGTTTTGGAGAACGTTTTTAGTTAAGTTTTTCTCCAAATATTATTATTACTTTATTATAACGCGGGTAAAAAGTAAAAACGTTACACAATAACGTTTTATGTAAGCTGATATTTCGAAGTGGTAAATATCCATAGAGAAATTTTAATCAGGATATAAAGTAGGTATTCTGTTTTAATTTCATCAAAATCCGATCAGCTGGATCCAGAGATATGATTATCACGTTTCCCATTTACCCCCTTAGAAAATGATTATCGGAAAATAACAAAATAATTTGCTTATTCGTCGACGTCTATTTTACATTATTTTTCCATACAAAATTTAAACCCCTATTTCAATTTGGAATCTTAGACCCAACGGTTTGGGCTGTGCTTTGATATGTCAGTCAGTCAGTCGGTCTTCTTTTATAATATTTATTTTATAAGTTGTGGTGTAAAAATGTTAGCAGACCTAATAAACACTTAAATATTACAAATAAAAAAATACATGGTGTTTGAAGAGCGCCGGGTCACTAGCACGGCGGTCACCCATCCGAGAAGCCTCGCACGCCGCAAAAACAGACTCGTCATCTGAAATCAAAGTATACATTGTGTAAGGTGCCTATATTATTAGATTTTTGCATTTATTTAACGATGTTGTTTTAAAAAATTTACTAAAAAAAAACAACTCGTCTCTAATGGCTGGTTTACATTAGTAGAGAGTAGAGGTAAGTACGCACAACAGCACGGTAAGCTAAACAGTTGAACTACGAAAGCAGCTTTTATTACGTATGGCATAAAGATGGTCTTAAGGTCAACATGTGTATAGTCTGAGGTGCCGTCGTGTGTACATTGCCTGGTATATTGGTTGATTAAAAAAAACGTCAAACACAGCAGCAGACAGTGTACATCTACTCTCTACTAACAGATAAGATGATGTAAACCAGCCCTTACATAATGCTAAAATGAAAGTCGAACCCACGACCTTTTGTGATCAGGATGAATTTGAGCTACTGAGTTATTGATAATGCTGCGATGTTATAATTATTGAGTTTAATTGATTACTAAGTAGGTACTTAAAGCTAAATAACACGGAACAAAAATAGTTATTTTTGACTCTAATTTATGAAAAAAAACTACATGTGACCCCGACGTGATTTGAACACGCAACCTTCTGATCTGGAGTCAGACGCGCTACCGTTGCGCCACGGAGTCAGTTATGCACTAAGTCAAAATAATAACTCGCTTTCAAATTTATTTTGAGCACAAGTACAATACCTACCTCATAATCTAACAGATTATAGCCTGATATAAAATTAATATTTAATCCGCTAAATACTTTTGAGAAATGAAAATAAAATCGACGTTTACTGATAATATATGATAGGTTTTCTTGTTCAAAGAAGTTTTATTATTAGCACTTATCAGACAGTGTTATATTTAGCAAAGTAAAAAATGTGCTATTTATAAACTTTCAGATGCTGCATTTTTGTAAGCTAGAATATACTGTTACAAAATTTTCTTAAATTAGGTTATTTCCAAGCAATCCCCAGCTAAGCAATCGATCTGCAAATATTTTAAAATTGTAGACAAGCTATGAAGGTACACACGACGGCAACTCAGACTATACATGTTGACCTTGAGACCGCCTTTATGCCCTACGTAATAAAAGCTGTTTTTGCAGTTCAACTGTATAACCTCACGTGCTGTAGTATGTACGTATGACTAATCCGTAGTTCCGTACTTACTTAAAATAAAATTTTAAAAAATTTGGACGTCCAATTTCTTTTTTTAATTTTTTCTATGTATATATCCATCTATTCTCTTACACTATAGAAACATTTTTCATTCAGCCATTTCGTGCTAAGTCCTTTATTATTATTTTATTTCATTTTTTATTTTGTAACAAGAACTTGGTATTAACTGAAAAGACTAACTATGACTAATAACTAAATAATAACACCTACTTCAACCTCTTTACCGCGCTTCAACGCCACGCTGCATCATGATGTGTTTTTGCAGATTTACCCAATTCCATACTTTGATTTGAAAAGTTTTATGCGACGCAGGGCAGTGTGTGAGTGGTGAGATACGACTAACCTATGAAAGCTGCGAGTGCAGAAGCTGCGTGATGCGCGGCGGCGGGCGGCAGCGGCGCGTGAGCGTGCGCGTTCCACAGCGCGCGCGCGAGCAGCGCGGCCGCGGGCGCGTCGCCCTCACGAGCCGCGGCGGCGAGAGCTCGCCCCGCGAGGCCGGCCGCCGCGGCGCACTGCGGGCCCGCGCCGCATACGTTCACGAGTACTCCTGCTGCCGCGCAACGCACGCTCGCGTCGTCTGTGTAACGTAGCCAGAACTTTTAAATGCAATCAAATCTTTCTAACGAACGAGATCTTAAAACAATCGGGGGTGAAATGGAGCGGGGGGCATGGTAGTATCTCCGTCCTTTTCGCGCGTTTAGGCCCAAAGCTTTATTTTTAAAATGCTCTCCTGAAAAATCTCTGTTTTGAGATAGCACAGACCTACTCTGTTCATCTGGACCATTAATGAAAACAGTTGAAGCAGGAGGAGAAAGATCAGCTGCACGTAGGTGACGTAACTCGATAAATATATCTATGCTGTACTACCGTGTTCTAAAAAGGGTACAAGTGCATCGAGCGCGCCTTCCAGCACGATCAGTTGCGCGTAGCTGGCGCCCCGCGACAGGTTGCCGAGCGCGCGCACCGCCTCGCACGCCGCCGGGCCCGCGCCCTGCAGCTGCCGGCACGTCGCTGCAACAACCTCATTATTAACTTATTAACACACAACACAGGTCACCATAAAAATACATCATACTTGGGTGGATTTCCCATTTGAAAAATTGACGCGGCACGGATGAAATCGGTAGTGTAAAACGTTGCATTACAGTTCTAATATTTTTTTCTATGTAGAAGAGGTCGTTGCCTATAAGAGGCATTAAATATTGTTTTATTTAGACTGCAGTTAGTTAGGTAAAAATAATAGTTAAGCCCCAATTTTATCATTTCGGTAGCTGTCCAGAACACTTTTTTCAGTGTAATTTCCCTCGTACAGCAAAAACTATTGATTATTTGGATGTGTGGTTACTTTTATTTTAATCTTGAATAGTGAGGGTATTATCACAAAGTAATTTTATAATTATATCTACCCAGTTTAGTAACTGGTATGAGTAAACGCATGTGTCCAAGAAAGTCTATTCATTTCGGTGACCTAAAGTTTATAAGGCATATTTTTGCATAGAACAACTCTAGCTCCCCCCTCATACGCTTAAAACTTGCGTACCAGTGCCGCCTAAGTGCTTGTTGTGGAAGAAAGTGCGCAGCTGGCCTGCGGTTCCCGCTAAAAAAATAAGTATTGCTGTTCGGTGGTCATGGGACAACTTTGTTTTCATTTCCGTTTATGGGTATGATTCGTCTTCCAAAGAGCTAGTATATTTAATTGATTGTTCGTAAGTACGCTATTTCTACTACGTTTATTTGAGTAGTATTCATAACAATCTATATTAAATAGTTTTCTTTTAATTCCAATTTATGTTCTTGTTTTTAATTTCGGTGTCTTCATTTCGGTTGATTCGGTGGCCTAAACTGTCAACCGAAATGATAAAAAACTAACCGAAATGATAAAAAAAATCATTTCGGTGAGTGATGAGAATTTCGGTGCATAATTGTTTCATGTCAGTGGATTGTTTTATCATTTCGACTTATTATTATTTCATTTCGGTGAAAATCCAGGCCAGCAGGTGCTGCAGGTATTTCAAAATCTTAAGTGTATTTTTTAATGTGTTTCTAAGGCATGTACTTTATGCGATACTAACTTCGACCTTTTATTATTGTAACCACTACTTGATTGAAAGGGAATTATATTTGAAATTTTGAGATTTAAGCATTCTGATTGTAATTTAACTAAATGTGAAATAAAGAAAGTCTGGTTTTGCTGAGTGACGTTGGTATTTATTTGACTCTAATGACATTACATGAATTTATAAAGATTAGTAGGAATATCAAAGAAAGAGGTTTACTTTCAAACATTACCGCCCCCCAAGGACGACTATGGGAGTCCTTACAGTTACATGAAATAAATGAACTTAAACATAACAAAACTTGAAAAGTAAACAAAACAAAACATTTCACTTAAAACCCATAAGAATTAACTCTATAATAATTAATTATTGTTCGATTGGTAAAGGACATATTTTAGTAATAGGGCGTTTAAACAGATTATTTTTATATTTTATAGTAACGACCCTCGTGAGACCATCTGCCCCAGGGTGTTTTTCAACAATTCTACCCATCAACCATTTCCCTGGTGGAAGTCTCTCGTCTTTCACTAGAACAACTGTACCAATTTCAGGTTCTGATTGTGCATTTGACCATTTGTGTCTATTTTGTAGAGTGTTAAGATATTCAAAACTCCAACGAGACCACAAATTTTGAACCATTTTCTGAATCATTTGCCATCGACTTAATCGCGAAATATTTACATTAGAGAGACTTTCTTCAGGAACGTTAATCGGAGCTTGTCCTATCAAGAAATGTCCAGGCGTGATTGGAGGTTCATCATCTATAGAAGAACTAACAGGTGTTAACGGACGAGAATTTACACAAGCTTCGACTTGCGACAAAAGCGTAGCATATTCTTCAAATGTGAGCAATGTCGACCCAATCACACGTTTTAAGTGACCCTTAATCGACTTAACACCGGCCTCCCAAAGTCCCCCAAAGTGAGGTGACCCAGGTGGAATAAAATGCCAGGTAGTCTTATCATTCGCGAGCAATTCAGCTATTTCTCCAATAACGGCTGACTTTCGATTTTTAAACATAATATCCAATTCTTTGGATGCCCCAACAAAATTAGTAGCGCAATCGCTCCATAGATCACTACAATAGCCGCGTCTAGAGACAAAACGTCGAAATGCAGCGATAAAGGCAGCTGTAGAGAAATCACTTACTAATTCTAAATGAATTGCTTTAGTAACTGTACAAACAAATATACAAATATAGGCTTTACAAGTACGTTGACATCGTCCAGAATATAATTTTAAAGTTAATGGACCTGCATAGTCAACCCCTGAATTAAGAAAAGGTTTACTCGGAGTTACCCGAAATGACGGTAATTGACCCATTAATTGATTAGCTGGTTTACAAGAGTATTTGAAACAAACAGTGCAAGAATGTATAACCCTTTTAACTAAATTCCTAGCATGAATTATCCAGTAATTTTGCCTCACTGTATTAAATGTTAGTTGAGGTCCACTGTGCAAAGAACGAATATGTGCATCTCTCACTATCAACTTAGAAAAAGTACAATTAGGAGACAAAACTATAGGGAATTTAGAATTACTTGAAAGATTACTATTTCTTAAACGTCCTGTAACACGTAAAATTCCGTTTTCATCCAGATACGGAGTTAAAGAATGAAGTTTACTAGATTTTGGAATCTCAGCATTATTCAATAACAATGAAATTTCTTTAGAGAAGTAAATTAACTGTGACATTTTTATGCAAGTATTTTTAGAGTTCTGTAACTCATGAACAGTTAAATATGAAGTGACTGGTACTGGTATACTAGTGTTTCTCTTAGAAGCAATACGAAATTTACAAATATTTACAAAGCGAAAAATATATGCTGTTACTCTAATAAGTTTGTTAAAATCAGAGTATCTATTGAGATAAGAAACCCTATTATCCACCCCCACAGAAAGATGAGACACTAACTTAACAACTGCTTTACCTTTGCTTTCCAAGGTAGTATCAGGGATATCAGTATTAGGTATTTGAATATTTACAGATTGTCTAAGAAATGTAGGTCCATGCCACCACAAATCAAAATTATGCAAAGCTTCAGGACTCAATCCACGCGACGCACAATCTGCGGGATTGTCTATAGACTTGATATGGTGCCATTGATCACTACTTAAAACATTCAATATTTCAGTCGTACGATTTGCAACATAAGGTTTCCAAACATTAGGATTTTTCCGTAGCCATGACAAAACAATCATAGAATCTGTCCATGCGAATACGCGATCATTTGAAATATTTAAACTCTTTTGAACATCTCTAATTAATTTTGAAAGTAACACTGCTCCACATAATTCTAAACGTGGCAGTGAAATTTGTTTCACAGGAGCTACTTTTGTCTTGGCGAGGACAAGATTCATATGAATACCTTGTTCATTGACAACTTTTACATAAACAGCTGCTGCGTAAGCTAAACAAGAAGCATCACTAAACCCATGAATTTCCACTCGCTCAGAATCATCATTCTTAGTATTGATCCAACGATTAATAGAAAAAGGTTTCATAGTGACTAGTTGATCTCTAAACTTAGCCCATTCTAAAGCAAGATCATGAGGAAGTTCATCGGTCCAACCTACTCCCGATAACCAAAGTTTTTGAAGAAATATTTTAGCTGTAATTACAATAGGCCCTAAAATTCCAATTGGATCAAATGCTCGAGCGATATCAGAAAGTACTGTAGTCTTTGTAAATGGCTTAGTTTGCTTAGATACATCAAAACTAAATTCTAAGTTATCATTACGCGAATTCCATTTCACACCAAGAGCTTTTACTGTGTTATTCGTTGTTATATTTACACTTTCTTTTACAATGCTACTAGTTTCTGAATCTTTCAAGACAGCAGTACTATTAGATGCCCACTTGTGCATTTCAAACTGCCCACGTTTCATAATCTCCGTAACTCTTTTTTTAATAGTAATGGCCGCTTTTTCATCATTTGCACCCGTTAACAAGTCATCCATGTAAAATCCATTATTTAAGATATGAAACATGTCAGGAAAATCAGTGATTTCATCTAAAGCTAATTGTTTAATAGTTCTAATTGCTAAAAAAGGAGCACAAGATGTTCCATACGTTACGGTTAGAAGACGTTTTTCTACGATGTCATCATTGGGTGAAGGTCGCCATAAAATCCGCTGATAGTCTGCATCCTCTCTAGAGACTAGTATTTGGCGATACATCTGCTTGACATCCGCTAAAAGACAAATTTTATGAGTACGCCACCTAAGTGTAAGATCTCTCAGATCTTCTAGTAGAGACGGCCCAATAAGTAGCTCGTCGTTTAAAGCTGTACCATCTGAAGGCTGCGCTGACCCGTCGAAAACAACTCGGAGTTTTGTCGTCGTACTAGATTCTCGAATCACGGCGTGGTGTGGTAAATAGTAAATTTTATGAGTAGGCTTATCATCATTTGGATCGACATCTTCGAGGTGATTTTTACTCTTATACTCTTCCAAAAAATCTTTATAACCTTCTCGAAACTTTGAGTTGCGAACGAATCTCCTTTCCATTTGATTCAATCTATTTAGTGCGATCTTATACGAGTTACCCAATCTCTCATGAAACTCGTCTTTAAATGGTAATCGAACCACATACCGACCCTCATGGTTTCTGGTATAAGTGTTTTTGTAGTGCTCTTCACATTTTTTCTCAGCTAATGTTAAAGATCTTTCGTTGGTTTGGTACTCCTCGGTCTCCCAAAACTTTCTAAGTAACTGATCGACTTCCACTTGTGTTGACGAAACTAAAATTGTGTTGGAAGGCAAATCAATCTGTGAGTTGGCTGTTCCTGAAACAAGCCAGCCTAATCTTGAATTTTGTGCAATAAGAGAGCCGTGTTTCTTGAGTCCATCTAACAAAATTAGTGCATAGACATCTGCGCCTAGTAAGAGGTCGATTGGTCCCGGTCTGTTCATCTCAGGATCCGAAAGTTTAACAGTAGTGAGACCAGGCCATTGTGATAGTTCAAATTCTCTTGCTGGTAACAATGATGTCAGCTTAGTAAGTACATGTGCATTAACTTGTGTTACAAACGTCGAATCTAATGGTGAATAAATGTCAAACGTGACCATATGTCGGGACTTGACAGAGTTGTTTCCTATGCCAGTCACGGAAGCATTGAATGGGGACTTCTTCAAACTAAGTAATTGCACGGCAGATTCTTTTATAAATGTAGCTTGCGAACCTTGGTCAACTAATGCACGCAATTGAACAAACTTCCGTGTTCCATCTTTGATACGAACTTGCGCAGTAGCGAGAATAACCTGCTTGTTGCTTACAGAAACTTTCATTGTTGTGATCTGAGTAGCTTCTTCATCACTCTTTACTACAGGTTCTTCAGCTTCTTCGGTTGTCAAATGCTTCGCAATTATGTTCTGATCATGTAAGAGCGTATGATGTTTATAGTTGCAAATCTTACATGAAGTTTTCTGTCTGCATTGTTTGATCGAATGCCCCTTGACTAAACAATTAAAGCATAGGCCGTTATCTTTGACAAATAGTCTTCGTTGTTCAACATCTAATTGCGAAAACTCAGTGCAGTGACAAATGTAATGACTTTCTTTACAGTATGAACATTTCGAACTTGCTTCAGTGTTGATGGCTTTATAACTTTTCATCTTTATCGGTTGAGCATTTTGAGGTTGAAATTCTTTCTTATCTTTTCTAGCAGTCTGAACTATATCCATTGCTCTATATCTTCCTTCCAAAAACTGAACTAACTGCTCAAATGTTGGTAACGTATTCGAAGACCCTAGAGACTGCTCCCAACTCTTATGCGTTTCTAAGTCGAGCTTTGATACTACTAAATGAACGATCCATGGGTCCCAGCTTGTTGTTTCCAGTTCTAAAGTACGTAGACTATGGATACATTCCTTGGTGGTACTAATCAACTCAGATTAGTAGGAATATCAAAGAAAGAGGTTTACTTTCAAACAATTCACAATGCTATTTTTATATAATACTAAATAATATACTAGAAAAAATAGGACTCGCACCAGATCATGTTCTCGGACGGGAATCGAACCCGCGATCTTTGGATATCCGGTCCAATGCTCTGACCGCTGAGCTAGTGACTAGTACTAGTGACTCGGTAGCTCAGCGGTCAGAGCATTGGACCGGATATCCAAAGATCGCGGGTTCGATTCCCGTCCGAGAACATGATCTGGTGCGAGTCCTATTTTTTCTAGTATATTATTTAGTATTATATAGGGAATTATATGTTTCTTTTTATGAAAAACTGGCCAGTGACAACCTGCCTAGACCGACATAGTGTAGTGGTTTTGACCATTTAAGTTATGGAATGAAAAAGTGGCCAACAACCTGCCTAGACCAACATAGTGTAGTGGTTTTGACCATTTAAGTTATGGAATATAGTCCCTCTGCGTCTAGGGTTGCATTGCCGTTTTCCATAACTACAAATAAAAACGCAACATTTCTCAGATATACGATGGTTTTCAGACTTTATAATAATTTTACGTGGTCGTATCTTCTCTTTTTAGTCAGTAAACTTGGCAGGGTGGTCGTGGTCGTCATAATCCTTCAGCGGAAGTGGAAGTGACCTGCATTACTATTCATCGGCATTCTTCGCTAGTGGCTGCCTTCTTTATGCATACGTGCAAGCGGTCATCCACGGCTGCTCTGACTTGGTCCGTCCACCTCATTGGCAATTTACCACTTGGCTTGACCTAACCCTGCACCGCGACTCGTTCGATAGATGCACCGCCTCGCCGGGATACGTCGTGTCGTTGCTACCTGTGGCTGTGGCTTTTCCGTTCTTCAAATGTTTGAAGATGTGTGTTACGATCATGTCTGCATGCTGGTTGGGATGTGCCTAGACTAGACACTACAGACCGATAGACTAAACAGTTTAGTTCTCAAACGGCTCCTAAACCCTTCACTATCTGTCTATCCTCAATCAGTGCTAAAGTAGTGTCGCTCATCTAGTGTTGCCGTTTGATGGTATCCGCGAGTGGTTCAGACTTTTTGACTATTCCTTACCATAATTTTGGCTTGGCCCCATAGTTGATCAGTGTTCTCCATATTCATTTCTGCATACAGGTTTGGAGTCTATGGACAGCCATAGACTCCAATTCTGTTCGAGTGTTGCTATAAACTTTGAGTTATTCTCTATTTAGATTCTTTTATTTCTCAATCTTTCTGGCTGCTCTCAGTTTTAGCCGTACTTTGGAGATAAGAGTTTGGTGGTCTGACCCGCAATCAGCCGCAAGTAGAGTGAGAGCATTTATGACTGATATCCGCTATCGAGATCCAATTAGAATGAAGTCAATTTGGTTAAGATACTTGTCGTCAGGTATAAAGTCTTCTAGGGTGATTCTGGAACAGGCTGTTTGTCGGCCGCAAATTGCATCAGGCGTTCACCTCTTTTATCGCACTGACCTAGTCTCAATCTTAGTCGGTGGAAGTCAGCCCCAATCTTTAGCATTGAAGTGTGCTGCTAATTGGCCCTGTCTCAGCAAAATTAACTTCTGGGTCATTCTTGTGATGTTTAGAATGACCCGAAAGCACTGGTATTATGACAGGGTCAAGGAGTGATAGAAACAGACATGTACGTGATGATAAATTATAGAATAGAAGAAAAAAAAACAAATACTTAAGACAGGGATTATAAACACAAAACAACATCATGCAGGAAATAAAACACAAAAATAAATATTTACACAGACATTTATCTGTTAGAGACCTTGCTAATATAGACATCCTAGAAAGATTTCAAAGCAAAGCACTACGGACAATACTCTTTATCCCCTCAGTGCATTAGCAACAAGTATACATACTTAGACCTGAAAATAAACACAGTTCGGCAAGAAATAGCCCAGTACACTAAAAAGACAGACCAAGACAGGGTTGTTACCCATGCGAACGAACTGGCTAAGACCCTAAGTGGAGAGAAAGGTGTACAACATGCCCGTTTGAAACGACATGACATTTCGACTTTACTTAAAAGATCTAATAGCCAAAAAGAGTGTAAGCTGTAAAGAAATCTTACAACTAGGTTTGGCTCTCTTAGATGTGTAAAATCCAGATCTAGGATCAGCCAAAGAAATGACTTATTGTGAATACACAGATCGCCATGAAGCAGAATAAACAGGAAAAAAATAGACGCTCTGGCGCTCTCCAGTTCGGAATAAAAACTCTCCAGGTCAGCCTCCGTTGCAGTGCTGGCGTCGCTTTGAGCTTGATGCTCAGTACTCGATTGCTGACTGGTTATGTGTGTTTCTTATGAGTTTTGGAAGAAGGACGGCAACTCCATTTCGGGTCATGTTGTCATTGCCAGAAAAGTTGATGGCGTGTGTCTCGGTGGGTAAATGACCATTCCATTCCAATGAGTTTCACTAAGCCCGCAGATGTTCAGTTCACATCTGGTTATTTATTTTTCCAAGATCTTTAGCCCCGGGCTGTAGTGAGCCAAGTACATTTCAAGTAGCTATCCTCTGGATTTGCCGCATCTTAATTAAGATACAAGTAGTATTTTATTCCATGCGTTACCTGATCTCTCACAACGTCATGGCTGGTATCCAATTTTCCACCGTTGCCCCGGACGCAGTACGGTTGCTAAGCGGATTTGCATAGCCATCTTAAGATCTTTGATTGTGATTTCATGATAATTTTCTTGGGATAAGTAATAGTGCAGTGATTTTCTTTTGCCTTCTGCACCAGGTAAAAATTTAAGGAGTGATTTAGATTCTAAAGGTCACTGAAGCCTCTTCCAATTGGTTTCACAGCTGGGTGTATGGCTATGGTGTACTGCCATTGCTCGGTTGTCAGAGCCTCGTCTGTTATTCAGCAGCAACATGACGACGACTGGAAGGTTATTGCCGCAAGCTATTCGTACGAACCACCAGTGCGTGCAGGTGAAGTTGACAGTAGGGTAGGGTCAGATAATTGTGTTGTTACCGGACCGGTTACCTTACTCACGTCTTACTCACCCATGAGGTCGTATGCATGCATGATAATGCTATCTATCATATTCGGGATTATAAGGGGATTAATAAATACCCTGTATGAGTATTGCGGTACACCTGTATATGTCTGCTTCGGTGGATTTTAATTTCGGTGTATAAGTTAATTCATTTCGGTGACTAGTTATTTCATTTCGGTTAACGACCGTTTCATTTCGGTGACATCACATTTTTAAACACGTATATCTCATAAGTCTGTAAAGATATTTTGATGGTGTTAAATATGTGCATTTAGAGTATAAAGAAATACAATACACCACGGTTAGAATTTAAAAAAACTTGATAATAAAAAATTCAACCGAAATGAAAGAAAAAACACGACTTGTTGAAATTGACCCACTTAATCGATTAATTTGTTTGGTGGTTTGGTTCAAACTTATAAGAGCAACCAGTGTAGTTTTTAAAGGGCAAGCAGCTGCACGCCAAGCTTCTAGTGGCTTCTCCTCGTCAGGCACCGGAGATCACCCTGCAGTAGACACCGAATTTGGGCCAGCTAGGAGCATAATCATTTTTTTTTTCATTTTATTTCACAAGGGATAGCAACAGCTTCTGTTAAGAATATAATACAGGACAAAACAAACTTTGCGCTAAAACGCAAGTTCGCCCACCCGTGTAAGTCGCAGAGATCGCGAGTTTGATTCCCAGGGTACATTTATTCACGCTTTGGTTGGTGATAGGGCTTATTTCAATCCCGCCTGGCTAGCTACCACCATCTTCCCTAAGTCGGACGCCATAAGAACAATTTAAAAATTGTTGTGTTCCGGCAGTTAGAGGTAAGATAGCCAGTTTCGCAGTGGTGAGGATTCCGGGTGTAGTGCGCTTCCACCTTCGGTCTTATCGTCACTTAACATCAGGTGAGGTGAAGGCCAAGCGCTAACCCGTTGTGATAAAAAAAGTAAAAAAACCATCCAACTACCCATAAAAAAAAGGAAAAGAGAAATCACCACAACAGCAAGTTTGTGTGGAACAATAAATAAATAAAACATATGAGTTTATATTAATCAACTTCAAATACCAATTTTACTTTTTTCAGAAAATTGAGTTTTTATATCCTATATAGGTCAATGTAGGTTTTTTTAATTATAGGTGTTAGCAAAATAACTATTTACATCGTACCTACCTAAATTACACTCGTTCTTGCAGCAATATTAAAGCTGCCTTCAGAGCTTGTGTTGAGGACTCTAAGATATCAGTATTTGATTGAATCAGGCATTACTTGGCGGAAGTCCCAAACCATTGTGAAAAGAGAAATATATGTAGCTTACTCCCGCAAAAAAAAAAGTTTTTTGCGGGAGTAAGCTACATATATTTCTCTTTTAACAATCTAAGATATCACTTTACCACAATTTAGTTAGACATTCTCCACCATATAGTGATCATCATAAATCAAACACCGCTGTTACTGTCAACCTGCTGTACCTACGCCTTACGAAGCTGTTCAAGGAGCCGATGTAGCAGGTCCGGCGATCTAGTGGCTCGCGACGGCAGATGATGTCGTTGAGCGTGGCCAGCGCCGCCGTCCACGACTCCTCGACCGTCTCTCACTTACTCCACTAGTTTAACACTGTCTTCAGACCTTAGAATTCTATGCTTCAGAGCTTATGTTGAGGAAATTAGTACTCCACCTTCAGTAATCCATATAATAAAATAAAACAACGTGTCTACCTTTACAAAGCTGTTCGAGGAGCCGATGCAACGGGTCCGGTGGGTCGGGCGGCTCGCGGTAGAAGGTGATGTTGTTGAGCGTGGCCAATGCCGCCGTCGCCAGCTCCTCGCGCCGCTCCACGAAGCTGGATTGATCGTCTGCTTCTGATTCTTGAGCCTATTTAAGTTTAGAAGGAAATGTGAATCGTCTTGCCGTTACTGAGCATGTCGCGCTGAGATTATTACGTACCCCCTTACTAAAAAAGTTTGTATAGCAGATGTATAAATTACACAGTGGTGACTCTTTAAGTTTGACATAGAAAAGAAAGGGACACTGTGTAACACTGTGTAACTTATACATCTGCTATACAATCTTTATTAGTACACTTTGATCTTAGCCAAAAGGCCGTTAGTAAGGGGGTTTTAATATTTATATATTTTGTAAGTTGGAACTTGCACCAATAAATATAAAAACGCGAACGTCTTTAGCGTGGAGGGAAGGGAGACCCACTATTAAAATAATCGCACAAACACGACCTTGTTTGGTTCTTAACAAGGGGACAATATAGGAAATAACAAAACCTACTTTTTTTGTTTCATAAAGTGTTTAACGGTCGGTTGTCAACACTCAACAGTAACTCACAGTCTGTTCAGCGGCGAGCTGCAAGCAGGCCAGGAGGGATTGTATGGCACGCTCAGCGTGCGCGCGTGCCAGGCCGCGCCCGGCGCGCTCGCATAGACACAGGTTGGCTACTACTCGCACTGTCTGCATAAATTAGTTAACATTTTTCGTCAATTTGGTGCTGGTTAGCGAGCCAAATGATGCGCCTGAACACAGCATTAAGCTGTGGTCCCCTGGTCCCACGATCGACAATCGGCAACCGATTTCCATTCAGCACAAAATGAAGCAGATTACGTCATACATAAACCAGAAGACCGATAAAACGACGGTTGTGGGACTCATGGGCATGCCTTACTAAGCCTTACTTGGGATTTGGAGCAATAGCATCTTCCATTTATTTGATTCTCTTCAACTTTTAATGGTTATATTACTGTGCCACACACTACAATCGCGATTACTCCTGAATTTAGCGCTCCTGAAGAAAAGCTTCGTGAGAATGGTGTCCTTGAATTGCAACATACAATTGGGTTTGAAGGTATACGGAAATTACACAATCGAATGAAAGACGTTCAAGGTTGGTTTGCTAACAATGAATTCAATGTTTGTGACAATTCATTCTGTAAATAGTTCCAAATTTAGTTGTACCTACATGGTTGTCTGTAAATTAAAAGTCACCTTTATCAGCACATCTTCGTTGGAACCATCAGAACCGCCTAAATCAGTACCTGGAAATGAATACACGTCAAGAATAACTACTTAGTATCCAAAAGAGACAATTGGATGAACAGACAAACAGCTGGTGGGAAGCGGAAAGTCAATCATTAGGTAGGTACTTTAATTGGATAAATTAACCTTTACATGGGGTATTAGGTTCTTGTTACCATAAAGATTCCTTAATACAAAAAATAACATTCTCACCAATTAAATGCAAATCTGGATCGCTGTTGGGGTTGATTTCGTCACTCCTTTTCGTGTACAGTTCCAGTATAGTCAGCAAGACATCTACTCCACCTTCTTCATTGTATATCTGAAAACGTGGTACTCATTATTAGGGCTATAACCAAATTGTAGCTGGATCCGACATCCATGGAGTCTAAAATGGAGTGGAGGGGAGGGGATAAAGAGAAGACCCATTTTCCAAAAGCTTCAGAATAATAAAAAGATACCTGCTACAAAAAGTCGTTAATATTTGAAAGGAACATAGTCAATTTTAATGTTTCACGATTCATTTTCCAGATTTCCCTGTAGTTCACATCCGGTTATTTTTTTTTTGTGTAGGCATATGCAGCAGATATGTTATTCGATAGTGTTTCGATTTCTTGCTTACATTGATCCTGGCCTGCTCGTCAGCCGCGGCCATATTCCCCAGTGTATACGCCAGTCGCACCGCTAGCGGCGCTCTGGCCGCGCACGCAGCAAGCGCGCGCAATAACGCGTGCGAGCTCATTGAAGACACGCACAGCCACGCGCAACACGTCTCTTCTGCCGATAGCACGCTGCAATGGAAACAGAAGATGGACCTTTATTATGTAGCATGGCATGAGGCATGACATGACAGCGTCATTTTGAAATTAAGACGTTTTAAAACGAAGGTTACGAAAAACTTGACAGCCTACTAAGTGTTACTCAGCTGTGTGAAGGAAACCTTCCTTCTACATATAAAATCAAGAATCTGACACGACCAAATTGCCTAAGAGCTTTTAGGCCATTTAGTCTTGAAGTGGACATACCTTGGTCACCAAATCAAGGCTAAATCTTGGCACTGCTCTTGCGGTCAGCCAGACTATAGTCAAATGATTTCTTACCTTAGACAACGTGCTACATTAGTGAGCACATCTCTGTCAGTATGATGCGTCAGTGCAACGACCAGCTCGCTCAGAGCTCCACTGGCCACGAACGTACGCGCCTCTTTCTCGGCACTGGCGAGGTTCCGAAGGGCGCCAGTCAACTGGTACAACGCGTGCGTCGTCTGATCTGACACGGCGCGGGGATTTTCTGCCTTCTGCGTAGTAGGTAGGTATATTTTAAGAAAGTCTAGTCTGAAGATGTAAGATAAGAGGTTTATTAAATAAAGCCTTGCGTGAGCCCTTCCCTTACGCAACTGCTCCAAATTCGCTGACCATTTACAAGCTTTGGTCGTATAAAATGTGTGATGGTTTAATGAGTTTAAAAAATTACACATTTAAAACAACATAAATAGGTACTTACGGCATTGTTCACAATCTTGAGATGTAGCGCGGCCAGATGCAGGGCGCCCGCCTTGTGCGCGAGGGCGCACAGGCTGGGTTCCATCGCCAGGAATCGGAGCGCGCCCGCCCCGTACACACAACACTCGCCCTCCGCTAGCGGATCCGCACGTCCGCAGCCTTCCACCAACAAGTCTAGACATGATATAGTTCAATCAGCGACGTGTCGATTTAAGTCAAAATGTCGAGTTAAAGAGTCTTGGAGGTATGGTAGGTAAAGGTAACCAATAAATGAGTAATTGCTGGTAAAGTCAAAAGCGTAGCTACAGTCTACAGCAATTGCTCTCCTTCTGGAGACTTGTTTGCTCTTGCTACAGCAGTACCAGACTTACCAAGTAAGTTGGTGTTTTTGAAGAAATGATCATTTTTGTCATTTCTGGCTATTTTGAAGACAAGTTTACAAGCTGCCTCTAAATGCGTTCCTGTGACTCTCATCTGAAAAAAAAATCTTAGTGAACACTAATCTGCAGACACCTGTATAATTGTTATGTAGGTTTAGTTAAAACTGTTTAATGTAGGTACTTAATTAACAAAGATGAAATCGTACAAGGCAATGAAATGATCTCACCGTGAGCATAGCTCGAGCGATCGCAACAAGTACTCGTTCGTCATCCGCATCAATGTGGACGTATAGTGACCTTAGAACCAGTTCCCTTAAGCTGCTGGCTGGAGTGGACTTCTCTAGAAGGCCCTGCAGAGCTCCCAGCGCAAGTAAGGTCCTCTCAAGTGGCAGAGTGCGCTCTGATAATACCTCTGCCACTTCTAGAATGCTTGTGCTAGAAAAATGTGAAGTATGAAGGTTTTAATGTATTCCCAATGCTTTACTTCGTCGTTATCAAAAATATATTGGCATAGGTACTTAAGTAGTACCCAGATACTTTAGTAAGTAATGATTTTCGTACCTATCAAAATCCCTAAAAGAAGTGTTCGGTAACTGCACTGCCAAATGTTTGACTGCCAAATCTCCTGACAGATCGTTCTTGTATGCAGAATCGTATGACATCGATTTATTCAGCGCAAAACTTTTCTTTTTTAAGTTTGTATCGGGGCTGATAGCTGAAATCAAAAGAACTCATAAGTATACTTATAGGTATTTTTAAGATATCCATTTATCAAAAGCGGCAAAGTAAGTTCTCTTGACACAAAAAAGGCTATTAGATTTATAATTTGTTTCTATGCTATAATTTAGAGGTCATAAATAGAGATAAAATATTCAGGCAATGGAGTTCATAATAGAAAAAAGATATTACCTAAAATTTAATTTACTAATTAATAGGCAATGGATTTTTAATTAAAATTATGTAGGTATTCCTTACATTTACTGAGGTTACTGTCAAAGATGAGATCGCCGAGTGCAAAATCTCCGTCAGTTCTACAGAAAGGACGTGTCACCGATATTGCTTGTGCTAGATCCGATTCGGTTTTCATTTCTAAAACAATAAAAGATCGTTCAATTTCAATTCAGAATGTTAAAGTATCATTACTGGTACCTACTCTGTTGGAGAAAATTGTTATGACTGCACTTCCTCTGCATGAAAATGCTAACTTGAAGGTAGGTGTAAGGGTCTCATAAATTTTTTTTGCATATAACTACTGCATAATCAAAAAATGTAGCGTGCTGGCATGTTTTACCAACAACAGTCAGCGTAAAAGCACCATTCAACCATCCCGGGAATGCAAGCGCCCGCTTGGTTGACAGCTATGAAGGGAATACTTAAGCCGCGTTGACATGATCAAAGATACTTGGACAAAGTAGCTTTGATCAAAGTTTACTTGGATACCCGTTGACACGTTCAAAGACTGCTTTGACAGAAAGCTTTGAACGAAGTTTATTTTGATACCGGTTAACTATGCTTGAATCTGTTTGTTTATTTTTGCCACTCTTGAACATGGCTCGATGTCCATCGCCGTGAATACGGCTTAATTTGTGCACTTTGATTGAACGCCGACGTCAAAGAGCGCTTTGATTGCTCGTTTACAAGATCAAAGCGATCATCAAAATTACTTGGAAAAGCAGGCTTTGATGAAAATAAGTAGGGTCTATGTTTACTTTAATTAAAATTTTGATCCAAGTGCGCTTTGATTGCTTGTTTACATGATCAAAGTAGCATCCAAGAGTCATCAAAACTACTTGGTCCAAGTCCAAGTATACTTTGATCATGGCAACGCAGCTTTACCGTCGCTACCATGTCCTGTGGTGTTTCGCCGATGCAGCGGCTTGCTGCGCCCGCTCAAGTGCGGCAGCCTAGCGAAACCACCCCAGCCGTCTCCGGAGCGGTCCTGCACCAACTTCGGATTCTTCGTCTGACCACAAGGAACCAAAAATTTCATTACTTTCATATCCTGAAGACTTTTTGCAGAGGTATAGTTTTTAAACTTAAGAAAGCGAATAACAAAATCTGATTTGGCTCACAATTCCAAGTTTAAAGGGCCGGTTTCACGGGTTACGCATAATTCCAGGTATTCCAGAGGAAATTATCTGACATATGTGTGTTAGATAATTTCAGTTAAACACATTTATTAAATTCAGTTCCTTTTTACCAGACTGCAAGGAAAGGGTTTGTTTTTCGCGCGTATCTTATATGTATAGAATTTAATGATAAGTCAAATCATTCATAATGTCACTTTATACATCCGACTGCATGTTATTATGTTGCCTTTAATATACTTGTCTTTTGATGTAGGCGGATTTTTAATTAAGTATTTTGTTTTTTTTTAAACAATTTGGAGGATCTATATCCGGAACCCATAAAACTAAACCCTTAATATTTTTAACCGACTTCAAAAAAAGGAGGAGGTTCTCAGTTCGGATGATTTTTTTTTTATGTTTGTTACCTCATAACTTTGTCAATTATAAACCGATTTTTACAAAGCTCATTTATAGCAATCAATATTGAACCCACTGCGGAAACGGAAATCTAAAACCCGACCCGTTTGAAGAAACTTCTCTGAAGATATTTCTCTTTTAATATTTTTCTATTTTAAGCTTTTTAATTTTAAAACACATTCTCACAGTAGTCTTCTTCTTGGTATTATTCTGAGGTTCCATATGAAGGATGCTGTTGAGGTTCTCCTCGTCGAGGCTGGCCATGCGCGCGCCCAGCATGGCCGTCGTCATCTCTTCGGTGCTTTCAGAGAGGTTCAGGTGCTTCAGGCTAAGGAAGGTAAACATTTTTTCTCACTTATACACGTTTCATTTAAAAAAAGCATGCAAGAGGTTCCACATTTACGTGGCGGTCTGTCTAGTGAACAGTGCGGAAATTTCAATACTTAGGTACTTCCCGCACACTTCCTACTTCCCGCACTGGTCATTTCAAATGGCTACACGAACCAATTTAAAAATTTCATTTTACTAAGTAATGTTTCTCGTATTTATTGAGAAGAGCACTATACAAGCTTGTACAGGAAACTATTTACATTATATTGCATGTCTATGCTATAACTTCCCTGTTCTCGGCTGTAATGTACTATTATTAAATGCAAGTGGTGGCGAGATATGACTGATATCTTTAATGCTCACAAATCACAGTAATAAACATTTCTATATAGGAAAAAAATGAGTTTATTTAAATTCTAACTCGAAAGCGCTGGGCGGCCTAGGGTCCGTCTTGCGCGCGCGCTCTGTGAACAGCGTGCGCTGCGGCTCGCGCGGCGTAAACGGCCGGCGCGTGCGCAGCGGTCGCAACGAGCCGCCCGACGCGCTGCCGCTGCTGTTGCTCATTTCTGGGGACAACACGTTGACAAGTCAAACCACGTTTCTTTGTTCTGTGAGTCAAACAATGATCATGCCAATAGATAGGAAAATAAGAAAATAGTAATAAAACTAGATATTTATACGAAATGATGTCCAATATTACCACCCTGGATGTTCCTAAGCCAAGTGAATGATTACACTTACTTATTTTTAATAAGCTTTTAAACGCAAATTTAACTTTATGTACTGCATGTAGGGTAAACAAATATCAATACAAATCGTCAATTCAACGGTAATAAGTTAGACTTACCTACTTATTATCTAAAACTTTCGTCTAAGAATTATTAAGTAATTTTATTGGTCAACATTTAAATAGCTTCATGTTTCTAAACTTTCTTAACTTAATAACGGGCTTTAACATTGCCTAATTAGAGGAAATCACGTTACTAAGGTGGAGTGTGTGTTGCGACGTTTCACCCTGGCAACCATGTTGACCCGCCATCCAGTACCTTAAGTTCAACCACCTTGAGAAATATCCGACCAACGAACCCTCATTTACATGACCTGACCCACGAAGAGTTCAGATTTATGTATTAATATTCAAACAGAAAAGTAACTACTAGTTTACTAAATCAATATCATGTTAGTTTACCGATGAAATAATTTTACCAAAACTTTAGTCATCAGATTTTGGATGAAGTTTCTTGAAAACATTGTCACCTATGCTGTCCAATAAAATCCTGTGATATCAAACTATCCAACAATTTTCCATAAATAAAGTAGTATTATTACCCAGTATTATATATTTTTTACATTTTTCATCAAAAGTCGAAAACTATGCGGCCTAAAAAAATGTTTGAGAATGTGCAATCAGCACTCTTTCATATACCCCATATGCCCTAGTAGCCTCAGTTCAAATTTTTAAGTACCCCTTTCTGTCACTGTTGCAAAAAAAATATAAATATTTTTATTTTTATCTTATTTGCAAAATAGTTGGGTAAACGTCATCTAAAACTATTCGAAATTTCAAATTGATAGCATTAGTAGTTCTCGAGATATCCAGCTGTGATAGACAGACACACTGAGTCGCACCATAAGGGTTCCTTTTTACCATTTTGGTACGCAACCCTAAAAATAGCACAATTCTTTTAAAATAAAATAAAATTCAGCTCGTGTCATGACTTAAGCCGGTCAGGTTCTATCCGGCTAATAAACTAGGTAGGTAGCTAGTTATTATTCCGAAAAGTAGAATAAAGGCAATGCCCCAATTTAGTCTTATTTCGTAGCCGGCTACGAAATGGGATCGTCTTACTCCCAGTAAGAAGCCAGCTTCGAATTGGCATTTTTATTTCCCGTATCAAAGCCGACTACGAAATCTGGCTACGAAATGGTTCGAAAGGTAAATTAATGGTAATGTTAAGAAAAGCTGAAAACTTTTTGTAGTATAGAGTAATGTGTAACGCGAGCGCGAGCATTACATTCAACCTGGCACCATGTAGGCACCAGAAGATTTTTGTTTACCCTGTGATGTAGATATCAGTTTATACTCTATATGTAACCTTTTAACCTTTTGCAGACCAAAATACTTACATTCTTTGAGAACATCTTTATTTTACAATTTGAGATTTTAGCATTCAAATTCTATTGTTATACAATACTAAATAATATACTAGAAAAGTTAAGTGACTCGGTAGCTCAGTGGTAAGAGCATTGGACCGGATTTCTAAAGGTCGCGGGTTCGATTCACGTCCGATAATATGATCTGGTGTGAGTCGAATTTTTTCTAGTATATTATTTAACATATTTATTATTGATCGACAAGAAGAAGCAACTTTGAACTTGTTTGAACTTATTATTTCAGCAAAAACGACGACTATTTCAAGTCACATTTTGTGACAAGAAAATCGAGAAATACTGTTAACTTATCGCGTGACCGAGGGCAATTTCGTTTTATTGGATGTAGGTATATGGCGAATGTGGTGCGGGCTGAATCGCGTCAATTGACGGTACACGATAAGGTTTTTTGCTAAATATAGGCGTTACATCAACCACACCACCAGCCTACCATAAAATAAAGAATATCTTAAATCCGCTAAACATTACGTTCAATATGTTCGTATTAACAGTAAGTTCGATAATAGAGACAAAAGAAAGTTTGTCACAAAAGGTACTTTTGCTTGAATTTAATGTGGTGATCATTTAGTAAAAAAATAAAGGTAGATACTTAAATCGTATGTCTCGCGCCGCGACGACGATCGATCGAAAGAAAGTCTAACTGACACTATGAACGAAAAATACTGACAATCTGCTATTATCTCGTGCATTTAGTGACCCAAATATGTTTAAGTTAGTAATTCCTATGACGTTCGTTACCTCCATACAAAGCTGCGCGTGCTTCGCTAATGATCTCGGCCGAAGTCTTGCGGCGCGGTGGCGCGTAAAATGGTGCGCCCGCGCCGCGACGGGCGCCCCTGTCGCTCATTACAACGTCTGCCAAAGAAATCGCATATTTTAGTTGGCTACTTACTTACTATACTTTGCTACTTGACTTAAAACTACAAAACAAATGCAAAGGACTTTATCATAGAAGGATTTGACAATAAAACTCATAGCTGAAGCAGATGGAAATGTAAAAATATTATACGAGACGAGACTATTTACGTATCGTAAACAATAAGTTAAGTAGGTAGTATAAATAAAAAAAAGAAATAGAAAATATACTTAATGAAGACACGGACATGACAAGTAAATAGTGATGAGGTTGAAATACAGTACATTTTTGACATATCAAACGTAGTGATTACTTCCTCTAGTCTAGAGGCATATCTAACGAAACGAGATACTAAGTTTCTATTAATATTGTGGCACCATGGATGGACTAGGGAAGTCTATGATTGCCACTTTATAGAGAGTTATACATTCGATAATAAGTATGCACTATAACTTGATGGCAGCTACTATAGAGCTAAGTATAGGTACGTAAGAGTGAGGAAAAAACAACCCTGTCTGAGCTGAAACTGGTTAGTGATGAAGACCGCTGAATGTCTATCGAGCTGAATATTACCCACTTCTTTACTGACTTAATAAAAAATATTATAAATCACAAGGTGAGGTATCTCAAAGTAAAAGCAGTCAGCCACTTTTTATGTCTTTATTTGTGAAGGTTGTTTGAACATTTATTACATCACATACATAAAGTGACTTGATCACGCATAAAAAGGCGACATTGAATTTAATATAATTGGCTTAAAATTATGGGACGTATATTGAAGTTATTTTCGTAGAAGTATCGGAGAAAAACTATACTTAAATATTGTATTTTATTAACTTTTACTATGGGACCAACTTTGAAATCGCAAAAAAAATCAGCTGTTTCATACAAAAATTAAAATCGAGTTTCAGATAAAAAGAATTCAGAGTTGGTCCCATAGTAAAGTTGTTTAGTTTGATGGTCCCTATATACCATATTCGGCATTAGGGGTACTTTTGTAACATGTTGTATAATACGTTTTAGAATAATGGACATAACTTTAAATACCTAAGGCACCAGCCTAATAGTAGTGAAAAATCTAGTTAATTTAACCTACCTGTTTGTACCGGAAAAGTAGGTTGTAACAATTTAATAAATTGTCTCTCCAATACTTGCTTAATTGGATTGTTCCAGAAACCGTATGGAGGCACGAAACTATACAATGATCGTGGTGTCTGTTATTATGCTAGGTTACCACGAAACAATACTACCTATGCTTAAATAAGAAATAGGTATTTCTTGCTTATTTTTCTTTAGAAGTTTAGATGAATCACATTTTGGTCGGTTTTTTCCACGAAAGTATCGTCATGTACAAATCCCTTGAATTTACTTTAATTTTTTTTTAAGATACAGACATAAAAATAATAATCTCTTTATCACAAAAGTCCCTCTTTGTGATCACCAAATATAATGCAATTTTAAATCAAACAAGTTACTTATAAGCCTAACTAATAATGACATGTGTTCAAAAAGTGAGCAATCACATATAACTAAGGATTTTTTCTAATCGTATATAAAAAGATTGAGAATCGGATCAAAATAAATAAAAAAAGGAACAGTGATTGATCGCATCTTTCGAAAACTTGATTTATTTTAAGTATTTATAGCACATGGACACGCAATCTGTAATTAGTTTCTACTCGTATTTCTGATTCTTGTTTAGTAAAAAAAATGTGAGGTCCTTTTCCAGATTAGTCCCAAATTTTAATTGATCTTTGTGATCTAGCAATAACTTACATTACCTACAATAAAAAAATACACAGTTCTTTTCAATTTAGTTTCTTTTTTAATATAAAATTAAAATTTCTTAGACACAAGAAAGGTTATAAAGTTGACGGGAGAATATTATTTAAAAAAAACTAACTTAGATTTTAATAACTTAAAACGGAAGAGGTAGGTAAAATCTTCAAAATATTTTTCTGCTAAGAATAAGCTCCTTTTCGACAATGGAATTCGACAAAAACTCTCCTTACGTTTATTTTTCCGATACTTTTTATGGCAATCAAGTTCTTTGAAAAATTTGGTCATGGTTAACACAAAAATAAAGCGTAATTCTTACCGTATCAAATACAAACTTCACAAACATATTTAAAAAAACTGTGTTTATTTTTATTCAATGTATTCAAATTAAATACACCATTGTTTTCAAAAACCCACAAAACAAAATGTTATATCATTAGAAAAAAATAAAGTTCGTTTTACGACTTTCTGATTAGAACGCCGAGCGTAGCGAGTGCGAGCGACACGCTACGAAAATTACGAGAAACTGCGTCGTAGCCACGAGCGTCTCGTAGCCAGCTCGTAGCATACTACTGAAATACTACGGAATCGCGGCAAACAAAACATTTCGAATGCAATCAATTGCTATACATAATGAAGTGCTTTTAAATATTTATGATAAATTTCAGATTTTTGTTTTGCATTTACAATGTTATCGATATTATGATGTTAAATTAAAATGCGAATATTTGTTTAAATTAATGTGTGTGTGTGTGTGTGTGTGTGTTTGTTACCTCTTCACGTCTAAACGGATGGACGAATTTGGTTGAAATTTCGCACACAGATAGTTTATAAGGACATAGGATACTTTTTATCCTGGTCAAGTCAATGGTTCCCAGGGTCAACGCGGACGAAGTCTCGAGCAACCGCTAGTTCACACGCTAATAGTTAACAAATAACACGCTATATTTACTTTATTTGATTTGTAAAAAGAGCTTTGCAAATTATGCTTCTAACCTGACTTTGCCTTGGCTGAATAATTGAAATGGTGTTAAATTAAAAAGATAACGGTTTATCAAGGCCTTGAATGGGTTTATCTTTTAATAATGCTGAAACTACTGTGCAAAATACAAGTGGCATATATATATGTCAATGTGGCGACGACTAAATCTTTGTTTGCCATTGATGTGTATTTTTCAAATTATCAAAAATGTGTTAAGACGGCTTCTCTTTCCATAGGTTTAATTAAGTAGTTAGAAAAAATCTCTTTCTTCGTAACTTAAAACAAAGGCTTTGTTATTCGATTAGGTAGGTACGCCGAAACGAAATAGTTCTTTCTTCGCGTGCGAAGTATGCGTAGGTAGACGCATTATTAATAATAACAAACTACATCTACAAGCAGAACATTTTAAGTCTTATTTTTCTTCCATTTTGCTTGCTGATTATTTAATTATTATAATAATAAACCCTGTATTTTTTAATTGAATTTAATGCTACTATCGGTGACATTGCCTTTAAGAGATTGAAATAATACCGATTTAATATCTTTATATAACCTTTCTATTATTTTCCCAACCATTAAGAAAAATAATTTTCACAGTTCATTTTACTTAAGCTATAAAGCTTTTTCGAAAATAAAATATTTTGTTTTATGTTTAATCACGTTTCAAAATGTTATTTTCTGAAACCGAACAATATTTAACTTTAACTATATCGATCGTAGATATGTGATGAATTATGTGTAAAAATCAGCTGTTTCATACAAAAAATAATTAGGAAAATATCAAATTGTATGAAACAGCTGATTTTTTTTTCGCGATTTCAGAGTTGGTCCCATAGTAAAAGTTGATCAGTCTGATGGTCCCTATCTACAATATTCGGCATTAGGGGTATTTTTGTAACATGTTGTATATGGTAATAAAAACGACGTACGTGAACTTGCTCAAAGTTATATTCTATTTAGGCGCACATCTGTACGATGCCTTGTAATAATTATTAAAGTAGGTAGATCATTAATATTGTGAATTCTTATTATTGTGTCTTAGTTCCGTAATCGATTCTTGCCGTGTATACGTTGCGAGTTGCCAGGCAACGTTGCCGCGTTCGTAGAAATTTTTTTATCGCGAGATTACACGATGTTTATATATTTATCTACCTAGTTTATGTTTGTGTTTATAACCGGAGGAGTGCGATGGAGTGGGATAGTGCATTCGCACTGCGATTGTCCAACCTTCGAAAGGGTCGGTCATGGGATGGGAGACCAAAAATTTATTACCTCCAGCTCCTCCGTGCTTCGGAAGGCACGTTCTTGGTCCCGCATTTGCAGTTGTTACCTAACAAGTCCTAATTACATTGGGCCAGCGTGGTGGGTTATAAGAATAGACTTATTTATACACAAAATATCGTGTAAGTGATAAAAAGTACCACAAAGCTTCCACGGAGTGCACTACAGAGAGATAATTCGCAATTTCGTCTTTATCTAAGCACTATGTTTTTTTTTCCAATGGCGGCGCTAGTGTGCAGACTACGCGCAATTAACGCTCAAATCTATTTCGTTTCGATACTAAAATTAATCATTGTTTCAAGTGGTTCACGCATCGTCGTCGGACTTATATTAGTTCAGTGTAGGTTTTGTGGTTCTTTTGCTACTCTGAAAATGATATGTTTTGAAATTAGAGCATGGAAGCAAAATATTTGCAATAATACCGGTTTTCCCCGGTTCCAAACAACCAGAAGAACCTTTACTGCAATAAAAACTCTTCGGCCTTAACCACACCACTCGGACGCACAACAAAAACATAAAGTTTATATAAATCTACCTAGTTCAAACGCGTATCAGGACACTTGCGCAAAAGACACTTGCTCGAATCCCCTTGCGCGAATGGACACTTGCGCGAATGATGGACACTTGCGCGAACGGACACTTGCCCGAACGGACACTTGCGCGAACGGACACTTGCGCGAACGGATACTTGCGCGGACAGACACTTGCGCGAACGGACACTTGCGCGAACAGACACTTGCGCGAACGGACACTTGCGCGGACAGACACTTGCGCGAACGGACACTTGCGCGGACAGACACTTGTGCGAACGGACACTTGCGCGGACAGACACTTGCGCGAATGGACATTTAGAGGACTTAAAGGGATCACTCAAGAATGCCTTGTTTCGATCAGCCTCTATAGGTACCTATCTCATGATGAGGTGACCTTATACCAATTCCCTCCCTGTAGCTATGTATGTATCTATGTGTAGCTATCTATGTGTGTAGGTATTGCCGACTACTTACCAATCTACACTATTCCGTACGTAAAGTCGGTAAGATCAGGTTGGCATATTTAATTTTTGACTAGGTATAAAACTAAGTTTGGCAACGTAAACAATTTTAAGTTTATAAGCCTGTAAATGCTAAATTTAATCCTAACCTCAAATGCCGCTAAATATGACATAAAAAGCTAATCATCATTTCCAAATCCTGCCTACTTGATTAGTGACCATTCGCGGATTTGTATCATAATAATACTCTTTGTAGTACCACAGAATACATAATAGAACAAGTAGTATCATATCAATTAAAACACAAACGAATCTACAATATGTACAGCTGTGGCCCTACCATGAGATGATGCAAACTGTTTACGTTACCGTAAACCCGTAAACTAGCGTTTTCTCTCTTTCACTCGCATTGACTGTATGGTAGGGCCACTGAACTCAGCTGAAGTTGCGGTACAAAACGACGCATTTAAATCTGTAAAATTCTCTTTTCCATACATTCTCGTGAAGTTGCAGCGCATCACTGTCTATTGTCAATTTAATCGATGTACTTTTTTGTGCTTATAATCGCATTGTACTTACACCAGCGTACTAAAATCTGTGGAAGTGTAATTTCAAACAAATATTGCTTAAAAACGGCACCACAGGACTAAAAAATTACAACTCGCACAGCATTTAGTCGGGCCGTCGGGCCAGCCGAGTACCTCCCTCCTTTTGAAGTCGGTAAAAAAGGGGCCAGCCACGACGCGGCCAGTGATGGACGTTAGCGTTCTTTACAATAATTGCAGTTTGTTTTATAAAGAAAAGAGAGAATTTATTAGAAATTACGTCCTGTCTGGTCAAATGGTGTAAAACGTCTTTTAGCGTAACTTTTTTTGCGGTGCAAAGAAGGCAGTAAAAAGATGCAAATAAAATAACTTACCATATTTTTTCGTTTAATCTTACGAGTAAATACAAATTATTGTGGCTATTATGTAACCAGTGTTTAGTTGCTTTGTGCTGTATAATTAAATGCCAGCATTTTTAGCTCCAGGAGCATCCTTAAATAAAAGTCTGATTATACCACTAACTATTTACATAACAGTTAATTAATAATAATACTTTAGACAAAAGAGAGACATTTCAGTAATTGAAACATTTCTCGGAAGCTTCGGAAAGTTGCCCGGGCGTGATATAAAAAGTATGGTGTATATAACACAAAATAGAGAGACCTATAAAACATAAAACGCGGATGCACGTGCTACGGCCAAGCATGATACTTGTTTAAAGGAACCTTGTTTATAGGAACTTGCCCCACACCTCATATGACTCTTTTCACCAGACTTTTGCTTTTTCCTGCCAGAACTACGTCAATGGTCAAGTCTATTCCAGTCACCAAGAACTTTAAATTCATATTGCCAGTAATAACTTTTTTTCAATGACATTGATATTCATTGTTGTATCATTATAAGGTTGTATCTCTATATATTAGGGCCTGTCTCAAAATACTTTTTAATTGTGCAACAGGCCCATAGTATAATAAATATCCTTGGGTTTACATTACATCATAGTAATAATATTTAGAATAAAGTCTTTGCCTCGTACCTAAATAAATAAAATATAGTCTTATTAAGTGACATGGTATAAGGTGACTAAGTTCATGAGGGAAGATCACAGACTACGGTTTCACATTTCTGAACGTCCATTGACTGTCAATGTCATACTGACTAATAAGACAGTGACATGACAACAGTAACGTCGGGGTTTTTGGCGCCATTTTGTCGAGTTCGGTTTGGTGTCTATTTTAATTATTTTCAAATTGATTCATAGTGGATATTGTGTCTTAAAATTGGTGCAGTTATATGGTACAAGTGTCTACGCAACTAAACAATATGTGGGATAATTGAAATAGGCGCGATCTTGGTTGTGTGAAGCTGAGACTTTTATTGAAGTGGTGGCTTCCTCGGCAGAACTAACCGAGTAAACTGTCTTGATTATTCTTGGTGCCAAATGCTCCAAGCAGCATTGGAATGCGATGCACCCGAATTCTAATGAAAAATTAAACAATATCTACCATTGAACTATTTAACACTTGACACTGGCAAAAATTACTTCCAAGAGGAAAGTAGATTGCTATAACAAAAAAAGAAGAAGAAGAACAGTAACGTCAGTCGTGCGTGACAAGACAGTGACAGAAAATTTTAATTACCTACTAGGGGTGGGCCGCGACGCTTTTTCGATCAACGAAACGAGACTATTTATCATTTACCGTAAACTGGTTTAAAAAACTGTTTTTTTTTCGACTAGTTTAGAACTGTGAACTGAAGGTGAAACTGTGATAGAAAAGTAGTTTAGTTGTCGTAGTTCATTAAACTGATGATTATCATTAAAAATTACTTTCAGAATAAACTGTTTAGACAATGTTGTTGTTTGCTAATCGACGCGACGACGATTCAGTAAATTTGTGGGCCTACTCATAGGACACAAATATTAACACTTTTTCCACCAAATTGTCCAGTCCACATTCAGTCCAATTAATTAATTAAAAGAAATGAAAAAGTAGGATGAATATTGCATACTTTCACCTTGACTATAATAATTGCATAGGTAAACAAAGTTCAAACATTTATTTGTCCCAGAAAATTAATAATTTTAAAGTTTATTTTAATAAAACAATGCCCACACCACAGTGTCGTCAGTCGTCGTTTTATCGTCGGCGTATTGGTCGCCTCGCCGCCCGTTGCGCTGCGTCGTCGAGCCGTTCATACAATGCGCTGGCAACTTACGTTCACGCATAAACTAGTTTATCAGTAGACCATAAACTTGTTGAACAGTTGATGCCTAATAAACAGTCTAAAAAAACTGTTCGTTCATTCAACGCCCACGTCTATTACCTACACCTACATGACAGAAGAACAAGAAAGAGAAAGGGGAAAGTAATTTTTGCTGTACTTGCACTAAGCTGCTAGGATATTAATTATTTTATATTTTTACAAATAAAATATGGAAACATTTATTTTTCTATATAAAAAGTGTAGACTATGTCTCGAACAAACCAGTGAAATAAGCATTTTTGGAAGCGAGTCCACAGATTTAGCTGAAAGTATTTTTTTATGCACTGGACTCAGAGTATGTAGTTGATAATTTTTATCGTTATAACTATTAATGTATCTAGTTTAAATTAATTTCCTACGTGTTTCAGATACAACCTAAAGATGGTCTTCCTCAAAAAATTTGCAATAAATGTTTAGAAGTTATTCAGAATGCAAAACAGCTAAGAGATCAAGCTTCAAGAAATAACACTCATTTGAGGTCACTTTTTGTTGTTGATGGAGTAGATGCAAACGAGACCGTAAGTATTATTTTATAAGTTTAACATCTTGTTTATATAAATATTTGAAAAATGTTTTGCCTCACAAAAAAGTATTTCTCAAGATGAGTTTCATAAATTATTTTAACCAAAGGATTTTTTAAATTGATGATTATTTAAGGTATTACAGCAATTTTATTTAGCTTCTGCTCATGTTTTGTATAGTTTGTACTTAATTGATAGAATAAGAAACATACATACAACCTGTGCAGATAAAGAATGTGATTGAAAATGGTGGCTCACCGCTCTTACCACAACAATTGTGAGTGAGAGAGTGATAGGTGTGGCATTGGCAAACGAGGATTTAATATGAACAATGCCATTTCTAATCCTATTCTTTATCAGCGGAAATTGTTTTGTTACTAAAAATAGATGAGTGGTGCTTTAAAATATAGTCTTGTTACTAAATTATATTACAGCTAACCCAATGCAGTGAACAAGATACCAACGAAACAACCAATAATGAGAATA
Organism: Catoptria pinella; assembly: GCA_963556745.1. Classification (NCBI taxonomy): domain Eukaryota; kingdom Metazoa; phylum Arthropoda; class Insecta; order Lepidoptera; family Crambidae; genus Catoptria; species Catoptria pinella. The sequence continues at coordinate 7,147,836 of OY750779.1, forward strand.
AAAATGAAATTATAATGGTAAAATCATTTTACTGTAACATTTGTCCAATTCCAAGTAAAGTAGTCATGCACTGTGTTATGGAAATAAGAATATCACTAGTGAAACTTATAATTTTTAAGGAGTAATAAGCATAAAAAATATATTAAGCATGGGTCTTACATTAATAATAAAACAGTATTTTCATTATGGTTGGCGAAAACTTGGTCTTATGTCAAACCCATATTTATTTACTTTCTGTACCTATTAGAAATAGGTTTTCTATGATCATCAACTAAAATAGGTACCATAATGTATTGGCTTATAATGCTTAATATAGAGCTATACCCAGCAGTGGGTGTTGTGCAGCTGATATGATAATACTGCATAATATTGTTTTAGGTCAGTTTCATAGGTTTCGGAACTTCCAGATAAGTTACAGATACCTAATATCACTAGTTCGACAGACAATTGCATAGAAATTCTGTTCCATTTTTTTTTTATTTAGAATATAGGTGCTATTTGTAACCTGTGAAACAGTCTTATGTGAGCAAAATAACTTTCAGGGCCCATCAAGAAACATATTGGTTAGAAAAGACTTGTTCAAATTTGAACCATCATCTACAGAGGTAAATTTTAATTTATATAATATAGGTACCTCTTATGGTACTTTTACCTACATACAGATTTGACTTTTGACACGACATGGATTGTATCCTTCTAACACATTGGAACATCTAACATACATAAGGCACTAGAAACAGGTAGAAATAAGTAAATATGCCTTTACATGTTGGAATTCTTATTATTTTTTATCATTTATTATTTGGAAATTGGAAACTTGGAAATTAAATAAATAAATATTTGACAACATCACATACATTGCTCCGATTCCAAAGTAAGTAGCTAAAGCACTTTTGTTATGGAAATCAGAGACAACGGTGGTATCACAAACTCCCAGACCTGAGCCAATATAGAAAAGTTCGTTTTCTAAATTGACCCAACTGGGGATCGAACCCGGGACCGAACCCGGGACCTCAGAGATGGCGACACCTTGAAACCCGGTGTACAAAGCCACTCGACCACGGAGGTCGTCACGGAGGTTGTTTTGTTGCCTTCCATTAGAGAGGTTCAAAATACGGAGGTTGTTTTGTTGCCTTCCATTAGAGAGGTTCAAAATAATATATATCGTAAGTATTTGTTCTTATAAGTAGGTACTTGTTTCAGTTTGTTATCATAACACAAAGCATAACGCACATAACACAACATAATGCACTAATTTTCACAGTGTAATGTCTTATGGGCTACTATTGTGGGGCTCGGCTGCCAACATTCAAAATATTTTTATACTTCAAAAAAGAGCTGTTCGTGCCATATATAATCTTCGTCGAAGAGATTCCCTGAGAGAATTGTTTAAAGAAATAAATATACTAACTTTGGCTGGCCAATACATATATGAAAATTTACTATGTGTAAGGAAACACTATGATTCATTTGCTAAGAACAGCGATAATCACCATATTAATACAAGGAATAAAGATAAACTTGCCGTTCCAAGATTTAGGCTTGCAAAAACTAGAGGTTCATTTATGGGGAAACGCATAACCTTGTTTAATAAAGTTCCACAACAAGTGATTGATCTACCTTTGCATGAATTTAAAAATCATGTCAAAAAGACGCTCATGGGTAAAGGTTATTATAAAGTAGACGATTATTTGAAAGACCGGAATGCGTGGAAATGATGTAACACAATAACTCGCTAGTAAGTACTTTATTGTTAATAACCTGTTGTATTTTTTTGTATTTGGTAACGATATATTTAAGTTTGTAAATATCGTTACTTATTTCTGTTAAAGCTGATAAGTTTCTTGCGCCTGTTCTTCTTGTCAGTTAAAAAAGTCTGGAACAGGTGGTAGAAAAATATAGACGATTCAAAAGTGCTTAATTACTAAGTTTATTTGAATAAAGCAATTTTTTACTTTACTTTACTTTACTTTAATGTGAACACACTGGAAGAAAAATAAAATGTGTATTACCCCGCCATTTTTGATAGTACCATTGTGACTGCTCTCTACAACAAAGAAAATTGACCATATTATCGAATAGAACAAAAATAATAATCAGATTTTAAGCTTACCTTTACAAAACATAAATTGGAACATTTATCGTCCCAATTTTTCTCGGTATAAGGTATTAAATTGTGCTGACAATACGAACACAACGGAGTTTTTGACATTTGACAACAAACCTCTATACCAAATAATTAGAGATAACATTGCATAGTTAATTACTCAAAGTGTCATAGTGTTTCCTATGTTTAATTTTTTACGAGTATTTAACATCGGGCTTCAATTAAAAAGTACAACTTTTCGCGGCCAGACTAATATTGAAGACATAACATGCACAGTTTGAAGGAATTGGTTCTATGAATTATCTATGAACATTCTTATTTATTTATTATTTTATCTATTTATTAGGATAACAATAAGTACACTAATACAAACCATTATTATTATTATAATTAGTACACGAGATATATAACATCATGCATTGAAACAATTGTACCTACCTAACAATTTTAAACATTTAAGATTCAAGATATTCAATTATATAGTTTAATAATAATTATACATATAAATAATTAATAATAGTTATTTTATAAACAACAACATAACTCAAGATTTTATTGTAGACATTAGTAAATTCCGTATAATATATTTTATTAACAGACATCAAAAGAACTCCGTTAAGTCAATGTTCCACATAATTAATGGTAATAAATAACAATAATAATCTACAAATGCAGAAGTTGCCATTCTGCCATTTTATTCCACTATTATGCAATTTTTGCAATAGAAAACTGGTCGAAGCATTTGCCTCGCCCACACGCGCGTTATGCCCACAAGGAGCTACTGCGTTTATGTATTCTGTGCCACTGCCTAAAAGTATGACAATGCGCGGACGCATATAGCACCACACATGACCGCGACAGTGCTATGGGCGAAAACGAAATAGCGATATAGTATCTGAGTGGCATGCGCAAAGCTAGTCTAATAGTGCAAGCAATTTTGGTCTAAAAGGTGGCACAGCGCCGAACGCTCTTCGCGGCGGCCGGCTGTACAATAAATTGATCCTTTCATTTTTACGCGATTTATTTTTCTGTGTTATAGACATATCCTTCAAAAAACTCAGTAGATAAAGAAACACAAGAAGAACTTTTGAATGATGTGCATTCTTGTAAAAGAATTCGATTAGACGATGACACTGTTCTTTATGAATGCCCGGTAAGTTCTTAGACTTATAATTGGACGCCAATAAGTAATAATGTTACTACCAACAAAATTGGAAAAATATTTAGATTTCTATACAGCCCCCCTAGACAAAATACATATATTTGCAAATCTTCGTTATCGCTTCACTTTTGAAAGATGAATGGGATTGACACAAGTTTTCGTTAACCATCTATTTTTAAAACGTCAAACGTGAAGTGTAAGAACTCGTGCTCAGCAATCGACTGAAGCCGGACCGAAGCTAGACCGAAGATCCTAGAAATTGACCACACCATGGCCATGCTGCAGATAGCATTATTGTTCATTTCATCTATAGGAGAGGAGCCAATCGAGCTTTGAGTCTAGCTCCGGTCGTGCCGAAGTAAGACCAAGCTCGTCCTTAGCTCAACTATATCAAGAATGCAATCGAAGGAAAAACATTTGAAGCGCGAGACAGCGACGCGCGATCGCGACGGCGACGACAGAGATAGCACTCGGCACCTTCCACCGGTGAAAAAGCTTGTCGCTTCACCGATACGTCGACGTCAAGTGACAAGCGGCACTGTCGCGGTCGCCTGTCTCTGTCGCGTACCTACAATTGTACCTTAAATAGGAAACTTAAATTTCAGATGTCTATAAACCGACACAAACAAGCAAGAGATGTGATCAATGCTTGTTTAAAGAATTGTAATATTAAGCAAGACAATAATTCACCCTACAACACTAAAACAACAGATCCAGAGGATTCATTCATTAAAATTTCTGCAGTTGATGAAGAATTGATTTTCGCTCCACAATCAATTTCAAATGATACTTTTGAGTTAAAAGACCCACTTGGGTCAGATACTTCAATTGATGGCATGGTTAACGAACAAGTGATTTATAGTGAAGAATCTATATATCTAGTTATTGAACAAAATGTACCTGAACAAGAAACAATAATAGTAGTTAGCACAGACAATACGAGTATAGATTTAGAAGACATTAGTCTTATTGAAAAAGCAGAGAGAAACATACCAAATACCAAAGTAAATTATGTTACTAAAGAAAGAAGTATTGAGCAAGAAGAAATAACAGCAGTTAACATATGCGAACATGGTGAAGATATATATTTTGGTTCTTTAGATTTACAAACTGCGTTAGACGAAACGTCCGATAACATAGACAAGAATCCAAAAAAAGGACGTAAAAGAAAATATTCAGACCAAAATCGAGAAATTCGAAAGAGAAAAGCTAATACTAATCAAGATTATATTAGTGCAAATGGGAAAAAAGTTAAATGCAAGACATTCAAAGGGAATGACTTTCATTGTCACTGTCCTAAAAAATGTACAGAGAAGTTAAGTGCAGATGAGCGGAAAGTTGAATTTGATAAATTCTGGAAAGCAGGCTCGTATGAGGCGCGTTGTGCTTTATTACAGGGGTATGTTAAAGAAATGAACAAGAAGAGGTCCTACTCAGTTAATTCTACTAGACGAACATTCTCCAGAAAATACTATTTACAGAATATAGAGATATGTAAAAAAACCTTTTTAAACACTTTGTTTATTAGCCCATCAAGAATTAATAATGCTCTTACTAAAAGCCGAAACAATGAATCTATTCGTGATAAAAGAGGAGGCAATAGCAGAATAACTTCAGCTCAATTAGTAGAAATATACGATTTCATAGATAGTTCCCCAAGGTACACATCACGATGCGGTAGAAATAGCAATTCTTCGACTTATTTAGTTCCAAAAAATCTTCCCATTTTATACAACAAATATAAAGACAACAGCAATAGCCCGGTAAGTTTTTCAAAATTTAAACAATGTTTTATGAAAGATTTCAACGTAACGGAACAAGAAACAATAACAGTAGTTAACACGGACAATACGAACAAGAATTTAGAACACATTGGTTTTCTTGAAAAAGAAGAAAGAAACAATCCAAATATTGAAGTAAATGATGTAACTAAAGAAAGAAGTATTGAGCAAGAAATAACAACAATTAACACAAGCAAACATGTTGAAGATATATATTTTGATCCTTTAGATTTACAAACTGCGTTAGACGAAACGTCCGATAACATAGACAAGAGTTCAAAAAAAGGACGTAAAAGAAAATTTTCAGACCAAAATCGAGAAATTCGAAAGAGAAAAGCTAATACTAATCAAGATTATATTAGTGCAAATGGGAAAAAAGTTAAATGCAAGACGTTCAAAGGGAATTACTTTCAATGTCACTGTCCTAAAAAATGTACAGAGAAGTTAAGTGCAGATGAGCGAAAAGTTGAATTTGATAAATTCTGGAAAGCAGGCTCGTATGAGGCGCGTTGTGCTTTATTACAGGGATATGTTAAAGAAATGAACAAGAAGAGGTCCTATTCAGTTAATTCTACTAGACGAACATTCTCCAGAAAATACTATTTACAGAATATAGAGATATGTAAAAAGACCTTTTTAAACACTTTGTGTATTAGCCCATCAAGAATTAATAATGCTCTTACTAAAATCCGAAACAATGAATCGATTCGTGATAAAAGAGGAGTCAATTCAGGAGGTAATAAGAGAATAATTTCAGCATCAAGTGCTGACAAATAAAAACAAATAACAGAGAATGTGGATTATTTTCTACATTGTCTTCCTGTATTTTTAAAAGGATTATGTAATCAATCTGCCATTTAAAATATCGATGCAGTCGCGATATTTCAGCTTAATAACCGTTGTGGGTTGGAACATTGTTGCTTATTGTGTCCATCTCTCATTGTATCCTCCGTGTTATAGGTAAAAAACATTTAAATTATGAGATTATTTTGTTCAAGTTCTAGTAACTACTACACTTTTATTCATAAATTATTTTATAAATCTTTTCAGATTTGTTTCAAAACATATGACCGTTGGAAAAAACTGTACTTACACCATCGCCTTCATAAAAAGTCCATGATTTGTACCATTGAGTCTTGCGGCAAGAAATTTTCCACAAAAGGTGATCTAGAGAAACATATAAGGACACATACAGGAGAGAAGCCATACAAATGTAACCAGTGTGACAGAAGCTTTTCTCAAAGAGTGACATTGAAAGTACATAGGGAAAAAGTACATTGTGTACTTTTGGTATAGTGATATTAAGTTAATATAACACAGAAGAAGCGTAAACTTGTTCTATAAAAATGTATACTTAAGTAAGTTATATTTTCAGCTCAATCAATAAAAAAAGGAAAACAGGCACTCGCCACTAAAAAAATGCTTATGCGTATATTGTATACAATTAAATTTGGTCTTAAAAGAAAGCCAATAATATTTGCTAAATTGATCAAGTTCTGTCTTATTTTAAATGCATGTAGAAAAAAAGTTATTTCAGTATTAATATTTTTTGATATGGTCCACATTAAATTTTAAAAGGACAGAAAAGTCACTATTAAATTTAAAAACGTGGCTGCATAAATCATAATTCTTTTCCTATTTTCGAAATTAAAAAAAAAAGAAATGTTTACATGAATTCCGAATGTGGAATGTGGTCGCCTGTCCTGAAAAGGACGAATATAACTACTACTACTGTGGAATGTGGTTCCGAATGTGTGACAGATATACCGCAAACTAAAAAGTGAAAAAGTACAGCGATCATGAAACACAGATTAAAAATGTACCTATACAACTCAGCATAAAAGGCCGTATCTCTTTATGTTATTCTTAGTCTTTAAGTTATGTTATTAGAATATAGAGATATGTAAATAAGCCCATCAAGAATTGACAGTGCTCTTACTAAAAGCCGAAACAATGAATCTATTCGTTTTCTTTACTTATTATTTGTTTTTATTTTTTAATATTCAACTAGTCCAGATAAAAATCAGGATTCAACATAATTGTTGTAGTTGCTATAATTGTACTGACTACTGATTTTTGGTTTTATGTAGGTAAATTATGTTTGGTTAGTTAGTATTAAAGCATATCTACCACTTTGTTTAACCCCGCCATAGATCCATACAAATTATGCAAACCACTACCTAAGTTCCTTGTAGATTTTTTTCTGTACCCCCTTTACCACTACTGCGGCGGTATCGGCTAAAAACATTGAAGTTCATGTTAACTGTGTTTTGACAGATTATATTTGATACATTGCTACTTTTCTTTGGTAAGTTTTTATTTGTGCCAAAATGAAGTAGCAATGTATCACATGCATCTGTCAAAACACAGTTGACATGAACTTCAATGTTTTTAGCCGATAGAGCCCCTGATACTACTACTGAACCGATTAGAGAAAAAAAATGGAACTACACTATGTTCTTTCAGATAAAAAAGAGAATTATCAAAATCTCTTAACAACTGGCGGTGTGCGTTACCCCAACAAGAAAGTATCTCCTAGAGTTATATGAGTAGAACGTATAGTTGGTGCCTTATCTGCTGTAAATGTGCCCCCACATAAAAAATGTGTGCCCCCTGTCGTTTCGAAAAAAAATCGAAAAAACGATTCTTGCTGGGGTAACGTTTTTCTAGCAGGAAAATTCTAAACGAATGATCGGAGAGAGAAAAACTGTGCATGGCCAGATAGCTTATATGTGTGCCAAAATGTGCCCCCAAAAATAAAATCTGTGCCCCTTCAGATTTTCGAGATATTGCATTTCCTGCTGGAGTAACGTTTTGATGAATAGTATATCTCTAAAACCATTGCATGTGCCCCTGTAGAATAAACATACGCGAGTAGCTCTTAATGTGTGCCCCTTTGTGCCCCAATTAGATTTTAGAAAATATTTATAGTTTTCAAGTTATCGCGGTTTTATGAAAACCCGAAAAAACATCGCAGCGCCTAAATGAGACAAGGCATAACTTCGCTGAAAACTGTATTCGGTCTTTCTTGACGCTAATAATAACCATACAAAGTTTCAAAAATGTTCATGCATGCGTTTTTGAATAATCTTGCTAAATGTAAAAACGATGGTGTCATAACTTTGACGGCAAAATACAAGGAACTGGCACAATCCCAGATGTGTAGGTGTAAACCAAAATCTTGTGCCTTTAGTCAAAAATATATGGTGAAAATATTGAGCTTCAAATGTTACGCATTAAGTAAATATAAACAAAAAACCAAAATATGTAAACAACGGCTGGTTATCCGACCAAATCTGAATGACTACTAAAAAGCGACGGATTCATACATATCGATGACCTTCTTTACTTTACTCACTAACCGGTTCACACGTGTTGTGCCTGAGTACACTGAAGTAGAAAAGTAATAACTAATAAAATAAAGTTGTTATTGGATTATATTTTAATAGCTGTTTCTATGACCTTACACATGATTAAGTACATTTATAAGAGCCATTTTCAAATAAAATGTACATGTGACTAACATGCTCAAAATCGTGACCAAACTGTTTTGTGACATACCTGTATTTTTATACTAATGTAAGTCACATTTATTGTAAAGCAGAGTTAAAACTATGTCCTACTGCTCAAATTGAGCAGGGTCCGGCAGGGAGCTAAAATGCAGGTTTAATGATCAAAGGGGTATGAGTAAAAAGTGGGTCATTTTTTTTTGCGATGTCGCTTCCAAAAAGCTCTTTCATCTCAAAGACCTTATCGAAATAACCAAAAAATTATTCTACAGCGTAAGTCTATCATGGGCAGTTTTATAAATATTTTAGTTTAAAAAATTAAATTCGGGTCATTTTTTTTTGCGCTGTCGCTTCCAAAAAACCATTTCATCGCAAAGATCACATCCAGATAAGCCAAAAACTATTCAACAGCGTAACTCTAGCATGGGCAGTTTTTGAGATATTTAAGTTTAAAAAATAATATGTAGGTCATTTTCTTTTTTTGGCGTTGTCGCTTCCAAAAAACTATTTCATCGCAGAGATCTCATCTAAATAAGTAAAAAACTATTAGACAGCGTAAGTCTATCATGGGCAGTTTTTTAAATATTTGAGTTAAAAAAATAAAATGTTGGTTATTTTCTTTTTTTGGTGTTGTCGCTTCCAAAAAACTATTTCATCGCAAAGATCTCATCCAAATAAGTAAAAAACTATTAGGCAGCGTAAATCTAGCGTGGGCAGTTTTTGAGATATTTAAGTTTAAAAAATAATATATGGGTTATTTTCTTTTTTTGCCGTTGTCGCTTCCAAAAAACTATTTCATCGCAAAGATCTCATCCAAAGGGGCAAAAAATTGTTTAGCAGCGCAAGTCTATCATGGGCAGTTTTTGAGATATTTAAGTTTAAAAATTAATATGTGGGTTATTTTATTTTTTTGGCGTTGTCGCTTCCAAAAAACTATTTCATCGCAGAGATCTCATCTAAATAAGTAAAAAACTATTAGACAGCGTAAGTCTATCATGGCCAGTTTTTTAAATATTTGAGTTAAAAAAATAAAATGTTGGTTATTTTCTTTTTTTGGTGTTGTCGCTTCCAAAAAACCATTTCATCGCAAGTATCTCATCCAAATAAGCAAAAAATTATTCCGCAGCGTAAGTCTATCATGGGCAGTTTTTGAGATATTTAAGTTTAAAAAATAATATGTGGGTCATTTTCATTTTTTTGGCGTTGTCGCTTCCAAAAAACTATTTCATCGCAAAGATCTTATCCAAATAAGTAAAAAACTATAGGCAGTGTAAGTCTATCATGGGCAGTTTTTGAGATATTTAAGTTTAAAAAATAATATGTGGGAGTTTTTCTTTTTTTGGCAATGTCGCTTCCAAAAAACTATTTTATCGCAAAGTTCTCATCCAAATAAGCCAAAAAATATTTGGCAGCGTAAGTCTATCATGGGCAGTTTTTGAGATATTTAAGTTAAAAAAATAATATGTAGGTATTTTATCATTGATCTCAAAAACTGCCCAATATTGGAAAGTAGAACATATCAAGAGTCATATTTTATTAATTATTTTTTTGCTCATTTGGATGAGATCTTTGCGATGAAACAGTTTTTTGTAAGCGACAACGCCAAAAAATGAAAATGACACACATATTATTTTTTAAACTTAAATATCTCAAAAACTGCCCATGATAAACTTACGCTGCAGAATAATTTTTTGCTTGTTTGGATGAGATACTTGCGATGAAATAGTTTTTTGCAAGCGACAACACCAAGAAAAGAAAATAACCCACATTTTATTTTTTTACTTAAATATCTCAAAAACTGCTCATGACAGACTTAGGTACGCTGCCAAATAGTTTTTACTAATTTGGATGAGATCTTTGCGATGAAATAGTTTTTTGGAAGCGACAAAGCCAAAAAAAGAAAATAACCTACATATTATTTTTTAAACTTAAATATCTCAAAAACTGCCCATGATAGATTTACGCCGCCGAATATTTTTTTGCTTATTTGGATGAGATCTTTGCGATTAAATAGTTTTTTGGAAGCGACAACGCCAAAAAAAGAAAATAACCCATATATTATTTTTTAAACTTAAATATCTCAAAAACTGCCCACGCTAGATTTACGCCGCCGAATATTTTTTGCTTATTTGGATGAGATCTTTGCGATGAAATAGTTTTTTGGAAGCGACAACGCCAAAAAAAGAAAATAACTCACATATAATTTTTTTTACTTAAATATCTCAAAAACTGCCCATGATAAACTTACGCTGCCAAATAGTTTTTTGCTTATTTAGATGAGATCTTTGCGACTAAATAGGTTTTTGGAAGCGACAACGCCAATAAAAGAAAATAACACACATATTAATTTTTAAACTTAAATATCTCAAAAACTGCCCATGTTAGACTTACGCTGCTGAATAGTTTTTTGCTTATTTGGATGAGATCTATGCGATGAAATGGTTTTTTGGTAGCGACATCGCATAAAAAAATTAACCAAATATTTTTTTTAAACTTAAATATCTCATAAACTGCCCATGCTAGACTAATGCTGTTCAATAATTTTTTGCTTATTGGGATAAGATCTTTGCGATGAAACGGTTTTTTGAAAGCGATATCGAAAAAAAAATTGACCCACCTCTTCTTATAAAATTACTCATACCCCTTTAGCATTTATTCGAAACCTCCAAATTATTATTTTAAAAAATTACACTAAAACTCTTTTATATCTATTTTCCGTAAATGTCGGATTTATTTATTAGTGAAACGTTTTGTATGGAGATAACACCGGACGCCGCCGGCATATAATTTGTTAAAATTTTCAGCCGCAGTGTAAACATGTTTTAACTTTACACGTAGATGTGAGTTACGTCATATGAGTGACGAAATGTGACTCATATGTGTAGCATTTTCGTGAGAAACAACCTCAATTAGCCACAATATCAGAATAACTTGTAATATACAGATAAAGACGATACATACATGAATTGTATTAATAGGCTAATGCTATGAAAATAATACTCGCTTCTTTATTTGGAAATGCACTGTTATTCACACGTATTTTTTTTGTACAAATTGCAGCGACGTTTCGTGACAACAAATAAACTGACACTAAATATTTTCGTACTAAATAAAGGCGTAGGAAAAAAGAAAAAACAGGAAAACTCATTCCTACATCTTTATGAACTTAGAGCATTGTATTGATGATTATAATTTTGTATCTACATATGTCTTACAGCCGCGAATAATATTTTAATCAACATACAACCAAGCACTGGCCTGCAAATTGCAAAAAAACGTAGGAAAATTCGAATTTCGCAGGCTGGTTGGAGCATTTACCAGAAGATTCCCTTTTTTCGCCTCCCCACACCGCTACATACATCTCTGGCCCCACGGCGTCCGCTGACGTCGTCACGCAAGGAATCGCTTTGTGTAGCTTAGAGAAAGTGAGACAGCTAGTACGCGTACGGTGTTAGTGTGACAGAGACAGTTACGTGTAACGTCGCTCTATTATGAATAATGGATACAAAGTGTTTATTGACTAGGAAGTGCGTTTGGATTATTACTTGGTATTGGTAAACAGTTGCAGTTATGTTATGACGCCAAGGACACTGTTACGTTGAGTCATGCAGTTGCACTGATACTGTTTGTTTACGTTTTTTTAAGTTGGTTGAAAGTGGCGTATAAGCATTTTATAACAATTATGTGGTTGTAGGGGTGGTGAATTTTATGGCACGATCTGCAGTGGTAAGTATTTAATGGCATTGTTTTGACTTATTTAAAAATACTTGTACCTTATCAAGCACTTGGGATTTTTTTTTCATTACTGTACCTATTTATTTATTTTTTAACTAATATGTTCTAAATCATGTTTGTTTTGTTTTCATCTGAAAGGATATACATACTTTCCGATTGGTCCAATAGAAATTTCGTCAAAAGCGAAAAATAATTCATGACAAGAATTCATGTCTCCAAAACTAAGACTAGACCACAATCCGTCAACACTCAACATGTCACAGTCACAGGGCTGTATCTTTTTAGCCGAAATAACTAAATAATTGATTTGATTTTTACAGAATGTTCTATGGCAGCCATAACAACAATAATATAAACCAAGCAGGGAGGGGTTCCCATTGTTTATCTAGATGATGTAAGTAATAATTTTGTTGATCTATAGAATATATACAAGGTGTTACAAAAATACCCCTAATGCCGAATATGGTATATAGGGACCATCAAACTGAACAACTTTTACTATGGGGCCAACTCTGAAATCGCGAAAAAAAAATCAGCTGTTTCATACATTTTGATATTTTCGATTTTAATTTTTGTATGAAACAGCTGATTTTTTTTTCGCTATTTCAGAGTTGGTCCCATAGTAAAAGTTGTTCAGTTTGATGGTCCCTATATACCATATTCGGCATTAGGGGTATTTCTGTAACACCTTGTATATTTCAAAAAGTTCTGGCGGACCGATCAGGCTAAATGTATGTTATTCAGGGTTAAATTTTATCAGAACTGTATTATAAACTTAATTGCTGGAGTACTTCTGGAAAAAATTGAGCACAACATCTTATATCCACGGATATACACATAGAGAATTTATTAGTCTTTGGATATACACAAACTTACAACCTATAAAAATAGTGTAGAGTCAGGAAATGGGTAAATAGATTCAGGAGTTTTGGGCCAATTACAATACTTGGTTTGGGCCAAGTACAAAACCTATGTCGTCATTTTAAACGCTGAAGGCTGAACGTACATCTCAGACCTGAGACGTACCTACATAAATCAAGTTTCTCGTTTATTGCCCGTGGTCCTGGTCCCTTAGTAGGTACGAGTATTTTTTTGCTCGTGGTTCCTTCAAGAAATATATACTGCCGAATTAAATTGTCTGAAGAAAAAAAAGTCAAATAGAAATATTTCCATTATTTTTCAGTGTAATACCCACCTTCAAGAAAGTTCATATGGTATATGCCTCTTCTCAGCATACTACGGTCCTGCACCAACCTCACCCAATATGATACAGGCCCTCCTTCACAATGTCGTCCCACCAACGGGCGGGTAGTCTGCCCCAAAAAAGATACGGTAGAGAAATGTAAGCCGCTTCACAAGTCTCTCAAGAGTTATTTTTAAGTTACTTTTATTTTCTTCTTTTTTTTTTTAACACACCCGTTCTTTCATTCACATACGTACAATTTTGACAATTTTACTATACAATAATGTCAACTCGAAAAGGAAATTTTTCTAAAGAATATTTAAAGAGAGTGATTAGTAAATATAAAGACAAATTCCAAGCAGCAATTCCTCCTAAAAGCAATAATGTTTATATTTGCATACAGCAGGAATTGCGTGAAAAATTTAACCACAATATGGCCATTAAAGCCATACAAATATGTATTAGAAGAAATAAAACATATTTTTTTGATTTCGATGATTGTATAAACCTATTTGAAGAAAAAAAAGATACTGACTCCGACATTATAACATTTCAAATAAGCCTTGCAGAATATTCGAACATCGTACCCCAAAATTCAATTTACCGTCTCCTACCAAAAAAGTGGACTAACGAAATTCAAGACCAAATCTTTTTTAGAACTAATATAGAGTGTACATTTGCTTTCAGTAATAGTTATGTACCTGCTGATCTTAACTTTAATGAAATCAAATGTACTGGCAGGTGTACCCAATGTGACGCGCTACTGTCATTGAATATCTCCCCCCCATCTAAAACTTACGTAAAGGTTACTTGTAAATTAAATAATTACAACAAAAATTATCCTCATGACCCACTAATTAAAAACAGACTTACTTCTGATAGAGTAAACCGAATCAAAGAAAAGTTAATATACGAAAAAGCTTTAAAAGTTCAACACACGATGGCAAACGAGGTAATGACTATAGATAATCCAAAAAAGCCAACAACTTTCCCTAAATTACCCAATTTAAGAAAAATGCGTCATGAAGCCAGAAGTGCGCTACAGTTTGACAAAAATACAATACTATCTTTGTATGCTATGGCGCACTGCATTCCTTACGATAATTTTATCCGTAAAATCAGTCTTGTTCCCTTCTTCACATATTTTTGGACGAATGAACAAAACCAATATTACAATGAAACTTTAAAAAATAGGTCGAAAATACTTTCTATTGATGCTACTGGCTCCTTATTTCAGCCAATTGAGCCACCACCTTCTAATGATTTATTAAAATATCGCACTCCTAAACATTTATTTTTATATGCAGTGGTTGCCTACACTCTGGATACCAGTGTACCAATGTGCTACATGGCCTCCGAATCCCATACAATGGAGACGATAACCACATGGTTAAATACGTGGCAAATCGGAAAAGTTTTGCCAGATGAAATAATTAGTGACGACAGTTCTGCCCTGTTAGGAGCAATTACTAAAGTATTTTTAAAAATTGAATTCAATGATTATTTAAAACAGTGTTTTGATGTGCTTGAAGGAAATACCGCAGCAATACCTCTCTGTTATGTTCGCATGGATAAATCCCATTTTATTAAAAATCTTTATAAACAATCCTGTTTTGATAAAACTTCCGAAAAAGTTAAGTTATTTTACGTTCGCTGCTTGAAACATATTCAGCAGATCCGGTGCTATGAAGAACTTAAAACAGTTTTAAGAGACATAATCACGTTATCGCTCCATGAGTTCAGGAGTACGGACTTGAATGATTTGCAGCCCAAATGCAATAAAGCTTTTGAAAACCTAAAGGTCCAAATTATAAATCACACGAATCACGAAAATTTAGAAGATATTCATACTGAAAATGACATACAACCAAAAATCGAAATACTTCACAACGAAAATGACAAAGATGTTTCTTTACCTTTAATAAACTTTTATGATGACTTAATACAAACCGAAAAATTGTATCTGCAGTTAGTTGAACCATCAGATAACAAAAATGAATATTTCTTACCGGAATTGAACAGTACATTAAAACGACTTCTGAAAAAAATTCCACTGTGGGGTTGCGTTATGAACAAACATTTCAAAAATGCCAAACACTATGCATCAAGCTCTAATGTTGAAAATCATTTCAAAGATTTAAAAACTATATACTTTGATACGAAAAACCAACGCGTGCGATTAGACGAGTTTTTAGTACAGCACCATGGTTTTATAAATGGAGCTGTAAAACTTAGTTCCAGTGACGTTTTGCACAGAATAGATTCAAGTAAACGAGCTCAACAAACTGTGCGAACACAAAGGACAAAAAGACCAAAACCTAACCTCTTGAAGTGCGAAAATAATGATTTTGAGGCACAGTCAGTTTTTCAAGATAACCCGATAAAAATTGAAAATTGGAGAGGGCTAGCCGTATCCACACCCAGAAGTTTAAAACCCAAACCAATTTATATTTTACAAAACGGCAACGTGGCAAATTCTAAAACCGCTGAGAACAGGACTATAATAACAAACACATGTGCTTTCGATTCTGTTTCACAAACGTTTGCGATAGCTTACAAAGATAGACAAAAATTTAGAGACTCTGTAGATGCACAGATTAATAAAGGAGAATTTCATGATTTCTTATCATTAATTAAAGAATTATCGAATGCCAAGAATTGTGGTAAAAAATTATATGACCTGAGAGCGAAATTGCTCCTTCAACTTTTTAAACAATCAAAAACCCAATACGTAGTTGACTGTTCATGTAATACGACCAAAATATTAGATGAAATATGTACAAGTAGCTTATTCGTTTCCGCTATAAGACAAAGAGTTTGCTCTAATAGTATGTGCACAAGTCATGCAGATGAAAACAAATTGTACAATTGCAAGTATTTGCCGTTGAACTTGGATATAATAAATACTAAAGGTATCAACCACCTACAAGAAGCTTGCGAATCATGTTTAAGAACAGAATTTACTCCAGACTCCAGAGTGTCATATTTGTTGCGCTGGAAATAAATCATTCATATACAATGTTAAAGATATTATCATTTATGAACTTCATGACGTGTGCGCTAACTTGGATGATCTGCCTCGTAACATTGAAGTAAATAATAAGGAGTACACAATTCTGTCTGTAATAGAATATGAACCCACTTCGAAACCCAAAAGTGTTGGACAATATTATGCCACATGTAATAGTCTACATAGTAGAATAGACAAAATTGTACAGGGTCAGATAAATGCTCCAGGGTAGCCCGCGAAATAAAATTCTCTTACGTTTTTTTGCAATTTGCAAGCCAGTGCTAGGTTGTATGATGATTAAAATATTATTCGCGGCTGTAAGACGCATGTAGTTACAGAATTATAATCATCAAAATCATCAATACAACCTTCAAAGTTCATAAAGGTGTAGGAACCAAGAAAAACAGAAAAAGTCATTCCTACACATTTATGAACTTGGAGCAACCCTCCAAGTTCATATTGATGATTATACTTCTTAATAATATTTTAATCAACATACAACCTAGCACTCATAGCACTGGTGTGCAAATTGCAAAAAACGTAAGAAAATTTGAATTACGCGGGTTGGTTGGAGCATTCACCTTAACCAAATAAATGTTGGTACCTACAGTTTTGAGAGTTGTATTTAGTGTATACCTATAGTCAACCGCACAATGATCTGTGATGCAACAACGTGTTTCCATTTTGTATGTCGTATTACGTACCTATGAGGGATTTATAATTATTAACCAACGATTATATTAATGCTGATTATGTATTGTCACATAATTTTGATTTGATGGCGTTTTAGATATCTAAGTGTCATTCCACAGTCATGTGATAATGTTGTATGTATATGCAAGTTACTCGTAAGAATATTATTTATCTGTAATTTCAAATTTAATATTTTTTTTTATTTATTGTATTCTTATACTTAATATTGATTTGTGATTTTTTGTGATGTTTACTAATTATAATTATGTTAGGCTATGAAAAACTGATCTGTGATTTAAATAATAATGACTACACAACGTGCAAATAATTTATAATATTTATAGGTAGGAAATTTGATCTGTGATTTGATGCAATAATTACTTTAAGAATTAAAATTAAGGGAATAAAAATAATAATTTCCACATCAACAAGCTGTTTCATTTATATAGTCACAAGGTGCATTTAATATATTTTTTAATTAGCCCTCAAAACTTTTGAACGCGACTGTAAGGACAACAGCTTAGGTATAATACGTCCAATAAAGAAGGTCCTCGTTAAGTATGAATCCGTCGCTTTTTAGTAGTCATTCAGATTTGGTCGGATAACCAGCCGTTGTTTACATATTTTGGTTTTTTGTTTATATTTACCTAATGCGTAACATTTGAAGCTCAATATTTTCACCATATATTTTTGACTAAAGGCACAAGATTTTGGTTTACACCTACACATCTGGGATTGTGCCAGTTCCTTGTATTTTGCCGTCAAAGTTATGACACCATCGTTTTTACATTTAGCAAGATTATTCAAAAACGCATGCATGAACATTTTTGAAACTTTGTATGGTTATTATTAGCGTCAAGAAAGACCGAATACAGTTTTCAGCGAAGTTATGCCTTGTCTCATTTAGGCGCTGCGATGTTTTTTCGGGTTTTCATAAAACCGCGATAACTTGAAAACTATAAATATTTTCTAAAATCTAATTGGGGCACAAAGGGGCACACATTAAGAGCTACTCGCGTATGTTTATTCTACAGGGGCACATGCAATGGTTTTAGAGATATACTATTCATCAAAACGTTACTCCAGCAGGAAATGCAATATCTCGAAAATCTGAAGGGGCACAGATTTTATTTTTGGGGGCACATTTTGGCACACATATAAGCTATCTGGCCATGCACAGTTTTTCTCTCTCCGATCATTCGTTTAGAATTTTCCTGCTAGAAAAACGTTACCCCAGCAAGAATCGTTTTTTCGATTTTTTTTCGAAACGACAGGGGGCACACATTTTTTATGTGGGGGCACATTTACAGCAGATAAGGCACCAACTATACGTTCTACTCATATAACTCTAGGAGATACTTTCTTGTTGGGGTAACGCACACCAACTGGCGGCGGTTCGGTTCGCAAGTTATGGTAAAACGGGTAAAACATACATTAAAAGTCGACTTGAGAACCTCCTCCTTTATTGAAGTCGGTTAAAAATATCATTGTCTTTTTATCTTGTATTAACAGACTACGAACATAACAGATCTCATTTTATTAAGTATGTTTTTAAATTTTTTATAAAATGTTATAATTATAATGTAACTTGTTATTTATTATAGCCCTATCAAAGCTTTTCCAAACAATGAAGTTTGGACTTTTAGGAACTATCAATAAGGTTTATTTTCTTTTTATTAATTTATTGAATCTCTTATCTATAAATGGCATTATAGGCAAAGGGTTTTATTGCATCTAACCATTTTGATTTACTTGTTAAAATGTACTCGATGATTTGATTTCCTCTATTCCCAGTTGTGACCACTGGCTTTGTCACCACTTTGAATGAATGTGGAAAATAATGCAGGACAGACAATATAATGCTACGACTGGGAAACTATGTATTATGTCGCCACTGGTGGCAGTCGGGATTATTTTTTCCATTTACCCTCAGTAGTCACAACTGGGAATAGAGGTATGATTTACTTAGATAAGTTTAATTAAGAATTTGGAGACAATCTAACCTTTTCAGGAAGAACGTCATAACCGCCATTTTTCATATTTTACAGCAGGTTTTTTAAATATTTATCATGCTTGCTATATAACCTAAAATTTCATCGTAAGCGACAGGTACTATACTTACGATATATCAGTCCATGGAGGTTACGACAAAAACCGAATGGGTTGTAACTTACAATAATAAAAAAAAATATTCTACTGTGAACTCAGTCAGTGTATAAGGTGCAAACTCATGGCAACCCTTATCATCGAACATCGTAAACTCCAAAATGCGTAAAATAAGGTTAATTATTATTAAAACACTTATTTGCGAATTTTGGATGTTCTTTCTGAAAAGGCTCGATTATCTCGTGAAAGTATATTATTTTATTACTGTCTCGTGTTTTGTAGGGATTAATTGAATAGAGAGAGGAATAGAAAGAACGCTTTCTCCAGCATTTTAAGGATTCTAAAGATTTTTTAAAATGTTCACTCAAACGAAGTCGCGGGCTAGCTAGTAGGCATATATTACTAAATATTTACTTTAAACAGCTATGTGAAGGTACTTATTATACAGACGATAGCACATCAGGTGTAACCCGTCTACCATGAGACCGTCTTTACGCCATACCTAATAAAAAGTAGTTTTAGTAGTTTTAATGTTTAACTAATGCGCTATCGTGTGTGTGATCTAATCTCATCGAATTTGTTTAATTTTATTTCACTATATACGTATAGCGAAATCATTTTGATATTGTAGGGCAAAAAGTAGTTAGTGATTTCTAATAAAAGAAATGCATAAATAAATAATATTTCTTTTATTTTGGTGTGGTTATAGTTAGTAGTATTTACATTACATAATAGAATTACATTTTTACATACATACACGCAGTCGTAGTAGCTATCACAAGAGGAAATCTTATATAATATACCTACTTCTTATTTTTTCTTTCTAAAAATTATTGCAACGTCATTATTTTGAAACAGTTTTGCTTTACAAATATAATACGTGTTATTAAATATGAAGTGAAAATAGATAAGCATTCAGACGGGTAACGGAAAAGAAAAGCTTGAATATTTAGTATAATTACGAAACACTTTTTAGCATATTAATAGGCAAATAAAATAATAACAGCCCCTGAAAATCGATTGAAATTTGATAGTTTCAGTTGCTAACAGAATGCTATAATAGCACTTTGCTAATAAATAAAACTGTAAATTTAAATGCTATAATAGCATAGCACTTTGCTAATAAATGAAACTGTAAATTGAAATGGATGAAATTGGATAGTTTCAGTTTTCAACAGAGTACTAGCACTTTGTTAATAAATGAAACTGAAATTTCAATCGATTTCAAACGAGAATTGTTAGCAACCGAGTCACGTTATCAGGGGGCTTGTAAGTGGAAATGTATGCGAGGTATGTACATAGACACTCACTAATATTACGGCCACACTACCGTGATATGCCATTGAATATTGCAATTGATGAACCTTATGCGTATAGGCATAAGGAAAATTATGGGCATAATTATTGCAATATCACGGTAGTGTGGCCGTAACATAAGTCTTTACAAACATATCATTAAAAAACGTCAATTTTATCCATGTCTGGTCTTTCTAATTCGCAGATGTGAGGCACCATAATCCCAATATAGTCAAGAAATAGTATTTAAAATAAATAACCCGTCCCAATACTAAAACCATGGTCAACTAACATTACAATATCGATAACGGAATGCCATGTTAGTGTCAAGTTTCCTTTTTTTGTGTTTTAAACAAGAATAATGGCAGAATGGCACAAAATTTATCTAGCTTGGTGGCGCTGCTGTAGATGGAGACCTGTTGTACAGTCGAGTTCATTAATATTTTGGCACTTTTGATAGGATTTTGACTTATATTACAAAGGCATAAAGATTGATGAACTGTCAAAGGTATATATTATTGAACTCGACTGTACCTGTGCATATAAGTTATGCTCTCGGGTTCCCGGTTATTTTTCAATTATGTCTAAAAATGGTTAATAATAATATTGTTATTATGGAAGTTCGACAGTAAACGAATTAAAGATCGACTAAAAAAAAAGAAAACCAACATGAGTTGGAAGCTAAATTCAAAAGCTTCCAACATTCCAAAATTTATAGCATACACATAGCAAACAATAAAATGACAGGTCACATCACAGCTACATCTACACTAGCACCAAGTTGGCGGTGGCAATCTGATCCGATTTCAGTGAATAAGTCACACTGTAAAATATTATACAAGGTGTTACAAAAATACCCCTAATGCCGAATATGGTAGATAGGGACCATCAAACTGAATAACTTTTACTATGGGATCAACTCTGAAACCGCGAAAAAAAAAACAGCAAACTTTCATACATTTTGATATTTTCGTAATTAATTTTTGTATGAAACAGCTGATTTTTTTTCGGGATTTCAGAGTTGGTCCTATAGTAAAATTTATTCAGTTTGATGGTCCCTATCTACCATATTCGGCATTAGGGGTATTTTTGTAACACCTTGTATACAATTCCAACTTTTATAACTTGGCAAAGTTGAAATACAAGCAATATAGAAGCTTTTTAGCTTTTACATTAACTGTAACGTAAACTCTTGGCGTGGGTTTGAAGGTTTTAGTTTGAGTTAACAAACTGTGTTAACATATTAGGGGAATTATCGGGTCACTTGACAACAAACAAAACAGAAATTAAAATACGTTGCAAGCATTATACAAACAACCTCCAAATGAGCTCAACTTCATTAACGTTCTTGAATAACCTTGTAACTTTCCTATTATAAACTTGCAAAAATATGAAAACACTTTGTTTTCCTCGTTTAGCAAAATATCGTTATACCTAACCCAAAAGAAAAACTGTCGTGTTTTTGTATAATGCTCCATTATCTTTGATATTTGAAATTATTGCAATATTCGCAAATACTTAAATTAAAAGAGGTTCGTTATTTTTGCTTTCGTGAAGTTGGAGGAAAAGATAACTATTTAATTAATCAAAATCTGTTTTTGAACTGTACCCTTGCACGACTATCGAATTCGTATACATGGTTAAACATTTTTGTAATTTGTACAGCGCCACCTACCTTCGTAAAGGAAACTAAATTTCCAATACATTTTTTTACACAAATAATCGATACGAATTCGATTCGCGCTTCCTATCAATTTTCGTGGTAAGGGTACTGAAATATCACAGCCGCTTCAGTGGAACGCGTAGAGGAGCAGTAGAAACGTGCAGACTGCTACCACGAGGCCCACGATGAGGGAATCGCGTCGCTTGCGCGCGTTTATCCGGTACATCAGGCTGTTTAGCAGCGGGAATCTGTTGGGATTTTGTGATAAACTTTATTCGTAATATAGTAAGGTTGTTTATCCTTTGACTCGGATTAAAGAAAAGTGTAAAGCTAAGTAGGTCAGTCACCAGCCACCTAGTCAGTCGGTGATCGATTTTCTGTCGGCGCAATATGAAACAAATAGATTTCAATGTACGTCATACATAACCCACTAAAAGTCTGTGTTACAAATGCAAATTAAGTCTATGATCCGATAATCGGACTGATAAAAGTTTGGCGCGGTTGTGGGCACGCAAACTTTGACATCCTGAATTCGCTATGCGCAGACAAAAATCCACAAGATCTTTTGTAACTAATACGAATCATTTTCAGAAAAGACAAGGCTTTGGCTGTAGTTTTTTTTAATCATTAATATTACCCACAAAATAATCTCTGGTATGATTGGTTAATATAGCTCTGTCGTTAATTGTATAGAAACTATAAAGGAAAAAAATAGTTTATGGATCATAGGTACCTGTTTGTGATGTCATTGAATCTAGTCTGTATGCGTTTGAACGTCTGCCGCTGCGATGTTAGGTGCTCGCGCGCCTCCATCGCTATATTTATCTGCTCGTCAACCAGAATGTGAGAACTGTAACATAATTTAATATTACATAACCAATTTCAGATATATTTTTTTTTAAATTAAAACTTGCTAGCCATTTTTGAAATAAAAATCGAAAAGTCCAAAACGATTTTTAATATCCCACTAAAATATAAGGTGAAATATGTAAGGGAAAAACAAATGAATGGTTGATAGCTGATAGTCATTGTAAGTAAGCTGAACGTCGAGAAGGTACCTGTATTTTAATATAAGTGATCCAGTAACACGGATCAGATAACTCTTTCAATTAAAGTGGGGGAAATACATACTTAGTCATAATCACCACCCGCAGACAATAGTGTGCGAAACAATGTGGTATGAAGGAATGAGTGATTTATCGGAAATTTTGTTCACTAGGGCGAAAAACTGACTTGGTCATTTCCACGTTCTTCGGAACTGGCATGCAGGTCGTCACTGAGGGGTAGCAAATATTGGTCTTTACCGTGTATTGTCAACGACACCACTGGAATGTAGTTTACAACATGCATTCGCGCATGCGCAGTGTATTTTCCGTGAAAATATGGATTGCCTCATGTTCAGTTCAGACGGAGCTAGAAGTTTGCCACGAGGTATAGGTACTTGGTTTATCCTAACAGCTGGTTTCGGAATTGAAAAATGGAAGTTGGGCACTACTACACAAATGTTACTCAACAAGAATTCAGAAACCGGCGGCGGCCGTAAGTCTGTGCATATGTTGAACCATAGACCTTGATGATTTTTAAGATTTGATGATTTTTTAAGACCTGTGTAAGTGGTTGGCCTCCTTGGTGTACTGGTCGCGGCGGTTGAGCCCTGCGGCGGGCGTGGGGCTGCTCCCGCGCAGTAGCTCCTCGCGCTCGCGGCGCGCGCTCACACGCGCCGACGTCTTCGAGAATTCTTGCTGGTAATCCTGATTTTGAAGATTTAAATAACTTGTGTTGATGTGCTTTCTTTTTTTGATTGTTTTTAAATGACAGTATAATAGTAATGTATTTATTTATTTAACCTTACGATAAAAATAACCTAATAAACATGTTTTTTATTTAAGAGGTATATTTCTTTAATTTCCTGTACTTATTATGAAATTATGACACTAGTTTTTCTACCTAAAATGCTAAGTAAAGACACTTGCAGATTTTATTTACCATTTCAAGGTTGAGTCCCACAACAATGATTATGCATTATTAATACATTCTTTAGGTGTTTATTAATGCTAATAAGAAAAAAAGACAACAATCAAAACACACACAACAAAGTTTAGTCTTATGAACCAACAACCACCAGTGACAATATAGAGATAATTCACACAACGGTTCGGGCTGGGCCAGATGCGACATGACAACACGATAGAACGTTTGGAATTCAATCTTTATTCACTGAATTTAATTTGAAAATCGATTGACCACCAGTCACCGCCGGACAGGCTTGACTGACATTTTGTCTATCGTTCATACTAGTCATATTGTGTCGTGTCTGGCCCGGCCCGGTCCGTCGGGTGAATGCACCCTTCCCTTAAAAGGCTATGATTTAAATTAAAACCTGACACAAGTGACATACAGTTATTGTCACATAGGAAAAAGAAAATACTCACCATAAGTATTTCTCTATGTCTTTTGATGGTATGCATAGTAGCAGTTCCTCCTGGTGCTATATCTGCCATTTTGTCATTAATGGAAGAAAGCTGAAATTGTGATCTTTTTTAGTACCTAGGTACACAGTTTTTACTATTTTGTCGTATACAGTAACGTCATATAAAGTAATAAACAAAACTGAACCAAGTTATTTGTAATAATAAATAAAGAAATCAAGATGTAAATTAGCATAAATTGTATTGTCTAAATGTCAGCTGATAAAAGGGCAGATAGCTTTTCTCAATCAAAATGGTTATAATTTATATTTTAATTATATATTTTTTAATATTTCACTATTTTGGCCTGGCATATGGGATACAAAAATATCCAGACATTGAGCTAGTTTTTATTATTTAATTAGTGTCCAACTAAAAGTTCGGTTCGGCCCAAAAATCTAGTTTCAGGTACTAATATCTATTCTGTGGTTACAGTTTCAGCCAAATATCGGCCGCGCCGAAACTCACTGTTCCTGATTTTACAAAAGCAAGTGTGGTGGTTGGCGCACTATTTCTATTAATAAAAATGAGCATGGTTTAAATAAATAAAAAAACTTGTCCAAACAGAAATCCAAAGATCTGGGCATATTTATTTTTCTCACTGGGGAAATGCAGATTATGTATTCCCTCCACTTGGAATGTTCAGGGCTATGTGGGGCTCTCTTCCGTGCACTCGCCTACCCACCACCTACCCTACCCCTACTTTGATCTAAAAAGATAGGCTTGAATTGAGTGTGTTGGTTCAAGAGAGTGGATTGTTCTTAAATTAACATTCCCTACCTTATTCAACAACTGCTGCAACTCCATAGACATTGTGTCAAACATATCTTCACTATTGATTAGAGGCAAACTTTCTGAGCTCAGCCCCGATGGTGCCGAGCTCATGCCCAGCTTACTGAATGCTACCAGCTTCATATCTATGTCATTCTCTAATGTGCGAGCCTGCTTTCGCAACTCTGTAATAAAATTATGATTTAGGATATATATTATGATATGTATGAAACTATATTCGGTCAGATTACTACCCTTGCACTTGAACTAATAATCGAAGTGATAAACTTGTACTACCTATTATGTATTCCGTGGTGATTGATAAGCATATTGCGTGTGGTGCAATAGGTAGGTATTGCTTACGGGATCTACAAAGATTAAAACACTAGCACATTCCACTTTGATCAATTCTCATAAACTTAAATGGGAATAATATTTAATATAGCTACTTGAGATACATGAAAGTCTGATGCAAAAGAATGGATACTGAGGAAAAGTAGGAAAACATCATATTGCAACGTCATAAGTTGACCCGGTATTTACGGAAAGCAATAGATAAAACAACTATACCAACCTTCCCAGGATGACCCGCCCATGGTAGTCATCGTTTTTATTAATTTACGTTGATAAAAGTAATGTTTACAACAAATATTTACTTTTACATTTATCTTCGTGGTATTTATATTTATATTTTTGACATTCTTGAATGACATTGACAGTTAGATTAGTTTGACACTCAGACTTAGGTGCGTTCCGTCGTTTCGCTCGAGTGTACTCGACCGCGCTCGGGTGCGCACTATGGGGTTCGTTCCGTCGCTTCGCTCGAGTGCACTCGAGCGCGCTCGGGTGCGCACTCTGACCGTTCAGTGGCTTCGTGAAATTTTACTCTGACAGCTGTCAGAGCGTAGTTTCACTCGTTCCGTGGCTCAGAGTGCAGCAACCAAAGAACCACCTAATTCGGTCGTTGAAAACCGCTCTGACGTTTATCTTTTGTTATAATGTCAATGTCATTTGACATTATTTTGTATTTTGATGTTTTTCTGTCTAAAAGTAAATGGTTGCTCCTCAAAAAAATCAGATTTTATTTGATTTTGTTTATAGGAATGTATAATTATCCGTATTCCAAAATAGAAAACGAAAACTTTGTACTTAATGACATTTAAAGTTCTTTTAGGTTATAAAAACAACTCGATCGTTCCGTGGCTTGCAACTCGAACGAGTGAAACTTTAACCAAACAACTACACCTAAAACGACGGAACGCACGCCAAGATAACGCTGGTAATGAATGACGTCACGCTAGATATTGTAAAGGCGCTAACGTTCATGCGGACCGACTGTTATTACGATAATAATGAAGTTAATGTAAGACTAAATAATATACTAGAAAAAAATCCGACTCGTTACCAGAATTGTCTCAGGTGGGAATCGAACCCACGACCTTAGGAAGTCCAATCCAATGCTCTTACCAACTAAGCTACCGAGTCACTAGTGGCATCGTCGAAATTTTTCTATTATATTCTAATTACTGCAAGCCCTTATTAGAGCATAAGCCAGCGTTATTAATCACATGTCATTCAATTGAAATATCTTTTCAGATAAACAGCTAGAGCATTAAGAACAGCTATATAATTTTTATATTTGAGATTTCAACATTCACAATGCTATTTTTATACAATACTAAAAAATATAGCTACCTACTTACTAGATACGACTCGCACCCAGATCATATTCTCGGACGGGAATCGAACCCGCGACCTTAAAATGTCCGGTCCAATGCTCTTACCGCTGAGCTGCCGAGTCACTAGTGGCATATCCCACTCCGCTGCAAGCCAGCGTCATTTTATCAATGTAAGGAATTACCTCGACATTCTCATTCATATAATACTAAATAGCAGCAATAATAGTTTCTTAATGCTCTAAGTAATAGGTAATTAGTAATAGCATTACATTAACTATAGTTAATGTATGTTACATTGCTACTTTTCTTTGGTAAGTTTTTATTTGTAGTCGACGATCTCCGTGGTCGAGTGGCTTTGTACACCGGTTCTCAAGGTGTCGTCATCTCTGAGGTCCCGGGTTCGAACCCCGGTTGGGTCAATTTAGAAAACGAACTTTTCTATATTGGCTCAGGTCTGGGTGTTTGTGATACCACCGTTGTCTCTGATTTCCATAACACAAGTGCTTTAGCTACTTACTTTGGAATCGGAGCAAGTATGTGATGTTGTTGTCGCGACGGACGTACAGGTCGCGATGTTTGTTTTGCCGTTAGGAGTGTCGCGACGGCCACACCGGTCGCGATATTTGTGCTGGCAACACAATATCAAGTGCCGCCATAATTCTATTGTCAAAGTCAAGTAAGTCGGCTTTGTGCTAATGTATCGTAAAAGTTATTGTAAAGTAATCTTGAGCCAGTATTAAAAGTATTGTATTGATAAAGTGCCTACCTGCCTGATAAATGATGAACTCCTACTTGCCTGATAAATGACGAACTCGATATCCAATGGAACATGAGAGCTAAGTAGTAGCATAGTACACTAAAATACTTTATAACTTGTTTTGCATCTCGTGAAATTGTTGTATGTGTTTGTGCTGAGGTTGATTGCTATGATTGAGCTGTCTGAAGTGTCTGTTGTTTTAATTATATGAATATAGTGCAGGTGGGGCTTGGGCACGCTTGTCGCTTGTTGAGATGTTATGCTGTGGATAGGTCGCGCGTACCATTTAGTGGGTAAATCAAACGCACCAAGCTATGCCATGTATTTTGGAATTATTGTAATATGTATACGCTCTGTCACGGCGGTGGTCGGCAGCATAATAATGAGCGCGGGCTCGTACATGGACGCATGTACGGGTCGCGTGGATAAGGGAACGGCGGTTCTAGTTACCTACCTACTCATGCTCACATCGTTCCGAGGGAACTTAGGAATCGGCTAGAAGTCTCCGTATAGATAATTTAAACAGCTAACGTAGATGCTGGAAATCTAATGGTAATGAGTAAGATGATCTTGATACTTATACTTATCTATGGCAATATGATGTGTGCTATGAATCCTGGGATCATGCTGTTGTAATGGCGTGATCCCAGGGCTTAGTGGCGCCACGCAGTGGTGTCATAAGTTTATTTAACCTTGCAGATGGATGAGGAGAGGTGATAAGAGGAGTGGACAGACATTCGCTAGTAATCGAAGGTACAGGACAACATGTGGTAAGCTCTCACCTATTGTCAATCGTTGTCTCCCTCTTCACGTGTCTATCGTTTACACTTTCGCGACCCGCGATGGATACGTTGGTATCTCGGACATAGTACGTACATAATAATAAATCCCAATTAAGGGTTCGCGACATGGTGGAGGTGCTGGGATCAGAGACTTTCAAAAGCGAAGCAGATTGTCCGTGATCAAGGGGGAGGCAAATGATCAGTGGAGCGAATGTCTGTCCTGCAAACCAAATCCTCAATTAAAGATTTGATAAAAAATACCTGTGTTGATAATAAGAATGAGCATACTAAAATTGTTGAGTGATCTGGCTATAGGCACTCAATTGTACAAATTGATGACATCATATTATTATGTAAAACTATGTATGCAAAGCCAATGTTACAATAAAGTACTTGTTTGTCGAATGAGTTTCAAAATAAAGCACTTGTCGAATGAAAGTTTCAAGTTATGAACATTATTATATTGACAGCAAAGGCTTCTATGTGTTAAAGTTATTGAATGATAGCAAATGTTACAATTAAGTACTTTTCAAATAAAAGTTTCATTGATATCAAACAATAGGCATGAAATTCGGTTGGCAGTTTAACCGACAGGCGGCGCCAGGTGTTCGTATCGTACACCAAATAAGTGAAATTGTATTGTTGGCAGCAGGCATAAGGAAAGAGCAAAGTTGTTACTCTTTATGTTATTTCGCAATAAAAGTGTAAGATATTTAATCGAAAATTAAATCGTAAATTATAAGCTCGAATTTATGTATGTATGGTAATTTGGTAAATTACCCTTATAACAAATGGGAAACAGAAATTGTTGTGGCACGGAAATGGAAATGTAAACGAAATGGCTATATGTTATGTTGGCAACAATGCGTGTGGCCAACTCGATAGTGTTGGGGTAAAATCAATTGATGCTTGAACAAATATACGATACTTTCGTAATTGTGATACCATGAGATGTAATTTTTTTTTAATAAACCAATTTATTCTACTTTAGTACCGTAAGAGATATTTACGATATATATACTACATATGCTCTATTTGCCAATAGCGTATTATTTATATTAAGTTTTAATATAAGAATCGTTAAATATAAAGTTACTTATTTACGTAACTTATTATTTCGTATTAATAATACGGTTAACTCCGATTGATTGACATATCATTTTTTTTCACCATTTTGCTACACGTTATTTAGTATGCGAGTGTAACGCCCAAACCTATGTCTAACCGACTATAACCATCGTTTTACTGAGTTGATGAAAAGGGTTCTTTGGTAAAGTCTCAGACTACGCTATGCGAGGATTGGGGCGGCTATAGGGGAGAAGGGAGGCCGCTGTACACCCCATGATTTTCGTCACCTTGGTAAATGACTAATAGTTAGTAACTGAACGTAATATCACTTTGTTCTAAATAGCCAGCTATGACAACTTTATGCGAAGCAGATACTTTCGTATGTAGGTACATAGAGATGTGTATTTCCATACTATGGTTCATGTTTGGTTGAACATGGGTTAGGGTGACGACAGCGATTTCGTACCTACTTTGAAAACTTAGCGATACGAAATCGCCAGTTCATGAACCAGACATCACTATTTCCTTAGGGTAGGCAGGTTTCAATACAACAGTGAATTTAAAGTGTGGTTTTCATTAGTTACAGTTACAGAAATAAAAGTGTATCTAAAGGCATAATAACCAATTGATGAGTATAGTTTTACTATTTAATCCGAAGGAAATTTTGATGTTAAATAAAGAATGTTAAGGCCCCTTAGTGGGGCCGCAGTGAGGTGATATGCACCTGTAGAAAGGCTCCTTAGTGGAGCCGCAGTGAGGTGATTATGCACCTGTAGAAAGGCCCCTTAGTGGGGCCGCAGTGAGGTGATTATGCACCTGTAGAAAGGCTCCTTAGTGGAGCCGCAGTGAGGTGATTATGCACCTGTAGAAAGGCCCCTTAGTGGGGCCGCAGTGAGGTGATTATGCACCTGTAGAAAGGCTCCTTAGTGGAGCCGCAGTGAGGTGATTATGCACCTGTAGAAGGGCTCCGTAGTGAGGCCGCAGTGAGGTGATTATGCACCTGTAGAAAGGCTCCATAGTGGAGCCGCAGTGAGGTGATTATGCACCTGTAGAAAGGCCCCTTAGTGGGGCCGCAGTGAGGTGATATGCACCTGTAGAAGGGCTCCGTAGTGAGGCCGCAGTGAGGTGCCATGCACCTGTAGAATGGTTCCTTAGTTGGGACGCAGTAAGGTGAGGTATTCTACACCCTGTGGTTTGTTGTTGTAGTTAAACTTTAAGTTTGAGATAGTGACTTGAAAAGAAAAAAGGAGGGAATGATTAATGTTCTGTACTATAATTTCAAGTGATTCGAGTCATCGATATTTTTTTTCTTTTCTTTTTAAGTATAGTTTGTGAGAAGTGTCCTACCTACTTAAAAAAAACGTATCTACAGGTTTCTTGACTCGTCGCCTTAATATGGGTTAGCTTTAGTATGTCATGCTCTCTTTAATCATTTCTATGGTGGTGTCGTGTGAGGCGGGTCGTTACGTTCCCTCAAATATGGTTGAGCGAAGCGATGGCTGGTTCATGCGTCATGCTCGTAAACGGGTGCTGCCAGTGGGAATGCGTCTGCTTCTGCCTACTTGTCTTAACGTTTATTGAATTGTATGAATTGATATATATATATATTTTTTTTTTGTAATAGCCTAGACTGAGCCTTGAATTTTGAATTAAGCTTGACACCTGTAAATTGATTCAGTAGAAATGAGCTAATTAAATAATGTTATTTATTTATGAATCTATGTTAATGGTAACATGTATGAATACTATGAATGTAATGTCTGGAAACGATATACATATTTGTAAATATCATTCCTTCTAATAAAGCTGATAAGTTTTTTTGCGCCCATTTTTCTTGTCAGCTAAAAGACGTCATAATGGGTGGTAGGATAAAAGAATTGACGTTTTTAAAATTGCTTGTTATGTGAGCTTATTTATATAAAGAATTTTTCAATTTCAATTTCAATTTATACTTTAGAAATAAATAAGTCTAACTTATGTAAGTCAAATAACATGTGAGTCAAAGTTGTGATTGACATTAAAGAGCTTATTTAATAATAACATCAAACGCACTCTTATTGTGATAATGATTTATCTCTTAAATAAATAAGAAATCTCACAGTGTGGTATTGAATACTCAGTTGAGTAAACTATAAACATTTTATTTATCCTTTTAAACAATAAACTATTGAACTGAATTGTGTTTGTCGTTGTTAATGACACTTGACCACGCTCAAGGGTTATTTGTGAACAGATGTAATAATTTCATTTGGAAATTTTAAAAACAATGTTTTACTTTGGAAAAGTATGGATGTGGTTTTGTGGTAGACAGTGGCAATTGATTACATCTTGGTGAACAGTGCTTACACTATGACGTCTATGACTGAATAAGGTTTTAAAATGAAAGTAAAATGAAATTATTTTCTATTATTGAAGTTGAAACAATAATGACATTAAATTCTCAAAAGTAATATGACATTGAGCTAAAATTAATCAAGTTAAGTTATTACAACTGTGGTTTGTGACAAAATTGTTGTCACTTAAAAGTACATTGAATTTAAATAAAGTAACAAGTGAATCTAACGTTGTGATGGTATTATTTCAGATTTAAAATTTTAATGGAGTTCGTACGAATCGCAAGGCTTCAAGATGTGACAAGGCATATTGAGGCACTTACTAGTGAATGTAAGGATCGAAGGGCATGGATATGATAGCGCATTAGTTTAATTACCTACTTGAACAAAGACCAAAATAACAACTATAATTTATGCTAACGTCGTGCCCGCAATAGCTCAACAAGTTTACATGCTATCCTGTAAAGAATTGTAACAATTGAAAGATAAAATTTTGTTAGCTGATGATGGTTCACTCGGAGACCAGCGAGTCTATCAGCTAAAAACGAGGAAGTTATAAACTGCGTTTTGGTGGTTGTGAGTGGTGCATTGGTGCTTCGTTTTGGCACAAATAAAGATCTACCAGGGAATAGTAGCAATGTATTGCATCAAAATCCATGTATTGTCAAATCAGAGCGATTACGATATCAATGTAAGTTAGCAGACAGAGCCCCAGGTAGAAATACTCATACAGAAACGGTAACTACTTCACAATCATGAACACAGAAAAGAACAAGTTACAGTTGAGATCTAATTAGATTTACAAACAACTAAAAGAGGAATTCTGAAAACTATCGCATTTGTCTACGATCCATGTGGATATGAAGGACTTTCATTATTATCTCCAAAGTTATTTATACAAGAATTATGGAAGAACAAATCTAAGTGGAATTCACAGTTGACAACTGAGGCCATAAAAGAGTGGAAGCCACTAGATAAAGAAATGCACAGCTGTCCGGTAAATATACAAAGATATTGAACATGGCGGAAACGAGTTACACTGTTTTACAGATGCTTCAGCAAAAACATACGTAGCAGCAGTGTATGTGGTAAACAGGAAGGGTAAAATTATATAGCTTTCTCATCTTAATCAGTTGTTTAAAAAATGTCTGGAAATACATTCAACTGAATGTCGAGGTAATTCCTTGTACATGCGTAGGGGTTGATATACTGGAGGAAATTCGACGTTCCCACTGGTGACTCGGTAGCTCAGCGGTCAGAGCATTGGACTGGATGTCCAAGGGTCACGGGTTCGACTCCTGTCCGAGAATATGATCTGGTGCGAGTCGTGTTTTTTTAGTATATTATTTAGTGTTATATAAGAACGAGGTAATTCCTTGTACATGTGTAAGAGTTAATATGCTGGAAGAAATTCGACGTTCCCGCTGGTGACTCGGTAGCTCAGCGGACAGAGCATTGGACTGGATGTCCAAGGGTCACGGGTTCGACTCCTGTCCGAGAATATGATCTGGTGCGGGTCGTGTTTTTTCTAGTATATTATTTAGTATTATATAAGAATGGTAAAGTTTCTGTGATTGGCAAATCGGGATTAACTCCTATAAACGATCAAGTTAATCTGCAATTACCTCGTTTGGAACTATAAGCGTATTAATCGGAAATTCGTTTACTAAATTACAGCTTAGAAGATAGAACAGCAAATTTTATGCACAGATAGTCAAATAGTTATAAAATGGTACAACTCAGACAAATTGTTGACACCATTCGTAAGCAGGCGTATGGAAGAGATTAAAAGAAATAAAAATCTTACAATGCGATACGTTCCAACAGAGTTGAATCCAGCAGATGTAGCAACACAACCCAATAAAACGAGACTAGAGCAAGATTACTGGCTTGAAGGCCTAGAAATTTTGTTACAACATCCTAGCAGTTGACCTAAAAGAGCCAAGAGTCAAAACGGCATTAAAACCAGAAGTAG
The DNA here is from genome assembly GCA_963556745.1 of Catoptria pinella. Classification (NCBI taxonomy): domain Eukaryota; kingdom Metazoa; phylum Arthropoda; class Insecta; order Lepidoptera; family Crambidae; genus Catoptria; species Catoptria pinella. Next base: position 7,181,914 of record OY750779.1, read on the forward strand.
GGCAAATAGGTCAAATCAGAGGAGACTCGAAGAACCGTGAAGGCTGGAAAGTGGGAAAAATAGTCTCACTTACACCGGGAGACGATGGTCTTATGAGATTAGCGAAGGTCAAGAATCAACCTTCAGACAAGACAAAATTTGTACGCCATGCCTGTACACCTGAGAGTGAAGAAATGCCTCTAGTAGATTTTGCAAATCACAGTGAATCTCTAGAGGAAAGTAACCTAGAAACCATAGTGCCTATACATGATAATGATTTATCTGATCATGAAAGTAACAAAGCAGACTCAGATGATGGTGACACAGTTAATATGCCACAAGCTATCGGTCACTCCATACCAGAACGTGCTGCAGCGACCAAAACCTTGCAGAAGATCCAAAAGTAGACTCGTAGCCTCTTAAGCACTTTTAATTTTCGCCTTTGGGAGTGTCGCGACGGACACACCGGTCGCGATGTTTGTTTCGCCGTTAGGAGTGTCGCGACGGACGTACAGGTCGCGATGTTTGTTTTGCCGTTAGGAGTGTCGCGACGGCCACACCGGTCGCGATATTTGTGCTGGCAACACAATATCAAGTGCCGCCATAATTCTATTGTCAAAGTCAAGTAAGTCGGCTTTGTGCTAATGTATCGTAAAAGTTATTGTAAAGTAATCTTGAGCCAGTATTAAAAGTATTGTATTGATAAAGTGCCTACCTGCCTGATAAATGATGAACTCCTACTTGCCTGATAAATGACGAACTCGATATCCAATGGAACATGAGAGCTAAGTAGTAGCATAGTACACTAAAATACTTTATAACTTGTTTTGCATCTCGTGAAATTGTTGTATGTGTTTGTGCTGAGGTTGATTGCTATGATTGAGCTGTCTGAAGTGTCTGTTGTTTTAATTATATGAATATAGTGCAGGTGGGGCTTGGGCACGCTTGTCGCTTGTTGAGATGTTATGCTGTGGATAGGTCGCGCGTACCATTTAGTGGGTAAATCAAACGCACCAAGCTATGCCATGTATTTTGGAATTATTGTAATATGTATACGCTCTGTCACGGCGGTGGTCGGCAGCATAATAATGAGCGCGGGCTCGTACATGGACGCATGTACGGGTCGCGTGGATAAGGGAACGGCGGTTCTAGTTACCTACCTACTCATGCTCACATCGTTCCGAGGGAACTTAGGAATCGGCTAGAAGTCTCCGTATAGATAATTTAAACAGCTAACGTAGATGCTGGAAATCTAATGGTAATGAGTAAGATGATCTTGATACTTATACTTATCTATGGCAATATGATGTGTGCTATGAATCCTGGGATCATGCTGTTGTAATGGCGTGATCCCAGGGCTTAGTGGCGCCACGCAGTGGTGTCATAAGTTTATTTAACCTTGCAGATGGATGAGGAGAGGTGATAAGAGGAGTGGACAGACATTCGCTAGTAATCGAAGGTACAGGACAACATGTGGTAAGCTCTCACCTATTGTCAATCGTTGTCTCCCTCTTCACGTGTCTATCGTTTACACTTTCGCGACCCGCGATGGATACGTTGGTATCTCGGACATAGTACGTACATAATAATAAATCCCAATTAAGGGTTCGCGACAGTTGTCTAATATTTATTTATTTATTCATTTATTTGTGCCCTTTGTGCCAAAAAGAAGTAGTAATGTATCACATTCATATGTCAAGTCAAATCAACGCTTACATTATCTTCATTCGTTCGTTGCGAGCCGAGGCTCCCGTAATATTTTTTTTGTATCCCTCGGGCTGCCCGAGTCGAGCACCAATATAACATAGAAGTCTTTGTCGGAAACAGTAGGTATATATAGGTATATTTTTGTGGATAAAAGGTTAAACCCTTTGTCCTTTTCTGTACCCCTAACAAGGTTGAGTCAACGGTTCAGTAGTTAGAACGTGAAGGTAGGCGTAACAAACAAACTTACTTTCGCATTTATAATATTAGTAGGTAAGGAAGTAAGGATTTTTCCCGTAAAGATTATTTTATAACCCCAGACAGAAGTTTTAAAACGAAAAACGTGGGGCACATAGCATGCAAAAATCCTACAAAATGTGCCCCACGTTTTTCGTTTTAAAACTTCTATACCTTATGGGTTTATAAAATAACGTTTTTTAGTCCGTTTTTTATACCTACCTAGGTAGGTAGGTACTTTGTTTTTAATGAAACCCTAAGGTGCTTACTATCTGAAACAATGTAGGTACGTACTACAACAAAGAAAAAAATTAAACAATGCAATTTGTTGGTCCGAAGATCTTAAAGAAAAGAATAATAAATTAAAGGCCTTATATTTTTAATGAAGGTCACCAACCTATTAGGCTAGTATGATAAGTAGTTAATCTAATAACTATGTATGTACTAACATAGACGAATTTAATAAATTCGTCCATGGTATGGTGGTACATACTAATACTAACTTTGTTTCTAAAAGTTTAAAAATTAATTTGGTAAAACCTGGGATAAACTTAGTATTTTCGTATGTTCATTTATTTAATTAAGCATTGACGAAATCATGCCAACTCTTTCATTTGTGGCGTTCATCTTGGTTATTGAACACTTTCAACTGTTATCTATCTCTTTCCCACTTACGACGTTCATCGTAGTGGAGTATCCTACTCACTCGCTCTGCGCTTCGCATTCCATATCCCACCCATTTCGTCACATTCTTTCTTTCGTTTCGCAAGTGAACAGTGGAAAGGTGTATGTTCAATCATAAAATGATTTTGATAGACTTTCAATGTTTACTAATGATATATTTTAATTTCTAAAACTATTACCTTGCATATGATCTAATAATACAATGTGGATTTATGTGAATAAAGTGATTGGTATTTAAAGTGACATAAACAAGGACAAAGCGAACAAGACAGACAGCTGCAGTTCAATTCAATATGGCTGCTGTGAATAAAACGCAACCTTTAAAATTCGATCTAATATGTCGGGCGTGCTTGCAAATAAAAAAGGACATGAGACCATTGTTCGAACAACTAACAGCAACTATGTTAATGGGTATATCAAAAGTGCAGGTGAGTTGATATCGGAGATATTTTGGAAATATATTGTCGTCTCGCTCGCTCCTTTGAGAGAAACATATGACGCGTGTCGATAGCAGCAGCTGTCGTGTCGCGTTATCTTTGTTTAGAATTCATCTGTTTTTGACATTCCTCGACGCAATTTTGTAGCAATGCGTATTCTCAAAATCGAGAAATGTGCCACTATCTCTGTCTACCATGTGAGACCTTTATAAGTGTGAATGTGATAACAGCGTGTGCGTTAAGTGAATGACCGAGATGGTTATAAGATTTATATTGTTATCCCTTGTAGTTAAAGAGTCATGTATGATAAGAGATAAGATAAACCCATTTAAAAAAGACATTGAAACCCACCAATAAATCTTGAATATTTGGTGGTATTTCAACTTCAATAAAAATTGAAGTTGAAAAATTCTTAATTCAAATAAGCTCACATAATGAGCATTTTTAAATCGTCAATAAGTAATAATTAAAATATTTTTCACCTCTCACGAAAAGGGCGCTTTTTGCGGTATTCGTTGGTAAAATACAACGTGTTACAAAATACGTGCACTAATGGCTTATCACGGTTATGTCTCGTCAGGGCCGAATTTAGAGGTGTGGAGGCCCCGGGACAATAAGGGAGTGGAGGCCCCTAATTATTTTTCAAAGGTTATCAGGTTATATAATATTTTTCTTGCAAAGTATTTCAATCGTTTATTTATTTAGTCGTATGGCACTAAATAATATTAAAATCAAAATTACTAACTAGGTATGTTTTCAAATCGTAAAATTAGATAGGTACTCTTTCGTTGTGTAAGATTCTTTTTTTAATAAATACAATTCATGTGAAGACCCCTTTCTTGTGGCGGCCCCTTTCTTGTGGAGGCCCCGGGCAGTTGCCCCGGTTGCCCTCCCTTAAATCCGGCCCTGTGTCTCGTCAATATTAAGGTATGGACTAATCATATGGGGAAATTCTGTTGATATGCCCAGAGCATTTAGGGTGCAAAAGAAATGCATTCGGTCTATCTGTGGTGCAGACTATTTGGACAGTTGTAAGCCATTATTTAAACAACTAAATGTTTTACCACTTCCCAGTCTTTATATTTTTGAAATGTTAATTTTTGTCAAAAAATATAACGTATTGTTCAAATTCAATAACAGCTATGGTCAATACAGAGGTAGAAAAAAGGAAAATCTGTTTGTACCAGGTCAAAGATTAAAGTTATATTCAAAGAATGTATTTTGCATGGCGATTCGATTGTTTAATAAACTACCTGACGATTTTAAAACATTGTCATTTTACAAATTTAAACAAAGATTATTGAATTTTTTATTGACTAAGTTGTATTATAATGTATCTGACTATTTGAATGATAAAGCCATATAATTTTTTTAATTTTAATTTTACTATTTTGAATGACTATGTGACAATTAGTTTATTTTATTTATTACAATTAGCATTACATATAATTATCACAAGTACATAACTAGTTAATTTAACATTGAAAGATTTGCACATCGACTTACTTACGATAGAATATGTTGGAAATACCTATTTAAGAACTTTATTGTAACCATATTCTTGCAAATAAATCATTTATTATTATTATTATTATATATAACCCCTAATGCCGAATATGGTAGATAGGGACCATCAAACTGTATAACTTTTACTATAGGACCAACTCTAAAAACGCGGAAAAAATCAGCAGTTCCATACATTTTGATATTTTCGTAATTAATTTTTGTATGAAACAGCCGATTTTTTTTTCGCGATTTCAAAGTTGGTCCCATAGTAAAAGTTATTCAGTTTGATGGTCCCTGTATACCATATTCGGCATTAGGGGTATTTTTGTAACACATTGTATAAGTATTAATAAACACTATCACTAATTTCAACCTCATAGGTCAATGGGAAGTTAAACAATACTTCAGGACAAAATTTTAGAAGAACAGCTGACTTTGGTTTGCGGCTTCTTATGCCTTTTTCATATCTAAAAAATGATACCCTCCACGTTGAGGTAAAATACTAGGACTCCGTTTGGCCCCTAAAAAAGCAGCCCGAATTTAAAAAAAAGAAAAACCTTAAATTAAAACAGCTTTTAAATAGGATAGGGGCCTAGGGGGCTACCACACTATTAACTCTATTGATCGTACTAAGACTGGTTTCTGAGTTTTAGCGGCACGCACATTTTGTACACTCATTGATTAACGTAATTGATTATTGCAATACCCCGAAATAAGAATTAAAATATGAGATGTAGGTGTACTCAAAGAAAAATAAAAAATCTATAAAAGTATTTGAAAATCGCATTTATCTGTCAACGCGGGCACGATACGCCGATAAGAATTACATCTTTTCATGCATTTAAATTTTCTATGAAGCAGCATTTTTACTTGCCCCTAGCATGACCATCGAAACGCGATATGATATGGCGATTTATCACGTTTAACTGTCAAAAGACAGTGGATTTTGACAGTTGAGTATCGATAAAACGCTCTATCACGCGATATGTATCGTGTTTACAACGTTTATAGATCTTTTACAACGAATGGTTGTCGTTTTACCAGGTATCGGTTGGCGACGGGCTGCCTTCCCAGCTGTGCCTGCAATGCGTGCACCAGATATCCCGCTGCCACGCCTTCAAAGAGCTGGTAGAGCGCAATGACGCCACACTACGGGAGCAGGTCAAGCGCTTGGCGGAGGAAGCTCTTAAGCGGGAGAGAGAGGAGGTAGGTAACTACAGATTTTGGGACTTATCACACCGCCGCTTTTTTATTTTCTTTGCCGCCGCACGATATACGGTGGCGGTGACTACTTAGGCATAGTGTACAGAAATCTAATAGTGGTTATGGTTTCCTAAGAGCGTGCGCGATGCCGACGCGTCGCAGCAAATGCGGCAACCACTGCACGCTGTCTCGATGTCGGCCTGCGTAATGCAGTGAGGGACAGCCCTCAATGCGAAGTAACGTTGAGGGACGCCCCGCAGGTAGCGCGGGCAGGGGAGCTTTCCACGCCTCCCGCATACCTCCCACGATTGACCTGTCACAACCGCTGGGAGTAACCACTATAGTTTCTTTACACTATGACTTAGATATTCCGATACAATACAAATGACCACCATCTATCTCAATCTGATTTGGGTTTTATGAGTGAACCACAGCTAGGAAATGCAAAGGAAGCGCAGGAGCGATCCTTGGGGGAGTCCTATATCCAGCAGTATGCTTTAGCTGCCACTTTTAGTAGGTGTATCACAACACGAACAACGAGCCGCGAGGACCGCGGTAATCTTTACCGAGAGTGTAGGCTCGCCCGTCGATCACTGGCTTTACTCCCCACAGAAGGAGATGCTGGCCCTGCAGAACTGCTCGGAGCCGTACATGCAGTACATGGAGCTGCCGCTGGCGACCAACCCCAGCCAAATTATCGACAACTTCTTCAGCGAACCGACGCAGGCGCCGGCGCCTGTCCAACAACAGCAGAAAGATTCGTTTGACAGCGAAAAAATATTTGTTGTAAGTTTAGTTTTAGTTAAAGAATAATTTATGTATTTAGGACATAGGGTTACCGGGTCAGCCTCAAAAGTAGCTGATCACTTTGTGTCGATCGTGTCACACTTATAACCACGTTTGATCAGGGGGCTACTTGCATTTCAATTTATTGACCAAGCTCGATAGATGCGGTGACAAACTCCTAAGTGTTTCACAAAGAAACCGATTGTATTTCTTTCTTATTTTTAGTGTCATATGTCTGTAAAATGGTTTGGATTGCTTATATCTACCATAAGTATCATTAGTACAGTAAACAGTATAGTGTAAATATATGTTTATAAGAAAAATCTTTTGTCACTGCCAGGTAAACGAACCGCCCACCGAAACCAAAGAAGATGATGCCCTCAACTCTGACGAAGAGAGCTACCTCCAAATGGTGGTGTTCCAAGCGACTTCATCGGTCTCCCCTGGAAGACACGTCTGCAACCTCTGCCATAAGGAGTTCAAGCACTCCAGGTGGCTAAAACAACACATGAGGTCACATACTAACTGGATTAAAGCCAACTGCAAGAAACCACCCATGTGTCCGATATGCGAGAGGACTTTTAAGGTAATTTTTGCATCACGAAGATATCTTACCTTCAAATGATGGTGTTGTAAGCGATATTGTCCGTCTCCACTGGGAGGCACGTCTGCAACTTCTGCCATAAGAAGTTCAAGCACTTGTGGTGCGGCTAGCAACACATGAGGTCACACAACACCAATTGAATTAAAGCCAACTGCAAGAAACCGCCGATGTGCCCCATATAATACGAAAGTACTTCAAAGGTATTTCTTTATCATTTGCACAGAGATAAAATATTTTCTGCAGCAAAGAGTTTAAGGACTAAATGTGCCAACCCTGATCCAAAATTTATGCCACTTTGTCCAGGGTCCAGGCATGCTTAAGATGCATATGCGCACACACGAGCAGCGGCCCCCCAAGCAGCCGACCTGCTCCGTCTGCCAGCGCACATTCGCCACCAAGACACTGCTCTACAGGTATGAGTAAAAGACAATCGAAATAACAACAAGAAAATTTACAGACACATTTCATTTGTTTAACATATTCAATCATGTGGTTATCTTACCAATAAAATGTTCTTGCTTGAAATAGCTTGACATATTTTCCTATGCCCCCTATAAGGGTTCAATGGGGTCATCCATTAATCACGTGGGGCTCGAAAGGGGGGGACAAGTGAGATGTCACGTGTATTTACTTTTCCGTTAAACACACTATTTTAAGGGGGAAGAGGGGGAGGGAGGGTTAAAAAGTTGCATCACATCACATGATTAATGGACGACCCCTAAGATGGGGCAGAAGGCGTCCAGTGAGCCTCAATCACGTTCGGTCCGAAATACAGTGTAGTATTTTCGAAACATTATTTGAACAGGCACAGACAAACACACTTCGAGCAGAAAACGCACCAGTGCACGGTGTGCGAAAAGCGTTTCTTCAGCGGATACGCGCTGCGCTCTCACATGGCGCGCCATCGCGGCGAGCGACCGCACACATGCTCGCTGTGCAGCAAAAGCTTCTACAACCCTACTGACTTGAAGGTAACCAACATTGAAAAAAACAAAAATAAATCAGTGACTAAAGTCCTGCTAAGAATAATCATACAGGACGTCTTTTAGCTGACAAAAAGAACGGGTGCAAGAAACTTTATCACCTTTTTCAGAAGAAGAACGATATTTAAGACCAAACATACAATCAATTTAGAAAATAATAAATGATATGACTTACAGATTTCAGATAAGAAGTTTATAAACAACATTCCAATGAATAGCACGAACATTTATGTCCCACACAAACAGACAAACACGTAATAGGCACCAGAAGAAAAAATAATGTCATATGAATTATATCGAATTTAATTATTAATTATGCCGTACAGTTAATTGAAAATAGATGGCGTCGACAGCATTCCGCATTTAAGCTTCTTAAACTTCTCTTCCTCTTCTTCCTTTGTCTTAAACGCTTCTGCAAATACTTTCTTCGATCTCTTAGACAGATATTCTGGGAATTCAATCTGGAATCTTATGATGAGGTTTCCCTTCGCCTTAGTAGGGCATGCAGGTACTGGTAAGCCTTCGTCTTCTATAATTTTCTCGTATGTTGGTGTTATGACGTCACTTATTTTAACTCTCAAGAGTCTGTCGTCCAGAGTCCTCAAAGTGATTGTTAAACCGCACAGAGCTTCCTCTAAAGTGACATTTTGAATAGTAAGCAGGTCACTCAAACCAGATCTAATATAGGTGTCGTGAGGGCGGTCTTCAGTGATAAAAATGACGTCAGCAGGAATCCTCGTTGGTCCTTGGTCACCTTCTTCTTTGAACCTTACTTCTGTGTTAGGATATATCCCTGGCCTTATTGGTATAGATAATACCTTCTCACGCAACTTTAGCTCAGAGCAAGTCTCATCAGTAAACACCAGTCGCTGTATCTTCATCTTCTTTAGCCCACCTATGTAAACTTCTTCGAGCGATAGAGCGAGGGGACGCAAAATAGTTGCATCCTTCTCTTTGTAACCTTTTCCGAGAGGAGAATCAAACATAGGTGGTGGGTTTTCATAATAGTCAAGCAAGTCTGCGTAAGGATTAGTAGTTCCGAAGTATTCGTGGAAGGTCCTCAGAGGTTCTCCGTGGTACGAATAAGGCTGTATATAATTCGTTGGTCCCGGAACACCCTTCTTTAATCCTTCTTCACCGTATTGGTCATAAACTGCCCTTCTTTTATGGTCAACCAGCACCTCGTAAGCTTCACCGATTAGAGCAAAAATTCTTTTCATGTTCTCATCGTTGTCGTGTTTCTCGGGGTTATATTTTAAAGCGAGGCGACGGTAGGCTTTCTTTATTTCGTATTGACTGCAAGAGCGCTTCACACCCAAGATGCCGTAGTAATCGAATCCCATATTTTCAAGTTGAATCAAACTAATTAGCAAAAAATATTAGAAAAAATAATTGATTTTGATTTGACATGAATTGCCATAATGGTTGACCATTATGTCAACTCATTGTCATGTTCTCAAATAAGTTACCTACTTAAGGAGGTTTATATTCTTGTTTCGAAAACGGCACAATCAGTTATCTGCACAGTCTTAAAATCGACAGAGTCAATTATCCTACAAGTTAGGGTCTAAACAATAACAGCGAAGAGTTTACTAAAAGCAGTTGAGTTCCTCAACTCAAATTCATATAACTTTAAAACGTCTCCTATTTTTTACACATATTAAGTTGCGCTCTTTATTTAAGGTCCACTTCCGCCTCCATACCGGAGAGAAGCCGCTCAAATGTTCCGAGTGCAACAAAACATTCCGGCGCCACTCGACGCTGTGCCAGCACATGAAGAAGCACCGCGGCATCAGGAACCACGTGTGCAACGTCTGCAATAAGGGATTCTACGAGATCTCCAAGCTTAATGCCCATATGAGGGTTCACACAGGTGAGACATATTACTTTTTAATTGTATAAACATATAAACACATTTAAATAATATTAATATTTAGATGGTCTTCGTAATATAAGAGCATTCATTCTTTAAACATGCTCAAAAGTTTTAACACAGCTTACTGAGTGTACAAATAAACTTAACTTATCTAAGTATTTATTAAAACCGAACATTGTAGTTCTCAAGGCGTAGCAAATAACCCTTCTGCTAGCCACGACTATTCGACACTCGTCTCGTGATGTCTGTCGCTCACGTCAGTGCGGTGTGATCGGGACAGCAGAAATCGCTTTAACGCGAGAAAAGTGCCGACAAAATTTTGTCGTGGTGCCCATGCTAGGTTAGACTGATAGATAGATCATATATAACTTCATACCTTCCATAGGCGAGCGTCCTTTCGAGTGCTCATCTTGCGACCGCAAGTTCGCGCAGCAGTCCGCCTTGATCTACCACCGTCGCACGCACACCGGGGAGAAGCCTTACAGCTGCAAGGTGTGCAACGCTCGCTTCACCACCTCGTCGGCTAGGAACAACCACCTCGTCACACACACTGGAAACAAGAGGTAACTGAAACACATGGGACTTTAGGTGCTCTACTCTTTTTTTTAAATTTATTTGGCACAACAAACAACTACATTCATACATTCATTCATACATACATTCAGAAGCATTAGTCAGATAAATAAATAAATATTAGACAACATCACAAACATTGCTCTGATTCCAAAGAAAGATAAAGCACTTGTGTTATGGAAATCAGACACAACGGTGGAATTACAAACACCCAAACCTGAGCCAATATAGAAAAGTTTGTTTTCTAAATTGAACCAGCCAGGGATCGAACCCGGGACCTCGGAGATGGCAACACCTTGAAAACCGGTGTACAAACTACTCGAACACGGATGACGTCCGTGTTTCGATATCTATGTGTTATATCACCACACAGGCTATAATTATCGGACTAAAACAGTTCTTTAAAACAGAAATTATTTACAGAACTATGTGATTAAAGATTGAGTGGACTGTAACAAATATAATAACAAAGTTATAATCTTCACAGGTTCATCTGTCCCGTGTGCTTCAAAGGATGCACTTCGCGAACAGAGCTACGCGTGCATTCTAGCAAACATACTGGGGAGAAACTGTTCGGGTGCGAACTTTGCTCGCAGCGGTTCAGTTCCGCGTCTTATTTGGCTGTTCATAGGAGATACCATACCGGAGAGAGGAAGTACCAATGTAACGTCTGCCAGAAATGTAAGTTAAGATCTATTCTTAACCGACTTCTCCGACTCTCAATTCGACTGAATTTTTTTATGGACTTTCTCAAAATATTTACCAATCGCATTAATCGTAATGTACTGAAAGAACAAAATTAACACAAGTTTCAGATCAAAATTACAAAATTATTAAAGTAAGTAAAAGTAAAAAATTGCTTTATTCAAATAAACTTAGTAATTAAGCGCTTTTGAATCGTCTATATTTTTCTACCACCTGTTCCAGACTTTTTTAAGTGACACGAAGATCAGGCGCAAGAAACTTATCAGCTTTAACAGAAATAAGTAACGATATTTACAAACTTAAATATATCGTTACCAAATATATATATAAATATAGTTTTCATATAAACATTTATATATTGATATAAATGTTTATATGAAAACTAAAGACGCTAATACAAAAATGTACAAGTCTAATAATTCCCCAGGTTTCATGGAATCAAACTCTCTCAAAAAACACATGAAAACACACGAATCCAAAAACGAAATAGAATCGTCAGCCAGCTCTGAAAATAGTTCAGAAACGCAAATGAACGACAATTCTAAAGCAAACGAAGTCGTTGAAACTCCACCTTCTATAGAACAAAATGAAACTCAGGTTCAAAGTCAGGATGCTAGTGTACATGAAGAAAACGTAGCGCAAGTACATAAGAAGTATAGGTGCGGTATATGCGTGAAGACTTACATGTACCTGCATAGCTTGAAGAAGCATATTATGCAAGTCCACGGGCCGGTATGTATATCGATGGATTTTGATTTTCAATCATAGTATAGTATTTAAAATTTGAGATTTTAACATTCACAATGCTATTTTTATAAAATACCAAATAATAATAGGTACTAGAAAAATTCGACTCGCACCATATTATATTCTCGGACGGGAATCGAATCCGCGACTTTTGGAAGTCCGGTCCAATGCTTACCACTGAACTACCGAGTTCGATTCCCGTCCGTGAATATGATCTTATGCGAGTCGAATTTTTACTAGTACTACCTATTGAGTTCAAAGATCTTCTGAAAGATAATATTATTATTTATTATGTGATGAAACCATGATGAAATATAGATCATTATTTTGAATAAGCTCATTGATTATCTAATAAATTTTAGATTTTTTGCATTTTATATTTTTATATTAAGCATGTTTAGGGAACTTTCTCACATTGATGTAATGCTGGTTGGCAGCGAAAATGTAAAAAGTATTAGAAAATTTCGCCGTAATACCAAGGGTGCGGGTTCGAGTCCCGTTTGAGGTGCTAAGGTTTAATAGATTTTTCTAGTATTTATTTATCATTGATTATCTATTGGTATCGTAAATATCGTATATGCGCTAATTATTCAATGTTGTTTGAATATGTAATGTTTTAAAATAATTCCATGTATAGACACAACAACAACAACAACAACAGCAGCAGCAACAACAACAACAACAGCAGCAGCAGCAACAACAACAACAACAACAACAACAACAACAGCAACAACAACAACAACAGCAGCAGCAGCAGCAGCAACATCAACAACAACAACAACAAATACAACAATCTCAACAACAACAACATCAAGCTGTCGCAGTGCAACAACAGCAGCTGCAGCAACAAGCAGTGCTGCAAGTTGGCAACGTGCAGCAGCTCGCGGTGCCCATACACCAGCATGTGCAGCAAGGGCTAGTGCAGGTATTCAAAAATAAATGATTATTTCATAAATTTTAATACACACACCATATTATTAGTTTACAGAAGTGCACTTCCTAAAACACTAACAAGTCATACATATGTTACCGGCCAAACCCGATTTCAGGACAAACTAGTTTTGCCTAGGCTAAACTAGATCTTCCTAAACGCGATAGGATTAACTGGTAAAGCCTAGACCAAACTAGTTTGTCCTAAGCCCAATAGGATAAACCAGTTTAGCTACAAAGAAAAACTTTAAATGCACAAGGCAGGTTAGGTTAGGTTAGTGTTTAGACCACTCGCAGCGGAGCGAGCGAAGCGAGCGGAGCTCCATAATGCTTATATCAGGATCAGCTAGTTTGGCCATAATGCTTATATCAGGATCAACTAGTCTGGCTTAGACTAAACTGGTTTATCCTATCGGGCTTAGGACAAACTTGTTTGGTCTAGGCCATACCAGTTAATCCCATCGCGTATGGGAAGACGTAGTTTAACCTAGGCCAAACTAGTTTGTCCTGATAATCGAGTTTGGCCGGTAACACATACACAAACAGTTAAAATAACAAATTCCAATACTGGTATACAACGTATAGTAACATGTATGAAACAAACTAAAGGCTTTCAAGTAGAAGAGTACTATCGGTTTGTAATTTTTAGTGCTCTCTTGCGACACCTTTCTTGCGTTAGGGCAGTGTCTCTAAGGACAGATATCGTCGTAGGATAAGTGTTAACAAACAGTCGCGGTGCGAATTTTAGGCCGGCTGACTATAACATGCGCCCTGATGGCAGTCTTATAGGTTGACCGGTTAAATGAGTCCTTGCCCGCGGAGCACAGAGGTGCGGGGCTCTGAGAATGGGCACCGAGGAAGGTGCAGCCCTCGATACTTGTCACTAGTGTCACGACAATAGCATGACAAGTAATAGTTAATAGTTATAGTTCATGCATAATTTAAACCCAACGATCGACAATGAGACATGCTTAACATTTTTGTACCTTGCTACTGCGCAAGTCATACTAAAATATGGGTCAAGTTATTGTGCATCTATTGTACGCTTGGTTCACTGCTGTGCTTCATTCTGACCACTGAACGCTCTCAACCTCATATTATTAAATTGTTGTAGGCGTGTCGGTCGACCGATTGTCCGATTACGTAGGTACGCGGTGCGTTGCCTGGGGTTGTGGGGCTGACAATAATGTGACATCAGCCATTTTAAATGTTCCTACTGCTGGGGTACAGGCCTTACTTACGGGTGGATAACGAGGATGGGCCATAACCCACCACGCAGGTCTAATGCATATTGGTGGGTGTTAACTGCAAAAGCAGCCGGGACTAACGGCTTGACGTGCCTTCCGAAGCACGGAGGAACTCGATATAATAAATTTTTGGTCACCCATCCCATTACCGACCTTTGCGATAGTTGCTTAACCTCCGTAATAGCAGGGCCAGGCGCTAAACCACTGCGCCATCGAGCTCCTAATGATGTTAATAATTTATTATAAATACAAGGTGTTACAAAAGTACCCCTAATGCCGAATATGGTAGATAGGGACCATCAAACTGAACAACTTTTACTATGGGACCAACTCTGAAAGCGCGAAAAAAAAATCAGCTGTTTCATACATTTTGATATTTTCGTAATAATTTTTTGTATGAAACAGCTGATTTTTTTTTCGCGATTTAAGAGTTGGTCCCATAGTAAAAGTTGTTCAGTTTGATGGTCTCTGTCTACCATATTCGGCATTAGGGGTACTTTTGTAACACCTTGTATAAACTACATCTGCTTGGACAAAATAATTTTAATCATCTGGAAAAATCTACTTTTATCTTCTGTTTTAAATTTCAGAGTGCCACTTACCCAGTGATATCTTCGGTGCAATCATTGCAGTTGCAACAAACGCAGCAACAAGTTAATACAGTAAGTAACTTTTTAATAGTAGTTTATGATACAAGGTTAGTCACGAGTTTTAAAAATCCTTAAGAACCTTGTACCATACTACGTTTTTCAATATATTTGCGAGAAAACATTATAGCTTCTGAAATAAATAAAAATCCATAAAAACAGACGAACATAGAGCCTCCTCCTTTTTTTGAAGTCGGTTAAAAACATAATCGCACGGTGGTGGCGTGCGGGAAAATCAATGCAACTTACCGCACGCTGTACTGTCATCGAAAACACACATTTTCGAGCAACTGTAATGAAAAAAAAATTAAAAAAAAAATATTCTTTTACCTAATATAATTCGTGTTGAATTTTTCATTGTAATAAAAGACCATGAAAACGAAACGCCAGAACGCGTGTCTGCTTTGGTGCGAGGTTTTTTTTCTGTTTGAGGCATAATAATATTTTCATTATGTAAACATTATTTTCAGCAACAGCCTCAACAACTTCAGCTACAAACAATACAGATTCACCCGCAGCACCAGCCTATACAAATACACGTGAGTATCGGCGTTATAGCAATAAGTTTTACAACCTCAACTTCACAAAAAAAACATTAACCAGTTTTCAACTTTCAAGTATTTGAAATTTTGAGATTTAAGCATTCACAATGCTATTTTTATATAATACTAAATAATATACTAGAAAAAATAGGACTCGCACCAGATCATGTTCTCGGACGGGAATCGAACCCGCGACCTTTGGATAACCGGTCCAATGCTCTGACCGCTGAGCTACCGAGTCACTAGTGGGAACGTCGAATTTCTTCTAGTATATCAACTCTTACGCTGCAAGCCAGCGCCATCTCACCAATGTAGAAGGAATTCTATTCGATGTTGAGAGACAAATTCGACGTTCCCACTAGTGACTCGGTAGCTCAGCGACCGGTTATCCAAAGGTCGCGGGTTCGATTCCCGTCCGAGAACTTTCAAGTACTTATAGTTACAGAGCTAATGATAAAATACTGCAAGAGGTTTTTCAAGTACATACCATTTTTTTAGACTGTGGGCGTCCAACAAGTACAACAGCAACAATTGCACGTGGCGACGTCGTCGTGCCAGTCCATGATACCAAACATATTACAAGTGAGTTGAATTTGTTTATTATTCCTTTCAGTTCCGTTTGATCATACTTTTATAGCTTTACTGCACATAAAAAAAAGGCAATCAGTTAACAATCAGAGAAGAAAAAAATACTGAATTGTTTCGTCGTTACCTAAATAGTTTGTTTGATTCTATTCAATAGCTATGGAAATAGGTCGTATTTAAAGTAACTTTAATACATCGTATATATTATGCGACAACAATTTTAAGGGCGATCAAAGTTATCTAAAGCTACAATAGATTTAAAACTTTAACGCGCTGTACTTTAAGTTCAAAGTCGATTGAGGATAATTAATAATAATTGTCGGCACTACAGCTGCAGCCAGCAGTGGCAGTGTCCGGGCTGGGCGCTCAGGACTTGGGCGGTGTGGCGCACCGCATCATACTACAGCCACAACCGCCGCCGCACAACCAGCACACTCTATACACTATACACCACTAGACACTACACTACATTACTACACTAGGATCATACTACAGCTATACACGTCAATTGTCGGCACTACAGCTGCACCCAGCAGTGGCAGTTTCAGGGCTGGACACTTATACACCACTAGACACTACACTACACTAGAGCGATACACTACAATAGTTAGATAACAGCCCATTAACGACCGATTCCAATAATATATCTTCAGTACGAGATAGGCCTACTATGGATCTGTTACTAGGCAACTGTTGTTATTTCCCGTCATTTGACAGAAATATCTGGGCAACAAATCTTAAGTAAGCCTATCTCTTACTGAGGGTAGGTTATCGAAATCTGCCGTAAGAGATTAAAATGACTTGTAATACCAATTGTATAAACTGATGTGGCTAAAGACATATCTAGATGTAACTAGATTATATGAATTAATAATTTGTTCATATTCATGACATTCTTAGCTTTTGTCTAAATAAACAATAATAAATAGTGATGTCTAAACAATATATTTGCCAATACTTTAACACTTAAGCAGACTGAAAAACACCGCAAGTAATCCATCAATAAATGACTGTGATAGTGTTAACAAATATTGTATAACCAATTTGTGTCTTTTTTTGTAAATTACTACAAGCTAATTTAAACCATATACACAATGTTTTAGAAAACACATTGCCATACACATAAGTGGGTTCTATACAAACCTCTTTCGCTCGTGATACTTATTATTATTGATAAAAAGCAATAATTTATGTAGATGTAGCCATATGTACTCGTTTAGAAATACCTCACTATGTGATGCAGGTACAAGTCATAGAATATTATGTTATGTGAGCAAGCACTAATTATTACGTTTGTTTTATAAACCAATAAAAAATATTTGTAGTAATTCTGACTTTCATTTATTAACTTCGTTAGTAGGTATACTTTTATATTGGTAAAACACTTCTACGCTTCAGCTGTGGGGAAAATAGACTAATTAAATAAAACAATTTGATACTAAAAATAATCATTATATTATATCATACAAATTAATTAATGAATACCTTACATACATAATCAAATCAATTATTCAAATCTTAAATTAAAATTCAATAATTCATTGTAGTAATAGATATGGAAAAAGAGTCAGTCACAGTGATCCAAATTACAATTTTAAATGGTCTTTATGCTCCCGCGCAGTAGCAAACGTATCTAATGTTGATATGGGCGATATTACACTCTGAGATCTATCTATGTGCATAAAGAAATAAAGTGCAAACAAAAGAAGTCTTTCGCGCGGTGTTTCCACTGAAGCACAGCAGTGCTGAGCTGTGCATCGTGATTGGTCAATTCATGCTCCGCTACGCACAGCGGTGCTGCTCTTTGTATAAATAGACCAATCACGAGATACAGCTCAACACAAGGTAACAAGTGGTGTTTATCTTTAAGTAAATTGTACATTAGTCATAATAATACCTAATCTTAAGTTTCTAAAAATGTTTTATCAGTGTGTGTTTGTTATAAAATAATGAAAAAAAAACACCGCAACGCTCTGCTTTAGTGGAAACACCCTCCCTCACAAAGGTGAATTATGCTAAGAGTGATTTCCTAAATTCACTCCTAGCGTCGCCGTCTGCTGCTTCGCGTGGCCGACGTAAATCGTAATACAATATGTACATACATACCTAGTTGTTTTCCAGCATATTCTCAATTATTATTATTGATATTTCGTGAAACATATAAACGGAAAACTTGGGTTATAAAAAAGGTTCTGCTAGCAAGTACACACCGCCATATTAGATTCGTTTTTTAATTTCAGCGCAATACAGGGCATTAAGTACAGTAGTTTTATAGCGTTTCGTTTACAGCTCTCTGACATCCAAAATTAAGTAAGCATCTAGTTGTTCTAATGTTTGGATAAGTTATAATGTGTGTAGGTATAAATAACTATTGAAATTGAGCAAAAACAAGAGGAAACAAAACACTAGACAACTAATGTTATGCTTATACACTATTTATCAGTAAAGCATTATCTTTCGCATTTTGGTGGACTAGCACATAAGTGGGACCAATCTAATTCTAAGTACATTTCATCGTAGGCACAGCTACAACCCGCAAGCCTACCGCCTAACTCAAATTGCTAAAGTTTATGACGTCAATGCACTGTCCGTCCTTGTCATTGTGTTATGATATGACAAAGACGGACAGTGGTGGTGGCAGGAAAATGGTAGTTATCCAAGCTGTATTTACCTAGTGTGTACTTAAAACTAGTTACCCACTACAGATATTACTTTCTATTTTTTTGTTAAAAATATAATTTTGGCACGCAATATTTATTTACAAATCATGTAGATCACTGCGTTAGAAACGAAAGGGATCTCGCGTGCCAGACGCGCGATCAGTCACAAGACCTGAAATTGAAAAAGCATTCTGCTAAAACCACCCTATAAATAAGACAAACACGTACAAGAATTATAACTATGACACCTCGGTTCGT
Source organism: Catoptria pinella (assembly GCA_963556745.1). Classification (NCBI taxonomy): domain Eukaryota; kingdom Metazoa; phylum Arthropoda; class Insecta; order Lepidoptera; family Crambidae; genus Catoptria; species Catoptria pinella. The sequence goes on from OY750779.1 coordinate 7,200,807, forward strand.
CGAAATATTTAATGGAGAAATTCCGTTTGAAGTTAAATCATTCGTGGCATGGAGCTTCTTGCCCTTAGGACACTTTCACACAAGACAGGTTGTCGGCTGCTGACTGCGAGCGAGGATTATGTATGTTTTATTATAATTATTATTATTTTTCCATACATTTTTAACTTTTTAATAAATAAATAAATGCTTGGACAATTTCACACAGCGCCATCTAGCCCTAAACTAAGCAAAGCTTGTAATATGTATGAAGCTTGTAATATGTATGGGTGGTAGACAACTGATATACTACTTATAGATTTTTAAATATACACTGTGTCCCAAAATTTTGCCACATGGGGGGAAAGTACCTTAAATATTCAAGATAGGAAATTTGAGTGAAAGAAAACTTAATTTTGTTTTTAAAAATAATTGAAACTGCTTTTTTTTTATTAAAGTAAGCGTCACGTAAAAAGACAGCTGATAGGTGCCTCAAAGATGAGCGAAAATTTATCTTGTTTCCAAAGACAGTTAAATTCGGAAGAAATGCAGTCTTCATAAGCTAGCTCACAGTTAGCGGCCGACAATCCATCTTGTGTAAACATCGCGTACCTTCTTGACATTCCTCTAGGTTTTTGTTTCACAGCCGAGACTATACACAATAATATTGATTTTGATGTGCTACTCACACAATGATAAGTACTAAAATTAAATTTTCAAAAGAAATTTCACCATTAGACACACTGAACCACGACTTAGACACGTATTTACAATATTACTAGTTCCATTAAAGAATTGATATAAATCTGGCGTTTATTTCGCGCTCTATCACACTATCACTAATATAAGTTTGTTTCACTGCCACATCAATTCCTCAATAAAACCTACTCATAGGTGAAACATTCAGAAGGCCCCTTCATCAAACCATACTGAATACTCTAACTTCTAAAACGCGGTGTACATATAGCGTTGCCATCCATGCAGATAAAGCAGGACAGTGTTAGGCTTTTTGATCTCTTGTCCGGCCAAATTTGACTGCGTCCGGCTCGGCTTTAAGGTGCTAGTTCGCAGCGAGCTGCCAACTGCAACGCATGTTCCGCTACACTAAAAATTGACGCTAATTTTATGACTAAAGTGTTGCTATGCGGTCGCGACACTTCTTCGCTCACTACAAATGGAGCCTTTTAATCACTACATTACCATTCAATTTGGAGTGTAGCGGACGGGCAGTTGCTGTTGGCAGCTTGCTGCGAACTAGCACCTTTAATATTTTTCGTCCCGCTCGCAATGCACACACACTTCACCCACACACAGCGCGGGGGCGGGCGTTGCGTCAGCAATCACATTTTGCTTAGCGACCAGCTTTAGGACCTAAAAACCCGGATTTTTTAATAGGTGAGTCCGGCTTTTTTTTTAAGATGGTAACACTAGTTGTACACATTCAATTCAATAAGTTACAATAATAATCATTCTAATATGACTGAATATTTTATCATAACCAATATTTCAGCACCCAAGTTAAGATATATTCATATTCACTAATTTATATATTACCCATTAATATTGAATAAGCATCAAAACATAATTGTTAGGCATAATATTCAACTCAAATATTTAAGCACTTTTTGGCTTTTAATAGGCAAACAACTAAACATGACAACTCAATCAATATGAAACATAATTAGTTCCAATCCAAAGTAAATTATGTAAGTGGCAGTATTAATCAAGAGTCATAATTTAAATCTAAGTAAAGTTAAAATTATTATACTATTTTAAATGAGTCTTATATTGTGTTCATTTATATCATTAAATATTCTATTGTTTATTAGCATTAGTTCACGTATTCGATGTTGTGAACTATTTGGTGTCCTTAAAAATATTAGATTTGTAAATTGTAATAAAATGTATATTTGATTATTATTATTAATGCACAAGTGGCGAGGGGTGAAATTATGGCGAAGGTTAGCCGTTATACAAAAATTTTATGATCTGACCCTTCGCCATATTTCAAACAAAATGAAAGCAGGCCTACCATTTAAACCATGGATGCACAGACTTATTAAGACTAGGGGCCACTCGGGCAAATTATGAACTGATGGTGGGCCACCAGAAGTATAGGTAATTAAAGACAATGAAAAATTGATAATAATGTATTCAAATTGAAAAAGAATTTATTAATTTGAAGCGTGGCACTGCATAATGCTTACAATCTTTTTTATATTTGGCTCAAATTTACTTGTAGCAACACGTAAAACTGCTTCCAAACTTTCATTTGCAAGGCGGTTTCGATTTTTTGTTTTATTATTATTTAGGATTGAAAAGGTTTGTTCACATATATAGGTAGAACCAAATAAGCTTGCACATTTCAGAGCGTTTATGCGCAACTCTTTGTACGTATTTTTATCAATGCAGCGGTAAAAGTTCAGCAAGTCTCCTTCGTTGAATTTGTTGCGTAAATCTTGGTCGTTCTGAATGTCGATAATTTCTAACTGCATTAACTCTGGCGCATTTTCAACTGAAATCGTGAAAGGATTGCTAAATATGTCCAACAGAGGTTTCACTGTTTTAAACTCCGAAAATCTGTCTTGAAAAGATTGAATCAAAATATCTAGCTTTTTTACATAACTGAAATTAATAGCAGTTTTTTTGAATTTTTCAGCCATTTTCTTATAATTCGGAAAATGATTGTAATTTCCAGAATTCAATTGCGATCTGAAAAGTGTCAGCTTGCATTGAAAGGATGATACATGTGCGTAGAGCTGGGATATCAGTTGATTTTTGCCTTGAAGCCGTGTGTTCAAGACATTCAAATGATTTGTAATGTCAACTAAAAAAGCCAAATCACACAACCAATCAGGACTTTTAAGTTCCGGGACGTCCCTTTGCTTTTCCGCCAGAAAAATATCAATTTCTTCTATTAAATTTAAAAATCGTTCCAGTGTCAATCCACGACTTAGCCACCTTACTTCTGTATAATACAGTAAATCTCCATGTTCGCATTCAATGTCATCAAGGAATTGTTTGAATTGCCTGTGATTGAGTCCTCGTGATTTTATGAAATTCACAGTCGAAACTACCACTTTCATGACATTTTCAAATTCAATTTTTTTAGAACAGAGGGCTTCTTGGTGTATAATGCAGTGAAACTGCATGAGATCTTCAGCGTTTAAGTTTTTTTCTTGCAAATGCTTTTTCAACAAAGTAACTAGCCCAGAATTGACACCAATCATCGAAGGAGCACCGTCAGTCGAAACTCCCGATAATTTCGATAAGTCCAAATCAGTTTTTGAACACTCGTCCAAAAGTACATTGAGTATATCAACTCCTCTGGTTTGACCTTTCAATGAACACATTCCTAATAACTCTTCGAAGACTTCAAAATCTTGAGTAACACCTCGTATGAATATAAGAAGTTGAGCTGTGGAACTAATATCAGTGGATTCGTCGAGTGCTAATGAAAAAAAATCAATTATCTTAGTTTTTTCATTTAATTGTTCCGCAATATTATCTGACAAAGACATAATTCGTCTTTGGATGGTCATACGATTCAGTTGAATTTTCTCAAACTTTTTTGCTGCTTCTGGACACATTTTCTTAGCGGCAATTTCTATGCATTCTTTTACAAAATCCCCATCATTGAAGGGGCGACTCCGCTTTGCTATCATTCGAGAAATTTCATAACTAACTTCTGTAGCTGTTTCTGTATCTTGAATGGGTTTTGTAAACAGCTTGTTGACCAATAAGCTCCCGTTTTAAAGACAAAACTTTTTGCTTTCTTAATTCGCCTGTAAACTTCGTAAAAGTAGGATGCTGCGTTTCATAGTGCCTTTTTACATTATATTCCTTTGCAATCGCAACAGAATTCTTGCAAATTAAACAAACGACTTTGTTATGCGACCATACAAAAAAGTATTTCTCAGTCCAAATTTCTTGAAACTGCCGATTTTCATCTTTAACCTTACGTTTTTTACTAGTTCCTGGCATGTCCATGTTGCGTTTTAATCCTGACTAGGATTACCACAGCACCTAAAACCAATTACAGTTCCTAATTAATTACCAAAAATAATTGATAAAATATGTAGATAAAATTAATAACAGTTTTACTTACGATTTCACAACACAATTATACACGGCACTTGACGGGAAATCTACGTTGAATGTGGATCAAAATATATTATAATTATGACACCGGCTAGTCGAGTTAAAATCTACACTAGAACTAACGACACTTTACTCAAATTAAAACCGAACTGTCGGTCGCTGCGGTTAGCGTGGCTTTTATACCACGCGCATAGAGTCGAAAACTGTCTGGAGAAATCTCGAAACCGACTCTGGAAGCTTCGTGTATCTACCTACGCGAGCTATCGGGAATTTGGGACTATTGCTATCTCGCTCGCTCGAACAGTATAACGCGGCGCGCTTCCTCAAGAAAACGAATTTAACCGAGATCAGCACGAACATTACCGACCGCTGTTACCGACGCATGCACGGCGCACCGATAAGATTGATAGAGCGCGCGCGCGAGATTCAAATTACTTTTCGAACATTTGTTATTGGTTTTATTCTGGAATAGAACTCAATATTTTCGAATGTACGAGAGTATTATTTTTGCTGTCGGCGGGCCACCAGTATTCGACCGGCGGGCCGCATGCGGCCCGCGGGCCGTAGTCTGTGCATCCCTGATTTAAACGGTGGGTTAAGTGCCAATACATCATTCACACAGATTTTCGCGCCATTCTTCACGTAGTATCGCACAGATTTCTAGACCCTTTCTATAAATATGTGCGATAAACGAACCTTAAATGCGGTACGTGCACGTGTCTCATATACTAGTTCCATGCACACAACGCAATGGAACATGCACGTACACGTCTACGCGTACTCACTACGGGTGAGTCTTCCTAAACAGTCACATAAATACCAAATCTTCACTATTGTTTCGCTTTAAAATGTCATAATATATTTTTAACTCATGGGCTCGCTAATTCTTTTTATGTTCCAGTTAAATAAAAAAGGACACCAAATGCACTTATAATAGTAATGTCTACATACCATAGGCATTGTACTTATCCAATACAGTCTTCAGTAAAAAGGTCGTTGGACCTTAAGACACCAGGGCCCTATTTAATTAACTTGACAATATGTCACCTGTCATGACAATTTTATATCCATTGCGTCAACCGATTCCAATATAGAATAAACTACTCATAGCTACACCGCAATGTAAACTAAATCGTCATGACAATTGACAAATTGTCACGTTATTTATTAGGGCTTATAAATGCTTTTATCCAGTAAGAAATGTCTACGTACCATAGGCTAATCCAATAGACAGCCCTCGGTAGTTTAAGGTTGTTATACACTCACTGTCACGGTCACTAAACACTGTGGCCACTGGAGTCGGTGTCAGATCGGTCGGGCGCGTACCGTATGTATGCGGCGTGGACGCCGAGACCTGCGGGCAACTTCACGTCGCGGAAGTACCGGTGGCGGCGCGCGTCTTTAGCCGAGATGCGCTTCACTGGGTCGTACACTAGCATCTTTTGGAGGAGGTCCATGCCTACTTCGTCGAGGTTTTGTACCTAAAAGAGGGGAATGTATTTTTTTTTATGGTTAGCCGGGGTCCGATTGAGTTAGCTCAGCTGCTGCGGGAGGCATATGGTAAGATGTGACTCGCCTGAGGTAAAGCTTGATCTTTGAAGCGTACTCGTCTGTACTCGGCGGTTAGAACAGCGAACAAGCTTACGTTATGTCGAGCGCACAACGAAGAGACAATGGCAGAATGTCGGAAATGTATCTCGCTTGGTGGCGCCAGTGACACTTCGCACTTTAGGTATGAAGCTATAACTACGCGGCGGGCCCGAAAGGTGACCTTAAATTTTTCAATCCTCTAATTACTCTTTAATTAGAGAATTGAAGTCTTAAAAAATATATAGCAATTCAGTCACCATCAGGGTTTTAAGGGTAGTGTAGTAAATAAGATTGCTGTAGAAAAAAAATGTTTAAACCTTAACATATTTGTATGATGACAGCGAATGAAACTTACATGGTTGTGCAGGTTGAAAGTATTCCAGTTGGGGAAGGTTGGTTTGTAATCTGGAAGAGAAGAGACTCCCGGCCATATCTCTTCTGTTGGTGTGCGTAGCATTCTGAAAAAAGGAAATGAAAACGTTAATACGATTTAAAAAAAGCAATTTGATTTTGTAATGATAGTACTTAATTCCACATAGAAAATAAACTGGGTAAAAAACCTGAAGATGCGGAAGAGCTGATCAATCTCCGAGTCTCCCTGGAACAGGGGCTTCTTGGACGACATCTCTGAAAATATGCAGCCCACAGACCAGATGTCTATTGGGCATGAGTACCTGCAAATAACAACAGACATGTCACTGGTACTTTACTATTGTCGCATCACTTATCGATTACATTCTTTTTTGTCAGTCACCTTTGGCTTCCCAGCAGAACTTCAGGTGCTCTGTACCACAGAGTAACGACCTCATGTGTGTACACTCTGACTGGCACGCCGAACGCACGGCCCAGGCCAAAGTCGGCTACCTGTGAGCAAATACTTTTCCTAGTGAAAAACAGTGGCTATATAAACTTTATCCTGCTTAGCATCAGAGGCGGTTCGTTACATTTTTATGGGTGTTCACTAAAAAGAAAAAAAAAAAACAACAGCGCACAATCGCCGCGCCATATTGTCAATTTTTCAAAACAATGCGATCAGGGCCCTATTTCATAACGTGACAATTTGATTTATATTGCGGTGTAGCTATGAGTAATTCTGTTTTTCAAATTGGCTGACGCAATGGATATAAAATTGTCATGACAGGTGACAAATTGTCACTTTTATTAAATAGGGCCCTGGAAATGCAACGTAGCGCATGCGGCGCTCCAGATTAGTTTAATTTCCCGTACAAATGTTTTGTTTCACGCGCCGGACTGGGTCGTTTCTCTGTCGCACTCATTGAAATCAGTGTTAGGCGTACTGAACTATGTTTTATTACGAGCGCAATCGCTGGCGCTCTACTAGATACAACTTGACAGAAAATCTTTCATCTTTGTACGTAGGTGATTGGGTATTTAACTTGGGAATGGATTCTACTTCACTTCACATCTTTGGGACTGCCGGGAAGAGTCTACTGAGACAATTTCGCTGATATTTCTTATATGATGCACTAATTTAATTTTAAATTAATGAAATTAAAAAAAATTCTCATTGTGAGCAGTTTGCATAAACTCATGGTAGTGTTACTCATGGTTGTTTTTCATTTGTTGAAGGTAGTCTTTGTGAAACCAACCTTAATAATACCAGTCTTATCTATGAGCAGGTTCTGTGGCTTGAGGTCTCGGTGCAATATGCGGCGCTGATGGCAGTATAAGATGGCACTGTTGATCTGGTACAAATAACTCTTCACCACCGCCGGGTCCATGAACTGAAAAAGATAAAAGTAAATTGTAGTCAGTAGTGTATCAAGTTCCTTCTGTAACTCCAGATTCTATTTCCATTGTATTCTCTTTGACGTACACTGTACAATAAAAAAGAGGGGGGTTAACCCCTAACCCCATGCTTAGACAACTGTCTTTATGAATCATGATGGATAGGTAGATTGGCGCTTTGAAAGTTTATAGATAAAAGTTGTGATACATTTTCATAATTATTAGGCCCCAGTTTACACAAAAATATTTCTAACAATATCAAAACTTAAGATTATGAGATGTTTAATTCAAAATTAACTAACATGCTGTGATAGCTCAATTGGACTGCATGCACTTGCATTGCAACTGCTAATGGAACTATCTGCAATATATGCAAAGCACTCAGAATATAACGTTTTTATTTTCTGGAAGTTTTATGCAAATCATGTAAAATAACCACAAAGAAGACCTCGAAATTAGGTACTTCTGTTCATTAACTGACACCACTCAAGATCTGGGCTGAGGCCTGTACGAAGATGATAAGAATTCTCTTAGGTTTGACTCAGGATGTTCGTTCCCTTTATTGGCTTGTTACAATATTTCCTACACTTTTTCCAAATATTAACTTAAGGGTTGTTACTCACTTTTCCACTCCCAAGAGAGTCCATATATTTCTTCAGGTCCATAGAAAGGAACTCGAAAATGAGGTAAAGGCGACACTCTTCCATCAGGACATCTTCCAGTTTCACAACGTTGGGGTGACTTAACTCCTTTAACAGCGAGATCTCTCTACAAAACACACAAACAACCTGATAGGTTATAAATCTGAACAAACTATTATAACACTTTTTCTGATTTATTTTTTAACTTGTAAGTTAACGATAGGTAAGAAATTATAAATTCTGCTCTATTTACCTTATAGCCGTAGAAGGAATGCCTTCATCTTCCGACTCCAAGCGAATTTTCTTCATGGCCACAAATTGACCAGTTATTTTATTTTTCCCTTTATACACGACACCATATGTACCTTCACCGATTTTCTCAATTTTGAGAAAATCATCCATCTTGTAGCACGGAATTTTGTTAGATTTTTAGCAAAACGCGCCCAAAGCTGGCTTGGCCACACAGCGGCTACCGCGTGGAATGATTCTTAGAAAATGGCAACGTATTAGTTAATGATAAACAAAAGTTATTGATATTTAGAATAGAGAATCATTAAGATAGAAACACTATTCGGTGCAGAAATTAATTAAAATATCGCCAACGTATTTGGATAACGACTTTCAAACGTAAAGTTTTCAAATTTTTCAATCAATTTGTCAATGTCAAAATGTGAGTGAGTGAGCTTTGTTTGTTGTCATTTAATTTTGTCAAATAACTTTTTAAAAACGGCAGCGGCAGCGGACGAAGCAAATATTGGCTGTGGTCCACATACCAATAATATTGATATTAACGCGATAACAGCATTTACAGCCACCGGTCCGCATGAAAATTAGTGCTAGACTGGTAGTGCGTTAACAATATCTAGCACCATGCATGACGTCATCACCAGCGCCATCTTGAACTCACAGTGACCTGCCGCTCTATCGGCTAACTGTCGTATCGTAAACAAAGCAGGGGTCTTGCATGCAGGGTTTTGAGTACCTAGCCCGATTTATCAGCGCATAGCATGCCATCTACTGATGGTGAACGGCTTTAGTTAGAGCGTGTATTAAAGCAGGCCTGCTTATTCGAGGTCATAGTACGAAAACGTAAGGCAGTTCAATATAAGTCCTGCCTTAAGAGCTTATAGTAAGCCCCTTGGTATGTGTATCACGGCCATTAAATTGGGCTTGAGTTATGGGAAAAGTGAAAGTTGGTCTTGGTAGCATTGATTGAACTTTAGGTTCTTAATGCTCTAAGCTTAGAGAATTAAGATTGAACGTTGATTATTTATTATTTATTGCTCATTGGCCAAATACGTGTCAAAAATTGCTTGACGTAAAGCTGTCATATCACATGTCTGTTTGATAGTGACACTGACATTCGCCGTAGTGCTCTCTCTTTTCTTCTGCTCGGTGAGTGAGGGAGGGAGAGAATATTTTTATTTATTTAAAGTTGTTCCTGTTGAAGACAAGACTGAAATTATATTTATTATAAAATAACTTCAAGCAATCAATTCACTTTCAGATAACTTGAAAGTCACATCAAGAGCGTGAAGAGAACACGATTGTTATATTTTTGTCATTGGACTATTTTCCTTAATTTCTAAGAGATGACTGGAAAAGTTTTAAATCTTAAACTTTCTAGTGGTTATGAAATGCCTATTATTGGGTTAGGCACATACGCGGTAAGTTTTATAATCCTTTGACCCTAATATTCTACCTACAATCATTAACATCATTAACTCACAAAAACCAACTTCGCCCAATCTCCTGTTAATGTTTCTTCCAAATATTTAAAAGTAAATTGAAACGTTGGTTAATCTCCATATAATTCAAGTAGACCTATGTATAACTGCAGAGCCAAAAAGAAGAGATCCATTTTTTTATGCTTTGGCGGTTCCCCTAAAGTCTCATTGCATTTTATAAGCTGACATCCAAAAGCCAAGAGTGAATATTCCTTCTCATAGTCAAATTTTTCTTTGAGGCACTCTGGCATCCTCGGCAGTGAACTGTGCTAAGTGCGTTAAATTAAAGGCCTGACCACTATCTGAAATTGGTTAGATGTGATCTTTGTTATGAAACCTTTGCAGCGTAAGGCTGATCCTGGTCAATTTCGCCAAGCAGTTGAATGGGGCATTGATGCTGGTTATAGACACATTGATACAGCATCATGTTACAAAAACGAGGAGGAAGTGGGGGAAGGAATAGCCAATAAAATTAAACAGGGTGTTGTAAAGAGACAAGACCTGTTTGTAACAACTAAGGTGAGATATTAATAAATATTACTTTTTATTTATTAACTTGAATCACAAGTCAAAGTGATTAGGTAACAATTTGATGCACCTTCTTATTTTTGTTTTGGCAGTTCACTCCTCTTCATCTTGATTTATGTTAATGACGATAGTAGTTAACTGCTGATTATATTTGATTAAAGTTATAATAATCCTTTTAAAAAGTGTAATTCTTCTACATTCACTAAATAGGAGCTATAAAAGTTATAGAATTTTAAAATTTTAACCTGTCAAGCGTCCTAAACTCTGCCAGGTGGGGACCTGAGTGTCACCATACAATGGAAAAAAACCTTATTGTCAAAGAAAAATCGAAATTGTGCTTTTCCCTTGTAATTATATACAGTAATTAATTATATGTATAATCTTTTAGAAATCTAAATCTTAAATTTTTGATCTCTTACAAAATGTGTATTTTTCCTCTGATTTTGTATTTCATATGTAAGATGCATATTATTATATTCAAATAAAAGGGTATTTATTATTATTTTTAGTTGTGGAATGACTGCCATGCAGAAGGAGATGTGATACCAGCCCTGAAGGCTTCACTCAACAGGCTTAAACTTGATTATGTTGATCTGTACCTAGTTCACTGGCCTGTGTCAATAAATGTATGTATCATAATTGATAAATAAAGTAGTTATTTATTTGTTGTTTAATTTGGATAAAGCAATTTAAAGTGATATTAAGTATTTACAAAATATTTATATGCCCTCAAACGGTACTCGTTTTAACGTTAAGAAACTGGGAAGTAAAGTTATGACCCAATTTCAACATTATTTTGCCTTTGGATCTTGAAATGAGAGATGAATTTTGAAGAACTTATTAATTTTAGGGCAAAGGTGAAGAAATGGGAATTGACTTCGTTGAGACATGGCGAGGCATGGAGGCAGCAGTCAAGGAAGGCCTGACCAAGTCAATAGGGGTATCCAATTTTAACGAAGAACAACTGACCAGACTGCTGAACAGCACCAGTAACATACCTGTAGTTAACCAATTTGAGGTAAGTAGCTTTTTTAATGATTATTTTAAACATAAACAACACTATTTTTTCCAAGCCAGTCCTATTAGCAATCTTAGCATACATGGCATATAATATCGCACTTCGGCGGTCATGCTAAGGGTGCTGGTTAAGGGGGTTATATCTAGCGATTTATCGCTTTTATTTGTCAAAATTTGAGTGTTGATAAATCGCTTTATCACGCGTTATATATATATCGTGTTTCGGTTGGTCATGCTACAGGGGCTGTGTTGCAATACTATTATATTAATAATAATTTAACCACAACTAATAACCATAAAATTTTCAGATTAACCCCACATTGACACAGCACAAATTAGTGAAATTTTGCAAAGACCAGTCTATCGTGCCGGTGGCTTATACACCTCTGGGCCTGATCTCAGAGGCCAGACCAGAGTTCATAGGCAAAGACATCATTAAGACTGACCCAAAGCTGGGTGAGGTAGCGGAGAAATATAAGAAGACCCGCGCGCAAATTGCTTTGCGATATCTGGTGAGGATCTTATTTATGTGGTGTACTTCAATTTGCTTTTAGAATGGGTTTAGTAAAGGTGTGTGGCATTCGAATGTGAGTGGCATTGTTAGATTGGTATGGCAGACCCGTCATGTCATGATGGTCTCAATACACAGACAACATAGACTTTTTAGAGTAAGGTGCTTTTACTGACTTTATGATTATGTTTAAGATGTTGTCCAATAATTGTGTTTAATCCAATACATGGCGAATTTAATAACTATTTTTGCAATGTATTTTATTTACCATAATTATTTGACTTTGCTGATGTTTAATAAACATGACTACTTTAATTATAAAGCCAATCAAAATTAACCATATTTCAGGTACAACGTGGGATAGCAGTCCTGCCGAAGTCTTTCACCAAGTCTCGTATTGTAGAAAACTTGAACATTTTCGACTTTGAACTGAGTGAAAAAGAGATGGCAATCGTCGACAGCTACAACATCGACCACAGATGCGTTCCGGGTACGGCGTTAGTACAGTACAAAAATTATCCATTCTAGAACTGATTCTAAAGGTGCGTACAGACTATGTAACATGTTATATAACTTTTGTTTATTAAACGTCCACATTATGTAACCTTGTTAATCAACATTGCAACATAAAACAATACTGAAAAACAATGTTATATAACCATTGTCGTTTCTCGTTTTTCAGTGCTATCCAGTGACTTAAGTTATACATATAACATTGTACATATTGATAACATGTTTTATAAGATTCAGTGTCCACATTATCTGAAACATATTATAAATCAATGTTGAATAACATGTTATGTTATATATCTGTACGCACCTTAACAGCCGCAGTGGCGGATACATATGGGGGGCGCCCCCCCCCTTGACGTGCAATTTTTAGTTTTTATATTCAACCAGCGGCTGCCGGCGACTTCGCCTGCGTGTACAGTTATTTCTCTAAATCTCCATCTCAAAATTTCATGGTGATCGGTTCAGTAGTTAAGACGTAACAAACAAATTACTTTAGATTTCTAATATTAAGTAAGGATATATCAAAAAATATTTCTAGTATTTTATTTACACGCCCATAACTCAAGCCATCAGTGACCTCCCCTATGTTTTTTTCTGTATTCGCCACTGAACAGCCGCTGTAATATTTTAGGGTTGTGGTAAGACTAAGAGTACCTAGTAAATGTAAAGTTAGCACTGAAGAGACGTTCATTTGGCAGACATCCAAATTTAAGCTTCCATTCCATCAAGGCCCTTGATAACATCCATTTGGACTGGATTCGTTCAAGGGCAAATCCAGGTTTTTTTCTGACACAAAGGGTATACAGCCAAAAAAATCCATCACAAACAACAGTACACAAAATTGTCCCCTCCCTTTTAAATCCACCCTTGGATGTTATAGTAAACAATGCCTATCTGGAGTAGGTACTTCCATTTTGAAGTGTTCAATTAAGACGTCTCGTCAGTGGCTAGCTATAGAAGGATCACACACTGCCATGCATATTTTAGTAGAAAAAATAATCACGTACGTCCTGTCATGCAGATTTTAGTAAAAAACAAAATCACGTACGCCCTGTCATGCAGATTTTAGTAGAAAAAATAATCGCGTAAGTATGCGTTGTTGGTGTTACACCATGCGTGATTTCTATCCTATTTTGGCACTTCACGTACAGTCAGCGGCAAGTCAGGTTATACAAAACTGTCAAAAATCGGCAATTTATTTTGAACCTTAATGACTTCGCATTTAAGGATAAGTTTGACTGAATTTGTTTACCCTGTAGCACAACGCGCTGTTGACTGTACAATGATGCATGTGAGGTCTTCCGGTTTTTTACCTACTGTAATTAGAGTAAGTGTGAAAAAACTGCCAGACATGTGCTATATATTTATATATTAATTTGTGATATTCCCTCATTGTGATAGTTTTTACTGTAGAACAGTTATTTATAATAATAAAGTCACCATTGTCATTTCTATTTACGTCTTATTATTTGTAAGAAGTCTTAGGTACATACTTATACCTACCTATTTTTTCTGTTACCTATTTTTACACATTTAAATGCAAGAGTAATTCTTTAACATACAATGCGATTAAAATGACAGTAGAAAGTGATCCGCTGCAATTTCACTCGAGAATGTATGACAGAGTAAATTAAAAAAAAAAATACGTCGTTTTGTACCGCGAGCGCTCTGAAGTTAGTCACTTCTGTTGTATACATTGTTAAATTAATTGCATTGTATATTTTTCGAACTTTAATATCTATCTATCCCATAGAGTTCAATATCAATATGTTACTATTCGGAGGAGCTCAGTGGCGATGGCGCAGTGGTATAGCGCCTGGCCCATCGATTGCGGAGGAACTGTCGCAAGGGACGGTCATGGGATGGGTGACCAAAAATTTATTACCTCGAGCTCCTCCGTGCTTCGGAAGGCACTTTAAGCCGTTGGTTCCGGCTGCATTTGCAGGCGTTAGCACCCACCAATCCGTATTCGGCCCGCTTGGTGGGTCATGGCCCATCCTCCTTATCCACCCATAACGGAGGCCTGTGCCTCAGCAGTGAGGACATTAAAAATGGCTTATAATAATAATATAATATAATATATTTGACAACATCACATACATTGCTCCGATTCCAAAGTAAGTAGCTAAAGCCCTTGTGTTATGGAAATCAGAGACAACGGTGGTATCACACACACCCAGACCTGAGGCAAAATAGAAAACTTCGTTTTCTAAATTGACCCAACCGGGGATCGAACCCAGGACCGGGGATCGAACCCGGGACCTCAGAGATGGCGACACCTTGAAAACCGGTGTACAAAGCCACTCGACCACGGAGGTCATCATGTTCCTGTGATCAATTTTTTAAAATACTACTTTGGACATTTGGCAGTAGAGTAGATAAACTAATTAAAAATATTTTTTATAACCACCATTTTATTCAATAATCAAAAACAATAAATAGAAATTATGTCAACATTTGATGCAAAACAGAAAATATCAAAAAATAAAATTAACTGACAAATAAATACGACTCATCGTCTGTCAGACGAGATAATTGGAATGTTAAGATTCCTCGAGGACACATTTTTAATAAAAAGGGGGTAAATTCCGAATACTCGAGAAATCTTAATAAGGATATTTAATAAAAAAGGAGTACAAAATAAAATGCATACAATGACTGTACATTGATATAAAAGATATAAAAACTGCATTGGATAAATTATTTCTCTTCTAAAATTAGGACTTCAACATTATAGACATTTATAACAAATTATAAAAAGCTATGCAAAGATCACAAAAAAAAAATCATCCTATAACTTTGATTGTTTTTTTTTTATTTCAATTTTAAAAGCAAGGCACATTTCACTACACGACATGTGTTACACACAATACAATGCCTACAAGACTAAAAATCCGTCAATAGTAAAATCTTATGATTAGTTAATTTGTCTCGTAGTCTTTTTAATGATCGTAACACTTTTTAATCTTTCCCAGTAAATTAAGATCTATTTCTTTGCACAACTTTCGTAAACAATTTTGCATATGTGTAATTTAAAAATAATGAAGTCCTAAATAATATTCGTTTATAGAAAAAATATATATAAAACAACCTGTTGATGTTCAATTAATTAAATATCTTTAAATAATTTTCTTAAAATAAAAATAAATAAACCAAAGAAATTGCATTGCATTTTAAGCCAATAATACCTTTTTAAATGTATGTACAGGTCGCGCGACGAATTAAGAGCCCTGGAAAAAAGTGGAATGGGTATGCGTAGTAGTAAATTACGCTTAGAAATTACTACTGCCTTCCATTTTTTCCAGGGCTCGTTAATTCGTCGCGCGACCTATAAGTACCTACAGCAAGCAACAAAAACATCGGCAATTACACTTTTGCGAAAATGTCTAGGTACAGTATCCTTACCGTCTTATTCATTTTTATGAATAAGTAGGTTAAACTATTATAAATACAATTAATATCCCGTTTTGCAATGCAATGTTTTGTAAAGTAACATTGTATTGTATTGTCTTGTACCAATATATTAAAAAAATCAAAGGGTTCCGTAACATAAAATTGTATCTGTACCACTGGTAAATATAATTTAAAACTCGACAACTTAAGTGTTAAATTCAAATAGCAGTTCTGTATAACAGAATACAAGCTTATATTTAAATATATTAATTACAAATTAGCGCCATAATTAGATTAGTGCCTACACCAAGCCTCTTGATTATCATATATTCATTCAAAGAGCTTTTAGAAAGCAGATTAGCATGATTTTTTATACTTTAACAATGGGGACGAATACTGAGGAACTAATGGCGTCACAAACGACCTAAAATCATTTGATTGATTGTTTCAAATGTCATTTCTGACATTTCAACCAATCAAAACCTTTGATAGCGGTCAGGTTGCCGCTGGCGCCATCTGCGATTAGCTTTGACTGTGGTTCCCCATTTCAACAAAAATCTCTACGGAACCCTACAATTCCAACATTTTCAACGACTACCAATGTTAGTTTAACTACAAACAGTAATGATATTTGAGACAGAACAAATTAAACCTATTAATTATAATAAAACCAAATAGAGGGCTGTATTATAACATACATATACAAAATTTGAGAACCGATTTTTGTTCATGGTAAATAAATCCTTAAGAATAATAATAAAATTCGTAAATAAACCTTCTTTCGCGGATTCGCGATGCTCAACGTAGATGTACCGAAACCAAAAACATAAATAACGGACATTTTACTTCATACTTTACAAACCTCCGTACATATGTACAAATTCATTGCAGTTATTAATAAAAAAAAACAAAGTATTTCATATAAGTATAAAATTTGGTCTGTAAAACAAAAAAAACGTAAAATCACATACTCAATATCCTGCTCGACTTGAGCAAGACGCAACAAAGAAAATCTTTATCGACCAAAACAACACAAATAAATTACATTTTCATTTTTGTCTTACAAAAATATACCCTTTCGATGTGTCAACAATTACATTTTCTACTTAGAACTACGGTGAAGATGACTGAAGCTTTGTACATTCAACTATTCTATGGTTACTTCCATACCATGTTGAAAACGTCCATTATACTATCGTATATGGTGAATGTGATGGCGACGTCGAACACAACGCGACTGAGTCGAGGAACGGTGCCTTTGTAGAAGGCCAGCGGTCCTTCGGCCTTCCACGTTTTAATGAAGCAATCCCATGTGTTTTTGTACTTTTTGGCCTCGAGGCCTTGCATTCGAGTTTTGACGACGTCAATCGGCGTGTTTCCGAAGACGGAGGCGGCACCTGTGATGGAATTGATTTTTTTTAATAATTTGAAGATCTAAATTTAGCTCTAGGTACTTGAAAGTTGAAAGGGAAAGATGGATGTACTGTGTGAGGAATGATATTAATGTAAAGGGAGTGGATGAGGAGATGACGATGGCAGGAAGGAATGGAAGAGAAGGACACACTGCACCGACCCCAAATAAATTGGGATTAGAGTAGGGGGATGATGAAGATATTTCGCAGAAGTGTTTCACTAAAAATAGTACAATATTTTTGTAGATAAATGCGTCTCGGAACTTTTTTGGTACCTACTACCACAAAATAGAGAGGGCTTAGTACATACTACGCGCGCAACGCACACACACACTTAAGACAGCTCTCACCGTCCGACGACTGCGTCGCGCGTTAGAACTCGTTTGAGATTCGTCTGAGATTCTGGATATTTCGTGTTGGTAGTACTAATCTTGACTTCTGAGTTCTGTCCACTCTCTATTTATGGTACTGCTAGATCAACATGGATATGCTATATGGTATAGTCTAGCTAGGGATTGTGAAATTGTTTAAGGCCAGTCGCAAAATCTGTAAAGGAAGTTACCTCACGCCAATCACAAGTTTTAGGCTATGGTGATTGCCACGCTGTCTAAGGCTCGATTTTCACCAAAGCGGAGAAGAGAGGTCTCATTTTTCGATACAATCTTGTGCTGCGCGCGAGTTAAGCGGAGGGATGTGGAAATATTCTATAGAAAAATGAGACATCTCTCCTCTCCTCTCCGCTTTGGTGGAAACCGGGCCTAAATGTTGTTTATTTTACCTTCCACGATAAGAGCTATGACGAAAGGAAGTACCTAGTGGTAAGTATAAACTTACAAAAACAAATGCCCACGTACCTGCGATACCACCGAACAGTCCCACGATATATTTAGGCACATGCTTGTCCCTGTCTCCGCCCTTGTACCAGTCGCGTAGGGACTCCATCACAAAGAACCTGATTGCTTGGTTGCTGCCTTGCTTCATTATCGTCGCCGTCACGCCTTTGTATACGCCGCCAACGCCTGTAAACAAAAGAGTGTCTTGTGTAGCAACTATAGATGTCAGGCTTTAATTTCCCATTGGAACAGCCCGGCGAAAACGTCGTAAGTGCGGATAATTAATAGTTTAGGAACAGATGAATGATGGACTTTTTGTAGGCTCCAATCCGGGACAACATAGTGATAACTGCACTAAACTAATTTGTAAAAGCGTTCAATGAAACACGTAGTACAGTCACTATTATAATAATATTACACAATAACAAAATTCACAATCCAGTACAGAACAACCTCTTCAATCTAAATATGACCAAGCTCTGCCCGGCGCGATACTCTCGCGCCTGAGCCCAAGTTAAAAAACAAAGTCATCAATCACATTTCATTACTAAACGTATTTATTTCTAAGACCCCGACAAAGCCCTCTTATTCTACTCCGCACTGAACCTAATGTTGTTAATGTAAACATAAGCCGGGAATGTGACACTTCCAAGCGCCGCCGCCGCCTCTCTACGCCTCATGCGTCGCTACAAGTTGCCAACAATAGTATTAGGTAATCTTAAAGAGTTTCAAACCTACTTTACCTGAAGATCGTGTCTCAATGGTGTTTGATTTTGGTAATTTAGTAACAAGAACCAGTGTGTACCTACATTGAAAAACCATTGAGATACGATTGTTATTGCTACGTTAAGGCCTCACGGCTAAGGTGGCAACTGATAGGTCAATTTCTCATGTTTTTAACTACATGACCTATATCTGACTATCACACTTATCCAATTTCACTGTCCACGCGAGTCTCATTTGCGAATGACCTCTGTTTGTGTTATGTGAGACACTATCGCGCGTGATACGTGATAGATACCGAGTGTCACGGCCGCAGCTGAGGGTTAAACAAGATGTGTCAGTGCAATCGGAAGGAGATAATTTATGTAATGAATACAAATTTCTTTTTAATTCAACTGGTCGATTGGCACGGCATCACTATTATTTTTAAATCAATTATGACATTAATAATGAACCTAATATACTAATCCGGATATTGACACAAATAATTCAACATCGAAATAAGCAAGGCTCCAATCTAACTCCTAGATAAGCTTTTGCCCATAGCAGGACTGCAGGACTATATTTAATAAACGTGACAATTTGTCACCCACCTGTCATGACAATTTTATATCCATTGTGTCAACCAATTTGAAAATAGAACAAACTACTCATAGCTACACCGCGAAGTTAATCAAATTGTCATGACAATTGACAAATTGTCACGGTATCAAATAGGGCCCTGGTTTTGCACTGAGGACTAATCTGCGACTGAGAGGTTACAGATAGAATAACCCAGCAGTTAAAAACGACAAAAGGCTGTTTTGTTGTGTTTGATCTACTATGTCAGCTGTAACTTAGTGCAAAGAAGACAAGGCATTTCTTAAATATTCAAGTAAAATAAATAAGTAGTAAATTACATAAGATTACGTCTCGCGGTTGACTGTGAAGTTAACGAACGTTATGTAAATAACGTATTTTTTTCCTTCAGTAAACATTTTTTACGGAGAGTTGGCAACAAGCTTAAAAATAATTATCTGTCACCATTAACTGGCCGTTGGCGGTTTGTGACTATTGGTGTCCTCAATTCTAAAATAGGTACCCCATCATAAAAATTCATAAAGTATATTTTCTGACTAGGGAATGCGATACCGGGATACCGGGATCCCGCGTGCTAATTGCGGGACTGATCCCAGTCGTAAATTGAACGGGATCCCGCGCGGGATTGAACAGAAGCGAATTTCATGTGTGTGTGTGTTACTCCAGCGCGTGGCCGCTACCTTCAATTCGTCTATAACGCCTTAATGACGTCTACAAACGTGTAAGCAGAACGAGCGTATACCGCTGCTCTGGTCATAATAACATGCAAAGTCAGGAGCCGTTCAGCAGATGAAACAATTCATTTTTTGAGCAGCTAGGTACTACTTTCGAAATAGTGTTTAATTGTCTTCTTTTAATTTTTTTTGTCCAGGTGAGCTAACATGCCCCCATCGTAGTCCACATCATTGTGGACAAATGCTCACATATAGAAAAAAAATGTAATAATAATTGCCTTTCAATATTCCCATTAAAAGTTTTGTTTCTTAAATGATTGTCCCTCCAAAGGTTGACTTGCTCATAATTTATTTGCGAAGTGCGGGATTGAGAATGTCCAGTCCCGCAAGTGCAGGTATTAAAAATTTCTTGCGGGATTGCATTCCCCAGTTCTGACTAATGGGTGATTATTTTGTGAGTAAATCAAACAATCACGTTTAGCCATTAAATAAATTCATTCCACTAGTAGCTGTGATATTTTTTGTTCAATTGTCAAGTCTCCAATTGAAAACTAGCGACATGGTGCTAAACATCTATCGCGGAAATGGTTAGTATTTATTAGTAGAGTTGCTGTTTTATAACTTTTGCATGTGGCGATGGAATGCTTTTGGAGTTAAATATCTTTATTAGCAAAACACGTAATGATGTGAAGTGAATATCGTAACGTGCTACTTAAATGCACCAATTTAACTATCAAAATTCCCATTAAAAGTTTTGTTTCTTAAATGATTGTCCCTCCAAAGGTTGGACTTGCTCATAATTTATTTGCGAAGTGCGGGATTTAGAATGTCCAGTCCCGCAAGTGCAGGTATTCAAAATTTCTTGCGGGATTGCATTCCCCAGTTCTGACTAATGGGTGATTATTTTGTGAGTAAATCAAACAATCACGTTTAGCCATTAAATAAATTCATTCCACTAGTAGCTGTGATATTTTTTGTTCAATTGTCAAGTCTCCAATCGAAAACTAGCGACATGGTGCTAAACATCTATCGCGGAAATGGTTAGTATTTATTAGTAGAGTTGCTGTTTTATAACTTTGGCATGTGGCGATGGCATGCTTTTGGAGCTAAATATCTTTACTAGCAAAACACGTAATGATGTGAAGTGAATATCGTAACGTGCTACTTAAATGCACCAATTTAACTATCAAAAGATGGAATCACATTTGAGAATCGTACGTTCTGCGCAGAAACTCGTAACCGAAACAAGTAAACATCGTTATGACGACAGACAGACGTAAGCTGTTGGCAGCTAGCCTGGGGGACTTTGAACCCTATTTTTATTACCTATAAATCAAAAGCAGTAAAAACCATGACCTGTGATACTAAAATACTAAGTAATTCATCATTCGCCTTTCTAACCGCCTCTGTGGTCTAGTGGTTCGCCCCCCTGTGTAAGACGCAGGGGTCCCGGGTTCGATTCCCAGGAGGGGGGTACATTTGTACTAGGTTTGGTTGGTGGTACGGCTTATTTCAAGTCCGCCTGGCTAGCTACCACCATCTTACCTAAGTCTGACGCCATAACAGCACTTTTAAAAATTGTCGTGTTCCGGCAATTAGAGGTAAGATAGACAGTTCCTCAGTGGTGAGGATTTCTGGTGTGCGCTTCTACCTTTGGCCTTATCGTCACTTAACATCGCACCTGCCCCGCGCTCAACCCGGACTCAACTCAAACTCAACCCGAACTCGACGCGAACTCAACTCAAACTTAACCCGAACTCACTCAAACTAAACCCGACCTAACCTCAACATTACACCGGAGCTTATTAATGTGTCACAAGACTCAAAATTGTAAGCGATGTATTTCAAGGTGGGCTGCGGTTGAGTTGAGTTTAGTTCGGGTTAAGGTCGGGTCGTGTCGTGTGATACCGTCTGAACACAGCCTAACGCCAACGACACTACTACTAATAAAATTAAAATCTGCATGACGTATGTGATTCGTTACCTACTCAAACTTATATGACTTACCTTCTTCTCTAACAATAGTCCTGACGCCGTGGAAAAAACCCTTAAACCTCGGCTTCTCCATCCTCATGTCGTTGATGAACTTGACCTTGACCGTCTCCATGGGCGTGACCGCGAAGATCGCTTCAGCAACGCCGGCCACCAACCCGCAGGTCAGCTTGCCGGTAGTCGAGAGAGTCCCATCATCTTTTATCATGTATTGCTTAGCTTGCTCGAATACACCGAATCTGTGGGCAGATGGAATGTATTTTTTTTACATTATCTATGCCTGTAGAAATAGGATGTTTTCTTCACAGATTTTTAACTTATCAGATTTGCTTCTCGACATATTTTCAAATCGTCAGATTTTGATGTTGTTTTTGTTTACAACGAGTAGGTGGATGTGGACATTTTTGGGGTTACAGTTTTTAAGGTACAGTTAAGAAAACTGTAATAATATCTCTATCGTGCATTCTATCTATAATCATCTCCCTGCCCTTTATCTCAATTTATTTCAGGTCAAACGAACGCAGTACGGAACACTCGTTATCTCTACATTTACTCCCTTCTATTTCACACACAATCCCATGCGGAACACTCGTTATCTCCACATTTAGTTTTTAACCGACTTCAAAAAAAGGAGGAGGTTCTATGTTCGTCTTTTTTTTTGTTTTGTTTTTTTTTTTTTTTTTTTTTTTTTTTTTTATGTATGTCCACCGATTACTCAAGAACGGCTGAACCGATTGACATGATTCAAACGTTACTTTATCAGGTTTGTTCCCCAGGTGGTCCCATTTTTTTTAATTTTAAATCGGTTTAGTAGTTTTCGAGTAATCCTGAAAATACTGTAATTTTTTAGGTAACTTTGGCACGAGTTTTAACGGATCTTCAGCCATAACTTCTTTGTTTATAAACCGATTTAGATGATTTTTGTTTTGTTAGAAAGGGGATACTTTAAGGATGTTTTCATTCAAATTTCCTTCACATTGGACCTTGGACTTCGAAGATACACAAGATAACTCTTCAAAATTAACTAGGATAGTGTATTAGTGATTACTCTACGGTATTGAAAGGTTTCACATCAGCCATTTTTATTGTCCCTGCTGGGGCTGGGATACAAGCCTTACTTATGGGCTGATGAATAGGATGGACCATAACCCACCACGCGGGCCCAATGCGGATTGGTGGGTGTTAATATGTTATAAAAGCAACTGGTAAATCTTTAAAATCATATAAAAAAAATTACGAGTATCATTGTGACTGGCTGTGTGTAAAAAATTTACAATCGTCTTAACCTTTCCATTTCTTGTAATGACTTTTCATCATGTGGCCTGATAAGCAATTTGTTTGGTTCTAAATCTGAAAGCGCAATACCGTCTAAAGTTTTTACTCGACTTAGAGCCACATACACTTGACCTTTGGCAAAGTTTTTCTTTCCTAAGTCAATTACTGCCTTATTTAATGTTGTGCCCTGAAGCTTATGCACTGTTACAGCCCAACTCAGGATTAAGGGCAGCATTCTTCTTTCCACATCCCCGTAGCCTTTTGTTGCTTGAAATGTTGCTGATACAGGTGCTATTGCAACTAAGCCGTCACTGTCTTTAACTTTTGTGCCAATCGTGTCATCATCGAATTTAACGTACACTGAATCAGGTAACTCACCTGCTTCTAACTGATCTCGCCGAAGGGCAGGCCACTTAAACTTACATATGATTCCCATAGCACCGTTCACGAGACCCTCTGTAACTGATATGTTACGTCTTAACATAACTCTGGAACCTATGCCCAGTTTCAATACGTGTAACAAACCACCACAGTTATTGACATCAACGGGAATCACATTACTTGGTGGTTGTTTTCCGTAGGTTGCGGCCTCTCGCGAGTCTCGCGACTCATCGATAGCACAAACAGTATAAACGCGACTTGACTGAAGTAGCCGATCCGTCATTCTAGAGTTATACTCCTCTACCAATCTGATCGTTGGAAAAATCCTCACTGCAGCACCATCTGCAAAATCACCAACCTGTTCAACTCGCCGTCTTTCACACAAAATTTGCAATTGTGAGGTAGTTAACTCACCAAACCGCAAATTGTTAAGTAAATCAACAAATTCCACATCGCTACTTTGACGCATGTTGATGGTGAGTTCACAGAAGGAGAACTGTTGCCATAAATGTATTTCTGCGCTTAACCACGAAGGTTGCTCGAAACACCAATGTCCTTTGACTGGTGGTAACTGCATGATATCGCCAAATAATCAAACATTAACACCTCCAAATAATGAATTATTATTTTTAAACTCCTGCAGGCGCAAGTGAATTATACGCAAATTTTCGTAGGAAACCATTGATATTTCATCTACTATTAGCCATTTGGTATAACGCCACTTACGCCTTTCCCTTTCTAACGGCTGCCCACTCATTTTATGATAACTCATCGTGGTACCCTTTTCGATAGGAAGGGAAAATACTGAGTGAAGGGTCCTACCAGAAATTTGACGAGCCGCAACACCCGTCAATGACGCCACTTGCACAAAAGTAGGTTTTAACAGATTATCCACCGTTGGAGCATAACAGCGTCTAATATGTTCAACAATTAATTTTAAGAGAAAGGTTTTTCCGCTGCCTGCTCCACCTGTAATGAATAATGTCAAAGACTCTGGATTGTCATCTAACCTGATGTCTTTTTCGATGGAATCCGAAACCTTTTTTAACAAATCTTTTTGCTGCACATTCAGGCTTCGGATTCCACCTATGAAAACTTCATCAGGCATAGCAGTAGGATCATTATTTTCAGTAAAATCATCGCGATCATACACATTTACTTGGTCTTCAGCATATATATTCATATTCTGTTCTGAAGGGGCATTGATGCCTGTAACTTCATTTACAGTGTTCAGAGCTGCAGCTTGAACGAGAGCTTGTTGAATAATTTGTTCGGTATGAGCGAATTGTTCTGCTGATAAATTAGGTAGAAGAGGCCTTAACTGTGTCTGTCGGCGTAGGAAACAAGCTTCAGCTGTTTCGCCCTCTTGAATGAGTTCATTCTCATTGCGAAAAGGAATGTGACAAACAATGATACTATAAAAAAACCCTTCTCGGTCACTGTTTAAGGTATAGTATCGCGTGCGTAATACAGCTGCCTGATTCCTAATCCGCATTCTGGTGTTATCGCGTAATTTAATGTATCTTGAACTCTCGTTCTCTTGGTCTCGTAGTTCAATGTCACCGTCATCGTCGTTCCAAAATGTACTAGAAACTGTCTCGTAACGAACTGCGAACTCGGCTAAGCTTAGATCTTCTAGGTCGTTAGGTCTTTGTTGATATCGGTCGAAAATGTTGTTAAACACGGACGTTTCGTCTTCACAAAACCGCAGAAGTCTATAGCGTTGCTCTGGACGACAGCTGTTAACGAAAACAGTTTTCCTCGAACACATTTTCAATGGCAAGTGGCAGAGGCGGTAGGCAGCTTCTGGAGCACTAACTAATCGTTGTCCAAGGATTGCCATGGAAACAGCAAACAACTGTTTCCACACATCATTAGTTTGACGCTTGGCTTTTTGAACAGCTTCCCTCACAACATCACCGCAATCATTAGGTTCACATTTGCTAGCATACTTGGCAATATAATAAGCAACAGCCGTGACATTACCACAAGGTTGAACGTCCATATTTGCTCCCCAAATTTTCAGTAGAACTGAATTATAGTTGTTCACCATTACTTCGTCTGCATTCCTTTGGAGTACACAATAACGCCCATTGTTACGAAGAGCAACATCAGGTTCTAAGCAGTTCGTTGTGTTGCTTATAGGCCTTGGAAATCCGAAACGACACAAACCAGTATTTCTGTCTTTGTAGCATGTAGTCGTATGTTTGTGCGTTTGAAGCTTTTTAACTAGCTCAGCGTTATCTCCGTTAAGTGAGCATGACACAACCTGATCGATTACTCTAAGCCCTTCAGGACTATCAAAATCTGGTATTGAGTTGCACCACAAAAGCATATGCAAATGGGGACTCCCTCGATTTTGAAATTCTATTCTATACCAAAAATCTGATATAGCTCCTCCTAAACATTCGGTATTAATTTTCAAAAATCTCATTAATGCATTTACCCTAAGCGTGAACTGTCTAGCCACAACTACTGGGTATTTTTGAACTAGTTCAAGTCGTTCATCGAATGGTAGGTCTTCAACGGCATCAAGCATTGTATTAGGGCGTCCATCTGCTATGAGTAATGCTTTGATCATGTCTGGCCAGTTCAAATCATTACATGAAAACGTTACAAACCAAGTCGGAGGACCAATACTCCGCACCATAGCAATCAACTCAGCACAACATTTTTTCCAATAAGCAGCCGATCCTCTTATGTTTCTCATAGTTAGGTGCATATTATCGACAAGACCTTGAGGTGTATATTCACCCTGCCTCATTCGACATGAGACGGAAACACTTGCCTTAGCTTTAAAGTATTCAACAACCGATAACGCAAAAAATAAATAATCGTTTCTTTGAAATCGATTATCTTTGCCCATAATTCGTGCTTGGAAATAATCAAGAGCAGTTATAGAAATATTTCTATCTTCACCAAAACCATTTTTCCCATCGGGATAAAGAAAATACCAACATAGTTCTTCCATTCTCTTTTCCCGCTCTATGTTCAATGGTGGTGCGGTTTTTCTTTGGATGTCAACAACTCTGATTTGACCATCGGACTCGTTTTCACTGTTCGCGCTGATAATAGTATCCAAATTCGGTACGTCTTCATCAATAGAATACAGTAAACTAGTCGAAAAAATTACTCGTCTTTCTATGTTGTTACTATCTGTTTCTAGAGGCAATGTTGCAGTTGTGGAATTAGATGACATACTCGTACCATGCATAGGATACGCTGACACAAAAACTCGGGAAGTATCTTCGGTTTGTGGGAAATCCGGATTTTCACTTCTAGAAGCAATATCATTGGATGATATATAGGGTATATTGTCAGAGCCTTGCTGTGAACACGTGAAAACAGTTGACTCATGAGTGACTGCGTGCTCACCCTCTTGGTGCATCTGTGAACACGAGAAAACAGTTGATTCTTGAGTGACTACGTGCTCAACCTCTTCCCTCTCTTCAGTGGCAATAGAAATAGGTGTTATGCAATATGTATTTAAAAAATGTTCATCACCTTTATTGATTTTTAGATTACGACGTAAGATTCCAAATAATTGATCAATGTCGACAAACCGCATACAACACGCAGTACCTTTAGATGGCGCTATATAACCCTTTGGACCCCTAGCATGAGAATCAAATAGCCAATAATACGTATTGCCAGATGAGTTTAGGCATGCAATTGCAACGGAAATTGAATTGCTTGTAAGAATTCCACATTGATGATCCCTAAAAAAACTTAATAAAGCATTTTTCAAGTTCGGGAACCCTTCCTCAGTTTGGTCCCTGTCGATGTGCCCATCAATTGAACTATTAGTATGTACGTTTAAATATACCCAACTCCCATTGTACAATAGACGCGGCAGAAGCTCTCTCAATGCTAAATACTCAATATTTTGTTCACCAGCATCGGGATTTGGTCTTTCCAAAATGCATTGCTGATAAAATGTGTCCCCGACTATCACTACGTAGTCTACATCACTCACCGCCCATGCATTTGCATCTGATAATGTAAACGCAACACAAGCAACTGCTGCGATGCCGGTACACTGCTTGCCACGAGAGTCAATCTTAAATCGGTCATTGCCCTGGTGAAACGAACCACGCAAAATAGATATACCTTGGTTTAGGTGTACAAACCTGGTGGGATTATTTTCTTGTACCTGTTGTACAACCATATCTTGTGCATTATCAGACTGAACTTGGAAGTTACCAGAGTCTTTGCCTACTTCAGTTACCTGAACTATTTGAGATATATCATAGTCAGATATATTTGCGAAGTTTGGCACGACGTCTTGGTACAGTCTATTATGTAATAGCAGCCACTGTAAAGCAGATTTTAGTCGTTCAATGTTTATAGTAAACTGTCTATGCTGTTGCAAGTTCTCTCGTGTTTCTACCACGAGAACTAATCCTGCACTAGTGAGTGGAAGTGGTAATTGTTCAGCAATTTCGACAACGTCTTGTGCAAATAAAACCACCTGTCCTTTACACCAATTTTGGCTGAACCTATTTTGTACTTTAATAATTTTTAGAAACGGAGTTATTCTTGAAATAAGACGTTGTTCTACATCTGACAAACTAGCTATTTCCAAAGGTATAGGTTTGGCATCCATTTTGTTCCAATACGCTTGAGAAGGTACTTTACGTTTTCTCAGATTAGTTGAGCAACGTGAACATGTCACAATCTTACCCATTTCTATCAATTCGCTAGGCAATAAATCTTGTTGACATGACGTTTGAAAAAAGCTTCTCTGTTTGGGATACAATAATTTTCTACAGATACCACACGGAACATCAGCAAATTCGTTAATGGCAGATTGGAAATTGTCTTCTCCGATTAACCGACTTCTGCGAGAAGTCTCACGTACATTATCTAAGCGTCTTCTGGTTTGGTCCTCAGTTTCAACTCGTATTGTCTCAAGATTACGCTGTCTAATTGCGGTTAGCCTTTGAGTGCGTTGTTGAGGAAGTTCGTTCCGAATTCGCACACAAGTAACATTAAGACGATGTTCGCGTTGTTCATGAGTTTCGTTGCTTAAACGGTCACGAACAACACCAAGGCGACGTTCGCGTTGCTCCGGAGTTTCATTGCTCAAACGGTCATAAATAACATCAAGTCGACGTTCGCGTTGCTCCGGAGTTTCATTGCTCAAACGGTCGTAAATAACATCAAGTCGACGTTCGCGTTGCTCCGGAGTTTCATTACTCAAACGGTCGTGAATAACATCAAGTCGACGTTTGCGTTGCTCCGGAGTTTCATTACTCAAACGGTCGTGAATAACATCAAGGCGACGTTCGCGATGCTCCGGAGTTTCATTGCTCAAACGGTCGTGAATAACATCAAGGCGACGTTCGCGTTGCTCCGGAGTTTCAAAGCTCAAACGGTCGCGAATAACATCAAGTCGACGTTCGCGTTGTTCCGGAGTTTCGTTGCTCAAACGGTCACGAATAACATCGAGTCGATGTTCGCGTTGTTGGAGAGATTCGTTACTCAAACGTTCACGAATATGATTGAGTCGATGGATTTTATCAGTTTGTGACTCATGTGACAATAGAGAATGCATGTAATTTCTCATCTGAGATAATCTCACTTGATGAGCCAGGGGTGATTCTTGGGATCGCGAGATAGCATTCCGCTTGCGATTCATATATAGGCGGTCGTTATTTTCTCCAATAGATTCCCTATTCCTGTATTCCCGCTTGCGGGCTGCTCCTTTGGTTGGTCTACCCATGACGCTTTCACAAAAAATAAAAAAATAAACAAAATTTTTAACAAAAAATAAAACCGACTTCAAAAAAAACAATATGAAGGCACTAACAAAAAATAATAAGTACCTAAAGACTAAAAACACAAAAAATGAAAACCAAATACTAAACAAAAACGAAAATCAAAAAATTACTCCACTAAAAAGAAATAAATAATAAAACCCACAAAAAGTACAATTAAGTGAAGAAAACTACGTTAGGTACCTACCTCATAAAAATGAAATAACTGCCAAAAGTAACCAACTAATTAACTACGCCTACACCTAATACTTAATACGAACAATTAATAAAAATACAAAAAAACGTAATTTGAAGTCGGGCGGGGCAGAAAAAGATGACAAATACTTAAATAACTACTTAACCTGTCTACTATAAATAAATACCTAGTGTTAAAAAACTAAATATGGAAAAAAAATTCGAGAAAATAATAATAACAATTAAATATGTTTATAAGTACTAGAAAATTAATAATTAGGTAGTTTTAAAAAAAACTTTTTAATAATAAACAAAAATTGAGCTCCGTAGCTTATATTAATATTATGAAAGCACAAAATACAGTCTTGCAATACTAGTTTTGTTTACAAAAGTGCACGTAAATGTGAATTGCGCTCCCGCTAAGGTAAACTCGTACGAGCGCAATGGGAGGGGAGGCGCGTGCGACATCGCGAGACTATAATAAGATTTTTGCCTGTTGAACAGCAGCGCGGGCGGTCGTGTGCACTAGTTTAGGCCCCGCCCGACTTCAAATTACGTTTTTTTGTATTTTTATTAATTGTTCGTATTAAGTATTAGGTGTAGGCGTAGTTAATTAGTTGGTTACTTTTGGCAGTTATTTCATTTTTATGAGGTAGGTACCTAACGTAGTTTTCTTCACTTAATTGTACTTTTTGTGGGTTTTATTATTTATTTCTTTTTAGTGGAGTAATTTTTTGATTTTCGTTTTTGTTTAGTATTTGGTTTTCATTTTTTGTGTTTTTAGTCTTTAGGTACTTATTATTTTTTGTTAGTGCCTTCATATTGTTTTTTTTGAAGTCGGTTTTATTTTTTCTATTTCTCACACAATCCCATCCATACTTTCTGCGTTCATTCTTATCTCTATCGTGTTTAAAAACCAATAAGGACATAAAACAATTTAATCTTATAGGAAACCTAGACACAAAATTTGTTTAATTTGAGGAATCTGGGGGTACGGTAGTGCCCCCGCCAAGACGACCAAGCGAAGCGCAAGGGCACTACCTAGCCCGTTACTACAAGAACTATTGTTTAACAGAAAAGTAATGAACAGTGAATACATTTTTCACCTTACGCCCATGTGTATGTAGCGAAATGGCAAAGCCACATATTTTGACTAAGGTGTAGAGTTTATGAAGTTAGAGCTTGTAGAGTTAGAGCGTGTAGAGTTAGAAGATTGGCTCTACATGAGGTCTTATAACTTTTTGACAGTGAGAACCATATGGTTTCGTCTTGGCAACATTTTACATGAAAATGTTTGTGGTGGGATATTAATTTACACGACATAGTACTGTCTGTGGTATAATTTTTGTGCTTTTTCTTTGCATTGTATTATTAAAACTAAAGTATTGCTTTGCTATAATATAATACTAATTACACTGATAGATAAGAATAGACCTTGTTCTACAAACAACATAATATATGCGCCACTTTCCTCAAGTCATTTTAATAATTTACATACAATTTATTTTTGATGGAACTAAATAAATCTTAGTTACGATAGGTATCCTACCTATCTGAAGAAGTACTTATCCTACCTATCTGAAGAACCCACGGCAAGATAAAGTTTTTGGTCTGACATAAGGATTAAGTTCTGTGGGTAAAGTAGATAACAATCACCATATTAACAGCTGAAAAGTTTCTTAATATCAAGTGAATAAGATATAATTACATTTACAAGTCCACTTGAAGATAGTAAGTGCCAAAATATTTAAAAATATTTAATATAAACAATACATAGATTTAAGTCCATTCTATTTTATAATATAAGACGGAACGGATTTCATTTATTGGTAGGTATACAACAACAATAACTCTTCGTCAAAATAGAAATGTGGACGATATCGATACGAACACGATATTTATAGTTATTCAGCCTTACTCTACATTTGAATTCTACGATGCCATTTTGGACTCTATTTGGTAAGCGTTTAGGGTTACAATTTCTAGGTCAAACAGCCTTGTAATGTGACAATGATCTATGTTATCATATTCCTACTGACCACTTAATATGAGTATTATGCAAATAAATGGTTTACTGGTTACGTAATTAGTAGTTCTACTGATATTTTATTGACCGAGCGAGCGCAAAGCGTCTCCGTTTCAGCTTGGGCAAAAATGCTTTTGTATGTCTGTCCCGCTGTCCGGCTGTCCGTCTGCTATAAGTAGAGGTACTTGTGAAGTTTTGTGAGCAGGATCGATAATTATATGTATAGAATTTTTGGCGATAAAAAAATTACTTTACATTATAATTTATCTTATTCGCTTTGTGTTAGTTAGAATAAAAATAAATTGGAGTTTCATACAAAAATACGCGAAATTTAACATTTTTCAATTCTAACTAGTATGATTATGCAAATTAGGCTCGATAAAGATGTGCAGACACATTTTGTGTGGTCAAAAGCAAAATGGATGACCAAATTAAGATCGAAAATTATTGCGCAGCCACTTTTTGTGTGGCCAAAAGCAAGATGGGTGACCAAATTAGGATCGATAAAGATTGTGCAGGCACTTTTTGTAGTAAATGTAATTAGTAGTTAGACTATTTATTGGAAACAAAAAGATCTTACTTGCTAGTTGTAAAAGTGGTATTAAGATTTTTTCTTTATGGTGTCTTAAATGTGCCTACTGTACACGTTTTGCCACACAGCCAGCCAACACATACGCACGCACGCGCTCACACTCGCATGCACGCATTAATGCTCGCTTTCACGCACGCATATTTTTATTTTTTAGAAATAAACACACAATTATTAAGGCATAATAAATGAAATTGATATCATACCTAACAGCAGATTTTGGTATGGAGCCGTATAAAAGCACACTGAGGCCTCTGTAGAGTCCGAAGAAGCCATGGCCTTTTACTGTCTTCTTAACACAGTCTATAATACCCGCATATTTTTTGGTGCCACCTGGAGGGAAGAAAAGTCATTTTTATACTACCTGCTCGTCAATGGCATATTATGTGTCATGCAAACCTTTCCTAAAGTAAGTCATTTTTCCCATGGGGAATAATGTGATTTGAATTTGGAATGCAACCCTTGTAGTCGTGCTTGATCGATGTTGGTTTCAAAAAAGTTTAGGTGCAATG
The DNA here is from genome assembly GCA_963556745.1 of Catoptria pinella. Classification (NCBI taxonomy): domain Eukaryota; kingdom Metazoa; phylum Arthropoda; class Insecta; order Lepidoptera; family Crambidae; genus Catoptria; species Catoptria pinella. Next base: position 7,233,503 of record OY750779.1, read on the forward strand.
AGATCTTATTCTGAGTTAGGCTGTATGTTATCATGAAAACTTTTTACGAAATTGATTTTCACCCGCGCACCAAGAAGGATTTATTTGAATGTCGAACTGACCACTACAGAATAGACGACAAAAACATAAACTCTAACCCAACTATAAATGTACCAGGGAAAGTAACTTTGTCGTTGCACAATTGGTGTAATGTTTCTAACATAACTTTTAATTTTCAATAAATATTCTTAATTTTTCATATTTTATTATTCTAACTTTAAATAATTACTTAAGTACTTTCTTTATAACAGTCATTGGTTTCAATTGCCTCGCAGAAAGTATAAAAAGTAGAGTATGCATCGCGGGCTTAAATGTGTATTTGTCATGGGCGATCTTGAACACCTCATACTCAGGATTCTAGCCTTAACTCCCTCGCTCCGCTCGGGAGTTAACCATAGAATTCCTCGTACTCGGGGTTCAATAATAGCGCCCGGGACACAATACACTACTTTAAGCCCTTATTGCATAATCTACTATTTTAAACTTGAAAGCTATGAGTACAGAATGATAATAAAAACAATGAAAAATACACCATATCGATAAAATCAGCAAACAAGTTCAAACTGTATTTTAAGTTTAAGCCAGAAATAGTGATTTTTTAATTTTCCAAGGAAGGTCCCACCCATCACTCCCTTCTCTATCTTACATTATTATTAAGCAGCATTAAGACTTCAGCAAATGTGATGTGATAGTGATATTATGTATTACAAAATTATCACATAATTTATTATTAATTTAGAGAATATTCTAATTCAACTACAGTAAAATGCCGTCCCACCTGTGTGGTTCGAGAGAAGTATTTTTTTAGTAAATATAATTCAAATACAGTTAAATAATTACAATCAATAACTTGAAATTACAGAGAAAATACTTCTTTTATTAGTCGCATTAGTCATATTTTTTCTGGTATTTTATTTAGTATTATAGAAAAATATAGCATTCACATGCTAAAATCTCAAAATTTAAAAATTACTCCTCTTTAGAAAATGTTTGATTAGATACAATAAAATAGATCATTAGTATTGCTTATCATTTGAAAATTATTGCATTTCACTAATGACATGCCATTATTGCATAATTATTTTTTGTGCAATCAATGTGGTCAAATTATGTGTTTACTAAAATGTTCCATTCAAAATAGTTGAAAAATTATGGTAATTAACATTCACTTTTTTCTTATTCTTTAAGTCATGCACAGACCAAAGGAGTTCAGGCGTTCCGAGTTCTGCTTACCGCACTCTTTGCAACGTTTGCCACTGTATAGCGCCGCGCAAATGACAGGCAGTCAGAACCCACCGCCATCTATCAGTACAAATTAAAGAATGCGGAACGCAGAACTCTAATGGCTGAACTCTTTCTGTCTGCGTGGGGCCTAATACAATTATCTAAGCTTATTTTCAATACAAGAAATTACTGTTAATGCTGTGTTATTCTACTAAGTAATTAATATTAAACACACAGTTATGACTATGTTGGTGTTTGTATTTAAATAATTAATAACTTTCGTTCTAACTTATTTATATTATATTACTTACCTACTTAATCAGGTATTTAGTTATAACTTTAAGATAATCCTGATTCAATGATGATTATGATACAAATAATACAACTCAATGTGTGTGGGAAAGGTACTCTACAAACAATATCTAGTATGTTTATCTAAACTTGTCTTATTTGGTAAACAATCTTCATCCAACTCTTTATTAAAAAAGTCAATCATAAAATACAATAAATTGTTTTACACAACAAAAGAAGTTACTAATTATTAGTGACAATTTGATTTAACAAGACATATTTTTATACAATGATTTAAATTTAAAAGACGTAATTATGACAACTGTCAAAAGCTGTTTACTAAACAGGACAAGTAAGGAAGGATAAACAGACTCTTATCAGTTCTAAAGTTACCTATCTATCATGGGAATTCCATATTGTCTGTAGAAATAAGCTTGTTATTGTAAGACAGGGGTTTGCAAAGAGAGCTGTTTCTTATAAAGTGATGGTTAATTATTTTTTATTGATATTTGAGTATTTTTAGAAACCTCAAAGCAGCATAACATTCAGTTAACCTCTGTAGGTATTATGATGAGTGAGTTGCTATGCAGATGTAAATCATAAGTATTATGCTGTGATTTATCTTATCAAATCTTCTATGCCTACACAATGGCCATTAAACATGCATCTCTTTGTTACTGTTTGTTTTTGAGGAAAATATAACTAGATATAAATAATAAATAAACTTCAATAAATAGGTAGGTTTCGTTTCTTTTGCCTTCTCAATATTTATTACAAGCTTGGAGTTATAGCAGGACAGTTAAGATTTTACAGAGCAACTGAGCAATCACATCTAACATATAATTCTAAGCATCACTAAAAGGACAGTTTACAAGACTAGTATTTTAAATCATCCACTCATTACAGTTGTAATATCACATCACAAATTAATGGATATGAATAAAATCAAATCCATGAATAGGCAAATAGAAGCAATATTATCAAAAATAATTAATACTGCAAGTTTATCATTACCATTGCTGTTTTCCAGATATCAGAAATATGTCAGAAATAGACAAATCCAATCCAATGTTCATATATAAGGAAAAATATTAAATGCAGTAGTTATAACTTTTTGTGAGTGTTTGTATTTGAACATGAGGTTACCATCAAGAGCAAAGTCCAAAATAAATATTATCATTATTTTGCATAACACACTTGAATGATAGGTAGGTACCTACAGTACTAGTGTGTAACCTCGAAGTTTACCTGTTTGATAATATTTCTTTAATCTAATAAGATTCTTATTGATTTTGCAAATGACTAATCATCACTTTTCATTTTAGAATTTCTAGCGTGAAGTTTTTTCGTTTGTAGTATTTATAGGTTTTGGATAAAAATAGGACTTCTTGTGACTTTAGTAAGAGTACATTCTGTTCAAGATTCCAAGACAATGTTGAATGGACATGCGATGCTATTGAGTAAGACGTTGTTTATACTGACCTTTTTCATCTAATTGAAGCTGTGTTTTTACGTATTCAGTAGGGAATGTGATACAAATCTCAATGCCACCCGTTATACCGCCGGCTACCACTCCTTTGAGTCCTATCGCTCCCGCACCTCCAGCCGCAGCCGCTGCCCCAGTTTCAGTCATCCATGGTCTTGAAAAAGGGTTATTGAAAGTCCCAGGTTTCGACATTGTAAATTATTTAAATGCTTGCCGATCACGACGGACAACGACTGCGACGACCGTCTCCTACAACAAAAAAATTTCGACTGCCAAAAAAATTATTTACTTGGCAATTGACATTGACATTACTAACTTTGACATTTATCTTTGAAAATTAAATGCCTGTCAGCATTAAACATTTATTAAACATCACCATAAAAGTTTAAGTTGAAAATAAAAGTGAACACAGACTTGGCCACACCGCACGCGCCGCTAAAGTTCTTCTCAAAGAGTGCTTTTGTAATAGAAATAGAATAGAGAACAATATTGCTGGTTTTTGCCATCTTTTGATTCTTATTTTTTTTAGTATGAGCATAGAGTACAAGTTGGTGTTTTCATTTACGCATAGTTAACTATCGTTTTCTCTCTTTCACTCACATTGACAATGAGGAGTATATCCGATAGTTAACTTTGCGAGTAGTGAAAAAACATGAGCATGCGAACGTCCGTGCCACTTCGTAATTCCTTTCTAAAACCACCTAGAAGTAATGTACCGATGATATACTTTCTTATTTCAGGTTTCGTTACGATTGTGACGGCTTCCCGGCAACGAACTTTCGCATTTATAATATTAGTATGGAAGTGAGGATTATAATTTACTACTGGCACATCTTCATAAAATTACAAAATACCTAAGCAAAATACCCATCAAAAACAAAAATAGGTACTTACCTTTTGCATAGGTAATAAAATAATAATAATAAGAAATAATAACCGCTACCTCCCGGCCCGCCTCGTCATACCGCACTCCCTGCGTCGCCTTTCTAGTACGACTAGCAACGCAAAGCTTAATTTTTGTGTCTGTTGATTTAATCATTACGTACGTTGTTTGTGTTGTTATAATGATTAAAAGTGTAAAGTTTCTACATTATAGCGAACCTAACTTGTTACTTATTTAAATTTATTACACTCTTTGAACAAGAAAAAAATGTAAAACAGTTGAAAAACATGATTACTTTTTTGTCTACAGTACCGTTAGCTGTAACGTCATAACGGTCGTCTACGGCAATCACGAAGTGAACCTACGCGTTCACTAAATCTAAAAACTTTAACTTACATTTTCTAGAAACAAACGGCCGGCGTGGCAAGCGAATTCAATAATCACTGCACGCTATATCGATGGCGGCCTCTCAGCTCGTCGTCACAAGTCACAACCGATTACTGAATTCGCTTGCCGCGCCTCCAGTTCCGACCGACCGACTGACGATATGGTCACCCTACACATTGATTATTCATAGTAAATAAATTTGCAAATTTCTCTAAAACGAATGAAGATATCGTGGAAATATGTTTTAGGAACGTTTATCGTGATGAAACGGTTAAGAAAATCTGTTTATTTTTAGTCTGAATACAATTTTCACCAATATTTTAGACTTTACATTACGAAAATCGTATGAACCGGAGGTTCGCATCGCATGCTTTTAAAACTTTAGATCGCGATATCTTTGACCCGGTTGCGTTACATGAGCAACGAATGTTTTCGTAGCTGTCACAATGAATATGTGACGGCTACAAACACATCAACCCACCGGTATAGGCTCGGATTGATCTGGAATTCAACGATTTAACCAAAACATAACCTCAAAAAGTGGCGAACGTCCGGCTCACATGCTTTTGTCAATCATTTTGCCAGGAAGCCGTCACAATCGTAACGAAACTTGAAATAAGAACGTATATCATCGGTACATTACTTCTAGGTGGTTTTAGGAAGGAATTATGAAGTGGCACGGACGTTCGCATGCTCATGAAAAAACCAACTCGTACTAGGTCCTCCAAAAGTTTGCGGCTATCAGCCGCGTGCTTCTATCAGCTGCTGCAATCAACCACAGGCTGCAACCGATAATTTGTTGTCGGTTTTAAACTCTACCTACTCACTATACTCTGTGACTCTATCAGCTATACTAGAAGAGAATGAGATACAAGGCTCAGAAGAATAACTAAAGCATATTATTCTGAGTCTTGTAACTCTTGTATCTCATTCTTCTGAGTGAGTTAGGCTCGGTTGCATCATCTTAATTTAACTATAACAGTACATGACACAAACTTATCTGAGCCGGTGGCCAAAACTGGAACTAACTGTTATTACATATTGTTACCTAGGTTACGCCATAGACGACAGCGACGCTGTCACTGAGCCAGATAAGTTTGTGTCTGTTAAAGTTAAGGTTAAATCAAGATGATGCAACTCAGCCTAAGTAGAGTTTTAAACAATGCATCCAATGACAACCTTATAAAAATAGCAACCGAATGTAGATTTCAAGTAGTATAAGTCTATGCGACTGACAGTTTGTCGTCCATGGATATAGGTATTCTGTAGTCAGTCCGGTTTGTTCTGTCCTTCTGAGGTTCTGTCTGTCTGTGACCATCAATCATTCAATCAATCAATCTTTCTAATATACAAAAGTACTCTGTGTTCTAAGTCTTTACATGAAATTGCTCATTAATGTGTTGAATTTTTGGTTTTTTCTACGATTTTGTTGAGTTATTATTGTACCTTTTGTATAGCTCTGCTCGTAATAATTATTGGCACTTAAGAGGCCAAAGGTAACAGTGAAAAGTGTATCTATAAGGCTTTAGTAATCTCTCAAAATGGCTTTGAGAACATACGGCGACAAGCCGATTAGTTTTCAAATAGAAGAAGGTGGTGAATTTTATTGTGTTGGATCAGAAGTAAGTTTCTTGTGCATAAATAGTTCAGTAAACTTGGTAGCTAGTTATAACGTTATCTTTGTCTGACAGTGTATAATGTCTGTAGGTTGGAAATTACCTGCGCTTGTTCCGCGGGTCTCTATACAAGAAGTACCCTGGCATGGCCAGGAGGACTCTTACCAATGAAGAGAGAAAACGTTTAGTTGACAATGGGCTAGGACCTCATGTGTTATCCAGTTCTGTGTCATTGCTCAAAGCATCAGAAGTTGAAGACATTATTGAAGGGAATGATGATAAGTATGTTAGCTTACAGTATTTTTGGCATAAGCCTTATTCGCACTATTCGAGTATTATATGGTGATAAGAAGAACTGCATTGCTTGGTTATACTGAGAACTCTCAAACTAGTATTTCAAAACACTCAAACTAGTTTAGCAACGGACACACTACACAACTAAAATACTAGCATAGGCAGAACATAGCTTTATTTAGCTACATGTGCTTTGTGTGTAGTGATATTTATTTAGTATTATACCAAATGCCATTCCTTTTTCCAACTTTATAGGTATAAAGCGGTGTCTGTAAGTCAAGAGTTAGCAACACCTAGAGAGAGTAAAAGCAAGAAGCCCCACAATCCATCATGGCTGCCGGTCATGCCAAACTCTTCACATTTAGATGCAGTTCCTCAGGCTACTCCTATTAGCAGGACTAGGGTGCATAACAAGAAGGTGAATATAGAGCATGGGAATTATAGTTTGCTAATGTATCATTTCAGATAGATTGCAAGTTGTTATAGGCAGATCATCGTTGCTACTGTGTGACATTATGTCCAATGACAATTTTTAATAACTAACTTAATTTAAAGTTAAACCTACTATACTGTGCAATGAATACTGTTTATTTTGTCATCTGTTTTTCTCGATGTACTTATTGTGATTATTTAACTTGTCAACTCTGTACTACTTCTAACATGTCAACTTTTAGGTTCGAACTTTCCCACTGTGTTTTGATGACACTGACATGACATCAATGTTGGAGAACTCATCTCAAAAGCAAGTACTGGTACCCATTAGACTTGACATGGAGATTGAAGGGCAGAAGCTGAGGGACACATTCACATGGAATAAAAATGGTATATAATTTAAATAACATATGATTAGTTAATCAGTGAAGTGACTACTTGTTAAAATCTTCTTAGAGTTAAACTAATATCAATAATTCAACTGTGCCCCAAATATGTCTTCGAAATCACCATCAACTAAGTATAATAAGGGGAACCAAATTAAATAATAATACTGAAACAGGTGATAACATTGCTTAAACTGAACAACTTTCTCCAAGAAACATGGGTCGAAATATGAAAAAAATATTCATCCTCCCATACAAAATGTGTCGGTCTGATCGACTTAGTATGGAAAGACGAAAAAAAATTCGTCTTTAGACCTATGTTCCTTGGAGAAAGTTGTTCAGTTTAAGCAACACTATTAGCTCTTTCAGTATTGTTACTTAATTTGGTTCCACCTTATATAGTAATTAATATTAAAGGATAATTTGTCTAAACCCTCAACCGCACCCCCACTCACTCCATATAAATGTCTCATTTATCTCCTACTTCTATAACATATAAACATAATGAACTCTGTGCACACTGCGTAAATGTGGGTAAAGTATTCAGGATTACCTACCTAAGATTGATTAGAATAGGCACTTACCTTTTTTAATAAACATTTTGCTGAAAAGCTAATTGTTATGAAAACTTTTACATAACTATCATATTGTCTGTATCAATTGTTATATTACAAAAGTACTCTATGCAACTGTCTAACCGAACGATGATGGCCCTCAATAATTATAAAAAAAAATCGCCAACCTAGTGCGGGGCGGATTGCGGTACCGCCGATCGGTGGGAGGGTGGGAGTGGCCTTTCTGTATTAGTAGTTAGTATTATTAATTCTTATTATTAATACTATTATTAATTCTGTGCCCCAACCACAAGCCATATCAATTAATAGATGTGTGTATTATTAGTGATTACATACCTTACTTAAAATGCAACATTTCAGAATCAATAATAACTCCAGAGCAGTTTGCTGAAGTGCTCTGTGATGACTTGGAGTTAAACACATCTACATTCATTCCGGCGATCGCCACATCCATCAGGCAGCAGATCGAACAGTTCCCGAGTGAACCGCCCGCAATACTGGAGGAACAGGCTGACCAGAGGGTGGTCATAAAGCTGAACATTCATGTTGGGAACACGTCCTTAGTGGATCAAGTGAGTGCAGTGATGCTCAAAACCGAATTGTTACTTACGAAGAAGCTGAAACAATTTTTTTGGCATGTAGAAGCTTTATAATGCATTTTTTTTCCACAAATTTTATCTTCAACTTATACTTTGGCATAATTAAAACAACTAAATTGTTATGCTTTATTCAATTCTGTTATATGAAAGGAAATTACGACAGTAAATGATCCATAGACCATAGACTATGGACCATAGTATCTATCTCTTACTTAAGAGAATGAATACTAAACTACTATGTACACACGACGGCACCTCAGACTATACATGTTGACCTTGAGACCGCCTTTATGCCCTACGTAATAAAAGCTGTTTTCGCAATTTAGCTGTATAACCTGACATACTGTCATGTGTACTACAATTATAACTATATCTTCGTAAGTACATAAGATAGGTAATTGTAAATTAAAGCCGGTTGTATTTAGGTGGAATGGGACATGTCAGAAAAGGAGAACAACCCAGAACAGTTTGCCATGAAGTTGTGCGCAGAGCTGGGTCTAGGCGGGGAGTTTGTGACGGGCATCGCGTACAGTGTGCGGGGGCAGTTGGGGTGGCACCAGCGGACTTACGCGTTTAGTGAAGCGCCACTGCCCGTTATTGAGGTAATTTTAATGTGTTAATAAGTAGCTACTCGTATTAGTTATAAGATTCATTTTATTTAGTAGAATTATTTGGGTCTGTGTGGGGAGTTTGTGGCCGGAGTCGCTTATACTTTTAGTGAAGGCCCACTGTTATTGAAATAATTTTTATATGTGGCAATATAGAGAAATACTTCATTTTATTCTTCATATTTAACTCATAATCTACATATTTTTGATTGGGATTTTAATATAATATGAATTAATGTTACATATAACGGAAAATATTTTTAATATGCTAAAAAAAAGGGTTACACATCTGTTTGAAAAATAAACTGATATAAAACCTTCTTTGTTTTGTCCAACACAAAAATCTTTGTCCAAAAATCAAATAAAAAACCAAACTGAACATCAAATAAATCTCTAATAAAACCGCGCTAGTACCCGTAAAAAGTATTTAGTTCAATCTTTGCTTCGTATTAATATTAACTTAATTTCTCAACAGACACCTTACCGGCAACCGTCAGAGGCTGAGCAATGGGCGCCCCACCTCGAAACCTTGACCAACGCCGAAATGGAGAAGAAGATCCGCGACCAGGACCGCAACACGAGGCGCATGCGTCGTCTCGCCAACACTACGCCCGGTTGGTAAAACATTGTCAACAACATTGAGAACACTAACCACAGACAACATAACCCTATAGCAAAAAAAAATACAGGCAGCATGGTAATAAATCCTACTTCCTGCCAATATTATAAATGTGGGATGTTTGTTACTCAATCACGCAAAACGGCTGAACGGATTTGGATGAAATTAGGAACACAGATAGTTTATAGCGTAGATTAAAACATAATAATAATAATAATTTATTTTCAGATCATATACATCCATTCTGTTAGTATACACTTATTTAGCTATGTTAGTAGTATGGGCACAATTTTATTTCAAAGTTATATCTACGGATATTTGAATTGATACCTAAGTAAATATTTTTTTAGGATACTTTTTATTCCGGTCATAAGTTTTCTAGGGATTTTGCAAATGTCCACGCGGGCGAAGTGGCGGGTGGAAGCTAGTAACCTTATAAAGCCGTGCATACAACACCGCACAATTATTATAAATAAACCCTAACCATGTGGGTGGTTACTACATGGTTGAGAAATTTTTATTTTTATTTCTTCCGTGTTCGCCAGGGTGAAGAAAAGGGTTGGCACTGGCACATAGGCATGTTTTTGAAAGGTCAATGACCTTTTAAGGTCATTATAAGGAGACAACTCAAAAGTCTAAAACGGTGGAGTTTTTAAACTAATTTTTAGAATCTATGTATATTATAAATTACCGAAGATAAAGGACAAGAGTAAAAGATGTTTATTGTCATCTTATCAAACCGAAACAATCATAAAGTTATTTATTGTCCTTAAAGTTAAATAAATAAATAAAAGGAGAAGTTAGCATACGACCTGACTTTGTGTACCCTTCTTCGCAAATAATACCCCAACTAAGCGCTGCTCTACCTGTATTGCTATTTTTTTATATTCTCGCCGGGCCGCTGCTTGCCCTGTTCCATAGCCAGGCAGATAGGATTCGTTTAGGTCGGCTCTGGTCCGACTTCGATTCGGCTCCAGTCTGACTTCATTCGACTCCGGTTCGACTTCGATTCGGCTCCGGTCCGACTTCGATTCGGCTCCGGTCCGACTTCGATTCGGCTGCGGTTGAGCTATGGTGCCAAACACGAAGCTCAAAGCTCAGGGTTAAGTTGTCTGTGCAGATAACACTTTATAATACTGCTTATGATATGTTTAAATTTTTTTTTATATAATTTTCTTGGGATAAAATATTTAATGTATATGTATTTTATCTTTCGTACATTTTTTGGCATAAATAAATCAAAAATGTAATATTATAAAATTTTATTAGATATGACTACTATATTATTAAAAATGTTTTGTATGACATCACATATAATTTAAACGCTTTAATTTACTCACCACCTTTTTTTCTTATCTAATGGTGTGTCTGCACGCTGAGAACTGCTTGAGGAGCAAGTTTCATTTGAGGCAAGCCTTATAGAATAGATATAATCGATTTTGCATTTCAGTGTGTCGAGAGAATAAGTTTTTGACAGATTTGTCAAGTTCCTTATGTCAACTGATAAAGTATGTTCTTGATTATCTTAAAGTATATTTTTGACTTTATTCTTTTCTGAAATAAAAAGAAAATACACTTTATTCATTTGTCATATAAGGATCTTGATAAATCTGTGAGATACGCATCCTCTCGAAGGCCAACTTTCGAACTTGCTTGATTGAATGAAACATAAAAGCGTCAAGCATGTGCGAACGTGGAGACGCACCATAAAAGTTACATATTACCTGCATCTGTCACTTTTGCATGAAAAGTAGGATGTTTGAAAGTAGTTTTAAACTTCAATATTACTGTACAAGTATATTCTAGTCTAGTTTAATTTTATGGGTTAATGTTTATAACTGACTGATTAAAGAATTTAAACTCTGTTGCACGCTAAACTCAAATTAACTACATCTCTTTAGCCAGACGCGAATTTGTGCCGATTTTAAGTTAATTTTATAACCATTTTTGGTAGCTTTACTATTCTTCTTAAAAGAAGAATGAGAGCAACTGTTTGTAAGTTTAATTTTAGCGACTTGACAAATCCAGAATGATTCTTTTGACGAATTTTTGAATCACGTAATTGGTATTTGTTTGTTTCAATAGGTTATTGTTCTAGTTAATGGATATGGAAATATACAATCCGCGGCTGGCAAACATACCCTAATGTCACCTCGACTGTGTTACTTTAACTTGCATTACATATTCAAAATTCAAAACTTATTTATTCAGTCTAGGCTGTTACAAGCACTTGTGAATGTCAAAGAAGCTACGCCATCGATTCGCAAACCCTAAGCGGGAGACCTTGTAACGAGAAGAACCGGCAAGAAACTCGTCAAGGGTTGCTTTTTTCTCCCTGTATATTTCAAACATAGTCATATAGAGTTGATAATCAATTGAGTTGGATTGTCAGGTTAAAGTGCTTTTGTTGAAACTCGATCGAATCGATTGTTTAAACAGAATTGTGGCAGCCAATCATGTTCCATTTACTAGAACAGTAACCAAAATGTATGTAACTATGTTTTTACGGTTTTAACATCATATTCCATTGGCTTAATAAGTATTTGCATGATAATTATATATTTTAGTTATTGGTTTTATGGTAAATCAATCAATAATTTATTTAGTATTATTATTCATTTTGAGGCAACAATAATTATGGTCTTTAGTACTTAAAGGTAGCGTATAAGAATTTATGTTAGTAGTAAGGTTCTGTAATAACATCAATCGTATTCATTATTTCCATCTTAAATTTGTCGGTTTGAGTAATAAGTCGATAGTATATTTTTGTCGTCTTTTCTCACTCGCTCGTGTCAAATAATAAACTTTGTATAATCCGCGCGCTATGAGGATCGGATGTTACCTTTTGGAACTGAGACGCGCACAGTCCGTCGGCCGTAGCGTCGGCAAACTCGCGTAGATGCTCGCATAATGCTAGTTGTGTACAACTGTGCGCGTGGATTTCGGCTCGAGTTTTATTATAAATGCGAGATTAATTAATAATGAGTGAAAAAGGGGTATTTATTCCGAAATTCTATTTTATTTAAATAGATTCAGAACTTTTTTGCTAGCGCTACTTGACTGCTTAACTGTCATTTTTTATTTACTTTGACAAGGTCCCATCCCAATCTAATAGAACCACAGCGCGCGCGGATTATAATAGAACTACATAATAAATAATCCCACTTTGCAAAGAGAGTTTTTTGAACGGTTTTCTATTGCAATTTCTAATACGCTCCGCCCACACGCGCGTTATACCAATCAGGAACAACTAGAAGTAAGATGGCGGCGCGCGGGCGTACGTTAGTACCTGCATCTATTTTCACTGACTTTATACAGTGTAAATTAACTTATTATCACATAATTTCATTTAGTTAAAATAATCAAGAGTATTTATAATAATTGTATTCTTAGTAGTTTAATTTAGTTTTAATTTAATTTATTTACTATTGAATCTTGGATAATGGTGATGCCTTTCATAAGTACAATTTCGTATAATGCAAACAAACAACCTAATTAAAGCAACAGGGTTTGTGTGAGAAATATTATTTAGAATATTTAAAACAAGTTGACTAAGTACAAACACTGGAATTGAAAGACATTTTATGAAATTATATTTCCACGCATTCCCTGTATTTAGTAATTGTAATAAAAACGTAAGTGGACTGTTAAAATTATATCACATTAAAGATTTTCCAAAATTGGTTTTTATTGTTTCATTTTTAACCATCGTCATAACTAACATTTTGCATTTGGTTTGCAATGGGTGATTAAATTGACACAATCTGCTTACCACATTCATTTTTAGTCATTAGTATTATAAGTAGAGTTTGGACTTGGTAATTTACGTCGATGATCATCTGATCGTATACTCTTAATAATGATATTGTTTAAGTATCGGTAAGTCTGGATTTCGAAGTTGATGTTTCTGTTTTTTGGTAACAGATGTGTCGTTGAGTCGGGCGGTCAACCGGCTGATTCGTGCTGACGAGGCCATGTTCCAAACCACGCCAGAAAAGAGGAGGAAAAAAATTTAATCACCCATACCTACCTGCAAACAACCCGAAGCCATATCTAATATCAATATGAACTTATTCTAAACATTAGACCTAGTAGGAAGAAGAATTTTCCAATTTAATTTTAGGTATCTACTATTATATTCGACTAGCAATATCGTTGTGAATGCATTTCATAAACTTAAGTAATTTAATACGGATTGGATGCAAAAAAACATTATTTAGCAATAATTTCCACTTATTAGATGGCAAAATATTCAAGAAAGGGCGTATTCACATTGTACGATAACTGTAATTACACGATAACTGCACGATATCGTCGGACTGGTAGTTTGATACAATCACTACTAAATGTGATAATGCCGATATTGGGTGACGACACAGTGCGGGGTGAAGCATGATCGGTTACTTTTCTGACGCTTTGCGACTGACCGCATAACAAGAGCTGTTGGTTATATCGTGTCACATACCGATATCGTCGGACAATATCGTTGTCGTCCGAGTTGACGATATATGAGTATCGTGTCGTTATCGTTATCGTCCAATTTGAAAACAGCCAAAGTCTTTACACGTGAAGGGCCATGTGTATTTATTTGTTTTGCACAGATTACTTGCATAATTTTCATCTATTGAGTGGAAGTTATTGCTCAATATTGTTTTTGCATCCGTTATATGTAATGGACTTCTGCAAGGTAACGCCTGATTCTATTAAATATGATTCTATACGGATTGTCAACAGTTAAGATTATTAGGCAAGCCTTGGTACTTTATGAGCTTTGGTAATCTGATTTTTAACCGACTTCAAAAAAAGGAGGAGGTTCTCAGTTCGTCGGAATGTTTGTTTTTTTATGTGTCACTGACTACAGCTGAGACAGAAAAATAAACGGTAGAAATTAGACGACACTGTACTAAGGTGACTACAGCTGAACCTCAGCTCTTAAGGGCACGTAGTCTGCACACTAGCGCCGCCATTGGAAAATAAATCATATAGTGCTTAAATAAAGACGAATTGCGAATTATCTCTCTGTAGTGCACTCCGAGTAAGTAATTCACAATGTTGTCTTTATTTAAGCACTATGATTTTTTTTCCAATGGCGGCGCTAGTGTGAAGACTATGCCCTCTTAAATGCAAGACCCACAACTTCTGTTAAAAAGCGATTAAATTGACAATAGACAGTGAACCGCTGCAACTTCACTTGAGAATGTATAGAAAAGAGAAAATTTTACAGATTAAATTACGTCGTTTTTTACCGCAAGCGCTCTGAAGTTAGTCACTGCAGTTGCACATTAACAATTTAATCGCATTGTACTTGGTTGGCGACATAATCAGTCCAAAAAAAAAACCGGTGGAAATTAGATGACACAGCTGGTAGTAAGGTGAACCTCTCTAAATCCATCTTTTAAACACAAGACCTACAAATTCTGCTTGGTTGGAGACACACGTTAGTTCTAAAAATCTACCGCTAAAATCCTGAATCAAGGATTAAAGTGGACATAAGAGTGTAAAAAGATCCATCAATGGATATTTACAGTGGATTTTAGTGGATCAAGGGAAATTGTCGACTTGTAATTGTCGATTTTTACTTCATAAGTAGTCAGTGACACTTCAACTTTTTTTAATTAAGGGGTTATATTTGATTTTTGTCACCCAAACTGGAAAATAGAAGTGCAATTTTATTTTGACAGACATTTTTACTGTCTGTGATGTGTTTTATATTTAGATGTTAGTTTTACGTATTTTAGGTGAACGAACAGTTTTTTAGCTTCAATGTGAAAATACCTTAATTTTTTTGTAGGTACTGCATTTGCTTCTACATAGGAAAAGGGAGAAAATGCATATTGAGAATATAATTAAGACCTTATCAAATGCGTAAAACTGTATGATCTGATTGATATAAAAACATTTTTGATCAGTTTATGGTTTCTGTGAATTTTATTTTTCCCCATATGAACAAAAAAGCTGTTATCGAATTTTATCACTGAGATTTTTTTTCTTTATATTATAGTTATTAAGTTTTTTTTAAAAAAAAAGCTTCTGTAAGATGCTTAGAATTAATCAAAAAAGCGAAATGCTCGAGCAGTTTATAAATTACATGTAAATATCAACCTTTTGGTGTTAGATTAGAACTGAAATGAGTATGCTTTTGCTTACTAATTTCCGTTCGAATCGGATAGAGTTGATATTTGAAGATCTCTTTAAAAAGTACTCAAGCATTTTGCTGCTCTGTCTGAATAGACCCTTACGATATTGTAGAACTTTAGTTGCGTATGATGCGTATCTGATTAGTATGCGATTCAAGGTGCTGACACATAATTTGTCTGATAATTAACATGGGTTAAAGAAGCAAATTAGGTTAAGGGTGTGTTGGTGTGACTACGGATCGGGATGCCGCGACGTGCCGCGGGATGCTGCGGCATGCCGCGGAATGCCATGGCATGCCTTTTCATTCCACAGGTTGCCACGGCACGCCATTGCATCCCGCGAGACGTATGGGTTGTTGCTAGCTAGTTTAAATAAGGTTGACACTTTTATTATTATTATTATTTAGAAGGGGGGACGCCAGCGAAGCCGGACGGGTGATCAGTCTCCCTAATCGGAACCATTTCACCCAGTTCCCCAAGTCCCCGAAAGCTGGAAGCTGGGGGAGGCGGGTTATCGTTTACCCCACCGGCGTCGGACCCTCGAACCTACCTGTGCGCTTACAATACCTGCTGAGTTGACTTATCGTTAACTGCTTTAGATCCTCTTCCTTTAGCTTGTCCGCTCCAAAGAGCTCCCAACGCAGCGATGCATACATCGGGCATTCTGCCATGAAGTGGTAGCTTGTCTCTTCTTTTTCTTTACATAGCGGACAGATGGAGTCCTCTGTCCGTTTGATAACTGCCAGATGTCTGTTTAGTGGACAGTGTCCTGTCAGTACTCCTACTATGGTTCTTATATTTCTTCTGCTTCGTTTCAGCAGTTCTCTGGTTTTCTTCTTGTCAACTGATTTGATGAAGATCTTAGACTGTCTGCAGTCCTTTCTTGCCCTCCATCTTTTGTTGGTCTCTCTAGTTGTTTTGATCTCTATAATATTCTTGGTGATTCTATGTGAGATTGGCAGTCTTGGTTCAGGCCCAATGAAAGGTTCATCAGCCCCATTCCTAGCCAATTCATCTGCTTCTTCATTGCCTTTGTTACCTTCATGTCCAGGTACCCAGGCAATTTCTACCTCAACGAGGTTTGCGAGCTCCTGAATGCCTTGTTTGCATTCCTTTACCAATGCTGAGGTTGTCTCCGATTTGTCAAGGGCTTTGATGGCAGCTTGACTGTCGCTATATATTATGAACGGGTAGAATAAGTCAAATTAGATCAGATAGAGTCCACGTGGCTGGCTCTATCCCACAGGGTAGCGTTTTGGGATGTATCCTGTTCCTCATTTATATAAATAATCTCCCTAACAACCTAAATGATGTATGTGTGTTATTTGCAGACGACATCTCCATCTTAATCCAATGCTCTACCACGTCAGAACTTGAATCTAAATTAAACTCAAATCTTGATAAAATTACAGATTGGCTGAAATCACACCACTTGCAACTTAATCTTGAAAAAACTAAAATCATACAATTTAAACCCTATCAAAAATCTTCATTAGAAATATCATATAACTACAATGGCATAGCACTGGAAACGTGTAACTCTGCTGCTTTATTGGGAATTAATCTGGACAGTCATCTTAATTGGAAACCACACATACAAAAAGTAGCTAACAAATTATCATCTTTTGTATATGCTTTCTATCACTTAAAACGTGTAACTGATTTCGGTACTGCTCTTACGGCTTACTATGCATATGCATATTCAATACTCTCATATGGGGTAATTTTATGGGGAAATTCTTGCGATGTGGATAGGGTATTTGTACTACAAAAGAAATGTGTGAGAATACTTACTAACATAGACCAAATGGAATCCTGCAGATCTCACTTTGTGAAGCATAATATTCTGACCGTTACATCTATCTACATTCTAGAAGCATGCAAGTTTGTTATAAAACATCCAGAATTTTATTCTCCTCTTATCAATAATAAAAGAAATAACCGTAACTTAAACAAACTAAAAGTACCTTTCTCCAGTATGAAATTAGTATCATCTAGCCCCCATACCATGTTAATTAAGATTTTTAACCACATTCCTAATTACCTAAAAAACTTGGATAAACCTACTCATTTTATTAAACGATTAAAAGAATTTCTCATCGCTAAATGCTATTATAATTTAAATGAATTTTTTGAAGATAAAAACATCTAAAACTAAAAATAGAAATGATTTCAATTAATATATATATATAGAATCAAGTAAATAAAATAAAATAAATATAATATAAGTACGGTGTTATGAATGGCGCAGTGTTATTTTGTTATATTATTCAATAAAAAAATAGATGATTATAAATAAGGATAAGCACCCTGAATGTTAAAATTTGTATGATTAAGTAATTATTTAATGTTAATTTTGTGAATTGTTTCAAACTTGTGTTATATTTAGTAATTAATAGCCCTTAAAATAAAATAAAATAATATTGCAATGCCCTTGCAGGGCGTCACATGTAGACCTTATTAAATGTTCCACCTCATTATGTAATGTGATATGCAATAAATAAATACTGAATACTGAATACTGAATACTGACTTTTTCTACGTTATGGTTGCTTATCTCACTTTTCATCATGTGCGCACACTCCAGTATCGTGAATACTTCCGCCTGAAATACGCTAGTGTATTTGCCCAGATTGAAAGTGACTCTTTTAATGTCGGGTTTGGCGATGTAAATCCCTGCTCCCGATAGCTTAGTTGATTCTTTTCTAGACCCATCGGTGTAACATACTGCGGTGCTGTCCAGATCTGCTTGTTCTGAGTTCCAGTCTTCTCTGGATCTGATGCTTATTCTATACTTTTTGTCGAAGATCCTTTCCTTTTTTATTAGGTCATTATTGACCAGTATCATAGAGAGGTTTTCTTCGTACTGTTTCCCTATTTCAGCGTGAGCTTTGTCATTGTGTCTTCCTACCCATAGTTTAGTGCTTTTTAGCTTAAACCATTGTTCTGTGGCTCTCTTTTTAATTTCAAGGTCTATTGGACTAAGGCCTAGTATCATTTCTAAGGCTGCCGTGGGAGTTGTTCTCATGGCTCCTGAGACCATGATGCTAGCTAGTCTTTGAACTTTTGTGAGTTCTTTTCTGTTGTATTCTAATTGTGCCTTGTGCCACCATACTAGTGCTCCGTGGAGGATTCTCGGTAGGATGATTGCCTCGTAGAGCCATTGGACCACTTCAGGTTTCATGCCCCAGTTCCTACCAACGGCTCTTCTGCATTGCATGAGAGCTGTCATTGCCTTTTTGCTAGTTTCTTTAATGTGTGTTCTGTAACTTAGTGTTTAAGGTTGACACTTGTGCAGCGGTCAACTGGCGCTCGCGCGTTTTTTTGTCTCACACTGACAGCCATGCCACGGGATGCCACGGTATGCTGCGGGTTGCCGCAGTCGGCCTTTAGTCACCAGTGTGGTAAATTGGTGTGACAACGGTAGCTAATCTCATCTACCATGAGTTAATGCAAACTGTTTCCGCTACCGTAAACTATCGAATATACTGCTCACAGTCAATGCGAGTGAAAGAGAGAAAACGATAGTTTATGGTAGCGAAAACTGTTTGCAACAACTCATGGTAGGGCCACTGGTCGGTTGCGGTGTTAAAACGCCGTATTTTTTTATGGACGTGTTATCATAGTGTGCTTCTAGTTCACACATTGACTATGAAAACCGATGTCATCCGACGGATGTGTTGACACGTAACGTCAGACAAAATATGTGCCAGCACTTGACGAGATGACGTCACGCATTGTGCCCATTATTATTAATTGTAAGTAGGTTAGTATTTTTTAGAAGAAAACGAACATTTTTCCATTGATTTAGTTTTAATATTAGAATTATTTTCATATGTCTCTTACCTTCCGTCGCCTCTTTTTCAAAATAATCATTTCAGTGTTAAGATGCAGAATAAAATAATTGTATTTTTTCAACAGAAAATATATTTTAAAAATGTTCCTTACTTATGATTTTACAACTAACAGTTATGTGATATTTCAAAGTTTCGTTACGATTCGAGATCTGCGTTATTATGATTCTTAAGTATAAATAAATTAAGCTCTCTGAGCCTTTTTGCTTACTTGTACACTGGTGGTTTTATTTTAAAATCGTTATTAAATTACACGTTTATTATTTTTCCCTATTAGAGATTGACACACTGCACCGACCCCAAATAAATTGGGATAAGGGTAGGGGGATGATGATGATATTTTTCCCTATTATTACTATTCGTAAGTATGTCGTGAAAAGTTCTGATACTTATTGTTAAAAAGTTGTACTTTTTTAATTCAATGAGAACTTTGGTTAGCTTTTTAATTAAGATTTCTTCTAAAATATTCCCGTTTAAATAAAAGTCTGACAAAGTTCGGACAGAAGCCCGAAAGTCTCGACGAAATGGACGTATCACAGAATACATCGATACATTATTATAGTATGTAGCCCTAATCGTATAGGCAGACTTCGATATGCTCACTGTACCTACTGGACCCACAAAAACATAAAATAGACAGAAAAGTTTCCGTGCACGCACACACAGACAATTTACGTACAGACAATCTCAGGTCAATCCGGGCTATTATAGTCTGAAGTTACTACTTATAATCCGCGCGCGATGAGAATGGGATGGAACCTTGTGAAAGTAAATCGGAAATTGACCAATTAGATAATTTTAATAATTTAATTATTAACTTATTGTTTACTTGTTATCTTATTTGAAGTTGCTGCAGCAAAAGTTCCCTCACCTCGGACGCGTGACATAGTGTTTTTGGATATCCCTGTGGCTAGCCGGCGAACAAACGTGTGTCAGTTTGACAAGGTTCCATTCCATTCTCATCGCGCACGTGTTAAACTAGAGTATACTCTAACAGAATACATAATAGTACAAGTAGGGATGTTAAGGAGCTCCGTAACCGAAACTTATAAAAATCTATTCTATTCTTAGTAACCGTAACCGAATCCGATATAAAAGTTTCGGATAATTTAGAATAGGGGCAAAGTCTAAATGAGACACGTCATGACAGGATTTTCTTCCCGGCCGAACCGATACTCTAATTAAAATCGAATACTTAACCGAAACTAACGGATACTTAATCTGAAATAATTTCATATCCGTAACCGAATCCGAAATCTGTATTATTATTTCTACATCCGTCCCTGTATCCAGTTCCGAAATTTCATATTCCATAAATACAAGTAGGTATGATACAAAATAGTGCAATTTTTATGACTACCTGCTAATTCGAATAAAAAAAAACATAATCAAATGAGAACTTTAAAAACATTCCGCGTCGACATTCTCCGGCAATCCATAACTCTTAACAACCAACGAAAATTTGCAACCGAATGCATCGCTTACATAAATACTGACAAATTGAGCCAATTTTTCCCTTTCTGTTTTCGTTATCCGAAGCGGCGACGATCCACAAATGTGTTTTCTCAAGATTTATAGAGCCTACAGTAAGATTTCAACTTTTCTATCGTGAAAAACATGTAGTACGCATGCGCGTCGTCGGCCAATGTTGTTCGGGACTTCGGGTACAGACGTTTCATCAAGTCGGGATGGGATGACAAGATGGTCGATATCGATAGGTCGGCGAGACGTGCTCTTTAAATGACGTAATAAACTCAAGAAGATACTAAAAATCATCAAATCAAGACTAGGTATCATTTAGTTAGACTGACTAGTATCTGTATCTCAAACATCGCAGTGTCTTAATTTAAGTACAATGCGATTAAATTAACAATTAACACAGAAGTAACCAACTTCAAAACGCTTGCGGTACAAATCGACGAATTTTAATTTGTAAATTGAACCACTGCCCCGGACGGAAATTTTCTCTGTTCCATGCATTCTTCAGTGAAGTTGCAGCGGATCACTCTCTATTGTCAATTTTATCGCATTGTAGGTACATAAGAACTTAAATATTTTTACAAATTTAATTGAGCGGTAAATGGAAGATTTATTTTAGTTCCTCCTAATTTTATAATATTAGAACCCTGATTGTAATGACGTATCATATATCATTTTTGTACAGAAGGCACTATCGAATGACTGACGGAAGCCGTAGAACTCTAGTAAATGGCGATGTTAGTTACAGTGGACTTTTATAGCTCGTATAGTGTAAGAGTGAGTCGTCTGATAATAAAATATTACGGACAATAAAAGTCGACGTGGGGTACATCTCTAATGGCAGATTTCGCCACCATTCAGTGTGATAAAATGTTTGAGACAAGCGGAGGGAAGCGCGCGCTCTCGCGCCCCAAGCCCGCCAACGGAAAATTTAAATTTGGAATCTTGTACGCGAAATTAAAAAAATAATAACCTTGTGGGAAGGTAGTTACATAAAGTTTTAAAAAGAAATATTGTATATTGCACGCGCACAGAATAAAATAAACTAGTGGAAATCTTGTGAGTTTTGAACGAAAACAAAAAACTGTGAAAAATCGTGAGTGTCCTCGTAAAGAACAGTGCGAGTTTGAAAAATTGAATGGAGTTACTTTTAAAGGTGAGTCTCATAACTTTTTTAAGAAAAAAATTGATGGAATGGAGAATTACTTTTAATTGACTCGTCTAATTAGGATTGAGACCAAATACCTATATTTTTAAATAAACTTTTCATTTTTTAAACAGACTTTTCAGCACTTAGTCTAATACAAGTGCTTAAATAATAAGGTTTTGGTATAAACGTGATATGAATATAGTTTTGTTAACTACTTAATATGTCTAGGTGTCTAGCTATATCGAAAGGTATAGTTTCATATACGAGTAAGTATTCAGTAATAGATAAATAAACAAGCATTCATGATTAAAAGGATTCATTGTTTTAAGTTCAGGTACGTATTTAATCCAAAAAACTATCTAAGGCTAGTACAGTAAATTAAGTATTAACTTTAAAAAAAATTAAATTCCAATAAGTATACAGTTTTCACAAAATTTGCAATTCAAAATGTTGTACACAGATATTTTAGGTACCCATTTTTTTATATATTGCGTAACGGGCACAGGGAAGGCCAGAAAAAGCAAGGAGCACGCAAGGACCAACTGATTTATTTCAAGGTAAGATATTTACATAACTTCATTGATAATCAGATGATCGAAGATCTGATTTTGTTTTCATAACCAGCCATGTATGTTATATGACTTGACTACGGAACAGCGAATGTTTTGTATATGATAAATAGTGACAAATAGTCACATCTGTCATTTATTTATTGGGAAACAAACAGCCTTATATAATACATAGTTATAGCTTAATTTATGCTAACTCATTTGCCAAAAGAGTTTCCATTTATAATAATTTACATTGAATACGTTAAGTACTTAAGACTTATGATGTTCTTTGCACTATTGAATTACAACTAATCAGTACAAAACATATTCAGTGCATTTAAGAGCTTACACTTATATATTTAATAGTTCAGATTTCAATTTCGAAAGTTGAAGATTGAAAATATCAATGCGATCATACTTCTTTTTATAGATATGCAAAGTTCTTGGAATAAATCGATTTTTTGCATACTTTGTGCGACACCAAGGTACAGAAAACATAAATAGTGATAGTGACCCAGTAGATGATGGTTATTTTTGTATTATTCTTTAAAGGGCTGCTCTTTGTTCATATTTATGCTAGGGCTCTTCTTCACCAAGCTTATTAGAGATTTTTTGAGGAAAAAATGTATGCTACATGCATTAGTAAGTAGTATTGAAATCTAAATGCAACCTTTGTTGTTCTAATATCTTACACTTACACAGTTTTGATGGCCGTTTGGTACAATAGTAGAATTCTTGCTCACTGTGTCAATGTCCCGGGTTCGAATCGTGGTGTAGTACTTATAGGGTATCTATTCTATGTCGTTGTAATGAGCATAAACATTTGATCCTGAATCATGGTTCTGATATTTATTTATTTTATCTATGCAGGATTTACTAAGTAGTTGCAGAATAAATGATCGAAGTGAGTGTCGTGTAACAGTTTCTTAAAGTATATTTTTTAAATTAAAATGTGATCTATGTGATAAACATTTGCTACTTGATAGTGGACCTCATGAGTGGGATCTTTACAGTTATACCATTATTATTGTACACAAATAGGTAACTATTTATATGAAAAAATCAATAAATTAAAACCTTTAAACATTTTGCGGTATCAGACGTGCTGCTGAAAGTGCTATATCGTTTTTTATTTTAAACAATTTCCTTTAAAGTTTTTATAGGACGTAGTTCATTTACCGTTACTCGTAGCAGAACAGCACTCGTGTTTGATATTATGCGTAGCTGGGTATTGATTTGTGTGTAAGCGCCTTTATGGAAGCATAATATAATTTCACAGTACAATAATGTGATCATAGTGATAGGTTGCTAGAATATAGGTTTATTTTCGAGTATCCTTCAAGAAATCAACAACACGACGTGGTATAATTATTTTCATACCAAGGAAAGGACATATCGATTCTCATTTATCATAAAAATATGTTCTCATACTACTGATGCTTACTAATCCACTATTCATGATAATTTAGGCAGTATTTATTATGATGAATTTGCCAAGCAGGGGAAAATATGCCTTATCAACTATATAATCTTTAAGAGGCCGGCGAACAGTGAGCTTCCCATACAAACGTAATAAGTACCAAAATGACTGAATGACCAAATTCAAAATAAATGTCAAAAACATTTTTTCATACAAAACTGTAAATCGCATTAATTTTTATTTGGTTTAGTATTTTGGATTCTGTATTTAATAGAACCCTAGAAAAATACTGTCTTTAATCCAAATAACATCACAAGAAGAGTTAATTATATAATACAAAAAATATACTAAAAAAAATACGACTCGCACCAGATCATATTCTCGGACGGGAATCGAACCCGCGACCTTTGGATGTCCGGTCCAATGCTCTTACCGCTGAGCTTGAGTGAATCGATAGCTCATCTCTCTAGTATATTATTTAGTATTGTATAAAAATAGCATAATGAATAATAAAATATCAAATTTAAAAAGAGTTAATTAAGCTCAAATTGCAAATCATTTTAGTGTTACGTTTATATGGGAAGCTTACTGTTTGCCGAACTTTTAGACGCTGTTTTATTGCTAACTTCCATCAATTTCCATATAAAAATAATCGCCATACTGAATATCCAACATTGTAAAATTTTCACTGAAGCACCAAAAGTCATTAACAAATAAGATAAGGAAACTCGAGGCAAACATAACTTTATTTGAAGTCTGATAAAAACTTGGGTTTTTATAGCCTAAAACTGCTTACGCCCACAACTGGTAAGTCACGACAGAGGTTGGGCCTTACGTTTTTATCAGCTCACCGCTTCTCTTTCAATCTTTATCCTTGCGACCAAAAATGTTACATAAAAATGTTAAGAAGAAAAGCAACCAACTCTTAAAATATTATCTAAAGATTGCCAAAACAAAAAAGGATAGGTTTTGAAACGATCAGCTTAAGCAATAATGATACCCAGTTTTTAGAGCTTTTGCCACAGTATAAAATATATTTTGATCTTAAATAATAGAAGATTTTAGTGTTTTTGCTAAAGTTATGGTGATGTTTTTAAGTTTCACGAAATGTGATTGTATTTTTCTCACAGTAGAAATATGCTACCTATCTACATAAAACGGAATAATAATCTAATTGACCAAGCGAGCGCGCTGCGTGAGCGGAGCGTCTCCGTTTTAGCTTGGACCAAAATGCTTTCGTATGTCTGTCTGACTGTCCGTTTGTTCTCCTCTACAGCTCGCATTTCTCAACCGATTCTCGTGTATTTTTATGAGCAGGTTCAATAAATACTAGTAACCTTTATCCCCAAATAAAAAACGAGGTTTTTCGGGACAAGGAAGTAAGGAATCACTTTATGACCAAGTTCATTCATTAGGTAAGCGAAAATACATTAACTGTATTTCCGCCAACTTCCACCAGTTTCTTGGAAACTCTCTATAAAAAAACGTTCTTTCTCGTGAAGCTGAGTTTATTTTCATTCTACAGTCTGAATGGTAGGGAGCCCTATGAGTGATTTCAGAAGTTGGCGTTCGATTGAAAAAAAAGTAGTCAAATGACGAATAGTTTTCGCTACGGTTCTGCTATGCCGTAGCACCGTAGCAACACAGTATACCATAGCAGCTACGGTATTATGTTATCTGTGCTACGTGTAGCTAAGGTAGTGCTACCACTTTAAGATGACGCATTGGACATTTTGGAGGCAGGGATCTCGAATTTCTCATCAATTATAAAACATAAATGAAAGTGATATTTGAATAAAAGTGTTTTCGTAGTTTAACTGTATAACTTGACGTGCTGTCGTGTGTACCTATAGTCGTTAATTACCTATAAGCACAAAATAGTTGGTGTGTGTTTTTTATTGGTGCTACTATACTTTACCGAAAATAACGCTATTTTAGTAAATCGCATAACTACCTATTATTTCAATTTAATAAAAGCGCGATTACTTTATTTATCTATCATATTAAAAACAAATGTAAAAGCAATTAATTTTATTTAGTAGCCAAAACGATAATAAGGTCGATCTTTTGCCGCTTCAGATGAGCTTTGAGATTTTATTTTTTCCATTTAGCGATAGATAGCCGAATTTTTCAAAGGAAGGAAAAATAAAAGCGGATTCAAAGAACTTTTTATTCAGGTTATTTCAGATCACCGACCTACTGTCCGATATTCTATTGATGTTCTTAAGTGCTAATTATATATTATTTTGTTTGATTTTGTTAAGGTACGGTATTTTTTTTGCTTTTTTTTGCCGAATAGTAATTGACGTAGTAACTACACTGGCCTTCAAAACTTAGTACCACACTTTTAAAATTGTAATAACTTTTAAATATATTACGATATATTTTCGAAATAAAAAGGACAAAAAAAAGTTATTTTCTAAATAATAATTTCACAATCTTGAAAAAGAACCATTTTTTTTATTTCAAAACTCTAACTTCTATTGTTTAGGAGAAATTGCAATTTTAAAAGTATGGCTCTCAGTTGGGAAGGCCCGTGTAGTTTAATTTAAATAAATAAAATGTTTGCGTCATTTTGATCACTTTAAAAAAAAATCTACAAAATAATTTTAAATTCAACTATAGATGATCGCTTAAAGTAACATTTTTCAGTAGAATTTAGATATCTAACTTACTTAGTTATAACGATAATAGTCGTCATTTGATATAAATAATTTATATTAACATAGTTTATAAAAAATACACTTTCTAGATGAGATATTAAACCGTATCTCTCAAGTTCCTGAGGAGCCTGAGATAAAACTGTGACAGTCTTCATGTCATATTATAAGGATAACCGATATTTTATTTGTCATCGTATGGTTTAAAATTGATTTCGTAGTTTCCTTGGAACCCCGAATTTTTTGATTTTGCTTAATCTTTAAAACGTACTAGTAAATAATAAATAATATATACTAGTATACTAGTAATATATATACTAGTAAATAATATACTAGAAAAAATATGACTCGCACCAGATCATGTTCTCGGACGGTATTTTTTCTTATTAGTATTATAAAAAATAGCATTGTGAATGCTAAAGTCTCCAAATTTAAAAAGTACAGGTTGTTTGTTCTAAAAAGACGCTAGTTGTAAGCAATAATTTCATTTTAACAACTGAGTCTTTCGTAACCGACTTTAGAAAGGAACACTTTCTCAGTGTGTCGGATGCAAACACTGTTGAATAAAACGTTTAAATTCAAGCTGCCAATACTTCAATACTGTATAAGAAAGACTACATAAGATTTCCCTTTGGTAAAAGCGGCAAACATTCCGGAACGTAGAAAACTTATTTAGGCAGAATGTTCTCAAAACTCAGGTAACAAAGCGTCATTCCATTATGGACTCTAAAAGGCTCGTGTAAGGTCGACAGCTCTTTTCAGGCTAGGTTTTTTTTATTTAGGTGCGAATGTACTCATTGAGGCCTCCATTACCTCCACTCAAAGGCTGAGGGCTCTTAACCGGTGTGATACTTCGAGATTCCGCGCCAATTAGACTAATGACCCGTCGGCCGTATGTATAATACTGTTTGCCAGTGAGCGTAAAGTAAGCGTGACCAAAAGGGTTCTTAGATATCATTTATTTATTATTCTGTTCTTATTAGGGTGAAATTTGAGCTGAAATAAAAATTCAGTTAACTCTGTGGTATTTTAAATTATTTATGACTTTTCAATGATGATTAAAACTTTTAAAACTTCATTTATTCATTTCAAATCATTATTAAATCTTATTTGATATCAAAATGGGACGAGTACCTAACCCACAAACATATTATTTAATTTTAAAGTTTCAACTCGTCCTTCGCAGGCCGTAAAGGCGTGGGATGAGTTAGCCAATGACTCTACTTCTGTACTGTATACTAGTGACTGTCCTGCTTCTAAAACAAGTGTTCCTCTTAAGGCTCCTATATACCTCAAGTGGCGCCCTCATTTTAATTAAATTTATTGCTCGCTAAGTACATAATGTATCGAAAATGTGGTCACTTTTAGTACTTTTGCGAACTACTACTACAACGAACAAAATTTTACTGAGGTTATTGTTTGTAAATAAACTATAGAACCTTAGCTTCAATCTGTACATGTGAATTTTCGATACATTATGTACTTAGCGAGCAATAAATTTAATTAAAATGAGGGCGCCACTTGAGGTATATAGGAGCCTTAAGAGGTTTTTTCACGTGAGAAAATCGAGTGGAATAATCAAATGACGCACCATTTGTTCCAAAAGAAATTACTAAGTAAATGTTTTTATTGCAATTGGTTACTGCGTAAGAATTAATAGAATGAGAAAACGAGATTTTCAAAGAAGGAATACTCAAATATCTCATTGTGTGCCATTAAAACTTTTCAATTTCAAAAGGCAACTAAGTTATTTAATTGTTATATTTATTTATTTTCAATAATAAAACTAGAGAAATCTCAAGATATAGAAAATTAGAAAAAAATATTAGAGTAATCTCATTTATTTAAACCTTTATGCTAGGTTTATTAAAAAGTCTTATTACATCTATAAAAATCAAGCAACCTTAATAGAAAAAAAAATCTAATTAATATGACCTCGAAATTAGTATTCTCAAAATTGATCTTCAATTTAAACGCAAACATTCAAGATCTTCTTAAGCATTAATAATCTTGCGGTGAGCTTTGAGAATCGCATCCGTGTACTAACCAAGAATGCGGTAATTAAATTAATGAAATGAAGATTATATGAACAGCATACGAAGAGTGGTGTATATGTTTTAGGCCGTTGGGAGTACAACTTAAGTTATAGAAATATTGAAGTCGCAAAAAAGCACTTTCATAATGAAGCTTTAATTCGATATCGTAAAAAAGAAATAGTTGTATTCTTCGAGCACGAGCTAATATTAGATACCGACGAGGTTTACATTCCTCAAAAAACATTATGTTGAGTAGGTTTGTTTTAATATTGTTAATTTCATTAGTATGGGAATTTTATCACCTCTTACAGGATTAACATAACAATCATTACAGAAAAAAATATCTTTGTTCTGTGCCCATTACCAAACATTTTTTACATTTAACCCGCCATTGTATAATAACCTCTTTACTAATAAAGATTGTATAGCAGAAGTATTTACACAATGGTTACTCTCTGTCAAACGATTTAAGTTTGACACTAAAGAGAAAAGGACAAAACACTGTGTAACTATACATCTGCTATACAATCTTTATTAGTAAGGGGGTATGTTCCTATAACTTACCAATCACTACTGTAAGGTTTCTACTCTCGTGAACGGGAAGGTTATCTAAATAAAACCTCTGTGGATGACTGTTGTCTGGGAATTATGGGAGGGTTGGGGTCTCTGAGAGCCCACGCGTCACTTCCCACGGGTGACCTTGAGGATAGTCCTTAACCCTTCGTCCGTTCTAAACATCACTGCCTCTCTTTCACACGATTTGTCGATAATGGGACTTCCTAAATTTTTACACAATATTGAGACATCCGGATGCCTACGTCATAACTATCTGCATGCCAAGTTTCAGCCCAGTCCGTCAAGTGGTCCAAAAAGGAGAAAGGGGGGGGGGGGACATATTTTTCTTCTTTGTTCTGTGCTAAACTGTCTGTTACGTTTTCACGCCTGAACCAATGTAAGTGATGAATTTTAGAAATAACTACATTTTGTCGCGTAAATGAGTACCTAGTTTAGTTTTGAGTCGTGCGTTCGAAGTCGATGCAGTACGATGACGTGACAACGCAATCGTGAAAATGTACAGCTAATGTAGCGTTAAACCCGAATTCGACTGTAATTGCCTTTACGTTTAGTAACATAATATATTTGTAGAAATGAGGCCCAGTTGTCGCAAGAACAATGATCTAACGAAGAACAATGAAAATAAGGAACTTGTCACAGAATACATATAAGTACTCTTTTCTTAAATGAAACTCCTTTTTGAGGAATAGAATCGAATATAATAGAATAGAATAATTATTTATTTTCAAAAATGCAGTTAGTACAATCATTTACAATGTTAACTTGAGTAAAATAATAATAACATTTGCCCGAACTAGGAAAAACCTGTTTCAGTCGATATGCCTACATATTAAAAAGAAAATATTATCTTTATAATTTTTTATTAAGATTTTCTTTTATAAATAAAGAACAGCTGCGGACAGAGTATTATTGCAATGAGAACTCTTCGAACTAACTTTTGAAGTTTAAAAGCCCTGATGTTTTTCAATATCTTGGGAAGAAGTTAACGACGGAAGACTTTTTATCGTGTTATGGAAGCACGTCTTTAGTTACTGGCTGCGACACAACGTCAATGATTTTTTTTTAATAAAAAGCAATACATAGTACTCAATCATATTAAATATAATTTTACTGGGTGCTCAAAGAATGGGGTGCAAGAGGATGGGTGACTTGTTACGAACATAATGTGCAACGTATAGGTGAACTGGATTTATCCAAAATTGTTTTCATAGTTTAGAATGTTTTGAACGGATTGTCAACAGTGTTTTATTCCAATCAATGACTTCAATTACATAGACGAGCTGTTCAAAACTAAAATTGTGTTACAACCAACCTTCGCGGCGCATCAACTGTTTCTATCGGTCGCTCGCAATAGACTAAAGGAGATGCGGTGCATGTACCGTAATTTAATGAGCAATTTTTCGGTACTGTACAGACTGTCTAGTGTAGTATATACATAGAAGTCTTTGATTTCAATGTACTCATTGTGTGCATAAGTGTACAGCACAAAACAGCGAGAAGGTTTGAGCCCATCCCTTTTTCTTAAAAAAAAGTCAAGTGGGTAGTTCCATTGCAGTAAGGGAATCATACACGCCCAGTGGGATCAGCAGGCGCCGTTCACCGAGTTATACCAAGTTAGCCCGACTTAACAAAACTCTTGGGCTAACTCCACTAAACAAGATTTGCTATATAGTTTCAACTGTTTAGAGTTTAATTTCTTCTTTTAACTAAACTTCTACCTGAACATATTGCTGTCGATTTTCCGATTATTAGAAAGTTATGAAAAGTCTAATCCACTTCGTAAAGCATTGTTTTAACTAAAACTGCGCAGTGCGCTGCAGATCGCTAATGCTACAAATGCGACGGCTATGCAAACAGATCTTATACATATTTGATTAAATTAGTTCAAATCAAGTCAATGAATTCAAGGTTTTAAAAAACATGCCTATGCATTGCCTATGTGCGCAACCCTTTCTTTCACTCTAACCAATTTTATTATGTACCCTTTTATTTATAAATATACTACAAAAACTCCTATTAATTGTCTTATACACACAAATGTGGTACCTACTACAGACCACTGTGTAGCACAGCTGGTGTCGGACGGACTATTTAATTACTCGAAGCCATTCTCAATACTACTATTGGATTTCTCACTACTACTTACGTAGTAACTATTGAGTATTCTGTGCTACTACTATGTACTATTTTTTACCTTTCTCTAGTATTTACGCCATCCGGCGCTGTTACTCGATGACATCCCCACTACTTTTTCGTGCTAGCTATAAACCTCACCCTCTCTCCCTCGCTTCACTAACTTTTTCAACTTCCTTTCTCTTCTTCCTTTTCCTACATTCTCCTTAAACTGACTTCTTTTGACTTATATCCAACAAAAACCGATTTTTCGGTAGTCATTCATTTCGCTCTTCTTTTCGTTCGTCCTTTTAATTGTTTTCTGTCCTTTCTTATCCTTTCTAATTACTTTTTGACTATACCAGAAGTTTTTATTTATCTTCCAAATATGTAAATAAACATGTAAAGATTCTCGATACATCATAAATATCATCATCAAACACCACTTTGGTCCGACTGGGATTCGAACTTTGAATCATCGTCCCTCGTGGACGAGGCGAATGTCATCACCACAGAGGCTTGACAGCTAGCGGCTAAATTGGTCATCGCTTGATGCTCGCCTCATCTACGTCATGTGACGTCACGGCCGTCACTTACAATCTTCCAGCCCTTATTTATCACGTACTTTAAGATAAAATGGAAACCTTCTTCATGGATGAGGGATAAAATTCAAAATTCAAAATTCAAAACTCATTTATTCAGTCTAGGCTGTTACAAGCACTTGTGAATGTCAAAGAAGCTACGCCAAACCCTAAGCGGGAGATCTTGTAACGAGAAGAACCGGCAAGAAAGTCGTCAATGGCTGCTTTTTTCTCCCTGTATATTTCATACAGAGTCGTCAAAATTTAAAAAATGAGGTCAGCATTTAAAGTGACGTCATTTTCCATCACAAGTAAAACAAATTTCAACTAAGTAGTTGAGATATCACTGTCTACTACTCGATAACGCATAGCTAAGAAAATCATATTGCAGGATATGAAGAATAAGCCCAGCATTATAGAGGGCTACCACACTATATAACTCCCTTGATCGTATTGGGACTCGTTTCTGAGTTTTATAAACATGCACATTTTGTACTCTTTCTATTATTATACAGATTTCACATTTTCAAGCGAAGTCATCTCCGATTATAATTTTACGACATAGTCGGTTTATGTTTATAGATATGGGATCACTATCATAACCTTTCAGAAATAACAAATAAAAGCGTTCAAACATAAGTTAGCCAACTTAAATCACGACATAAAACGATGAATGCGCTGCAATGCAATCGTAAATTCGACTTTAACCATATGAACTCCTAGCATTGCAGTTGTAAGGCGTTCCTAGATAATAATTGACCGAGCGAGTGCGAAGAGCGAGCGAAGCGTCTCTGGTTCAGCTTGAGCAAAAATGCTTTCGTATGTCCTTCCGGTGTCCGGATATCCGTTTGTTCTCCTCTATACAGGTCGCATTTCTCAACCGATTCTCGTGAAATTTTGTATGCAGGTTTGATAATTATACAGACTTTTTTGGTCGATTCAGTTTTTCGTTTTTTTTCAAAATGGCTGATATATGTAAAAAAAACATATGTCTGCCGTTTTGAAAAATGTTCAAAAATAACACAAACCTTTTTTGTTAGCGGTGCAAAGCAAATTTATTTTTTTATTTTTAGATGACTCAAAAGTTCTTAGTTCAAAATCAATGAAACATTTCTGGCCAATATTCGAAATTTGAAATTAATAAGGTTTTGACAGAACTTATGATGAGGTTTACAGTTCACGGAGCCACTAGTTATATTATGTTAAACTAATGTCAGTAAGCATTATACGAGGAATATGTTGATTGATAATTTATGGGATCGGTAACGATAAAAGCGTTCATACAGAAGTTGACCAACCGTGAAAACGATGCATCCGCTGCGCCCGTAAATCCGACAATAGCATCATAAGATCTTCTAGCATTTAAGTCGTAAGAAGTTCCTACATTTATGTTAGACTAACGTCAGTCAGCATTCCCCACACGCAATAAAGCATTGACCCAAATGAATAAACTTGGGGCATCTGAGACCAACTCAGTAATTGGTAGAATGCAATTAGTCCGCTGTTTATGGTCAGACAATAAAAATGGTGGCCAATGTTTATGGCACGGGGTTGCGGGAAACAGACCGTTCAACTATTGTGGTCATAGTTGGGCATTTGGGAAATCTGGTTGCAATCTTGGTATGAAGGGAGAAAGCGAAGCTTTGGGAAATGGCTACTCTTTTAATAAACTGTCGGATATACAAACGGATCATGGCATCTAAAAGGCTAGACAACAACAAATATTTATTGATTTGTTGCAGACATCCTATGAATACCATAAAATTCAAGAAGCAGCCCATTACAAGCTCTTCAAACTTGCCAGGTTTATAAATTGCTATAGTAACGTCCCTTTCTCGCTCAAATGAAAGGGTCGCATTGATAGCCATTCACTCCGACAAAGAGATGAGTTGTTTAAAAAAAAAATAGCATAGTGAATACAAAAACCAACAACATAAAAATCTTTTATCGTGTTCATTGGCCTGAGTACCAAGTTAAATCTCTCGAAATTTCGCAATATCAGCGGGGGACTGTACAAGTTTGTCCTTGTCGATTAGTTGGAATTTTTCGTGGAGTCAGCTTATTAATCTCCTTCTTGGAACATTTAGTTCGACTTTTTCTTTTCAATAATATTGTTAGTATAAAATGAAAGTATTTCATTCCAATTCTGTTTTATTATTAAATTCTGATATTTTTATTTGTTTGTTTGTTTGGAAATAATAAATCTAAAAGTAACACCAAGATTTAGGGTCCTTTAATGGATTCCATTAAGAACTTGAATTTTAAACTTCACGAGATAAAGTAAAGTAGCCGCATAATTTCCTCTTTCGTATTTTTTTTAATTTTCTATCAGGAAATAAAATGATTCGTAAATATACAAGTACTTTATGTAAGTTATTGAACTACATTAAGTTGGATCTTTAAGAACCTTTTCATCTGAATATTCTAAAATTTTTCACGATCTATTTTGGACTGTTCCCAGAATCTTAATTCTATCTAGAAGGAATAAATAATGTCAGAAACATTAAAAAAAGTGACATTCATAATAATTTTAAATCTTTGTTCAAAGGAAGATAGCTTATGTTAATGTGCCTTTAATGTTACAAGCTGACAACGTCTCTTGAGGTGTACAAAGTTTCATACTTGTTACTGATACACAGAATGTTCATACTTGGAACTGATACACAGAATGTTCATACTTAGAACTGATACACAGTATGTTCACACTTGGAACTGATACACAGAATGTTCATACTTAGAGCTGATACACAGTATGTTCATACTTGGAACTGATGCACACAATGTTCATACTTGGAACTGATACACAGAATGTTTAAGTTATCGTTGCCTTACATTTATTTTCGTCCGTTAGTACTATTTAATTTTATGTATTTTAATCTTACTTTCGACAAACCATAGTTTTTTTACATAACAAATTGAACTGATTTCCTAAATCGACTGGTTG
The DNA here is from genome assembly GCA_963556745.1 of Catoptria pinella. Taxonomy (NCBI): domain Eukaryota; kingdom Metazoa; phylum Arthropoda; class Insecta; order Lepidoptera; family Crambidae; genus Catoptria; species Catoptria pinella. The sequence goes on from OY750779.1 coordinate 7,268,442, forward strand.
GTTGATCGAGCAGTGGGTGTAAGAATTGTATGTTAAACATAATTATTGTAAAAAATAATATGTTTTAATACCCAAATCTTTTAATTATTTTATGAATCGTTAAATTAACATAAAACATTATCGATCTCTGATACCTATGATATCAATTTTTAGGGTTTTTTACAGGATTTCTGTACAAACAGTAAATGTTTCATCTACAATCTTAGCTTTTTAGTCCTCCGTGTTGTTGCTCAGACGGGTTAACCAGTAAATCGAGCAGATCTTCGAAAATCCGTAAATGTTGATTCCGCTCCTGCAACGGATCGGCACATAGCGAAGCAGGTCATAACGCACCATTAGTTTAAATCCGTGAGCGTGAATCGCTGCTCGGCACGGGCGAGCAACTCGAATTAGTGAGCTGTTACCTTTATTGTCTTGTGTAATTAACAAGCACCTGGGGCCTCGATTCTGCTGATTGTGTCTCTATAGTTTCGATTTTTGTGTTTAAAAAGTAACAAAAATGGTGTCATTAAGCAAGCCATTGAAACACCATTGACACACGATTGTTCAGTTAACAATAACTGAAGCCATGGTAGTTTGCCAATTGTTGAATATTTTGCTGGAAAATTGAGAAGATTTTGATACAATTGATGGATTTGACTTATTTTATCGCTTCTTAGATGTAAATAATAATAACGTTATCCGTAACTTACTAAACATCGTGTAACAAATTAAAACGTATCGTAACTTCGAAGCACTAACCATATCACCGAAAAGGTTAAACACATTCTAGAACGCGTTCAAATCCGGTAATCCCGTTGTACTCGGAAGCCCGCCCATCTCACCACGAACCTTATCTTTTCCCTTCATTCGCACTTTGTGAGAAATTTTATTTTCCCTAACTTTGTTTTCTGAGTTAACGCCGAAGAACAAGCTACAACCACGTAAAACGAAAGAGCAGTGTTGTTGCTCGGAACATTTTTATTCACAAAATAAACGGTTATTTAGCCACCTGACTAAAAATATCCTGCTACATATTTTTTATGATGTACTTATGTATTCTTCCTTTTACCAGATTTTCACAACTACCGACATCACTTAGTCCTATAATATCCCTAGAAACTGATATGAATACCATATATAGTTAGGTACTAGTATTTTTTATCTAAAGTTAGTAACTATATACAATTTAAATAGTTTGCCTGTAAAAATATAACGTGCACTGACACTCTGTTAACCCATCAAGCCCCGGAAGCTGAGACACAATAGATATTGTAGTGTTGTCTGTCTGGCCACATTCGGCAGCTCGGGCGTTGATGAATTGATGGCAAAGTGTAACTTATTTTATGTTTATATGTTATGTTCATTTGTACCACAAATGCTGTTAAGTTTCCTTTAAAAAAAGTTTAATTGCCTGCTGCATTTACAGTTACACAATAATTTTTTTTACATTTTAACGGCCGAATAGTGATGTTCTTTGTTGGTAAAACACAAAAAACACAGCGAAATACTTAATTTTTGAGTTCATTCTTTAATGCATTATAATCCCTATTTTGCGTAATAGTAATTAAAAAAAAGCAGATCTTATTTAATCGATGGATCAGTATTTAATTCATAGGCTACGTGTAGAGCTACAAAAACCTTTATGCAAAATGTCTTCAAATATTTGGTAATTCTATTTATTACCAATTCTTTGTTGCCTTCCCTCGAAAGAGGTCGCGGTTATCAAATTATTGCCCGTCTTCCGTGTGATCGAGTACGCTATATTTGATTACGATACGGTTGAATCAAGTGCTATATTTATTTAAAACGTTAAAAATTGCAGTGATGGACAAGGCCGTCTTTAACCTGTTTGAGGCCCTGGGCACATTAAGATAAGGGGGCCCCTATGATCTTGACTTAAGCTAGTGAGCAAGTAGTATTTGTAGTCAGTAACTATTGTTTAAGTTTTCGAAATACCCGTTATCGTTTAGCGATCTGGCAAGAACTAGGGGGCCCCTATCGATCGCGGGGCCCTGGGCACGTGCCCTGTGGGAATGATGGGCCTGGGATGGAACGTGATATGACAGTTTACTTGTGAAATGCAAGTAGCTTTATCGATACGTTAGAACGAAAGTTCAAATAGTGCAATGTCTCTTGTGGTTATCATGCTGAATTTATCCATAATAAATATTTGATGCAATCGCTACTAATAATTTAAGTCCTAAACTTGTAGAATATGTATAGAGACCTTATGCTGTTATAATAATAGCTCCAACTTTTTATTTAGAATTTGTACAAATCATAAATAAACTTATACAAACATTCATGCTTTATGTTCAACAATGTTTTTGTCACACGCTTTGATAATTTCATAAAATTGTAATTTTCGTTTTTAACAGCCAACCTTGCATTTGTTGCTATGCCTGTGCAGCCAAATTATTAAATAATCAAGCCAACGATCAAGATAAATTATTAAAGTGACAATTGATAATAATATGTCAACACGCATCGACTTGTTTGATAGCATGGTAATTATACTACATATCGCTCGTGAAGAAAATACCACGTGCCGCGCTTTCGCTATTTTGTTTTTATTTGACAGAAAAAAAATACCATTGCAATTTAAACTCAGTTATGTTATATTAATATTGCAATGAAACTTGTGCACGTAGTATTATCACAGTATTCATAATATTTGACAGTTTTATAAACCTGGATTAAGCACAAAACCTATGACAAAACACTATAGTAATAAAATGAGTGATTTGTAGAGAACTTTCAGTTCATAGTGAATAGCTACACTATTACTATTCTAAATAGTATTTTTTTAAATACCGATTTTTAACTGAATATTAATTGAATGAACCATAATTTTTCAAGTCACTAATTTTATTTTGTCCTAACGTGTTCACATTTGAGCTGTCAGTCCACTGCATTGAATTATGAGTCAGAGTTATGTGATAGGTACATCAAGTGTTTTGGCTTGTTCTGGGAATATATGGTATTATAGAACTCTAATCTTAGTTGTAATTAAACAATTCAGCTGTATAATAAAAGTAAGTAACGTAAGGTTACGTTACGTCTCATTAATTCCCTTGGTTTGTATAGTTTTATCTCACAATCGCAACAGTAAGGGCACGTCCTTATCTGCGCATCGTAGCACCGTAGCACTTGGCCTACGAGTCACGTAGCACTCGTATATAGCCGTAGCACCGTCTACGATGTGACTTGTTCTGAAATCTTTTAAGAGGCCGTATACGTTTTGCCGCTCTCTTTGCACGCAGGTTTCATGTTTTTTTAAGATTTCTTAAATCTGAGTGCGTAATAAAAAATGTGTCCCGGAACTTATTAAAACTTTTTTTATATCTTTCTCTTTTTTCGTAAATAGTGCATATACTACTTATAGAGAGGAATTACACGACCATTCAGACTGACATCAGACTGAAACAGGGCTGCCATTTGTACAATTTTTTCTATGAAATTCTAAGAATAAATCGTACAAGTAACACCTTTGTATCAGTCTGATGTCAGTCAGCATGATCGTGTAACATCCCTCATAAAAAATATCGCGTTTATATTAAATTATAAAAGAAGTGGTTTATTTATTTTCTTGAATCTTAACAATAGCTTATAAGAAAATTGGAAACAGCTTAAACGGCTTAATGGCCTTGGGTATTCTCTACCAATCAACCAGTAATGGTATTAAGGAAAAAACTTCTTATTTATCTTACTATTAATAATAATTGACGCTCAATTTAACCCTTCAACGCCCGGAAAATGAGACACAATAGATATTCCATTGTTATCCGGCCGCCTGCGTCCGCTCGGGCGTTAATGAATTAAATTACAATTTGAAGCCACTTCATTGGTACTCAAAATAGTACAATTTTAGTAAGCAACTCCGAGCCTTACCATAATCAAAGGTGTTCATAACGGCTGTTTTACAATAACACGTTTTAACGCATTAGCTTTAGCTTTCATTTTTTATCGTTAAAGTTAGAGATAGTTGACAAAACACTGTTTAACAAGTGTTCAACTTAGACACTGTTTAAATGTGATGATGTCACTTTTTTGACAATATTGTTTGAAAGAGACAGCATCACATTTAAACAGTGTCTAAATTAAACAGTGTTTTAAAATCTTTTGTGGGTAAGGCCGATTGTATTTATTAGGTTAGCTCTAATCTCTACAAACTTAAAGGCTTTATATCTTCCTGCTGTATTAGCTCCTGAATTTGATTTTGTTTTGAAGATTTTGTGTCCTATCATAGATGAAAGTTATCGTATTTACAAACTGGGGGACAGGGTTTTCGATCTTTTGATAAAACACAATTAATTTTCTATCGAAAATAAAAAATATAAGCTGAGTAGATCCTTTAAAAAAATTTTTCCTCTTAACTGCGATGACTGATGACATTGATGTTAAAGCTTATTTAAATAAATAATAAAAAGCCTTTTCAAATCGCTCATTCACTCTCTCGTGCACCGACCACGCGTGACGCTTATCGCTTTCTCACTCTATATTAAAGCTCTTTGGGAGCTCGAATATAACGGATGTTTTACATTATTTTTAAAAAGCCTTTATTTTTAAGAGTTAACGTTATATTAGCCTTAACTAACCATAATGACAATAATGTCACATCGCTTTCCAAACGCGACTATTTTTCACTTCACTTTTGTCATTGAATTTTGTTTACAACTATCCTTTTTAAAACATCGAAATATAAATGAGATGGAAAGGTTGGTCAACTAAAAGGCATTTTTAGATTTTTCAGTGGCTCTTTCACCCGATTAACGACGCTATGACCAGTAGCTGCCAATCCCATCTTATGAACATAAAAGCCAACATCGCATCAAACCCGTTCAAACATTGAATATTCTCGTTCATCTCGCTCGCTGTAAAGTGTAATCGTAAACACGCACGCGTCACGCCGTTTATATCACTTTTATAGTGCCGCAGAGATTGGCGCTGTTCCGATAAAGCGACGGGAAGATGGTTGATTGTCGCTTGTTTGAAAGTTGTCAGGCCTTTGTTTGTCACTTACAGAGACTTTGCTTCACAGAAAGGGTCGAAATAATGCTGAGATGTGATGTAACGTGCCGTGCCGCCATAGCCGCATTACAAAAATCTGTGAGTGGGAGCTACCAAGAAACGTGGGAGCTACCTAATCATAATAACATGTGAATTAATTCGCATCGCGCATCTTTTGCGTCTTTTGTATACCCTGCCACACGTATCTTTACTCAGTTCTGTATGTTATCTCAGAGCAAAGTAAGGAAGCCACATTACAAAAAAAATAAAAATAATGATTGGCGCTGCAGCGATAAAGTAGGTACACGCGGAAGATGTAAAAATGTCACTGTGATGGTTGTTCTTAATTCGTTTGTTTAGAAATTCAACCATTGTTGGTCGCGGGTTGTTACATTAGTGACCCAGCAGCCCCTTAATGACATCATCAGCCGATTTAAACCTCAAATTCATAATAACTTTATACTGTTATCAGAATGGCACACTGATAACAGTATGAATAACTGAATAAGTAACTGAATGGCCTGACAACTTTCGCCGTAATTATAATATATAACTTCGAAAGCCAGTTCAGCGGTTGATGATCGTTGACAATCGAATGAGATGAAAGACCCAACAAAATACTAGGTAGATCATTTACCCTATCATCAAAAATATCGAGATTGAAATATTTTTCCAAGAAAAACAGTTATCCTTGTTTATAAAACTATTTTAAAATATTTCTTTAGATTAGCATACTCTTCCCTGGCAAAGTTAAAGCAAAGTACTTTAGATCCAAATCATAATAATTTTACGAGTCGATAAAATCCTTTTACGAAGTTTTTATAGGACTCCCGTATTAAGATTTTACAACAACCCTCTTTTTCGAATCATTCGTTTATTGAAAAGAGCAATCGAGTACACACTCGTAAGTCGTAACTCGGGATATATTGCAACAATGTTCTTTATGGGCAGTTATTAGCTAAGATATTGTTTTAGTGATATTTTTCGTGAATATTCGCGTGAAGGGCGTTGCTGAAAAGGGCTGTGAACTTTAATTTTCACTCGAACGTTCCGGGTAACAGAGTTTTAAACTCACTACCTAAATAATTAGACCTTTATTTGCTTACTTCTGACCGCAAACAAGTATTAAACAAACGTTCTATAGTTGAAACGGTTGAATTTGTTTTACTTTTGACTATAAAATAAACTTCCACGAAAATCGTGTTATCTACATACCTACTCGAATTTGTGCACTGTGTACTCGTATTAACCCATGTCACTGAATAGATATTAGTACAGGTTAATAAGAGAGTATAAGAATAGATTTGAATGGATACATTTAATGTATATTTATTAGGACTTTGTGACTAACGAGATAGGTTGAATAACATGGCCTGGAAAAGCCGTCTTGAGGCCTGGTGCTAGCAGCTGAGAGATGCGCTGTTAATGACAATTGACAACTGAGAACAACACTGTTTCAGCGAACATTTTTAAAAGTCTATGGTTTCATTAATCATTTATATGTCTAAAAACGTCAAAATTTATATGGCATGCGTTTGACGCAAAAAAAATATTATCATATTCTTTTAAAATTCTTGGTTTGATGCAAGACGGAATTAATGTTTCTGGCACATTTGAGATAGCTTATGTCACACATAATAATAAGATTGTTTTGTTGTTGTTAACTACTGTATCATGAAAATTTATTATGATTTATTTACTTTAGAGACTTGTCCGCTGTCAACCCTAGCGCTGCATAGTCAGAGCGTGGAGAGCCTGAAGAGGCCAACTTATGAGGCCGGGCTCTAATGGCTGAGAGACGCGCTGTTGATGTTTCTGACAAGTGAGTTCTGTGGCCGGCTTAGGTGACCGGAGATTTTTTGGTTCTTTTTTTTGAACATTAATAAAAACTTTTATTGCTAATATTCATTGTTTACTGTGTAAAAGCAATAGTCTTAATTTGCATAAATTCTACAAACTACACAAAGTGCCGAAATATATTTTTATGAAAAAAAAAAGATGAATGGTAGGGGCAGATATGTTGTAACATAGGGGTCCTACGACCGCCTTCGCGAATTGCGATAAGTTGTTCTAATATAATATACATATTAGTATAGTGTGTCCCTGTTTAAAGATAAATGGTTAATATTATATGGATATGAAAAGATTTACATAGACACTCATATCAGATAGGGATTTAAAAAATAAATAAAGAAGAAACATTGTGCATTGTGATAAGACTTCGCCAAAGTATTTTTTCTTAAAAACGCTGCACCAATTTTATCGCAATGTTGGTATCCGAATAAATTGGAGGGTTGAGAGCTTCAAAAAGTTTGTTACCAAACCTATTGGGAAATGGAAAGGCAAAACGATTTGGAATCTTCTAAAAAGGCTTTGTTGGTGGTCGGGTTGGTACGACTCGTGATCCAAGAAAACAAGGTCTGGCATTCCGGGAGTAACACTTGCTTACGTCACTATCCAGTTGCGTGGCTTTATAGTAAAGCAAAGAATGAAGGATTTTTTCCGTCACACTCATTACATATTTATTATAGTACATTTTAATCTGATTTGTTTCTCATAGCAAACGAAACAGTTCAAGTTAAAGATGAATTTACGTAATTTTCAATACCGATAGCGGAGATGACGTCAGCTAGTGTAGACCACATCACTTACTTTTTTTTGGAATACTATACCTGGCGCAATATATTATTGTAGGTACCATGGTAAGGCTGTTGGTTGAGAAACTCAATGTTAAGCTTTTAATGCAGAAAGTAAAAATAGTGGTGGTCTACAAATATGTGGCAAAACACCTTATAATTTGTTCCAGAACTCAGTTTACTCGTAATAAATTACTAATATAGCTATTATGTCGAAACCAAAAGTGGTTACTTTCGTTAAAGATAAGTTTTTGAACTAAAAAAAAACTTTTAAAAATTAAAAAGAAAAACCTCCTTCAAAAAACCTTAAAAAAATTGCTGTAAAAAAACAGCTTCAAAAAACAGCAGCTCTAAAAAGCAAGAAATAATATTTAAATCTGCATAATTACTATTCAAGTACCTACGCATATCTGATATTAAAAAAACGACTTTTGAAGTCGGGTGGGGCTAAAAATATTTTTCTTTTTTAATCATTATCGTGGTTTCTCTTTCTCAATTTGATTTTTTAATTCTTAAAGCCCCACCCGACTTTATAAGACGTTTTTTTAATATCAGATATGCGTAGGTACTTGAATAGTAATTATGCAGATTTAAATATTATTTCTTGCTTTTAGAGCTGCTGTTTTTTGAAGCTGTTTTTTTACAGCAATTTTTTTAAGGTTTTTTTGAAGGAGGTTTTTATTTTTAATTTGTAAAAGTTTTTTTATTTTTATCTTTTTTGTGGTAGGTATGTATAAGTAAATGTTAGCGATAATATAAATATATTTTATTCATATTTCACACATTTGAATGGTATAATACGCCTAGTAACTCAATATCCACTTTTAGCACTGTTAATAAGCAAGGGTCAGACATGGGGTAGGTGACCAAAGTGTATTATCTCGAGCTCCTCCGTGCTTCAGAAGACACGTTAAGCCGTTAGTTCCAGCTACATTTGCACATTAACACCCACCAATCCGCATTGGGCCCGCGCGGTGGGTTATGGTCCATCCTATTCATCAGCCCATAAGTAAGGCTTGTATCCCAGCCCCAGTAGTGACAATAAAAATGGCTGATGCGAAACCTTCCAATACCATAGAGTAATCACTAATACACTATCATATTTGATTTTGAAGAGTTCTCTTGTGTATCTTCGAAGTCCAAGGTCCAATGTGCAGGAAATTTTAATGAAAACACCCTTAAAGTATCCCCTTTCTAACAAAACAAGAATTATCTCAATCGGTTTATAAACAAAGAAGTTATGTCTGAAGATCCGTTGAAACTCGTGCAAAAGTTACATAAAAAATTACAGTATTTTCAGGATTACTCGAAAACCACTGAACCGATTTAAAATTTAAAAAAATGGGACCACCTGGGGAACAAACCTAATAAAGTGGCGTTTGAATCATGTCAATCGGTTCAGCCGTTCTCGAGTAATCGGTGGACAAACATAAAAAAAAAAAAAACAAATAAACAGACGAACATAGAACCTCCTCCTTTTTTTGAAGTCGGTTAAAAAAAGAATGGGAGTTATTTAAAACGCATAATAAGAAAATCTTTCGTGTTTCTTTAGAATATTAACCCAGGGTAGAAGTTATTAAACTAAATAATATATATTGGCGGCGCTTGTTGGCTCATGTCAGCCCCTTAACACTATCTCAAATAAGAAAAAAAATATTTCTAAAATCAGTTTATAATTTTTAAATTTTGAGATTTTAGCATTCACAATGCTATTTTTATATAATACCAAATAATATACTAGAAAAAATACGACTCGCACCAGATCATGTTCTCGGACGGGAAACGAACCCGCGACCGCTGAGCTACCGAGTCACTAGTGGGAACGTCGAATCCCGTCCGAGAACATGATCTGGTGCGAGTCGTATTTTTTTTTAGTATATTATTTGGTATCAGTTTATAATTGACAAAGTAATTATGAGGTAACAAAAAAAAAATTAACCGAACTGAGAACTTCCTCCTTTTTTTGAAGTCGGTTAAAAAGACGGTAGGAACCTATTAAGGCTCAAATCAACTAGGAGATCACTAAAATAAACTTTATTTTACTTTCTCTTTGAACAACAAATGTGTGTGTGTTTGTAAAAGTGGTATTCAATGTCATATCAAATCGATAACTCATTTATCTACTGCATGTATCTCTGCATGATCTTTAAGTAGAATTATTTTGTACAGAGAAGCATTGACGAGAAATTTAATTAGGGATTACATTATCGGCACTAATTAGCTCTATCACTAATGAATAACAAAGGAAAGACGACATGATGAAGTTTCAAAACAATTAAGAGATCAATTAGAAAACCTTCGATACTTTCTCTTTAAACAGCTAATGGTATGTTTGTGAAAATTCTATTTTTCGTTGCTATTATAGTCCATTTATGAAGGAGTCTTAATTGGTAAACTTATATGGCATCATGAGAATCATAGACAATAACATTTTGTATAACAATTTATTAGAGTGATAAGATAATGTAGTCTGTTTATTCCATAGACTTATTTATAGTTGATTGTTTCTTGTCCTATTTAGTAAACAGCTTTTAATTGTTGACATACGTCTTTTTTTAAATCGTTATTTAAAAATATGTTATATTCTTCTTCTTTTTTTGTTATGGCAATCTACTTTCCTCTTGGAATTAATTTTTGCCATTGTCAAGTGTTAAATAGTTCAGTGTCTTTATTAAATCAAATTGTCACTAATAATGCGTGGAATTTATGATTGATTTTTTCAAAAAGAGTTGGGTGAAGATTGTTTACCAAATAAGACAAGTAAGGGTAAACAGACTTATATAAGTATTCAGATAAATTAATGAAATAGATAAATATTTACTAATATTATAATCTAGTTAAGTTGTTTATTTACAAAATAAGACTACTTATCTAAAATAAATGGACTATGGAAATAAATAAATGTAAAGTGAAAGCTGTTGTGCATTGTTTCGTATAAAATGACGACTTGAGAGGTGCAGTGGTCAACATGCCGGTCTACCACGCAAGAGGTCCCGGGTTCGATTCCCGGCCGGGCAGAAATTGAAATGATGAATTTTAATTTCTGTGTCGGGTCTGGGTGTTACTATGTATAATAAGTATATATTTAAAAAGTATATAGTAGTATATCAGTTAGTCCCATATTACAAGCTTTGCTTAGTTTGGGGCTAGATGGCGCTGTGTGGAATCGTCCAAGCATTTATTTATTATTGAAACTGAGCTAAATGGGTTTCTAAAAAATGAGAGTTAATTAGTTGTAAATGTACTTTTATTATTGCAAACTGATGAGCATGACTTGACACATAGGAGAAAAAACACAGAGTACAAAACAAGGAAAATATGTTATAGTATAAAAAGTACGGAATTCATAAATATAAGTTAAAGTAAAAAACCATAAAGTAGTAAAAAGGAGGCCGGCTCGGCAACAATTATCATTTATTATTTATTTAATTAGTAAGCCAGTGAGACCGATGTTACAGTAAATTATTAAACAAACATACGCGCGGCGCCGATGATTGGTTGGCACCTTGCTGGGGCTTCGGGCTAGAGCTAATCGCGTTACGACCACTCCTGTAATTATTTGATTATTTGCAAGATGTTTGTTAAAATGTTGCTGTACTATATAACTCAATGGTCGTACGAAATAAAAGTATTTAGGTTGCATGGCGACTTTTGAACTATTTTAAACATTGAAAATGTTGATGTGATCACCAGTGTGTGCAACGGTCATAGATCGGTCAAAATTGGAGATATTATATCTATGGCAGAGGTGTCAAGGTGGTGCAATTTGGAAAATCGGATGGGTAGTTTATGAGAGATATAAAAAAAAACCGACTTGCTGGACAAAAATTAGAATAACATTTATCGGGGGTCTTAATCAACATTCGGAAAACAGGTATCTAGAGATTGAATTGGGCTACAAAATAAGCCCACTGCGTAGATGATTGGACGACAGATGTGGGCTGCGGGGGTTCCCAAAGGTGGGAGTGGTTTGTAGTTTGGCCGCGTTGAGGCAGTCTATATAGCGCATACGTTGTCGTGAGGTCTCAGTATTATAGAGTAAAGTGTATATGGATAGTTATATGTAATAAATGTATTATTTAACTTACCGAAAAAATGGTGTCTGAAAAATTGTAAGGTCTTGGTGTGATCTTCGTTTCAAATGACAGCTGTCAAACTTAAAACAGAAATATCTTGGAAATTACTCATCCTAGACTGGTGGTGTCTTCGAACAAATGAAAGGTCTTAATGAGATCTTCATTTGAGATGACACTGTCAAACTTAAAACAGCAATAACAATATCTTGGAAAATACTCATCTGGGCAGGTGCCTTTTTCATTGAATGATTACCAGATGAAAAAAACCTCTAGAGATAAAGCCAAAGTTGAAGAGCCTCAACTCCTGTAACACAATAACCCCCTTTTCGAGAGGAACCCGGCATCCTACACGGGTGGGCGAACCACCAGACTACAGAATCAGTTCGAGGAAGGCAGAAGTTCGGAATTGAATTCAAGAACTAGTTTCTACCTTTGAGGTATACTTGAAGCTACTATCTATCTATCCATTTTAAGTGTACCTAAATCTTATTTTACGTTACCTTTATTCGGTAAATCCTCCGTCACATCAAATCCTCTAAGCGGATCGTAAGTAAACTACATTGAAGGCTTTAATCTAGTTACGACCGATCTCTTTACTGGATTTAGACGGATTAGGCAAATTTAATACGGCGAAGAAATCCTGAGATTGCCTAATCGGGTGGCCATGTTTGTCACTTTAAGCGGATGTATAAGTAATACACTTTCATATATTATGTAGAGAAAAAAAAATACTTTTACAAAGAACTGTAATTACTGTAGTCATTCAATAACAAGTCGAAATGAAAATGCTTAAGAAATTGTTTTTTTTAATTAATTACAACTTGGGAAACTACACTTCAATAAATATAATTATTTCACACTACACACATTTGCTTTGTGTGTTGTGTGTGTGTCCTTATTCCAGATATCTCAACAGTCAGTACTACAGTCTCGAAATTTAAGTCTAACCTCTACTCTTCGACATTGTACTTTCACAATGCGCCTCACGAAGAAGCAGAGTCTGTAGGAACAAATTACTGAGCAAAGAACTGGACATTGGCGAAATCAAAAAGGCAACCGCCATAGCTAGCTAATGTTACAAACGTATAAAGTAAGAGTCAGTGGCAGCCAGTGCCTATTTAATAAACGTGACAATTTGTCACCTGTCATGACAATTTTATAGAACAGACTACTCACAGCTACACCGCAAATTGGTATTGGCACAAATCATTTGGTTTGTACCAATGTTTTAGGTAGCTAAGCATTGTTACGTGGTATTGGTATAGTGCACGATTTATAAAGCCTTTATAAGATAACGTAGATCTGGGCCCTATTTAATGAAGTGACAATTTGTCAATTGTCATGACAATTTGGTTTACATTGCGGTGTAGCTAAGGTGCATTAATGAAAATCATCATTTGAAGTAATTTTTTGACATTTTGCTACAGTCAATAATACTGTAGTGACCTTACGTAAAAAAAATCAGCCCTTACAAAATGAAGATCTGGTAATTATGTATCAATCAAAGGAAACCAAAACCAAAACATTTGGGATTAACTAAAAAGGTAAGTTTTGTAGTACTTAGTGTTTATACACCACCGTTAAACTTAGTTCGCATTAATTTATTGTTTGGCCAACTGTGGCAGGAATATTAGCGAACCGTCTCGGTTTTAAAGGGCAATTTCCGTCCATTCGGAGCTATTATCAGATGCTACCGAGTTCTACCGACTGTGACGTCGGTTGTTAACATTAATGCCTAATTCTGACCTTTTTTGTTTTTTAAAGTTCCGTTACAAGCGACAATACATTTTTAGGGACGACTAAGCGCCGGTTAATTGCTCGTTTGACGCATATAAATAAAAGTATTTTGGAAAGATCTGATTGCTAAGACTTTTCGGTGTTTGAGTATTCAAAAGCTGTACCTAGACCGATAGGTGTAATGGTATTTTTGATTGTTTTTGATCTTATCTAAAAAACAAAACACTGCTTCTCATTGATATAAAAAGTTTCGTTTAAAGACTTTTCAAACATAAACCGTCTGTATAAAACTTAACTTATGTTTAAATCCTAAAAATATTTGTATATGTCAGGTTTCCTCGGAATGCTGGTATGCGGGGCGTACTCAGCCGTGCATTCATCTGGCTCCTTAATATAGTGGCTGCCATTTCCGGCTGGTTCATTGGAATACCCCACTACTTACTGCAGATAAGGCTTTAAGGAAATAATGATTTTAGCTTACTAGGACAATGAAAAAACCTTGTGGTAAAAGTTGATTCCTGTGGCATTTTCACAAAGATGTAACTCTTTAAAGATTTCCAGTACTGCTGCTTATTTCCACTAATTTAAGTAATTCAAAAAGCAAATTCATCCTTCCATACAAAATGGTGATCAGCTGATACAAATTCTAGAGATAATATTTATGTATGAAACTATTTTTTTTTGTCAATTTGACATGGATTCCTTGGAGATTTTTTTTCTGAATTGAATGATTTATACCCTTTCAGTTACAACATTTAAAGAACACAACCTTTACAGTTATTTTACTACGGTCTTCAGTAAGGTGGAAATAATGAAAAAGGCAACTAAGTAGATTCTTAAAAATATTACTCACTTGTCAAAACCTAAACGGCCCATAATCCTTCAAAGTGTAGTTAAAGAAGATCGCGAAAATTACAAATATCTTTACAGAAACAAACGTGAGGTATCTTGAAGCACAAACAATCGAAGCTTCGAGGGAAAACACTGTCGCCAAAGCATTCATTGAAGACTTAACTATAATCCAATAAGGTTTTTCCATCGCCTGCAGTGTATGTACGTCCGTTTTATTAATCCTGTAGCGGCAGGCATTCGTCCCAGGGATAGTTCCGTAGAATTTTCTCATTTTCCAGCCTCCCCCGAGATTGCCTCGAATGCACTGGAAATAGATTATTTGCTATTGATTGAATCGTCGCTTAAGCTCTTCTCGGGCAAACAAGGTCCCGTCTTATTCAACACACCCCTAAGGCTAGGAATAAAATCGGTGTGGTTTACGCACGAAATAACATTAATGTCGAACATTCCTCTACAAATAATATTTACTTCAAATTGTGGTATTTCCTTCGATCGGTTTATATGATCGAAGGGTATTTCTGATAAAAGACCGCGTGCTAATTACGATTTTTTGGGTACAATTATTATTAACTCCACACGATTCTGAAGTTATTACTATTAAACCAGTGACCACTGAAATTAAAATGGGTTTTTACTATTGTGCAACCAAAATTACATTAGTACATTGTTAGACAAGGGTTAAAAGGAAGCATTTTTTGGGTCCAATAATTATTAACTCCACACGATTCTGAAGTTATTACTATTAAACCAGTGACCACTGAAATTAAAATGGGTTTTTACTATTGTGCAACCAAAATTACATTAGTAGATTGTTAGACAAGGGTCAAAAGGAAGCAATTCCCATACGAGATATTATAGATTTAGGCTATAGTTCGAATCGCCGTTGCGTCGCCGCTCCGCCCAATGTTTATAATTTTGCACTGGCTGTTATACCAACTCTATGGTCGACTATATAACCAAATTCAGTTTTATTTTTAAAATTCTTTCACACCCTAGGGTGGAACGCAGAGTTTTTAACCCGCTGCTCAGTTTAAATATACCTACATCACTTTCCGAATATGAGAAATGAAAAATGAGTTAATATAGGTGTTACATAAAGCTACGGTAAACTTAAGGGATTTGAAAATTATAGTTTTGTGTAAAAAAAAACGTTTTGTCGCAACAGAGGTTTTGGTGTGATTTATACGTACAAGGTAAACTACGTTAAAGGCAATAAAAGATTTGATTCAATATTTCCCCGCGATATCAGTTCAGTTTTGCCATCCACCATTTTGTTCTATCTCGAGTCGAGCTGAGTCCCCAGATTAGGTTGTCTTGGTAATCAGAGATGGCAGTTTGTAAAGGTCAGCCGTTTTTGGTGTTGATGAATGTTGGAAAGGACGAGATTGGGTCACGATGACGGTACAACGGGATTAGGGTATTGGTAAACATGGCAGTATCTGATGTGGAATTGATACTAATATTATAAATGCGAAAGGAACTTTGTCTGTCTGTCACGTTTTTACGCCTAGACCTAGACCTGTTTATGGTAACTTATGTTTTGGCAAATAAAATTATGATTTGCTTTAGATCGCTGGACCGATTTTGACGAACTTTGGTGCGGATATAGATGGGACCTTGGGGACGGACATAGGCTAGTTTTTAACCCACTACTGGGCACGGGTCTCCGCCCGCACGATATAACCTGTAGTCCACGCGGGCGAAGCTGCGGGTGGAAAGCTAATTAATTTAGCGAAATTTTTATGTAAATTGCATAAGACATTTTTTTTTATCATGACTAGAGATGTTCAAGGGACCCGATTTTTATCCGACTGCTGGGTTTAAACCCAATAAACCCCCACATTGTATGTTAAAGAAACTTTTCACAGTTTTTTTTATTTCTATTGATATGTCAAATGTGACGTTGCTATAGAAACAATTTCTTGTTAAAACAATACAGACAAATATTCAAAAGATAAAACATCTCTTATTTCCAAAGATTTTATTTAGTTCAAGAAAATGGTATATGGGCGTTAATTGGGATTAAACTCAGCAGTCGGGTAAAAATCGGGTCCTTTGCCCATTGGTTTTAAAAAAATATTGCTTATTTATTTTTATGACTCAAGCAGTTGTTTTCAGTAATGCCACATTAGCATCTAGCAGCAAGGTTCTTTTATATGTCCCTGTTTTCGTCTTCCTTGTCTTCGATCTCCGTTATTATTTCGTATTATGCTTATTTAGGTACAAGTTCAACAATATTATGTAAGTAATCTGTAATGGTGCTTCCTACATAGTCGTTTTGTTCCAGTCACTCAAATTGAGTTTTAAATCCGTTGAACAGAGACAGAACACAGAATGCCTATTTTAAGATGTATCCGCATACACTCCGTTTGTTTGCAAGACCCTTACTGATAACCTTCGACAGAAGCCCTCAAGCTTAAGCTTTCAAGTCAATAACAATGTACATACTACTCATCCCAAGTTCTTAAACGTTATACGGAATTAGGAAATGTTGACATTACATATGTAATGCCGGCGATGTTTACACAACGGGTTTAAAGGTCAAATAGATTGGGAATGAATTTCGGCAAACGATTTATTGTGTTACATTTTGTAAACACTAGAGTCGAACACTCAATAAATATTCAAAAGAAATCGTATTAAAAGAAAGGGTTTAGTTTACTTACCAATGTTTAACAAAAATCTGAATCTTTACTTATATTTTTGATAACAACAGAAAATCTGCTGAAAGTATAAATAAATGTGTACGTTCTTAATTAAGTCTAAGAAACATTTATTATTATCAAATTATTTATAATTCACAATAATTTGGCATAAAAAATTAAAATATTTGCATTTTATCACTTAAAATTTATAATTTTGAAGTAGGCTGTATATTCACTCACCCGTTTGTTAGCAAAATATTCATGCATCGGGCGTGTGAAAAAAAATCTTGCGCGCCTTTTCCCATAATGTTTATAATTTGTTTTTATCGTATTTAAGCTGTGGGGTATATTATTTTGTTATTTCCTCCCAAATGTGTTGAAAAAGGTCGTATGAAACTCGTGAGCTATGATCATTTTTGAGCAACAATTTCACACTGTATTACTTGATTTATTGGTCTCATAACGTTTTACCTCTGTTCCCAGAATAACATTAATATTCCAACCAGTAAGCAACGAAGTCCTTATAGAAAATCCAACAAAGTCATTTAAATCCAAATAATATACGCATAAGTCCTGTCACAATCTCACAAGCTTATTATTTTCGAATGTATGTTTTGATTGATTTTGAACTATGAACATTTGAGTCTTCTAAAAATAAAAAATAAAAATTTGCTTTGCACTGCTAACAAAAAAAGTTTGTGTTATTTTAATGGCTGAAATTGATTTTTTTTCAAATCTCCATCATTAAAAAAAAACGAAAAACTATGTCGCGTCACAATGCTTATTAAAGAAAAGTACTGTGGTGGTCTCTTTCAAACGTTGACGTCGGCGTATGAAATGTAAAGGAATGTTGACGCTGACGTCAGACGTCGCGTATAGCATTAAATAGGAGACCAAGGCCTAATGATTTGACAAGTAACAAAAATGATTTTCCATTTTTGTTACTGCCACAATGTATTTATTTGCAACATTCTAACACCTTATTTGCTGACGGTGCTACGTAGACGTCAGTTTGTCCTACTTTGTCGCTCGCAAGGTAAATTGAACAACTTCCTGTCATAATTCATTTGTCTTTAGCCTTGTTGACACATTCCTCCTTAACTACGCTCATCAAGAATACCTACCGTCATCGTAAAGGACAAAATGGTTAAATATTAGGTCCCCACCTATGAAATCGGCGTTTTGTATGGAGAATTTTACAAAAAGTTGCATTTTTCATACAAAAATTTTCTTAATTTATTCAAAAACCATGAATGCTAATGTTTTAAAACTTTTATTCACTATATGTTTGATATATTTTGAGAAAATGCTCAGAAAGTCCTTTCCTTTGATACCACACACGATTGGTTTTAAATCTAAAAAAACACTCATACAAAAAAAAACAGCCATAACTCCTCTTCTAAGGGAAGTTTTTTTAAGAACTGCGGCTCAAAGAGTTGCTTTGACCTATCCTGTACATCGATTTGCGGTTTTTTGCGTGCGACTAGCACTATAATAAAGCAAGAATATTAGAATGAAGTTCAAGCCATATTTGCATAAAACTGAAACAGAAATGAAAGCTATACGCATGAGTACTTAATTGTATAAAGCAGGGATCTCAAAGATACGGCCCGCGGACCACATCCGGCCCGCAAGCCATTTCAATATTGCCCGTGACCAGAATCGATTTATTTATTTATTCTCAAGCTCAAGATAATTCCTTTTTGTTACCTTTGTATGAAAATTTAAGTACTTAAACTAAATAAATAAATATTATAATTTAGTATGCGTTTGAGTTTTTAATTTTGATAAATCTTTTAAATAGCCCTTTAGAAAAATCAGTCTGATACCCCTGGTATATAGTTTGACGGCTATTAAATCAAGTTAGGGGGCTAAACTAATAACTTAATCTCATAAATAAATAAACGACAAGTATTACCATAATCTGATATTAAATCTCGTTGATTCAGGATTACAAGTTAATCCATAGCTTATGTAGTACATCATGAAACCTGCTTAGGTGGATAGTTTAGTAATGAAGACATTAATGTGATGACTTAAGTGTACTATTTACTCTATCCCTAGATCCTCAGAGATAACCTTGATAAATGAATTCATGGAATGAAAGTTTAAAATGAGGGTAGGTATTAATTATTTATGTAGACAAGTAGAAGTATAGACAGTATAGTGTGAAAGAGAGAGAGAAAAAATGAAGAGAAATTGATAAATGAAAGTGAGGTACCTATATGCGCAGAAACTTAAGATTAGACTCTTCGAAGAAATTAACAATAGGAACACATAAGTGTAGTGCAGTAGAGATTAAAAAAATGTAGTATCTGTTAATTACAAATTGCAGTACAATTACTAGACTCAGAGTCGAAATATACAATACAAACAATAATCATTTATTTTGTCAAACATAATACATTTAATGTAGTTGTCAGGGTTTATTGTTGTTCTTATACAAATTTACAATGTCAAGACGAAGCGTTAATCTTATGAAAATAATATTCATCTGTATCTCCACAATGCATAAATTTTAATCAGAGAAACAGAAAAGAAAGTTTATAATTTGAACAGGGTGGCTGTGGTGCGATAGAGAGTCGTCGCGCAATCTTTCAAAATAGCATACTTACTCTTTAATAGGCTTTCGTAGGGCGGGCAAGAATAGACTTCAAAGAAAAGTTTAAGTAAAGAGGCGAAATTCCCCCCTACCAGATTACATGATTTAGGTGGGATCAAGTTGTTCGGACAGTCCTCGAATTCTGCAGGGAAACCAGGATACTCAGAACTTTAAATAAGGTCAGGAGAATTGCTTGAAGTCTCAACTTTCAGTTCTTAAGTGCCCTATCTGGACTTCTGAAATTGGCAAAAGTTTCCAGTCAAGTAATATCTTTCATCAGGTGACATTGTTTTGCGAGATTTGTTGTAATCGAATACATATTGTTTGATTTATAGATTTGATGAATATAAAGAAAATAAACTTATTATTATCACTTCACAGTCCCACTCCCACGTAACCACGAGGGGGAGGGGGAAGGGGAAGTGCAAAGCTACCGAAATGTCGGGAGTAATCATAAATCAAATCAAATCCAAACTAATCGCCAAACTGTCGCAAAAAGACATCAAATAAAACCATGCTAGTTTCCGTCAAAAGTGTTTTTCATTATTATTATTTATAATACAAGCCCAATATTTACTAATGACCTGTAAATTAAATTCTGCAGAAATGCAGTACAGTTCATTTGATTCCAATTATTGACGCTTTCGGTCAATTTGTCAAAGGTAATGTACACAAAACACTAATTATAGAGTCCACTAATGAACCCACAGCTCATAATCAATGCGACGGCGACGGACGTCCAGAATAGAAAGGCACAAAATTATACATTTTGATATGAAATAGTCACATTCATTATGTACTATAGTTTGTCTATGTTTCTGAACTGCGAGCTGGCCATCACCACCTTTGCTGGCTGAAGTTAATTTGAATTGTTTACATTTTGAAAAAAAAAAGAAGAACAGACACAGTGCACAGACATAGACGGTAGCCTATATTGATTATATCAATCGGAAATAAGGGTAAAAAAAGCGAATAGTAAAGAATTATATCGATTTAAAACATTATTTTAATTAATCTACGCCACCACACGTTACAGTAAACACACATCTATTGTCCAAAAGTGGTCTCAGAACCCATCCCGATACTATTGTACAAACTTACCACTAAGTAATTGTGGAAACTTCTCAATCGCGATACTGTCTGTTGTTCTAATTTTGGAAACTAGATGATCTATATTTTTAATTAAATGTTTGGATTATAATAACGTCATTTTTGTGGATTATTTATAACTTGAATAAAAACAAAAAAAAAAACAGCCTGTCGATTCTGTAACCAAACTCGCATCTCATTTCGAACCACACTTTACATCGCGGAAATTTATTTCTAAAATTTGCCAAATATAAGCTACTTTACCGATTGCAAAAGATTTTAGGTAGCTACCGTAGCTATCTAAAATCTTTTGTGATTAAAAAATAGCCTATCATTATCTCATTTATGATTTAAAATTCCCGCGCAGTGAAGTGAGATTCGAAGTGAGGTTCGAGTTTTGTTACAGAATCGACAGGCTGTAGTGTGTAGATAAACTATTAGGTACCGATTTACAGTAAACTACAAACCTAACCTAAAATGTCGTAAGGGGCGTCGGTCGTCGGGTTGTCTTCGGGCGTGTTTGGATAGGATCGCTGAGTGACATTACATTCACTCCCTTAACTTAAGGGGCTAAGCTTAAGTTTGCTTAGACAAATTATGGCGGAAGTAATCGCTGTTAGTACAGTCTTTAAGGATTGAATGTTTATTGATATACGCGACGAGTACTTGAATATATTAACAAAACAATGATAGCTGATGAGAGCACTGGATAATTTAGTTTAATTTTCTGAATGTGGCATGACAACTGGACACATTTTACATAACTAAAATGCTAAATAATACATCATTTGGAAACATTTATACAACGTGTAAATAAAATTAAGGAAAACCTTTAAGCGAAGTATATTAGGACTCATAATTAACTTTTTGTATGGAAGCAATCCTGAAATCGAGAAAAAATTCCCAGCTGTTTTATGTATTTTTATTTATCTTTGCTAAAAATGTATGAAACAGCTGATTTTTTACACAATTTCGGGATTGCTTACATACAAAAAGTCGTTCATAATTATGAGCCACCATGGTTTTGCTTCATTTAATTTACACGTTTCAGATTGTAGATGTCATTTTTGCTGTAAACTCAGAATTTTCTGAAAAAGATTTCTCCCTGACTCCATGTTCTTCAGTTGAAAAAAGGCAATAAAATGTAAACAAAAACCATATTTCAAGTTATAACCCCATTTAATGCGAAGTTTTTATTTAATAATTATGAGGTCGTGAACTGGCCTCGCCTTAAGTATACAAATACTTAAGGCGAGGCCAGTTCACGACCTGATGGAAAGATTGATATTTGAGCTTCCAATGTGAAAAACTGATGTAGAATTCTACTTCACAAAAATTACTGGAGACTGAAAAAGAAACAAAGAAACACAATAACCGAACAGAATATTGAAAAATGGCTTGGTAACTCTGTAATAAAATCCTGAATAACACCATAAAAACTAAAAAAAATAAACTTCCAATCGTCAGATTTCGTAATTTTAAACGACAGTGATACGACTTTTTGTGCAAAAAGGATAGCTTTTTTTATTGATGTAACACAATAACAGAGTAGTTTAAAAAATGATCCAGTTTTCCAGAAATCAATAAAAATGTACTAAATTTCGTAAAATTTCTGGCGAATAAAGCTATGCAATATCAACCATATTCTAAAGAGATAGTGATAGAGTAGATTTCGTGAACTGCCTTGTCTTAAAGTTGATGTTTATGTTCAAAGTTACTGAAAAACTTGATGAAAATAAACACACCTTCATTTTTTTATGAAGGGGCAAATTTCTCGTGACCTATTTTTTATGATTGATTGCGTCCTGTCTTGTCTTTATCTTTGGACGAAATAAGTGTTGACTTACACATGGCAATAATATGATAGCTCGAACACCGGTTTCAGACCAGGAGGTTCCGGGTTCAATTCATATGAGGTGTTAATTTGTGCCATTTTCCATCTTTGTTTTAGAGGATAAAAATTTAAAGGACCCCTGACACAAAAAACTTATAAAAAGTTAAAAATAAAATGTGTTAGTTGGCCTATAATTTAATATTTATACCAAGTAAGTAATATTTTGACCCTAGGACCGTCGCGTCGTCGGGGGACCGCTAATTAAGAGTCCGGCGAACGTGAGCTTCCCGTACAAACGTAATATCAAAATGATTTGCAATTTGAGCATAATTAACTCTTCTTGTGACGTTATTCGGATTAAGACAGTATTTGTCTAGGGTTGCATTAAATAAAAAATCCAAAATACCAAACCAAATAAAAATTAATGTCATTTACAATTTTGTATGAAAAAAATGTAAATGGCATTTATTTTGAATTGGGTTAGCGTTTTGGATTTTTTATTTAATAGAACCTTAGACAAATATTGTCTTAATCCGAATCATCACAAGAAAAGTTCATTATGCTCAAATTGCAAATCATGTTGGTATTACGTTTGAATGGGACTCACTGTTTGCTGGACTCTTAAAGAAGTATTTTAATTATTGTTGTTGGGATAGGTATATAATACCTTGGGCAAATTTTGTATTTTGTGACGCATAGAAAATCCTACTTGCAAGTAATCCTCTGATTCTAATATGTGTACATAGACATTTTCCACCATGGGGCCTCGATCATCATCCATCTAACATCTCTAACTCATTGAGACCATTCCAATGAACCCAAACACGCTACATCTGCTGTGAGTTGCTGAGGGGTTGGGGATGTTGTAGCATCAGCTCAAACTCACCTACTATATATTATGGAAATACCACCGAAGTAACAGTACACCTTTCAAATCAATCGGGCCTGTGATATTCAAGTAGGAAATGAGCTGATAATAATCAAATAATAGAATTTAATAACAGATCTTCATAAACTATAGCTAATGTTCGTGCAATAACAGTCTGTGTACATTATAATTTTAATTATGCATGTTTTCTATTTCCATGTTCTGTTCTATATTAAAGTACAGTATGCATGCTCAAAACTTGCGAACTCTCATGGGCACACAAACCCTAGTGGTTTTGCTGATGAGTAATGACGTATAATATAATTGTATCTATGTATGTCTTGAACAATAAATAATTAAAAAAAATAAGAACTATCTCGCCTCAGCTTTCAAAATTACAAAACCGCATCAAAATCGGTCCATTAGTTTGTGAGCTACGTTGCCTCAGACAGACAGACAGACACACACGTCACACTTATAACACCCCTCTATTTGCGTCGGGGGTTAAAGATTTGTTCTTATCTTCGAAGCGTTTTCCGATGCAGCCGTTCTGCATGCCAAGGCATTTCCTAAGCAAAGTTTTTTTTCATAAGAGATATTTGTCCGTACTCTGCTTGTGCGTGATTTCAATAGTACTCAATAATAAGTATTAGTTATGACCCAAGATTGTGTATCTGCGGATGATTGGAAAAGTTTCGACCAATAACTTTGGGATCATAAACAAAATCTAATTGGGTTTCAGAACTTGTTATATGATTCGCAGATAACGCATATATTTTATTAAATAGTAGTTAAGTACTTAAAGTTGAACAAGATAAGTGTTAAACAGTAAATCAAATCAACCAGTAATCAATCAATGCTCGAGTGGCTTTGTACACCAGTTATCAAGGTGTCGCCTCTGAGGTCCTGGGTTCGATTCCCGGTTGGGTCAATTTAGAAAACGAATTTAGAAAACGAACAGGTCTGGGTGTTTGTGATACCACCGTTGTCTATGATTTCCATAACGCAAGTGCTTTAGCTTCTTACTTTGGAATCCGGGCAATGTCTGTGATGTTGTCAAATATAAAAAAAAAACAGTATTCATGATCATATGTAATATGGGAAAAAAAATCCCACGAATATGATTTCACAAACGGTTATAATAGTTTCCCACCATTTTTGAATTAGAAAAAACTTCATTACTTAACAGTTTCCATTCGTTATTTTTTAATTAAAACATAAAACACATCTATTTTAAGACAAAACAAAGTTGGTATTCCGTAAGAGTTATAGGGAAACAGTTTCCTATATAAAGATTTCATAAAAGTAAAAGTTTTCATACGTTTTCTTACATTAAAACATTTTTTATGCACAACTTGATAGTGCTTGGCCTTCACCTCACTTGATGTTAAGTGACGATAAGGCCGAAGGTGGAAACGCACTACACTCAGAGTCCTCAACACTGAGGAACTGGCTATCTTACCTATAACTGCCGAAACACGTAATTTTTTAAATTGTTAAGTCTGACGCCATAACAACAATTTACATAAAACACGTGTCATGATCTATTTTAAGAATATTTGCATACGAAAAGGATTTTTCGTATACTAGATGTAGTTTCAAAAACAAACTCAAATTATCGGAGAAAATGTTCGTGAAAATGAACTTTTCACTTGCGAAATGCTTTGAAATGCTTAATGCTTAATTGACATTGACATTTAAAAATAAGTGTTGCCAGGTAAAACTTTCATAAAAATTAAATCTAAAGTTGCGTTCTATTTATATTAGAATAGGCGTAAAGGTATACCAGTAAAGAAAGTAAAAAGGGATTTGTGGCCAACTAAATAATTATCCAATGTCTTATTAAGGGTTTAATCTATTTTTTTTTTGTTTCAGGTCAGTATACTTCATCGTTACAAGGTATGAGGCTTCAAAGGTGAAAACATTTTTGGTGAGTTTTATGTTGCGGTTGCTTTGTAGAACATGGCAAAGCCTAACGTGAATTTTTGCGTTTATTTTCAGAATGGCTGGAGGCCTAGTCTGAAAAATCCAACGGCGTTTTTTGTGGCTGGTGCTTATACAAAAAAAACAGTGTTTCTTATAAAACAGATTGTCAATCACTGTTAAACTAAACAGATTTGCTCTACACGGGTGGTCAAAGAGTGAAGAGCTTTCACAAACCACTTACATTAGCGCGCCTTCAAATTGGCCATGTATCCGTATGACAATCTTTTTTTAGAACACTTTATCTGATCCTCTTTGCGGTTCCAAGACTGAGGGAGGAGTGAGGGTTTTTAATTGGATACTTTGTTACTGGGGAGATTGTGATTAATTGGGACTTTGGAATAGTATTTTAAAACCTCTCTGGTTGCAGTCTAGCTAGCCACAGCGCTGCTGTTCTAGAACTAAAAGACCAGGCAAACGTTCAAACTAAAAGACTCGGTAATCGTTCAAACTATTTGTCAAATATTTGACAGTGTTCCTTGATCTTAAGGGAATTTTTAAGAGAAAAAATGGGGATTTAATTTTAATTCGGATTTACGTTTAGAGGAAAATATTACCGATATTTTTTCCAAATATACTTCTATCCATGTAATCTCTGGATTTTATTTTCCTTAATTGCAGTAATAAGTAGTGAACTAAATTTCACCAGAAAATCTTTTTCACGAATACTGTCCGTCATTTGTCAGCATATTTTTTTAATGTACACTTATTACATACATAGTAAGATCCAGACCCCTCATAGAAATTAAAATTTATCATTTCAACTTCTGCCCGGCCGGGAATCGAACCCGGGACCTTTTGCGCGGTAGACCGGCATGTTTACCACTGCACCACTCAGGTCGTCAAGTTATTTAAACATTGATCATTCGTATGCTTCCTTTGCGATGAAAATTGTCCAATCCCTCGGAAATATTACACAATCACACGCCCAGAAACTTGGTAAAGGTTCCCCAGATTTATGTGTCTCACTAGGGCTCACAATAAAGGGTCTCGAGCGATGAGAGAGTATCACAATCATTTGAAGTGTTAGGCTTAGGACATAACAGCTGAGTAGAATATAAACCTTCTCGAGGCATAGGTAGTTGATTTAGAAAACTACCTTAGTAGAATATAAACCTTCTCGAGGCATAGGTAGTTGATTTAGAAAACTACCTTCTTATTTACGGTACGTAGTGATATAGTAGCCCGGAACTGTTATTTTATTTTTGGACCTGACTGGACGAACCCCTCTTCAAGTACTGTTATCATATTTTAGATTCATTTTAAATTATTGCAATATCAAATTTTCATTATATCAGTAGTTCTTTTATTTTTCAACTCAGAAAAAATTAAGAGACCGATATGTCGGTACTACGTAGTTAAATTAATTTTACCAATATATTTTTACCTGTATGCTTTATTGTCCACAATAATAAATAACACAAAGGCACAATTCAAAAAATATAACATTTATCGCTATTATCTTTTCTCAAATACTTTTTTCATATCATAAAAGTTATAAGATTATAAAAGTTACTAGTTACTAGAATTAAACAGCTAACTAGATTCGTAGAAATAACTGACCAGTGTGTGATAAGCTTAACATTGAATCATAAAAGTAGTTTGATAGGCAGACAGGTTGCGGTGCTTGCGGTGTATTACACATATTGCGTTCTAGAATAAATTTTGCACGTAAATGCCAGAAAAACGTGCTCTCTACGTTTTGGTGGTTTTGGGCAATCTTAGTCAAATATTTATTTTCTAAAAATAGGGACCCACACAAGATCCTACTTATAATATAAATGTAAAGGTTTTGAACAACAAATGCAAAAGACATTCTTGTCTTGTCATTTAGACCACAGGTGAATATTATGTCTCAATTGGCGATATTTATATTAAATAGTGTATATCATATCCAAAATTCTGAATGTAATTTATGGATCTTTAAATAGATTTTGTTGTCCAATTTTTTTGGTTTTGACAACGTCATTTTCTTTATCTCTGTTTCTGTTCACACCTCTTTGATCATATTGTAGCGTATAACATTATAATAACCGTTGTTTTTCCGAACAAATAAATACTAAAAATATTTTAAGTGCACAACAAAGCATTGCTGTGCTCAGCAGAATACCAGCCCTAGTTTGTTGCTTATTATCTGAGCACAGTTTTGGCATCACGACGTTGCATACTGTGCTATTGTTATTTGTTCTGTCCTTGTGATTTGTTTCTTTGTTTCTTGTACTGTCATATTGTGTATGTTCAAAATAAATGTATTTTTTTTGTTTTCTATGCAAGTCAATTCCTCTATCGCAATTTGTTTCCCTACAAACTTATCTACATGAGGTCTTTGATCGCTGCATGTGGTAGACATTTTCCGATGGTAATTTGCTATAAGCGCCTACATTTTTTACGAACATGCATACGACATCCATCAATTTGAAGACCCGGAGGGGCTGTCAGCTCTAAATAATCATCCCGCTGCGCTAAAAGGGAATCTGGGACGCGAATTAAGAGGATTCGAAAAAGTTGATTTCATAGGATATGTTTGTTGGTGTTGTTACTCTTTATATTTCGGACTCTGAGTATGTAATCGCGTTCAATTACGGTTTGAAATGAGTTTTTTCAATACAGTTGCTCGAAAATGTATGATTTCGATGACAGAATTGCGTGCGGTAAGTTGATTTTACCGCACGCCGTGCGTTTTTGTTTACGGTTTAGTACAGCGTGCGGAAAGTTAATTTTGCCGCACGTCACCACAGTTCGTTTTTGTTTACGGTTTTTTTATTTAAGAAACTTGTTAAGGTATTAGGTTGTTAAGATTTTTAAAACTCGTGACGATTATAAACCCTCGCTTGCGGCTCGGGCTTATAAATCGTCAACTCGTTTTAAAAACCTTCTTACCAACCTTGTATCATAAACTACTATATACATCACATCATGATTAATTGTAAATACCAGCGGCATAGATAGTTTATAACCTGGATTAAAACATAATAATAATAATAATAATAATAATTCTTTATTGCTGTAAATGTGGTCAGTACAAGATTATAACATTTATCGATTTCGTTTCTCACATTTAACCAAATAACATTGGTATGCAAATTAGAGGTGGGTCTTGATTATTAATAAATTAACGATGTCTTAAAATAATCATAAATTAAATAAAAAACAATAATAATAACAATCAAAACATGTCCAAAATTAATCGAATTGAATAAATACCTAAACATAATTATATACCAAAAATAATAATAATAATAATAATAATAAAAAAGTGGTCTGATAATATTTAAAATTTGCAATTAATAAATTCCTTAACACTATAAAAACACTTGTCAGCCAGTAATCGATACAACGCACATTTAAATTGTTTCATTGGTAATTCTTTCATTGCCATTGGTAGTTTATTGAATAATTTTATTGACATGAGATAACAATTCCTTCGGCAACACGTTGTTGAGCAAGATGGCAACACTAATTGATTTGGATATCTGGTTGAGAATGTAGGATAGGATCTTTATCCCGATCATATGCTCCCTAGGGATTTTTAAACTATTACGACGCGTACAAAGTTGCGGGTGGAAGCTAGTAAATAGTAAATGCTCTAAGTTGTTAATTCCAGCCTTGGGCGAATAAATCATATTCCAGCACATAGCTATTGCCACACGCTACACAGTCTGTTTGATTTCATCTCTTAAGTATGAGCTAAAATATTGGCTTGTGTTTGTGTGCACACGACGGCACCTCAGACTATACATGTTGTCCTCGAGCAAAAATGACAATAAAAGCTGTTTTCTCAGTTTAACTGTTTAACCTGCCGTGCTGTCGTGTGTACATATTCTGTACTTATTCTACAAGTTTTTCTTTCAATTAAAGGGTGTTTGGTAAAATATGATAGATAGTACTCTATCTGCCATATCCGGCTGCATGGTAATAATATTTTCTTTTTATGATGAACTGCATAGTGGCAACCCTAGGCCGAATTTGTGTAATGCTTTTGCCGTTAATGGGATGGATTATCGAATACCATAGTCTATTTATGTCTAGGGTTGTCAATTTGCATTTTTCCACACAAAATAAAAAAAACTAACCATGTGGTGGTTTCCAGGAGATCTATTACGAAAATAACGTACGCAATTGCGTAACGCAGTCACTTGGCCACGATTGTCGTCCGCAGTTCGTCGGTTGTACCTATTACAAACACATTCGATTTGACTATCGTATCCCATAGACTAGTATCGGACCGTTTTCGTGACTGGTAAAAGCGAAGACTGGCAAAGATGTCATAAAGGTATCCACACACAATATAGCACCACAAGCATTTACAAACTAGTAACACTGATGGGAGAGAAAGATTGATTTAATAGAGTTAGGCCAAAAACCGGTAATCACAATAAATTATTAAAACAGTAATACAGTGGTAATTTCATAGTTATTATGGATGTAAAATAGCTCTATTTAATACAAAGTAGACAAAACAAATGAGCCAAGCGTATGATTTTGGTTAAAAACCCTCATGACTTTGACTTCTCAAGCTAAGCCAATCTGTGATGCCAATTGTCAAATTTGTATACCTAATCTATGTTTGTATCTGTCTGTGTCACTGTCGGCGGTTTTGTTTGCAAAGATTTTAAATCTTCTTTTCTGTAAGTTTATAGTTGTGTTTTATACACGAAAAAGAAAACCTACCTAGTACCTAGGAGAAGAAACCGAAAGAAGTCCATGTAAGTATTTTATTGTTTTATACTTTTATTTTCAAAGCGTGTTTCCTTGTTAGCTCGTTTCTTACTTATTTACCAAGTTAATCCTTTCGTAATTATAATTTGTTTATAGAATGAATACAAGCGTAAGTGGTGACCAGTTGAAGTTATTGCTGGATTTCATGTAGAAACATCAAGACCTGGCCCGAAATTGTCTGCTAAGATCCATAGAAGGTCGATTAACATCAAAGAATTTGTGGTTGGCGCTAACGAATCAACTAAATGCAATGCTGCTGTTAAAACCACAAAACAATGGCAAAAGGTTAGTCTTCTATCCTAGTATTGTATAACTATCAAGTTTCGAACCTGAGGGCCTACTCAAATGGCGATTCTAATTAAATTTACGCTAGTAGAACAGAAAGACAATGCATGTACACAGGAGCTATGTCATTCCCATACATTGTAATAATATTCTACTAGCATTAATTTTAGTAGAATGGCCATTTGAGTAGGGGGCTGACTCTCCAACCTT
This sequence comes from Catoptria pinella, assembly GCA_963556745.1. Taxonomy (NCBI): domain Eukaryota; kingdom Metazoa; phylum Arthropoda; class Insecta; order Lepidoptera; family Crambidae; genus Catoptria; species Catoptria pinella. The sequence goes on from OY750779.1 coordinate 7,298,970, forward strand.
ATTTTCACTAAAATTTTGATGTAATCTGTTTTAGGTGTGGTCAGATAAAAAATATTTAACTAAAAAAGCATTATTATTTTTAGTCTTGAAAATATTGCTTTGCACAGTTTGATTCTGAATGATTGATAAGACTTGTCTGTAATTAATAAATTTTTATTATAACATTCAATGAGATTAAATAAAATCAAAAAATTGAGTATTTGGACGTTAGGTATTGTAAATATACTAACACCTTACAATAGAGTTCGACGACCTGAGTGATGCATTGGTCAACCACGCAAGAGGTCCCGGGTTCGAATCCCGGCCAGGCAGAAATTGAAATGATGAATTTTAATTTCTGTGACGAGTCTGGGAGTTGCTATGTATAATAAGTATATATGTAGTATATCATTTTTCTAGCACCCATATTACAAGCTTTGCTTAGTTTGGGGCTAGATGGCACTGTGAAATTGTCCAAGCATTTATTTATAGTAACCAACAACAACACAGTATCCCAACATAACAAAATAATGTCTGCTTTTAATTTTCAGGATACCAACAATGTGCCTGTACCAGCCTATGTGCCCGAACCAGCCAATGTACCCGAACCAGCCAATGTGCCCGAACCATTAGGATCTGAGTTGTCTGAGGATAGTTTTGACATTGTACCTACTGAAAAATAAAAACATCAACAATAATAATTATTATTTTACAATTTAGTGTTTTTTTGGTATCTACGTTACATTTAAACTTATTGAAATTGAAAAATTCTCTATTCAAAACTTAGAAATTAAGTGCTTTTTTAAACATTTAGTCACCTATTTATTTTTCCTACCTACCACTATTTATTATTGTAAACTCACAACATACCTACTATCCTAAACTTATTATACAAAGGTCGTAAAATAGCCTTTCTAGCTTGGAGTCAAGTTATATTTAACTCAAATTATTATTTTATCTGGAACTTGTAAGAATCAAGTTATCGTTGTTTGAGTACTATGGTGAAACCTTAAAATCAAAGGGTTAAACTAAGTGTTCACTAAGTGCTATTTTTAGGGCTAATAGAGTTATTAAATTTAGATTTATCGCATTCACAATGCTATTTTTATATTACGATAAATAATATTAGAAAAAATCGACCCACCTGTAGCAGCTCGAAGGGACTCGAACCCACACCCTTGGGATTCCGGCCCAATGCACTGACCAATTATGCTACCGAGTCGCCAGTGGGAGCGGCGAAATTTTCTAGTACTTTTTAACTTCTTTGCTGCAAGCCAGCGCAATTTCATCAATGTGAGGAAATACCCCCACATTCGAAAGAAACATCTTTCCAGATGTTTTGACAATCGATAAAGATGAAACAGCTATACAAGGTGTTACAAAAATACCCCTAATGCCGAATATGGTATATAGGGACCATCAAACTGATCAACTTTTACTATGGGACCAACTCTGAAATCGCGAAAAAAAAATCTGTTTCATACATTTTGATATTTTCGATTTTAATTTTTGTATGAAACAGCTGTTTTTTTTTCGCGATTTCAGAGTTGGTCCCATAGTAAAAGTTGATCAGTTTGATGGTCTCTATATACCATATTCGGCATTAGGGGTATTTTTGTAACACCTTGTATAATTATTAAATTTAGATTTTTCGCATTCACAATGCTATTTTTATATTAAGATAAATAATATTAGAAAAAATCGACCCACCCGTAGCACCTCAGACGGGACTCGAATCCGCACCCTTGGGATTCCGGCCCAATGCACTGACCAATTATTATGCTACCGAGTCGCCAGTGGGAGCGGCTAATAGAGTTGTTACAGTTTTGTATGCAAGTACTTTGCAGAGTATCAAGAGTTAAAGAGCAGCAACAAATCCAAATCGTGAGCGGTTCCAAGTATCCTCTAGCTAGCCAAGTCAACATAAAATCGATCCACAATAAGTCCGAGGTTAAAGCCGAAGTCAAATAATAAAATAAGAGATGTAAACTGGGAAACACTTCTGAAACGACACACTCACGATAGCAATTTTGGTATCGTTGATTTGACGTTTAATATCCGCAACAAGTTCTGTCAAAATCCGATCCAAGTCCTGTCAAAACGGCGTTTGTAATAAGGTTGTTGAACGAATGATGTCGGATCCGCTAGATAAACTGTCAAACTTACGCAATCACTTTGCGATATCGCGTACGCAAGTACTTTGTAATAGGATACAATCAAAACGAAGCACGGACGCAGCTGCGTGTATCGCATTAAAGTTTTCGTAATAGACCTTCAGGGTATATAATAATTTTCCGGGGTTTTGTGCATGGTACCTTATCTACCATATTAAACTTTATAAGGCTATTAACAAACACCCTGTATTTACCTCTTATAAATTTGCTGTTTCTTGACTCTATTAATATCTCCCATCCACTATCTTCCTTCTTAGCAGCTAACTCATTACCCTATCCTATATTAACAACAAGGGCAAATGATATTGACTCGCTGTCTAGACAAAACGACTTGCTTTCGCAAACATTATATATCAGCGAATAATGCTTTCAGTTGATGTAAATTATAGTAAAGCACTAAGCTCTAAAATGTACCTATCTACTAAATAAATAACATAAGTACATCACTCTGATTTGAAGAAGTTAATCTTTAAATATATAATAAATATATAAATATTTGACAACATCACACACATTGCTCCGATTCCAAAGTAAGTAGCTAAAGCACTTGTGTTATGGAAATCAGAGACAACGGTGGTATCACAAACACCCAGACCTGAGCCAATATAGAAAAGTTCGTTTTCTAAATTGACCCAACCGGGGATCGAACCCGGGACTTCAGAGATGGCGACACCTTGAAGACCGGTGTACAAAGCCACTAGACCACGGAGGTCGTCTTTAGAGAAACCTTGTATATCTATATCTATCTATCTATGTGTATCTTATCCTGGCTTTTGTATATTACTCTATTACACCTAAACACAACATAAAGCCTTTTACTTTTATTTAGAATATTACCCCAAAACAAAAATGTGGCTACGAAAAATCCTCACAGAAAAGGTCCTCACAATTAACGCTGAAATAGGATACAACCGGGAGGCCTATCACACGAAAAGAATCGCAATAAACGGACGATATTCGTTCCACTCCGAGACATTATTAACTCATAGATAAGCTTCAAAATAAAGTGAATCGAACGACGAACATCGTTCGATTATCGCAATTCTTTTTTTTGTAATAGATCCTCAGGAAAACCCAATCTTCGACCTTGGCTCAATTATGGACTGATGTATGGACCGGCAGGACGGGACGATTAGGGAATTGGGAAAAATGGACTTATCACGGTTTCGTGAATGTGGTCGACTTGGTAACAGAGGAACATATACGGTTTTCCGATGGCTTTATTAAGAGTTTTCCTTTTTTGGAGGCGATCGAAAAGACATTTTTTTAATTTCTTATTGATAATTCAGTTTGCCACTCATTCAAATGAAATTAAAAAGGTGTGGTGTGATGGTCAAACTCCTATTATGAGATTATAATGTCTTGCTATTATGATGTTTTGAGAATATCATATACGGCGACGGAGGGACTCATATCACTTTTATCTTCTTTTTACTTTCCAAATTATCTAAAGAGCTATGCTTCCAAGTAGGTGTTAGAGATAGAAACAGGTGTGAAAAATGATTCCAAACGTTTTGAAACATTTCAGATAAAAAACTTAACTACGGAAAAATTGCGTTCTAAAAAGTACGAAACAAGGAAATATAAGAGTCCAAAATTCAATAAAAAGTATAACCGTTTTTAAACTTCTTAGGGAACAGATGAACATACATGCTTACCGATGAAAATCATAACCCTCCTTTTTGCTTCGACGTAGTCGGATAAAAATAAAACAGTGTGAGACTGTCATTTTTGCAAGAAATCTAACTAAATTTTTTCTAAGTCTATGGAATAACTTGAAAGCATTTCGTAACATAACTATTAGACGTGTAATAAAAAAGATGAAAGGTAAAGAAAAGATCTTTAAAAAGTCAAAAAATATTTCAAATCGGCTAAAATGAGCTACAGAATACCTTAACGGCTCATAAATTTAAGGTTCGTCTCCAAAATTACAAAAGGGGATGAAACTTTGCTAATAAACTTTTACAGCTTTGGTGACAGAATTGAATAATAACGAGAAAGAGTTGCTATGGTCACCAAATGGGGAAGATTGTTTGTACGAATTACTTTTTATGGGAATCTAATGTAAGTGTAAACAAAAACACTCGTTTTAAACAAAACTAAATAATATACTAGCGCCCTTACGAATAAAGATATAGCAGTGTTTAGTTACACAGTGTTTTGTCCCTTTCTTTTTAATGTCAAATTTAAATAGTTCGACAAAGAGTAACCATTGTGTAACTATACTTCTGCTAAACATTCTTTATTAGAAAGGGGGTAAAAAAATACGACTCGCACCAGATCATATTCTCGAAAGGGAATCGAAATCGCGACCTTTGAATGTCCGGTCCAATTCTCTTATCGCTGAGCTACCGAGTCACTAGTAGCATCGTCGAATTTCTTATATCCCACTCTTACGCTGCCAGCGTTATTTCATCGCTGTAAGGAATTACCTCGACACTTGTTTTAATTTACACAGACGTTGTTATACAAAGAAATGTAGAGGTATGGACAATATTTTGCGGCAACAACTGCAATGTCTGTGATTTACATAAGCTTACGAAATGTGACTCATCGTCTAATTGCTCACTTTTAAGCTTTAAGTTAGCGGACGAATCGAATGTCGAGCATTTAGAAGGGGGGCAGGTTTGAAGCAAATAAGTGAAGTAATTGTATTGTCTATCCTCATAACTCTACTATTAAAACTTCACAGTGATTGACTGGTTTTATAGACATTTCAAAATTATGAAAAACATGTAGCAAGGTTGTACCTTGCTTGGATTAAAAATAAACACTCATTTTGTAATGCCTCTTTCGGTTTGATTAAATCCAAAACACTAATTTTGTAATGCCTCTTTTAGTTAGTTACATCTGCGGCGGTATCGGCTAAAACATTGAAGTTCATGTTAACTGTGTTTTGACAGATGTATGTGATACATTGCTACTTTTCTTTGGTAAGTTTTTATTTGTGCCAAAACGAAGTAGCAACGTATCACATACATCTGTCAAAACACAGTTAACATGAACTTCAATGTTTTTAGCCGATAGAGCCCCTGTTGGCGATCAAGCCAACCTCCCTTTTAGACCTTTATATGTTTTTTTAAGGGTTTTAACGGCACTGGGTCCAAGCCCTTTTATGCCTGTCTTGGATAGGCTTTACTTTATTGTGTTACCATAAATAAAACAGTTAAAGAAAATACGTCTATCATTTACAACATCGTTTTTGGTTCTTGTGAGTTGTGAGCAAATTCAATGCATTGTAAACTGATATTTCTTTTAATGATCGTTAACGAATTTACACAAATAAACCCAAGCCAGTTTCCTGACGAATACATCCAATTATACCATCAAAAATTCCAAACGGCGAAAAGTCGACCAGATAAATACAATTCCGCCATAATTATTGTACAGGCCCCAAATGTTCTAGGTCATTTCATCAGAATCACGTGCTAAAGGAGCCACAAACTGCAATTAATACCGAGGAAAGAGTAAAAAAGATAGAAATAATAATTTACAAGGCTCCAGAAAGGGACAGAAGCTGTTACAATTGAATTTGGGACGATATCTTGGAACCGACGGGTCCTGATGGAATTGAAATTGATAAATTGCGGTAATAAATCGCATAGATACTGTTAATGAAAATCTAAATTATATTTTACTCTAACTTAAGGGCCACTTTTTGCTCTTTTGCCTACTACTACTACAACGAACTATATTTTACTGAGGTTATTGCTTGTAAATAAACTAAAGAACTGTTGCTCAGATTGAATACATGAGAATTTACGATACATTATGTACTTAGCGAGCAATAAAAATTAAGTTGGGGGCACTACTTGAGGGCTATAGGGGCCTTAAAAACTTTAGTCAATAAAAAAAAACAGAAACTCATTTTGTAACTGGGCATGTTGAAAACAACCTTACATTACAAAATTTTCTGGGTGGTTCGTTCTACAATTTTCCAGGAGCTTAATGTACACCAGCAAACGATCGCAACTGTTCGATAGCTCAAGCGGATTGAGAGCTATTGAAAATGAACGAACTCTGTAAACACAGCTTACAGAGCACTGGTTGAGCATGCGACCTCGTCCGAGATATACTTTATCGTTTTTATCATTAGTGCATTGGTATACCAATGCTGAGATGTACAAGAAAGGTTAAAGACGCGTTCTTTAACAAGCTTTCAACGAGCTTTCAAACCGTTTCTTCGGACCATAAAACTAAACAACACATAAAAAACCGCTGTTTAGGTTATATTTGTAATAGTACAACGAGGTGTTGTCTTATTACCAACTACCTACCGTTCGCCTGCGACATCATCCGCGACTATTCTAATTCCAATGGGAGTTAAAAAAAAAAAAAAATTTTTTGCGGATTTATACCAAAGCCCGATCCGTCCAGTGATTTGAGCTGTGCAATGATGAATCAGTGACACACCCGTATTCAAGAACAATACTCAAACGACCCTTGCCTATGCGAACGCACTGCGTTGTAATAGAACTCTGTGATTGGTTCTTTTGTTTTACGTATGACGTGTTATTGGTAGTCCGGACGCTGTTTGAAATGAAAACTGAACTGAAAAAAATATATGGGTCAGCCGTACAATTTCGGGTCGCTTTTGAGATAATAATTTCGTTGAGAATTCCTTTATTTAGCGTGATAGATGTGCTTGTTTATGCCAATGTCAACAGGATGTATTTCGCGTAATAAAACATGCCTGTGGCCAGAGATTGCCATCACTAAAAATAATGAATTGAAACGCTTTGTTTTTTGGCTCTGGCAATTTTTTGATAAGGTCCTTTTTGATGACCTTTTGGGAAGGATGACTGTTTAAATATTTTGGGGTTGAAACAGGATCTAAATATACCTTTTACTGTCGAATTATTATTTAAACCTTAAAGAGTTACTATACAGAAACGATTTTTTGGAATGGATTGAAGTTCCACAGTAAAACTCTTGGATATAATTATTATTTACAAATATATATACATAAATATAAATATTTGACAACATCACATACATCGCTCCGAGTCCAAAGTAAGTAGCTAACTTGTGTTATGGAAAACAGAGACAACGGTGGTATCACAAACACCCAGACCAGAGCCAATATGGAAAAGTTCAATTTCTAAATTGACCCAACCGGGGATCGAACCCGGGACCTCAGAGAACCTTGAATATCGGTGTACAAAGCCACTCGACCACGGAGGTCGTCAAATCCTACAGTAAGCGTTTTTTTAAATACGAGAGACTGGTAAATTAAATATTTGTGTCGTATGAAGACCATTGTTAGGAACAGTGCCAAATAATCAGGAAACTTATAAGCTTAAATAAAAAGATGGCAGACCTACATATAAACTCGGTATTTATAATATGATTTACAACCACCATTAAAATTCTTCTTCCAATAAAATTGGTGGGTATATTGCGAATTATATGTGTTACGTTGATTAACATGCATCGGTAATAGTTAATGTGTCGTAAAGCATCACTTAGCCGTATGGCGCCCAGCAGACTAGAATAGCATCAAACTTTCATTCTGTAAAGGGCGACTAATGACCTATAGAACATTAGTACTATTAAGTATTCTGTGTATTAGTGTTGGTAAGGCTCCTATATACCTCAAGTGGCGCCCTCATTTTATTTAAATTTATTGCTCGCTAAGTACATAATGTATCGAAAATTCACATGTACAGATTGAAGCTAAGGTTCTATAGTTTATTTACAAACAATAACCTCAGTAAAACTTTGTTCGTTGTAGTAGTAGTTCACAAAAGTGCTAAAAGTGGCCACTTTTAGCACTTTTGTGAAGTGTACTGTACTACCACACCTCATCTGCTATGCAGATGACACCCTCGTTACTGCCTGGGGTAGAGATCTCGCAGAGGCGAAGTACCTAGCAAAGATCGGGGCGGAGCACATGATCCGCCGAATAAGGAGGCTGGGCCAGAAGGTGGCGATGGCGAAGACTCAAGCCATCGTCTTCCATGGCCCGAGTCAGAGGCCCCCTGGCGAAGACATGGTGGTGGATGGGGTCGTGGTACCGCTGCAACACATATACGGTACCTGGGGCTGATGCTGGATTGCGGCTGGAATTTCAGCGAGCACTTTCGACAGCTGGCCCCCAGGCTCGTAAGTGCCGCGGCGGCATTAGGGAGACTCCTGCCGGACATAGGAAGCCCAAACTGGATTGGAAATAATCTTGATTTGAACTCAAACAAATAATCTTGATTTTAACTAAAAGGATTATTTCCTTACACGAAATAGATTTGGCTTAAGTCACTGAAATAAGCGCCAAGTGTCCAAAAATTTTTATTCCATTTTACATTTGAATCCAGCCATGATTAAAGTAGGTAAATAATAAAAAAAAATATGTCACAGTTACAACTCTTCATTCAATCGGTTCAAAGAAAGAAAGAGGATTATCTGATAAAACTTTTAGATAATAACATTGTTCCCATTCCAAGGAAAGAAACATCCGGACATAAATAACGAAGCTAAATTGAATTTGAAGTATTTAACGTTAAAAAGAGGTCAACTCATTAATAAAACGTCGTACAACCTTTAGTAATAAATTAATTCTGTACACACAATATTTAAAGAAATGGACAGAAGATTATAAAAGGTCACAGTATATTTTATTTTTAAATTTCTTCTAGCTGGCCCGGGACAGGAAAAAACATTAAGAAGGATAGTCTGTGTGTACTTAATATTAAATGAATATAATATTAATACAATACATACTTTAGTTCCTAGCTTGTAAAAGATAATTACTGGTGTGCAGTGCGCAGCGCAGTCGTAGCACAGAGCGCGCGCACTACAAAAGTTACGTAGCGTGCTCCATACGGGCGGGCGACTACACACTGACTGCGCTTGCTACTACAGGTGCTACGTGAGACCACGAGAAATAGTTATCGCTTGTGGTCCCATTAATGTGACAGAATCATGGGACTACGAGAAAACAGGGGATCATGGTGTTTGTGATGCAAGGAAAACGTGGGTTTCACATAACAAAAATAGCACTTTCTGAATCTTCTCCTTGAATTTCACGTCGTCCGATACATGCTGTAGTGTCAAAAGTTGCCTATTTGCTATTACTGCCTTTAAGTTAGGAATTTTAACAGGTTTATTTACCAAAATGGCGATGTCGAACCATCAGGGGTGGCCATTAAATGCTCTCATTAGCACAGGCCATTAAGCGTCGGATTCTTTCTCGAGGGCGGAGTTATTTGCCGCTTTGAGATTGGCCCAATTAAAACTTCAGTTACAATTGAAAAGGTCACTTGAGATAGTCGGGTTTTTATTAATATGTATCTACTTATAGGGTTAGGGGTTTGCCAGAAACTGAATCATGAAAGTCCTATGATTGAAAAATGTAAATTTAGTAATTGATTCAGGAAAATATTGATTTTTGGACAGCATAAAGACCGACTCCAAGCTGTTACGTTCTTGTCTATTCTCCTGTTTTAAAACTGCATGAGGCCTTGGTCTCTCTGATCTCTCCTGTAAACGCTGTCGGCCGCTTACAGCGTCAGCGTCACAATGCTTATTAAGAAATGTGCCTACTGTTTAAGTATCTTTCAAACGCTGACGTCGGCGTATGAAATGTAGGAACGAACCCTAAAGACAAGTTTACACAGGGTCAGTACAGAAGTCAGTACCGACTGACTTCAAAATATTCGTGTGGAAATTTTCAAGTCAGCGCTGACTTCATACCGCTGTACTGACTTCAAACCAATTTACGTTGGATTTTTTTTGGGTCAGCGCTGACTTGTCTCGATTTCGGAGTCAGTCGCTTACCTCGTAAAAACCAGCCTTTACGTCAGACGTCGCGTATTATAGCATAAAGTAGGAGACCAAGGCAAGTTAATGCATAACTTAGATGAAATTATTTGATTGAATCAGGCGTCACTTGGCGGAAGTCCCAAACCATTGTGAAAAGAGAAATATATGTAGCTTACTCCCGCAAAAAATTAAGGTGCAAGGTGTGTCGCTGTCGTGCTAAATGCAGGTATTGTGTACTGATATTTTTGTGGTGTGCGTGTGCATTTATTTGCGCATCCTGCATACATTTTTTGCGGGAGTAAGCTACATATATTTCTCTTTTTAGATGAAATTACATTTGTAAAAACGATGACTCCGCTTCGGAGAGATGCATGGATTTGAAGTTTTAAACTCTACGATTAGCGAACACTTAAGTCAATACCCTACACTTTTTTATTGTGAATTTCATTATCGCTTTTGCAAATAAGTTATATCTGTTCTGTGAAATAAGTGTAAGTCGAAATCGCTTTCAATAACATCTACAATACATCCATTGTTCGGCCAATACAGGTATTATATTAACAACAGGTTTTGTATACCAGTAATGGATGTAAACACATTGTCAATTGTCATATTTAAAGTGATCGTGATATAGGTATATCAAAGAATTTTAGAGAATCAGAATATGATTATAAAGTTCTTGGGTATGTCGAGTTCGTTTTGTTTTTGCTTAATTTCTGACAGATATTTCATAATTAAACCAAACTTGTCCTTATTACTGTGCGTTAAGATCAATACTGAGATGTCGCTTAAATGTTAATTAACTTCCGAAAGGATAAACCAATAAACAACTGCTTTTAGCATAAGGACGTAATGAGAACGCTTTATACGAGATCTCTTGTAAATTTCTGAATAAATGTGTCACTGAAATAAGATATAATTACCTGTGAAAGACGTAAATGTAAATGTTAATTTTCTCCGAGTATTTAAGGTACATCTCGGGATCTGGAAATTGGAATCGGAATCAAATCTAGCTTTGATTTCTTGACTTTTGAGCTTAGATTTTTTTAGCTTTGTTTTTTAAACCAACATTTTAGATGAAACGAGGATTTAAAAACACTTTTAAAATATTGATGAAATTACATTTAATTGCTGTCAGCGGATCTGTAAAGGCAATAAAAAGAAAAAAAGCAGATATCTAAAACTTAAACGCTCACATTATCCACGAAAAGACAACAGTCAATAAATAAGGAAACCCTTTGAAACCATTTTCCTTATCAATATCCGTGACTCAAGTTAAGCCTCTGTTTACCTTGACTTTACTCTAAAACAATCTGAATCGTCCTTGTAATTAAGTCTATGATAGCTATCATCAGACTTGCTCGGCGGTGCGCTTAGCTAATAGTTGTTTTTTTTAAGATAATCTCCATCATTATTCGTTTATAAACAAATAAATAAACAATGATATAAAAGAAAATTGCGCTTAGACGAATGTATTTTGTATTTTATTATATTGTACTAAATAATATACTAGAAAAAATAGGACTCGCACCAGATCATGTTCTCGGACGGGAATCGAACCCGCGACCTTTGGATATCCGGTCCAATGCTCTGACCGCTGAGCTACCGAGTCACTAGTGAGAACGTCGAATTTCTAGTATATTATTTAGTATTATATAAAAATAGCATTGTGAATGCTTAAATCTCAAAATTTCAAATAATTATTATATTGTGGTAAGACTGTAATGTGTTATGTTTGATTATGATGTTGGTGAATCTATTTCAACATTATTAATAAAACTAGTGGCTATGTGAGCTGACTTCACGTTTGTGACACATATATGAATATTTTTCGAAATGGCTGAAATATGTTTTTTTACGTTTTCAAACCCCCATATTCTCACCTCCACTAATTTGAAAAATTTCCGAAAAATCGTATCGACTGTAAAATTACGTATAATTATCGAACCTGCTCACAAAATTTCACTAGAAATGGTTGAGAAATGCGACCTGTACCTAGAGGAGAACAGCCGGTCATTCGGACAAATGAAAGCATTTTTTCCCAAACTGAAACGGACATGCTTTGCTCGCGCTTCGCGTTTGCTCGGCCAATAAAATGCTCCAATAACCGCGTAAACGCCAAATAATCTATACAGCATTTTCCTACTCAATATCGTTGACTCAAGTTAAGAGTAAGTTTGTTTTCAATCCTGATCGACCGTTTACTCCAACTTTACTCCAAACAGTCTGAATCGTCCCTGTAATTAAGTCTACAATAGCTATTATCAGATTTGTTCAGCGGTGCGACGAAACGCGACGGTATGGGTTGGTCCTTTTGCGAAGTCTCCGAAATGAAATGTCCTTACAAATTCCAAAAATAGATTGCCAAACTTCCATAACTCGGGATTAAATTCTGTCAATTGCTATCCGGATCAACAATGATTAAAAACTTTAGGGAACGTAAATAGGTTAAGAGTAGACAAATTAAAAATAATGCTCATCTAACAGATGGTTTTTTTAACTACCCTTTTGGCACAGGGTAAAAAAATATTATCGATCAGACTTATTAAATGGCAACTTTGAAGGCGATTTTAATCAATTAGCGCTTTTTATCGACAGTTGCTTGTAAAATCTAATCGCAAACCTAATTTCAATGAGGTGGCGATTCATTTTTACAAGCGATTGTCGATAAAAAGCGCTAATTGACTAAAATCGACCCGCCAAGTCGACCCGTGTAGATACCGCCTTAAGCAACTCTGTATGCAACCTCTTCCAAACGTACATTTATTTATCTATAGAAGAATTTTCATACGCATAAATTTTACTGACATTAAATTAAGATTCAAAAGTAATAATAATCTTAGAAAATACTACGATGCGCCGTTTGATAAGGCAATGTATAATGTTTATCGATTCGGACAAAAATAAATCTGGATGATATCTGAAAGAATCGATCACTCAGGCTCGCGGTCGGGAGTTTCGACTGAAGTAATAAATAAAAGTTTATTATCCTGCACAAGTTGTCAAAATCGACTGAGAGTAATTTTAAGGTATCATGCTGGATCACTTTGCCAACGCATTTTGATACACTTCGATGCTTACATTTAGTAGTAGTTTTAGTAGCAAGCTCTAGTAACTTTTCACTAAAATAAATTGGGAAGGTTCACTTCGCACATGCATTTCGCAGAAACATCGTTCACTAGACCGAGAAAACCGCTCGGCAACTACCGGCTCATCAACGCCGTCATGTAAGCGCCGAGTGGTTTTTTCACTCTGGTTAACGATGAATCTGTATGAAGAAAAGAGAGAGCTATGAAAAAGGTTTGCTCAATATGAATGGGATTAGAATCATCGATACAATGATGATGATGGAGAAGAAGTGGGATTAGATGTAATTACAAGGTATTACTGGCGGCACCGAGAGCTGTAGACCTCGAGTTAAAAAGTAGCTCAAACTGTATGTTGCTTTAAAACAAATAAATAATATACGCAGTCTTTAGTTCTGTCACAACTTTATTATTTTCAAATTTCGAATATAGTCCAGAAATGTTTTGATTGTTTGAACAACGAACTTTGAGTCTTCTAAAAATAAAAAATAAAAATAATTTGCTTTGCACTGCTAACCAAAAAGGTATGTATTATTTTTGAGCTGAAATATATTTTTTTACATATCTCCGCCATTTTGAAAATCTTCGAAAAACTGTATCGACCAAAAAATTTTTATACAATTATCGGACCTGCTCACAAAATTTTACGAAAATGCGACCTGTAGAGGAGAACAAACGGATACCGGAAGGACACCGGAAGGACATACGAAAGCATTTTCGTCCAAGCTGACCCGGACACGCTTCAATTACGTATTCGTATAAAAGACATAGAGAAGTCTATGTAGAATAGAGTATGGAAATTAAGTATTGACGTTCGAGTCCAAGGAAGTTAGTGAAACTTTTTCGAATTCCTAGATCTTGGAAGGTTCTTAGTTTTATTCAAATAGTCAAATTAACTAGTTGGATGAAGTTGACAGCCCTCTTTATGTTAATAGCCCGCATTGGTTTCACCGACGAGCTACATTTCGTCTGTGGACGTGACTTGGCTGCATAAAACGATAGGGTTGCCTGCAGACTTCAAAATGATAGATTAAGGCTCGGTTGCATCATCTTAATTTAACTATAACAGTACATGACACAAACTTATCTGAGCCGGTGACCAAAATTAGAACTAAGTGTTATATTGTTACACAACAGCGACGCTGTCACCGAGTCAGATAATTTTGTGTCTGTTAAAGTAAAGGTTAAATCAAGATGATACACCTCAGCCTTAGACAGCGAATGTAAGCGTCTATATTTAGGCTTATGAATATGGTAGTGACTAGTGATAATTTCGAGGTTTTATTCAAAAGGTAATGTCAGGGATTTTACAAGCTTTTACAACCAGCTTTCAGTACCAACTTTTACTGAAGTATATAAAATTACGGTGCAGGTTGAGGCGGGTAACTTTCATTATATGGGATAACTTTGGCCTAATACATAATCTATAGTTACTTATATAACTGATCCACTAATTCATCACCTCAAACCGATGGTCGGACCAGGGGCAAAATAGCGCTAATTTTAAACGATAAAACCAAAGCTAAATCTCTAAAATATAAATGCTCTTAGCTTTCCGCCTTTTTACCATGTTTTGTGTATTGTTGTGCAAAAAATATTAATAAATAAATAAATCGTAACTGTTTCACTTTCGTTAACAGTAAACTATGTCTAATCTTGGACAATTTAAATGAGAATTCTAAAGCTAAACCAAAGATTTTAGGTAAATATAACCTAAATGACAACATAATGGTTTTATCGTTCAGAATTAGCGTGATTGGGCCCCTGGCTTTCTGTGCTTTGTTTATTTTGTGTCGATAGTCATTTGACAAATAAGGTTGCTATCGGCAATTATCGGTGACATCTGCTGTTCAGATTTCCCAGTTATCCAGACTTCTAGGAACAATTACTCGCCGGGTAGATTGTTAGATTCCCACGCTGGCTCCGAGCCAAGATCGGGACATTTCTTTATTATGTATAGTGTAGTTTTTTGGGGATTGGCAGAATTTATTTCCGAGTGTGTGGGGAAATTTGTAAGTTGGTTAGCAGAAAGTTGAGAGTATAAAGGTGAGTACATGGTATGAACGCGAACCTCTTGATTTCCGCGAAACTTAACACGTTGTTCGAGATTTGTAGGCGCAATAAACTGAAACACTGGATTGGCACTGCACTTTGTTTATTAAACACATTTACTATCACATAATTAACATTAAAACTGTTAATGCAAAAAGAGCGTGGCTCGCGAGTTACATTTCTCACAAGAGCTCGATCACAGACTAAGAAAAAGCTAACGTTAAAAGTGTCTAACCACAGGTCAGTTATTTAGGTTATATTTACCTGAAAATCTTTGGTTTAGCTTTAGAATTCTCATTTAAATTGTCCCAGATTGGCATCCTGGGCTCCCTAGGCATAGCTTTCATTAACTAACAGAAAAAATTCTTTCACTAACTAACAAAACTGAAGCAAGTATTTATCTGTAAACGAAACTGAAGTCCTTTGGTTTGAGCTGTGCGGTGATGAATCATTGGATCAGTTAGGGGTCGTATCAGCTAACGCATCGAACTTCGGAAAGTCTGCCGGGCTTCAAATTAAAACAGATAAATCGAGGCCCAATCGGGCAAAATGGCGAACCCCAATTCATGATGTCATACGAACATCGATATCTTCTAAAAACTTCAGCGAATAGTACAATACGAAACTCCTTACTTCGATTTATCTGTTTTAAGTTGAAGCTCGGTAGACTCGCTGAAGTTCGAAAAGTTAGCCGGTAGGGCCCCAGTGTCGCGAACCCTTATTGGGGTGTATTATGTACATCCTATGTCCGAGATACAAACGTATCTATCGTGGGTCGCGAAAGTGTAAACGATAGACACATGAAGAGGGAGACACGATTGACAATAGGTGAGAGCTTACCATATATGTTGTCCTGTACCTTCGGTTACTAGCGAATGTCTGTCTACGCCTCTTTTCACCTCTCCTCATCCATCCGTAAGGTTAAATAAACTTATGACACCACTGCGTGGTGCCACTAAGCCCTGGGATCACGCAAATACAACAGCATGATCCCAGGATTCATAGCACACATCATATTGCCATAGATAAGTATCAAGATCATCTTACTCATTACCATTAGATTTCCAGCATCTACGTTAGCTGTTAAAACTATCTATACGGAGACTTCTAGCCGATTCCTAAGTTCCCTCGGAACGATGTGAGCATGAGTAACTAGAACCGCCGTTTCTTCCTCTACGCGACCCGTACATGCGTCCATGTACGAGCCCGCGCTCACTACTATGGCAACTCTGCGAGACGTCTCTCCACCTGGCCCAACTACTACACCCCGCTCCGTCCAAGGTGTAGAGCTGGGCGTGCCCATACGCTCTCATCGTGGACGTCTATAGGGATCCCTAGGACTTGCCTCCTGCAGAAGCACAAGCCCTCACTGTATTCATAGTGCAAATGCCACTATTATGCCGCCGACCACCGCCGTGACAGAGCGTATTCATATTACAATCATTCCAAAAAACATGGCATAGCTTGATGCGTTCGATTTACCCACTAAATGGTACACGTGACTTATCCACAGCATGACATCTCAACAAGCGGCAAGCGTGCCCAAGCCCCACCTGCACTATATTCATATAATGCAGACACTTCAGACAGCTCATTCATAGCAATCAACTTCAGTATAAACACATACAACAATTTCACAAAACAAGTTATAAAGTATTTTAGTGTACTATGCTACTACTTAGCTTTCATGTTCCATTGGATATCGAGTTCGTCATTTATCAGGCAGGTAGGCACTTTATCAACACATTTAATACTGGCTCAAGATTACTTTACAATAATGTAAGATACAATAGCACAAAGCCGGCTTACTTGACTTTGACAATAGAATTATGGCGGCATTTGATATTGTGTTGCCAGCACAAATATCGCGACCGGTGTGTCCGTCGCGACACCCAGGTCATATTTTTTAACAAGTAATAATAGATTCTGTATTGGGCCAAAGTAATCTCATAAAATAAAAGTTACCCGCCTTAACCTGTGCTGTAATTTTATAATTCAGTCAAAGTTAGTACCTACTGAAAGCTGATTGTAAAAAGTTGTCCTATTTCTGACCGCTCCTTTTAACTGATACACTAACTGACACTAACAATTAGGATCGTCGAAATTTTTCTATTCCTACTCTTTTGCCGCAAGCAAGCTTTATTTCATCAATGTGAGGAATTACCTTCATCATTGTCATTTTGACACTTAGACCCGACTTACACTATAAATTAAATATTGTTTAAGTACCAGTTAAACACAGTTTCATACACAAAATTTATACGAAATTATTAAATTATGTATTCGAAATGGTGTTTAAGTAGTACTTAAACAATGTTTGATTTATGGTGCAAGTCGCCCTAACTCTAGGTCTAAGGTCATATGTGAGAGGGCTCTGTGTAGTTATTCACATTTACTAACGCTGCCCAGCTTGCGTTGCATAGCAATCTCATGCGAGAGCCGTCGCACCAGAAGGGAATGCGGGATGTGGCATCAAACTACGTGGTATGAGGCCTTGATACGTTTATCCGAAGTTCACTTTGATAGAAGAGCGAATCTCAAACGGGACACTTGACCAAAGTACGAAATCAGAAATTAAATTTCAGCGTTTTGAGACTTTGGCCCATGTTGAGCATAAGTAGTTCATTTGCAATACAAATAGGTTAATCCTCTTAAGACAACCGTAAAAAAATCTTGTTAAGAGCTTATTAGACCTTCCTGAATTAAGGATCCGATATTCAAAGTCCGATTTAGGACGAGAAATTTAGTCGTTACACGTTTACGTGATACACGTTCACTGATTAAGGACGAGCTACAAGAGACGGACGTACGCGATAAAAAGAGAGGCAACTTCTAGGTGAATATAACCGTAGCCGTAGGAGCTGTAATTGCGCTTTATTATGTCGGAGCAAGAGTCGCTATTAATTTAAATGACTACTGTGGCGGAGCGTCCTGAATGCGATTACACTCTCCTGAATTGTTTCCGATTTAGCATCCGTTACGTCGGAGACCATTTTGATCCTGAATACGGATGCTAAATCAGATCCTACCTTCCCGAATGCAATTAAACTTCTATGAATTTAGAAGCGACTGAATATCCTAGATCCTTAATTCAGGAAAGTCTAATAAGCTCTTTATCTAGGGCACGAGGAAGTTTAAATGAAAGCAGATAAGCACCCTAGTGCGTTGTAATTAATTCTAGCTGCTATCTTGCTTCACTTTCTTATTTGACCGACCGAGCGCAAAGCGTTTCTGCTTCAGCTCGGGCGAAAATGCTTTCATATGTCTGTCCCGCTGTCCAGCTGTCGGTTTGTTCTCCTCTACAGGTCGCATTTCTCAACCGATCCTCGTGAAATTTATATTTAAATTGTTTTTTTGTCGATTCTGATTTTCGAAATTTTTAAATTGCAAAATATAGTATAGATATTGGAAAAATAATATTTCAGTCAATTAAAAAAATATTCAAAAATGCCACAAATGTCTACAGCTCATAGAGTAAACTAGTAATAAGATTTATTAGCTACCTAAAGATAGTTTTTGTTAACGATTTGAAACAATTTTTCTCGATATAACTAACTAACACTTAGTTATTACACAAGTAAGGGGGTTACTAATAAAGATTGTATGGCAGAGGTATAGTTACACAGTGTTTTGTCCCTTTCTTTTTACTCCCTTACTAATAAAGATTGCATAGAAGATGTATAGTTACACAGTGTATTGTCCCTTTCTTTATAATGTAAAACTTAAATAGTTTGACAGAGAGTAACCATTGTGTAACTATATATCTGCTATACAATCTTTATTAGTAAGGAGGATAATGTCAAACTTAAATAGTTTGATAGAGAGTAACCATTGTGTAACTATACATGCTATTCAATCTTTATTAGTAAGGGGGTAAACATATACATGCGTTAAGAAAGGTGTGTAGTTTAAGTAATAGATAGAATCCATCGACATTATTACTATTAGTACAAGTAGTGCCTATCACTCTATTCATCTATTTTATCAACAAGCGAAACAAGTGTTTCCGAATAACCTATATATTTTCACACTGTTACATACGGGTACCTAAGTAATTGGGACGTTTTTTATACTCCCAAAGCGTAAATACAAAAGCGGGTGCAACATGGACACGTCGGACATCCATAGTCTGCGCTGCATTATCTTGCGAATGGCTTCGAGTAGTAATCGTCTGTCCGACTCCAGCTGCAACACAGTCGTTATATAGTAAAGCCGCGTTTGTTTGCATAAGGCAATGAAAAGGCGCATGCAACACAGACACATCGATCAGTAATAGTCCGTCCGAAATCAGCTGCAACACAGCGGTCTGTAGTAGGCACCGCATTTGTGTGTATAAAACAATTAATAAGAGTTTTTATAGTATATTTATATTTGAAAAGGTAAATAATAAAATCGGTCAGAGTGAAGGAAAGGGTGCGCGAACATAAGCATATTCTTAAAAGATCAATAACCTTAAATTAATTGACTTAGGTCATTGTCTAAAGGTCAATGACCCAAAAAAAGGGTCAACGATCTTTTTTTAAAGAAAAAGTACAACAAGTAAAACAATCATAAAAAGTAGACAATATATTATCATAAAAACGTTAAAAAATATTTCTCTAGAGCGAAGCCTAAAAATATTATTTAAGTCTCGCGGACTAGCTAAAAGTATCAGGCTTTTTGAATATGGAAGGCGAGATTATATTTATATTGAATTTTGGCATTAAAAGATTCTTGTTATGACTGTGTAGTATCACTCCACAAAAGATTGATTAAAAAGTCATTGTAATATCTTTATTATTCATTTTTCAAAAGTACTGACTCGTCGCTTAGTCAAAGCCAAACTAATCAAATAGGTAAAAGATCTGTCTGTAAGGCCATCGCATTTGTAGCACTAGCAATCTGCAGAGCGAGTGTATTGCAGCTGATTTCGTTAAAACAATGCCTTATGAAGCCGATCACATTGCAGACAATTTTGAAATGTCTGTGGTGTAGTTGTGATTGTAATACTTTATTCATACGGACGCGGCTGCGTTACAGAGCCGTTACTGTCTGTGTTGCATCCGCCTTTGTATTTACGCCTCCCGAAAGCATTTTGTCTCTTCAGACTCCCAAACGTACTTCTTTAAACTATATTGAAGAAAAAAAATCAATTTTACAGAATAAACGCGTCATTAATCGGATAATTTTGCCCTATGGTTGATAAATTCAATACAAACAAACTACACGGAAAAAAATATAAAACAATTTGTGTTGAATAAACTACACACTTATATCCCTTAAAGTATTTGTTTTATGTATTTGTTATTTGAGCATTATGATTACACAAAAGTTATCTCAATAAATTAATCAAACATCACAATGTGCGACCAATCAGATTTGATGAGGGTTCACAGCGTAATTATGCATACCTTCAATGGAAGTGGAGCGCAGTTTTAATGAGATGCCCTTATTTTAACTGTCGTTGCAGTTGAATTTGACGTCGATTGATGCATGTACTTACTATAGGTCTGTTATTTTTGTAAGAGCCAGTTTCTCGAATTTAAAAAAAAACACATTTCAGCCAATTCCAAAAATTAACAAAATTGTCACAAACGCGAAGTCTATAGCTTTAGAGCCGCTAGTCACGGTAAGCGTGTACTAGTTTTAAACCTTCGAAAGAACGACTAAGATTTTTTTTTTAAATTTTGAGATTTAAGCATTCACAATGCTATTTTTATACAATACTAAATAATATACTAGAAAAAATAGGACTCGCACCAGATCATGTTCTCGGACGGGAATCGAACCCGCGACCTTTGGATATCCGGTCCAATGCTCTGACCGCTGAGCTACTGAGTCACTAGTGGGAACGTCGAATTTCTTCTAGTATATCAACTCTTACGCTGCAAGCCAGCGCCATCTCACCAATGTAGAAGGAATTAACTTCGACATTCAACTGAACATCTTTCCAGATATTTTTAAACAGTTGATTAAGATGAGAAAGCTATATAACTTTTTTAAATGTTTAAAAATATCTGGAAAGATGTTCAGTTGAATGTCGAAGTTAATTCCTTCTACATTGGTGAGATGGCGCTGGCTTGCAGCGAAGAGTTTATATACTAGAAGAAATTCGACGTTCCCACTAGTGACTCGGTAGCTCAGCGGTCAGAGCATTGGACCGGATATCCAAAGGTCGCGGGTTCGATTCCCGTCCGAGAACATAATCTGGTGCGAGTCCTATTTTTACTAGTATATTATTTAGTATTGACTAGGATTTAGTTTCATTCAAAACCAAAAATAATTGTAATAAAATTAAATCTCACAATTCTATCCCATTCCATCCATCACTCATTTTGATCCTTATGTATGACATTAATATGAAGGATCGGTAACTAAGTAAGGTCGCATTGATCCATTAAACCGACTGCTGGTACATTTTTCATGTCACTGATATACTTCCGTTGGTTGACGGACAGAAAGGCATACCCTGGTACATCAACTGAACATAAGTATCTACCCGCATCCAGTGAGTGATCTATCAAGGCTATAACTAAGAAAAGACATGCTGGTTAGGGATGGGGTCGTGTCGATTGGGGTTAAATGTATAGTATCGATAAATTTACATAGTAATTCCTTTCTTAAAATATCCAGAGGGCCTACTCAAATGGCCATTCTACCAAAATGAACGCTAGTAGAATAGAATGACAATGTATGGAATTGACAGCAGCTAAGCGTCAGCTTATGTCATTCCCATACATTGTTATTCTATTCTAATAGCGTTAATTTTAGTAGAATGGCCATTTGAGCAGGGGGGCAGAAGTTCCAAAAAAGGAGAATGATTTCACTCATCACATTTATCATCACAGAAGCATAGCTACTTCCTGATTTATCTCAATAATAATTTAGTTTTTCCTCAATTTTCCTCTGGTAAATAAAACCATGGACAACTATATCTAGTGAGTGAGTGGACAAGGAATAAGTAGGACTCTTGAGACCTTGGACCTTACCATTCCACTAATCACTGGAGATGTCCTGTCCACTATGACCGTCCGTGTTCAACCTTGTTCAGAATGGAAACTAATAATATCATTGTCTGTATTGGATGTGCGGGCAATTTAATGAGAAGTGGACGGTATTTGCGGAGAAAGATATACTTTATCTGCAGTCACTGATGCGAGATCCCGGAAGCTGGCGAGGATGGGGATTGGAGACGTCCCCAATCCTTGTTTTCTGCTGCTCTGTTGCTGTTCCTTTTTAACCGACTTTCAAAAAGGATTAGGTTCTCAGTTTGGTTGAATTTTTTTTATTTTTATTTTTTCACATCTATAGATCTTTTTATTTTTTATTACATTGGGTACACGATTTTTCTGACTCAGGCTGCTATTTATTTTAATATTTATTGCGAGATAGGTGAGTGAGAGTGAGATAGGCAGCTATTTGGCGCGATATTCAACAACTTCTTTTTATCTTGCGTTGTAATTGCCACCGAAGACTGGTGGCGACATCTGTCTTCCTCTGTGCGAGGCCAAGTATGTGTGAAAGGGAAATGGCGGGAATGCCAATCTTCAAAACAATATAAGCGGAAATGTGAATTTGCAAATTAATAGCGCGGCCCATTTGAACGTTACGCCGGTGCAACCATATGTAATTGTCTGTTTTCCCTTTATACTTTTGTCAACATTTCTGCGCTTATTTTTTCTTTTTTCATACATCAATATTCACCTACATAAATCGCTCTCGAAATAAAACACTTTTTATGGACTACAGAACGTATGTTATTAATTCAGGTGTTGTTTTAGAATTGGGGGAGCGGGTAATTTCATAAAAATATGAGCAGCCTTTTTGCTTTAGTCCTCCCGTGAACACGGTCCCTGGAAAGGTGTCGAAACATCGGGAATTCTAAAAAACCATCAATAAATACAAACTAAATAATTCTAAAACAACACCTGAATTAATAATATACGCGCTGTAATCCGTAAACAGTGTTTTATTTCTATTGATTTCATTTTCAAACGTTTTTAAGCCGTTTTGTAACATCCATCGATAACAACCATAAGCGTCACTGGCCGTGTTGTACACAGCTTTTTGTACGACAAGCTGGCTTATTGAAAGCCGGCCAACTTCTAAAAAGTTAACAGCGGTGCTCGGTTGCTGCCATAATTTATCGTTGGTCCCCATCTATACCGAGCGATGAACGAATTAATGCTGCCACGTCGTTAAATTAAATGCGATACAATTTATTTAAACCGTAATTCAGAACCATAGAATAATAACAACCTAGAACGATAGTTCCCTACAAAGCGCACTGTCAAAAGTGAGCCAAAATGGCTTATAGTTTTCAGATTTGTATTATTATTATTATTTATTATTTTTTTTTATACCTCATACGTTACCTAATCAGGTACGATTAAGAACGAAATAGTTTCAATTTCCCTACCTTTAGGTGATTAGTTACTATTTTTTTGGATTTTAGTTACAATTAGGTATGATGGATATAAATCAGAAAACTAAGCCATTTTCACTCAGATTTTTGCCTTACTTTACATACAAGGCTTTTAGGTGTTATTATTCTAAGTTCAGAACTACATATGTCCATTATAGTTTTTAATTTACTTTGTATGTACAGACGACAGCACGTCAGGTTATACAGTTAAACTACGAAAACAGCATTTATTATACGTAGTAATAATGCCCTACGGGGCATAAAGACGATCTCAAGGTCACATGTATAGTCTGAGGTGCCGTTGTGTGTACACAAAACCATTTTGTTTTATTCGTATACTGAATTATTAATAACTTTACCCGGAATAAAATATTTTTCAGTATTTATTCTATAGCTTTCCAAGTATGGCATTTATTTCTTGGCTGTAGTCATAGAAAGAGAAACAAGAACTTTAATTGAAATGAATTCGTGATTTCTGGAAAACTCTTTTATTCATAGAAATAAAACAGTCATGCATTTTCTTTTGTTAAGCAATTCAAAGTTAGACTTTGAAGTTGTTTTATTTAGTTCTCTTGTACTCTTATGCATTCGGTATATTAAGTTACCTATTAACTTTTAGCATTTATTATTTTCATTTTAATATTTTTGCTATCTACATTAATAAGAAATGCGTATAATAATTAATCAACAACCATAAGTCGGGTATAACACATGTTTCATTGACGTATCGACCATGGGTTTCCCAACACTATTAAAATTAATTACCATCGCATTTGATTCTTCAAACTTACTCAGTTTAAGCTTATTAAAGATTTAAGTCTTCAATATATCCTAATTCTGAAGCATTATCCTCAAATCACTTTAATTAATTGCACTCGCACTGTCAAATGGCCAATCGCATCACTAGACCCATGTCAAAGCAACTATAATCCTAAGTGATAGCCATATTATCTCGCCATAAGCCTGCGATTCCACCAGAGATAGAGGAGCGATGCGATGAGTGCAAGAACTTTAAATTCATTTTACATGAGTGTGAGTATTAGTTTATAATAAAATATAAAAAAATACTTTATTTACATGAAGTAGCTCTAGTGTCAAAAACTTGCTGACGATTTAAAGCTTAGGTCATATCAGATGCAGCACAGACCCATACACAGTATATATATAAAGTATGCTGTGACAGCGTGTAGCATTGCGTTTATATGTATATGACAGTCTGAATGTGTCACTGCATGTGTGTCGAATGCTGCGCGGCTGCTGCATGCTGGGTGACGAAGAATGTGTGCGAAGAATACTCGCAATTACTTAAGAGACCATACTCATTATTAAATGTGAGTATTTCTAGCTATAATGTTGGGTGCAGCTTGGAGAAGTATTTAGAATAATAAATAGGTTTTATGAAACGTAGGAACTTCTTGGGAACTGAAGTGAAGAATATAGTGAGCTAGACAACGTTTTTGCAGCGGGATGGCTGCTACACACTATTTCTAGCACCGTTACGCATCTTCGTAGCGTTCGGTTTATTCGTAAAGTAATGTCACTTTATTTGCTGAGGTCATTTATCAGTTTGACGACGCTGTACAAAATATCTTTCCTTAGTTTTTTTTAAATAGATCTTTACGAATTTCTTTCCGGTTCTTCTTGTTTCAAGGTCTCCCGCTTAGGGCTTGCGAACCGATGGCGTAGCTTCTTTAACATTCACAAGTACTTGTAACAGTCTAGTCTATATTGAATAAATGTTTTCTTTTTTTAAATTTGATTTTGTCTATAATAGTGGAAGTAATTACACCGTTCCACAGCTTTGCTACGCATCTTCGCACTGCTTAGCTTCCTCGTTGTGGTAGCAGCCTTACCGATATCCCATAACCCGAGCTAACCCAGTAGCATCAGTATTCATCCCTCGCTCCCATAGTAATGACTTTATTTATTCAAATTACCACCTCGAGCACAGAGCTCTTTTTTAATGGGAGTGTTCGTTGGGTATGGCGGAATTAAAGGATTTTTTTACATGATGAGAGCCTATTATGTTGTACTGGACCTTTGATAGCTTGTTACCTTTTTGGGTAGCGAATCGATAGATAGGTACTGATTGTTTTCTTTGGCAGTCTGTTTCAATCAATCGTTTAATAATCGATGGGTTTCTTGTTTTAACTCTGTTGTTCCAAACAATTATTTTATGGACTACTTGTTGTGTCAGCTTTATATTTCTTAATGGTAAACTAAAATGCAATTTGGTAAGTTTATATTATAGTGTAAATATTACGGAAATTATAAAATCTTTAAACTTGAATGCATACAAAAATGCTCATGACGATGCGTTATCGAACTCCGTAAGACTTGATGCGAAAAATACATTCTGTAATTCAATTATTTAGTATGTATTACTGGAAACATCAGCACCGAACAATGTTGTTTCTTCCGAGTGTAGTAAACACGACAGCACGTCAGGTTATACAGTTCAACTGCGAAAACAGCTTTTATTGCATAGGGCAAAAGGCGGTCTAAAGGTCAACATGTATAGTCTGAGGTTCCATCGTGTGTACCTAACCTATTTCAGCAGATAGCTATTGGTACTAAAAGCTTAACGTATTGCCCCCATTCACAATATATTATTTGTGTGTCCGTCCCAATTGTGTCTTTATCTCGCTCTGACAGGGACGGCCATAGAATATTCGGACCAATTCTATTGGTTATTGTGTGTAGTCACGAAATATTTTGTAGCTACGATATTTTCGTTAAATAATATACTAGATAAAATTGACTCGACGCCCGCCAGATTCTCAGGCGGGACGTGGCGGGACTCAAACTCACAACCGGATTCCGGTCCAATGCTATTAGGTACTAATTCTACTTACTGGTTTAATTAAAAAATGGATTAATAATGGCAGTTATGTACTTTATTATGATTATAAACATTGTTTTATAATTTTTAGAACCTACTTGGTATTATTCATCATATTTTGATGTGAACTGATGCTCTGATTCCAAAGTAAGTAGCTAACTTATGAAAATAAGAGACATCGATGAAACTACAAACACCCAGACCTGAGGCAATATAGGAAAGTTCGTTTAATAAATTGACCCAACCACAGATCGAACTCGGGACCTCAGAGATGGCGACACCTTGAAACCGGTGTACAAACCACTCGACCACGGAGGTCGTCGAATGTTTAGTTCCTAAGTGTTAATATAACCACAATATACAAGGTGTTACAAAAGTACCCCTAATGCCGAATATGGTATATAGGGACCATCAAACTGAACAACATTTACTATGGGACCAACTCTGAAATCGAGAAGAAAAAAACAGCTGTTTCATACATTTTGATATTTTCGATTTTAGTTTTTGTATGAAACAGCTGATTTTTTTTCGCGATTTCAGAGTTGGTCCCATAGTAAAAGTTGATCAGTTTGGTGGTCCCTATCCACCATATTCGGCATTAGGGGTACTTTTGTAACACGTTGTATATACACAATAATATATATATATTGTGGTTATATTAACACTTAGGAACTAAACATTCGACGACCTCCGTGGTCGAGTGGAATATATATTATTTATTAGTTTAGTACATAACTATTAAGTTATCCACAGCACAGATATCTTTAATTAACACCCTTACCGGTCGACAGAAGTCTCTATATACTTCAAAACAGCATGACAAGATTTAACTGAAAATAACAGCGATTTTCATTATACCACCTATCAAAATTTTGGTAAGAATACGAAATGTTCTCAAACAAGGTACCTAATCTATTTTTAATACTACTAACTTTATCCTTTGTTGAATAGACCAAGAACTTTTTTTACTGTATTCCTTAAAGCCCTACCACAAGGATCTGTAGGAGGCGCTGCGAAGACAAATGGATACTTGTAAACAATGTGAAGCACTTGCTATTGTGCACGTCGCGACACTCACGAAAATTGTGTTAGATCTGTAGGGTTAGTTGTAACATTTATGTAAAACTTCGTGTCGCTTTTCTGAGGCAATTATTTTTTCTTGATTAGTCAATGGGTGTTATAAAATCTATCAAAAACGCAGGATCTCTCGACGGCCACACCAGACTTAATAAAGCACATTGTTATTGTCTGAATCAAGCATTGCATAGAAATCTTTTTTTTGTGCGCCCGCTTTCTATCTAAAACCCGTCGCCGTATCTATGGAGACACTCAAAAGACAAATGAACACTTGTAAACAATGTGAAACACAAGAGCCATTGTATACTCCAGAGAATTGTGTTACATTTGTTTAGTAGTTACCTCCAGCTTTGCCGGGAATCGCGTCTTTTATCATTCGATTATTTCTTGTTTCCCTTGTCTTTTCGTATTCTTCTTCAATTTGTCATTTAAACGTTTCTTATAACATCAATAATAAGATTGCAATGTAATATTAATTAAAAATAATCTACCTGTATCCAACGTGGTTGTAGCGTTTTTAAATAAAATGTATTTTCCTTTTTTAGAGTATTTACTAAGAAAATGATTCAGAAAATAATTTTGATCTTTAAAAATTAATTCAACCCCTTGATATTCCTGAATGAACAATTTATACCACAGGGTAAAAAAATTTGGGTGACTATACTTTTACCAAATGTACTTTTGTCCTAAACTAAGATATATCTCTATAAATAATTGTGCTTGTGTAAGTGTGAAGCTTGTATTGTCTTGACTAATAGGGATGGTGACATGAACCGCAAATATATGAATATTAAAATACTGAATAAAATATTTGGTAACTGTAATTGTATGCGTAATAAAATTAAATAAAAATCAAAAATTTAAAAACGATAGTCTAGTTTTTTTGAAGGTTTCATTACATTTCTTCGTAGTAATTTCTAGAAGTAAACAGCAAAATTGCTAAAAGTGACCGTTTTTGACACATTTGCTGTCTACTTCTAGAAATGACTACGAGGGAAGGTGGTGATACCTACTTAAAAAAAAAACAAGACTATGGTTCTTAAAATTTGACGTAAAGTTTTATTCAAATCCTTTTCTATTACAAACTCATTAAATAATAAAAAAACTCTGAGGGCGCCACTTTCGGTATGAGATGCATCTTAATGAGTTTTATTCAAGATTAATACCAAGAAAGAGTTAAGTTATCTAACACCAAGTTAATCCAAATATAACCAAGGAGATTTCATCACAGAAAAAAATATAACTTTATTTTTCCCCCAAAAAGTGAGAAGTTTGCGAAAAAGTTTTTATGCCTTCACGGATATTTTCGTTCATAGCAATACGCACGCAGAACAGAAGGCATAAAAAGAATATTCGCATAGGTATACTTGTTAACAGATTTCTTTTCCGGAACACCGTGTACCCTCTCCGATCCGAATGTACGTACCTAATTTGCATTTAAATAGAAAACCTGGGCCGGATTTAGGTCAAAATGTTGATAACTCAAAAAAAGCGTAGCCATAGGTACTATTCAAGAGATTTATTGTCAAAATTAATTTTTTTCCTCTTATAGCGAATTTCTGTGTAATTTTGCGTGATGGTGAAAGACTTAACAATATTTTTATGAGATTACAAATAAATAATATCGGACCACAATACTTACTTACTTACTATTTACTTTGGTCTAGTGAAGGGAGCTTTTTTCTGCAATCGTAAATATGCGTAATAGCGCGGAAGTGACCGAGTGGTCAAATTAACGATCATTAGAGCGAGATAACCGAGAGTATGTGGTGGTGTAACTTGGAAAGTGGTCGCTAGGGGTAGCATAAGTATGTTCTATGAAAATGTGCCATAGCTGTAGGAGAAGTTAACACGTGCATCCACGGGCAATTTGAATAAACATTTTTTGAATGTATATTCCCATACTAAAAAATATTCAAACTGGGATATATGATGACAAATCTTGTACATTAATTTATTTTGAAGACAATTGCATGCTTTCAATATCAAAATTACAAAAAAAATCGTTAACGACTTTACGTCCAGCGGCTTGTACAGGATCGATCCAGTTTGACGCCGGACTAAACCTTTCGCCCGGCCCTGTACCAAATACATACATTATAAGGATGGCAATGTCATATCTAAGACGGAGCGGAGGCTAGATTATATTTAGATCTAAGTAATTGAGACCAATTATAATGTTATTTGATATTAAGGTATTAATTGTTAATATGTCGAAGGCATTCAAATATAATCTAATACTACTAAAACTAGTAGCTCTGTAAAGATTTTCTCCACATCTCCGCCATTTTGAAAAAAATCGAAATACTGAATCGACAAAAATAAATATAAAATTATAATTATAGAACCTGCTCACAAAATTTCACGACAATCGGTTGTGTAATGCGACCTGTAGAGGACAACAAACGGACAGCCGGCAAGCCGGACAGACATACGAAAGCATTTTTGCCCAAGCTGAATCGGGGACATTCGCTCTCGCTCGGTCAAATTCTTTAGATCGATGTCACTTATACATTTCGCAGCCAGTTTTCATAACAACCGTATTAAATTACGGCTAATAATACGAATAATTAAAGCTTTGAGTGACTTGTTGCTGCCGTTATAAAATTTGCTAGAATTGTAGTGCACATAAAGAAAAGTTTTATTTCATTTAATTGATTATACAACGAGCAGCTTAATCAGAATTCAGGAACAGTGAAAAAGTCATGGGAAAATACGTTTTAAAAGTAAAGAAAATAGGTTCGATGCCTTGTCCGAAAAAGTAGAAATAGATTGGACGTCTATTCAATGAAAAAAATAATTTCAGAAGATAGTGTCACAGTCTAAAAATGTCACAGTATGGCCGTTCGGGTCGGTCCCACTCCTGCATCACCCCTCACGATTGCTCTATCTTGACGCCTCCGAAGACTGAATGAATGAAAACTAGATAGACTATGGTAGCGTATTGATTTTAAACATTCCAAATGACTTATACATCCAAAGAGTGCAACTACAAAATAATGACCCCGGTAAGGGTGGACCCGACTTGAGCCCCATTAGCCTTATAACTCGGCCTATTTGTCCGGGACCCTCGACCGCAGTGACTTACGTAACGTGTAGTGTAGAACATCCTATAAAAAAGGCTATTTTTATCAACACAGATAAATTAGACAATCCTTTTGAATTATCAAGAAAATCTGAAAACCGTTTTGAATTTTTTTTCGATATTTCAAAGTTGTTTCCATACAAAATTTTGCTTATATAAACAACTCTACAAATGGTTTACTAAAACATTGTATAATTATAATTTATTGGGTTTCTTTTATGCAGGAGCCACACTAAGGCTTAACGGCATTATGGCGCTAATGTTTCTAATGCTTATACGCATAATCAATGGCGTTTGCCGTTAGTGTGGCCCCAGCGTTAGAGTATATCTTTAAAAAGTTTAAATACCATCAAATACTTGATTTTCTAAAAAAAGTTCATAAAACATTCCGCATTCGTTCGGACTTTGTAAGAACATATTTATTTGCCTCCTTACTAATAAAGATTGTATAGCGGAGTATAGTTACACAGTGGTGATTCTCTGTCAAACTATTTAAGTTTGACATTAAAAAGAAAAGGACAAAACACTGTGCAACTTATACATCTGCTATACAATCTTTATTATTAAGGGGTTAATAAATAACTTTGACTAATTACTGGTATACGACTGCCAACGACCGGCTGTTGCTGTGTTCCAAACCTATTTACCCAGTATTGTTACGCTCGCCTGTTGTGTCACTTACATACACATCGACCTTTTTAACCGACTTCAAAAAAAGGAGAAGGTTCTATGTTCGTCTGTTCATTTGTTTTTTTTTTTTTATATGTATGTCCACCGATTACTCGAAAACGGCTGAACCGATTGACATGATTCAAACGCCACTTTATCAGGTTTACTCCCAAATTGGTCCCATTTTTTGAAAATTTTAAATCGGTTCAGTAGTTTTCGAGTAATCCTGAAAATACTGTAATTTTTTTGGTAACTTTTGCACGAGTTTTAACGGGTCTTCAGACATAACTTCTTTGTTTATAAACCGATTTAGATGATTCTTGTTTCGTTAGAAAGGGGATACTTTAAGAATGTTTTCATTCAAATTTCCTGCATATTGAACCTTGGACTTCGAAGATACACAAGAGAACTCTTCAAAATCAAATATGATAGTGTTTTAGTGATTACTCTACGGTATTGAAAGGTTTCGCATCAGCCATTTTTACTGTCACTACTGGGGCTGGGATACAAACCTTACTTATGGGCTGATGAATAGGATGGACCATAACCCACCGCGCGGGCCCAATGCGGATTGGTGGGTGTTAATAAGTTTTCACTTTGGTCACCTACCCCATGTCTGACCCTTGCTAAAATTAACAGTGCGTAAAGTGGAAATTGAGTTACTAGGCGTATTATACTGTTGAAAAGTGTGAAATATGAATAAAATAGATTTATATCATAGCTTACATTTACTTATACATACCTACCACAAAAAAGTTAAAAATAAAAAACTTTTAAAAATTAAAAAGAAAAACCTCCTTCAAAAAACCTTAAAAAAATTGCTGTAAAAAACAGCTTCAAAAAACAACAGCTCTAAAAAGCAAGAAATAATATTCAAATCTGCATAATTACCATTCAAGTACCTACGCATATCTTATATTAAAAAAACGTCTTATGAAGTCGGGTGGGGCTGAAAGATATTTTCCTTTTTTCAGAAATAATTTAAATAATCATCCTGCCCTCACTCATTAAATTAAAAGCATTCATTCACAACATTTTCTTCAAAAGAGCAACTTTTAAAAAGTTAGTATCAATTATTTTTCTTCTGTATCTGTATCTTTCAGCTTAGCAGCGATAAATCAAGTGTATCTATCCATGGCTTATTCAAATGTGCGAATAACGATCGCTCTAAGGGCGATCCCTCGATGGATACGCGAACAGCTATCGAAATAAATAACGCGCGTTAAAATATTCGATAGAGTAATTTTGTATGGGAAATTTGTACAGCGCCATCTACCGCCGAAAAACAAAATTAAATTTTCCATAGATAATTACTCTATCGAGGACTTTTACGCGCGTATTTTTTTCTCGATAGATGTTTGTGCAAAGGGTACTGATCTGAATTTAGGTCCGATCGCTTTAAGTAACGAGTAGGCTGTTTATTTCACTGAATACAAAAGCTTAATCTGATTCCTAATGTCTTAATTTTGTGTCTCTAATATCCTAATGTCTCTTACCGCTGAGCTACCGAGTCACTAGTGGCATCGTCGTTCATTCGTCATCGTCAACCTTGTCTTTAAAAAACACAAGACATAAGCCATAAGAATAACGGATAAATATGACGGAAATGTTACAGGTATATCTTATTTTTAGGGTGCCGAACCTAACAAGTGAAAATAAGTGAACTGGTTGTCCGTCTGTTTGTCTGTCAAAATCCTTTTCTCTGGATTATGGACATGGACTTATTGTGATACTTTTTTACTGTTATATATTTTTTTAAAGGAGCAGGTCTCTCTGTCGATTTGATTACCAACGTTATAATTATAATATATGGACCTCCACATAAAAACCAAATACCTAGGTGAATTAACCCCTCCGGCCGTTTTCGCAACTGCGATTCGTAACCTGTTGCGAATCAGGCGTATCAAGATGCCTAGTTGCGTTTAAGGAAAAAGTTCTCTTGATTCGCAACTGGTTGCGAATAAAGAATAAAAATTCTTAATCTATAACTGGTTGCGAATCGCAGTTGCAAAAACGGCCGGAGGTGAATTAACGTAGATTGATTGATCACACTTGCCAAGAAAACTTTAACTCTGATGTTTTTAAATTTGAGATTTAAGCATTCACAATGCTATTTTTGTACAATACTCAAAATGTACTAGTAAAAATACGACTCGTACCAGATCATATTGTCGGATGGGAATCGAAACCGCGACCTTTTGGACCACTGAGCTTCCGAGTCACTAGTGGCATCGTCGAAATCCAATTTCTTCTAGTATATCCCACTCTTACGCTGCAATCCAGCGTTATTTCATCAATATGAGGAATTACCTCGACATCCAATTGAAATATTTTTCCAGATATTAGAGAATATGATCTGGTGCGAGTTGTATTTTTTCTAGTACATTTTTAGTATTGTACAAAAATAGCATTGTGAATGCTTAAATCTCAAATTTAAAAACATTTGAGGTTTAAGCATTTATTATTTTATTTAGTTTTTAACTCTGATGGTTAAAAAGTAAAACTTTGTTAGTTCTATAAGAATTTTAAATCCCTGCTTCAGTGTTTATAAGTCACATAAGAAAAACAACTTTCATAATTATCCAAGCAGCTATGGAAACCCGTCACATATGTGAAACTTACCTTTTTGTCACTAAATCTGGCCATTCATCCCAAATCTGGTTGGAAAAAATGCCCGGTTGAGTATGAGTGACGGCCGCCCACAATATTTTATGCATAAGATATTGCTGGATCTCTACGACTTTTTGTGTTTCTATAATGTAGCGAAGAAAAGTGAAAAGTTTTCATGGTGTTGTCGAAAAAATACAAATAAAACGTCTATTTAAAAAACCAGTCAAGAGCGAGTCAGACTAGCGCACCGAGGGTTCCGTATCATCATAAAATACACTGCGGTGTAGAATATTTCAGTTATAGGTCAGCGCCATCTCTTGACCGATAGTGGAGCTAATGTAATTCTTGATGATGATTTTAAAGAAGCGTGCTATTGATAGACATCGTTTTATTTTTCCTGTTTACATAAAATTCCATCACGTAAAATAATTTCAGATTTTTCTCTAAGTTCGAAGATAAGGAGGGGATGGTATGTTTTCTTTACGTCATTCATCAAAAAAATGAAAAATGTTCAAGAATGTACAAACAGGGCTCTTTAATATGATACCCCACATGTCCTAGTAGGCCCACTTAGAATTTTGAAGACCCCTTTCTAGTGCCCGTTGCAAAAAAAATAAATTCTTTCTTAATTGCAAAATAGCTGGGCAAACGTCATTAAAAGCTATTCCAATTTTCAAGTTGATAGCATTAGTAGTTCTTGAGATATCCAGCTGGGACAGACGGACAGACTGGCAGACAGTCAGAAGAGGTTCGTTATTTTCGAGTCCACATCGAGAAATGTCCTTCCCAGAACCAAATATATTTCCAGCACTTCACTAGCGTGATGTATGTACAAAAACTGACACGTTTCACAAAATATGTAGCATATTTACGCACTGTACCCGGCAGGCCGAGATAGTGTTATAAGAAATTACCGTAATATTTCACTAGTTCATTGGACGGAACAAGATTCACTTACTTTATTAAATGCGAGGAGATACGTTTTGCTAAGGCAGTTTATTAAAATTGATAGCACTTTAGGGTTAAGTTTAAAATTACCGAATAGAAAGATTGAAAAAATATGTTATAATGACCTTCGTGGTCGTCGGCTTTAAGAGGCAAAGAAAATACCTCCGTGGTCGAGTGGCTTTGTACACCGGTTTTCAAGGCGCCATCTCTGAGGTCCCGGGTTCGATCCCCGGTTGGGTCAATTTAGAAAACAAAACTTTTCTATATTGGCTCAGGTTTGGGTGTTTGTGATATTACCGTTGTCTCTGATTTTTATAACACAAGTTTTTTAGCTATTATTTGGAATCGGAGCAATGTATGTGATGTTGTCAAATATTGTATTGTATTGTAAATACCTATGGATAAACTGGTGGATTTCATGAGGAGAAAAAAAATAGCTTTGGTTTTACCAGTGGTTCCGTGGCTCCCCACCCGGGTAGATTTAGAAAACAAACTTTTCTAAATTGACCCAGCTGCGATCCGTGCCAAACGTTACACCAATGTGATTGCGGTACTGGAACTCGTCAATAATTGTCTGCATTTATCGTTGAGAGAAGTTACCTCACAAAGACACTAGTGGCTCAGTGGTAGACCTCGCGTAAATTGTATGTTTAAAATTAGTCTAATAGATGTCACCACGAGGTTGCCACTGCTTTTGAAAAGCAGTACCTTATGTGCTGTTTTGTAGGTTAGGTATTCGTTATTATATCTATTCTAAGCTAGATGGCGCTTTGAACATTTAGCGAATGGGTAAGTTTTTTTCGCAAAATTTCGAAAAAAAATATGTATGTATAATTATTGAACCTATGCTCATAAAATTTCTCGAGAATCGGTTGAGTAATGCGTCCTGTAGAGGAAGAGAGACAGCCGGACATACAAAAGCATTTTTGCCCAAGCTGAAGCAGAGACGTTTCGCTCACACTTCGCGCTCGCTCGGTCAATGTGGTGATAGTGATAAAAGAATGCAACATGTGATATTTATTTGTATTTCGTTTATGTTTATATATTTTTAATATATATATTTGACAACATCACATACATTGCTCCGATTCCAAAGTAAGAGCTAAAGCACTTGTGTTATGGAAATCAGAGACAACGGTGGTATCACAAACACCCAGACCTGAGCGAATATAGAAAAGTTCGTTTTCTAAATTGACCCAACCGGGGATCGAGTCCGGGACCTCAAAGATGGCGACACCTTGAAAACCGGTGTACAAAGCCATGACAACGGAGGTCGTCAAATTTAGAATTTGTTAGAATAATGTGTCCCTGAAAGTCTCACCTACTTTACAAAGTGGAATAGTTATCTCATCGTTATTTTCAATCTTCCTCATATCCGTTGTAATGTCACTTGGAAGTGACACAATCATTGAATCAGAATCACAGTTTCGTGTCACTATTATACCCCACCATGAGTAATGAATCAAATATAACTTCAGTAGCCCCGACTTTTTCTTCGAGTAGAAATAAAACTGAGCAGAACTTTATTATAGAGAGCAGTGAAGCAACAAATTATATTTATTGTTCGCTTTTCTCTCGTAAGGGTATAACGATCTGTGTTATTTTGCCGTTAATAATGTTCTGTGGAATGTGATATTCCATTGTTTGTATACCTGTAAT
Source organism: Catoptria pinella (assembly GCA_963556745.1). Taxonomy (NCBI): domain Eukaryota; kingdom Metazoa; phylum Arthropoda; class Insecta; order Lepidoptera; family Crambidae; genus Catoptria; species Catoptria pinella. The sequence continues at coordinate 7,335,313 of OY750779.1, forward strand.
AACAGTGTTAGTATAATGCTGGATAAAAGCTAATATTATCTTAGAACATCATTTGTGAACTTCATTTACCATTAAATAAGATTTTTGTATCATAACATAACCGAATATTACTCGTATATACACATACACACACACACGAAAGAACATCAAGTTAAACTGCCAAATCAGCTTTTATTACGTAGGCCATAAAGCTGTTCTCAAGATATACATGTATTGCCATCGGCTGTACCATGATCTTTTCACATTTTCTCAACGCTGCACTGGGTAATTGTGGTGACAGTTCATTGCCTTTGACTAAAACAAAACGTCGTATGCTGTCGTCAGTTCAATCAAATCAGATTAAAGAAATATACATCAGATTTTCGAAATAGAATTTAACTAGTGGCTCTTTAGAGATGTAGAAATCGCGTTTGTGACATTTTTGAACTTTTTTAGAAATGTCTGAAATATGATTTTCCCCATTTGAAATTACTGCTATTGTGAATCACAGTTGCATGATCTTGTTTGTTTTGGGTTAAAACACTTGCGGTCTTACCACAAAAGATTTCAAAACACTGTTTTATTTAGACACTGTTTAAATGTGATGCCGTCCCTTTCAAATCATATTGTCAAAAATGTGACAGCATCATATTTAAACAGTGTCTTAGTTAAACACTTGTTGAACAGTGTTTTAAAATATTTTGTGGTAAGGGCGGTATGATCAATATTTCATAGATCTCACCCCTTTTAGTGCGCTACGATTTGATTAGCTTCACATATTTTCATATGGCATTTGACGATTCTAATCGATCAAAGAACAACCTTTGTAGATCGAGAGTAATTCGCTTCCCGTCTATATTCGACAGCGGGTATATGTTCAATCCATCACCGGTTCAGTCGCCGTACAGACAGACAGTTGAATAATTTCTCAGTGTCTGAGAGCTTCGCTGTTTGCAGTACCGGTTGATTCATAGTTGTCTTTAATGTTCTGATTCCAGTAGCTGCATTAAATGAACTCTCTTACACTACTGATATTAGATGTTAAATAGAGATAGTTTGAAAATTACATTTACATTATTTGAATAGGTAGGTAGGTGGTACACACGACAGCACGTCAGGTTATACAGTTGAACTGCATAAACAGCTTTTATTACGTAGGGCATAAAGACGGTCTCAGGGCAACATGTATAGTCTGAGGTGCCGTCGTGTGTACCTATATTTTTATATCTTTACTAATATTATAAATGCGAAAGCTCGTTTGTTTGTTTGTTTGTTACGCCTTCACGTCTTAACTACTGAACCGATCATCATGAAATTTTGCATACACGTTGTCAGGGGTACAGAAAAGGAAATAGGGTACCTTTCATCCAAAAAAATAATTGTTCCCGAGGGATAGCAAAAAAACTTTTCCACGCAGTTGAAGTCGCGGGCGGTCGCTAGTATTTTTATAATAATAACATTCACAATGGCATTTTAAATGTCGTAAAAAGATTACAATACTTAGTCAACATATTTTCAGCATTCATAAGAAAAGTTAATAATGATTACATTTTCTTCAAACGCAGTGTGATACAATTCGCAAAATATAAATAATAGTACATTACTGCCGCGATCTATAATGACTACGTTGCTGGCAGCGATGATGATGGCCGAAAGCTTAGCGCAGGTCCAGGCCACCATCGTGACCAGCAGTGCAGTCATTCTGGACCAAGGCTTGTATAGTGTTTTACTCAAACAATGCGAGTACTACCTACTATACTGAGTACTATAACCTAATGAAAAGAAATATAAAAAAATGCAAATATCTCAGACACGGTGCGTTGGAGCCAGAAAAATAAGGTTTTCTTCGACCTCCTTAAGAACATCTTATTTTTTTTTTAAATATTTGACAACATCACATACATTGCTCCGATTCCAAAGTAAGTAGCTAAAGCACTTGTGTTATGGAAATCAGAGACAACGGTGGTATCACAAACACCTAGACCTGAGCTAATATAGAAAAGTTCGTTTTCTAAACCTAATGAAAAGAAATATAAAAAAAATGCAAGTATCTCAGACACGGTGCGTCGGAGCCAGAAAAATAAGGTTTTGTTCGACCCCCTTAAGAACATCTTAATTTTTTTTTTAATTTTTAACAACATCACATACATTGCTCCGATTCCAAAGTAAGTAGCTAAAGCACTTGTGTTATGGAAATCAGAGACAACGGTGGTATCACAAACACCCAGACCTGAGCTAATATAGAAAAGTTCGTTTTCTAAATTGACCCAACCGGGGACCGAACCCGGGACCTCAGAGATGGTGACACTTTGGAAACCGGTGTACAAAGCTACTCGACCACGGAGGTCGTCAAACATCGGAAGTAGATAAGAGGTATTTAACGGTCAAGTGCGACTTTTTTATTTTTCTACACTAATTTTATTTAAAAATATAAAAACGTCATCTGTGTAATAGGATTTTCTCCCCTCGATGTACACACAACGATACCTCAGACTATGTCGTGTTGCTGCTATCGTGTGTATAATGTACTATTTATCACCTAACTATGTTTGAAACTAAACTCGACAATAATGGTTTCTCAAAGGAATTTGCTGGTGGCTAAAACTCGATAATAAATAAATCTCATACAACTTTGCTGCGCCACCATCCGAAGAGCGCGACAAGCTCGACTTTGCTCAAAGAGGGTCGTCAAAATAATGACCAAATTACTAGCATTTTTTAAGTAAAGTATTATCCCCGTTACCAATAAAGATTGTATAGCAGATGCATAGCTACACAGTGTTTTGTCCCTTTCTTTTTAAAGTCAAACTTAAACAGCCTTACCACAAAAGATTTTAAAACACTGTTCAATTTAGACACTGTATAAATGTGATGCTGTCTCTTTCAAACAATACTGTCAAAAAAGTTACAGCATCACATTTAAACAGTGTTTAAGCTAAACACTTGTTGAACAGTGTTTTAAAATCTTTTGTGGTAAGGCCAAAATAGTTTGACAGAGAGTAACCATTGTGTAACTATACATCTGCTATACAATCTTTATTAGTAGGGGGGTAAATCTAATACTACAGGGTTTTTCCATAAGTAAATATAATTGTATGCAAATATTTACGAATTTTGTAAATTATAAAAATACTTATTTTGAATATCTTGAAGCATCCTTAAAATGCTGGAAACATCCCGCAATATTTAGGTCTGAGACCCTCTATTGGACCAAAGAAAATCTTATTTCAATACGCCATACGACATGCAAGGTTCTCAATAGCAGTTTCAATGGCGCCCAGCAATTCATCATGTCCTCTAAGGATAAGGAATGAACATGTATCATTCCATTCAGACGTTTGTAAAGATAATGTTAGTCCCTGTTCCGACATGTTCTGTTACTATACCAATATGAAGTCTGATAAGCGTATGTTTGTGGAGGGTTAAAGACTTATACACATATGTACAGAGGTGTAAAGCTGTGGTTGTGATACATCGTAATTTAGGGATAACCGGATGTCAAATGATTATTTCAAAAATAAATACAGACTTATTGTTTTGAACCTTACAAAGATTATAACAGTCTGCTTTTCATTGCTGACGGTCGTCGCCTTACAAGTACGACATAAAAATTTAACCATACAAAACGTGATTTACAAAATAAAACATTCGAGTGGCCCAGTAATATTTTCTCTCGACCTTACAAATCATCCAAAATAAGTAATTTATAATCCGCTCGCGCACGCTGACAACGGGACGGAACCTTCTCAAACTGAGACGCGCATGTCACGCCGGCTACTCGCACATATAAAAAAAATCACAGTGTTTGTCACGCATCCGAGGTGAAACTTTTGCTGCAGCAACTTCAAGTACCTATGATAACAAGTAAACAAATTAAATTTAACTAATTAGTCAAGTTTCGATTTACTTTGACAAGGTTCTATCCCATTCTCATCGCGCGCAGATTTTTAATTAGTATACCAACCTTTTTAATTAGTATACCATACTAATTAAAAAGGTTGTATGGTTGTATTACCATAGAAAGTGTATCCTTTAGAATGCGTGTGCCCTACAAAGTATTGAGTAAAGTAATTAAAAAAGCTTTTCAACAAATTTTCATCGATGTATTAAAATTGACGAACTAAAATCTATAGCATTCCGCTCAAAAAATAGCACCACGCAAAAATTACAACCTAGTGGACGGGGCTAAAAATGCGGGCATTTAGTTATGCAGCACAAAGCGACTGAACCCTGGTTGTATAATTTACTCTATCGAATATTTTTTCGTGCGTTTTTTTTTCTCGATAGGTATTCGTGCTAAGGGTGCAGATTACTGGATAAAATCGTATTAAGTTTGAACAAAATGAGTCCCGATCAAACATTAACTTAATTCTTTAGTGATTTTTTTTTAAACTAAACACATAATTTTTAAATCTTATTGATTTTTTTTTAAATTATTGTGCATAATTTTCAAGGTGTCGCCATCTCTAAGGTCCCGGGTTCGATCCCCGGTTGGGTCAATTTAGAAAACGAACTTTTCTATATTGGCTCAGGTCTGGGTGTTTGTGATACCACCGTTGTCTCCGATTTCCATAACACAAGTGCTTTAGCTACTTACTTTGGAATCGGAGCAGTGTATGTGATGTTGTCAAATATTTATTTATTTATATTTATAATAATAATCATAATAAAAAAAACATCACGCAATGGTCACACAAGGTACTTAAGTTACTGATAGTAACAAAAAACAAGGAAGCTATTATGTGAGGACTGATCCCTAAGATATGTTTCCAAAAACCCGTATTGTATAACTCCTTACTTTCTTGGAACATGGAGTAACTTAATATTCTAGGAATAAACGCAGCTTAAACGCTTTGAGAAGCTTTTGAAAGTTTCGCTCTTCTTGTCTTCAGGTAAACTATTTAAATCAATATACACCACAAAATCAGATTAAAAGTGAGAAAATTTCATTATATCTAGGCCCTATTTAAAAAACGTGACAAATTGTCACCTGTCATGACAATTTTATATACATTGCATTAACCGATTAGCTACACAGTGTAAGCTTAATTGTCATGACAATTGGTCATGTTATTAAACTTGGATGCTATTGTCTCAAATTATTTTTTATATTAATTGAATAATTTCCTTTTTTCTTTATTAATAATGATTTCCAGCCTTTAAAGTGTAATTAAAGCTTTTTTAAGAAAACCTGAAAGGAAATCGAAGAAAGTTCAAAAGAATTATTTTCTGTTGATTTTGTACTTATTTTAGTTCTATTAGAAAAAGTAAAATAACACGCAAATGCATTCTAAAAGCTTTGCAGACACCATTTGAAAAAGTTCCTATTTATTCTGATATCGGATTGCGAAAAAAGCTTACGTGATTTGATTTTATTGACAAAAATGATCCATTCTATTAATTTCCGGAAAGCTGCAAGCCAGTATGTGCGGCATAGGTTCTTTCTAAAAATAATATTTCACCATTTAATTGTGATATTGTGAACATACGCGTACGTACACGTGTCGTTATTGTTTGTCCTCGCGTTGATTGCGGGCCCAGATTTGCATTCCTTGTCATTGCGTATGCATGGGCTTTTTAACTTTTGATAACTGTATTATTCTTATAATAGAAGGATCATATTTTTTTACGCGAAAATATAATTTCAAAGAATGTTTCTATGATATTGTCGATGGGCATCTAAAACCGCGTGAGCAGTTTGCAATGCCGCGTATTTACAAGTCCCAAAATTGAGATTTTGTGCCAGCGGATTCTAGGCACTGATTGGTTCCTTGTAGAACTCATGCGGTTTGAATTAGTCAATAAGGAACGTCTATTTCGCTATCGAGATAATACCGCGTATTAGCACAGTACAAATAATTAGTATCCGCCCTAGCCCAATAATTGGCAACAAATCCGCGTACTTATCTACCAAGTTGTAGAAGAGATCTCCAAAAGAGTGCGTGCGTGTCCCGAAACAATTATTTTCTCAAACATGCTTGGAAATTCGAACATTATTTTGACAACCTTCTTTGTGCTAAATCGGAGTAGCTGGACAGCCCTAAACACTCCAGCGCTCCACTTTTGTTTTAGTTAAATAAGCCAACATCACAACTTAACACGTTCTTCATTTTTGTTGCAAGTTTTTGGTATTTTCGGTGCATGACGATGTAACGACATAGTATTATTTATGTTAAAGACGTAGAAACTCAAAAAGGTGTGATTTGGTACTTTCAATTTTATTACTGTCATTTTAAATTAAAATAAAATGTTAGAAAAATGATTCTGAGTGATTTTTTTGTTTCTATTGCACCTTTATGAATATCATAATACATGAGTTTTGTAAATGTTTATAATTCCTTAGGCAATATAAAGATTTAATTATAGAATGTAGTTACGCAGTTTTTGATGTTACAGAGTTGACTGATAATTACTGCTATTTCGATTTACGCGTTATTATAATGCCATTATGAAATTATTTAAATCTTGTAGATTATAAACATTTTTGATGACTACTTATTTATTAAAATGTTTCATTTCAAAACCGCTTATTTGCTAAAATTATACTCATTTTTTTAGTGTAGTAGTTGCAAAAGGGCTTAAGTGATTTTACGTAAAATCTTATGAAATTATCGGTTTTCGTAAAATTATGACGCATTCCTATAAAACAATAGTCAAAAAAACAAACAAGTTCAGTCAGAAAAATGTATTTAAATGGCCAAGATATAATAATATTAAGTTTTTTCTGCTTCCTGTAAAATTTATAAAATGTTGATATGCGGTATAGCAAATTGCTCTTGCGCGGTCATGCACGCTCATCCACGATATGATAATATTTTTATGATAATGATCATAATTTAATTACTTATTGAAAATTTCAGTTAAAATAAAATTTAGTTTTTTGTTATCAATTAGAGGGAAATTGTTAAGTAACGAGCAGAATGCGAGGATTAAACATGTTATTTTCTACAGCATCTTATTTGAAGTTATTACTAACGATATTTACTACTGTGACGAGTGTTATAATTTGAGGACTGGCGATTATTTGTTAGGTAATTAATAAAATAATTATAATTTTAATTCTTTGGCACAAGTGTTTTAGCTTGTTGAAGTCAAAACGTCGTATGAAGTTTCCCATATTTCCTAAAAATCAGATTTCAACGTACCGTTACAAATAGCAGCTTCACTCGATTACCCGCAAAACCTAATACCGATCTCTCAAATAAATCGAGTTATTTGTCAGTACCAGAAGCACTGTCAAGTCGACTGGAGCACTGTCATAACTCACAACACTCGAAACCAGGTAAAACAAGAGGAACAAATCATTTCTGCGAATCTTTGTGAGTCCTGGCATCTGACTTCAGTTTTCCTAAATTTATCACAATGCGTGCTAGAGCAGATTTTTCTAGCTGTTGATTTTGATGATATGACGAACATGGAACAATAAAATGAGGAAAAAGGTAAAGCCGTATAATGAACGCTAATTTTACACAGTTAAACTAAAAAATACTATTTTATTTGAAATTTTGAGATTTAAGTATTCACAATGCTATTTTTATATAATACTAAATAATATACTAGAAAAAATAGGACTCGCACCAGATCATGTTCTCGGACGGGAATCGAACCCGCAACCTTTGGATATCCGGTCCAATGCTCTGACCGCTGAGCTACCGAGTCACTGGTGAGAACGTCGAATTTCTTCTAGTATATCAACTCTTACGCTGCAAGCCAGCGCCATCTCACCAATGTAGAAGGAATTAACTTCGACATTCAACTGAACATCTTTCCAGATATTTTTAAACAGTTGATTAAGATGAGAAAGCTATATAACTATTTGAAATTTTGAGATTTAAGTATTCACAATGCTATTTTTATATAATACTAAATAATATACTAGAAAAAATAGGACTCGCACCAGATCATGTTCTCGGACGGGAATCGAACCCGCGACCTTTGGATATCCGGTCCAATGCTCTGACCGCTGAGCTACCGAGTCACTGGTGAGAACGTCGAATTTCTTCTAGTATATCAACTCTTACGCTGCAAGCCAGTGCCATCTCACCAATGTAGAAGGAATTAACTTCGACATTCAACTAATAATCTATAAATAAATAAAAATAAATAAATGCTTGGACAATTTCACACAGCGCCATCTAGCCCCAAACTAAGCAAAGCTTGTAATATGAGTACTAGACAACTGATATATTACCTATTTTAAATATATACTTATTATGCATAGTAACACCCAGGCCCGTCACAGAAATTAAAATTCATCATTTCAATTTCTGCGCGGCCGGGAATCGAACACAGGACCTCTTGTGTGGTATACCGGCATGTAGACCACTGCACCACTCAGGTCGTCAAATGTCTAATGATGTCTAACGTCTGAAATAAATGTTTTTTTTAACAGCCAACAGTAAATATTGCATAGCAGACAACCCGGCGTGGTTGCCAGATATATTTCCAATCTCAATTGAGTCTGTTGGCTGTGTACACGATGTTGCCAGCTGTTTCAATCACAATTATTTTCCAATGGTAACACTGAAGGATATTAAATCGATCAGTACTCTTTAGTGCCATTTTCCGATAGAACGCTTCTAAATCGCGACAGTAAAGTATTTTAGAATTGAAATAGAAAGGCTATAAAAAGGCAGCAGAGCTGAAAATAAACTGCTTATGGTGGGACGTGAATCCCTTGTACACCATCCAAATCTGGACAAGGGATCTTGATTGCGTGCAGTCAAGGGGCATTCCACATTTAACATTCCACTTACCTATACAATATGCAAGCAAGTATTGTTACAAGTTTACGGTAACACTAGGGCATCCAATCTCGCATGTTATTTGTGATCTCGGTATTTGCGGGATCCCGCAGGTGTAAGATGAGCTGCCTATTAAGTGTTGTGTAAAGAGGTATTTATATGTTAAAATAAAATTCTAAAGTATCCATTTATTGCTTTTAGTATTTACTTCTTCTTACTGTCAACAAAACCATCAAACAAAACCAAACATGGCGATATCAACAGCGCGGCGCATGGGCGGGACAAGCGCCACGAGCCGCGCGCGGTCGCCAACGGCAGCCAGTCATTCAGTACTCGCGCGCCAGCGCTTGCAGGATGACCTTTCTTTGCTACTTTCCAGTCCCGCAAATCCCGCGGATCCCGCGCTGGTAATCTCGCTCCTTGCGGGACTGGAAAATGACGCGGGATCTCGGTATTTCGAGATCTCGGTATACCGAGATTGGATGCCCTAGGTAACACCTTTCAGTTTATTGTGAGCATTCTGATATACAACGTGTTACAAAAGTACCCCTAATGCCGAATATGGTATATAGGGACCATCAAACTGAATAACTTTTACTACGAGACCAACTCTCAAATCGCGAAAAAAAATCAGCTGTTTCATACATTTTGATATTTTCGTAATTAATTTTTGTATGAAACATCTGATTTTTTTTCACGATTTCAAAGTTGGTCCCATAGTAAAAGTGGTTCAGTTTGATGGTCCCTATATACCATATTCGGTATTAGGGGTATTTTTGTAACATGTTGTATATAATGTACTGGGTTATTTGTAAAACATCAACAACCTCGTAGGAGTAGATTACTAACAAAATAAACAATAACGTCTGTTCCACGACTTTTTCGAAAAAAAAAAAAAACATTTTTCATCATGACATGTATTCACGTACTAGCTCTGCTTAGTTTAGGACTAAATAATTGTTGTCAGTTGTACCAAATTTATTTATGTTATTATTTAAAAGCAATATTTCATATATAAATTGCGTTATTATACTAGATTAAGATAAGAATTAGAAGAAACCGTTACAGAATCGCATCTTTTAATGTTCAGTAAGTTAATATCAAAACATGATTAATTGAAAGTGTATTTTCAATTATTATACTAGAAATAACAACTGTCACCCAGGGCCCTATTTAATAACGTAACAATTTGGTTTACGTTGCGGTGTAGCTATGATTAGTTCGTTCTATTTTCAAATTGGTTGACGCAATGGATATAAAATTGTCATGACAAGTGACAAATTGTCACGTTTATTAAATAGGGCCCAGCTCGTCAAGTTGAACCCAAACCCAAAACCTTTGGTTTACCGGTCCAATGTTCTTCCAATTAAGCTACCGAGTCACTTACAAAAGTGTATTGAACTAAGAGATAAATCACTTTAATTAACTGATTGCTGACTTGTTATAAAACAGCGAAAGTTCTTACGAATAGAGGTTTATTAGAATAGTTTTACGGTAAACGAAGCACGTTTTTAATAACGCATTCGTTGTAAGTAATAAAATCTTGAAGTCACCAATTTATATCGCTAATTTATTTCCTTATTATTTTGTAAAATGTTGTACGCATTGTAGAATAAATAAGGACTATCTTTTAAAGTTCTTCAAACTAGTAACAATAAATAAATGGATAAAATAAAATAAAATAAATATTTGACAACATCACATACATTGCTCCGATTCCAAAGTAAGTAGCTAAAGCACTTGTGTTATGGAAATCAGAGATAACGGTGGTATCACAAACACCCAGACCCGAGCCAATATAGAAAAGTTCGTTTACTAAATTGACCCAACCGGGGATCGAACCCGGGGCCTCAGAGATGGCGACACCTTGAAAACCGTACAAACCACTCGACCACGGAGGTCGTCAATGATAAAGTGTCACAATTCCGTTACTTATGTGATTGACTCTTGAAATTGAGCCTTGAAATGTTTTCCCAGCTATTCGTACTTAAGCCATCCATCGGCTAACAATAGAAATCCTTTTGCTTCCATTATTTTCTCCAAAAAATCTCTTCCATAAGCGGTCACGGCCGTATCATGTTAGCTACTCATAAATCCTTAGATATGTAAGCGCCATACATCTCCATTTAGCGTCGAGGCGATCCTATTGTATGGATAAAAAAAGGAAAAGGGGAGATAAGGGAGGAGGGGGAGAGTCAATAACAAAGGGTCACTGGCACATACGTGATGTAGAACTTTCTTCATTTGGAAAGCACGTGAGAGCTTAGAGATTATCTACAGAATGCGACAGCGCTAGAATCCATATCATATTGAAAATGGAGTGCGGTTTTGTTTACTTCGTTAGAAACCTATTTGTAGTATAAACCACTGATCTTCGATTCAAGCACGGGTTTCATTTTGTTGACACTGAAACCTAAAATTGAAAGACAAAGACTATTTTGAATTAGAAGCCGTTTCTAGAAAAGTGCCTTTGTAATACTCTAAATATTTTCGATTCGACTTCTTATATTTAAGGAAAACCTTTTCTATTTTCAATTTCCATCCAAAAAGTGTCAGTTCAAAAATGTAAAAAGTTGACAAAAAAAATTACACTCGACACTGGCGAAATCAACAAGGGAACCGCCAAAACACAAAACGAAAAAGAAGGAAAAAAAATCTTCCAAATTCGAACATGGAATGACCGTGAAAGCTGATACCCAGAATTGGGTAAAGGCTCATTCATTGCATTACAATAATTTGGGGCAAGTTATTTTTACTACGTACTAGAGGACGTGACGTCATTTCGACGACTGAAAACAATGGGGGTGTACAATGCGATTAAATTGACAATAGGCTGCAAATTCACTCTAGAATGTAAGACAAAGAGGAAACTTTATAGATTAAAATACGTCATTTTAATCTGTGGCACAGTTTTATACTAATACGAAAGATACGTGAATTAACTCAGTGTTTCAGTTTTTATACAAACAGTTTAATGCAGTTATTTAGATAAGTTAGTAATAAATGTAATTAAGTCAATGCTGTGAGGCCTTAGCCTCATATGCAAACTATTTGAGTCTTGTAAGTCTTTCGTTACAGTAAAAAAAAAGAGAGAATAATGTATATTGAATTAAATTCGAATACGATCAGCAGTTTGCTATTTTGTTTTATAGAAGATCATTCTAGGCTACGCCGTGATAGTGACGGGATTTATTTGATCTTGTGTTGAAATAAATAACAGTTTAAAAGTGAAAACCTGGGACTGGGTGGAGGAAGCCCTTAAAGTTCCATAAGAACTGGGTGATGTCTTGTTTGTTGCAAGATGCCTCCAAATCCAGGGTCACAGGTTCGTAAGTCCCTCAGGTCAGGACATGAATGCCGGATCCCGTAATTGTTGTATAAATCCTGGATGATTTAAACAATGGTTATTGGCTTTGACGTATTCATGAGTGACAGGATTGTACTCTTCCCCAAGTGTCAACACATATCATAGACTGATTCGTTTTGACATTAGGCAAGAGACACGTTGTTATTTTGTGGTTTGCTGACACATAATGTTTGTCAAGTCACAGAGTAGACAATAAGTCTAACTTTTAGTCTATGCCTTATTTATGGTTGCTTTGATTTTAGAAAAGAAAATCAATCCTGACACCACTTGGCTATGGTCTAGGAAGGTAGGGTTAGCTTTGTCCTCTTTGGTCTATGTATTAAGGCTAGGGATGTGCTGTGTGTTTGGATTTTTTGTGGGTTTTGCCAACATAAAGCCAACACATGGGTCTTTTCAAGGCTAGTGCCGCTAAGACAATAGATAATATGACCCGTGTGCAGGCTCGCCTGTAGTGAAGGCCAGCATGGAAGTGTAAATCTCCCACATTAGGTAGGTTTATACACGTGTTTAGGGAAATTTATGATGGTAGGGAACTGTCGCAAATTTTATTTCTTGTCTCATAAAGAAATAAATTTTCGGGGTACCCAGGGAATGTGGAATGTGGGGAAGGCCTTAGCCTCATATGCAAACTATTTGAGTTCTTTAACTCTTTGGTTACAGACTAAAGATAAAAAGAATTTCAAATTCGGACGTCAGTTATCTAGCTTTTGTTTATAAGGAGGGAAGCTAGGCTGTGCCCTTCTGGCTAAAAATTGTATTAATGCCTATGCGTAAAATAAATAAGAGAAGTTATTTAAATCTTTTATTTATTATAGATAGAGACTTTGTCACAACATGCTATATCATAAGAACCTTTGTACTGTTATGTAATGTTATGCTGCAAATAAATTATTATTATTAACATATTATTAGACAACGAATTTTGTAACGCAAGCGCTTTGAAGTTAACCAGCCCAATTGTACATTGTTAAATTAATCGCATTGTCACTAGATTCACAAATACAAAACATTCATCAATAGATGATAACTTTTTAACGTGTACGAAAATTAAAAGCTAGTTATTAACCACAATTATATATTTTTGTCAATATTCATTTAGTCAATATGAGGAAATAATGACTTTATATGATGTTCATATTGCCTTTTAAGACATAAGAGAACTCAATTTCATAATGCAACTCTTTTGAAATAATGGTGACAATGATACTGGTTGTTTCAAAGTTTGCAATAAGCTAACTGTTTCAGAACCTTTTAAAGAGGTTTTAAAACATGGATGTAGATAAAACTATTTAAAACCTTTCCCGTGACACCGATCACATAACACTAACATCGTATCACAAGTATTTTGTTGTCGTTTCTTAAATTGAAGCGTGTATTAATTAAACGAATAAAAATCTTTAGTTCATTTTCAAGATAATTTGTTACAGCTCGAAACACGACACCTACCAAGACAAACTTCAACTTTTAACTTAATTATAAAAACATTTTAACGGAGAAAAATACTTAATTGAACAATTTTCGACTTTAGCAACTAAGGGGAGAAGATTTGGATTTTTTGCAGATTATGAAGGATGGTAATTAACAAAGTTGTTATAATCGGGAAACTTGGAAGTTTTTAAAGATTTTTTGTCAAAAGTTATGCTTATATACTGCTCAAAAGAAAATAAGGGCCACCATATGATTTTCCATACAAAAGAGCTAAGTTTTTTGAATTTATTTTGAATTTGATATTGTTCGAAAGCTGCGATAGTCAACTGTCGACATTACTGTCGAATTTACTGTATAATTTCTCCTTCTTCTTCTTGCACTACGGGTGGTTTCCGCAACTCGACGTCTATAGCGCCTATTTTGCGTATGGAGGGTGTGCGGCCGGATCACTCCAGCCAGCCCAGCTCAGCCAGGAACGCTCCAAGCGCTTTCACATTGGTGATCGCCTCCTGGACGCTGCCCGGCGAGCCGAGGTACCTCGCCCGGTAGGGGGCCACCCCTCTGCATTCCAGCAGGTCGTGGGCGGCTGTTTCTTCTTCCTCCATGCAACCTCTGCATAGGGGATGTCTGTTAAATTGTCCATGACCAGTAATAGCACCTGTTGCCAGGCGGAGTTGCGGTCTACACAGTTTATATAATTGTATAATTTCTCCTATTCGCCGTGTGTCAGTTAGAATTGAAAAATGTTATATTTCGCGTATTTTTGTATGAAACTCCTATTTCTTTTTATTCTAACTGACACACGAAGAATATGAGAAATTACACAGTAAATTCTTCAGTAAAGTTGGTAAGTTGACTATTAGAGCATTAGAAAAACATTTGAATTTTTCTAAAAAAAACCTTTGAGACCTTATACAATACTAAATTCAGAACTTAGCTTCTCTAGAATGCATTATTATATTTGCACAAAATTATTTATAAAGTATCTATAACATATATAATACGTCTGTTAAAAAAACAAAAATAAAAACATATCCTGTTATAGTGCGGAAATAAAATGTCTGAAAAATATTGACGGCTCAGTGAAAAACCGCTATCAGATTTCTTTCTCGTTATAATGTTTTTGTAGCGGAATTTACCGATGGCAAGTGACTGATAACCATGAAAATAAAATACTGCCGATACGATATCTGCGTTGCTCCATCGGTGGGAAAAATATCTCGTTCCTGTGACGTCATGGGAATGCAATTACCTATAAATAACCTACTACGTGTAGCTATGCGCAAAGAACGTTCTTCATAAATATGTATTTGATTTAGGTAATACATTATTGTTATTATCGAAACGAAGTTAGAAATGAATCAAATATTAGAAAGAGTGGTAACATAAAAGTAGTGTAATCGAATAACTGCTCGTATACTCTCGAGGTGCCTGTTTACAGTACCCTTACCACGATCAGCTATTAAAACAAATAACCCGCGTAAAAATATTCGATAGAGTAATTTTGTATGGAAATTTTGTACAGCGCCATCTACCGCCGAAGAGCAAAATGAAATTTTCCATAGATAATTACTCTATCGAGTACTTTTACGCGCGTTTTTTTCTCGATAGATGTTCGTGCTAAGGGTACAGAAATTAAAGACGCGGGGCGTCGGGCGTCGCGTGCGTCGAGGCGTAGCGTACGGCGTGGCGTCTGACATTATTTCCGTTTTCTTGTTTGGTGAAAATCGACTCAATTTTGAATTAAAGAAATACCTGTTTAATTTTGTAATAAAAATCCAGAAAATACTACAATTTTGATCACACAGTTATGTCGTTTTTTATGTTGACTGCCATTATGTGTGTCAAAACTATTCAACTACAGAGGCTGTTATATCAGTAGTATGTTATTTAATTATAACTTCTTATACAAACTTCTGAGGTTTGTATTTTTGAAATAGTAAACAGTATTTGACGACCTCCGTGGTCGAGTGGTTTGTACACCGGTTTTCAAGGTATCGCCATCTTTGAGGTCCCGGGTTCGATCCCCGGTTGGGTTAAGAAAACGAACTTTTCTATATTGGCTCAGGTCTGGGTGTTTGTGATACCACCGTTGTCTCCGATTTCCATAACACAAGTGCTTTAGCTACTTACTTTGGAATCGGAGCAATGTATGTGATGTTGTCAAATATTTATTATTTATTTTCATCTCTACCGGTGACTAAAAAAAATAGCATGTCCTTAAAAAAAGTACATAACCCACGAACATCACAATGGCTGATTCCGCATTCACGATCGCTGAGATTTTCATTCTGCTCAATTTATCAGCATTGAACCGAATAAATTATCCTTATTCACGTTTGACAGTCTTGGACGGCGGATCTTCGGGTTGACTTGAGAAAAATACCAATCTATCTTCGTTGGATCGTGTCATTCGAATCGGCGTACCCTCTGATTTTAGCCTAAAGCCTACCCCTAGCAAGAACATCTATCGAGAAAAAACGCGCGTAAAAGTACTCGATAGAGTAATTCTCTATGGGAAATTTCATTTCGACGGTAGATGGCTGTTCAAATTTTCCATAGATAATTACTCTATTGAATGTTTTTGAGTGCGTTATTTTTTTATAGCTGTTCGTACTACGGGTACAGACAACGAGAATGAGCAATTGTAAAGCTACTAATTAAATACGTTACACAGCACCGTTTGCTTCCCGTCTCTGCCGCGCTCGATGTGTGGTGTCTTCTATGTATAAGATAACAGCTCGAAATCGCAGTGCATCGCAGCTCGTTAGCGCATGCACTTGCGATTGCGGCAGTTAAGCAAATTTCGCAAGGGCAGACATGAGATGGGTGACCAAAGAATCATTATCTGAAGCTTCTCCGTCTTCAGAAAACACGTTAAGCCGTTGTCCCGGCTGCATTTGCAGTCGTTAACACCCACCATTCGTACTAGGTACATGTGATGGATGGTGGGCCTGTGCCCCAGCAGTAGGGACATTAAAATCACTGATGATGATGATGATATTACAACAGCTCACGCCCGCAGCCGTCGCGCTCACGCTCGCAGCCGTTGCGCTCACGCTCGCTGTCTGACCGCACCTTTATAATAAGCATGGCTGCGTTTTTAGGGAGAATGTTTTGCTTTTTTGGTATATTTCAATGATCGTTTTTCTAGGACAGACAGATAAATTAATGAACAAAGCTGGAAGTGAGCTAAGTTTCTTTTAAGCTTTATAGCAATGTCATTAAAAAAACGTTGTGATGTTAGTCTTGCTAAAAATAAAATAAATTACGAACATGTTCTATTTAATTTAAGCTTCTTCTTGTTATCTGAAATAGACCAAAGATTGTGTAAATAAAGTACTTAAGCGTTATTTTTTTCAGTAAGAACTGCTACTTTACGATACTTGGCTTTCTATTACTTGAGTACTTATTAAAATTAAATTAGTTTTAATTAAATACATTAAATTAAAAAAACCCTAATGTATTTCTTCCTCAAAAACTCAATGACATTTCCTAAAAATATTTACTTAGAAGTATTATGAGGAAAATTTTGGTTTAAAGGAAAATCAGGGCAGCACAATGACCCTACTGCTAAAATGCTTAGTCGGGTTCTATATTTGGGCATCCATCACATTTTTTGTTCAAACCCTGACGGGGTCATTTGGATCATAAATTGAATCTGATGAGGGAAGGGTGCGCGTACTTGGTTTTTACTATTTGTCAGTCAGCTTGCTATAAAGCTATATAATTACCAGATAATATATATGAAAATTCGCAAGCAGGGTTTACTCGTGAACGCATAATAAATATACAAATAGCGCAGACACTGAACATAAATACCAAATTGCTTATCTCACAGATTCTCACAGTTACTGCTTAAATTATTTATAGAATAGGGAGCTATTGCAGTAAAACAAATGTGACTGATTAAATAGAATCAGTTACAAGTAAAATATTTTAGTAAAGATATAAATAATAATAGTTATTATGAATTTTTTATTTAAAAAATACATGATAAAATGCACGTATTATAATACCTACTTGACCATCAGCCATTTTTAATGTCTCCACTGCTGGGGCACAGGCCTTTCTTATGGGTGGATGAGGTGGATAACCCACCATGTGGGCTCAATGCGGATAGGTGGGTGTTAAGTCGGGACCAACGGCTTAACGTGCCTTACGAAGCATGGAGGAGCTCGAGATAAAAAATTTTTGGTCACCCATCCCATGACCAACTCTTGCAAAAGTTGATTAACCTCCGCTATCGCTGGGCCAGGCGCTAAACCACTGCTCCATCGAACTTCTCGATTTTAACCACATACTCAACTGAAATTGAACCTGAAATGAGGTAATTCTCGTTGACCTATCAACATGTATACAATTTGTCAGCGATCCGTCTCAAAGCCTAAAAAGAAAGGGAAAAATCAGAAAATAGTAATTTGCACAGGATCCGGTCTTTACAGGAAAGTTAAATTTTAAGAAAGCTTTCAGATAATTTAATAGAAAAAAATGATCCAATATTTTTCAACACAAGAAGACTAGATTTTTTCTTTGTAAATGTTATTCAATCTTCACGCAATATTTGTCACTCCGCATTTTGCGTGACAATTGCGTTCTTTCAGTGGATTTAAATTAGCTGAGACTTCAAAGGAGCCGCCTTGGAGACGAGCCTGCATTACACTAATTGGAAGGGAACGTAAGTAAACAATTCCACTGTCAAGCTAATAGCTTTTATTGAACGACTGAAAGAGGTTCAAGCTCCAGTAAGTAGTTGGAATGTTACATTGTATTTAAGTGGTAGGTAGTACAATCAATATCGCACCAGGACAATACTAATAAAGATTGTATAGCAAATTGTATGGCAGATTGTAATCATAATCATAATCATAATTCTTTATTTGCGTAAAACACGGTGAAAATGTTCTTACAATAATAATGTGCACATGTTTTGCCCTTATTATAGAAGCATGCAAATTTACCAGTAGTCAATTCTTGAAATCTAATAATTGCTTTATGTCATAAAAATTATGTTGATTCTGTCTGTATGACAGATAGTAACTATTGTGTAACTATAGAGTTACACAATAGTTACTCTCTGTCAAATTATTTAAGTTTGACATTAAAAAGAAAGGGACAAAACACTGTGTAATTGTACATCTGCTATACAATCCTTATTAGTAAGGTTGATAGGACTTGAAACAAATACGAGCAACAGTTTTTACACGACTGCCCAAAAAAGGACTGTGTAATATTTTCTGACAGAGCAGTCGTGTTTTTATATTTTTAAATTATTATTTTAGCAGTGACACCCTGCGATATACAAATTTTGTTCCATTAACTTAAATCAGAAGATGTGCTCTCCGTAATCTATGAAACAGGCTCTGCATTTTGAAATGCCTGTTCTAAGAACTATGAACTAAACTAAACTTCTGTAACAGGAACTGAAAAGAAAACTTATATTATGCAGGAACATTCGATTCAAGTTGTGACGATAGACCTCCGAATGAATTTATCTCATTTTAACCCCAGTGCTCCCCGTAGAAAATCATTAGTACAAAATTATGTCTTGCAAAAAATAACATCTTTTTCTAATTAAGTGATTAATTAAGTGATTTTTAATCTTATACGTGTTGAGTTGAGAAATAAAATCATTTTTAAGTTCTTTGTTATAATGGTTCAAATAATATTTTGGAATTGTTAAATTTTTATCTCATAATTTCGATTCAGGAAGTATTTTTAGCTGATAAGAAGAATGGGCGCAAGAAACTTATCAGCTTTTGGTAAAGACATTATTTATCGGAATATATTGCTTAGACGATTTTAAAATATCTACTTACAATTCTATAAGAATCGGTAATAAGTATCAAACAGACGCCAAAGACATTAAAACAAACATTTTCATTTGATTTTTAAAATTTATTAATGAGAACATTCACAATATTCTTTTTTTTACAACTCAACTAATTTCAATTTATCATTTTGCATGTATAATGTAATATATTTTTTTTAGATAATTTTAAGAAGATTTATAATCGGGCAATAGTTTTACGGCTGAACGTTACTAAACCTAGGGATGGTCGGAACATCTGCCTTCAGGGGTAGCAATAAATCATAAGTTTCGTCGGCTGTTTCCTATCTTGACAGATGGTACTGACTGCCAGTACCATGTATTCTCGTGTTAGATTAGATGACGCAAGTTTGTTTTGAAGCAAATTACGATTATTCATGTGTAATACGATAATGAAGACATTTAGAATTCTAGAAAACATGCAACTAGATTTGTTAAACTTGAAACGGAATCTATATTGCGTTGAATTTTTCGATCAAGAAAATCCTAGCTAGATAACGCTTCACGAACTAAAACAGCACGCAAATATGGCAACTATTGACAAAACAAAAGGCGATTCGAAAGAGCATCATGTGCTTTTGGCATACCTACCTGTCCGCCATTTTGAAAAAGGTCGGTTTTGGAGGCCTGTGATAAAAGTGGTGCCAATCGATAGAATAAATTATTACAAACAAAAAGTAATAAGTAAAAAAATCTCGTAAGTGATATACTTTCCGAGATATTTGAGTTTAAAGTTGAAAAATAAAATCTGTCATTTTCTAAATCAATCGATAGAATAAGTCATTACAAACAAAAAGTAGTAAGTAAAAAAATTTCTGGTAAGTAATATACTTACTGAGATATTTGAGTTTGAAGTTGAAAAACAAAATAAGTATTTTTTTTAGATCAATCGATAGAATAACTGGAGCACACTTCGTCAGCTGAGCCATGGACGCTTCCTACATACATAAAATAGCTTAAAAACAATCTGTATAGACATAACCACTAAATCCAGAATATGATTTTGTTTATCAAATTCAAACTCGAATATCTCAGTAAGTATATCACTTGCGAGATTTTTTTCTTATTACTTTTTGTTTGTAATGACTTATTCTATTGATTAATGCAGAAAATGACAGATTTTGTTTTTCAACTTCAAACTCAAATATCTCAGTAAGTATTGTGAAAAAAGAAATATATGTAGCTTACTCCCGCAAAATTTTTTGCGGGAGTAAGCTACATATATTTCTTTTTTCACAACGGTTTGGGACTTCCGCCAAGTAATGCCTGATTCAATCAAATATCTCAGTAAGTATATCACTTACGAGATTTTTTTACTTATTACTTTTTGTTTGTAATTATTTATTCTATCGATTGACACCACTTTTAGCACAGGCCTCCAAAACCGACTTTTTTCAAAATGGCGGACAGGTAGGTATGCCAGTCTTCATACATAAATGACCGATGGCTTTTAAAATTCGAATCCTTACTATTTTTCCCAATATTTTTATCTGGGTACAAATTACTATTCTTTCCAAATTCAACTTTAAATAGAAAACAAAGAAGGTAGTACTTTGTAAAAACTAAGCTTCCATTTTAAAAAGTGGGGCGTTATTCGAGGTGCCGCTTTTGAGACTGACCAGACAACTAGGGTATTCCTGATCGAAGGTTGAATTTTTATTGTTGGTTGAAAACGTGTTTGAACCAAGTGGCCACTTTTAACAAAATCGTGTTTTAAACTGTTTGAATGCCTTTTCAAACTGTGTATAGTAATTCAATTAATATCAGACGTTATTAACAAAACCTTGACTGATTCCTTTTTTTAAGAAATTGGGCTTATTTAGAATAAATAAAATAAAATCGACTGGCGGTGCTAGTTGGCTCATGTCAGCCCCTTAAAGTTAAGGAGACCTAAAACTAAGAAGCCTTTGAGTATTCGGCCGTTAATGCATTTTAAAACACAACCAGCCCAAAAAATGCAAGGAATTGACCAATAATATAATTGGTCGTGCTCATTTTATTTCAATTCTTATATATTTTGATGGTTTACGATGTGGTTATAACACCTGGCTTGAAAAGTTCAATGTAATGAAAAAAGTTATTCTCGGTTACGACACTCAACTGAAAATCAGCTTTTTAACTGTGAGGGAACGTCACGAGTTTCATATTGTAGCTGTTATTATCGAATCGGGGCTAGAGTGGTCTGCAAACAACTTTGACAACGGCAGAGTTGGTTTTAATACGATTTTGTATTGTAATTTATTGTATTTACTTTGAAAATATTTATTACGGACTACATTCGTTCGGGCGCTTGTTAACATTTTGATGATGCTTTGTTTTCGTATTAATTTAGCACAGAGGACATATTATGCTCCTTTTCCAAATAAAGGAAATAGCTAAACATTGAAATTGAACCTGAGACAATGAGAATTTAACTTAAAATATGAAAATAGCATTGTGAATGCTTAAATCTCAAAATTTCAAATATTTAGTATTAAAATATGAAATTTATTTTTCTGTAGCCCTTCAACGTGCGTCACGATAATGTTAAAGATTCGTAAAAATAACTACGCGTGGTTAATAAAATAATTAGAATGGTTACAGAAAAAAAACGACATATTTTAAAATTACCTCACCCCGCCCTGTGAGTTCATACGCTGAATAGTGTGCTCGTTTAGTCGCGTGAGTCAACAGCTGTCAACTTTTGTGCATGGCGGGGTGAATTTAAGTTGCAAAAAGCAAAGCAAAACATTTAATATCACTCATGGAAACATTTCTTATCACCGGTTAATACATATTGTTGAAATGGTGAAAAATCAATAATGTTTATTTGAGTGTGTGAGGCGACACGATTCCCGTGGTAGCCCTAGCTAAATAAACAGATAATTTTCTCCGTTTAGTCCTACTAGTAGAACTAAACAGTAGAACAATACATACTACTTGGCTTTACACACACAGTTGCGCGTGTACTGCTGCAGAGGGAGTCACAAGCTTAGTCGTATGCTTGTTGACCAGCTGTTTTGTCTAAAAACCCCGTGGTCCCCATGGACCAACCGTATTGTACAACTAGTTGTGCCACAGGTACATGCTTCGAAAATTTTGTCCCCGTGACACAACCAAGTATGCTATTTAATATATTATTCAAATATATTTTGTTTCTAATCCCTATGACACAACTTAAGTAACAAATAAGTATATTTTTTAAATTTTGAGATTTAAGCATTCACAATGCTATTTTATATAATGCCAAATAATATACTAGAAAACATACGACTCGCACCAGATCATGTTCTCGGACGGGAATCGAACCCGCGACCTTTGGATATCCGGTCCAATGCTCTGACCGCTGAGCTACCGAGTCACTAGTGGGAACGTCGAATTTCTCCTAGTATATCAACTCTTACGCTGCAAGCCAGCGCCATCTCACCATTGTACAAGGAATAGCTTAGCGGTCAGAGCATTGGACCGGATATCCAAAGGTCGCGGGTTCGATTCCCGTCCGAGAACATGATCTGGTGCGAGTCGTATTTTTCTAGTATATTATTTGGCATTATAACAAATAAGTAGTTTAGCTAAACTAAAAGGTTGATCCTTTAAACGACCTCTGACGAACAAAAGCGGTACTCGCATGTCTCATTTACATTGTCCACATAAGGCGAGTTTCAAAAGCCAGTGCACTCGCTTTTTGGTTGCGGTCTGCCAAGTAACTGAAAAAGAGAAAAGCTGCACAATTACCCAACAGCTTTAAATTTAAGCCTTTTATGCAAGTTCAGATTGTGGCTATCTGTATTCTGATTTCGTATATTTTCACTCGGGAATTTGCTAACAAAAGTAAAAGTTTTGCTGTTAGTTTTTGGATTAAAACACTGATTGGCTACTAGTTTAATTTGCCAATTGTGTAGTTTCATTGTATAAGACAGTGCCATTGGTTTTTAGGGTTCAGTACCTCAGAAGGAAAAAACGGAACCCTTATAGAATCATTTTGTTGTCCGTCTGACTGTCTGTTAAGACCCTTTATCTCGGGAACGCGTGGAGGTATCAAGTTGAAATTAAAACTATATTAATCAGCATTGCGATTCTGTAAGACATCATTCGTGACCTCGCATCTGAATCCGCTGTGAGTTTCTTGATTGGTATTCTCAAAACTCGCTTGATAATTCGCATGTGCACTAGCGCTGCACTTGCGAGCGTGTCAGCGAGTTGAACTAAATTGACCGCGAGAATTTTGACGGGAACCGATAACTTGTCCGAAATTTAATTGTCCTAATTTCATTTAACGGAAACGGTTGACCAAAGTTTTTGTTGCTATATGTATTGTTTGCCATATTTTTAAACCATGAAATATCATTTGGCATATGTCTCATTTTACCGAACTACGTTTCACCGATTTTCAAAATGATTTTTTAGTATTGGCACCACCAGAACAACATTTTACCGAATACTATTTGGCCGCAACCGCAACTATGGTACATTTATATTATGTAGGTAACATTTGACATAATCGATATTTGTTATAATAATAAATGTTTTATTAAGCAAGCATGCACCATGCATGCAAGCATTATAGAGCTGCGAATGGTCAAAACACTAACCTAACCGTATTACAGGTTGCAACCCAACCCATTTCAAGCACCAGTCTTCACAACTAGTAATCTAAGACTAAAATATTGTTTATATTTACTGTTGCTTGTTACTACTACTTGTGAAGAAATAAATAAAGATTTATTATTATTATTATTAACCTAACCTACTTAATGTATTCAAAGTTTTTCATTTGGTGAACTGAAAATATGACAAATAAATCAGTGGTGTAATGAATGTTCGGGAATATAATACTTCGACGAAATGTTCTTTCGACCGCGCATAACTTCGGTAAAAAGTTTTTCGACCAAATAAGACATCGGAGTAACGAAAAAAACGTAATTTCGACGAAGTCAAAAAAGGCGAAACGAAAACAGTCGAAAAGATTTCAGTAAAATGAAATTCGATCAAAAAAATTTCGACCTTGGGATAGGTTACCGATTTTGACAGATAAAGTATGAGATGATGTAAAAAGTGGCATTCTGTAAGGTATAGACCGAGAGGTGACAGGATTTTTCGTAACGATCAAGGAAACGATTACATTTACTTTTATGGGGTGTAGAGTGGTTGTAGAATGTCCCCTAATGTGAATGATGAATTTCCATACAATATAATGCTATTTTCGCGATTTTTTAGCATATCAAAACAGCTCTTAGAATCCTGATAGATCAGTTGTGTGTATTGCAATCTGGATCTCATCCATTCACTCCCTGGGTAGCTATCTTCAGATCGGCAGAGAACCAAGGCTTCAAAGTTATCTCGTTGGTATGAAAATTATCTGGTGCTTCTAATTATCTAAGGTGAAGGTGCAAGGTGTGTCGCTGTCATGCTAAATGCAGGTATTGTGCACTGATATTTTTGTGGTGTGCATGTGCATTTTTTTGCGGGCAGGCGGGCGGTGCATCCTGCATATATATTTTTTGCGGGAGTAAGCTACATATATTTCTCTTTTCACAATTCTAATTATCCGTCCACCTCTCGAATTAAACAACCTCTCGCATCAGATCTCACTTCGCTACTCCCTTCACTCTCACTTAAATTTGCATTCTGTAAGCATCACCTATTTACTTGCGAAGTGAAGTGAGTTCTGTATTGTAGGGACTGCCACACTCAAAAAAATGTTAGTCGAGATTTATTGATTGCAGTTTTTTGATACAATTGTTGAGTTTTTGGTACAGAACTTTACAGCAAATATGCGTTTTTTTAATTAAAATTTCTTATTTTAAGGAATTTGAGGCAGCTAATAGTCTGCGTGTTGAATTAAAATTGACCGTGAGATTTTGACAGATGAAATATGAGATGACATAAGAAGTGGCATTCTGTAAGGAAATTCCGCCCTCACTTCGATGCTCACCTCGCAAGTGAACCCGATTCAAAGTGTCAAATAAAAAGTATCTATTTTACGAGTGAAAATAGAAGAAGTCCTCTACAAACAATGTTAAAATAATATTTTTTTTAGAAATAAAACACTTTTTACGGATTACAGCGCGTATATTATTAATTCAGGTGTTGTTTTAGAATTATTTAGTTTGTATTTATTGGTTTTTAGAATTCCCGACGTTTCGACACCTTTCCAGGGACCGTGGTCACGGGAGGACTAAAAGTGTTTAAAAAGTGTTTTATTTCTAATGAACTGTATACGAGCGAAAGTCTTAGAAGTGAATATTTTTTTATTTTTTAACACTGACAAGTAGTTTTTAACCACAAATTATATAGCTATTTAATTTGTGAAAAACTATTTTTTTTTTATTATTTAACTTTACAAAAACAAAAATTTTTCATCGTAACAAACCAAAAACCACGGCGGTTTGTCCGGAATGCTAGACTTATACACTAACATTATTATATATTTATGGTAACAACAACATATTATAAAATAGGTCACTAGTAAACAATTTACCTGCGGTGATCGTCCAGTTTTAATATTACTTTCTGTAATGCTTTGTAAGAGATGTAAAGGATGGTGAGAAAAGCTTTGAGTTTATATATCCAGATGACTTGTATTTATTCTCAATAATCAGAACAACAGATAGGTGTGTGACGTCAACGGTTTGAATTTCTGGACAATTGCATTGCTATTATTGTTGTGCAAGCAAAGATGTTCATGAACCACAAGCCTTCCACCACCACCACCTACAAGGATGTTATTTCAGAAAACATTTTTATTTTAATGTCAAATTTTTTTTTACATGTTATTGTATAAAATTTGATAAAAAAAATTTTTTATATTGTTAGGTAAAACTTATTATACTGGTTTGTAAGACTCCTGGGAATAGAGGGATTTAGGTGCTTGTTAGTACACAGAATGCTCAATTATCATCCAGACATAGTTGCAAAAATAGTTATTGCATGCTGTGTTTTGCACAACATGTGCAATCGCGCAGAAATACCGGCTTTCACAATTTCAGAAGAAGAGAGACTAGAAGAGCTACAAACAATTGCTGAAGTTCAAAGGAGGCAAACTAGGGATTTGCCATCTTACGCCGATTTAGCTCTAGGGCAATAACGTAGACGAAATATAGTAAATAGCCTATGGCGTTCACGTCATATTTAATTTATCGGTGGTCAAAAACCCTTTACAAGTTTTCTTTCGTCATTTCATGCTTGGATAGGCCTTCCAATTTGTGAAATGGTAGTAGATTCAGTAGATTTATACATTTTTAACATGATGTGCTAACAGAAAACCTAAAAAAACTGCTATAAAAACAGCTTATTTTTTTTAAAGCTTTATTTATTTAATACCAAATAATATACTAGAAAAAATAAGACTTGCACCAGATCATGTTCTCGGACGGGAATCGAACCCGCGACCTTTGGATATCCGGTCCAATGCTCTGACCGCTGAGCTACCGAGCCACTCTTTTCTAGTATATGATTTGGTATTATATAAAAATAGCATTGTGAATGCTAAAATCTCAAAATTTAAAAAGCTTTATTTATTTTTAACATTTTTGGGGCTAGGCATATGTATATGTAATAAAAATGTAAGCGATGATATAAATATATTTTATTAATATTTAAACGACAGTTGATCCTTTCAATCGGTTCAGCCGTCTTCGAGTAGTTCTGGTAGCTCTTCCTTCAGGTGTTCCTTCTGGAGTTCCCTGGTAAGTTCAGACCAGATGTTCTTCAATTTGCTAATATGTAGTGACACTTCACCACTGGATTGCACTGTGTAGCTGAAGAACTTCATGCACAGGCTTTACTCTTTTGCAAGACATCATACAGGCGGTGTAGTTCTAGCCATACTTCCCTCGCTGTAGAATATCGCAACACTTTCTCACAGTTGTCTTGTGACAAATTCGTAGTAATAAGTTCGCCTCATGAAGCTCTCGTGTCTCCCACTTGGATTGTTGCTGATTCAACGATAGACTTTTCCATCAACTCTCGACGTAAATTCTATCTGAATTTTATTTCCGGTAACTTAACGCTCTGCTACCATATTAAAGTACATACTTTTTGATATTATAGGATCTTGGGAAAGAAAATAATAAAATTAAACTGTAAAAACTGTATTAAAAAACGCAAAGAAGAATATTGACAAACAAGACATTGACATTATATTCAATGAGCAATATATACAAAAAGAGTACTTAGGTCGATTTGCAGCAACATTTACTAAATCTCGATTTTGTTAAACCTAGACTTTACTCATACGAATATGTAAAATTTTTAAATCGATATTTAAAATTTTCACAGTTTCATAAGGGCTACATCTAAGTTTAACAAAGTCGAGATTTAGTAAATGTTACTGCAAGTGGGCCTTAATATAGGTAACTATACAAAGCAGGATTCTTAACAAAATACTATAGGTCTGTCCACGGTCCGGTTTTTTCTTGGATGACGGATCCGGGCGTTTCGACGGAGACGGATGACGGAGACGGATCACGTTTGTCCATTGCGTCCGGATCCGATCCAATCCCGAACCACATATCACTCTGCGGTGCAACTGAGACGTCATGTGCACGTGCCTTTTTTTACGTTAGAATGCCGACAACTTCTTGCAATATACGTACAAAGACGCAGAAGACAAAAAAGTTTTGGGTTTCACCCTCTCCTGCAAGAGAGATAACTCGATGGGGCATTTAATACACTATACGATAAATTACAACAACGTGAAGATATATAATACCAAATAATAAACTAGAAAAAATACGACTCGCACCAGATTATGTTCTCGGACGGAAATCGAACGGGACGGGAGCATTGTAAATGCTAAAATCTAAAATTTAAAAATGATGTAGCTTTCTTATCTTAATCAATTGTTTAAAAATATCTGGAAAGGTATTCAGTTGATGTCGAGGTAATTCCTTGTAATTGGTGAGATGGCGCTGGCTTGCAGCGTAAGAGTTGATATACTAGGAGAAATTCGACATTCCCACTAGTGACTCAGTAGCGCAGCGGTCAGAGCATTGGACCGGATATCCAAAGGTCGCAGGTTCGATTCCCGTCCGAGAACATGATCAGGTGCGAGTCGTATTTTTTCTAGTTTATTATTTGGTATTATATAAAAATAGCATTGTGAATGCTAAAATCTCAAATTTAAAAACGTGAAGATATTTTTTTAACATTTGTTTTTATTAGTAACTCCTTTTTGGTTAGCAGAAATGACCTTTTATTTCGTTGTGACTAAGCCGATACTTATTTTTTTCGCATAACCTAAGTGGCATACGTTATATTAGTGTGTAAACATTAGTGCAAAATGTTTTAAAACGTTAGCGTTCATGGTTGTTAAATAAATTAAGAAAATGTTAGTATGGAAAATTCAAATTCTTTAAAATTCTCCATACAAAACGGCAATTTCATACTTTAACCCCTAATATTAACTTGCCCTAAGAACTTCCAACTTTATTGTGTGAACAAAATAAAGTCGCAGCGCAAGTGCTTGTCGCAATAAGCAAGTTCGGCAAGTCGCAAAAGATGACGGTTGACGAAGACGGACGTCGGGTGGCTGCGCCGTGGACAAGTCCATATGTATTTTATATTCTAATGGGGTACTTCGAATCGAGGCTCCGGTTTAGCGGTTCATCCGATCAAGCAAAATCTTCGGAGCCCGTCAAAAGAACGGATGACGGATTTCGGACGCCGGATGTCGAGTTGACAAAAGTTCATACAAATATAATATATAGGCCGCTATTCGGTCCGGTTTTTTCTCTCCGAGGAGACGGACGCCGTGGACATACAGTTTAAGGCATAGGGATTATATTCATGGCACGAATTAAGAGTTTTTTATTTTTTTTATTTTTGCTGCATCAAATTCCTTAAAATAAGAAATTTTAATTTAAAACTCACATATTAGCTAAACTGGAATCGATAAAACTCGACTAACATTTTGTTGAGTGTGGTTGTCACTAGGTACAACGCAAGTCAAGGTCAAGGTCAAGCGAGGTGAGATGCGAAGTGAGAGTGAATTGCGAAGGGAGTTGCGAGTTGTCGTCTGATTTTACAGAATCGCAGGGCAGGTCTACAGTCACTAGAAACTGTAAAAAAAACTAAAACTTCAAAGTTAACATAAAGAAAATACGGCCGTTAATGCCGCAAAAACGCATATTTCGACACTTTCTAGGGAACAAAAGTTTATATGGTACTTCCCGTTGACCTAGAATAATGAAAATATCGTCTTATACTACAAGTACAGGGAAAAGTCTGAAAACTATACATTTGTAATTACATCATAAAAAACATAGTAATTATTTCAGTACCTACGTACGGAGCCCTCGGTGGGTAAGTCCGTCTCGTACTTGTCCGGTTTTTATTCTGAAAACATCACTAAAAATCGATGCTTAAATATATATAACAGTGACTAATAGTATACTATTTGTCATAATTTCGAGAAAAATAATGGTATATGAAGTTTACTAAAGTTTGTTGTGATAATGTTTGTCATCATTTCAACCTTTTCGGGTCTCATAAAAGACGACGGCTGGCTGGAAAAATATTTGATGTTTATATACTCGCCATCTGTATTTGTTGTAGAGATGAATAAATAAATTGTTGGTTATACTGATTTTTTTACCTCGCCATTCATTTGCACTTGCGCATATTTGCTATAATTGACAAGCCAAGAACAGCCACAAAATATGAGGTAAGTTCCTTCTTCTTCTTCTTTTTTTGTTATGGCAATCTACTTTCCTCTTGGAAGTAATTTTTGCCAGTGTCAAGTGTTAAATAGTTCAGTGGTAGATCTTGTTTAATTTTTCATTAGTATGCGGGTGCATCGCATTCCAATGCTGCTTGGTGCATTTGGCACCAAGTATATCAAGACAGTTTACTCGGTTAGTTCTGCCGAGGAAGCCACCACTTCAATAAAAGTCTCAGCTTCACACAACCAAGATCGCGCCTATTTCAATTATCCCACATATTTTTCAGTTGCGTAGACACTTGTACCATATAACTGCACCAATTTTAAGACACAATATCCACTATGAATCAATTTGAAAATAATTTAAATAGACACCAAACCGAACTCGAGGCGGGTCGTTACGTTCCCTCAAATATGGTTGAGCGAAGCGATGGCTGGTTCATGCGACATGCTCGTGAACGGGTGCTGCCAGTGGGAATGGGTCTGCTTCTGACTACTTGTATTAAGGACGTCGCATACATATATATATATATAAATGTTTAATATTATCTATATGTATGGCACTTCTTACCCAAAAGATAAAATTCATAACTAATACCTTGTTTTGGAATTTTTTTTATTGCAATCTTTCACTTTCTATAGGCCTATGAAAAGCTTTTGGATATTAGTTTTCAATTCGATGCCTTAACATGGGTAGCCTAAGTATGTCATGCTCTCTTTAATCATTTCTATGGTGGTGTCGTGTGAGGCGGGTCGTTACGTTCCCTCAAATATGGTTGAGCGAAGCGATGGCTGGTTCATGCGTCATGCTCGTGAACGGGTGCTGCCAGTGGGAATGGGTCTGCTTCTGCCTACTTGTCTTAAAGTTTATTGAATTGTATGAATAGATATATATATATATTTTTTGTAATAGCCTAGGCTGAGCCTTAAATTTTGAATTAAGCTTGACACCTGTAATTTGATTCAGTAGAAATTAGCTAATTAAATAATGTTATTTATTTATGAATCTATGTTAATGGTAACATGTATGAATACTTTGAATGTAATGTCTGGAAACGATATACATATTTGTAAATATCGTTCCTTCTAATAAAGCTGATAAGTTTTTTGCGCCCATTTTTCTTGTCAGCTAAAAGACGTCATAATGGGTGGTAGGATAAAAGAATTGACGATTTAAAAATGCTTGTTATGTGAGCTTATTTGAATAAAGAATTTTTCAATTTCAATTTCAATTTCGACAAAATGGCGCCAAAAACTCCGGTAAGTTCCTTATGAGACGACCGATCGATATTTTTTTTAAATAAATAAAAATACCGTGACTTTCCGCATATGTAGACTTTGCGCACTAGGGCAATAGTTCAGTAGCAGCATAGAAATATGGAAGCAGCTCCCATAGAGCAACAAAACAAAAAAAATACGGAATTGTTTTCAAATACGACCAGACCAGTGCTTCTGTGGACAGACAGACTTTATATTTATTTTGTGGCAAGGGAGCTATGCTGTTAACATAAAGATGTCTTGAATTGAGTAAGACAACCACATTATTATTAAGGCAATTTTATACTTCCTTAAATAACTAAAGAAAATATTAGAATGAATAAGAGTTTTCTAATTTACTCCTAATTGCTTTAAGTTAAGAAACTGATGTTGGGGTGGTTAAACAATTCGTTAATATCGCTCAATGACTGCTTAATTAAGATAGGGCTGGTCGAATAATGGCCTAATTGTAGCCTCCGTCTGGTATTATAATCGGCCTTCGCCGTATTATAGTCGGCCTCTAAAGGACGCCGGAAATTTTAATTTCCACCGTCATTTGTTTCAGATTGTCTATTCCGCTAATAATATTAAAAACTCCGGTGTTTATTTCGTCATTAAGGAATTGGTTGAAGAGCTTCACTGTTGAGGGTGGCTTGTTGATAGACAATATCGCCAACCTCCAAATTGTGTTTGTATGTAGAGATGGATGTTGAAATACTAAAACTAGGTGATTTGAGTAAACATCGAATTTTAACGTGTGGATATTCGACGTTAAATTATTGAGTAGTTATTTATATTGAAACATCTGTTATAAACATGAATAATTAATGTGTTAACGATTAAATCATTAATATGAAACAATATTTAGCATGGGTACAATTGCGTGCCTGTACATTATTTTGGTTACTGACTGGCTTTAATATTTAGTAGTATTGGAGACTGATATAATTTGTTTTTTTTATTAGGTATCATAGTATGAGCTTTCATCTTTTAAAGCCATGAATAAAGAAGTGCAAAATATTGAAATTAAAAACATGGCAGCAGTTTTTATTGCCACGAAAAAAGCGTCAAAAACGTTTAGTTATAAATCAGCCATGACCGAATCTGTCTACAGAGTGTCATATTCCCATCCAGATTATAAACTTCAGAAATGATGGAAGGCTCGCTATTTCTCAAGTCGTTTTATCTCGTATCTTTAACAATCTAGGTCTCATTAGAGACATCTGTCAAGATCAGATCTTGAGGCATTATCAATAAAGTTGTTAGATCGTTAATCACCGGCGAAGGAATATTTTTTGCGGCCTATTGTGTTTGGTGCGGTTTCAATGGAGCAATGGGTATTTCTTTGGACGAGAAATTTGACAAGCAGCAATGTCCGGCAGTTTGGAAAATATGTTGCTCACTTCTGATTTTATTTTTGGTGTTAATCGTTTGACTTAACTGTGAATCATGGTTAAATATTATTAGATTATTATTATTATTAGATTATTACAGATGAGAACTAATATTTAAAAAATCTCTCTAGGAATACTTTCGCAGGTTGTGGATACATTCTGAATATGTATTTTTTATTTAACCTCATAGAAATTCTGTTCTATTTTAAGTTAATTTAGAAGCTATGTAGGAACCTGTGAATCAGACCATTAGAATGCTTGTTAATCTCTTATTATCTACATCGGTAAGAAAAAGGAATGTACTCAAAACTGGCAACGTTCGTATGAATTTATTGTTACAGTTATTCCGTAATAGATTCCAGGCTGCTGGCTGTTACATCATAAGCTAATAAAAAAGCAAATCTAAATTGTTATTTAGAGTTAAGTTCTGTTAAAACAACAGTTATTCTGGCGAAACATACTAAAAAGTTTATAATATGTAAATACCCATCGAAACAAGAAGCTTCTATTATTTTAAAGGGCCTGTTTCACAATCAAAAAAAAGTTCTGAGTAGCGTACTTGACAAATATTTGACAGTTGTGATATGAAAAATATGTCAAATCATCAGTCAAGTAAGCTACTCAGAACTTATTTTTTGATTGTGAAACAGGCCCTAAGTGGTTTAAAAATATATGAAATTATCATTAGTTGTACATATAAAAAGCTGTCTGTTGCTACTCTCATCACATGACAATCTATAGCTAATAATATTCTGGGCACGAATCACAATATGAAAGAACATTGGGCAATAGGGGGCCCTTTTATGTGACTTATCTTGACTGTTATAGAGCGGGGAAAGATACTCTATTAAAATACGCAAGTTGCAATAAATAAACGCACTTTGGTGGGGCACACAACGGTCAACCCTAAAAAAATTATGAATAAACAAAACGCCACTGGGACAACTTCAAAGTACGAGTAATCGAGTACAGTACGAGGCAAGTATCTTGAAATCGGGTTGGGATTGCGCAGAACGCATATTTTGGGCATGCGTAGCGGTGAGGTACGCGGGCGGCGGGAGAAGGGGCACGCGCTATTGGTCAATCCTTGACTCATGCGCGAACTTTCCCCCACTTCATCGAAAAAAATTCAAGATACATGCCTTGTACTGTACCTATCAAAGGTTTCATCTTGAATTGAATTTAAAATATGAATTCCACTAAACGTCAAAGAAGTTCTTTCCTCCAATGAAGGTTTGTTTCGGGTGAAGCCCAAGGGATGAAACCAACTCGTAATTAATATCATATCCCGTACTGTCAAACATTTCTCGACTCTGGCAGTTTCTAGTAAGGTTTGTGTTGGGTGAATTAAGTTGGGATCATTGTACTGCCAAAGTTGGTTTCATTTAAAACATATTATGTAAATAAATTTTCCAAACGAATTTGTATTCTAAATAACTTTAGTATTGTATCAAACCCAAAACGTACGTCGAAATAATTTTAAGTACTTAAATTATCTGTTAAAGTAAAACATGCTATTACTTAGATGTTTCAACTCACTTGTAAGCAAAACTATGCGTTGTTACTTCTAAAACAAAACGCAAGAGTATGAATAAAACTGAACTATAAAAAATGTTAATTCTTGCTACGTAAATAAAAGCATAAACTGCTACACCGGGGTGAGATTTTAAGGGCGCGATCTCATTATCATTAACAGCTATGAACTATTAGATAGTGGTGAGCTATGCCATCAGCCATTTTTAATGTCCCCACTGCTGGGGCACAGGCCTTCCTTATGGGTGGATAAGTAGGATGGGTCATAATCCATCACGCGGGCCCAATGTGGATTGGTAGGTGCTAACAACTGCAAATGTATACGGGACTAACGGCTTAAAGTGCCTTCTGAAGCACAGAGGAGCTCAAGATAATACATTTTTGGTCAACCATCCCATGACTCTTGCGAAAGTTGCTTAACCTCCGCAATCGCTGGGCCAGACGCTATACCACTGCACCACCGATCTCCTCTCCAGACATAGTTGGCTTATAAACCATTTGCCTATGACGGTCACATTCATTGATAAGCTACAAAAGGCGACTAAGCTTACGCTGTCACATTGCCAAGCTATGAATTGAACAAAAGAAATGTAGCTCTTAATTCAGTCCGCATCCTCGCTCTAACACCCACACATAACTATGAGGTCTCACAGTGCCCACGCACAGCGACCCAACTACCAATCACACTTAATACGTAAAACAAACGAACCAATCACAGAGCCCTATTTCAACGCATAGGCAAGGGTCGTTTGAATATTGTTTTCGCTAAGCTGGAATTTTGTAGCTAATTAGCTACAAAAATACTAGTAAACTGTTTTATTGCTATTTCTGTCTGACCTTGTAAATCGAAATTACAGTTTCATTCATTCTTTGCAATTTCTTTTTTAATTACAATCTACTTTTAGCTCTTAATGAGGCCGCGCCCTAACTCTCCAAGGACCAACTTATATTGTTCCCTCTGCTCTTAGGTGAAACTTAGATAACTTCCACTAATCGTTGTTTCTTCTGAAACACGAAACGCGGTTTAAATTTAAACAATATAGAGTTGAACTCGGAACGATTTAAACACGGTTTAAGTCGGTAAATGCAATTATTGCATTGGTTTGACAATTAACACATTTTAGTATTGGTTCTGGATAGCTCAAATCTTCTAGTTAAATTTGAATTAAATTATCTTACAGGGCAACACCTAAAGGTGCAATGCGATTAAATTGACAATATACAGTGATTCGCTGCAACTTCACTCGAGAATGTGTGGCAAAGAAAAAAAATTTTTAAACCAAAATAGGTACGTTGTTTTGCACCGCAGAAGCTCTGAAGTTAGTCACTCCAGTCGATAGTCGATATATTGAAAACTTGAGAAATTAGCCCTAACATTTTAAAAATTGTATTACCCCAATCGAGTTTCAAGAACTTGACATAACTTGAGAAATTAGCCCTAACATTTTAAAAATTGTATTACCCCAATCGAGTTTCAAGAACTTGACATTTGTGATCAATATAAATTCGATTTACACTCATTTTCGTGCTAAGGCTACTAGCGAAGTAACATTTGCAAATTTTCGTTATCGCTTCACTTTTCAAACATGTAAAGAAGAAGATTATGAAACAGACAAACCGACAATGTAAGATAAACTGTATTACAATAGAAACAATTTAAAGAAGAATAAAAACATTCCGAGTCGACTCGGTAGCATATTTGGTCAGTGCATTGGTCCGGAATCCCAAGGGTTCGAATCCCGTCTGAGATGCTATGGGTGAGTCGATTTTTTCTAATATATTATTTATCTTAATATCAAAATAGCATTGTGAAAGCGAAAAATCTAATTTTATAACAAACATTTTATTCAACTAATTTTGAAAATTTAACAAATAGAAGAATCGACAATTAAAAAATGTTTATTATGTAAGTTTATTTGAATAAAGAATTTCATTCATTCATTCAGACAAATAGGAAGATTGTATCACTTGAAATACAATATTGTAATAGGCCCTGAAAGGTAAACATTATACTTTATAATACAGTTAATTTGATCAGCAGCCGTACCCACGTCAGAATACTTGGCAGAAGAGTCCTTTGTTATTTATTATCTGTAGCAAAAAATATGGAATTGTGAGTCGATTAAATAACAATAATAGATGTTTGGAGGAATGCAAAAAAAAATATGTTGAGTCACTTCACAAATTCGTAATCTATTTAGCTTTGTTAATGTGTGTAAAACTGAAAAGTTAACGGATATTTATCTAAACTTTGTACACTGCTGTGCATGACCGGGGTTTAAAATGCTCTGTATTATTTACCTATAAGATCTTTGTTAATTATATACAAAAGCAGCATACAAAATTATTACTAAAGCTCTATGAGCTGTAAACCTCGCGTTTGTGACATTTTTATCATTATTCGAAATTGCTGAAATATGTTTTTTTTAGAAAAATAAAACTATATAATTTATCGAACCTGGTCACAAAATTTCACGATATTGGCTGAGAATTGCGACCTGTAGAAGAGAACAGAAAAACAGCCGGACAACCGGACAGCGGGACAGACATACGAAAGCATTTTTGATCAAGCTGAAACGGATCTCAATGTGGTACTAAGTAAGCCTTTCGTGATACACCACAGAAGGACTTTAAAAATGCCATACAATACATATTTTGATTACAACGAGGTTTTATATCTTTTTTTGTTGCGCTGATCCCATCCTTCCTCTACTATTAAAACAGCCTAAACACAAACCACGGGTTATTCGGACAAGTCTTACAATATGGGCGGCGCATGAGCATGCGGAGGAGGTGCGCAGGGTGGGCCAGACCGTGTATCCGGGGTGGGCCAGGCCGTGTATCCGTCGCGGCCCCCGCGAAAGTAAAGGCCTTCCTTCCATCCGCAGAGGCCATGCAGGATACCCGTGTGCCAACTTAAAAAAAGAAATAGTTTTAGAAAGAAAAACACCAGAGTATTTAATTTATAGTGCTAACTACTCTATTTCTAATGGATAATAACTAAAATCCAACATTGTGAATTTTATGATTTATGTGAATTTCCGATGGCTCCAAGAAACAGGCCTAGGTTGGCCCATATGGTGCCCCGCGTGGCGTTCAACGTGTATTCATAGTCTGCTAGAGGCTGTTTATCCTAAAATATGCTACTGGATATTAAATTTGTTTTCTTACATAACATTTCAGCAGTGCAACAATAAGGATTTCAAACTTCAACATTTGCCCGTTGCCGAGATCGGTTCCTGTGGGAGGAAAATATTTATCCGTGTAACGCTCCGGGCATAACTGAATATTTGAAAGCGTATGCAGGTTGCATCGGATGTAAGATAAATATCTTGAGATATTTACCGGAAGTAGTGAGTTTGAAACGATATTGTTATTGATATTGATGATTTATGATGTATGATTTCAATAGTTTACTTTATTTTAGCAGTTTGTATTCAATTTATTTTTAAATATTATGTCGACGTTTTTGCTTGTAATTAATAATGTAATGTGCATGAAATTATGTGTAATGAATAATTTCACATGAGTTTTTCTAGCGATTAGGCTGCTATTTATAATATTTATTGCGAGATAAGTGAGATAAGTCCTACAACACTGGTTTTCATGTTGCGGTGTGATTTGATTACCGACAAAATGGCGGTGGCAGTCTCGCTCTTAATATGCGAAACAAGGTATGTGTGGAAGGGAAATGGAAAAAGGCGGGAATGTAAAACTTCTAAACAAATTTTGAAAAGCGGCAATGCGATTTGGGTATTCCACTTGAGAATGGATTTTACTTTTAAGATGTATTGGAGCAAAAAGGTAGCAAAATAAACCCCTACGCGAAATTTTGGCTCGATTTGACGAATTTTACTATGATTTCTAAGACTAAAAAATCATAAAATATCAAAATGCTCCAGTGACAAAATAGTGTTGATTATTAGAATCCATACATAATTGGAAAAACATGTTGTTATGGAAACATTATTTTAAAAACAGTTTTTGCTTATTCTTATGCACTCCATATACAACGTGTTACAAAAATACCCCCAATGCCGAATATGGTAGATAGGGAGTATAGGGACCATCAAACTGAATAACTTTTACTATGGGACCAACTCTGAAATCGCGAAAAAAATCGATCTATTACCCATTCATCCGCAAAATTCATCCGAATTATTTTCCTTCCCCATTCATCCGAGTTAATATGTCCCACTCATCCGAATACTAAATATAAATAAATTGTTACCCATACATCCGAAAGAAGATTCGCCATTCATCCGGCATGTTAATTACCTAATAAAACAAGAAAAAGATACAGACTGCAGAAAATTTGTTCTGTGTATTTTTTGACATTTTACATTTAATATAGGTAAACAAATCTTTAAAAAATATAATTTTTACGTATTTTGGCTTCCAAAATATTTTCCACTTTTTTAAATAGTACTTAGTAATGTTTTTCGGAGTCATTAAAACTATAATCATATTTTATTTTCAACAAAACAATAATAATCTAAATTACTTTGTAACACCCCCTTTTCCCTATAAAATGATTTTTATTTTAATATTTTGGAATTTTAATTTGAATTGATTTATTATTATTAATTTTAATGAATTGTAATGTAATTGTTTTGTTTTTATTTGATTTTATTAATTATTATTCTATGGTTGTATGATATGGATTGATTCCGAAATAAAATGAATTATTATTGTTATTATAAAAATATAAAAAAGAAGATAAGAACAAACTATCTAATCTACCTACTGCTAATTTCTGCTATAGTATCAAACCCTAAATTTTGCTTCGAATAAAAAATCTACTATGTTTATTTTTTGTGATTCTATTCTAACCTAACTTAAAATGTAACTATACTAACATGCTTTATATAGTCTGAAAGGGCTTATGATTTCTAGTGGATTTCCCTGGTTGTAAATAGTAGTATACCTAGGTTCTTTTCAGCAGTGTGACAAGCGACTTAACCCTATTTTCTAACTATGAAAACTAACTTTCCCTATTATTCCTTAATTAATCCTGCTTTTATAACTGAAACTCTATGATACTATCATGGATGAAATAAAAGTTACTCTACTAGCTTGTCCATGAAAATTGACACTAAGTTATGACCTTTCTAATATGAATTTACCCTAGCTTTATACATTTACTTACTTGGTGATATAAATTTGATTACTCTAATGTGTATAGAGACCAATAAACAATACTTGTATTCCTAAATAGGCGAATAGTACAAAAATGTATTGTATAATACTTGTTAATGTCATTGTGTTACTTTTATTGTAAATTTTATATTTAACTTTTTCTTGTTACTACATATTTAATTTGAAGCAACAACTAATAAAAATTTGAATGTCATTTAATTTTTGTCATTTTTTGTTTTGCTGACCCTATTTATTATTATATTACCTATATTTATTTTGATAATTTTGTTCACAAAATAAGTGGATGAATGGGGCATACCTTCGGCTCTTCGGATGAAAAGGGAAATTGCTGTAGGTATTTCAATATTTATTGAAATTCATCCGGATGAATGGGTAATAGATCTAAAAATCAGCTGTTTCATACAAAAAATTTAATATCAAAATGTATTGGCAACGTGGTGTGAAATGTGACGTCACTATTTTGATACTTTTGCTATGGAGCGTTTTCACACGGTCGCCATCATGTCAATATTCAAAGCATCACATATCTCAACAAATATTAATCGCAGAATTTTTTTTATTTTATTTTAATATACTAATTAATAGCGCGGGCCATTTGAAAGTTATACCGGAGCAACCAAAGTTGATACCAGTGATGGCCAGAGTTTAATTAAATGATTTCATTAGTATCAAATTCTAACATACACTTTCTGCTCGTTAAAGTTCACTTCGTGGCCTAAAAAGTTTATAATAAAAGGTATATTTTAGCCGAACAATCTCTCTATGATCTTATACTACATTAATAACTCTAGCACGGGCCAAATATGTAGGCGTTTGTTATTTCAAGAATCTGTTTCTTGACAATTATTTTCGTCAGATAATTATTTCGAGTATTTTTTATAATATTTATTATTATGTTACATAACTCTTCCTTTGAGCTTGTTAACTTTCGCCCACGTTTTATGTAAATATCTTGCTACCAGCCAGTAATGTGGACGTTATTTATGCCAAATGGGACCTGTGGCCCTACCATGTGTTGATGCAAACTGTTTACGCTACCGTAAACTATCGGATATACCGCTTACAGTCAATGCGAGTGAAAGAGAGAAAACGATAGTTTACGGTAACGTAAACCATTTGCATCAACTCATGGTAGGGCCACAGGAGCTACCACGAGTTTCATCAGGTGACCATAGTAAATGGATTGCATAGATCAAAGGTGTTTTAGTACAAAGATTATATGATTTTATCTGTGTTTTGGGTTAAAAGGTAGTTTATTCGTATTATTAACATTATTCTGTAGCTCTACCATGAGTTTAACCGTAACCAGTTTGTATGGGAAATTGAAGCAGCGCCTCTAGCGGTCACTCAAAGAACTAAAATCTGTAGTGTGAGTGCTCACGAACCATGAGATTACTATTCTCGCTAACGTGAACTTGATAGGGTAAATGACCCATATTTCGGCATCTGTTAATACTGATACTCATCGTGTAAATTTTAACGTTTTATGCTCATAAACTTAACTGAATGAATTGCTTATATTACCTAGTTTGATATTTATATTA
Source organism: Catoptria pinella (assembly GCA_963556745.1). Classification (NCBI taxonomy): domain Eukaryota; kingdom Metazoa; phylum Arthropoda; class Insecta; order Lepidoptera; family Crambidae; genus Catoptria; species Catoptria pinella. The sequence goes on from OY750779.1 coordinate 7,376,191, forward strand.
TGATTACAAGTACTTTAGTAACACCATAACTGCCTTAAACTAGTATTTTAAATTTTCATATTATCTTACAAAAGAGTATCATATTTTCTAATATTTTCTAATAAAACTTAAAAAATTTATGAAACTTTGCCTAAAAAGTAGAGTCACATATATACTAATTCTGGTTCATTTTTATTTTCAGGTAATTGCCTTTTTCCGTGGATGAGGTCAAGAGCGGCCCTACCTACAATTTGGTGAGATATTACCTGACTAACTATTGATTTTATGACCTTACAGTGGGACTGTCTACGATAGAACTAAAACTCATTCGAGTGACCTTAAAAACTCGGACCTAGAGTTTAGTAATTAATTCTAAGTCCAAGTTTTATTGAAATCAAAATATTTTCTCAAGATAAACTTTTAGTCCAGTTTAATCGTCAAAATTTGATAAACTTAAGAGTCAGTTAGAATATCATAGGAGTTTCTAAAATTATTTTGTACGTAGGTATATTTTCATCATCTATTATTAATAATGTTTTAAAATTGTATTCCTCTCACTTACCCTTATTATTTAAACCTTATGAGCGTGACGTCTAAAACACAAAATCTCGATGAAGCAAAATGCCTAAAATCTATGTCTAATGATTTTTAGACATAGATTTTAGGCATTTTACTCAAAACATCTCAAGATGAAAACGATTTAAAAAAGTTCAAGAAAATATTGGTTGAAAATGAATTGAGCAATATAAAAATAGTGCTAAATTCAAAATTACTCTACATTTTGTCACGTTCCGAAGCTCCAAGCGTTTTCATCTTGAGATGTTTTGAGTATCACTTTTGCACTGTATCAGAAAGACAAACTTGACACTAAATACATGAAGGATTACGGAATGTTTCTGGGGAAATGAATGCCTTTGATATCCTACCAGTTACGTATGTGGAAATGTTGAGATCGTGAACAAAAATCAAATGTGATACTATAAAGAATATGCTTAAGGTAAGTTCTTCCCTATCACTACTTTGTGTATTAAGCGAAGTGGATGCGGGGTTTGATTGTAATATTTGTAAGAAAAAACCTTTATTTCGAAAACATTACGTTTTATGCAAACCAAAAGGGAATATACAAGTGGGAATCTTTGTGTTCTCTTTGCGTAACTACCTTAGTAAAACTAAAATATAACGAAAAAAAAGTATACTAAAAAATATTATGAAACAAAATAGTTTTGACATTTGAGCATTCGCCTGGATGTCGAAAGATGAGGACTCGTTTCCCGTTTTGTCTTCTTTATTTTTTTAAAATAAAGCATGGTCAAGAAAACAAGGTCTGGAATTCCGAGAGTAAAACTAGCTAACAACACTTTCCAATTGCGCGACTTTACAGTAACGGGCAAAGAATGAAGGAATTTTGTATCTCACACTCATTACAAAATTATTATAGTGCATTTTAACTGTCATTTGTTTCTCTTAGCAAACGAAACAGTTCAATCTAAGATGAACCTTCTTTTCAATACCGATAGCGGAGATGACGTAAGCTTGTGTAGAACACGTCACTTTCTCTGTCTCGGAGTGCTATACCTGACGCAGTAAACTATTGTACCATGGTATAAAGAATGACATTATAAAAATGGCACTAAAAATCAAAACATGTGATGTGTAAATTAAACGATCATTTACAACCATAAAGTAACCACAAATAGATTTACCCGAATCACCCTTGAATGTATGCACTGGCTAGATATATTTGCGGTTTGATGGAAGCAATTTAGTAAAGATAAGAGATTTTTCTTGCATTTCCTATTTTTCTAGTTCAACTTATTTGTGCCCTGATGTAACGGAACGGATTTAGACACTACAAATATTATGTCTTATTAGTAGGATTTTTAATTCGGGCCTTCGAACTAAAAGTCCTACTTAATGTGTGGTCACGATGGAACAAGGTAAAGAAAACGAAATGATCTAAAATAATAAAAATACATTAAGATAAATAATATTAGAAAAAATCGACTCACCCGTAGCACCTCAGACGGGACTCGAACCCGCACCCTTGGAATTCCGGCCCAATGCACTGACCAATTATGCTACCGAGTCGCTTGGTCAGTGCAGTGGTCAGTGCATTGGGCCGGAATCCCAAGGGTGCGGGGAGTCCCGTCTGAGGTGCTACGGGTGAGTCGATTTTTTCTAGTATTTTTTCTATCTTAATATAAAAATAGCATTGTGAATGCGAAAAATCTAAATTTAATAATAAAAAATAAGTTTAAAACAATGTGGTAAGGTCAGTGGCGCAGTGGTATAGCACCTGGCCCATTGATTGCGGAGGTTAAGCAACTTTCGCAAGGGTCGGTCATGGAATGGGTGACCAAAAATTTATTATCTCGAGCTCCTCCGTGCTTCGGGAGGCACGTTAAGCCGTTGGTCCCGGCTGCATTTGCAGTCATTAGCACAAACCAATCCGCATTGGGCCCGTGTGGTGGGTCATGGCCCATCCTCCTTATTCACCCATAAGGTCTGTGCCCCAGCCATTTTAATGTATTAATGTATTAAAATGGCTATGGTCTAGGTCAAGGTAAAGTCTACAATTAAGGTCGTAATCGAAATAGGCTGGTGCAAACCGTGCAAAAGAAAAAAAATTAATAAGGACTGGGGCTCTATCGGCTAAAAACATTGAAGTTCATGTTAACTGTGTTTTGACAGATGTTTGTGATACATTGCTACTCCGTTTTGGCACAAATAAAAACTTACCAAAGAAAAGTAGCGATGTATCACATACATCTGTCAAAACACAGTTAACATGAACTTCAATGTTTTTAGCCGATACCGCCGCTGGAGTCTGGAGTGTCGCGCAATGGCGTCCGTCGTGTCATTTTGATGTTCGGGGTTCGGCTCCGCTGATTGGCTGAAGGAAACGTCACGCGACTTTTAGAGTTGCAACCATAGATGAATTTACTTGAACAATGTGCAATAGTTACGGCTCAATACTCAAACGAATCTTGAAGTTAAGGCCACCTTAAATTCAAAAAGTTGTCAAATTTGACAAAACTCTAAGAAACTGACAGCCAGCTTCCTTATAGTTAATGAGACCTTAACTAAAGATTTTAGCTAAGAAACCTTTGAGTATTCGGCCGTTAGTTACTTACTTTGTAATGAAATGTTTTCTTAGTTATTTTCGTTTATTTTTGCTTACATATATTGAGGATTATATTAGAACAATTTATTATGTGCATCTGAACTGAGGGCCCATTTTTTAAATCGTGACGAATCAAACTGAGACTTATAGGGGATTTAGTTAAAAATTCTAAAAACTGAAAGCATAGATTCCAAAATTTCTAAAACGTGAATTAAAACTTTTATAACCGCATGTGTTGGGCCCTCAATCCAGACGGTTGCAATAAGAGGCATATCTTAGATCTCAGAAAGTACCATCTCTGTGTTGATAATTTTCATTTTAGAATTTACTTAAGAATTTCTAACATCGTTACAGAAATTTTCAACTCGCTAGAAGATGGCATAACAGATCTAAGGCTATTTAGCTTGGGCCCTCAGTTCAAACATATCTGAACTGAGAGCCCAAGATAGAATCTTCAAAATATTAGTTTTAACTGAAGAAATACAATAAAATTACGTTTTTATCATAAAGTCTAACACCTCAGTGAATTTCTAAAAAAGAAAAATTCGTTAAAAAGTTATTGGTTTATTAGGTAAGTGAAAACTAAATTTATTAAAACGTCTGAACTGAGGGCCCAACGTTTTCGGCTATATTGACTTGGCTAAAACTTATAGAATAATGAAAATTACACCAAGTTCTTTAAGAAATTCTTTATAAAAAATTGATATATCGTTCGTTGTTCTTAAAACAGTACTTTAAGAGAAAATGCATTTTAAATTATTTGTATGAGCAAAATTTGTAGAGTGTCCATAATGTTATTTAATGTAGGTAAGTATGTACAAAATATAAAAATACAAAAAAATAAAGATCAATCGGAATCTAATAAAGAAAATAAAACTTTTTTATTTGACCTATATTTATTTTCAGTAAATATAGGTCAGGACAATAAAATAGTAAATTTAATTTTCCATACAAAGAAGCTAATTTCGGAAAGGTTTTCATATGATAAATTCAATTGGATTTCATTTGAATTTGGTATTGTTTGAAAGCAGTATTTTTAAGATATGTGAGAAAAACTAAAAAAAATCCAGAGAATTCTATATTTTCGGCAGGTTCAACTAAAATAAAAAGTCAAATTTAAAATGGCGGCCTTTCCAACAGGAGAGACGATAGACCCCAACATGAGTGTTTTTTAGAAATAAAACACTTTTTACGGATTACAGCGCGTATATTATTAATTCAGGTGTTGTTTTAGAATTATTTAGTTTGTATTTATTGGTTTTTAGAATTCCCGACGTTTCGACACTTTTCCAGGGGCCGTGGTCACGGGAGGACTAAAGCAAAAAGGCTGCTCATATTTTTATGAAATTACCCGCTCGAAAATTTTATATAAATGTATTCAAGTAAGAGAGCCCACAGTCACAATCTAGTTTGTAGACGCCTGCATCTTGAAAGGGAATATTACACTTGACAGGTCGTAAGAATTAGTTTATCTTCTTCGGCGGCTTGAAGAAGGTCTTGATAGACGCACGCTTCAGAATACCTCCAATCTTGTCAGTGACACCTTTCATGTACGGTAGGATGGCAGGTCGTCGTTCTACTGTGGCTGTTTTGACACGGGTTCTGTGATGAAGGCGTCGCCTTCTAGTCTACAAACTAGATTGTGACAGTGGGCTCTCACATCGGACAAACAAAGAGAAGTATAGGGACGCGCGTTAAAGAACATGTAGCTGACATGAAGCATAGGCGCGATAACAAGTCTGCAGTGTGTGAACATGCATCAAAGGGACCCAACCATTACATTAGATTTGATAAACCACAAATACTGGCTAAAGAACAAAGATTCATTCCCAGAATGCTACGCGAGGCTATTGAAATCAATAAATATCCAAATTTCAATGGAGATGATGGTTGGAGAGTACCACCAGCTTGGGACCCCATAATCCATCAACTGAAATCCCATCCCAAATCACACACTGCAGGATCTAAAGATATAGTTAGTTCGTTTTGTAGATAGGGATCAAAAGGGAGGTCGACACAACCTCTCTGAGTTTTCTTCCGCCAGTTCTTTCTCTCAGAGGCCTCCCAATTTGTAAACTGGTAGTAGATTTAGTAGCTAGATCTTGTTTTCTAATTAATTTTATTCAATTTAACTCAGTAATAATGATTAAAATCAGAACGCAGCTATAAAATAATTTAATAAACTTGAATACATTTTTATAAAATTTTCGAGCGGGTAATTTCATAAAAATATGAGCAGCCTTTTTGCTTTAGTCCTCCCGTGACCCCTGGAAAGGTGTCGAACCGAGTTCGTGTAGATATCAATGTGGCTATATGGATATAGATTTTTTTTACACTCTCATCTAGAAGGATTCGGTGCAACCTTCTTAGGCGCGAGCCTTGCCTTCCTTTTATTAAGAAAATTTTGAGAAGATGACACAGACTACTAACGAACTTGTTAATTTAGTAGTCTGTTGAAATTGACGAGAAAATTACGAAATATCGAAATCAACGTTTGAATATAATTTTAATTTACGTTTCAAAAATAAAAATAATAAAAACTAGATAGTGGGAATAATGTGTGGTAATATTGGGAAACAATTCACTTAAAAGATACTATGAGGTAAGATGTAGGTCAGTCCTAAAAATATTTTGAAATCATATCTACCCTACAAATTTTTGGTCGTATAAAAATGAAAATGCATTTTTTCTTAAAGTATGGTATTAAGAACAACGAACGATATATCAATTTTTTATAAAGAATTTCTTAAAGAACTTGGTGTAATTTTCATTATTCTATAAGTTTTAGCCAAGTCAATATAGCCGAAAACGCTGGGCCCTCAGTTCAGACGTTTTAATAAATTTAGTTTTCACTTACCTAATAAACCAATAACTTTTTAACGAATTTTTCTTTTTTAGAAATTCACTGAGGTGTTAGACTTTATGATAAAAACGTAATTTTATTGTATTTCTTCAGTTAAAACTAATATTTTGAAGATTCTATCTTGGGCTCTCAGTTCAGATATGTTTGAACTGAGGGCCCAAGCTAAACAGCCTTAGATCTGTTATGCCATCTTCTAGCGAGTTGAAAATTTCTGTAACGATGTTAGAAATTCTTAAGTAAATTCTAAAATGAAAATTATTAACACAGAGATGGTACTTTCTGAGATCTAAGATATGCCTCTTATTGCAACCGTCTGGATTGAGGGCCCAACACATGCGGTTATAAAAGTTTTAATTCACGTTTTAGAAATTTTGGAACCTATGCTTTCAGTTTTTAGAATTTTTAACTAAATTCCCTATAAGTCTCAGTTTGATTCGTCACGATTTAAAAAATGGGCCCTCAGTTCAGATGCACATCAATTTATTTAGATAGAAACAAATAAATCCTTTTTCAGTGTTATCATATCTAGAGGCGATAAATCTAGCCAGAAATAGAGGATTTTATCCGTTGCGTTTTGGTCGAAATAACTTACTGTTATCTAACTAACTAGCTAAGAGACGAACATTTTCAACAGTAAATAAATTGACGACCTCTATGGTCGAGTGGTTTGTACACCGGTTTTCAAGGTGTCGCCATCTCTGAGGTCTCGGGGTTTGATCCCCGGCTGGATCAATTTAGAAAACTAACTTTTCAATATTGGCTCAGGTCTGGGTGTTAGTAGTTCCACCGTTGTCTCTGATTTCCATAACACAAGTCCTTTAGCTACTTACTTTGGGATCAGAGCAATAAATAATAATAATAATAAATAATAATAGTTTATGATGTTGTCTTAAATTTATAAAAAAATAGTAAATAAATTAGTTTTAGAGAAAAAATCGAAGTTAAACGCAATTTTCTTCCAAAACACAAAAAATGAAATGGTTTCACATCGAATAATCCTCAACACATAGTATCGAGTCGGTCATCGAATCGATTGCGATTTGCGGCGGTGCCAACATGCCGTGGTTCCTTCCTGGACGCCCCAGTACGGTTCAATGTTTCTCTATTATATTTGGCAACTTCGGGATTGCGGAAAATGTTATTTGTACCGAACCAATTGGAAAATGAAGCAGTAGATATAAAGTTAATAAATAAATAATATAAATATTTTGACAACATCACATACATTGCTCCGATTTTAAAGTAAGTAGCTAAAGCACTTGTGTAATGGAAATCAGAGACAACGGTGGTATCATAAACACCCAGACCTGAGCCGATATAGAAAAGTTCGTTTTCTAAATTGACTCAACCCGGGGATCGAACCCGGGACCTCAGAGATGGCGACGCCTTGAAAACCGGTGTACAAAGCCACTCGACCACGAAGGTCGTCTTTAGTTACTTTTTAACTTTTTTTAACTTTAAAGTTACTTTGCCATATGATACAAAATATCGCCACAAAACATACAAAAGCATAAAATATTAGGTATAGTACTCATCAGTGCTATTATTAATTCTGTGCTCGTGGTACAATAATATACTGCGCCAGGTACAGACGTAGTCACGTGGTATACACTAGCTTACGTCATCTCCGTTTTCGGTGTTATTATAAAGTTCATTCAGCTTTAACTTTGTTAAGGAAACAAATCACAATTAAAATGCACTATGATAAATTTTGTAATAAATGTGGCAGAAAAAAACTCTTAAATTTTTGCTTGGTACTATAAAGTCGCGCAACTGGATAGTGACACAAGCCAGTGCCACTATCCAGTTTCCACAAAACAACTAGAGAGACCAACAAAAGATGAAGGGAAAGAAAGGACTGCAGACAGTCTAAGATCTTCATCAAATCAGTTGACAAGAAGAAAACCAGAGAATTGCTGAAACGAAGCAGAAGAATTATAAGAACCATAGTAGGATTACTGACAGGACACTGTCCACTAAACAGACACCTATCAAATTGGCTCAGGTCTGGGTGTTTGTGATACCACCGTTGTCTCTGATTTCCATAACACAAGTGCTTTAGCTACTAACTTTGGAATCGGAGCAATGTATGTGATGTTGTCAAATATTTATTTATTTATCGCTAAAATATCGGAGAAGTATCGAATACAGCATTTTTAATTATAGTGCTTTTATACTTTTCACTGATCCTTCAATTTGTCGTTACTGGACGCTTTTACAATGCACCTGATTTTTTTTACGACTCTGAAAAGAGCTTCACGTCCTTTCGTTTGTGGAGGTTTTGACTGACATTGAATAGCGATAAAACTTCATCACTGTAAAGGGAAATAATTACGTTAATCGTTATTGGGAATCAATACCAATATTAATTTTATTAAATGCATACGTTGATAATTATTGTGATAGAAAATGAAGTAACTTTGAATGCTGACCTCATTTTTCAATTTTTGACGACTCTGTATGAAATATACAGGGAGAAAAAAGCAGCGCTTGACGAGTTTCCTGCCGGTTCTTCTCGTTACATGGTCTCTTAGGGTTTGCGAACCGATGGCGTAGCTTCTTTGACATTTACAAGTGAATGTAACAGCCTAGACTGACTAAATGTGTGTAATATTATTATTTCTGGGTCATGGAATGAAAGACATGCTATCGGTAACACTGTCGTGTCTTTATTGCAAAAGTTGAAAAAGGAATATTTTATTACAAATATTATTTTCCTATGGAAACGCATGCTAAGTGCAATTTTACACGCCGCAGCCGTAGCCGTGTGAACGTGTATGTACATATGATTACATTACATGAGTTTTGAATTTCGATTTTTTTATGAATGAGTTAAGAGGGCGTAGTCTGCACACTAGCGCCGCCATAGAAAAAAACATCATAGTGCTTAAGTAAAGACAAAATTGTGAATTATCTCTTTGTAGTGCACTCCGTAGAAGTTTTGTGGTTCTTTCAATATTTTCCATCCTGTCGTTTAGTTTAATGTAGATAGTGTGCAAACTATGTAGCCTTAAGTTGATAAATACAGTATCTCCACAAATAAATCAAGTAGAAAATGTCAAGACACAAATCTTAAGATGACGCGTTGAGAAGGCGCTTACTTCCGCGCCATTGCTTCAATCCGAGCTTCACTAAGTCACGTGGAAAACCAAATAACGAACATTCGAGATTGGTATACACACGGTACATATTTGCAAGCAGGTGCGTTGATGAAATATTCGATTCGAAATTCAAATGTGGATGTCAATTTGTTTTTTCTAAGCACTTTTTTTTGCATTTTTTTTTAAATTGAACTGGAAATGGATTTTTTAGTCTCTGAAAAATTAGAAAAAGGTCCAATGATATCCTAAAAATGGCCACCTACTGTAATATGTCCTGAATTTCTATGACAGATTGTCATGTACATGATTTTGAAAAGGAAAGCTGGCGTTTTATTATTATTAAAAATCTATATTATTATAAAAAATGACAATTTCAAGAATAAAAATAGTGCGCACGGAAATCTAAGAAGTGTCTATGTTGGAACGTCGTTGTTAATTCGCGTTATTTTATTTAACTTTTGTTGGGTATTTAAATACATAGACGTTACTAAATAATATGCTAGAAAAATTCGACTCGGTAAGAGCATTGGACCGGACTGCCAAAGGTCGCGGGTTCGATTCCCGTCCGAGAATATGATCTGGCGCGAGACGAATTTTTTTTAGTGTATTATTTAGTATTGTATAAAAATGGCAATGGTAAACTCTCAAATTTAAAAATAACATTTTAGACATATCATAGACATTTTTAATAAGTTCGTAAATGTCATAACTAATATTTTCATCGTTTGGAGGTTAGCGGAGCCGCTTTTAATTTTACAGAGCTCCCATAAACTTCCCTAAATAAGATTAACAAGTTTACAGAATTGATGTTTCCAAAGTTTATACATTTATCAAGAGAATCTTAAGTAACCCGGAATAACACGTTTATATACAAAGTGATTGTGAGTTGGTAGATAATTTCCCTCCCGACCGGTACAACTGCCGTGTACAACTGGTTGTACCACAGGGAAGTAAATGTACCCATGGTCCATCTGGTTGTACCACGGGGAAGTAGGTTTACCCGTGATACAACTCGGGAAAAGTAGTCTAATTGGTTGTACTACTGGGAATTAAATTTATCTAAATCCCTCCCGACCCATGGTACAACTGCCGTGTTCAACTGGTTGTACCACAGGGAAGTAAATGTACCCATGGTCCATCTGGTTATACCACGGGGAAGTAGGTTTACTCGTGATACAACTCGGGAAAAGTAGTCCAACTGGTTGTACTACTGGGAATTAAATTTATCTAAATCCCTCCCGACCCATGGTAAAACTGCCGTGTTCAACTGGTTGTACCACAGGGAAGTTAAATTTTCAAAATTGTTGGCAATTTTAACTTTAACTGCTTCTATCGGTCGCTCGCAATAGACTAAAGAAGTTTCGGTGTATGCACCGTAACTTAACGAGCAATTTTGCGGTACTGTACAGCCTGTCTAGTGTAGTATACACAGAAGTCTTTGGTATGTACTCCAGCTTTTTCCTAAAGCCTTAGATTATCACGTCAGTCAGAGCGTTTTCAATGGATTTTGGGGCTTAAATTCAGCCAGTTAACTTCTTTTCAATGCGAAAAAAAACAAAACAGTTTTTTTAAGTTGATGCTTCATCATACTTTATCGTGATCTTCTTTGAGAAGTCATTTATATAAATTCTAAAATATTGAAGAAAATTTGAAAATTCAAGATCTTTGCATAAATAAATAATAATAATAATATGCAGAGGTAATTTTTAATTAGACTACTGACATCGTACCAAATATCACTGTAAGAAAAAACAGCCTTTGGCTAGTTTCTTGCCAGTTCTTCTCGTAAAAAGGATACTGTACCCATAGCAGATCAAAGCCGTAGCACGAACATCTATCGAGAAAAAAACGCTCGTAAAAGAATCGATAGAGTAATTTTGAATGAGACATTTGTACAGCGCCATCTATTGACGAATAGCAAAATGAAATTTCCCATAGAGAATACTCTTATCGAGTACTTTAACGTGCGTTTTTTCTCAATAGATGTTCTAAATATAAATAAATAAATATTTGACAACATCACATACATTGCTCCGATTCCAAAGTAAGTAGCTAAAGCACTTGTGTTTTGGAAATCGGAGACAACGGTGGTATCACAAACACCCAGACCTGAGCCAATATGGAAAAGTTCGTTTTCTAAATTGACCCAACCGGGGATCGAACCCGGGACCTCAGAGATGGCGACACCTTGAAAACCGGTGTACAAAGCCACTCGACCAAGGAGGTCGTCATAGATGTTCGTGCTAAATCAATCACAACTTCTTTGTTTATGAACCGATTAAGATGATTATATTTTTGATTTTTGATTTTATAGAACCACAGATACAAATACTGTCTTAATCCTAATAACATCACAAGAGGAGTTAATTATGTTTAAATAGCAAATTATTTTGGTATTACGTTTGTATAGGAAGTTCACTGTTCGCGGGACTCTTAAAACGGCGATAAACTTAGAAGCAACTTTACGACTCTCTCTCTCTTTCTCAGCTTTCATAAAACGCTGTCTATCGAGATTTATTTAAATATTTTTTTTCTTTCTTGGTCTCCGAAAATCGCCCATTGTTGGTTAGCTTTTTCCTTTGTCAAATTAATGCTAATGTTTCGGTCTATCTTATTTATATCTCTAAAATATCCATTAACATAATACCCTCGTTCACGTAATCAATTTACATAACGACTTTTTGGGTTTTCGTGAGAAGTCGTGAGTAATTATAGATTACATTTTGAACGTTTATTAAAAGCAGTTCTTTATTCGTATACAATAATAATATCATTGGAAAAATATGCATCTGTACGTATACTTTAAATGCAAAATACATTTTTGGATTTTGAGATTTGATAATTATATAGCTTTCTCATCTTAATCAATTGTTTAAAAATATCTGGATATCTATAATATAAAAATATCTATAATATATTCAATTGACTGTCGAGGTAATTCCTTGTACATTGGTGAGATGGCGCTGGTTTGTAGCGTAAGAGTTGATATACTAGAAGAAATTCGACGTTCCCACTAGTGACTCGGTACCTAGCTCAGCGGTCAGAGCATTGGACCGGATATCCAAAGGTCGCTGATTCGATTCCCGTCCGAGAACATGATCAGGGTGCGAGTCGTATTTTTTCTAGTATGTTATTTAGTATTATGCAAAATATATATTTGTTTTATTTAATATTAAGTACCTATGTGAAATATTTTATGTTTTTCTCAGTTCAACTTCTGCTTTCTGAATAGACTGTTTTCATCAGTCTGTTTGGGTTCATACAAATTACCATTTTAATAAAAAAAAAGATGTTTGGTAAATATAATTATGCTTAATTAATTCTCTCTTTTCGATTAATAACGTCCAATACATTTACATTTTAATATTTTTTGGTCGATTCTATGAAAATGTTATGTTATAAATGACATCAAACACATCTCTATAAATCCGGAAAGGTTTGTTGAAATTGAAATTTCGCTCAAAGGATTAAACTTGGATCGGTGGGGTTGTATCATTTCGCTCTCTCTTGTTTAATCAAAATGTTTAGACGTGCCTTAATTCGAAATCTATGGAAATAATTTTCTGGAATTTCGAACAAATAGGTTAAATTATATTTTTAAGAAAATCTATCATATATAAATAACATGACTTACACCCGTATTCACAAACATTACAATGAGGTCTTACAATGCCCGCGGCGCACAGTGCCCTCAACTACCAATCACAGGTTATACGTAAAACAAACGAACCAATCACAGAGCTCTATTTCGTTCCCATAGGCAAGGGTCGTTTAAGTATTCTTCTAGAATACGGGTATAAGAGATTCATCAATAGCGGCCGCCCGCGACTTCGTCCGCGTGAACATTCGGGAAATCCCTAGGGATTTCCGGGATAAAAACGTATTTTATAATTTTATTCCAGGATATGTGGTACTTAGAATGTTGATCAGAACAGTTGGGTGTTTATAACGTATCTGAATCTCCTCCATTCACTCCCTGGATATCCATCATCAGATCGCAGCTGTCAATCCAAGGCGGAGAACCAAGATTTCAAAGTTAACTCGTTTGTATGAAAATCAACTGAAATCCTTAATTTATCTGGCCACCACTACATTACATAAGTGTGCCAAATTTAACAGTGGAAATTTTGCACACTTATGATTTATCCTGATTTTTTTGCTGATATATGTGTCAAAATTTAAGATTAGTTTCCATAAGTCTTATAAAACATTGTATGTTTCCCTATAATATGACGACCTCCATGGTCGAGTGGTTTGTACGCCGGTTTCCAAGGTGTCACCATCTCTGAGGTCCCGGGTTTCGATCTCCGGCTAGGTTAATTTAGAAAACGAACTTTCCTATATTGGCTCAGGTCTCGGTGTTTGTAGTTCCACCGTTGCGTCTCTGTTTTCCATAACACAAGTACTTTAGCTACTTACTTTGGGATCAGAGAAATGTATGTGATGTTGTCAAATATTTATTTATTTATTATTATTAACTCCTTTGTATGAAAATCAACTGGTATCCTTAATTTATCTGGCCACCAGTACATAAGTGTGCTAAAAACAATGGAAACTTTGCTGATATACTTATGTGTTAAAATTTAAGTTTAGTTTCCATAAGTCTTAATACATTGTATGTTTCCCTAATAATAATAAACAAATAAACAAACAAATTTCAACTAAATCCGTCCACCCGTTTTTGCGTGAATGACTAAATAACATCTAAACATCCAAACTATCACATTTATAATATTAGTTAGAAGGATTGCACAGCTAAAACCACTGAAGTATGGAGGAAGTCAAGTGGATATGCTTTTTTCAGTTATTAATTTAAGTCAATGCACATTCATTATTTATTATATTAAAAAGTTTCCGGTAAAATGTGATATTTACGGGAACTGTAATAAAATTTGGAGCTGTCCTTGCTACTTAAAATAAATCGTTTATGAAGTAAACAAATAAATTGTGATAAGGGTAGGAAGTGGACTTCACCGGGAAACCGTGAATCTTGGTAGATAAACCACAGACGTCTGGAAAAAGATAGGATTTCTCTAAGCTGACTATTAAAACCTAATAATAATAATAAAAATAACAGGACAGGACTTATTACAAAGATAAATAACACAGAGAAAGCACACTAAAAGGCGGTTTTATTGCTATAAAGCAATTTCTTCCGGGCAACCTTGAGTAATAGAGTGAGAGAAGAAGAGGACAGTGGGAGTGATTTTCTCTACGCTGACTATTAAATCCTAATAATAATAATAAAAACACTTTATTGCACACTAATGCAGGATATATAAACAAAGAGAAATAACACAGAGAAAGAACACAAAAGGCGGCTTTATTGCTATAAAACAATTTCTTCCAGGCAACCTTGGGTAAAAGAGTGAGAGAAGAAACGGACAGTGGAGAGTGGGTACAAATATGGGGAGGAAAAGATATAGATTTACAAGAATATAAAGAAATAAATTATGTTTTCTAGATTCAAAAGTAAAAATAAAGAGAGGTAATAAGTTTAACTTAGGAAATTAGCTTATTGTTAGAACCTTGCTCTACTAGGACAAAATATGCAATCACGCACTAGAAATGTTTGAGTTTCCACTTGTTGTTTGCTTAACTTACCCTAGGAATAATCCTTTTTTATACGTGCTCTATTGAAATGCAAATAAACGTTTAACTGAAACCGTTAATTAAGTCAATTACAAGAGTGAAATTTACCCAAAGCTATATAATATTCGTTTTAATAACGGTAGTTACAAGTTGTGGAAAGCCTTAAGAGATGGCCTTTTAATCGTTTCTCCCTTAACTATCCCAATTAAGAAGAATCTTTTTATCTCTTTGAAGGAATTTTCATGACCTATAGAAAATATCTCGAGAATTTATCTTACACCTTTCGGAGGTATTTTAGTACGATAACGTTAATTCTTATAATTCAAAAAATATGAAAAATTTTGACATGCTTTAAATTTGATTAATTCATGAGCAATTTTCCAAGATTTAAGCCATACATTAAATGAAATTAAATATTGTCAGATTATTTTTCATAGTCTTAAATATTTGCCATAATCTTAAGATTTTTTACTCTAAATTACTTGTTAGATTAATAGTAAGTGAAAACAACTAACCACATCGTATATTATCAAAATCTATATATACTAATATAATATTACAAATGCGAAAATAAGTTTGTTTGTTGCGCCTTCACTGTACTCAACCTATCATCATGAAATTTTGCATTAACATTTATTTATTTATAAATCTTTATTGTACAAATACACAAAGTAAGGTACAAATGGCGGGCTTAATGCTAAAAGCATTCTCTACCAGTCAACCAACAGTAAACAGATAGACACGAATGCGGCATAAACAACAGGGTTAACATTGTCAGGGGTACAGAATAGGACATAGACTACCTTCCATCCAGAAAAAATATACTGTTCCCTAGGGATACAAAAATTACTTTAAGACGGTTATCTGCTATACCAGGCGGCATTCCAACATAAATAATAAATGATAATAATAATAGAATAGAATAGAATACCTTACTAATAAAGATTGTATAGCAGATGTATAGTTACACAATGGTTACTCCTTGTCAAACTATTTCGGCCTTACCACAAAAGATTTTAAAACACTGTTTAAATACGATGCCGTCTTTTTCAAACAATACTGTCCAAAAAGTGACAGCATCACATTTAAGCAGTGTCTAAGTTAAACACTTGTTGAAAAGTGTTTTAAATTTTTTTGTGGTAAGGCCGTTTCAGTTTGACACTAAAAGAAAGGGAGAAAAACACTGTGTCTTTATTATTAACCCTTAATAAGAAATGTCTGGAAATAAAATTATAACAAAATACATAAATAATAAGCTAGTCACCTTATTCTAAGTCGTCGTAAAAACTATTCCCACGCGAACGAAGTCGCGGGCAAAAGCTAGTAAATAATTAAAACAAAATGCCTTATAAAATTCCCGTATTTATTTAGATACGATACGAACATTTCAATTGCAGCTATAACCCGAGAACGAGAACAATGCAGAGTGTTTTACATAAAACGCGGAGCCGAGTGGAGACAAATTCGCGCCTACTTTCTTTTGCACGTACCAAAATTTGCACTTGGCTGTTCAAGGAGTTCGAGGTTCTGGATGAATCGTTGAAAGTATGTAACCTCTTTGAATAGTCAGAATGTTCATGAAAAGCCATTAAAAAGTTAGTATCATAAATTATATAGGGTTATTTGAAAAACCTAGTAGGAGTAGATTACTAACATCATAAACAAACAACATTAGTTCTATACGACTTCTCCGAAAACAGACATAAAATCTACTTTCCGTACAAATGTCTGTACAGCTATTTTTTTGTCTGTTTTCGGAAAATTCGTAGAACAAATGTTGTTATTTAAGATGTAAGTAATCTAGGTACTCCTGCGAGATATGTGGTGTTTCACAAATAACCCTGTAAAAAGCAAAGAGTTTTATTTAAGTAGTGTTAGAATACGTGTGATGGGACTGTGATGCTTGACTGCATCGCTTACTTCGTCCTGACAGAGAGAAGAGAAATATGTCTAGAGTTATTCAATTACGGGTATTAGCTGACTAAAATATAAAATAAAGTCGAAATAATATTATTAAAGACCTTTTAATCTGTAGCTACGCCCCTATAAACCCGATAGTACCAAGCATAATCACGGTGTGACTAGTACAAATAGAAAAAAACAATTAAGCTCTGTTTAAATTGTGCTATTAAAACGGTTTTAAGTTTTAGTTAAAATCGAAATCGAAGTAGGTTCTTAACTTAATTGTGCATTCTTTGTTTACTTGCTATGCTTTTTTTTTCATAATCCCAAAGCCATCCATTTTCAACATTATAAGATTGCTACTACGCAAGCTATAGATCGCTGTTTTATCATTAAAAGTTATATAACAAGAATACAAGCTTTCTTTGTATCTAATTTCAAACTGTTATTTTATGTAAAATGAAATGTGAATCTTTCTTTCCATAATACGTATTCATGAATAAGCATTTGAAATATCAATTTAAGTTACAATTACGTATGTGTTGAAAAAACTTGAAATGTTGCCAAACCTTTGCATGTAGTGAAAGAAATCTTTCTAATGCCCTAGATACATTACTCGTGGTAAAGATAAATGATGATGTTTAACGTGATTAATAGATAATTTTGCCACACGATTTCATCTTAACTTAAAAAGTTTTTGTTTAAAAATGTGATTATTGAGATTGAGATAAGAGTTTGCCAAATAGCACCATAATTATTTTGTTTATTTCTATTTCAACTCTGTCGTGTCTACTTATTACGTGCGGTTACTAGAGTGCGTTTCATCAAAGTTCCTTTGCCGGTTGGCAGTACACTCATTGTAATCTTATTGCGTTATAATAAGGTGCAAATTATGTAGATTTTCGGAAAACCAACATAACGGCAAAGGAAGTATTTGATGAAACGCACTCTACGTGTATCGTATTTGTACAGCGCCATCTACCTCCGTAAAGAGAAGAAAGACAACATTTTGCTCAATGCGAATTCAATACGCGCTCAATAGTTTTTCGTGTGTACAAAACTTCGTGATATTATACCAAGTAATAATTTTCTTTATTATTACGTAAAGTCTTGCATTCTTAAGGCTTCCCGCTCACGAGCAACTTTTTGTAGCTGCGATTATCGCGGCGTTTTTTATCGCTGGTTAAGTAAACCCTTTGTCACTCTTGTCAGTCACAATTCACGGGTGATTACACGCTGAGCTATTTTTTGTAGCTCGTAGGCATTTACTTATTGAACTCTGTCGGCCTTACCACAAAAGATTTTAAAACATTGTTTAATTCAGACACTATTTAAATGTGATGCCGTCTCTCTCAAATCATATTGACAAATAAGTGATAGCATCATATTTAAACAGTGTCTAACTTAAACACTTCATGAACAGTGTTTTAAAATCTTAAAGGTAAGGCCGTGTATGTTGTATTCTCGGCGGCAAAAAAATCGCTCAGCGATTAATCGTTCGTGGGCGGGAAGCCTAAAGAAGATCTTATTAAGAAGGTCGTGTTTGACAATTTTCTTATCAATAAGCTTAATTGCCTCTTCCATGCGGTATGCATTATAAATATAAGTCCGTGTATTTTGTTTGTGAAAGCGCCTTCATTGCTGAGTGTATGTTTTATTCACGAGAGGCTTTCAGTGTACTGAAGACGAGAAATAAAACGTGACATTTGGTATGCTGGAACGTGGATTGATCCTAAAGAGTTGAGTGTTCGCTAATGTTGCTTGCTTTGAAGTTACTCTTTTGCTGTTTGTATGGTGACGCAACAATATTTTATATGAGTTTTAGTGTGGTTTTATGTGTATTTCTAAGTATGTGAAATATTTTTTTGTCTAAATAAATAAATAGATAAAACTGTGTGTCTTTAAGTCGTTTTAATACATTTGGCTTTACAAAATTTTAGCATTATATTTTTATTTATTTATTATTAATTTTATCCGTTAGTCTTGTTAGTCTAGCCACCAAAGTATTATAGCTCTGTTTAGTTTTTGGACTGAAATGTATTAATGTATTTAAATATTGGTATCATTTATTCATATATCTTTATTGTATAACAATACACAAAGTATGGTACAAGGGCGGACTTAATGCTAAAAGCATTCTCTACCAGTCAACCAATTCTTACAAAGACATTCACGAATGCGGTACAAATAAAAAAAAATCAACGAATATTTAACAAATGATTAAATATACTAATACTTAAAATATAATAATCATTTATTTTTTTCTACTAGTTATTTTTAATGAAAATATGCTAATATTGAAAAGACCCAATTTCGGTATCGACTTACGTATTAGTAGGAAATTAAATGTCTGAGAAAAATATATATGAGACTCTCGTATGAAGAATTTATTAGAAGTCGCGCGTAAAATCTAATTCTCTTCAATGTTATTAAATCACAACACAAGTCACATAAATAGGTATTACATATATGGAAGTTCTCAGTAAAACTTGAAATTGTAACTGATAACATAAACGTATTTTCTGTACTCCAGGCACCTAATACCTACCTAATAATAAATTTAGTATGTTTGTCAATTTTTTTCTTCCTTACTCAAGCATCAAAGGATTTGAGTTTCTCTGCGACCCAATATAGCAGCGTAGTTTGCTCTGAAAAAAAAAAAATATAGTGTGAATCGCACAAATCCTCTTTTCAGAAGTCTTTCAACGGGCGACGTCATAACAATGACTATTCAATATTTTTATTAGATTATGGGTTGGCCGCATTGAGTCGCGTGAACATTTTAGCGGAATACGCCGAGAAAAGTGATTATGACGTATAAATCAATTTTGGGAATGGCTCTTAGCTGTATGTACGCAGTGCGTTCAGAAGCAATTTGTGGAATACACTTTAATAAATGAAGCGGCGGCATGAATATTTTTAGTGCTTGCTTTTACGGTTTTATTTTCTATAGTAGCATTCAATTTGTTTACAATTTGTTCAAAGTGTTAACTATTACTGACCTTGGGGTCTAGCCAAAGTAACATTTGCAAATCTTCGTTATCGCTTCGCTTTTGAAACATGTATGGGATTGACATAAAGTTTTGTTATCAATCAAAATTTAAAACGTCAATTCCATACATTTTTCGAAGCGAAGCGATAGCGATACTTTGGTTAGACCCCCTTATTCACTGACCTTACACACTTACCCCTTTTCTAATAAAGATTGTATAGCATATGTTTAGTTACACAGTGTTTTGTCCCTTTCTTTTTAATGTCAATCTTAAATAGTTCGACAGAGAGTAACCATTGTGTAACTATACAACTGCTATACAATAATTATTTGTAAGAGGGTTACAGTCAAGTTCAATAATATGTACCTACGCACGTTTGACAGTTCATCAACCTTATGCCTTTGTAATAAAAGTCAACATCTGTCAAAAGTGCTTACATATTAATGAACTCGACTGTACACTTGTAATAAGTGGGCATTAAATAGCCTTTTAGATTGAGTTCTATGAACTATATAGAAATTAAAAATAAATTTTTTGAAACATTGAACTAGATATACCTACTCGTAAAAATGTTTATCTTTTTTCGAAACAAAATGAAATGAATAAACATTCTATATCTCTATCAATGTTACAAAGGAGTAAATTTTAAGATATTGGCACGTGGATTTTTTTAACGTAGTTTTAATAACAGAATTTCTTTATCCTTTTAGAAAACAATCTTCAGACAGTGCAGTCACGTGCCAGGTTCAGCTAAGCTAGGTAATTAGCACTCTTAATTAATAATATTTTTAGAGTAATAGAAGTTAAAGCTTCGTGGAAACGGAAATAGTCTCGGGAAGTTTTTTTGCAATAACTGCATCTCTAGTTTACATTTTGTATAATGTCTAGGTATAATTACTTATTACTCTTAGCTATGTTTTTTCATTAGCGGATGGAAATAAGTATTTTTGGCTTTTTGATATTGCAGTGTCATAAAATGTGAATATATGTTTATTTTATTTATTTGGACAACCAACAAAAACGCTAAGAATTATATTATATATTTTACGACTAGTGTCTCTGTGATCTGTAGACCTCTCGAGTTAATGTTTACCCCTTAAGGGGCTGTACAACGTCAAATACACATTTTTGAGCAACAATTTCACACAGTATTTCTTGATTTAACGGTCCCATAACATATTATCTCTGTTTCCAGAATAATAGAGAGGCTGACATGAGCCAACTAGCGCCGCCAGTCGATTTTATTTTATTTATTCTAAATAAGCCCAATTTCTTAAAAAAAATCAGTTAAGGTCTTGTGAATGACGTCTAATGTTTATTGAATAACGTTACAACATTACAAAATACTTTACAACATCTGGCGGCGCTAGTTGGCATATGTCAGCCCCTTAAAACTTGTCAGTATTCTGAATGGCTATCCGGAAATCCGGGCTCCGGAAGGACATACGAAAGCATTTATTCCCAAGTTGACCCGGAGACGCTTCGCGTTCTTTCGGTCAACTATACATGGTGTTGACTTAATTGTAGCCTGCCACGGAAAGCATATAAAACTAAATAACCTTCAAAAAACCTTTAAAAAAATGCTATAAAAACAGCTTCAAAAAGCAACAGCTCTAAAAAGCAAGAAATAATATTCAAATCTGCATAATTACTATTCAAGTACCTACGCATATCTGATATTAAAAAAAAACGTCTTTTGAATTCGGGTGGGGCTAAAAGATATTTTCCTTTTTTAATTTATAAAATCATTTATCGAGGTTTCTCTTTCTCAATTTGATTTTTTAAAAGTTCTTAAGAATAAAGCATACTACTAAACCGATTTAAAATTTTCAATAAATGGGACCAACTTGGGAACAAACCTGATAAAGTGGCGTTTGAATCATGTCAATCGGTTCAGCTGTTTTTGAGTAATCGGTGGACATACATAAAAAAAAAGAAAATCAAATAAACAGACGAACATAGAACCTCCTCCTCCTTTTTTGAAGTCGGTTAAAAAAAAGGTTTCGTCGATGCCACTAGTGACTCGGTAGCTCAGCGGTCAGAGCTTTGGAATGGGTTCGATTCCCGCCTAAGACAATTCTGGTGACGAGTCGAATTTTTTCTAGTATATTAATATTCAATATGGTATGAATGAACCCATTTGGAATGAATTAGGTATAATAATAATAAGCCCGCAGGGCAGCTTGTTGCGAGCTGTTGGTGAGTAGCGACACCACGGACCCGAGTGCTCCAGGGAGTCGATCAGGGCCCTCGTCCCCACATCAGGGGTGGACCCCAAGGGGGCCTACG
The DNA here is from genome assembly GCA_963556745.1 of Catoptria pinella. Lineage (NCBI taxonomy): Eukaryota > Metazoa > Arthropoda > Insecta > Lepidoptera > Crambidae > Catoptria > Catoptria pinella. The sequence goes on from OY750779.1 coordinate 7,398,034, forward strand.
GACTCCCGTCCCTGGCTCGCCTTCGTTGGCCATCCAGGGTGGAGTCGTTAGAGCTATACGGTCGCAGGGTGGAAGTGAAACATGCGTAAGACGCGAGTTGGCACACTGTCCCTTGTACAGTGGGTGTACAGAAAGCGGTGCACACCTCTCTACACCCTGCAGCCGAGGACACCGACGTTGCTCTCTTGCCATCGCGGCTATTTTGGGGGGCCCATTTAGTCCTTGGCTAGTCACCGCCTGCCATTTTTATTATCCATAGCCCAAACCCAAGTCTATCAAAATAGCCCACTAGTCATTAACCAGTAAATTCCATAGTTCCTGTCCATTTGCTAGGGATAGTCTCTGAGTATATTAAACTGATGTAGTCAGAGTTTAGATCCAGCAGGTGTACCACACGCATATTAGATTAAAGTCGCTAAAAAGGCCTCTACGTGTTGGATCCATATCCCCACGCAAGCCTTAAAGGACCGGGTCACTTTTGACCCGTGAATTCTTAAGCGATAATAATAATAATAACCTTTAATTCTCACCATAATCTTAAAAGTTACATAATGATTAGTTTGGAATACAAGAGTTTGTTACTATGAAAATGAATAAATGGCATATTGATAGTCAGTTCGTAGTTTCATACCAAACTCTTTTCAAATGGGTTCATTCATATCATACTAAGTAATATATTATCTTGATGAACCCTAAAATCTAAAGTTATATTATTCATTCTATGGTTACAGTCTTATCTGCAAGATTAAAGCCCTTTCTAAAACCGTTAGAATCAACCCGTGGGATGTCATAAAGTTCTAAGTTTGATGGGTTAGTTATTACGAGGCGTGCCGCTATTTTGCCAGTAGATATAGTATGACCGATACATCGCAATTTAATTTATGCCTTTATCGAAATACCTATCTGGCTAAGGCCAATACACATGATATCCGCTCTCGTTGTTGAACGAATCATTAACTTACCATAACGAGTTCATAATATACGCACTTGCCAAAATAATGCTGTGAAATTCTTGTTTTCTCTAGTTGAGAATTCAAGGTGAAAGTGCGTTGCTGACTTTATTGTCATTTAATTTAACATTAAGAACAAGCGAACTGTATTCATACAAATATCATGTAGACGAGATTTTCAAGAGACGAGACGTGACGTCTATAAAAAAAATAAGGCAAATCAATCTGTCTCAGCTAATGTTGAGTGAGGAATAAAAGTGAAGTCCAGAGGCGATGTCAAAAACCATAGTACTGAACGTAGTCATTATGCTGAACTTGCAAGTCTTTTTGACCGAGCGAAAGTGAAGCGCGAGCAAAGCGTCTCTGTTTCAACTTGGGCAAAAATGCTTTCGTATGTCTGACCGGCTGTTCGTTTGTTCTCCTCTCCTCTCTCTCCTACAGGTCGCATTTCTCAACTGATTCTCGTGAAATTTTGTGAGCAGGTGCTATAATTATACAGATTTTTTTTCGATTCAGTTTTTCGATTTTTTTCAAAATGACGGAGGTATGAAGAAAGTCATATTTCAGCCATTTCAAAAAATGTTCAAAAATGTCATATACGCGAGGTCTCCAGCTCTACAGTGAATAGATAGATGTAGGTACCTATTATCTTTAAGGTGCTGACTGACATGAATATTCGCTCAATGTACGTAAGTTATAAGTCGAATATTCAGCATGACAGTAGGTACAAAGAGCTGAAAAGCTGAACAGGCACCGAGCACCCAAGTGCGCTCCACCCAGCTGTCATTTTCTAGCAATCCCTTTGAATGTTACATTACAAGTCAGTGACTTGCGCAAGCACCATCGCGACAACTGGAAATTGATCGAGGATGTAGCACAGTCAAGCATATTATATACTCAAGCGTGAATATTCAGGTTTCACAAACATTTGCTCACAACAAACAAATGTTCGATGCGAATATTCACAAGCAAATTCCCATATCAGTCGCACCTTTCAGAATTCTTTTTAAACAAGTCCACTGATAATGTATACCTGCCTTAAAGGGCAACATATAAAGCTGTATATGAGTGAGGTCCTTCCATTGATGAAATTACGCAAACATATCGGGGACGAGGAGAGTGTACCGTAAACAATGTGATTGCCACTGGACCCATCCATTTTGTGTCCACTTATTTGGGATAACTAGTAAATTGGGATAATAATAATAATAATAATAAATAATAAAAAGACATTTATTGTTCTCTCACACAGAGTAAATACAAGATATTATCGTAACCATAGACTTAATCTATGTGAGAGACTGGTATCTGTACTAGTAGAACTGTATTACAGATCACCAGACTCTTCACCTCCGTACCAAACAAATTAGGTAGATAATAATTTAATAATTAATTAAGGGATGGTAAATGGGTCAGTTAATATGACCTACTTAGGTACTTATCAAAAAAGCAATTTTTAAATTTCCCATGGTAAGATGGAACTTGCGGGTCACATAAGTCAATAAAAATGTTAATATACAAGGTGTTACAAAAGTACCCCTAATGCCGAATATGGTAGATAGGGACCATCAAACTGAACAACTTTTACTATGGGACCAACCCTGAAATCGCGAAAAAAAAATCAGCTGTTTTATACATTTTGATATTTTCGCAATTAATTTTTGTATGAAACAGCTGATATTTTTTTTCGCGATTTCAAATTTGGTCCCATAGTAAAAGTGGTTCAGTTTGATGGTCCCTATCTACCATATTCGGCATTAGGGGTACTTTTGTAACACCTTGTATAAAAATGGATGCTAATAACATAATTATAATAACTTAAAAAGTTAATATTATATCTTTTCAAAGTGAGAAAATAACTTCGACTTAATATAATTGATAATCAGATTCAGCAAGTGTACCGAGAAAATAAAATTACCTAGCAATGAAAATGTCTCCTTACAACGAGTTTTTTATTTCACCAGCGAACAGCCATTACGAGTGGAGGCGAAGAAATAAATTGTCAAGAATAATTCCTGGATTTTAAATATAAAGGGTTCTGTAACCTACAAACGAAGAGACTTAAGTGATATTATAGATTTTTCTGAATCAAGTGCATTAATCCGATCTACGTGCAACCCTCTCCTAAGATTTCTTAAAGAACTTGCGGCTCAAAACAATTTTTTTTGCCTCAAGTATACGTGTGTCAAACTGCTATCCTGGGTGCCAATCATCGTCGCCTAATGAAATTAGGCGATAGAGCCCCTGACCACATTGATCTAAATGCACATTGTGGTTAAAACCACACACACACACAGTATAAATACTTTGAGTTAATTGCAAAAGCAGTAATGTTCATCCTTATCATCTATATATAGTGGGGCTCCTTTTAGGGCGTAGGTGCTCACTAAGACGGGATTTTGCAAAATTCAACCCCTAAAGGGGTGAAACAGGGTGGCAATGTTTATATGGGAGAACGCGATTCCTTGGCTCGATTGACTTGGAATTTGGCATAGACATTCTTTCACAAAATTAATTGAACACGTGTTTCGTATTTTCTTTATATTTATCCCCTAACAGGGTTAAAAAGTGATAGAAAGCTACTTTTGGGGTGATTGACTTCGACGTCGGAATTGAAACTTCTTTCTGCATTTGATTGATTAATTAAGAAAAATTAAATCAACGTAGTATTACATTCTCTTTGGTCATTTCCCCTGAGAGTGTCCTGTAGTAGTCTAATAACTTCACACTCACCACATTAGTAACTACATTGTACCCATGCGAAGCCGGGGCGGGCCGCTAGTTTTGTATATTAGTGTGGTTTTGATAATATGTAGCTGAGTGTTATGAGGACGATATTTTTTTTAGCAAAGAAATATACCTAATTTTATCATTTTCCAACCACCTCTCAACACCTCTATTTATTTAGTAATTATATATTTGTACTTGTTACGACAGATGATTCACCATCCTTCGATTCGAACACGGAACCCAAAATAGGGTACCAGCTGTCAAAATAAATCGGTCGTGCATATTCAGGAGGTAGGCGCGACTACCGCAGTAATCAACCGGGGCTGTTGCAAATTTGTTGGCAGTGCCTTTATATTTTATTGCATATTTATGTTTCTGTTTTGGTTACATTATGTTTTTGCATCTGTACTGGCACAGTGATTTTTTTTTCATGAGGACGACGGTTCTTCAGCTGTTGATGTTTACTGACATTAACATGTTTTGTCGGTATCCTCAACCAGTTAGGAAGAAGCTATTTTTCCTCCTGGACTACAACAATGTTCACATAGTTGTGTCTTTTGTCTTTACTAATTTGTACATTTTAAAATGTTGCGTTAATTCATCAACGCCCGAGCGGCCGAATACGGCCGGACAACAATAGAATATCTATTGTAACTAATTTTCCGGGCTAGCCCCCAGCATGACCATCGAAACGCGATATGGTATAGCTATTTATCACGTTTAACTGTCAAAAGACAATAGATTTTGACAGTTGAGTGTCGATAAAATGCTATATCACGCGATATATATCATGTCTCAGTGGTCACGCTAGGGAAAAAGTCTATTTAAACCCATCAAGCCTCCCTAGTAGGCTTGATGGGTTTAAATAGACTTTTTCAGCACAAGGCAGAAAAGTTTTCAGCTGTTATTTTAACTGTTAGTTCTTTAAAAATCAATATCATTTTAACACATAAAATAATACTATGCTAATAACAAGCTTTTGCACTTTTGACTTCAAAAGTTGAACTTAGAATAATTAAAAAGTTTCAAGGAAAAAAGTCAGAACAACGAAGTTTATTAAGGTAATGCAGCAGAAGGCTTTCACAAAATTATATTTATGTATGACAAAGTTACAAAACTTCTTTTTTATAGCGGTGCAACGAACTCTTGTTTGTTTTTCTTTTACGCGCGTCACCGAAAATAGATATTTATTATTTTATTACAGTTTTATGTTTAGAGACCAATTTATGAGGTCTCTGAGGTATATTGAGATTTATTTTTAATCAAATGGTAACATAAAAGTGAGTTATTTTCATTGATAGCTGCAATTAAGTTCGACCAGTATTTAAACCTCTTAAAACTTGCCAGGTTTATCAATTGCTATAGTTACATCTCTTTCTCGCTGTATAACAAATAAAAGAGACGCATTGATAGCTATTCAGAAAACTGACAAGTTTGAGGAGGTTGTAATAAGGGGGAAGGAATAGGTTTGATAAAATTTGAGGTTTGTACGATTAAGTACACATGAATGTCTGTACCCGTAGCATGAACAGCTATCGAAAAAAATATCGCGCGTAAAAACATTCGATAGAGGCGCCATCTACCGCCGAAAAGTGAAATGAAATTTCTCATAGACAATTACTCTATCGAGTAGTTTTACGCGCGTTTTTTTTCTTGATAGATGTTCGTGCTAAGAGTGCTGATCTGGTGACTACGCGACCCACTTTGGCGCGCCACCCGATTGTTTACATTTTTATGAAATAATAATTAGTTCTAAACTTAAGTCATAACTAGAGATCGGATTTATTCGGATGCATATTTACCTAAAGTTATGGAAAGCACTTTTTTATCGAAAAAATTAAGGATTTTTGAAAAATTCCCAGGATTTCGGCATTAACCCGAATTTATTAATTTTAGTGTATACTCCGTGAGATGTAATAAATAAACCTGATTTGACACAAATTCCAGTTGGCCTGTTACAAACGTAATTGTTCCCTTTACCCTATTTTTATCGTCAGTGATTTTTGAAGTAGCAAACACAATCTTATTGCAACAAAACCTATTAAACCTCATGGGAATTTAATCATTTTAAGAATTTTAAATATTTTAAGAAGTCGCTTCCATAACTGTTAACTGTTGAATACTTACAGTAAACTTAAACTCAGTCGGCTGCTCAAAAACAAAACACAGTAAGACACAACTTGAAAAACATTTTTTTTTACTTTTCTGATTCACCTAGTAACGCTCTACAAATCTGTCTGATCCTCGTAGTGCTACGTCGCTTAGAACCTAAATTATTTTAGAAGTTTAAACCTAGTAAGAGACAAAATAGCATAAAACAGTATGTCTCAGAAACGAAATAAAAACAAAGTATGAGACAATGGGTGTAACGTGGTGTTACTGGGTTTTGATTTTGTTACCACTTAAATCGTTGTAACTTAGCCGATACTTATTTATTTCACTTAACACGTGTGGCATTATTTAGCTTAGTGTATAAACATTTGCGCATATAAGTTGTAGAACATTAGCGTTCATGGTTGTTAAATAAATTAAGAAAATGTTAGTATGGAAAATGCTATTTCTTTAAAACTTTTTAAACGGTAATTTCATACTTAAACTAATATAAAATAAAATATGTATTAGGTATTTTACTTTATCAAGGGTACAAGTTCCACCTATCTCATTTTCAACAGCTTGATAGCATTCAAACACACGCCGCCATTCTAAAACTGTTCGAGCAATCTCGATAAGAACTTGACACGTGGTGGCATGGCATTCGACTCCACTCGATTCAAATGTCGTACAAAGGTCAAACACAATCTTCTTGAAGGCTTTTAGGCTCACATCGCGCTAAACTGACGTAGGGGAATACAAACTTTTCTCAAGCGCAAACTCTGCAGTGTAAAGCGATTCTCTTTTGTTTTAAAAATTCAATGATCAATGTCATAAATAAAAGATGAGGTTAATGTTGCATTAAGTATGTTCTTCTTTCAAATAAATATAGCCAACACTTTTTCTCCTACAATACTTATGTTTTGAGCAAGCTTTCTCTGGTAACAGTCTTTTGTTTGTAACAATTAAAAGTATTATTGAATTTTTGTCCCAATTTGAATTTAGAATAATTAATAAACTGTTTTTTTTTCGTTAAACCTGCAATTGAGAAATATGAATATAAATATGAAGTACCATAATTTATTTATTTCGTACGTTAATGACTTAACAGACACGACTAACTGGGCCCTATTTAAAAACGTGATGATTTGTCAATTGTCATGACAATTTGGTTTACGTTGCGGTGTAGCTATGAGTAGATTGTTCTATTTTCAAATAGGTTGACGTAATGGATATAAAATTGTCATGTTAGGTGACAAATTGTCACGTAAATAAAAATAGGACCCTGATGGTTGCGTTGCCAATGATGAAAAATTCCTAGTACCACCAACTTTTCTATACTTACAGTGATAACTTTGGTATCGAAGTGTGAACCTATAAACATTTTAGTGCTAACTACCTATTCGGTACAACTAAATGATCCCTCAGTATCATAAAGTAGGCACACGTAGGGTCGAAGAGCTCGTTTTTATAAAACATTTGCCTCTAAAAATACCTAAGCAATCTATTTAAGAACTCAACACGAAAAAAATACCATCTCATTTGACTCCATTCTACTCAAAATACCGCACAAGGCACAGTATACATAAGAGCCAGTATTGTACAGTCAACGGCACGCTGGACTATCAGGATAGGGTAATCAAATTCAATCGATTTTACACTTAAAATGCATCACATTTAAGGTTCAAAATAAATTGCAGATTTTGCTATGCACTCGCGACTGTGTGTACTGAAGTAAACCGAGATTCCAGATGCCAAAACCAAAAAACACTGTTCACTTATGCCTTTCAATTTGGATGACGCAACAAAATTGAATTATGTAAACAAGTGAATCATTTTGTCTGTCTTCACCGAGTCATTTCAACTATCGCTTCAACTTTCAAGCCAACTTGCGTTAGACGCATGCAATATTGCCTCCAAACCGTGCGCTTTCCCTTTCAACTTTCTGCCATACAAGGTCAGTTTTGGTACCCGAACCAATAGCAATGACTATAGCGACATTGCATAGGTCTTGCCCTCCCTAACAATGTTTATTATGACGATCAGACTCGAATCGTTGTCCGTTCGGAGATATCAGGATATGAACATTACTGAGCCTATAGAAAAAACAAGTAAGGTGAACCGGGGCTATTGTAACTAGGAGGCGAATGCAACTAATCTAAATAATTATTTAAATACGAGTTTTGGTGAAAAACGACGTCTGTGATCTTAAGCTGCAATGATTAATTGTCACTATAACCCACAGATGTCGCTAGTAGGATCAAAACTTTGCGAGCGGCAAAGCATTATGTCAAACCGCCATTTTGAATTTCTTCGACTCGGATACGTGGCACAGTGTTTTATTACGAAAAAAATATTTTTGTTGAGTTTTTCGTTTGTTATCGATTGTGTTTGTGATAAACGATAAACGTAAGTAACATTTGTTGTATTTTCTTGATCCAATGTTCTGTTTATAGTCAGTAAAAGGCATAGTCACATTTGCCTCATCAAAAATGATACATGAGGTAATTGCAACTTTTAGGTTAGTTGCAATAGCCCCGTGAAATTTTGTATGAAACCGAAATCACTAGTGATGTCTTGTGTCGATATAGTAATTATCGATTAATACACTTATTTGAAGATAAAGTATCGATATCATGTGCATTATTATATCTTATGGTCGAATCTCGTACTATCTCGGTAAAGTGGTAAGTATAAATTCTACATACATTAATTTGGTTTTTGTTGTTTTAGATGGTTCGTAACTATAAAAAGAAAAAAATTATGAAATACTCAGAAGAAATATGACAATATAAATAGGTCATTGTGATTTTTAACGGAAGTCAACCTTTATACGTAATAAATGTCATGGGTGAAAATTTGCAGTGTCTTTTTTTTACTCGTAAATGTAGGTGCATTGCCAGGTGTCCCAACACTAGTTCCCCTACAAATAGTCGCATTTACCCCCAATAGAAATAAAAGTTTGATTTAATCGAAAGTTAACCTTATATGCTGGCAACAGAATTGAAAATCCTGTAAAATTTGTTTTGAGTTTTATCTTTGTTTTATTTTTATTCGCAAAACTTATTAGAATTTCGTTTTATGGCATTTAGTTGCTTTTACCCCCTATGCGGGGTAAATGTAACTATTTCTACCTTCAACAAATTAATCATATATTTGACTCCTAGATATCAAGTTATTCGTTACATAATAATATTAAAACATTCTGCATTAAATATACAATGATATGCATCCGAAATATATATTCAAATAGTTAACAGGTAACAGTTAAGAAACTTCAAAGTTAAACAACTTAAATTTTTAGTTACAATAGCCCCGGTGCACCTTACCTTCTTTTGCATTTTTCTACATTTTTACTTTAGATTAACCCCCTTACTAATAAAGATGTATAGTTACAGTGTTTTGTCCCTTTCTTTTTAATGTCAAACTTAAATAGTTGGACAGAGAGTAACCATTGTGTAACTATACATCAGCTATACAATCTTTATTAGTAAGGGGGCTAAACAAAACCTTTTTGCTTTAATCTAAGATTTTTATTAGCCCACGGATTGTCATGTTTGGATGTCATGATGCCGTTTCGCTGCTGTTTGAGTTTTTTTTCGCGTATTACCCCTGCGCGCATTGTGGACTGTTTCGGTTTGTTTTTATCTGGAATATTGCTATGGCAGAACAATAATATCCCATAATTCAAAACTTGCATCCTTACTTCTTAAGACAATAGGTGTCTTATAACTAGGTGTTCTATACTTGGATTACTATCCATGGCTCCCACCCTGTCCTACTACTACAACTACTCCTATCAACACTTACTAGTATAAATACTGAAGAACTGTGTTTTTTCAAACCGATAAACAAAAGCAGTCCCACTAGGTTCATGAATATACACATAATTGTTTCTTTTACGTGAGCGTTATTTTTTATTTTTGTCATATCTACATATTACATTATCATATTTTATATAATGTGTATACTAGAATAATATGATAATAATTATATATATGTAAATAATTTATAATATACAATAATAAAAATATAAAATATTTTTAGACATAGACAATATAGACATCTTCATAATTATCTTTTTTGACAAAAAAGTTTAACACAAAATAACTCGAATCGGACAGCAAATCAAGTTAAGCGCCTTAGAAATCTTGAATCTAGTTAACAAAACCTTTCTAATGATATATATATACAAGGTGTTACAAAAATACCCCTAATGCCGAATATGGTATATAGGGACCATCAAACTGATCAACTTTTACTACGGGACCAACTCTGAAATCGCGAAAAAAAATCAGCTGTTTCATACAAAAATTAAAATCGAAAATATCAAAATGTATCAAACAGCTGATTATTTTTCCCGAATTCAGAGTTGGTCCCATAGTAAAAGTTGTTCAGTTTGATAGTCCCTATATACCATTTTTAGCATTAGGAGTATTTTTGTAACACCTTGTATATTAAGTTTATTGGCCCGGGTACCAGGCTCCTTACATTTTTGATCATCATCCTTTGACGTTTTTTTGAGAATATAGAGCATGCGTTATTGTATGCGCGTTATTGCATGCCCTGAGGCATTCCTCTATGTTGAAAGCGCAAGAGGAAAGTGAAAGCGCACGGTCAGTGAAATGGGTATTCAATGTCATTGCTCAAAGAATCTCAAAGAAATTTGGTTGAACCGAATCTGACACCGTTGCTCTAGTTTATACTCTTTTTTAGACCGATTTGTATGAAGACAGAATACTGGTATTTACTTCCACTGTGTCTAAGGGTTTCAAAGCAATCCCCTTCACGGCGCTATTGAGTGCGAATAACGGAATATAAAATCGATGCGATAACGTTTTTATCGAGTGTTAACTTTATGTATTTCTCGTTCAAGTAGTTTTGTGAGTTTCCAGTATTTATGACTCTAAAACATTACATTTATAATGTTTTAAATTTCCATGGTTTTTGACGTTATTAGAATAAACTATATCGGGATTTACACCATGTACCTGTTTATTTTTGAGACTCCGATATTTCGGCGCAGTTGCATGCGCCATGGTCACGGAAGAACTGTCGATTGTTCTTCCGATTCGACAGTTCTTCCGTGACCATGGCGCATGCAACTGCGCCGAAATATCGGAGTCTCAAAAATAAACAGGTACATGGTGTAAATCCCGATATAGTTTATTCTAATAACATTACATTTAGTTGTATGATGTGGCTGCTATCTACAACGTGTTACAAAAATACCCCTAATGCCGAATATGATATGTAGGGACCATCAAACTGAACAACTTTTAATATGGGACCAACTATGAAATTGCAGAAAAAATCAGGTTTTGTAGGAAACAGCTGATTTTTTTTCGCGATTTCAGAGTTAGTTTCATAGTAAAAGTTAATCAGTTCGATGGTCCCTATGTACCATATTCGGCATTAAAGGTATTTTTGTAACATGTTGTATATAATTTTGCATTTTGTATGAATGATTTTTATTGCGTCGTAACTTTTGAGTGCAATAATTACACTCATTTTCAAGATAAATACTCAAACTAATATAGCTCTGTGATTGGTTCGTTTGTTTACGTATAACTTGTAATTGGTAATTGGAATGCTGTGCGTCCGCGGGCACTGTGAAACCTCATAGTAGTGTTTGTGAATACGGCTGTTAGTTTGATTTAGTTTTAAAAAGAGTACGTATAATCTAGTACAAAAACTCATCAATACTTTTGTTTCATGAAAATGAAAATGAAAAAGATACAATTGGGTTCTTTCTTTTCTCAAGTATGTTAAAAGGTTTAACATTTTAAAACACTACTCACGTGTTTTGTACTTCACGAAAAAGAGACACCTCGTTAATTATGAACTATGACGACCTCCGTGGTCGAGTGGCTTTGTACACCGGTTTTCAAGGTGTCGCCATCTCTGAGGTCCCGGGTTCGATCCCCGTTTGGGTCAATTAAGAAAACGAACTTTTCTATATTGGCTCAGGTGTGGGTGTTTGTGATACCACCGTTGTCTTTGATTTCCATAACACAAGTGCTTTAGCTACTTTCTTTGGAATCGGAGTAATGTATGTGATGTTGTCAAATATTTATTAAAAAAAAAACTTTAAAATAATCTGAATTAAATACTTAGTAGAATTATAGAAATAGGTGTTATTGACATCTTACTACAACCAATAATATTCTGGCTACAACTTAACAACAATTTCCATTACAATCTTAACAACTTTCTGTTTTGTAATCGGCCTAAAATAAAACACTTAAAAATAAACTGAAAAGACATGGATTTTCTGAAAGCTTTGAAGTTCTCTCGTGAAGCCATAAGATCCTATTGAGTTAACCCAAATCCGTGACAGAAGGCACGTATTATGTTGCAGACATAGAATTTTATTTCTTTTCTAACGTGAGCATTGAAGAATCGAATAATAACATGTTTTAGCTTAATTTTTTTTATAACCATTACAATCTTAGCAACTATTTGTTTTCGGCCTGAAATAATATACTTAAAAATAAAACAAAATGAAGAGACATGGATTTTCTGAAAGGGCCACATTGGGCCCGCGTGGTGGGTCATGACCCATCCTCCTTTTTCCCTCTTAAGGTAGGCCTGTGCCCCAGCAGTGGGCACATTAAAAAATAGCAAAATATAAAAATATTTAGGTCATCATAGTTATTTGCAAGTCAGAAAGATACCGATAACAGTTTAAAGTAAATAGTTTTACAATAGGTAGTTAGGCAAGCGAATTTAGGTAATAGTTTTTTTATCGGAGCGGATTGTACGTATTCATATCATGATACTTACATACCTAGTATTAAATCAAACGAATTCATGAAACAACAATGATAAAAATGTCATAGTAATAAACTGCGTGTATACAAGGTGTTACAAAAATACCCCTAATGCCGAATATTGTATATAGGGACCATCAAACTGAACAACTTTTACCATGGGGCCAACTCTGAAATCGCGAAAAAAAACAACTTTTTTTTTTTTTTTTTTTTATTATTGCCAAATTATCATAAAAAACAAATATTGTTTGCTACATTCACAAAAAACCACGCAGGTTTACATTAGGAATGTGCCTGTTCAGCAATCATTCGCTTAAATTACAACAAAGCTAGGCTTAATACTAAGTACAAAGTAATCTATCAAAAAAGAGTGACATGAGCGCCGCCATGCGATGGTGGCGCAGACGCTGAAGAAGACAGTGCCGCTACACATACAGGCTGTTACATTTTTTGCAGAAAGTATTGTTTTAATTTTAGTTTTATATTTTTATGGGTTATATTATTTCTTAGTTCTAGGTCAAGGTTGTTTATTAAAAGAGGAATTAAATATGCACTAGTTCGCCGGCCATAAGCATTATTGGTTTTAGGTACTTTTAATTTTTGGTTTGTTATTTCTCGTGTAGTAATTTTGTGTTGTTTTAGTTCTTGGACACTTAGGTTAAAGAATTGTTCTTTTAGAAGGTTATAACTTACTTGTTCATGGACGGGAAGTGTTTTGCAAATTTTGAATAACATGTTGTCATTATTAGCACAATCAAGCTTCATTTTAGGCGATACAATATTTTTAAGTATTCTTATTTGCAACCGCATAATACCATTGAGATAAGTTCGGTAACTGTGCCCATAACTACTTAGTCCATAGGATACTACAGAGGCAATAAAGGCGTTGTAAATAAGTAATCGTGTACTAAATGGTATTCGCTTCCTTATTATAATAATATTAGCCAAAAAAGCTCTTAACCTGGCACAAATACTATCAATATGTGGTTGCCAATTAAAGTTGCTATCTATAATGAGACCAAGATAAGTGTGACTACTGACTACTTCTATAGACTCACAATTATTTAGGCAAGTTTTTGGTTGTGTTAGATTATGAAAACAAGTATGACTATGGGATATTAGTTTATTTTTTAAATTTTCTCTTTTATGAGGTGAACTGATATAGACTAATTTAGTCTTTTGTGCATTCAAAACCAGACCCATATCATGACACCACTTACTGAGAGTGTCAAAATCAAACTGGAGTTTTTTCATTGCCTCGTTTACATTACTATCAGCAATGAGTAAGCAAGTGTCGTCTGCAAATTGATAGGAAGTGCAGTAGCTTAGTGTTTTATTCATGTCATTGACATAGGCCAAGAAATGGATAGGCCCCAAAACCGAGCCCTGAGCTGTACCTTGGGTTACTTTCACACACCCACTATAACAATCTTGTATCTTAACGCAAAAGGATCGGTTCCGTAGATAATCTTGGCACCATTTCAACAGAGGACCCTGCAAACCTGTGTTTTCTAGGCTTTTAATAAGTATTTTATGGTCAAGAGTATCAAAAGCCCGCGAAAAATCAATAAATAAGGCAAGTACTTGTTTCTTATTATTAAGGCTATCATTAATGTGATCTGTAAACTTAGACAATAAGGCTGTTGTACTTTTACCTGGCTGAAATCCATACTGATTACTGTTTATTATATCGTTAATCTGATAGAAGTCATGGATCAGGCCACACATATACTTTTCCACAATTTTATCAAGTGACGATAGTAGAGTGATGGGCCGATAGTTATCTAAGTCATCCCGCTTTCCTTTTTTAAATACTGGACGTACACATCCCTTTTTTAATTCGTCAGGATAAACTTCAGCCAAAAATGAGGTGTTAATTAGATTTGCAAGAGCCAGAGAGATCTTTTCACTAATATGTTTTATGTCAATCGTTCTAATCGCATCTATACCAGGTGCTTTATGAGCATGCATTTTCATAATTATTTTGTGTACTGCAGGTGGTGTTGCTTTTACAAATCTCATACATGTATCAGCTCTGTTTGTGGTATCTGATTTTAGTAGCTTTAAGCTACATTTGGGGAGTAAGTTTTTAACAGTATTGTCAAATTGACTAGCAAAACTATTTGCAATTACTTCAGGATGGAGATTTTGTGCACCAAACGCCTTCATAATAGCTTGGTCTAGGGATAGGCTCATTCTCCCATAGATCTCATTAATAACTTGCCATACCTTACGACTATTTGTAAAATTCAATTTTATTTTATTTTTGTAATATAGATTTCTATAGAATTCTGTTACTTTGTGTACCTTATTCCTTACTTTATTATAATCTTTTCGCAAAGTAAAGTTATTTACATCTTTTCTCCATTTATTATATAGCATATCTCTTTTGTCGCTCAATTTGACAATATTTTCGTTGACCCACGGGGCTACTATTTTGTTTTTGACTGCGACTGGTTTTTGCATTTTAGATTTTTTATACGCATCAATAAAAGTGTTTTTTATAAAATCATGGATATCATTTGGTGATTGCATATTATTGGTTTTACTCCAGTCGGCTTTATTTAGTTCCTCCAATAATATTTTTTTATTAAAAGATGTTGACATAATCTTGTTGTTATTGTGAACAGCCTTTATGTGGGGTGCGCTTGCACTGTAGCAGGACACAATAACAGCGCGGTCGTCGGCCAGTGTGGTATCGACGGCCGCAGTAGCCGGTTCTAATGAAGCGGGGCGCACGAAAATATGATCGATGCATGACTTTGATACTTTATTTAGTCGCCTCTCAATTCGAGTGTAATCAGTTATTCCACATAGCAATCCGAAACCACTTAGCATGTCAAGATAGGATTCTCTGTGATTTGAAGCGGTTTTTAGATCTATATTCGTGTCACCCAGCATCATAAAATTATCACTACAATGTATTATTCCAGATATCAATGAATGCAGTTCTTTAACAAAAAACGGTAGGTTATTGGAAGGTGGTCTATAAATGGCACAAACAGTTACGGTTTGATTGGAAAGTGTTTTTATTGTTCCTGTGATGTTTTCGAAAGTGTACGATTTTGTGTATTGCTGCGTAAATTTAAGGTATTTTTTAACGTAAATGATAATACCGCCACCTTTTTTATTGGACCGCAGCTGTGTGTGCATTGTATAGCCAGGGATATTAAACAGATGACATAATGAGTTTGATATACCAACTTCGCTGACAATTATCATATCTAAAGGATATATGCACGTATGTATAATATAAAGTAGTTTAGGAAAGTTTTTAATGAGGGATCGTATATTTATGTGGATACAAGCTAGACTAATTTTACTTAGTACAAGTTTATTAAAAAATGAATTTACTGTTATACAATTGAATAACTCACTTACTTGAGTGTTATCATTCATTTATACTGCAAAGTGAAATTAACACAGCAGAGCTTATAGGATCTTCTAGGCCTAATTAAATATTACAGTCGTTAGTTTCGAATGCGTTACTTACTCCGTAGCTTTGTTTGACAAGGCTTTTATATCAGCGGTGGAACGAATGCTGTATATCTTACTACCGCTAGATTTGCGAACAAAGATCCTACCTGCTTTGCACCATATAAATTGAAAGGATTCACGGAGTGCCAGCTTGGTGTTATAAAGAAGATTTTTTGTATACATAGTGAGAGATTCGCGGATATAAATATTATCTGATACCCTCGACATAGGAGCGTCGCAAAGAACGTCTCCAACCGTCAGTCGCAATCTTCTACCCGCCACAATCCAGTCTTCACGGGCAGCCCTGGTCTTCATCTCCACCATTATCGGGCCCGGCTGTTCCTTGCGACCTGCTAGGCGCCTAGCAGATAGTATTTCTCCAAGATCCACTTCCAGTTTCTCAGCTACTTTTTTAATGAGTGGCAGAACATTCTTGTTGTCAGGAGACAACGATTCAGGAATGCCAGTTATTTCAAGTGACGTTCCTAGGAACTTCTGGTCTATTTCTTGTATCTGCTGCTCCATAGAAGCCACACGGAGTTCGAGATTTTTGTTTTTATTTAAAAGCTCAGAATTTTTATTTTCCAGTGATTTGATTTTACTTTCCTGTTTTTGTATAGTTTGCTCCATCGCACTTAACTGATCACTCGTGAATTCCAATGATGATTGTATGTTTACTAGTTCAGTCCTGATGATTTTCTGCATTTCTTGGCTCATGTCCTCCAGTAGTTTTTTCACATCGAAAGATGCTGCTGGCATCCTTGGGCTAGAGGAGCAATCTTCCTCGGTGTCTGTTTCATCACCAGGAACAAAGAATGATGTACGCCTCGAGATGTTATTTAAACAATCACCGCAATTCCATTCCAGTGCGTTTGTGTTGCGAAGCGAAATAATTTGCTTATGGCTTATCTTTGCTAGCATGCACGGTTTTATTACATCTGCTGCACTCTAAACCAGGTTGCTTTTTTGTGATGTTTTTACTACAGGTTTTACACTTTTTTAAAACCATTTTTTTTATTCGTGCTGTACTGTAGGTAGTTGGATATAATAACAATAGCAGTGTGAGCACAAGTGTTACGATCAGCGAATGAACGCGAGCTGTTTCATACATTTTGATATTTTCGATTTTAATTTTTGTATGAAACAGCTGATTTTTTTTCGCGATTTCAGAGTTGGCCCCAACTATATTCTAAAGAGAACTATCTCTTTAGAATATAGTTGATCTTTCACTAGAAAGAGTAGATTTCGTGAACTGTCTTGCCTCAATGGTTTTTTTCCACTAGCGCTGCGGTCTTGTGCTGGCTAACTTCCAGACGCCCGAGTTGTGTGAGTTGTTCAGTTGTGAGCTGATACATGAGGCAGTTCGAGCGTGACGTTGTTGCGGCTGTGTAGCGGATTTTGAATTTCTTTAAAGCGTTTTCCTATAGAATTTTAAGGAAAGTAAATTTTTGTGTTTCTTATCACAGCTGTGCTAGAGGTTTTCCTGTTTATGACAATATAGGGGCCTGTATTAAATAAATAATGCTTTCAACCCAAATAGTCTGTTGTAAATAAATATCTATATTTGTGTTATTTATTTACAACAGATACATAATATTTATGTTAACACATCACTACTACGCGTTCACTTCGTGATTGCCGTCGGCGACCGTTATTACGTCACAGCTAACGGTACTGTAGACAAAAGTAATCATGTTTTTCAACTGTTTTTTTTTTGTTCAAACAGTGTCATTAATTTATATAACAAGTTAGGTTCGTTATTATTTAGGATTTTTTCTCTATTAATCATTATAACAACACAAATAACGAACGTAATGATTAAATCAACAAAAACAATAATTAAGCTTTACGATGCTAGCCGTACCAGAAAGGTGACGCAGGGGGTGCGGTATGACGAAGCGGGCCGGGAGGTAGCGGCAATGATCAAGTGAACGCGTAGTACTGGTTAAATAAAGGTATATTTTTATTACAAACCAGCTTATGTGTTGATATACCTAGCTTTACTATAAATTTTAATAATACTGCGTTCGCCGTAAATATAAAGTATCTTTATTTTATTCTCTGTGACCCGGATCTGAAATTTCAACGGCTAACCGGGGCCAACATAAATATCAATTGAACATATTTCCAGTAAAACACTTAATGACTTGTATTGTTACGAGAATTGTTCTAACTTCACTCGAGCTTGTAATAATGGGAATCGATTGCCTCCTTTCACAAAAGTCTTTGGTGATTTTTGAACATTTGATTTCTATTGTACTTGGCAAAGCTTTTGTCTCGGCGGGCGTGTAGTATTTGATAATCTTTTTCTTGCTTTGGACTGTTAATTTCAATAAAAGTCTTTATAAAGATACTTTTATGTGTTTATTCTGTGTCAAAATTACGCAAAATACGCAAAGATAAATAATCAAATTGAATAATTAAATTGAATAAATTTTTTTGACATTGTGAATTGAATTTGAGTTTATTTTTTGACTAAATTAATTCATCATTTATACGTTCTTAAGTATTTTTCATTGTTGTTTTACTAACAATTTGGATCTATGATATATATGATGAGAATAAATGATTTTAATTTAATTTAAAATATTAACTTTGTTAAAGTCTGTGACATGTAATGAAATAATGCATGTATTTTGAGTGTAAAAGGATGTCGACAATAACTCTTTGATAAACAAACATTCCTTACAACTTACAACTCCTCAAACATTTTTCAGATACCTCAGATATCATCTTTTTCAAAATCAATCATTTTGCTTTTGTGATCTCCATTGATCATTCGCGCACTCCTTTTTTTAAGCGCTCCATATTGCAATATGGAGCTCCATATTGCTCATACGGTCGATGGAAGCCTATTTTGCAGTGTCTGGCTGAGTCGAGCTGGTAATTAGTATAGCGCTTTCTCTGTTGCACCTTTCCATACGAATGACAAGGTCATACCTAATAGGCATCCATCCTATCGTAACATTCTTTATGTTATGGATGGGTACGTACTATGTATTTTTTATCTACCACGGCTAAGTAGTGGGCCATCTAACTGAAAGTGCCGATAAGACCATAGGTGGAAGTGCCCTCCCTTTAGATCCTCAACCGATGAGGAACTGGCTAACTTACCTCCCACAGACGGAGCAAAACAAACCCATGGATCTGACGCATGGGCCCATGGATATGACGCACGGGCCCCATGGATATGACGCATGGGCCCCATGGATCTGATTTAATTTACTAATGATGATGAAGATGTGATGCCTTTTCTGTAATTTCAGTTTATGAAATCGGAGAGACAGCTTAACGCTCTTGATCGTTAAAAATCATCCATATGAATGAGATTCAGATGGATTTGTATAAAATGAAGACAAACATTTGAAAAATGTATATTTTATATTCGTTAAGTACCTACAAATAAGTGTCGATTTATGGAATATACATTTAGATGTGAAAATCCACGGTTGAGAGATGACTCTTTTGAGTACTATTGAATGATTTATGTTCACAGCCGTTAAGGCCCGGTATACAAGGTGTTACAAAAGTACCCCTAATGCCGAATATGGTATATAGGGACCATCAAACTGAACAACTTTTACTATGGGACCAACTCTGAAATCGCGAAAAAAAATCAGCTGTTCCATACAAAAATTAAAATCGAAAATATCAAAATGTATGAAACAGCTGTTTTTTTTCGCGATTTCAGAGTTGGCCCCATAGTAAAAGTTGTTCAGTTTGATGTTCCCTATATGCCATATTCGGCATTAGGGGTATTTTTGTAACACCTTGTATAGTGAAATGTGTTGTTTTGAAAGCATAATACCGGACTTCTAAAAACATTTCCTTCGTTATATTTTAGTAATGTTCTTTAACTAAATATATACAGAACAGAAACACGAATGGTAATACTTTTCTCGACATTTTTTTTATTTTGAAAATATGCTTTTTATTTTAAAAATAACCAAATATTTGCAAATTTATGCCAAAACTAAGCAATTAAAATACTATATTCGATACTTCTCCGTAAAACTGATTTTATAATCGAATATTTTAGCGATACGATTACTGTTTCTACGAATTAATTCGTGATTTTTTCGCCCAATCTGCCAAATCGGTCTTGCTCCCGCGCGCGTCGTTTTCTCATTGCTATCTCGCTTGGAGCGCCTTAAGCGTTACTATGAGTTCTCGACTAACGAGGCACTCTCCAATTGTATTCGGCATAACTTAGTGTGGGAGCAAAACATCATTACAAGTCCATTATTACACTACTAATTTATCTTACTTTACATTAATAAATAATAATAAATAATAAATATTTGACAACATCACATACATTGCTCCGATTCCACGACATTAAAAAACAAACAAAAACCATTTTAAGTGTCCTCGATTAAGTATTTTTAAGTGAGTCTTGTCTTAATCTAAATGTAGAGAAAAATAATTATCTTTAAAATAATACTTTACGATCCATAGAATTTGTTTTTTTTTAATATCACTGTGGATTCGATTTATAATGACGCATTAGGGATTTTGGTTTTTGGATCATTTACTTTTTAAAGAAAATGGAATCAATTTTTTATAACTTAAATTATTATGAAAAGGCATGCCGTCAGTTTTTGAGTTGATTGCATCTGCTTTTGACGCAAATATTAATAAATTGATATGGTGTGCGTAACTCGCAATGCGTTTAATCACGTTTAGCGCTGCGGCAAACGCGCTACTTAACAAAGCAAGTGTTACTATGGCAATGAAAATAATTGTAAAGTTTCATTTGAGAAGGATTTGAGGAATATTTGACAACATCACATACATTGCTCCGATTCCGAAGTAAGTAGCTAAAGCACTTGTGTTATGGAAATCAGAGACAACGGTGGTATCACAAACACCCAGACCTGAGCCAATATAGAAAAGTTCGTTTTCTAAATTGACCCAACCGGGGATCGAACCCGGGACCTCAGAGATGGCGACACCTTGAAAACCGGTGTACAAAGCCACTCGACCACGGAGGTCGTCGAACAAGTAAAACAATCGTATACTTAATTAAAAAGTCAAGGTTCAGAAACGATTCTGAAAGATATAATACTAAATAATATACTAGAAAAAATAGGACTCGCACCAGATCATGTTCTCGGACGGGAATCGAACCCGCGACCTTTGGATATCCGGTCCAATGCTCTGACCGCTGAGCTACCGAGTCACCGAGTTACTGTACTACACACATTTTTTGACATGTTTGTTATTTTATAAAAAAAAAATTGTTAACTTCATTTATTATAATTTCAGTTTAATGGCATGAAAGAAATTTGGGTTTTTTGGCGCCATTTTGTCGAGTTCGGTTTGGTGTCTATTTTAAATATTTTCAAATTGATTCATAGTGGATATTGTGTCTTAAAATTGGTGCAGTTATATGGTACAAGTGTCTACGCAACTGAACAATATGTGGGATAATTGAAATAGGCGCGATCTTGGTTGTGTGAAGCTGAGACTTTTATTGAAGTGGTGGCTTCCTCGGCAGAACTAACCGAGTAAACTGTCTTGATATACTTGGTGCCAAATGCTCCAAGCAGCATTGGAATGCGATGCACCCGCATTCTAATGAAAAATTGAACAATATCTACCACTGAACTATTTAACAAGAGATAAATATTATCTTCCAAATTATTTTAAAAGACAAGTAGCTTTAGCGCTATCATTTTATTTTAAAAATTTAGCCAATAAATTGGCTATAACTTCTGCTTCTATTGAGCAGAAAAATTTTGACATTTTTAATGAGACCTTGGAATCTGTTCCAAGTAATTATAATATTATTTTTACTCCTGCTCCTATTGAGCAAAAAAATGTTGACATTACAAATAACACATTGGAATTTGTTCCAAGTATTTCTTTTAATAATAATTTAAATTACATAATAAGACAATAGAGGAAGTCTCTAGCCGTGTAATGACTAAGGAAAAGTCTAAATATTTAAATATAGTTCATCAAAACATTCAGGGCTTTTCTGGCAAAGAATTAGAATTAGAACTTTTTTTAACTGAAAATAATGTTAATATTTTATGTGTCACTGAACACTGGCTTAAGAAGTATGAATTAATTACAGGATTCGAAAGTTATAAAATTGCAAGCTCATTTAGTAGGAAATCCACCACTAGAGGGGGATCCTTGATAATTTTGCAAAACAATATGAATTTTAAAGAACGTCAAGATGTGATATCCCTCTCTATTGAACAACACATTGAACTGTCATGTGTGGAATTAGATCAGTTGATAATGATTTGTGTGTATCGCCCCCCATCTGGTAATTACCCTCAATTTGAGTCCGCTATGGAGGATGCTTTAAAATTAGTCACCAAAAAGAATAAAAAAATTGTGGTGTGCGGTGATTTTAATGTAGACATCCTAAAGTCATCATCCATTGCAAGTAGATTTCTGAATTTGTTTAAGTCTTTCAATTTAGTAAACACTTTTTGTGAACCTACACGGGTCACTGTTTCATCTAAAACTTGCCTAGACAATATTTTTAGCAACTGTACTGTACTTGATAAAAGAATATTAAATTGTATTCGCTCTGACCATAGCGGACAAATAGCTTCACTTGAGCACCATCATGTTCCTCATCAGTATAATGTAATTTGCAGACCTCTAACTAAATATAAATTAGAAAATTTTCATAACAATGTCACTGCCAAAACTCATTGCTTACCTGATAATGAGGATCCCAATACTCTTTACAATGATTTATTTAATTTAATTAAAGTAGAATTTGATAAAAAATTTAAGCAAAAATCTATTAAATCAAAAGTCTTCGAAAAGAAGTTCAGTGATTGGGCAACACCAGGCATTTATGTTAGCAGAAATAAGTTGTTTGAATTATATGGTCAGAAAACAATTTCAAATGATCCCGAATTTCATGAATATGTAAAAAACTATTCAAAAATGTTTAATAAAGTATGTACATTAGCAAAAGCAAAATGTATATCTACAATAATTAATCAGTCAGATAATAAAATAAAAGCCACTTGGAAAATTATAAATAAAGAGACTGGGAAAATTAAAAGTAATGACCGTGAATTCTCATTAGTATCAGACAATAAAATTATTAAGTCAAATGAAGGTGTGGCAACTATTTTCCAAGATTTCTTTTCTAAAATACCTATTGCCACTACTAGTAATTTGAATTCATCTCCCAACCTTTCTGTCTCCCTCTTGGAATCATGTGTTGATAAGTGCAATAATATATTTAAATTTAGACATATCAATAGTGATACCATCCTGAAAACATTTAATTCAATAAATATAAAAAAAACTGAAGATCTTTGGGGCATTTCAACTCACATAATTAAATCAATAATAACTTCTATTGCCCCCCATCTTGCTTTTATTTTCAATAAGTGTGTTGATGAAGGGATATTTCCAGACTTGATGAAATATGGTAAAATTATCCCTCTTTTTAAATCTGGGGACAAAAGCGATCCCGCTAACTTTAGACCCATTTCTATTTTGCCAGCACTTAGCAAAATTTTTGAGAAGATCATTTATGATCAATTATTAGCGCATTTTTTTATCAACAAACTACTTCACGAGAAACAATTTGGGTTTACTCGTGGTAGATGCACAACTGATGCTGGAATTGCACTTCTCAAACACGTCTTTGAGGCATGGGAGGGTAGACAAGATGCAATTGGTATTTTTTGTGATCTCTCTAAAGCATTTGATTGTGTCAGTCACAGTACTTTAGTACATAAATTGGAACATTATGGTGTATCAAAAAATGCAGTAAGCCTTCTGCAATCGTATCTATCGGCGAGAACTCAAAAAGTTGTTGTGAATAAAACAGAGTCTTATGAAGCACCCATTACCATGGGCGTGCCGCAAGGATCGATATTGGGTCCATTACTTTTTCTTATATATATTAATGACCTTCCTTACTATACCAAAAACTTGTGTGAAATAGTACTGTTTGCTGATGATACTTCTTTAATTTTTAAAGTCGATAGAGGATGTGATTGCAGTGACGATGTAAACAGCACTCTTTCCAAGGTGATGCATTGGTTTACCATTAATAATCTGAAGCTTAACTCTAGTAAAACTAAATGTGTCAAATTCTCACTTCCTAATGTGAGGCAGGTTCATACTACAATAAATGTAAATGGCGAAACAGTCGAATTGGTAGACTCCACAAAATTTTTAGGTATTATTATTGACTCGCGGTTGCAATGGGACCCTCATATCGATGCCTTGTCAAGTAGACTTAGTTCCGCTGCCTTTGCCGTTAAGAAAATAAGGCTTTTGACTGACATTGAAACAGCAAGATTGGTTTACTTCAGTTATTTTCATAGTCTTATGACTTACGGTTTGTTGTTGTGGGGCTCAGCTGCTAATATTAATAACATATTCATCTTACAAAAAAGGGCAGTGCGCGCTATTTATAACTTACGGTCTAGAGATACCCTTCGTGACTTATTTAAAGAAATTAAAATATTAACAGTTGCTTCCCAATTCATCTATGAAAATATAATGTATGTAAAGAAAAATTTAGATAGTTTTGTAAAGAATAGTAATGTTCATAAATTCAATACAAGAAACAAGGACAAACTTGCTGTTCCAAAGCGCAGACTGCATAAAACCGGAACCTCTTTTTTGTGTAGATGTATTACCTTTTATAATAAGATTCCACAAGAAGTTACAGAACTGCCTTTGGAAAAATTTAAAAATACTGTTAAATCCAATCTCATGAGTAAAGGCTATTACACTATTTGCGATTATTTGAAGGATAATAACGCCTGGGCATAGCTTTTGTATTTTTAATTTTTACTCTAATGTTCAGTATAGATTAAGATAAGTCCGTGGTTCTTTCGTGGGTCTAGTATAAAGTTCTGTACTATAATTTCAAGTGATTCGAGTCATCGATATATATTTTTTTTTTTTTCTCTTTTCTTTTTAAGTATAGTTTGTAAGAAGTGTCCTACCTACTTAAAAAACGTATCTACAGGTTTCTTGACTCGTCGCCTTAATATGGGTAGCTTTAGTATGTCATGCTCACTTTAAACATTTCTGCGGTAGTGTCGTGTGAGGCGGGTCGTTACGTTCCCTCAAATATGGTTGAGCGAAGCGATGGCTGGTTCATGCGTCATGCTCGTGAACGGGTGCTGCCAGTGGGAATGGGTCTGCTTCTGACTACTTGTATTAAGGACGTCGCATACATATATATATATAAATGTTTAATATTATCTATATGTATGGCACTTCTTACCCAAAAGATAAAATTCATAACTACTACCTTGTTTTGGAATTTTTTTTATTGCAATCTTTCACTTTCTATAGGCCTATGAAAAGCTTTTGGATATTAGTTTTCAATTCGATGCCTTAACACGGGTAGCCTAAGTATGTCATGCTCTCTTTAATCATTTCTATGGTGGTGTCGTGTGAGGCGGGTCGTTACGTTCCCTCAAATATGGTTGAGCGAAGCGATGGCTGGTTCATGCGTCATGCTCGTGAACGGGTGCTGCCAGTGGGAATGGGTCTGCTTCTGCCTACTTGTCTTAACGTTTATTGAATTGTATGAATAGATATATATATAATTTTTTTGTAATAGCCTAGGCTGAGCCTTAAATTTTGAATTAAGCTTGACACCTGTAATTTGATTCAGTAGAAATGAGCTAATTAAATAATGTTATTTATTTATGAATCTATGTTAATGGTAACATGTATGAATACTTTGAATGTAATGTCTGGAAACGATATACATATTTGTAAATATCGTTCCTTCTAATAAAGCTGATAAGTTTTTTGCGCCCATTTTTCTTGTCAGCTAAAAGACGTCATAATGGGTGGTAGGATAAAAGAATTGACGATTTAAAAATGCTTGTTATGTGAGCTTATTTGAATAAAGAATTTTTCAATTTCAATTTCAATTTCAATTTCAATAACACTTGACACTGGCAAAAATTACTTCCAAGAGGAAAGTAGATTGCCATAACAAAAAAAGAAGAAGAAGAAGAAAGAAATTTGATCTTCAATAATCAACACGTCAATTTGTTTCGTGAAATTCGCCGTGATTTTATCAACCCATAGTGGGACCGGCCTTTGATTTAATAAGTATAAGTAAGGAACACAGGGATGTATCGAACCGATAGTAGTCCCTTGAGAGAGCGCACGAATAATGTATGAGAGCTCCAAGGATCCACAAAATGATCTGCGAATTGTAGGCGAAACGCGTTCAACTCTTGCTTGCTATATCGAAGTTTATCATAAAAATGATTTATACAAAATGTTTTTTTTGCTACCGAAGAGTTTAGTTACAACTTTTTTTAACCGACTTCAAAAAAGGAGAAGGTTCTCAGTTCGTCGGAATCCATTTTTTTTATACAACTCTTCCTACACCGCGCGTACAGTTCATTAGAAATAAAACACTTTTTTGCTATATCGAAGTTTATCATATAAATGATTTATACAAAATGTTTTTTTTGCTACCGAAGAGTTTAGTTACAACTTTTTTTAACCGACTTCAAAAAAGGAGAAGGTTCTCAGTTCGTCGGAATCCATTTTTTTTATACAACTCTTCCTACACCGCGCGTACAGTTCATTAGAAATAAAACACTTTTTACGGATTACAGTCTCCCCTTACCACGACCACTGGAAAGGTGTCGAAACGTCGGGAATTCAAAAATCAATAAATACAAACTAAATAATTCTAAAATAACACCTGAATAATAATATACGCGCTGTTTATCCGTAAAAAGTGTTTTATTTCTAATACAACTTTTTAGTTTTTTTTCAGTGAGAGAAAACTTTGTGAAAACTCAGGTTAGTTTAAACGCGATGTTTGAATGCACTACAAAGTTAGTAAGAATTCCAGAAATAGACACACTGTTTTCTTGAACTTCGTAGTTCAAAATATATCGCACGTGTGTGTAGTATACACATTTTATAACATAAAGGTCAGTCACCCTTTATTTTTATATAAGAGATTACACGACTTTTTTTTTATTTTTTATACTGAAGTAAAATGCATTTACGCACTTCCCCTCCCACAGGTGCGTGAGAGGGGGGTATGTGGGACTCGCCAGGAGGGGACCGCAACATTCAGCGTTGCGGCTCCCTCCACGACTGCCGTCCGTGATCACACCCAGCCGAGTGGCTCGATGGAATCTCGGGAGGAGGGAATACCCACTAAAAAACTTCAGTACCTGCCCACTCGCCACCATCTGGCCATGGGGGGCCCTTGTGGGAATCACCCAGTAAGAGATTACACGACTACCCAAAAAAGAGTGTGATTTTTACCTAACATTTTGTTAAAAGCGGCTTTTGTTGTTGTTGCCTCGAAGTGTGAGATTTAATACGAATAAAATAATAGTCATAAATAAAGTTGAACACCCTTATTAAATAATTCTATTTTTAACATTAATTAAATGTTCGCTATTATTTCTGAACATGGAATATATAATTTAACATTACCAACACAAATCTAAAAATATTTACGGTATCCTCCAACCAAACCATTGCGAATAACCATCTATTACCGCACACAAAGTGAGTACAATGTTTACCATTCGTGAACCGCCAACAATGCAAATTTCAACTTTATTGTCTACACTTTAAGAGCGTGTTGTGCTTGGGCTAGCGTTTGTG
The DNA here is from genome assembly GCA_963556745.1 of Catoptria pinella. Classification (NCBI taxonomy): domain Eukaryota; kingdom Metazoa; phylum Arthropoda; class Insecta; order Lepidoptera; family Crambidae; genus Catoptria; species Catoptria pinella. The sequence goes on from OY750779.1 coordinate 7,425,668, forward strand.
GTAATTGTTCGATTGTGGAATTGTAAGTGATGTTCTCATTTAGGGACATAAAATGTGTATCGATGGGTGTAGCTACCGATTTATTACATTTGAAATAAATTAGTTTTTTTACGGCCGGACTTATGGATAAGTTTGCTGGTCTTTCCCAAAAAAAGTGAGATGGGTGTTGTGCGGAATAATTGATGACTTGAGTAGTGCAGTGGTCAATATCTACCAGTCTACCATGCGAGATGTCCCAGGTTCGATTCCCGGCCGGGCAGAAATTGAAATGATGAATTTTGATTTCTAAACTCTATGTTTAGATAGTGATCTCTGAACTTGCTAGTTAGAGTTTGCGCGCAAAATCTGACTACGGAGTTTTTTGACCAACTCGTCTTACAGTTTTTGGTGACTTTGAGGTAAATAATAATAAAACTGAGGCGCAGGTTTGGGTTAGAGTATAAAGGGTGTGCAAGGTGTTGTTTCTGGCGCTTCCCCAGCCGTTGCCGCGGCACGCTCGCTCTGCTCGCTCGGCTCTTGCGTTTTTGGTCACCATTCTAACATAGCCTAAACTAATGAAATTTTTAAACTTTTTTTGGCTGAAAATGTAACTTCTGCGTTCAGATTTGGATTTTCTAAGTAGAAGTAAAAAAAATTCGAAGATTTTTATTTTTGAAAATAAAAAAAACAATAACGCGTGCTCATTGAAGGACGCGCAGTCAGTAGTTAGAGTTTGCGCGCAAAAGTTTTTTGACCAATCAGAGATCACTATTGAAACTCCGTAATGATTTTGCTTACATGCGACCAGGTGTCACAACAGCTAGTGATAATGCAACCAACGGCTTTGTGAAAAGAGGAATATATGTAGCTTAATCCCGCAAAAAATATATGCAGGATGCACCGCATGCCCGCCCGCAAAAAAAAAAATCTAACTCCTGAGGATGCTCCGGGTTGGGGCGAAACACGTGTAGAGTAGTCCAATTGGTGAAGGTGCAAGGTGTGTCGCTGTCATGCTAAATGCAAGTATTGTGCACTGATATTTTTGTGGTGTGCATGTGCATTTTTTTTTTGCGGGCGGGCGGGCGGTGCATCCTGCATATATTTTTTGCGGGAGTAAGCTACATATCTTTTCACAATGGTTTGGGACTTCCGCCAAGTAATGCCTGATTCAATCAAATACTTGCAACGAACGGCGTTAAATAGGTACCTATTCCCTCTAAAGTTTCTATGTGAATAGTACATTAATTTGTAAATTCCAAATAGTTATCCGACTAGTTCGAGCCCCATTATTCAGACGATCAACGTCATAAAGTTTCACCAAGCCTCTTCATATTAATGGAGTGTAAAATTTTGAAGTTTCATTACCATTAGGGCTGTCAAACGGACAAATTGTTTTGAAGCTAATTTTAGATTAAAAAACTCACTGCATAATGTAATTTATTTTATGAATAATAGGAATGTTTTTTCGTGTGCCTTTTATTAAAATTTATGGAAGAAAAAAAACAACTTAACATAAATACTTACAAGTTAATGTTTTTCGCTGCCATTTTAAGTTCTTTTCAGATGGCGAGAGTCATGTTGTTTTTGATATGTACTTACCTATCACATTTGCTGTGATGATATTAAATAATATTTATCTTTCCTGACTTTACTGCTTCGACAGACTATAGTCGATTTGACTTTTAATTTAAAAATAAATAGCATTCCAAATATTAAGGATAATAATCAAAATAGATAGGATTGCATTCAGATTTACTAAATGCATTTTCGTGAAATTTTATTTAGAGATACATTTTTATCAACTCAATCGATACAAAATTTTGTTACACCACTAGCGATGTGACGAAAAGCGATGTCATTTCCATTCGCAAGCCGCCGGGGTGAGAAATGAGAATTGAAAGGTAAATTGCGTCAATATGCCACGACCACGACGACCTACAGAACAGCGAATTTTGCGACTGTTACATTGCGTCCTCAAAACGTAATATCATTATGGTGCATTGAAAAATAAAGGCAGTGTTGCTGTGCTACACTTTTTTTTTCGAACTTTTTCTGGAACTAAATATACAGGGTTGTTTGTAAAACTCCACCAACCTCGCAGGAGTAGATTACTGACATCATAAAACAATGTTACTTTGTTCTACGACTTTCCGAAAAAGAAAAAAAATATCGACATTTTATGCAAAACTCTTTGGAAAGTCTTTTTTTTCTTTTTTCGGAAAAGTCGTAGAACAACCGTTGTTGTTTATGATGTTAGTAATCTACTCCTGACTGCAAGGTTATTGGTGTTTTACAAAATAATAACCCTGTATAAGAGTCGCTCGTAACAAATCGTGTTTTCCCGTGCACGCACGCACACTTGGACATTACTTATAGGAATTCTCAGGCCAAACCATACTCTACTCAGGGCTGGAGCAACTCCCAACATCTGCCTATCTCAATCGCAACAAAACAAATGACAAAAGTGTTTTCAAATACAGACAGAGCTACGCTTTTGTCTAGAACATCCATACTTAAAATTGTGTTGCTGGAGTAAAATGTTATGACCCGTCACATTTTTTATTATTTAACTTTTAAATGTGTAGATACACTAGAAAAGAGTAGATTGACAAAAATCCACATTGATCCTACAATATTCCCTTCAGAATTAAGCGTGTAAGCCAACCGATCCGTAAACGTTGGTTTCGGGAAGGATTTTTCCTGTTGTCTTCACATGGCCTTCCCAAAATACATATGTTAGTGGAATTTTATTCAGAAACAATTGAACCATTTCCTTGAAATAGAGTAAAAGCTTTATCGCAGTTGCTATTATCAAAATGACGGGACATAAGCAGCTAATATGAATTGATAAGGTATCTATTTAATCTATTAAGGTTTATTTAACTATCTACATCCCTGATTTCACCCGTATTTACAAACAACGCTCAACCATTGACTACTCGGACGCACTGCGTTGATTAAAGCTCTGTGATTGGTTCGTTTGCTTTACGTGTTACGTGTGATTGGTTTGTGGGACGCTGTGCGTCCGCGGACACTGTGAGACTGTGTAGTAATATTTGTGAATACGGGTAAGTTTTTTAAGAACTGTATGTTGCGAAACATATTTAACTTTACTTATATCTTAAAAAGCGATTTATTTCGTCATACTCTTTTACAATCAATTTAAGGGGCTGACATGAGCCAACTAGCGCCGCCAGTCGATTTTATTTTATTTATTCTAAATAAGCCCCATTTCTTAAAAAAATAATCAACCAAGGTCTTGTGAATGACGTCTAATGTTTATTGAATAACGTTACAACATTACAAAACGTGTGCAATAGTTTAAAAATGGGTTTGAACCAACAGTGGCCACTTTTAACATAATCGTGTTTTAAACTGTTTGAATGCCTTTTCAAACTGTGTAAAGTTATTCAATAAATATTAGACGTTATTAACAAAACCTTGACTGATTCCTTTTTTAAGAAATTGGGCTTATTTAGAATAAATAAAATAAAATCGACTGGCGGCGCTAGTTGGCTCATGTCAGCCCCTTAATAAAAATAAACCACTAAAATAAGTCGCTGCGATTTATTTCTTCATTTTCTTTTACAATCAACTTATTATAAAAACCACTAAAATAAGTCGATTCGCTCACTACAAAAAAGTTGGTCCTGATTTGTATTCATATCCATTCTGCTTTTCATCTGAATAAGATTTTTTCGGCGTCATTAAATTAATATTATGGTGCCTTGAATTATTCAGGAATCTGTGACCATAACTGAGGCAGAAAAGGCGAGGTATAGAGGTGAATATATCTCTATAACAGGACTTTTATAAAACTTCGTGAAGTAAAGTTGAAAATCAGAACATTGCGATTGAATTGACAATAGACAGTGGTCTGCGGCAACTTCAGAGCGCTTGAGGTACAAAACGACGTATTTGAATCTGTAAAATCTTCTCTTTGCCATACATTCTCACCTCAAGTGAAGTTGCAGCGGATCACTGTTTATTGTCAATTTAATCGCATTGTAAGTATGTATCTATTTAAAAACTAGTGGCTCCGTAAGCTGTAGACCTCGCGTTAAAAAGTAGTTCAAATTGTATTTTGTTTAAAAACAAATAAATAATGGAAACTGTCATAAGTTCTGTCACATAGTCAGCAGTTCTTACAAAATAAAAACAGACTATATGACCCAGATTAACGTGCATCAACCAAGCCCAGCCAAACCTTAAACAAGTGATTGGAAAAAGAAAATTATACGAATCTTAAGAAAAGGAAAAGATAAAAGAAAAAAAATTAAACAATGGTTGGACAATTTAAAGAATTACTCAGCAAATGGAAAACAAACAAAAGTAAAAAGAAGACATAAAACTTTTAAGTGACCTCAAACTAGTGAGAGCTCGATGGTACTGCAGATTTAAGTTGGTGGAAACTTGTGAGGCTAACTGAAACAGTTCCTTGCAACATCAAAGAGGAACTAGAGTTACCTAAAACTGGAAACAAGAATTCGGATATTTGGTACCTTCATAAACGCTTTCTTCTTGGTTGAATATAGAAAGTCTGCAAATTAGAGTGGATAATGAAAGTGAGTGTTTGCAAATTAGTGTCACCATGTTGACATTAGTAAAAGTTGTCCAATGTTTCATTATTTTACTCAAACGCAGTAGTGACGTTTGCACATTTTTGATAACTTACACTCAGGTCTGAAAGAAGCCAACTACAATGACCTATTGACTTTTACAATGGTAAGTTTCGTGGCCTTTCTGTGACCACGTTCAATATTTAAAATACGCAGTAGAAGTTATTGATTATCTCTTCTGAACTACTAATGCTTCACCTGTTTTTTAAAGACTACATTTCCATATTGTTATATTACTTTTATGCAATTAGGTATGTTTGTTATTAGCCAAAAATATTTATAAAATGTTTTAGTAACAGAAATGCCAATTAATTTAATACCTAGTTTTCGATCTTCCAATTTCGGATTATTATCCGAAATATCCGCATCTCGCACAACACTAGTCCTCATTGTGACCTGTGAAGTGGCCGACAAGCCATTTAATATTTCACTTTCCCCAGTACTGCCAGTTCTGACGAAAACTGTTTTGTTATAATGGGATTTCAATACTAAACTTAACGTTTAGTAAAGCTATGCCAATAGTGTTGTAAGTAATTTAAAAAAACTTTAGAATATCAGTTTTGTAATTTAATAAGAAATACTCGTTTGTAAAGTTTGCAATATTATAAGCATACTACTATTTTAAATAAATTATAATATAAATGACAAAAATTTAAATCATTAATCAAAAGTAAAATATAATATAGGTCTAAGGTTGCCACAATGAAGTTTATCATGAAAATATTTTTTTTTCATGATAAAAATCACGTCGAGCGCTCTTTTTCATTAAAAAACGTATTTTTTTGCCGCTCATTGGCAAGTAGTTGTCAGGGTAGTATACAACTCGAATGTCAATTGTGACATTACGTCGCATTTAACTTAAGTAACACAAACGATTTAAAAAATAGATCCCCACGAATATTTTAAATGACAAAAAAGGTTCTGACTGGCTGTTTTATAATGCAGATTAAAGAAACTAAATAAGTAATTATAAAGACGGATGAAATAAAATAGTTATTTCTTATACAAGAGACCAAAGTCAATTCTTGCTGCGAGTGCCGACTTTAAATCACTAACTAACTAGTCTAGAATTGAACCACTAGTGTAGCGAGTGATTCTAATATAAACCACTGAGCACAGTGAGTGATTTAGGGGCACGAGGCAGAACCAAAATTTGGTCTCGAGTTAAACATACAACTTTTCACCTCTACCAGCGAAAAAAGTGTTAGAGAACAGTTATTTTCATTTTACTTTCCTGGTAAAAAGCTAAATTCAGCATCAGAAACTTGTTCTCTCAACTTTTTTGGAGTTAGACAACTATCTTCTTCTTGTCAGCAAAAAAAGTCTGGTATGGGTGGTAGGAAAATATCGACAATTCAAAAGCACTTAATATCTAAGTTTATTTGAATAAAGAATTTTTCATTTTCATTTTCATATCTTCAATGCTGGACGCATTCATTTTTTGTAATATATCACAAAAATAGTTCGATCAAACCTATGCTGAAAACAATCTGTGACGACCTGAGTGGTCGAGTGGCTTTGCACACCGGTAAGGTGTCCCCATCTCTGAGGTCCTGAGTTCGATCCTCGGTTGGGTCAATTTAGAAAATGAACTTTTCTATGTATGTGATGTTGTCAAAAAAAAAGAGATTTTATTCATAGAGTAAAGAGTAAAGTAGAACCCCGTCATTTTGTTTTACATTACGTTGTGTTTATCTCTTATTTATGAATATCTCATGTTATTTATTCATTTACAATCATAAAACACTAGTTTGTTATAAATAACATTATTTTTTCTTATTTTATATTTATTTCATTGATGCCAACAACATTCAACCTTAATCTTAATCAACCTTCTTTTAATTTCAACAATCCTTGTTCAAAACTCCGTGGTATATCCGTGTATTTTATTTTTTAAACTTTAAATGCATGCCCGACTCTGTAATGCATTCCATCTAAAAATTTTTCACATATCACATTTTACAAGTTTCATTCTTGTCACTCTAGTTTTTTTTCTTTATTATTTCAAAAGGTAGTGTTAGAAATTAAAAAATCACAGCAAAAATCGATTTTCGTGCTGGAGATGTGGAATCTAAATTTTTTGATTGGTAATTGATTTCCGCACGACAAAAAATAGTTTTACCGTCTTTTTGCTTGAAAAGAGACAACGTAGATTTATGTACAGTCAGCGGCACGTCAGACTATGTTGACCTTGAGACGGTCTTTATGCAGCACGTAATAAAAGCTGTTTTCGTAGTTCTACTGTCTAACATACCGTGCTGTTGTGCGTACATTTTAAAATATAATGAAAAGCTCCTTAGTAAAAGCTCACAAAGGCATACTTGAAGATTGGATAATGCTTAGAAAAGCTCAGGTAACTCGTTATCAACTAAAAGGGTTTGCTCAAAATATGCAAACAATGCAAGAATAGAGGTTATATGAATATCGGTACAGCATTAACTCATTTAAATAAGATAAACTGTAAATAAGAACTAATCCAATATATAAAAAAACTGTCGATTAAACCCACTTTTGGAATTAAAAGTGGTCAATAAAAACACTTTTGGTATCGTTAACAATAAACATCTAACTCTCTGAATTTAGAATTTCCTTTAGCGTCAGTGCTCATGAGCGACTTTTTGTAGTTGCAATTATCGCGGTGTTAATCGCGGCGTTTTTTGTCGCTGGCTAACCAAACCCTTTGTCACTATTGTCAGTGTCATTTCGCGGGCTATTAGCCGCTTAGCTACTTTTTGTAGCTCGTGGGCGTTTACGTATTGAACTATGTATGTTCTATTCTTGGCGAAAAAAAATCGCTTACCGATTTATCGCTCGTAGGCGGGAAGCCTTAAACATTATTGTATTATTAAGGTTACGGTGGATGCAGATATTCTTTTGTTCACAAATACAAATACAAAAAAATACAAAAAATCTTTATTAGTTCTCTCACAAATATTTACACACAAAAGGTTTTTCTTAATTTTTAGTATTTATTTGAGATTTGTACATTGACTGCTGTAAAGTCGAGGAAATGCTATCCCTAGCGAAACTTATTTCAATTCGAGCGGAAAAAAAACAGTTTGCACTCTCTCAAGTTGGTCGAAAAATACGATGGAACTATGGAATAAGGGAGAATGTCAAATTAAACTTGTGTGGCAAAATTTTTTTTGTAAAGAGAAAATATAGAAACCTAGAACAATGCAACTACTTTGGTATAGTGCCATCAGCCATTGACCAAGGTTTTCATTACGTTTTCACGTCTTTACTCAACCGATCATCATTACATTTTGAGTACACGTTCCCGTACCCCTGAACGTGTGCAGGGGTACAAACGTTCACGTTCAGGAGTACAAAAAAGGACATAGGGTACCTCATATCCAGAAAAATATACTGATCCCAGGGACGCAGACGAAGTCGCAGGCGGCCGCTAGTTATAATGCTTCAATATATTTTATGTCGTCTCATACAAACATTTTTTTAAATTTATAGCAAATTATTTTTCATTTCTCATATTGAGAAAGTATGCATATTTAAATTGAGCAGCGCCGGTTAAAACTCTGCGTTCCACCCTAGGGTGTAAAATAATTATAAAAATAGAACTGAATTTGAGTACATAGTCGACCACAGAGTTGGTATAACAGCCAGTGCAAAATTAAAAACATTGGGCGGTTTATACCGCGCCCTTCGATCGCCTCTGAGTGCAGCTGAGCTTTGATAATACGAAAAAAGTTAAGCTTTGATACTAAAGCCACTTAATAAGTTTTCTTCTATCAGGGGTCTTATTGTGCTATATTCTGTAAATAATAAATCAACGATCTGCCCGTTTTGTAAGAATTACTAAAAAGAATGAGGAATGCATACTCCTATTTTGCCAGACCACCGGTTTTCAAGGTGTCGTCATCTCTGAGGTCCCGGGTTGGATCCTCGGTTGGGTCAATTTCGCAAAAATCGCTTACCGATTAATCGCTCGTGGGCGGAAAGCCTTAAACATTATTGTATTATTAAGGTTATAGTGGATGCAGATATTCTTTTGTTCACAATAATTACATACAAAAGGTTTTTCTTAATTTTTAGTATTTATTTGAGATTTGTACATTGACTGCTGTAAAGTCGAGGTGAAACTCAGCTAAATGGGTTTCTAAATAATGAAAGTTAGTTGTAGTAAATGTACTTTTATTATTGAAAACTGATGAACATGACTTGACACATAGAAGAAAAAACACAGAGTACAAAACAAGGAAAATATGTTATAGTATAAAAAAGCGCAGAATTCAAAAATATAAGTTAAAATTAAAAAACCATAAACTTGTAAAAAAGAGGCCGGCTCGGCAACACGAGGAAATGCTATCCCTGGCGAAACTTCTTTCAATTCGAGCGAAAAAAAACAGTTTGCACTCTCTCAAGTTGGTCGAAAAATACGATGGAACTATGGAATAAGGGATAATGTCAAATTAAACTTGTGTGGCAAAATTTTTTTTTGTAAAGAGAAAATATAGAAACCTAGAACAATGCAACTACTTTGGTATAGTGCCATCAGCCATTGACCAAGGTTTTCATTACGTTTTCACGTCTTTACTCAACCGATCATCATTACATTTTGAGTACACGTTCCCGTACCCCTGAACGTGTGCAGGGGTACAAACGTTCACGTTCAGGAGTACAAAAAAGGACATAGGGTACCTCATATCCAGAAAAATATACTGATCCCAGGGACGCAGACGAAGTCGCAGGCGGCCGCTAGTTATAATGCTTCAATATATTGTATGTCGTCTCATACAATCACATTTTTTTAAATTTATAGCAAATTATTTTTCATTTCTCATATTGAGAAAGTATGCATATTTCAATTGAGCAGCGCCGGTTAAAACTCTGCGTTCCACCCTAGGGTGTAAAAAATTTTTAAAAATAGAACTGAATTTGGTTACATAGTCGCCCACAGAGTTGGTATAACAGCCAGTGCAAAATTAAAAACATTGGGCGGTTTATACCGCGCCCTTCGATCGCCTCTGAGTGCAGCTGTAAGCTGAGCTTTGATAATACGAAAAAAGTTAAGCTTTGATACTAAAGCCACTTAATAAGTTTTCTTCTATCAGGGGCCTTATTGTGCTATATTCTGTAAATAATAAATCAACGATCTGCCCGTTTTGTAAGAATTACTAAAAAGAATGAGGAATGCATACTCCTATTTTGCCAGACCACCGGTTTTCAAGGTGTCGTCATCTCTGACGTCCCGGGTTGGATCCTCGGTTGGGTCAATTTATAAAACGAACTTTTCTATATTGGCTCAGGTCTAGGTCTTCGTGATTTCACCATTGTCTCTGATTTTCCATAACACAATTGCTTTCGTTACTTACTTTGGAATCGGAGCATTGTATGTGATGTTGTCAGATATTGATATTATTTATATTTACCACATTCGACTATGAACATAACAGTTTTAATAAATAGTACAAAAATAGAAACGCTTGGAAAGCTTTTTAAATTTTGAGATTCACAAGCATTCACAATGCTATTTTTATATAATACCAAATAATATACTAGAAAAAATAGGACTTGCACCAGATCATGTTCTCGGACGGGAATCGAACCCGCGACCTTTGGATATCCGGTCCAATGCTCTGCCCGCTGAGCTACCGAGTCACTTGGAAAGCTTTTGGCGACGGGCCAGGACTTCTCTTATTCATACCAACAAACAAACTATAGCAATTAGTATTTTCATGAGGCTGCAATGCAACGAAAGTTCATTTTCATTTTCAATGTTTCGTTTTTGTTACTTTCCTACATAACATTAATAAAAGTCACGAATTGTGAATAATTTATCGGTGAACATATTATGAGATTTATTTCTAAAAAACTGCTATGTTGTTGTTTGAAAGTATAAATATTTTTTTCTTAAGCATGCTTGAAAATTAGATCATTATTTTGACAACTTTCTTCGAGCTAATTTGGAGTATCAGGACAGGCCTAAAATACGCCTTCAATTTAAGTATGAAATTCGACTGATGGCGTGTTTAGCGGCACGAAATGTCAGTATGAAAACTCATATCTCTCGTATAATAATTCAAAAGTAGCTCTTCCTTTAATTTTTTTTAAATTTCGATCTGTTTAGAATTTTTGTTTGTTTGGAATTTCAACTATTATGGTAGTTTTGATTTAAGATCATTTTCTGCTATGGTAGGTAGTTTTTGCATAAAATGATTTTTAACATGGTAGTTTTTATTTTTAATTTGGTATTTTTAGCTTACTTATTAATTTTTTTTTTGTTCATTTTCAATCTCTATTAGAAAAGGGTTCACTTATAAAAATGATATTAAGTGACGTTACAGCTGAAGATGGAAACGCACTACATCCGAAATCCTCAACCACTGAGATTCAAATGTAAATCATATAAATCTAAAATGTCCAATACAGTATTCCAAATTCAATAATAGTCACCAAAATTCGATTCATCATAGAAATTCTCTCCGTCTTCGAAATATCAGTTCAAATTACAGTCGAACTCCAATTTTGGCTCTTTGCCGACTATTCCCTTTTATTCACACCAAGCTAACATTTTAAGCAATTAATGTCATTATGCAGAGCGGCAGTGAGAGTTTTTGGAACTGCTTCTGGTTCAATTCAGTTGCAAGCTGCAGTAGAGCAGTGCCTTTTCATTCAACTCCTGCTAATGCTTTAAAGCAATCGTAAATGGCTTGACCAAGTCCAGGGGGTTCAAATTACTAACAGGTTTTATCATAACTACTTATATTAATTTCACGTTTTATTTTGCTAACGTAATTAACATGGCAGCGCATCGTGAGTCCACTAACGCTGTCAATAATAAAAAAACTTTAAACGAAATAAAAATGTTTAATAAAACTCTGAAAAATATAATATAGTTATAAACTAGTTTTGTATGCGATTAATGATTTTTTTCTTGAATGGTGGCGCTAGTGGACTCATTATTTTATTTTTTATATTGGATAAGGGAAACATACATCTTAATATAATACGAATGAAAAGCATTATGTTTGTACATAGTTTCCATTAAGAGAAATTAATGCATAATAAAACTTGAGTATACACTAGACAAATTAAAGAATAATGACTTTTTCAAGCAAACCACTAGACAATAAAAACAACATAGTCAAATGGTATAAATAATGACACTAAATAACAATGACACGGTGATCAGCTGTTACAAATACACTTTTTAAACTTATGAAAACTAAGAAAAAAAATCGATTTGTTGATATCTCTTATCATAAGAACTAGAAGATAATTATATGAACCCAAGTGTTACAATGGTGCAGTGAAAGTTGATCGATTACTTATTTGCGAATTAAATAGTAAAATTGGGATTTTTTAAACTCTAAGTAAATCAAATTATGTTCTCGAATGCACTCCTATCATTATCCCGAAGAGAGTTTTTTTAAATATTAGACAACATCACAGACATTGTTCCTGAAGAAATATCAACTAGTGAATGAAATAAACTGTACTTTCATGAAAAATGCACAAGCGATTAATATTGTACTTCTCTATACAATTTAGCGGAAACAGGAAGTGACCACAGAAGGCACAGTATCAAAGAGATGGTGTGGCCATCATAAGTCACAGATTAAAATAATAAAGTTTGCGTTCAATCACTAACAGTTCCTTCTAAAGAAAGATAAAGCACTTGTGTTATAGAAATCAGAGACAACGGTGGAACTACAAACACCTAGACCTGAGCCAATATAGAAAAATTCGTTTTCTAAATTGACTCAGCCGGGGATCGAACCCGGGACCTCAGAGATAGCGATACCTTAAAAACCAGTGTACAAACCACTCGACCACGGAGGTCGTCGTGTGTGCAGTCACGGAGATCTGCATTACAAGCTTGATTCAGTTCAGAGTCACAATAACCTATATTTACGTAGAAAATCTTATGTGGTTTGTAAGATTTTCCTTTCCGGCAGCTGAATCTAATGTCAATGAAGTTCAATATTCGTTTTATAAAAAACTCGGCATCATCCGGTGGCTCTTCTTTCGATCAAATTACCTTAGTTTGTGTGGTATTTTACTAAAACAAAAGCTGAGTTAACAATCAAACGTATATAATAGACTATGTGACGATTAATAGAATGTTCTTTCTTATAAAATTGAAAGACAAACTAATATTAATTATGTTACTTATAAAGAGATAAATTATTATAAATAAATCCTTACTTATAATATTATAAATGCGAAAGTCCGTTTATTTGTTGGTTTGTTACGCCTTCAGGTCTTAACTACTGAACAGATCATCATGAAATTTTGCATACACGTTGTCAGGGGTACAGTGAAGGACATATGGTTCCTTTTATCCAAAATAATTGTTCCCGAGGGCAAGCAAAAAAACTTTCCACGCAGATGAAGTCGCGGGCGGTCGCTAGCAAGTAATAAATGCTTGGACAATTCCACACAGCGCCATCTAGCCCCAAACTAAGCAAAGCTTGCAATATGAGTGCTAGACAACTGATATATTTTTAAATAACACTCAGACTCGTCACAGAAAATTCATCATTTCAATTTCTGCTCGGCTGGGAATCTAACCTGGGACCTCTTGCGTGGTGGACCGGCATATTCCACCTGCTGCACCTCTCAGGTCGTTAAGTCAAGTTAACAATCAAGAAAATGCGTTAAAAGAATAATTTCTTAATGCAACGATATTAGGTGCCGTGTTTACTGTGAGTTTTCAGTATTTTCCTGTTTCATCTTTCGAACATTGTTTCTAGATTGTCACAAACATGAAACTTTTCAGCGAGTTGCCGAATAAAAGTATTTTCCAGCTCTTTCCAATACTACGGAACAGCAATGATAAGTTTGATAAGTTAGGTTACGTATTGAACTATAACTTTTAAAATATAAAGTACAATATTCAATACCTATCTATATTTGTACTGTCAAATGATTTGGTGCGATTCACTTTATACATTTAAAAATTGTATTTTACCGAATGGCAGTTTCAACAATTTGATTTTTTATCCCACGGGATTGTGCTTAGCTTTCCTGATGTTAATCCCGGTTACCCGGAATCCTCACCACTGAACAACTGGCTATCTTACCCTCTAACTACCAAAACACAACAGTTTTTAATTATTGTACACATGACAGCACTTTAGGTTATACAGTTAAACTGCAAAAACAGCTTTTATTACGTAGGGCATAAAGTTGGTCTCAAGGTCAACATGTATAGTCTGAGGTGCCGTCGTGTGACTTTCTACACCGGTATTCAAGGTTTTTAACATTGAGGTCCCGGGTTCGATCCCCGGTTAGGTCAATTTAGAAAACAAACTTTTCTGTATTGTCTCAGGTCCAGGTGTTTGTGATTCCACCGTTGACTCTGATTTCCATAACACAAGTGTTTTAGCTACTTACTTTGGAATCGGAGCAATGTATGTGATGTAGTCAAATATTTATTATTTATTATATTTATATTATTGTTATGGCGTCAGACTTAGGTAAGATAGTGGTAGCTAGCCAGGCGGACTTGAAATTATCCCTACAACCAACCAAACCGAGCAGAAATGTATTCCCCTCTTGTGAATCGAACCCGGGACTCCTGCGTCTTACACGCGTGAGCGAGCCACTTTGACTAGACCACAGAGGCGGTTGAAACATCAATGTTGTCTGGGCCTTCTGTTCTGCTGTTTTTGTTGCCTGTCTAATTTCATACGAGCTTTAAATTAAAAAATTACCTTAGCTTATCCTCAGCATATAAATAAAGTGACCTCACTTTTCATCACAATCATAAATCAATGATTAAATTTATAAAAAAAAAAAAAAGATTATTAAAGTTGTGTGGATATTAAACAACTTATCAATTACATTCTTAGCAAATGTTTGCAAAACTCGAAAAAATACTGATTAAATTGAGAACACACAAAAAACAAGAAGTTGAACTCTCATTAAACTACTTCTTCTGAAAAAATACTGAAAGAAAGTACTAACATTTCTTCATGTCGTCAAGGAGTCGATGTTCAGAAAATTGAAAAAGGTTAATGCATAATAAATCGCCCTGGGCTTTTTCTTTGCTTTTATCGAAGTTAGCACAGTTTTGGGTTATTTCTTTATTAGTAATTCGAATTCTTTAGCAATTGTATTAGTTGCTATGCCGTTTGTATTAAATTATGTATGTGTCGTAGGATATTCGTATAAATCGGATCTTTATAAAAATCCTTGTATGATTACTAAAACCGGATAATTTAGAATCTGAGACAGATCGACGACTTTGCAATCGTCTGAGTAATGTTTAGGATGTTTACAAAAAACCAAGCATATCTTAGGTAAATTGCGAAAACCATCACTTTGAGCGCGCTGATTGTCTGACGTCAACATTTTGGACTGACGGATGCTCTGATTGGCTAACGGCTGCCTATAGTCCTACAAGAAGTCATGTTCTGACTTCTGACCAATCAGACTTAATATGTTATAAATCGAATCCTAGATTATCCATTCATTCAAGTTTACAATTGTCCGAAACGTAGGTACTGGGATTTTTACAGATCCTAAAAATTTCTCGAACGATTGCAAAAATCTATCTTAGATTCCAAATACCTGGTCCTTCACAATCAACCTAGGATTTTTGCAAAGATCCGGTTTATACGATTATCCTACGACATATGCAAACAATATGAATCTTAATTTTTCGATAATTAATTATATTTTCTAGAAAAAAGCGCTAGGTCAATTTGATAATGTGATTTTAATTTTATTTTAATTAAATATTTAACTCTGTAATTGTTTTCGGGGCGGTTGGTAAAGTTTTACCATCAATATGAAAACATCTCCGGTTATTGGAAAAATAAAGCTATTCCTTAGAAAAAAAATATTCTAATATTTAATTTAGTTTAAGGAACAAATAAGTTTAAGTATGAACGTAAAAATAAATTACGTAATACCATCTTCAAACAAAAAAGCGCCTAGCAATTCCTTAATTTCTTCTTGTCAACACCTCAGGTGCTTTAATTTGTAAACAAGCTTATTGTTTTTTTAATCGTATCCTCAGGCAGGGGCATTAGCAGGATCAATAAAGTACGTCGTTATATTCACTCCGGCCCTCTTCTCTGCCTACGATTCTCTCGACAGGCTGGCGCCTCTTATAGTGGTAGTGTTGCTAGGTTAGAACATCGATATCGATAAAAGTTATTTTATTATGATTATCGAAAACTATTTTTTTTTTAAACGAGGAAGTCTAATAGTACCAATCTATACTAGTGGCTCTGTAAGCAATAAACCTCGGGTTTGTGTCATTTTTAAACATTTTTCGTAATAGCTGGTTTTTTCATTTCGAAAAACTGAATCGATAAAAGATATCTATACAATTATCGAACCTGCTCACAAAATTTCACGAGAATCGGTTAAGAAATGGGACCTATGAAAGGACAGACATATGAAAGCATATTTGACCAAGCTGAAACGGAAACGTTTCGCTCGGGCTTCGTTTTCGCTCGGTTAACTAGGAATCGGCCGACATTGACATTGTATGATCGTTGGTCAGCCCGCACTAGGAAAATTACGTGCGCGCTACATCCGAGCGATACACGACTGCGCGTGCTACTACATGTGCTACGCGATTATGATGTTTGTGGTGCAAGGAAAAGGTGGATAGGAGAAAACTAATAATTGATTGCTACTCAGTATCATTTATTGAGACATCACCTTTAATTAATTTCCACGTCATCAGATCATAATATAGTCTGATCGTACATAAATATAATGAAAACGTCTCGAGAGTAAAGACTGTCAATTAAATATCGCAATCTGTATGATAGACGTTGCTTTGCACTGCGTGCACTGAGTTTTGTGGTATGTGACACGCAGTTGTTCCCAAGCGTAGGAGCTTGGGCGTCAGTTGTAGGAAAATAATTACGAAATTGTAATATTTTGAAATTTTGTTTTTTTTGTTTTGTATCAACTTTTACGGATAGTCAATAGATGAATAAAATATGCGTAAAATAGATTATTATTTTAACTAGCCATATATTACGTTAGAGTTGCAATTGAACTGTAATGTAATTGATATTTTTTACTCCTACATTAATAAGCTTTTTAAAAAAACGAGTTGAAATGACGTTACGAGTTAATTTTTAAACTATCGATACTTTTCCTTTTCTTACAAATTATGTCCATCCCTCATCTCACATTCCGAATGACAAGGGAAAGTAAAGTAAGAATCACTCAATTTTTTAATATTCATTGTTTATTCTATCTGAAGGGATCTGATTACAGACCCTTTTTGGTATTTGAGTGAAATCGTGATTGAAAGTAATGGCTCTTTGGAAAATCATTTTTGTCTATTATTCATTTCCTCCATTGACACGCTTTTGAAAAAATAAAAATAAAAGAGCATTGAACCGGACTTCGAAAGGTCGCAGGTTCGATTCCCGCCTGAGAAAATAATATGGGCCCTATTTAACAACGTGACAATTTGTCAATTGTCATGACGATATGGTTTACGTTGCGGTGCAACTACGAGTTGTTTGGTTTCTTTTCAAATTGGTTGACGCAATGGATATAAAATTTTCATGACAGGTGACAAATTGTCACGTTTATTAAATACGAGTCTGGTGACGAGTCGAATATTTCCTAGTTTATTATTTAGTATTACATAAAAATTGCATTTTCTCACATTAAAAAATTTGCAATTGTTATTTTGTCTAGGTCTTTTAAGCCGCTAACCTTTATATATATAAATAAGTCTATATTAATATTCGCTATCGTTTCGCTTTCGACAGATGTAAGAGTTGACTTGAAGCTTTAGTCGTAATATCGCTGCATGGTACTTTGAAAATAGGGAAGAATTTAATCCACTCTTCGTTAAGTGTCGACTAAACGTTTATCTCGTTAATTTATACCTGTAATTTAATTTTAGCACCTAACCTAATTAAGCAGTTTATTAAATCGCAGTTTGTATAAGATAATTTACTAGCGAAATATAACAATAATTTGTTTTAGGTATGTAGCAACTTGTTTTTGTTTTCATCGTTTTAAAATAAAAGCAAAACATTTTTAATTTCATTATTACTTTCGATTCGTTTCTGTTAACCCTTCAACGCCCGGAAAATGAAACACAATAGATATTCCAATATTCCATTGTTATCCGGCCGCCTGCGTCCGCTCGGGCGTTGATGAATTAATTGAAAATATTTGAAAGACTGATGTGACAGGTTTTAGTTGTTAATTTTATTGAGATTTAAAGAAGTAAAGAAATAGTTTTTTTTTCTATTTTTCTTAAAAAGCAATGAGCCTGAAAAATAGTTTTAGATTTTTGTATAAAAGTGTATATTTTCATAACTTGAATCATTGGATACATATTGAAATAAAAATTTATTGTTGTTACAGGTTTAAGGCGCAGTGCTATGAAAGTGAAGGAAACAAAGTGTTAAAATCTAGTGACAAATTCAATTACACATAAAATAGTGAAAAATGCGTGGAGTAAATAGCATAACAGCTCCAAATAAATACTAATTATGAATTTAAAAAAAACTGAATTGAGTTAAGTGTAAAAATGTAAAAAGAAAACTCGCATTGCAATCAAACATGTAAATAGATCCAAAGAGGTGTAAATAAATACTAATTAAAAAATATCTTAAAAAACAAAAAAAGAGGTTCGATATTTAAATGTTAATCTGTCTGTAGTGTTGAATAATGAAATTGAGCGTGAGTGCGTACCGCGCGCATGCTTCTGCGCACAAAAAGATTCTGACGTCATCGTACCAGCAACACTATGGAAGTACCGCGGCTCCGCCTGTGTGCAACCCGCTGCAACCGCATAACTTCACACCTCAGGTAAGTAAACAATAATAGTTTATTATAATGATTTAATGATGTCATGAGAAATATGGTAAACCAAATACACAATGTATGATGGATTTTAGTAATGCCACCAATTAACCCCACAGAACTATTGTGTCTGAATACTAGACGACTTTCGTTGGAACTCATTGAGAAATGCCTATTTATTTGTTTTAATTTACGAACATCCTACTAAGTTCATTATTTCTACTGTCATTATTAAAAATGCCGTATCCATATTTAAAATAACACGTCTTGATATTTTTGAAACTACCTAATATCATGAAAAATCTCAGCAACAGCGCGCGGCGTCAGAAGCGCAATATATCTCAGTTTCAAGTTGTGTAACCGGATCTGAGTTGCGAAAGCTCTGATACAACTAGCCGTTATTGAATTTTCTTGCCCATTGTCAGAATGCCCTACCATAGTTTCTCGACAATCCCATCCTCCCTAAAAGTCTTCTGCGGAGTGACTTTTAAGCGGTCTTCAAATTTTCACTTTTATAAACAATAGAGATCGATAGTGGATGTTAAATAGGTTCGCTATGTAGCACATCGATTTCTTTTTTAATTGTCTTAACTTTCTGGAGTAGTATAAAAATAGGAATTTTTATTTGCTCAAAACATGAAAATTGCAGGCGGTACGTTAAAGTAATAAAATAAAATAAAATATAAATATTTGACAACATCACATACATTGTTCCGTTTCCAAAGTAAGTAGCTAAAGCACTTGTGTTATGGAAATCAGAGACAACGGTGGTATCACAAACACCCAGACTTGAGCCAATATAGGAAAGTTCGTTTTTCTAAATTGACCCAACCGGGGATCGAACCCGGGACCTCAGAGATGGCGACACCATGAAAACCGGTGTACAAAGCCACTCGACCACGGAGGTCGTCAATGACATGTTTTACATGCAACAGAACAACATGTTTTACATGCTAGAACTATTATTAATTCTGTGGTTTTACCAATGTTTAGCGTATAAAATTTCATTACTAAGTAAAATCTTTTTTACTTAGTAATTATATCTGTCAAGCGTTTTTTTTAATCTGTAGCCGTACTGGCTAACGCATCGAACTTCGGAAATTCCGCCGGTCTTCAAATTAAAACAGATAAATCAAGCCCCAATTGGGCCAAAATGGCGAACCCCCGCGATGTCACACGAACATCGATATCTTCTAAATAACTTCGGCGAATAGTACAATACGAAACTCTGTACTTTGATTTATCTGTTTTAAGTTGAAGCTCGGCAGACCCGCCGAAGTTCGTAAAGTTAGCAAACCTGATTTTCAAAATGCTATGCCGAGCGGGCCATTGTAGTCCCTAATTTCCCTCTTAGGCAGGCTATGTTTTTTATAAATAGAGTTAACATCAATGACAAATTCTTACAAAGAAAGTGATTATTAACATGGAAAATAAATGATTTAGATTCGAGTTACCGTAGTAGCTCAATAACGCGTGTGCGTTCTTGCGTAATGTGAAAAAGATAGTTCCCCTACATAAAACCTTTGAGGAAAATGTATAATATGAATCTCCGTAGACTATATCACATCAAATGTATCGGATTCACTGTCTTTTTGAAACACAAGTGAAAGACAGTAGAGGTTGTTTTGAATATCTTCGATTACCGCGATCGTTGTTTTTTGTGTGTGATGTGGTCCTTGGTCATTGCATCTAGCTCTAAAAGCAGCTAAAACGTCACGCCGTCGCGAACAATTTTCGTGTCTGTCGTCGTCGGATTTTTGGATCAACTGCATGCACAACCAGTTGTGCAACAGGTACACACTTCGAAAATCTTCTCCCTGTGACACGTCTATGTAAGTCGTTGGTTTATGTTGGGTACCTGATAAATTAATTGATTTCCAATGCCTTTTACACAATTAAATAGTATTACATAATAAGGAAGACACTCTCTCTTCTACATTGGTGAGATGGCGCTGGCTTGCAGCGTCAGAGTTGATATACTAGAGAAATTCGACGTTCTCACTGGTGACTCGATAGCTCAGTGGTCAGAGCATTGGACCGGATATCCAAAGGTCGCGGGTTCGATTCCCGTCCGAGAACATGATCTGGTGCGAGTCCTATTTTTTCTAGTATATTATTTAGTATTGTATAAAAATAGCATTGTGAATGCTTAAATCTCAAAATTTCAAATAGTATTACATAATATTGGGAGCTTGGCACATGATGGCGGCTATAATAGCGGCGTTTTTTTGTCGCTGGCTAAGTAAACCCTTTGTCACTCTTGTCAATGTCATTTCGTGGGTGATTAGTCGCTGAGCTACATTTTGTAGCTCGTGGGCGTTTACGTATTGAACTCTGTATGTTCTATTCTCGGCGACATAAAATCGCTCAGCGATCATTCGCTCGTGGGCGGGAAACCTTACGTTGACGAACGTGTTAGTAAGTGCGCTGATTACGACGTTTGTATGAGTTGCGATACGCTTTAGTTATATTTATTCTGATTTCTGTTATATGGCTAGAGTATCTGATAATATTAAACCTCTAGTCGAGCAATAGTTTCCTTACCAATATAGTGTTGGCCGGATATTGTTCCCTTTGTTCGGTAAAGAGGCGCTATATTGAAACGAACCACATATAAAACACAACGAACTTGTTGCAAACACGATTAAATTATTGTTATTGTATATAGCTTTTTTGTCAGTGGAAGGTCCGTTGCCCTTTCCTGTGCCCCTGACGACTATGCAACACATGATGATCCAGGCCCATCTTTCCCACTGGGCACTCTGGGCACGTGCCCAGGGCCCCGCGATCGATAGGGGCCCCCTAGTTTCTGCCAGATCGTTAAACGATAACAGATGCTTATTACCAAAAAACATATAAAAAATATTTAGGTTTTTCGAAAATTTAAACAATAATTACTGGCTACAGTAATTATTGTAATTACTACTACACTACTTGCTGACTAGCTTTAGCATGCGCATAGCTATTCTACCGTTGCCCGAATATCAGGCTTTCTGATCTGATTTCGGCATGTTACGATAAAATTAAGTTAAGATCATAGGGGTCCCCTTATCTTAATGTGCCCAAGGCTTGAATAGGTTAAAGACGGCTTTGTGATGATCGTTGGAGTGGTCGATTGACCTGTCGATTTTGTAACCATACTCACATCTCACTCCGAACTTCACTTCACTTCGCGGAAAGTTATTAAAAATTAGCTAGCTACTTTACCAATTGCAAAAGGTTTTATGTAGCTACCGTAGCTATCTTAAATCTTTTGTGATTAAAAAAACCTATCATTATCTCATTTATGCTTTTAAATTCCTGCGCAGTGAAGTGAGATTCGAAATGAGGTTCGAGTTTGATGAAAGCGTAACAAACAGACTAGGTATTTTATTTATGGTCATGATGAAAAAATCTTCATGATCATAACTTCACTAGTTTTTGCAAAACTAATTCATGAAACGATCAAAACTATTAAAATTCGGACAAGACAACATCTGTCGGGTCAGCTAGTAAAACAAACATGCCACTGTGTAAAATCTTTATTAAAATAAACAAAGGTACCGTACAGTGTATATTTTATATAAATAAATATTTGACAACATCACATACATTGTACCGATTCCAAAGTAAGTAGCTAAAGCACTTGTGTTATGGATATCAGAGACAACAGTGGTATCACTAACACCCAGAAAAGCGCGTTTTCTAAATTGACCCAACCGGGGTTCATACCCGGGACCACAGAGATGCCGACACCTTGAAAACCGGTGTACAAAACCACTCAGCATTGATTGATTACTAGTTGATTTGATTTACTGTTTAACACTTATCTTGATCAACTTTAAGTACTTAACTACTATTTAATAAAATATATGCGTTATCTGCGAATCATATAACAAGTTCTGAAATCCAATTAGATTTTGTTTATGATTCCAAAGTTATTGGTCGAAACTTTTCCAATCATCCGCAGATACACAATCTTGGGTCATAACTAATACTTAATAAGTACTTATTATTGAGTGTGTGAAATTTTTCAAAATATCAGAGATACCGGTAATAATATTTCAGCCGTTTCGAAAAATGTCCCAAACGCGAGGTCTACAGCTCTACAAAACCACTAGTAATAATGTTGGTATTTATCCTGAAAACTAGGTATTTACTTAACAGTACTCGTTTTATCATTATCAGTCACAAACGCATCGTTTTTGTGACCGCTCCAAATCCTCCGCTATCCATCAGCGCCACTCACACCGATTTGGAGCCTCTCCGTATAATATACTGATCAACTTGAGTACCGCATTTTTCCTACTGGATCTTATGTTTCACTCAGTATATTATGCAATAAACAGTAATGTCCCTTCTGTATATTAAGTCTGTAGAGTTACGATTATGATACGAAAGTTTAAAATTGACAGGTGAAAAAAATAAAAATTTGAACTAGATGCTTATTATCATAAAATAATATGGTGTGTGTTTCTGTCAAAATCAGCTGTTCCATACAAAAATTAAAATCGAAAATATCAAAATGTATGAAACAGCTGATTTTTTTTTCGCGATTTCAGAGTTGGTCCCATAGTAAAAGTTGATTAGTTTGATGGTCCCTATATACCATATTCGGCATTAGGGGTATTTTTGTAACACCTTGTATACACTTCTAAGACTTTCGCGCGTACAGTTCATTAGAAATAAAACACTTTTTACGGATTACAGCGCGTATATTATTAATTCAGGTGTTGTTTTGGCATTATTTAGTTTGTATTTATTGGTTTTTTAGAATTCCCGACGTTTCGACACCTTTCCAGGGGCCGTGGTTACGGGAGGGTGTTATAATTATAAATAAAAGAAGAATAGAATGATTCGAAATACAATACATAATTTTGAAACGATTTTTTATTATTATTTTGTGTATGTACCTACTCCACTTTAGTCGTTATCAGTCGTCGTGACTGTCTAAAATGAAAAATCATTTTGGTAAAGTTGACTTCTTCCTTAAAAGTCAATTGACTCATCCTCGTTCCCTTCAAATCGCTCCTGATGTATGTCGTGTCGTGATTCGTTCGGGGATTGTCTTTAGAGCTCTCGTATAATTTTGTAATCAAGCCTTATGCGCAACAAAATGTAGCGACAGTGTATCATATCCTACTAGCATCCGTCTGCGACTTCATCCGCGTGAAATTCCACTTCCCGTGAGAATTTCGAGACTTCCTCTCTAAGTGAATGCATACGTCATAAGGACTATGATAGTATGTCAAGTTTCAACCTGATCCATCCAGTGGTTTAAGCTGTACAATAATTAATCAGTCAGTAAATCTGTAATAACTTTATTTAAATTATATTTGCTTTACAAAGAAAGTATTGGCACGGTAAAAATATCTATACAGTATTGTAACTCGGCTCTGTCCTTGAAAAAAAAATACCAACAGTCCCGCGGCACGTTATGACCACAATATTTTAATTTCATCTAGGTAATTGAGTTTCTGATGACTCTGACCTATAGAAATAAACAAATAAATAAATTCTTGGACAATTTCACACAGCGCCATCTAGCCAAAAACTAAGCAAAGCTTGTAATATGGGTGCTAGACAACTGATAATTATACTACTTTATAAATATATACTTATTATACATAGTAACACCCCAACCCGTCACAGAAATCAAAATTCGTCATTTAAATTTCTGCCCGGCTGGGAATCGAACCCGGGATCTCTTGCGTGGTAGACCGTGTTGAACACTGCACCACTCAGGTCGTCAGGTGGTAAATCTAGTTTTGATGTAATAAAATAGGTTAATAAAACGAATGGTAATAGGTTGCATAGAAAGGAGTTAAAAACAAGTTATAATGTTGAAAAAAAATATTGTTTTGTTGCTCAATTAGTTTTTATTGTAGTATTCAATTCAAAATACGAAAAAGTTAAGTATTATTGTGGTATCTAACAATATTTTTTTAAGTTACAGGTACTTATTTCATACTATGCTACTAGTTTAATCTTACACAAATAATTAAGCAGAATCTTTGTAACCGGAACGTGATACATACTGAAATATCATATTTCACTATGCTTAAACGACGGATTTAGAACTTCCCCTACAGACAAAATCTCTTTAGCTTCTTTAAAGAAGATTAGCTAAAATAGATAATCAAGCCTCGAAGTCAACTCATTCAAAATACATGGACATTTATACCGCTTCCTTTTTTTTAAAGTTTTAAATGTGAACTATGGATAATTCCAAAGCATTATTAGTTAGTTCGGAATTTAATTTAGATTCATCCAATTATAAAAGAAACGAAGTGGGAACGCTGGCGGAAGTGACAAATTGCAGGAAGTGGGGGTAGGAGTTAGGCCACCCGCCCTTGCAGATCGGGATTTGCAAACATTTTACGGGTTCTGTACAAAAATAAATGTTTTATAGTAAACGTTTCCATTAATATTATTACTCAATACCTACTCAATTTATTGCGTACTGTGTTACAACAGTTCCTCTATTTTTAAATTTTAAAATTTTAGCATTCACAATGCTATTTTTACATAATACTAAATAATATACTAAAAAAAATACGACTCGCACCAGATCATCTATTATCAGTTCCTCTATTATTAAATTAGAATCACTATGGATCCTGTTAACTACAACAACAATATTAATAATTAATGGAAACTATTACATAAGTATACAAAAAGTTAATGTTCACAATATAAAGATATAACAACATTTAGCCTAGTGTTAGAAATTGGCGGCCTGGTCACTTAAAACGATATCTTCCAGACAACCTACCTTTCCTAAAAAGGGATTGATAGAGGACATACATATATGTTTAGTCAGAAAAAATCTCTCATGAAATAAACCATATAAATATTTGACAACATCACATACATTGCTTCGATTCCAAAGTAAGTAGCCAAAGCACTTGTGTTATCGAAATCAGAGACAACGGTGGTATCACAAACACCCAGACCTGAGCCAATATAGAAAAGTTCGTTTTCTAAATTGACCCAACCGGGGATCGAACCCGGGACCTCAGAGATGGCGACACCTTGAAAACCGGTGTACAAAGCCACTCGACCACGGAGGTCGTCAAATTCAGTTTACAAGCAACCCTAAATAATCTGTAACCCCTCCCCTCAGACCTACTATTGTGTGAGCGTCTTCTAGATGGTTCTCGTGATGAGTATGTCAGATGAATTTTATTCTTGATGCGTCGTGTCTAGCTTTTTATGCTAAGCGTTTTTTTCGTTAACAATTTGAGTTGAAAAATTGTTTGAATGTGTCGCGATTTCTTTTCCCTGAATGGACAGTACATACTATTTTTTCAAATTTGAGATTTTGGCATTCACTTTGCTATTTTCATAATAATACTAAATAATATACTAGAAAAAAAACGACTCGTCACCCAGTGGCCCTACCATGAGTTGATGCAATCTGTTTTTGCTACCGTAAACTATAGTTTTCTCTCTTTCACTCAGATCAGTTTCTCTAGCGGGAATCGAACCCGTGACCTCTGGAAGTCCTGTCCAATCCTCTTCCAACCGAGCTACCGAGTCACAAGTGATCCATTGTGTTTCAAGCAAATCTCATTCTTTTAATTAATTCACTGATATTTGTTTGTTTTTATAGTGTTTTGAGTGAGAGTATACGTGTCATTGCCCCTATTTGCACCGTAATAAGGAGTATGTACCTATTTCTATTAAGCCAGCCTTAACTGCAATGCAATAGGATTTTAGTCCTAATCGGCTTTAGAACTGTACCCTATGTATGTGTGTGGACAGACAGCCTCAAACGAATAATAGGATGACAGACAATACGTTCATTCTAGTTAGTAATATTTAATTGATATTTACCTATGATCAAATTTATCATAATGAGGTCTTTTTTGTCCGGTCTTATTAAATTTTATACAGAAACCGACCGCCCGCGACTTCGTCTGTGTGGAAAATATTTTTGCTATCCCTCGGGAACAATTATTTTTTTCGGAATGAAAGGTATGTTCTTCTCTGTACCCCTGACAACGTGTATGCAAAATTTCATGATGATCGGTTCAGTAGTTAAGACGTGAAGGCGTAACAAACAAACAAACGGACTTACGCATTTATAATATTAGTAAGGATTAGTATAACTAAAAGAACTTTTTTCTTCGTTTAGTTCTAATAGTAGAACTGAACGATAGAACTACTTATACGGAGAAAATCAAATGTTTTTGCTAACCTAAAACACTTCCTTAAACACTTTTTTCCAGCAATTTCTTTGTGAAATTTTGGCAAATATCGTAACAAATTTAAAATTAAAATAATAATATGAGAAAATTTACCAAGAGTTAATTTATCCGTTTAAATATTTCCGTTGTTATCATGTTTTAAAACTAATGTTATGGCAATATGACAATATACCTAGTTCACTTTATGTTTAAGTTTAAGTCTAACTTCCGTACTCAGAGACGTCATTAAGTTTAACGCTTCATTAAAATTGGTGCTACCTCTTTCTTTTCCATAGTGGTAGTATAAGACACGATACTTAATGAAGCATTGAACTTTGATGTCTTTGAGTACGGCAGTTAGAATATTAAATAGTGAAGAACCATGAAAACGGAAGGTTTGAAGTAATATGTTACTAATTGGTTAATTAACTACTTAGAATTACAAAGAAGAATATTGTATGCAACATTTGCAGCGATGCTCTGCTCCTGAGGCCATGCAGGCGAAGGAATATGTGCATCCCACTGTGTACTCTCTCGCCTCCATGACCTGAGGAACTGGGCTAAAGCACCATTGAAGACACCAACAGGAAGAGAGAAGTGATAGACAAGGGCCAGTTTCACAGCAAGAACACAAAAGAAAATAGAATATGAGTTTAAAGTCCTGCTCCCACTACGGAATGGCACGGCGAGGGATTTTCATGAAATGAGCAGAAATATTACTTAGTAATACGATATAAGATTGAAATTTCAATGATAGTATTCGTAGGTGCAAAGTAGTGTCGTGAAATTTAAATCTTATAGTGATACAAGGAATTGTATTTTTGCTTGTTTCATAAAAAAACCCTTGCCGTGCCATAGTGGGCGCAGCGCAGGTCAGAAGGCCCATTTCAAGGGTTTCAGATATCAATTCTTGGTTAATTAATGATCGCGTTTATAAGAATACTTATAACTATAAAATTGTTTATTGTATAGTTGTATTTTTTGCATTTATTAACACAATAATTACTCGTTAACTAATAAAACCAACTGGTAATATAAACAATGTCATAATTCAAGCAGTATACTAGCTTAAGTTTTCATTTTGCATCTTCTATTTTATTTATTAGTAACTGCTCGTGAAGTCTAGACTCGCCTTAACTATAATAACCCAGACAATCAAACTGCTGGCTCAGCTTTAGATTATAATCCAAAATGGGTTCTCCCCATTCTCCGTGTGTGGAAAGGATTCAACTCGTAAAAATAGTTCATGTGTGCTATCGTAAAATATTATTTTATTGCTTCTTGGGCCATTTAGAAGGCGCTAGCGGGTAAACTCGCAAGACATCGAATGTGTCATATTAAAATCATTTGATGGTGAAGGCAGTCCATTTTAAGGAAGCTGTTTTCGAACGACTGCCCAAAAAAAGAAGTGTGTTCAGAGTTAGTTTATTTATTCCACCATAATTTCTGTATACCTGAATAGATTTGGATGTGTAGGGTAAGTATCATTAGCATCGCTATAGGTTTTTGAAAAATTATACTGTCTCCTTTATTAACACAAAAACTGACAATTTATTCACAAGAAACTTTTTGTGAGGAACTTTATTAGATAGGTACGCTCGAAGTGTATTTAAAATAGGCGTACTAAAGTATACAAAGACTTCTATGTGTATACTACACTAGACAGGCTGTACAGTACCGAAAAATTGCTCACTAAGTTACGGTGCATGCATCGAAACTCCTTAGTCTATTGCGAGCGACTGATAGAAGCAGATAATACGCCGCAAAGGTTGGTTGTGACACAATTTTAGTTTTGAATAGCTCGTCTTTGTAAGTGTATAATAATCAATTCATAATAATCATAGTTTATGCCTTGCACCATACTCTAACATCCGGTGCCATTTCATACGTAAGTATATAGGTAACTTAGGATTGCACTATTGTTATACACACATATACCAGGAAAATTTAACAATTATTGAAATCCTCTACTTCGCTCAAATCTTTTATTAAAAGTACCTATAATGTCATATCCACCCCCCAAATTCGTAAATGGTGCGTAATAACTAGAAAATAACTAGACAAGTTATAAGGT
This sequence comes from Catoptria pinella, assembly GCA_963556745.1. Lineage (NCBI taxonomy): Eukaryota > Metazoa > Arthropoda > Insecta > Lepidoptera > Crambidae > Catoptria > Catoptria pinella. The sequence goes on from OY750779.1 coordinate 7,454,278, forward strand.
GTTTCATCATTTTACCACGTTTTTTGTATTGAAGTTAAAGTTCATGGAGAGAGATTCGCCCCAATGACCAGTTTTTCTCGATATGTGTCCCACACACTGCTACTTCAGCTGATCAATCATTCGAACAATGTCGGTTATTTTTAGTACTCTACGGTACAACAGGTATATTTATTTTATATAGCAACGCAAAACATAATAATTTGACGTGCGAATTCTCTCTTCGTTATTCGTTAAAAGCGATTATTAAGAATACGCGTCATCCAACGTAAATTGTCTTTCAGCGAAAAAGTCATTCTGATAGAGATGGCGCTCGTCGCGTCGCCAATCGCCGCTTCGCGTGGCCAAAAGCTGTTAACGCCGCCTTAGAAAAGTGTTATTCCAAACGCCTTTCGAGACGTTATAAAATATTTTAAAATCTATTCATGTTTAACCTTTTCGTGTGCATAATTTTACGTCAAGCGCTGACGGAAGCTGGTATAACAAACGGTATTCATAAAATATATTTATGAATTTTATGAAACTTGCAGCGAATAATTGCAAGCTCAGTAGGGTGGCTCGCTTATTATAAAACTGTCAGCGGCTTAAATAATTTATACGCCATTTAATGTAACAGACTACGTTCTGCTGTTTATGTGTTGATGTTTAAAGTTGTTACCAAATGGTATTATAATTTGCATTTTTTTTTAAGTTTACCCTGTGCATTTTATTGTTGCTTTTCATTGAATATGGTCCCTGTGATATTGTTACTTCGTAATGTATGACAGAGCAGGGTCAAACCGAATAAGTGTGCGTTGCAGCATAGCGCGTTGCGTTGTGTAGCGTGACGCTGGGTCTACACGGCGCGTTGCGTCAGCGTTGCGTCGACGCAGCGCTGCTACAAAATAGTGGGAAAGCCGGACACACAGCGCGTTGCATCGTCGCAACGCAAATAGTTTGCATACATGGGGGGTGGTTGGGTTAAAACATTTGCGTTGCGACGATGCAACGCGCTGTGTGGACAGGCCCTGACGGCAAACGTTTAAGTTTAGTTTGTAATATTGAAATGCTATGGTAAATGTCAGTATATGTCACACCGAACGTGCGACTGACGCGCAGATACCCACCTGTACTGCATTTGGTTTGACCTGCGACTATATCGCGGAAATTTTCAACGATAAAAGCAAAATAAATCGTTACCGCTTTAGCTTTGTTTATAGAATAGGATACGGTTTAGATTGGCCAGTAAAACGACCTCAAAATTTCTAATTAAAATAAAAATATCCGTTAGAAATAAATAAAAGTTATGCTGGCAAAATATCACGCACTGGAAAGGAAGAAATCCACCTAGCAGTTTTTTTTTACGTTTTGACAAATAATGAAAGTGTTGCCTAGAAATAAAACACTTTTTACGGATTACAGCGCGTATATTATTAATTCAGGTGTTGTTTTAGAATTATTTAGTTTGTATTTATTGGTTTTTAGAATTTCCGACGTTTCGACACCTTTCCAGGGGCCGTGGTCACGGGAGGACTAAAGCAAAAAGGCTGCTCATATTGATATGAAATTACCCGCTCGAAAAAGTGTTGCCATTGAGTAGTTTTAAATATACCATTTGTCTAGGCTGTTGTTTGTTTTTTACCATCAAAGTTGAAATGGCTAATAACTGAATAGGGGCCAATAACGTTTCCACTACTTGCTTAAGTTTTGATAAAATTGTTAAAATCTTTGCCTAGGGAGCCTAGGATGCTAATCTTGGACAATTTAAATGATAATTCTATAGCTAAACCAAATATTTTAAGGTAAATATAACCTAAATGACAACGTAACGGTTTTGGATTTATCGTACAGAATTACCGCAATGGGCCCCTGGGCTCCTGGGCTAACCTGCTGAATTTAGAAATTAGTCAAAATCATTATTTTTAGTTATCGTATGATAACTCAATAAAAGTCTTAGATTATTTTGACGACCTCCGTGGTCGAGTGGTTTACACGCCGGTTTTCAAGGTATCACTATCTCTTGAGGTCCCGGATTCCGATCGTTCAATGTAGAAAATGATCTTTTATACTAGGTGTTACAAAAATACCCCTAATGCCGAATATGGTATATAGGGACCATCAGACTGAACAACTTTTACTATGGGGCCAACTCTGAAATCGCGAAAAAAAAATCAGCTGTTCCATACATTTTGATATTTTCGATTTTAATTTTTGTATGAAACAGCTGATTTTTTTTTTCGCGATTTCAGAGTTGGCCCCATAGTAAAAGTTGTTCAGTTTGATGGTCCCTATAGACCATATTCGGCATTAGGGGTATTTTTGTAACACCTTGTATATTGTCTCAGGTCTGGGTGTTTGTGATCCCACCGTTGTCTTAGATTTCCATAACACAAGTGCTTTAGCTACTTACTTTATATGTGATGTTGTCATATAGTAGCCTTATTGCAAACAGTATTGGGTTATTACTTTCATTTATTTATATATATAAATTATTACTTATCATCCCTTTTCTTTTCTTCCAATTTATTTATCAATTCTGTAAAGCTTTTGAAAGCTTTTAATCAAATACTACAACAATTTTATTTACGTCAAAAACTTCATTATAGAGACGAATAAAACTAACAAGAAAATTTTCAGCTGTCAAATTGAGGAGAACTATTTAATCTGAAACAATACAATCTTAAACTGAAAGGATTTAAAACTTTGTCGTAAGTATAAATCTCAGTGTATTAAATCATTTTCGATTACGACGTAAAGTGAAATGGTTAATATTATCTTTATACTTTTTAACCCTTCAACGCCCGGAAAATGAGACAAAATAGATATTCCATTGTTAGCCAGCCACATGCGTCCACTCGGGCGTTGATGAATTAATTACATGAGTTGTATATATCGAACTGTGACATAAATCATGCTTAAGAATATGCGGGCTGATCAGCATTATTTTTAATTCAACATTAGATTTTATTTAAATCCTACTAAAATTATAAATGTGAATGTTTGTAAACTTAATCACGCAAAAACGGCCTGAATTATAACAAAGAATACTTTTATTTTGGTTAAACGTTCCGTAGACGTTGTCGCCGGAAAATATTATCCATTCGACTGAAATACACACTTAATTTAGTTCGCAATTCTAGCTAAAATAATTCGCATTTAAGACCATTCATTGCTTCGGTTATTCGATTGCTTATTTGCATTTATAAGGGCCACCGCAAGCGAAGGCCAATTTACCACCATTGAGAAAACAATTTCAATAAATTACCTGAAGACCGAGGCACGAAATATAAACTACACAGAAGAGCCGCCCTGAACAAATCACTGTTTTCCTTGCACGCACACATAGACATTACGTATAGACAAACTCAAGCCAAACCAGGCTATTGTCAGTACTGTAACAGCTCAATGCGCAACAAAGCAAGTGAAAACAAAAGACGAAAGCATTAAACAAAAGACGAAAGCATTTATAAGTATGCACAGTTACGTTACGTTACGTTTACACACTCGATAGCGACTGTAGTAAATAATTTTGTATGCAATTTGGCACAGCTAAAAAGAAGTGAAGTATGCAAGTGCAAGGTCCTACAATTTCGTATGTTGTACAATGACCTACACTCACACAAATACACCGGTCTTTTCTTCTCAGGTGTATTTGTGATTTGTGTGAGTGTAGGTCATGTACAGTCAGCGGCACATCAGACTATACATGTTGACCTTGAGACCGTCTTTATGCCTTACGTAATAAAAGCTGTTTTCGTAGTTGAACTGTTTAACTTACCGTGCTGTTGTGCGTACATGTCTCTAGCGGTAACTATGCTTAACTAAGGCTGAGTTGCATCATCTTGATTTAACCTTAACTTTAAGAGACACCAACTTATCTGACTCGGTGACAGCGTCGCTGTCGTCTATGGCGTAACCTAGGCATATAAATGTAATAACACTAAGTTCCAGTTTTGGCCACCGGCTCAGATAAGTTTATGTCATGTATTTGGTAACGATATATTTAAGTTTGTAAATATCGTTACTTATTTCTGTAAAAGCTGATAAGTTTCTTGCGCCTGTTCTTCTTGTTAGTTAAAAAAGTCTGGAACGGGTTGTAGAAAAATATAGATAGACTATTCAAAAGCTTAATTACTAAGTTTATTTGAATAAAGCAATTTTTTTCTTTTACTTTTACTAACTGTTATAGTTAAATTAGGATGATGCAACCGAGCCTAAAAGTTGTCGTGCAAATGTCAACTGCAGATGCTATCGAGTATAGTAAGCGTTAAATCGTAATACGTCTACAGAGCTGCGTTTCTGTCTGGAACACAGACTATAAGTATTTTGTAGCGGATGAGGCTTGTTATTTCTCTTTACTTTTTATAAAAATCTGGCGATTCGCAAACAAATTTCTTGTGAAGATTTTAATTTGCTTTATTGTTCATTGGAGGAAAATGCTGTTTGGTGATGATTGTTTTAATTCAAGTGCTGAAGTAACAAAAGATAACTTCATTGTGACCTCTGTGGTCGAGTGGTTTTGTACACCGGTTTCAAAGTGTCGCCATCTTTGAGGTCCCGGGTTCGATCCTCCGTTGGGTCAATTTAGAAAACGAACTTTTCTGAATCGGAGCAATGTATGTGATGTTGTCAAATATTTATTTATATTTATTATCTTAATTGACCTGTTGCTCTTACTTGCAACTTGGGACCTTTTAAATTTTGACCTAGAACTCATAACGATTTCAACTATTTATATAAAAATTAAGTTACGTTCTTGTGTATCCCAATTAAAGCAGTGATTTTCATTATGACAAATGTTTGTGACATTACTAAAAAAATGGTCAAGAGCGAGTCGGACTTGCGCACCGAGGGTTCCGTACATCATTCTGCAAAAGTTTACTAATCAGAGACATCGTTTTATATTTTTGTAATCTTTACATAAACTTCTATCACATAAAATAATTTCAGATTTTTCTCTATGCAAACTTCGGAGATAAGGGGGAGAGAACTGTATTTTTATTACATTTTTCACCAAAAGTCAAAAACTATGCAGCCTAAAAATGTATATGTTTTTTTGTTATTTCTCTCTTATTTGCAAAATAATTGGGCAAACGTGATCTAAAACTATTCCATAGTTCAAGTTCTCGAGATATCCAACTGTGACAGACAGACAGAGTGAGTTACACCATAAGAGTTCCTTTTTACCATTTTGGTACGGAACCCTAAAAAAAACATAATTATAGTAAAATTCTTGATCCTCAAATATCTTACTACAATTATTAGAAATTAAACCACAGCAGCTTATTACGAAAATAAGATAAATTAAAAGCTATACACTTATAGCTCACAGTCTACTTGAATAACCGAGTGAGTGAGTGAGATAGGTGGATGCTTGACATATCAACAAAGAGACAGGATTGTTGGAACTGAGAGAACAAACGATTATCCCATTAATCCACAGAAAGAATACGGACTTTCCTGCTTGAAATGTTTTTCGCATCTTGTGGTTTTACTAGCTAGAATGTCTTTTATTAGTGTGATTAGATTATACATGATTATTTGTACAACACCGATAACCTCGCAGGAGTGGATTACTAAAATCATAAACAATTGTTTTACGACTTCTATTGTTCTCCGAAAAAGACATTTAAAAAAATCGACTATTCATACAAAGCTCGATCAGCTATTCGGACATTTGTATAGAAACTAGTTTTTTCGTCTTTTTTTGAAAAGTTGTTGAAAAATATTGTTGTTTATGATGTTCGTAATCTCCTGCGAGATTGTTGGTGTTTTACAAACATCTCTGTATAGACTAAAGTCAATGCGATATCGAACTTCACAAATTGATGTCTTGTTTTGACATTCGATTTCGATAAACTTATCGTTGAAAAATTTCGAATCCATTTTTATTTAAACATCAGATACATTGCTCAAATTCCAAAGTAAGTAGCTAAAGCACTGGTGTTATGGAAATCAGAGACAACGGTGGTATCTTAAACACCTAGACCTGAGCCAATATAGAAAAGTTAGTTTTCTAAATAGGCCCAACCGGGGACCGAAACCGAGACCTCACAGATGACGACACCTTGAAAACCAGTGTACAAAGTCACTCGACCACGGTGGTCGTCAATAATCCATTAACTTAACTTTGCGCAGTGCGTTATCAAGGGGTTGATCTAGTAACAAAACAAAGTAGAACAGCGTTTCACACAAAATTCTTAACCATTGGGGATCTGTCTAGTGTTATCAGGAACTGCTGGATCATAACAGTGTCTTAGAGACTTGACAGTTTTAAATAAGCCTTATATACCAATTAAACAGCAAGAAAAATGTATCCAGATCAAATCGAGTTCATAGTGTAATTTTTATGGGAAGGTGACTGCCTAAAAGTGGTCTATGAACCAATAGTGAAACAGTTGTGTATTATTAATTGTCCCTTGTGCAACCAGTAGTTTTTAGAAAAACAGTATACAGGCTGTTTGGTAATAGCCTAATAAAGCTGAATATGGTAGAAAGGTGCAACCATGCATGCTGGAAAACTGGAAAATTATTATAAACCCCTGAAAACCGCCACATGACAAAGAATTTTTTATTGGATGGAAAAATGCAAAATGACAACTCTAGACGCAAATAGACTTGTGGTCGCAGGTTCAGAGCGGGGAACCGGTAAAACAGGTCACAGAAGAAAACTATACACGATATAAACGATTTTCACTTAAACTTTGTATTAATAGAATAACGTTTTATAAGAATCAAATAAAGAATTTTCACAAGTGACAGCAGTAACGTCTTGACGCATGTTTTTCAGCGGTGTTGAAAAGAAGGAGGTTTTACTCGTGCTGGCCACAGACTATTGTATTTGATAATCAATCCCATTAATTGACAAAAGCAAAACACAATTTTGGTCTATGGTTGCCACTAAACAGTTTATCTTAAAAAGAAAAAAGTGGTGGTTTCTGGGTTTTTCATAATTTTGCGGGGTAATAGGCATGGTACCCTTTTTAACATAATCGGCTTTATGAGGCTATTAGCAAAACATTTTTGGTAAGTATGTTTTTCGTATGAGAGACTTTTTGAACTGGTATTTCTGTTTTATCATGGTGGTTTATCATGAATTTCTTAACAAATACCACTTGTACAAATGAGTGACTAGTCACTTATTGTTCGCAATACATATTGGTATCGTTACGCAACTGCGATATTCGACACCAACTCCTGTTATTGGGCGTCTGCCAGAAATGTGATTGATGACTGTTCCGACGCATTTTGCCGACATATGATTAATATTATCAATTCACACAAATAAGGATTAATCTACAAGTTTGTATGTTATTTTCGCACAGGACTAACGAGAACATTGTTTACATCATTGTCTAAGAAACGGTAAGAGGTTATGGTAGCTTAAGATCTAACTAGGTATTACCCATTATGTTTTGTTCCCATTTATTCTACTAGGCAGATCTACCGTAGAACTAATGAGACTTTTTTCTCATTAGTGCTTTTTGTAAGACGCATGAGAAAACAAGTGATATTCAGCGATTTTAATATCACCACTGCCGGGTCGCATGCCTTTGACATAAAAAGATAAATTAAGAATGTGTCATAACCCAACAAGCAGGCCCAATGCCGATTGGTGGGTTGGGTAGGTGGTTACCGACTGCAAATGCAGCCGGAAATGCCTTCCGAAGTACAAATGAACTCGAAATACTAAGGTTTAGGGACACCCATCCGACGACTGACCCTGGCGAAAGTTGCTTAACCGCAATCGCAAGTCGAATGCGATAAACCATCGAACTCATCGATACATGATGGTGTATTCAATACTTAGTAGGTAAATGGTATTTAATATCTCAAATGTATTGTTTTACAGCGTCAGATAACATCTCATTATGATGTATTTAGTGTGGACGCAGCTTAATGAATGCAAATAAGAAAGCTGATATTTTGGACCATGTACTACGGCTTATATAGAGAAATGACTAACTAGCTTTTGTTTTGTTTTCCTCGTGTAATAAGATACGTATAGAATATTGTTGTGCAAAAATTAAGAAGATTGATTGATTCTACTTACGAATTCTACATTATTTAGATTGGAAAATACATTATTGAGATTCAATTAATATGCCTACTTAAAAAGCCACTTACACATCTCGGTCGCAAAACATGTTTAATCACTAATTCAATGCGCAATTTCATTATAGAATTGTTTTAACTGATAAGTAGTAAAGGTGAAGCTGAATAAACAACTATCTCAACAGCTCTTAACAAACATTCACCATAATCACACCACACCACACCAGTAATGAAGAAAGGCAATTTGAATAAAATCATACACTCACGAGCAAAATGAGCATTTATTCCTTTGCGGGATTGCGGGCGATCCGCTACGGAACCCTGCGTACGTACGACACTGCCATTATAACCGCTCTCAACTTGAATTGTGATGAGATGAATTTTGAACAGATTCAGCGTAGGGCTGGTGATCGTAAAAAATTAAAAAAACTAGTCGCCCGTGACTTTGTATGCGTTCTTTTTCCACGCCTCGGAAATAATACTTTTTCTGGATCAATCGCACCCTTTCTGTAGCCCCGCCAATATGTATGCAAACTTATACTTTAGCTTTCATACTAACAAATAAAAATCTCACATACATACATACAAACATACATGAACCCTGAACACAAATACACTCTTCTTTTTTTCGCAGTCGTACAATAATAGTTTAATAGAGTTCCACAACAAGTAATTGATCTATCTTTGCATGAATTTAAAAATCATGTCAAAAAGACGCTCATGGGTAAAGGTTATTATAAAGTAGACGATTATCTGAAAGACCTGAATGCGTGGAAATGATGTAACACAATAACTTGCTAGTAAGTACTTTGTTGTTAATAACCTGTTGAATGTATTGTATTTGGTAATGATATAATATTTAAGTTTGTAAATACCGTTACTTATTTCTTTTAAAGCTGATAAGTTTCTTGCGCCTGTTCTTCTTGTCAGTTAAAAAAGTCTGGAACAGGTGGTAGAAAAATATAGACGATTCAAAAGCGCTTAATTACTAAGTTTATTTGAATTAAGCAATTTATTACTTTTACTTTTAGTTACGAAGTTAAGATGCACATGCACGCTCTTCATGCTTTCTAAGGCACCGACATGCATCGGTGACAATTTGATTGTGTGTATCCTATCTCGGTGACCCAATTGTCAATAAAGGAAAGAGAGCTACGAATAATTCAGAAAGAGAATTCTGTTAGTTAGTTACCTACAAGTGAAGTTAATAAAAGCGTGTTCAAAATAATAAAGTCCAATGTTTGTTCACCCATAAATTGTCATTACTAAATGCACCTAGCAGATACTTTATTTACACACTTAAGTTAGTTTCAGAATTAAGATGATTTTTTTTTTCATATAGTGCTTTATAACTGTTGACAACCCTAAGTATCATAGAAGTTTCATAGGGAACGAAAACCACACACACTAGCTATTATTAGTATTATATTATCTGTGCTATTATGATAACTTGCTTGAACAACTAAGAGTGGAATAGGAAAATCTTGTAACATACTTTACGTACATATGATGATATAAATTACGTTTCTGTAATAATTTATGTTTAAGTAATTTATGAGATTTTATTCGCTGTATTCACCAATTTAATGAAAAAATCTTTATCCTTATTAATATTATAAATGCGAAAGTCAGTTTTTTTTTGTTTGTTTCGCCATCAGGTTTACCTACTCATCCGATCATCATGAAATTTTGCATGCACGTTATCAGGAGTACAGAAAAGGATATAGGGTATCTTTCATCGCGAAAAAAAGTTTTTTTGCGCCCATTTTCCTTGTCAGCTATAAGACGTCATAATGGGTGGTAGGGTAAAAGAATTGACGATCTAAAAATGCTTATTTTGTGAGCTTACTTGAATAAAGAGTATTTTCAATTAGATTTGTTGAATTGAATAAGATTGTTTATTTTTTATCGTTGTTCGCGCAAAACTCTGACATTTGTTTGGTTGAGTTTTCTTGCAAAATGTTCCCATTTTTTTAAACCAGTTCAGTAGTTTTCAAGGATACCTGAAAATACTATAATTTCGGTTACTATTCATGATATGGTTGTTTCGACATAACTTCTTTGTTTATGACCCGATTTAGATGATTATTTTGTTTTAAAAGGGATATTTTAAGTGTAGTCCTGTTAATTTCATTGACATTAGACCTTTGACTTCGAAGATACCCAAGGGAACTCCTCAAAGTCAAATAGAATATGTATAGTGATTTAGATATAGGTAGGTTAATGACAATCCAAAACAAATTTGTTGTTTGTTTTGTATATGGTCAGCGACGTTCTGGACTAGACTTAAACTACGAAGGCACAACGGAACTTCTTAAAAACAAGCAGCGTGAGTCATGGGCATTGTACCACTGAAAATATTAAAGTGAAAAAATTTAGAATAAAAAAAAGAAGTTGTCCTCCAGCTCTACCCGACTACAAAAGACTTTTTTTTAAATTAAAAATGATATTGTGTATCTGTTTTGATTTGAATAAAGCTTTGTTTTTATTTTCAGGTTTTTGAAGGAGGTTTTTCTTTTTTAAAGACTTTTTTTGACACAGTTCTTCTTGTTACTAAATAGAGGCACGATTATCACATGCTACAGAATCGATGCCCATAAATCGGGCTACTTAGTTCCGAAAATCTCGGTACGAAATCAAAAACGAAAAGCACAATTTCTGCGCAGGTTAGCTCTACAGGCTAACGAAAATGAAATACGAATTTTCGATGAGAACGTTTTGCCTGCAGTTGTAAACTCTTTTTTTCACCTTTGGCTCACTCCCAAATACAATATGCTGCGTTTTCACAATTAATTAAAAATTTCGTACCTACCGCAAAATATTATGTAGAGTCCAACTGAAAACAAATTGTATGTGAACTGAATGAGTACCTTACTGCCGTACTCAGAGAATAGAATAGAATAAACATTTATTAACACTAAAAACTAAAAAAGAGAACAATAAAAAAAAATTAAAATAATCGATTGTGAGGCCAATAAAAAACCCTGTCTCAGCATTTGTGCCTCTGTGTCAGTTTAAGACGTCTATTAAGTTTAATACTTCATTAAAATTAGTGCTATCTCTTTCTTTTCCATAGTGATAGTATAAGACGACACGATACTTAATGAAGCATTAAACTTAATTGACGTCTCTGAGTACGGCAGTTAGTGTTTCATTATCGATATAAATAAAACAATTTTTCAAATTGTAAAAATGTAAAACGTAATGAATGAGTTACCCTGAAATAAAACACTCTTTACAAATACTAACTTATTTTTTTAATTATATTTTTGCAACTGTCGTGGTTAACCCTTGTCTACTAGTGCTACTGTTTTATTCGAAACATTATACAGCATAGTTTTGCACTAACACCATTCTTAAAGTACCTAGTCGAGTCAAGTCAAGTCAAAAAGAAGCTTAAATTTTTATTTCTTAAAATAAAAATAAAAATGTCAACTTCACTGTACAAGACTTAACATCAATCGAATGTAAGTATATGAAACGGTAAATAACATCCTTCATAAGCAGATTATCGAAACCTCAAATTCCTTTAAAGTCTTCGAATCTTCGCTTATATCTGTAAGATATAACCGAAGATTCGCAAACTTCGAGGAGTCTGGAGACGCACCTCTCAAAATTTTGTTAGCCAGGCTCCTTTGAAGAGTTCCCGAGAGTTTTCATTAGATAAACAGCTTGATAACGAAATGGGATATCAAGTTGTAATTATATTAATACGCAGACATATTAATGATTTTGTCTTAATAAGGGTGTTAATGAATGAACGAAAAATTGGAAAACTGTTTGCACCGACTGCACCAACTCTGAAATCGCGAAAAAAAAATCAGCTGTTTCATACATTTTGATTATTTTCTATATTAATTTTATGTATTTGTATACCAGCAATTTTTTTTCGTGATTTCAGAGTTGGTCACACAGTAAAAGTAGTTTAATTTAATGGTCCGAAAAAATAGGTTTACTATTTTTGGTTCACTCTTGATTCAGATGTTGTATACTGCTCAAAGAAAATAGAAGTCACCGTATAGTATGATTTTCTTTAAAAAAGGTCTAAGTTCTGAAAGGTTTTTCTGATAAATTGGTTGATTTTTTATGGTGGCCCCTATTTTCTTTTGAGCAGTATATATAAGTAGACATTCCGATTACCAAATGACTTCAAAATAATATAATAAAAAAAAGAAATGCATCTGTTGAGTCATAAAACTTTCATTATCTAAAACTTTTTGTCTAGTACCCCTTCAACGCCCGGAAAATGAGACACAATAGATATTCCATTGTTATCCGGCCGCATGCGTCCGCTCGGGCGTCGATGAAGTACACTACATTTTACCACGTTTTTTTATGCTCATATTATCGCTGTCTAAACAATATTTGAATTTGTATTGAATTCAACTTTACTAAATAATATACTAGAAAAAAATTCGACTTGTCACCAGGATCTTCTGATCCTGTCTTTTTTTCTTTCCGTCTTTTTTTAGGTTCCGTACCCGAAGGAGCCAAACAGAGTCCTATTGCTGTCATTCATGTGTCCGTCTGTCGTCTGTCATAAATATTTTAAAATAATTTAAAACATACAAGTGAAATAAGGTGTGAAAAAAACATATTTTTACCCAAACGTGTGGGAAATCATTGTTTAAAACTTGTTAAGTGGATAAAGACTTTATTTAATTTTAGAAAACAAAGACATGAGAAGCCGCCAAAGTCAGTCATTGAACTTGAAATTAGGTGATAATGTTTATTATTACGTATATTTTACCAATAAATACCAATATATTGATAAATCACATTTTTTTCTTTTAAATTTCCTCATTTTCCTATTACAAACCAATTTAATTTTGCGGTCAAGTAATAATAATAATAATTATATCCGACATTATAGTTCCTAAAGTTATTACTAGATGTCACTGTGCAGTTCTGATTGTGAACCGCGTCTGTCTTACGCAGTTTCATAAGAAGGCTGCCAATTTTTTATTTGGGTTTGCCGAGACGGGCGGCTTTAAGGAACCCTAAATGTGCGAGGCCCGACATGCAGTTGGCCGGTTTTTTTATTTGTTGTATTGTATTTTTGTTTGTTGTATTTTTATTGTGATGGAAAATGACGTCACTTTAAATGCTGACCTCATTTTTCAAATTTTGACGACTGTCTATATATACAGGGAGAAAAAAGCAGCCCTTGGCGAGTTTCTTGCCGGTTCTTCTCGTTACAAGGTCTCCCGCTTAGGGTTTGCGAACCGATGGCGTAGCTTCTTTGACATTCACAAGTGCTTGTAACAGGTTAGACTGAATAAATGAGTTTTGAATTTTGAATATCTCGGTGTCATGGTAAATAAAACGTATATCATTCGCTTCATTTTTCATTGAAACTTCTAGTTTTGTAGTGGCACTTTGTAGTTCCATAATCGTTTGATTAGATTTTGTAGCGACGACGTTCTGAATACTACCACTTCAAAATTTTATCGTCAATGGCTCAACACCTTTTACGATATTATTCCTTCGCTAATAGCTTCTGAGCTATAACTATAGATTTTACAGATTTTATTCACGCTATAAATTTCGACATAAAACAACATTTTGTTGCAAAGTCAACGATATCATTTTGTATTTCGACTAATGATTTGGTCCTATTTAGATTATTTATTGTGTACTACAAACAAAGCATAGAATAAACGATCATTTTTATTACATTTAAGTTACATTTAATTTGCTCAATGGCTAATATAAATATTTATATAGCAAAAGTACCATACTATTTACCTAAACGGCTCTGTAATGTGATTCGTATTAAAACCCTCTAGTATTAATTTTATTTTTAAGAATTATAGTTTTAAAATATTATTTTGCGTGTAATAACTTAATTTTTTTAAAACTAGATAAAAAATGTCCGAAATTTTTATTAAAGTAGCAGATTTCTGCACTTTACCTAGTAAGTCTGCATATTAACGGATGCTACACCGTTAAATCGCTAAAGACAGTGAGTGAAACGGCTAAAAATTAAGAAATTGAAATTAAAATTGAAAAATTCTTAATTCAAATAAGCTCACATAACAAGCATTTTTAAATCGTCAATTCTTTTATCCTACCACCCATTATGACGTCTTTTAGCTGACAAGAAAAATGGGCGCAAAAAACTTATCAGCTTTATTAGAAGGAACGATATTTACAAATATGTATATCGTTTCCAGACATTACATTCAAAGTATTCATACATGTTACCATTAACATAGATTCATAAATAAATAACATTATTTAATTAGCTCATTTCTACTGAAGGTTAAATTTATTGATTTTAAATTTAAAAAGAAAGAAACAAATGTTTCTCTCTCCTCACCTCTAAATGCTCTGATCAATTGATATACATAGCAGCGGGTCTATCGATTATTAAGATACCTATATCGAACTAGACCTAAATGTTATTCGATCAGTTTAATGTTCCTAATTTATATTCAGGAGATGCGGTATTGAAATGGTGATAGATGGTAACGTATCTACAAATGGTTTACCGTCTTATTTCCATGGCCATCTATATAGGTTATAATGTTATCTTTAAGCATTTTTCTTGAAAGATCTAGAAAACAAAATGTCAGTGCCATAAAGATATAACATAATATAAGGACATATATTATGTTTCAGAAATAAGAATTTAACCTTACTGGACCTATATTTATATTGATAATACATTGTGTACATTCGTTTGTTTAAAATGTAATAGGTAGTTAAATGTAATATTATATTGGCAATGCCACAAAATATAATTTACGAAAGATACCTACAGACAAAAACGCAGTTTATTTATTTTATAAAAAAGAGTTTAATAAAAGTTAGTCATGCGCATATCAGAACCTATAGCACGAACATCTATCAAAAAAAAAGAGAGTAAAAACATTCGATAGAGTATATTTTGTATGGGAATTTTGTACAGCGCTATCTACCGCCGAAAAGCGAAATGAGATTTACCATAGAGAATTACTCTATCGAGTACCTTTACGCGCGTAATTTTTCTCGATAGCATGTATGTACTTACTTTATGTATGTACTTTATAGTACTTTATAGTATTATTTATTTTTTAGAGCTGTTGATTTTTGAAGCTATTTTTTTGGCATTTTGAATGAGGTTTTACGGTAATGTCGTGTTTGTTTATCTACTAAAGTTTTTATCTACTAAAATTTAATAAAACTTTTAAGTCTCAAAAAGATTTTATTTTTCTATCAGACCTCAAATCCACCGAGCAAAGGACTCATTTCGTTTTTAGGGTTCCGTAACTCAAAAGTAAAAAACGGAACCCTTATAGGATTACTTTGTTGTCCGTCTGTCTGTCTGTCTTGACATTTCAACTTGATGTCGTCTGCCTGTCTGTCTTGACATTTCAACTCGATGTCGTCTGTCTGTCTGTCTTGACATTTCAACTCGATGTCTCTCGAGTTGAAATTAAAACCATATACATAGGTCTACCGTTTCTTGAAGCTATAAAAAAACAAACTTCTAAGCTAACGTAAAAAAATACGGGTCGAATTGAGTACCTATCCTTTTGAAGTCGGTAAAAAAAGATACAGTCGTTTATGCCGCAAGAAACACATATTTCAACACTCTCAAGGGAATCAAAATGTATAGGGCACTTTCTGTTGTCCTAGAACTATGAAATTTGGCATGTAATACCGTCTTAAATTACACAGGGAAAAATATGAAAACTATGCAATTGTAATTAAATCATAAAAAATATAGTCATTATTTAAAGTACGTAATCAGTTTGTACGTAACCCTCGGTGTGCAAATCCGACACGCACTTGTCCGTTTTTTTCAAGTGAAGCTTGTGTTTCGGCTTTGAAATCTAAATAATTAGGTATGCAAATGATTTTCCGAACTGTGGCTTCAAACAAGGGACCGGATGTCAATTTAATTGAGGTCTCTTGCTATGAAACTGTTTCTGAGTAACAGGGTACAAAGGTTGTTGTTTAGTAGAAATGAGAAGTATAGTAAGTAGGTATATGATAGTATTTCTAATGTTGTAATACGAATAATGACGACCTCCGTGGTGGAGTGGCTTTGTACACCGTTTTTCAAGGTTTCGCCATCTCTGAGGTCCCGGGTTCGATCCCCGGTTGGGTCAATTTAGAAAACGATCTTTTCTATATTGGCTCAGTTCTGGGTGTTTGTGATTCCACCGTTGTCTCCGATTTCCATAACACAAGTGCTTTAGCTACTTACTTTGGAATCGGAGCAAAGTATGTGATGTTGTCAAATATTTATTTATTTATTTATAATAAGGGTAACTATAATAAAGGATTGAAACCCCTGTTGCTTTGTGTTTGGTGCAACTTATAGCTCTAATTTTAAACTAATAGTGCAGAAAAGAATGGTTGTGAAAAAATATGTCAATTCAAATTAAGCAGCCGTCATTTGTTTTTATATGATTGAAATCGCTAGTTTTAAACAAATGAGTGGTGTTTAGCATGCGAATGATGGTAAAGAAAATCAAGTGTTTGTGCGTTATATGAGTTAAAACAAACGGAACAAGTTAAGCAAAGCCCAAGTCAAAATGATCTTTATTAATGTGGGATTTACAAGTGTCATCGACCACGGGTAACATACGTAAAAGATAATAATACTATGCTTCGACGGATCTATTTGATATTTACCATGTTATAGCAAGTTTATTGAAATATTAAATCTATATTTGCATTTTCAAAATCTAAGATTCAAAATAAAAGATATAAAAACGGCTAACCTTAACCTTGAATATTATATTTTAATAACATTCTATAAACATGTTATTTACGGTGGAAATATTAAATAAGTTAGGGCGCATGTGACATACATGATACTGGCTTTATTTAATTTTCCGGTAGCGATTCAACGACGCTATAAAAACCAAAGTTAATAAACTGAAAACTTTCTCGGGGTGAATTTTGTTTAAATCATGAGAGATATGAGAACTTCTGAGGCATCCACGTAAATGTTTCTTCTGAGGCATCCACGTAAATGTTTCACTGTGTTCTATATTTTTCACAAGACGATCACATAGGTACTGTAATATTAGCAAAAAATTATTGCTAATTTTATGATTATTAAATATCGAAGCCGAAATTTTAAGGACGAATTAATACTTAGCCCGAAATTATTCGCAATTCGTTTTTCATTGGAAAAAAATCTTATTAACCAGACCAGAAATACCTTCTCTACCCAGACACACAATGACAATGCCACTAGTGTAGCTCAATTAAAGTATAATTTCGAAAAAATCTTACTTACTCTTTTCCGAACATAGAATAAGACAGCTGGTTAATCATACGAGAGGAAAATTTGCAGTGCCCTTACCAAATCGCTGGCATCTACAACTTGTGCCAAAACACGAACATAGCTTTATTATGACGATCAAATTCTTGCTTTTACGACGCATCCGCTGTGCACATTGTATGTTTTAAAACGAATTGCTTTCGCTGTCAAAGTGTACATATACGGTGACTCATGATAAAGGAGTTATGGAACGATCTTTCCCGTGACTTCATAGTTAACAGTTTTATACCTATCTGTAAAATGAGAGCAAACTGTGCCATTAGGATGACAAGCTCTTACCAAACATAGAGTCACTGTCTCTTACTGGGTTTTGCCTTTTCGTACAAAGACATCTATGTATATACTACACTAGACGGTTGTTCAGTACTGAAAAATTGCTCATTAAGTTACGGTGCATGCACCGAAACTCCTTTAGTCTATTACGAGCGACCGATAGAAACAGTTGATGCGCCGCGAAGGTTGGTTGTGACACAATTTTAGTTTTGAACAGCTCGTCTATGTAATTGTAGTCATTGTTTTCGTAGTAAAAAAAAAACATTTAAATGTAAACAAACCTTTGGATTAGATGTGTTTAGACTCAAGATTTGGCTTTGCCTTTATTATAAAACAAGATTAAGAAAAGAATTGGTAGTATGGCTTAGACCCTCGCCTGTCCTGAAAAGGACGAATATAACTACTACTGGATTAGATGTCAAAATTTGACATTCGAATGTAGACAAAGCTTTTATCGAATTATTGGTCTAATACACCTACAGGAAACTATCCTGCAAACCAGCTATTGTTCGATATTATTAGTCCGTGCAAACTGTATCAAGGATGGGTCCAGGATTTTTTCTACTTTCTTAGTGATGTATTACGATTTGCTTACTAAGCTGAAGTAGCTTACGTACTTACGTTCTATGTGACATAATTTGTACCGGTTCCTATTCGAGTAAGCCAGCTTCTATTATACTAGCTCTAACCTGCGACTTCATTCACGTGGACATTCGGTAAATCCATAAGGAACTTTTGACCGGTATAAAAAAGTATCCTATTTAAATTTTGAGATTTAAGCGTTCACAATGCTATTTTTATATAATACTAAATAATATACTAGAAAAAAAATAGGACTCGCACCAGATCATGTTCTCGGACGGGAAACGAACCCGCGACCTTTGGATATCCGGTCCAATGCTCTGACCGCTGAGCTACCGAGTCACTAGTGGGAACGTCGAATTTCTTCTAGTATATCAACTCTTACGCTGCAAGCCAGCGCCATCTCACCATAAATAGGACTCGCACCAGATCATGTTCTCGGACGGGTTTCTGGTGCGAGTCCTATTTTTTCTAGTATATTATTTAGTATTATATAAAAATAGCATTGTGAACGCTTAAATCTCAAAATTTAAAAAGTTATATAGCTTTCTCATCTTAATCAACTGTTTAAAAATATCTGGAAAGATGTTCAGTTGAATGTCGAGGTAATTCCTTTCTACATTGGTGAGATGGCGCTGGCTTGCAGCGTAAGAGTTGATATACTAGAAGAAATTCGACGTTCCCACTAGTGACTCGGTAGCTCAGCGGTCAGAGCATTGGACCGGATATCCAAAGTATCCTATGTTAGAATCCAGGCTATAAACTATCTGTGTGCCAAATTTCATCCAAATCCGTTCAGCTGTTTTGTGTGATTGAATAAAAAACATCCAAACTTTCACATTTATAAAACTGTTAGTAGGATATTTCCTCTCATGCCAAGGTTTGTCATTATCATAACACCAGCTATTTTATATTTCACTACAGGGGCTACAGGGTTTCAGTCACAAAATATGAAGTCTATGTATTCTAGACAGAAGCACCCCTCTGGTTGTATCCTAAAACATAGACAGTCAACTGTTTTGTTGCTTTAAGTCCTGCTACGGTATAGCCCGGGGGGCTGTTTACTTAACTCTGTTGCTAACAAATTCTCGATTGAAATCGATTGAAACCGCAGTTACATTTCTGCTTTAAGTAGGATAGTTTTCACATTGGTTCTTACTAAAGCAGCAATATAACTGCGATTTCTGTCAAAGTTGATTGCAACAAAGTTACATAATCAGGGGGCGGTAATCTGTGGCTCCTAACCAGTTGCGAATAAGGAAAAAAAATGATCCTCGTACGAAACCGGTTTCGAAATAAGTTTTTTTCCCTTGTACGAAACCTCGGCTTAGATTGCCGGTACGTCTATGTGTGTCTATTTTATATTTGGTTACGTAGGTCTGGGAGAATGTCATCCCAATGTTTATATAAAATAAATATTTGTTTAAGTAATTTTTGAGTTAATTATAAATTATAAGCCGAGTCAAAGTACAACACTTTAAGTCATTTAAGGCACCAAACCCCGCTGTATCCCTAATTAGTATGCACGAACAGACTTTAAAGTGACCTCCCAGCAAACGTTGTGTTGGATAAGTAGACAAATGGATTTATTAAACAAACATAGACCTTTGTTAATTTATGGAAAATTAAATATAAGCGTTCTAGTCTATAATATATTAAAAACACAAAAACATTAAAAATAATATACAAGGTGTTACAAAAATACCCCTAATGCCGAATATGGTATATAGGGACCATCAAACTGAACAACTTTTACTATGGGACCAACTCTGAAATCGCGGAAAAAAAGATCAGCTGTTTCATACATTTTGATACTTACGATTTTAATTTTTGTATGAAACAGCTGATTTTTTTTTCGCGATTTCAGAGTTGGTCCCATAGTAAAAGTTGTACAGTTTGATGGTCCCTATATACGATATTCGGCATTAGGGGTATTTTTGTAACACCTTGTAGAAAGAATAAAACATATTAACGACTGTACAGTCATGTTATACATAGTTTATAGCGTACAACTTTAAACATTTTTAATAAAACAAAACCGCATCATAATTAGACTATTAGTTTGGGAGCTACGTTGCCTCAGACAGACAGACAGACACACACACGTCTGAATTGTAACACTCTGATTTTTTCGTCGAGGGTTAAAAAATGCGCACATTAACGTATTTTGTACTCTAGCGGTAACATCGACATTTCTTTTGCCTTCAAAACAGAGGGTCGACCTCTAGTTTAATTTTATCAAAGTGTAGTGTGAAGGTATTTGTATGCCATAAGTAAATTGGATTAAGGTTCGTCTACAAAATAGATTAAAATTTATATTCCAAAAAGTCTCCTCTAAAATGGCTTTTTGATTGGTACTTCGCTTATGTCGCCTAAGCTGCTTACAGACTCCATTGTAAACTTCTATCCGTTTTACAGAATTGGTAGGAACCCATTTTGAGTTCGGTTCGGTTGCTATGAATGGCAAGCTTTAGATTAGCACTAATTACGAATCAGAACATTGGCCATTCACGGGCTGTTGAAAATTCATGAAATCCACAGACTAAATCAAAAAGAGATGAAATTGAAAGCTATTGGCATTAATTTGTTTGAAATGCAGTCGTTTTTTTATTTGATTACTTTTAAAAAGATTTGATTTGATAAAATAAGTCTTATATTTTTCACATTGTTATTTGAAATACTTAATAATAATAATAAAAAAATATTTATCTAACATTTTACGACTAGTAAAACACATTCCGTTTAATTCTTCAACTTCGTTTAATGATACCGACAACTTAGATTCTAAGCACATGTAAGCAAAGATTTCTATGTTTATACTACACTAGACAGGTTGTACAGTACCGAAACATTGCTCATTAAGTTACGGTGCATACACCGAAACTCCTTTAGTCTATTGCGAGCAACCGATGGAAACAGTTGATGCGCCGCGAAGGTTGGTTGTGACACAATTTTAGTTTTGAAAAGCTCGTCTATGTAATTGAAGTCATTGCATGTATGTTTACGTTTTTCAATTTTGTGCTCGGCAAATTTTAATCCATACTTTTGTAAAATGGTAAGAGAAATATCAACTTCTAGTAGTGGAAGAATTAGAAGGAACTTTAATAATAATATATTCTTATTAATTCTATAACCACAAGTAACTGGAATATTATTGCAGCGATAATTTTAAAAGCTGACGACATACGCTGGAGTAATAAAACGCATAAGTGGCACAATTATCTCAGTTTACTGCTATCTCTCTCTCGTGTGAAATACTAAAACTGCAAAATTAATCCTTGATATGATAATTCAACTTTTTTAATAGGTGGTTCTGAAAACTGTAGTAAAATTAACTTTGCGCATAGGTATGCATTAAGTCTTATATATAACTCATAAGTGTTATAACACATATTATATGATTAAACATTAATTTTTACATTTTAAATTATCCACTATTAAAAATTGATAAAAATCACTTTTATGTTCGAATTTGCTTTAGTTACAGTATTCAATACATAATAAATATGGTAATGCATAGGTAAATAAGAATAGTTTGATTTGAAACTACTTAGGCTTTAAAACTATTTGAAGACGTGATAATTTGTATCAATCATCATCCAAATCTTTGTCATCATCATCCCTTAGAAATCATCATCATATCAGCCGCGTGCCACCCTCTGCTGGGTACAGACCTCCACAAAAAAGATAAAGATTGAATAAATACAACATAAAATCCTTTTAATGTTTTATTCCAGTCCGGAGTTCATCGTGGAAATAATTTCTCCAATGTCAATATTGAAATTCGGGTGCTGAATATTTGAGTTTGCGGCTGAGAAAAATCGTTTACGCGGCGACACTTCGTACTCAGTTCAAATTCACTCCATTTGATCGATTCGAGTATCTTTATTTCTTGTAATTATCATAGTTTATAGTATACTATCTATCTATCTAACACATTAATTTTATCACGATTATCTAGTAAAGTTATTCTAATCATTTTAAAACGTGGATTAAGTTCGGCCGGGCTTATAAAGGAAACTGTCACTTTTACTAGCTGAAAATATGTTAGAGACAGCATCAGTATGGGAACAACCCTAAAATTGAGAAAAAATATTGTTTTATGCATTTTACTAGAGTCAAAAATAAAATTCTGTATGAAGGCTGTATTTTTTTTTCGCGATATTTCGGGTTGTTTTCGTAAACAAAACATGATCAACTATACAAAGGTTTTGATTTCAGATTTATAATTTTGTATAATGTGCATGCTGTAATACACTATTGCTATCAACTATAATATTATAATTATAAATGTATGAAACTGACATAACAATCATCATACGTATAAATAAACGGTACATGTTACTTCGATATCATGACACAGTGGCGCTACGAAACTGCTACGAGACTACGAAACTGTAGCAAGGTCGGAGATTGAGAAAGTACCAGATCGACTTGATAGATGGCGCTGTTTAAGAAACTTTTTGTAACAGTGAAAATAACAAGGTTTCCAAATACAGATAATATTAATAAGTAATAGGAAAACCGACAAAAAAACCTTAAAACATCTTTTCTCAGACTTATATAATTTGCCATATTTCAATTAATAATGCTTGAGTCTGATAATTTGCATTACTTACTTTCTTAGTGACAATTATCTCATTCTCACCTTATATATATAAGGGTGAAAAATATATCTTGATTATTTAATAGTAAACATTTTATTCGCAGTTCTGTAGTTGGTATATAATATTTATACCTAATTAACCCACACATTATATTTAAAATAACTCGCAGCAAACGTACAAATTATGACATAGGCCACAGATAGGCATTTGATCGCTTGGCACAAATCCAAATGCCGGGTAATCTAGTCCGAGGTTCGTCCGGACGGAATAATCTTTCAAATGGACGTGTTTCGGAATCGAATAGTTTATTTTTATTATTTTAAAAGTTCATAGAATTGCGATCCTTTTAAAAATGATCAAGCTAGCGTCAAGTAGTAATTCACTAAGGTATTAAGTAACGAAGCTGATTATAAACGTTATATTATTATTTAAGTAACTGAAGTAAAACCAACTTAATTTATTACAGGCTATTAATGAGGGGAGGTCAAAAAGTTTGCGGAATGGAGGGTAAATGAGAATTAAAACTCTTTTTTTCCTTTGTAATGTATTCTTCCTTAACTCTAACACATTTATACAACACTTAATAATATCGAGAAAAACGACTCGCACCACATCATATTCTCGGACGGGAATCGAACCCGCGACTTTTGGAAATCCGGTCCCAATGCTCTTTAAGAGGACGCATCGGACATTTCGGTGGCAAGGATCTCGATTTTTCTCATCAATTACAAAACATAATAAAAGTGATATTTAATATCATGATATTAAATTTCACTTTTGATCATTGACTTCATTTTGTCAGTTGCAGAAACTCGATTCGTTAACTTATATAACAGAGAAAAAAATATCAAAGAAACCTCTTTTAAAACAGAGATTTGCATTTTACAGACAAACCTGACCAATTCAAGCCTCTAAATTTTCTTAGCTGATTAGTCTAAATACACACTTCAAAATTCCAGTTGGATTTTTATAAATATATTTTAGATTTTTATTTAAACGAAAAAAACCGGTTTGGTGTCGCAAAACTGCTTGGCATAAGCGAGATAGTTAAATGTAATTTACGAAAGTTTGAGCGAGACAGTCGATACGAAAATAGTTTATCGATGCGTCGCCTTAAGAGCATAAATGTAACATTTATTATCAATTAATTTATTGATACCGTCGAAAATAAATGTTTTGCATTTCTCGTCGAATTATTTAGAAATTGCGGTCTTCAACTGTCTTCACTGGGAAATTACTTCTCTTGAAGTTATTTTTTATTTTATTTCCCAAGACAAGAGTCCCCATAAACTGAAGACATCTCCTCCGAAATAGTCGGAGGAGTTTTTCACGATTGGTAAGGCATTTAATGACTGCGCGAATCTCGATATTTTTCCATATTTCAAACTTGCTTCCAGGTTCGCTTGCTTATTGATCTGCATCTCAGTGACTAATGACCCGATTTTTATAAAACTTTGTATGTATACTCTCAATGAGTGTCACAATTAATGCAAATAAAAAAGTCACCCTTTCACCCCCCAACCCCTCCATTCCGCGAACTTTTTGACCTCCCCTCGTACCATCTCTTTATTTCATTCCGATTGGATAACTGGTTCATAAATGAATATTTAATCCAATAAAATAACTAAGTAATCTTCTTTTTATATTATATTTTTTATATTTATAAATGAATAATTGCTGTTCATTAGTCTGGCTAAAACTCTAAAACGGCTTGACCGATTAGATTAATTATTTTTTGTTTTGTTTGCTATGATACTGGGGTGGTTTAGAAACAAAAAATATAGGAAAAACTCAAAAGAAGAACTAAATAATTGAAAATAGTTTAACATTGGCAATTTCGTATGGGAATAGCCATTTCGGATAACTTTTGATAAAGAGGTTTAGTCAAATAGAGGTCTTACTGTTAGCGGTGAAATAAAGCATACTACGAACTTTGTTATTAACTAACTAACTTATAAAATAGATGGCGCTGGTTTTCAATATTTTAAAATTGTCAAGGTAATTGATAATCATAAAAATTGTACGTGACACGAAGTTCACAGGGTAGATGATAAAACTTAAACAACAATTTTGACGCCACAGTTTGGTGCAATGGTATTGTTTTTAATTTCTAAAATATTGAAGACTTTTAACTTCCATAAATGTATTATAATAACTGTAACAATTTTAATTATTCAGAGATGTGAATAACTATATCATGCTTATCTGCTATGGCTAATATACTCCGGATGTAAACATAGGATTTATTTTAGTAAACTATCATTACAAATAAAACACTTTTTACGGATTACAACGCGTATATTACTAATTCAGGTGTTTTTTAGAATTATTTAGTTTGGATTCATTGGTTTTTTTAATTCCCGACGTTTCTACACCTTTCCAGGGGTCGAGGTCACGGGACGACTAAAGCAAAAAGGCTGCTCATATTTTTATGAAATTACCCACTCGGAACTTTATAAAAATGCATTCAAGTTTATTAATCTATTTTATAGCTGGTTTTAATTATTATTACTAAATTAAATTGATTAAAGTTAATTAGAAAA
The DNA here is from genome assembly GCA_963556745.1 of Catoptria pinella. NCBI lineage: Eukaryota > Metazoa > Arthropoda > Insecta > Lepidoptera > Crambidae > Catoptria > Catoptria pinella. The sequence goes on from OY750779.1 coordinate 7,479,600, forward strand.
CAAGATCTAGCTACTGAATCTACTATCAGTTTACTAACTATCATATTTATTATTGCATTTTGTCATAATTACAACTGACTTAAGAAACCTCAAATTACACTCCAAAAGTTAGATATTGCATTATAAATATGAGAAGTCGAGTGAATATCTACTGGCAAAATGCCAGTGACTAGTAATGGGTCCTGCTGGTTTGGCTAGCTATCTATCGAAATACAGGGTGTCCCAAAACTTTGCCACACGGAGTCAAAGGAGTAAGTACCTTAAATATTGAAGATAGGAAATATTACCAAAAGAACTTGATTTTGATTAAAAAAATAATGGTTGGAACTGCATTCAAAGGTTAAAAAAAAATTGCATGCGAGACGTAATAATTAAAATTAAAACATGGTCTTCCCCTTGTTTAAGATCTTGTGTTACACAAGAAAAAAATAATTCTAAAATATTACCCTTATGATCGGTAAAGTAATAATAAAATATTGATATTTTTTTCATATTTGGTAGGTTCGATTTCTGGATAAGGCAGGTGATTTTAAAAAAAATGCAGTTCAAATTATTTATAAAATCAAAATGAAGTCTAACTCTTTTTACGGATTACAGCGCGTATATTATTAATTCAGGTGTTGTTTTAGAATTCATTCTATACAGAAGATGGTTGGAGAGTACCACTAGCTTGGGCCCCATAATTCATCAACTAACTTCATCAACTAACTAAAATCCCATCCCAAATCACACACTGCAGGATCTAAAAATATAGTTTGTTCGTTTTGTAGATAGGGATCAAAAGGGAGGTCGACACAACCTCTCTGAGTTTTCTTCCGCCAGTTCCTTCTCTCAGAGGCCTCCCAATTTGTGAACTGGTAAGATATTCAGTAGCTAGATCTTGTTTTCTAATTAACTTTATTCAATTTAATTCAGTAATAATGATTAAAATCAGAATGCAGCTATAAAATAATTTAATAAACTTGAATACATTTTTATAAAGTTTCGAGCAGGTAATTTCATAAAAATATGAGCAGTCTTTTAGCTAGTCCTCCCGTGACCACGGCCCGTGGAAAGGTGTCGGAACGTCGGGAATTCAGAAAACCAATAAAAACAAACTAAAAAATTCTAAAACAACACCTGAATTAATAATATACGCGCTGTAATCCGTAAAAAGTGTTTTATTTCTAATGAACTGTACGCGCGAGAGTCTTAGAAGTGTATAAAATGGAGTCTGCTTGCAGTGAATTTTCCTACCTTCAATATTTAAGGTATGTACTTTCCCTCCGTGCGGGAAAGTTTTATGACACCCTGTATATTGGACTACGATTGGAAGTTATTATTTAGGTACTACAAAGTGAAAATTTACAAAACCTAATATTCATTTATTTACCCCAAACTTATTTCAAACTTTACATGTAGTTAGCTTGTTCAATTGCAATAATTAGAAATAGTTTTGCTACTTTTACTCCAATACAAAATGTTATTCAAAACATGAATTTGTAAGCTTATTACACAGGTACCGAATAGCACGTTAATCTTCTGATTTCATTAAAAAAATAAACAAAATTTTCATACCTAGTACCTGAAAGGTGCGTTAATTGCAACGTATTTAGAACGTAATGTAAATTAGATTAGGCTTCAAAATCTCTAAGAGCCACGGCCCCATAGCCAAGTGGCTTTCTATAATTCGAATTGAATGGAAAGAAGAATGGCAGAAACCCCTGTATTTTCAGAACCATATAAAGGCTACGCGTACCATGAAGCGAATATTAGAATTTGAATACTCTTATATAACCTAACAAAATATGTAATGGTAAGTTTTAATACTATGATGGTGATAAAAAGATTGATTTTAAAACGTAACCTCAACACAACCCAAAGTAACGTAATGCTATTTAATTGATTTTTCTACTATGGCAGCACAGACTGAATGCCATTGTCAGTATTTACATATAACAAAATCTGACATTGACATTCGACTTATGCCGTTCTCTAATAAAAAATATTAATCCTGGATTTTATGAAATAACTTCCCATGGTGCATACATATTGATATCCCTAACTTTTTTATCCTAACTGTCTAAAATCCAGGATTAAATTATATTATTTTGTTCATAATAACATTCAATATTAACACTACCGCTTTAGTAAAACTAATTTGATTCTTTACCCCTTTCAATTAGCTCAGTTGAGTGCAAACATGTTGTATACGTGGCTTGATTAATGGTTACAATTAGAAACTATTTCATTAATTAGAGAGCTTATTCAAACAAAGAAAAACAATATAAACTTTTTGGAACAACAACCTTATTCATTCAAAAATAAAGTTCCCTTAGATTCCTCAAGTTATTCCACCTAAGAGATGTGGGTAACCTATGTCATTCAAAAAGGTTAAATTAGTTTTCGAGTGTCGTAAATTGTAAAAGTTTTCTAATATTGATAACATTCAAACTCTGAGATGGCTGAAAATTTAAATAATCAAGCACTTATGAACGTCAAGAAGATAGCACGTGATCTTGTACTCGGAAGAAATGGCAAGAAATTTAGGGCTCAAAATATAAAGAGCCGCTCGGAACAAAACCACTACTTTCCGCACTCGCACATATAGACATTTTATACGGGAAATCTCAGGCTATGTCAAGCTATATTTTGTACTGTGTAGCAGTTACCTAAAGCAACAAAACAAGTGACGGCAAGTAGCACGGTATTATATTATCCTCCGTCTTTTGTTCTTACAAAAGTCTTCTATTAAAAGAGATTGTAGTTTGACCTCCTGTAATTATCTTATATCCTTTATCTACACCCATGCTTTAAGTCCTCTATAAAAGGTTCTGAAATAGTTATCTTATAGCCAACATTAAAACAACCAGTGTCATAACAACCATAATATCCGATCGAATCAAGGCTGGTCGCGCCTCCTGCACCCATGCCCGCGAGATGTATTATGAAATTCAGTACAACATATAGCTCGATTTTATATAATATAACACTCGTTTGGATGATATAATGACGGAGCCGCACGCGGCGGGCGCGGGGGGCGCGACCGGCCACTCGCTCGGATATTACGGCTACTTGTGACACTGGTTGTTGTAATGTTGGCTACAAGCTACTGTTTCAAAACCTTTTATAGAGGATTAATATCAATGGTATAGATAAAGTCTTGCATGCAACTTTACATAATTATTTATTAAAACACTCATGTGATACTATTATCACACTCGGCTTCGTCTCGTGTGATAAATCCAGATTCATGTTTAAATTACCCCTCATTATACTACAGTTGCATAAATAACTATTATATCATATCTCTTTCAATCATCTATACCTGCATATCTCGAAAAAAATATCATTACGTTTTAGTCAACTTCTCGATGCAAACATAAAACGAAAAATCAAGTAAGAATTATTAAAATAGCTCTTTGACTGACCAGAGCAACTATAAATAAAAAAATATTATACACAAAACACCTACGAGTATGTTTGTTTACTGCTTTAAAAACATTTAAATTTAGTCAAATAATGTGTAATAAAATTAAAAAGACAGTTTGTGTGGCCAAAAATCAATATTAAATACAAATTGCCATGTTTCCTGTGGTTTTCGTTAACCGCACTAAATAGAGCTGTTATCATATTATAATGTGGAATTACTGCCATCAATCAAATCGCATCTTGTATGACAGGAACAGTTTGACTCATAGCAATTTGTCGGCAGCATGTAGGAAGTGACAAGAAAGGGTTTCCGGCAACAATATAATAATTTATTAACATGTTATTAAACTCATTATGTAATCATAATATTGAACATCACATCATTAGAAATTGAGTTATGCCATGTAATATTTAGTTTTTAGGGTTCCGTAGCTCAAAAGAAAAACGGAACCCTTATAGAATCACTTTGTTGTACGTCTGTCTGTCAAGACTATTTATCTCGGGAACAAACAAACTACTAAGTTAACGTAAAAAAAGATACGGCCGTTCATGCCGCAAAAAAAGCATTTCGGCACTCACAAGGGAATCAAAATTTTTAGGGTACTTTTCGTTGACCTAGAACTATGAAATTTGGCAAGTAATATCGTTTTATACTACAAGTACGGGGAAAAATCTGAAAACTGTACATACAAGTTCTATAGGCCTTCGCTTGTTGTAAAGAATTTATTGAAAATCTTTACTCATCATTGCTCAATAGTGACAAATGCTCTCTAAACCTTTGATAAAGTTACGATAAAGTTATAGAAGAGGGTGCCTATTTAATTCCTATTTTAGTGATTAACATGGCCGACTACATAATAGCTGTTTGAAGTGACAGCTTTCACGTTATTGTACAATATACTGATTTAATGAAAGATAAATTGTTATCTTATTAGGAAGATGTGGATATCAGCCAGCGGACTCATCAGAACGACAACATAATAACGTTAAATTTACATTTTCAAATTACGTTTATGAGTAATGAAAGTTATATGATGTTTAATAAGCCTTATCAGCATTTTAACTAAAATTTACTATAACTCAATTTTAAGGTTTTTTTAATAAGGAGGATAGTCTTTAAATTCTATCTATCTATTAAGCAACTGTATGCGCGGTCATAACTTAACTTCTGATAAAATTGACGTATGAATTTGGTGATAATGTTTATTATTACGTATATTTTATCAACAAATACCAATATATTGATGTATACTGTTTTTTTCAATCACTCATTTTCCTTTTACAAACCAACTTAAGTCAAACGTGTAGCACACAGATAAGCCCCGCCCCTTAGCCCTATTTGGTACAGAACCCTAAATGTGCAAAATCCGACACGCACTTAGCTGGTTTTTTCATACTTGTGACATAGTTTGCGGTCTGCTCTTCAAATAAATAAATAAATAAACTTTAATAAAACTGCGTTTAAATACCTAGATAGCAATTTCCTTAAAGATTAAAGACGCATTAAGATGGACGTTCCCTTACACATCAGTTAAAGTGGAAATTAAAAAAAGAAACAACACAGAACAGTGTTCAATGGTCAGCAAAGCTGATTTCCGTTTCGTAGCGGAAAATTGAAAAGTTATAGAATTTCCCGTTAGGTTGTTAGATATCGACACAGTAAAGAATGTTCATATCCACACAGTATAACATTAAATATAAATTAATTTATATGCAGAATAATAACGTATATTTTTATTAGACCTTCGTGTTGGGTTATAGTATGGCCTATCCACATTGTCCATCAAAAAGGCTGATGATGAGCTCTGATTTACCTTTTTTTTTTTAATTACAGAAACAGAATTCTGCCTAATCAGCCGACTTTCCAGCTTCGAATTCTGGTTACAGGTATAATGTTTGTTGTAAAATTCTATTCCCTCTAAAGAGTGAGAAATGTATAATAAAACAGTTCTTTCACTGTGGCCAAACCCAAGATTTTCCCTTTTGTTTCTTTGAAGTTTTATTGGATTTTTCCGAAGCGGTCATCCTGTTAAAGATGAAGGTACAGACGACGGCTATACATGTTGGCTTTTAAACCGTTTTATGCCCTACGCAACAAATCTGTTTTTACAGTGCAACTGTTTGGCTTGATATGCTGATGTGTGTTTTGTTTGCTCAATTGCACAACATATCAACATATTTATGTTGAACAATGACTCGTATAGCTTGTAACAGACGACTGAGTGATTGCTTTGTTTGTTGCGGGCTGATTGGGCACATCGAGGAGAGATTGATTCCAACCATGTACCTATGCTGGAGACGTACGTATTTTAGAAGGCTTCGATATTTCGTCGTTACAGTGAAGCTGATCAGAAAAAGAATAATCTTATATAATAATAAAATAATAAGTAATTTCTGAGAGGGCTTTATGTGATAGGTAGTCATGAAAATGTTGATAGCAGCGTGGCATTGCGTCTTTTACACCATTTAACTATATCAAATGGTGTAAAAGACGCAATGAAAGCAAAAAGATGCAGAGATAACGTGTCATAAGTATTAAATATTATTCCGTTTAAGTATCGAAAATATCTGAGTATACAGATTATGGTCGCTATTATGCAACCAGTGTTCAGTCGCTATGTGCTGCGTAACTAAATGCCAACATTTTTAACCCCACCCATTTGGTTGTCATTTTTGTGTGGTGCTATTTTTTGAGCGGAATGCTTGTTCCATAGATTTTAGTTCGCTGATATTTTATATACAAAGGGAAACTCTACTTGTTAAGCCATTTAATTATTGCCCTATTCAAATCTATTTTGTATTTATTCGGCAAGTGAAGTTGAAGCAAACCGCTGATAGATTCGCCCATTCGCGGTCAGACTGAGTGGAAGCCGCAAGACCAAAGTGATTTCGTCCTTAATTATCGACTTTAAGCAAAGCCTCCAAAGTAAATTAATATACATTGAATGAAAATTTAATGTATTTCAAAAGATACAATACGGTTACTTACTAAGATCTTATTTTACATGGGGCGATTGTATGAACTGTCTGGCAGTTCATACAATCTCCAGTACATATACTTCAGTGTGTAAAATTAATGCAATGTAATCATTTTAATGACAATGAAGACAACGAAGTTCTCTCGTCGATTTCAAACCCCCTAAATTATTTGCGCAGAGAAAGCTAATATCCACACATATCTTACGAAACTTATACAAACAGTTATCTCTCGTCTCATTAAAGATATAGCTTCTTAATGTACCTATAGCAATTTATTATTGTTCATGGGGAGTGGCAATAAACTGGATTCCTCGGGTTCAACGACCTTGATATCGAGAGTTCCTCACATAGCAGTCCTATTCTGTAGGGATGGTTTGATGTAATAAAAATGGAAAAGTCCTATATTTATTATCACTCCTTTTTGGCCTTTTATGTGGCATTTACTGATGTCAACTTGTCAAGCGAATTGCTGGTCGATTTTAGTCAACTAGCGCTTTTTATCGACAATTGTAAAATCAAATCGCCACCTCACTGAAATTAGGTTTGCGATTAGATTTTACAGGCGATTGTTGATAAAAAAACGCTAATTGACTAAAATCGCCTGCCAAATCGGAGGGAAGTCGACCAGGGGGCTGATTGCGTAACTCTGTTGCTAACAATTCTCAATTGAAATCGATTGAAACCGCAGTTACGTTGTTGCTTTAAGCAACATCGTTGTCACATTGGATCTTACTAAAGCAGCAATGTAACTGCGATTTCTGTCAGAGTTGATTGCAACAAAGTTATGTAATCAGGGGGACAGTGTAAAGACCCCGAGTAACGATAAATAATTGCGATTGTCAATTTTTCCGTCAATTTTGCCATTGTTAGAATGGCATTGATATAAAAATTGACAATTGCAATTGACCGTTTCGGGCGACCTTTAAATGTAAGCAGTTACTTCTACTACGATAAAATTGTTACTATTAAATATGTGTTTTCTAGCTTTAAGCATCGTCCCGAGTATTTTATAAAGAGATTTAAATAAGTAGGTAAGTATTATTGAATAAATATGATGTGAATTTCATTTTTGTAGATGATTGATCAGATCAGCTTTCTTTGTCTTTTTAACCGACTTCAAAAAAAGGAGGAGGTTATCAAGTCGACGGTATTTTTGTTTTATAAACTCATTAATTTCCTAAATCAATTTTATTTAAAAAATTTGTAGAATAATCATTACATGTGGTGAAACTTTGTTATTGACTAAGTGTAACTTTTAAGTATAATATATACTTAATAAGCATAATTGTAGTTGAGTTTACATATAAATAAAAAAAAATCTTGTCATAGTCGCAGAAACATCTATTTTCCAATCAATAAGTATTTTTATATAAAAAAAATTTCTAGGATTTTCTGTTTCCGGTTGCTTTACTTAATTTACCTATGATATTCTAATATCCAGAATATGGAGACAGGTGAAGAAAATGCTGACATCCATCTCGGCTCATAAACTTATAATCCTGTTTGCTAAGTCGGGCGTCTAGACAACTCCGATAGATCACGGATTTCTAAAGGCGAAGTCCCACTCGGAAATTCCAACATGACAATTTCAAAGGCAAATTTTGCTTAGTACAATTCATGACTCGTTGATATTTTATGTTAGGTTTCATTTTTATTTTATTATATTTAGAAAACAGTGTGATCGTTGGCGGTTTCTCACTGCTTAAATGGTAAGTGGTAGGTAAATGAAATTAAAATAATATGAAAATATTAGGTGCCATGGGCAACAGCGTCGCTTAACCACTCCTTAAGGTTAAAATCGCTTGCACGCTGCGCCGTCACAACATACGTTTAGTTCGCGCAGGGGAGATATGCGCGCACACGAATTTTGTTGCTAACTAGTTAAGCGTACTTACATAATTTTACCATATTATTTATTTATTTGGAAACTATACCTGGTTCAATCTATTAAGTATTAATATTTTTTTTCCCTTCGTCAGTTTTTTGTTTCGAAAATATGCTTTTTATGTCATAATATAGATAACTACAAAATATCTTTGAACTTTGCACTACTTCACCACTTTTGAAATCAATAGCGAACTATTGATTTTGAATTGCGCTTGTGCATTAATAATTTATGCCATTTTCCATTGAACCGTAGGTTCTTAAATGTTATGTTGCTAACCAAACACGAAGTTTTCCAGTTATTGATAATCTCCCTCTCTTTCTTTTTATTTACGTTTGATCATGTTTAGCTCGATAATAAATCAAGCTGTATTGAAAAGAATACTACATTAAATGCTTAATGTGCTATAAGAATAGTACATTAAATGCTTAATGTACTATAAGAATAGTACATTATTACATCACATACATTGCTCCGATTCCAAAGTAAGTAGCTAAAGCACTTGTGTTATGAAGAAAATAAGAGACAACGGTGGTATCACAAACACCCAGACCTGAGCCAATATAGAAAAGTTCGTTTTCTAAATTGACCCAACCGGGGATCGAACCCGGGATCTCAGAGATGGCGACACCTTGAAAACCGGTGTACAAAGCCACTCGACCACGGAGGTCGTCAAAAATCGTCAAAAATTGAATAATCATTAATTTAATAATTAATTAATTTAAAAGCATTAAAGGTAATCCGGAACTCTGTTTAATAAACATAACAGCTCTGACGGAATGACAGTCGTTAAAATGTACGACCAATAAAAGCAATTAATTAATTCGAGCGTCAGTACTATTTTATCTACCATAATTTATGAACTTTAGTATTGAATTGGTTCTCTATCATTAAAAATATGTGCACCAAATCAAATCAAGAAACTGTACATATTGCATAAAAAAAAATTAATCAAAAAGTTTGACAAAAATCAATTGAATTTCAAAATACTTTCAAACAATGAGTTCTTAATGGGAACTAAACTTACGACCTTTTTACAATCCGGTTGCTCTTACCAACTCAGCTATCGGTCGTTAGAAAATTCGTTTAAATTTCCACTCCCATTAAAGTACTAGTTACCTAAGTTAGAGACTATCGGCCTTACCACAAAAGATTTTAAAAGACTGTTCAACAAGTGCTTAACTTAGACACTGTTTAAATGCGATGCTGTCACTTTTTCCACAATATTGATTGAAAGAGTCTAAGTTAAACAGTGTTTTAAAATCTTTTGTGGTAAGGTCGTTATTTGTTTTTCTTAACCGACTTTAAAAATTGAAAAGGAAGATGCTAAAGCTCATAAAAATAGCATTGTAGATGCAAAAGGTCTAAATCCTACATCTATTAGGTCTAGAGACTTGTAAACCTACATCTAATTTCTAAATGCTGTCAGTCACTGTCTGCGCGTAATCACTCTTCTAGCCACCTATTTCTCAACCAAAAAGGGTTTAGTAAAATTATTAAGGTTTCTGCCCAAAAAGTATCGGAACTTTTAGACTTTAAATCGTTGTTAGGCAACTTTCGAAGTAAAGATCAAAGAGTTTTGAGTGATTTACTTACATTTTGTTGGGGTTTTGTTTCAAAACACGAGCCTCCGTATTAAACAACAGTGAAGTTTGATGGTGTTTTGTCACTTTACTCAATAAAAAAACACAAACCCAAACAAGAAAGAAAAAACAAAGTAGCTGTGTCGTATTAAGAACAAAAATCTAAAAGACTTGCAATAGCTTTTTCTAAGAATGCTTGTTTATAAAAAAAATATTGACTAAAATATTTTATTATAAACTATTTAATGTACCGTATTCGTGGCTATCGTTCCCTAAGGGTTGACTGGGAGAGAATTCTTTTAGAATTAAATCCGCCTTTTGTACTTTATTTTACTGTAGTACAATAAAGAGATTAAATAAATAAATAAACTGACTACATTTCTTTAATAATATGGGCGTAAACGAAGAAAGGATTTAATTGCGACCTCCGTGGTCGAGTGGCTTTGTACACCGGTTTTCAAGGTGTCGCTATTTCTGAGGTCCCGGGTTCGATCCCCGGTTGGGTCAATTTAGAAAACGAACTTTTCTATATTGGCTCAGGTCTGGGTGTTTGTGATACCACCGTTGTCTCTTATTTTCTTCATAACACAAGTGCTTTAGCTACTTACTTTGGAATCGGAGCAATGTATGTGATGTTGTCAAATATTTATTTATTATTATTGCAAGTTTAATCTTAACGGGGCCAAAGGAGGAATCCACGTGGAGTAAGTCGCGGGCAGCCGCTGGTAACGTATAAATTCGCAAAAAGTCACGGTCAATCCACTTATACTAAACATTGACGGGTCTGAACTAGCATCGTGGTATGAATTAGGTTGTCTATTTTGGGAAAGGTCGGGCCAAAGGTCGCAGACAACCCCAGTTATTTTGAAATATTGGAGCTAATTTGCGGAAATGCTGGCATTATACAATTGTATCATACAATTTATTGTCCTTTTACTGGTTAAACATGGTCGTTAAATATGGGTCTCGTAAGAAAGCTAACGGTGCGACTAGATCTAGCGAATGCGCCAGATTGCGAAAGCTTAGCGAACTGCATGCGAGCATTAATGTAGTTTCCTTACTACGAGCCCGGCGTAATATAGAGCCCGTAGCCAATGTGACATTTACAAATTTTCGTTATCGCTTCGCTTCAAAACATGTATGGATTTGACGTTTTAAAATGCAATTATTAACGAAACCTTATGTCAATCCCATACATGTTTCGAAAGCGAAGCGATAACGAATATTTGCAAATGTTACTTTGGCTAGGGGCCTTGGTTAGCATGCACGAGAATTGCGCACGCGCCCCTCGCGTGTATCACAAGCTCCTTGCATGAGTTGTACTATAGACGCGCAGCAACTACGGACAATAATGCCACTGCCCACTCAGAGCGCGCACTGCACGCGCGCCACGCGCGAGCTTTGCGTGAGTTGCGCTAGGACATGTGTACCAAACTGTTGCTGTAACTTTTTGCGGGTCCTGCTGCGCACGTATTGCTTGCGATCGGCGCAGATCAGTTAGATCTGTAAGCTAGGTGTATCCAGGCGTGAGCGATCTGAAATGAAATGAAATGTGGTGATCCGTAGGAGATCTAAAGTAACTGACATTGTTCGAAGGACTGCTCAGGTGAAGTGGCAATAGGAAGGATAGCATATCGAGTACGGCGGTAAGTAATGGTTTGATCGAACGACTTTCCGTAGTTAAACGCGTTTAAAACGTTAAAAAAGTAGGCCGATAATCGAGTGAAGATCGCAAAACCGCTGAATAAGGAGTAAGCAGTCCTGTGGGATATTGATCTGATCATATATCATAATGACTGAAAGTTGTAAAATTATTGAAGTTTTTAACGTTTTGGCTTTGTTGACCTTAAAATCACAACTACATCCGTAGTCAAAACAATCAGGCGAAATCTAATCAACTTTACAGTTTATTCGATCAGTTTTGTTTCAAAGTTATCAACCTCCGGCTTGATAAAATGGCTAAGCTCTACTTTCGCACAGTTTCACAAAGTTTACTTAAGAAAAGTTCGGTGAAAGATAAAAATGACCTCCTCAAAACTCTTGCAGCTAAAAAATGTAAAAGACTTAATTACCTCACTCATTAATTCACGTTTATGAATTGTGTTTTTAACTTCTGATTTTTCGGTCAGATTTATAGAAGGTAGACTACTACCACAGGGCAAAAAAGAGTATTTTTTTGTTGATGACTCTTGTGCCACTAGTGGTACTATTCCATTTATTGCAGACAAGCGGTCAAAAAACCTTTTTTTTAAACCTCAACATCTAATTTGTAATTCGATCTAGATATGATTATGTAACAGCAGTTTGCCTTCTCTCTAATTTACCTCTGAAAAGATTTATGACTCACATTTCCGTTATCATTATCCTTCTAATGTTAAAAAAATCGACGTATGTCCACGACCATTCTATCTTGTAAATCTATACCGTTTTATTACCTAAAGATAGTTCCTGGACTTTATTGATCTATCAACATAAACAAGGGTGAGATGTACAATACACACCATATCAAATAGAACACCATGGGTTCTTATATCTTTGTAATAAGATTTATAATCGAGTGATCAAGTAGAATGTTCCGTAGTTTCATGTTACAAAAGTCAGTAAGTTATTAGGACATTTTCATAACTGTCACATTTTTATCTAAACATTACAGATTTATTTTCTTTATCTTTGCTACCAAATGGATAGTGGAATAAAAATAGTGAGTAATGTACTGAAATTTAAAGACATCTTAAATTATTTTCACATAGAAGTTTCTTTAAACCAAAAAAAGTGGGGCGCATTTTGTAAGATTTATCATCAATTGTCTTTTGCAAACGCTCCACGTTTTTAGGTTTAAAACTTCTGTGTAGGGTTATAAATCTTTACGGGAAAAGATATTGTATACTATTTTTAATCCGTTTTAATAGCGTGTTTTTTATAAAAAAAGTTATAGTATAAGTACTATAATAAGTTATTTTCTGCTTTTTAGTCAACGAGTTAAAACTAAAAATACTTTACTTGTCAAGACTAATCTAACGAGTCCAAGCTCGATGGGGTTGTGTGGTATTATTATAGAGTTCCAGTGGGCTTCTTTTGGCTCCATCATCAGACCCTGACCACTATTTCCCAACAGAGTACTCGTCAATACGAATCAAACGAGCTTAAACTTGATGGGATTGCATGGTTTTAACGCTGAGCTCCTGTGGCCTTCTTCCGGCTTCATCGTCAGATCCTGGACCCTCGTCTTATGACAGACTACTTGTCAAGACGATTCTTACTTACTGCGCTGGCTCAGCGACCCGAAGTGGATCTTGGCCTCCGACATTCTAAGTATCCCAAACCCGATGGGGTTGTATGGTTTTATTATAGAGTTCCTGTGGCCTTCTTCCTACTCCATTATCAGATCAGCTCAATGACACCATAATATTGCATTCTTCCAATTCTGACCTTTTTTCAAAGTTTCAAGTCTCTAGCTCATCGGGAAGATAATAATAATAATAATAAATGCTAGGACAATTTCACATAGCGCCATCTAAGCAAAGCTTGTAATATGAGTGCTAGCCATAATTGCCACATTACTTTTATACTTTTTAAATATATACCTACTTATTATACCTACAATAGTAACACCCAAACCCGTCACAGAAATTAAAATTCATCATTTCAATTTCTGCCCGGCTGGGAATCGAACCCGGGACCTCTTTAGTAGTAGAACGGCACGTTCACCACTGCACCATTCAGTAGTAGTAGTAGTCGTCAAGATAGTATAAAACAAACAACCACACAAGAAAACAACCTGATAAAAACGTGTTAAAAAGCTTAAGCCTCAAAGGAAGCATGAAATAATTTGAAAAGCGACAAATGCTCATGTGGACACGAAATAAAACGCCAAGTGCTTACCTTTTAGAAATGGATTTTCGTGAACGCAAATAAAAACACGCCTTTGACTCTTACACAAAGCTAAAGAATATAATGCCGTTTTAAGTATTTTTTCTAAGGCATTAGAGAAAAGGCTTCTAAAACCAGAGACGGATTTTTGGTATCAAAGAAGAATCTTCATAAATAAATGCATGAGAGCTTTAGCTTTCGTGAAGATTTCATTTAGATTGTGATTATAGTATAGTATTACAAAATTACTTTGTGGCTCAAATAAATATAAAGAATGTAGATAATGCTACATTAGACTTCTTAGCTTCCCAATAGATTGAAAGTGAAAGCAAAATGCATTTCAAATCAATCAACAAAAAAAATATAACGCATCCATAGTTAAATAAAATAAAATAAATAAATAAAAGAGGAACTTTAAAACAATACTATAAATAAATAATAAAATACGGAAATGTAAATATTGAATTTCAATGCCATAATCTATTCATAGAAAATAGAAAATGACTAAAAAGGATTAGTGTCAGTATTTAAACTCTTTTTGTCCATGGTCCCTGTGATAGTCCCTGGAAGGTACCACGGGAATTATTTTACCCGTGGTCCCTGAATTTAGTATAAGCCAACTAATTTAAAAAGGTATAATAACTTAACTGTATATTATTCCTCTTTTGAAACGGGATCCTGCGAAAAACGGTAACCCTGCAAAAAACGGGATGATGCCGTGGGAACGTAGCCTTAACATTATATTAAAACATATTTGCACGTGAGAATGCGGTGTGCATTCCCATGGCATTTCCACACATCTTTCATATAACAAATACCTAGGAGCTTAAGCTGCTTAAGCTGGTGATTCGCTGGTAAGTATATACCTGTCTGAATTGTCTGAAAAGGCTGGCCCCAGACCTACCGGTTTCATTTCTTTGCTTTGCTGTTCTAGTTGAACAGGAGCTACCGGCTAACGCATCGAACTTCGGAAAGTCTGCCGGGCTTCAAATTAAAACAGATAAATCGAGCCCCAATCAGGCCAAAATGATGAACCTTAATTTATAATGTCACACGAATATCTTCTAAATAAGTACAATACAAAACTTCTTACTTCGATTTATCTGTTTTAGGTTGCGTTAACCGGTACGGCCCCCTGTTCTACTAGAACAGCAAAAAAAAAAAGGAAACCGGTAGGTCTGGGGCCAGCCTAAAGATAAGCAACAAAGAAGACATCATAGAAGACATCTAAAATATCAACATCATCAATACCGGATTACTATGGCTTAATACTTACTCCATTGTTTTATTCATTCTACGGAACCCTACACTGTGTGTGGCCCGACACGCACTTGGCCGGTTTTTTATTTGTTGTAGGTATTATATATAGTGTCTTTGGTCTTGTACTAGCGATAATTTAAAGGCACGAAATACACCTAATTTTATTGACAAAAATATACACAGGTTGGGGTCCATCCCCTCTCCTGTTGAAATGATCGCCATTTTAAATTTGACTTTTTATTTTGATTGCCCAGTCGAAACATATTAATTTCCCCGGATTAGAAGTCCTATAGTAATATTAATAATACTATTCGAAAGCTAATAATACCACGTATCAAGTAGGTTTATGTAAAATTTAAATTTTAATACGTCAAAAAAATTACTAACATTAATTTAAATTCGAAAGTGTGCTTTTTTTAGTTTTTCTTACATATCTCAAAAACTAGGACATTCATGTGCATTTTTTTGCATAATTTTAATACACAGGAATATTATCTACTAAACGACATAAAAATCATTGCTCTGTATTGAATACTTCGAGAGTTATTGTTGTTGGAATATGACCCTTTTAATATAATTTTGCTCAAAATCGACATCATAATAGACACAAAATAAATATTTTTCTGCCAAAACACGAATTTAAAAAAGCTTTTCTTATATTAGACTGGAAAAAGCCTAAAATCATCATAGCTGCTGTTAAAGCTTGTATGGACTGCGGTAAGTAGTGAAAGTTATATTGTTCAAGCAAAAACAGTCAGAACACTTATTTCTGTTTTACAACCTCCTTAATATAAGTAATTTTCTTTGTGAACATTGTTGCTGGCGTGTCCATACCATAAAAGAGTTAATGTCATCAATTTATCACAGGCCCTGTTCTCTAATTAATAGCTTACTACAAGCTATTGCTGGTCGCTAGGTTAGGGTTGGTTCAACCTGTGCTGTAGTAATAAACACTAACGATAATTTAAGTTGCGACCTCCGTGGTCGAGTGGCTTTGTACACCGGTTTTCAAGGTGTCGCCATCTCTGAGGTCGCGGATTCGATCCCCGGTTGGGTCAATTTAGAAAAAGACTTTTCTATATTGGCTCAGGTCTGGGTGATTGTGATACCACTATTGTCTCTGATTTCCATAACACAAGTGCTTTTGCTAATTACTTTGGGATCGGAGCATTGTATGAGATGTTGTCAAAATATTTATATATTTATTAAAAAAATCATTTTTACACTACACAAGAAATATTTCTGTTCAAGTTCTTTGAACAAGTTTCAACAAGCGCAACAAATGCTCAATGAAACTTGATCATTTCCATCGTCATTATTTTACGAGCGATACTAACAATAAATAAACAATGCAGTGCGCTTCCTTTGTATTTGCAGCTCTCTATTTTATTCTTGTTTGTCATATTAAACCTAAGCTGCCACCAATACTTTTATAATACTTTATAAATCTTTTCAAAACATATCAATAGCTAACTACAGGATGATATTAAAGTCACATGACAAACTTTTAGGATATGTTTAGTCCATGAATAAATGATTAGTTTAAAAATGAATAAAATGTCGTATAGATAAGAACGCTCCAAGTATCATAAAAAAAACCAATTAAAAATATCCAATAGTTAAGTCACAGGAAATATTTTTCAGTACAATTAATTTTCGTGCTATTTCAATTGTTTGAAAAAAAATATTTGATAGTTTTAAAGAGAGGCTCGTAGTACAAGGCCACACAGAGGGGCAGAGACCACGAGGCCACTCTCCGACTCGTTGGATCGACATAAAGAAAAATACGCATTCGACCGCAGTACAGTTTTCGCAACGCTGAAGATCGACTCAGATGGAGAGACATCGCACGTCGTGCCGCCCTGGGAGCGAGTGGCGACGGCGAGCCGCAACCCTGTCCGTCGACAGCCACCACCACTCTGTCAAGAGTGCCCGACTAAGAAGAGAAGTTTTAAAATACTCTTATGAACTAGTGTAACCAATGTTTTCATTTATGGCCGCACTGTCGTCTCCACCCCATAAAGCTGTTTATTCAACTAAGAATATGAAATAAGAATAGGCACTTCGTCTCATTAATTTTGCACTTCGCTTGATAAGGTACAAATTATTACTGTTTTGTAACATAGTAATAAAAAATACTATAGTGTGTCTTTAAAATAGTCTGTTTTTTATCTTATAAGTAATCCCTCTATTTCTATTTAACTTTTTATTCTAACTGCCGCAGTCAGAGACTATCGTGTCGTCTTATACTATCACTATGGTATAGAAAGAGATAGCACCAATTTTAATGATGCATTAAACTTAATTAGTCAGTGTGTCTTTTTCCCTAAATTTTTCTTATGAATAGGTACACTATTTACGCTGTTAGGAACAAAACAGGCTTATTTACATAGAACAAAAGGTGTGCATAATTAAAATACAAAAACAATAGACATACAAAGTTTGTGTAAGGAAAATAGAATAATCTCTAACATTTTACTCACGTTTTATAAAAAAAGGTTGTCTGTTCCCAGCCTTACAAGGCGCCTGTTAATAATTACATCCAAGACAATGGAACACAGGCAGCCTCGGAAAACTGAAAGCAGGTCTTTAACAGATATAAACAAACTGTACGACAAGCAGATTCATTTTATACGAAACTCTTAACAATGTCTCGATCGTTATGAAAGGAAAAGAGTGAAGAAAAATGTTGCTTTGTCTTGAAATTTCGTTCTATTTATTTGTATAATATGCTTTAATGCTATTTCCAAAATTTTCATGGATACAACCTATCATCGACTGCTACGCGGGCTCTGTGAGGATCGCAGCCGAGTACAAATCACACCCCAACGGCCCAACATCTTATAAAGTTAATAAACATACATTCATTCAATCAAGGATCAAAGTCGGTTATCATGCACAAACCGTTTTGGTTGCTACAAAGTAAAACAATTTTATATGACAGTTTCATGATTACACGAATTTGCTCCTTATACGGGAAAATAGCAAGACATTTATGTAATAAAAAATCTCATAAAACTGCTCACGTGCAAGTTTTCTCAAACCGTAGTTACCTATATAACTTAGGGCAAGTGGTATATGAAATTTGACGACCTCCGTGGTCCAGGTTTATGGAAGTAACCTGCGATGCTAGCCCTCCCAAAGACAATAATAATGATATTAATAAACTTTATTGGACACGAGACACAAAAAATATACAAGCAGAACAAACAAGAATACGTATGATAGGTAGCTTGATTGCTCGCAATGTCTTTCAAGCAAACTAGGTGAAATAAACCCCTTCGCTACCTACCTATCGGGTCGCACGCACATTATGTGCCCGGACAATAATGTTTTTTAAAGGATTAATAAAATAATCATTGAAAAAAAACAATTATCAGATAACTACGTCGTAGCAGTATTATTGGCCGAGTGAGCGCGAAGCGCGAGCGTAGCGTGTCCGTTTCAGTTTAGCTGAAAATGCTTTTGTAGGTTCGTTAACTGACCGAAGTGCGAAGCGCGAGCGAAGCGTCTCTGCTTCAGCTTGGGCAAATATGCTTTCGTATGTCCTTCCGGTGTCTGTATCTGTCCGTTTGTTCTTCTCTACAGGTCGCATTCGCGAAATTTTGTAAGGGTTCGATAATGATATATAATTTTTTGGTCGATTCAGTTTTTGGATTTTTTCAAAATGGAGATTTGTAAAAAAACATATTTCAGCCGTTTTGAAAAATGATCAAAATTAACGCAATCCTTTTTTGTTAGTGCGGTGCAAAGCAAATTTTGTTTTTTTTTTATATTTAGAAGATTCAAAAGTTTATAGTTCAAAACCAATCAAAACATTTCTGACCAATATTCGAAATTTGAAAATAATAAGGTTGTGACAGAACTATGACTGCGTGTATTATTTTATTAATTTGAGCTACTTTTTAACGCGAGGTCTGGAGCCGCTAGTTAAATATTTTTTTGTCAGAGTCACTAGTGCTACTTGTGGTCATATTAACTATCCACAATGCCAATAGCCCAATCCATTCAGAGGTTTAAGCTATGGATGGATCAGTAGCACAATTATTTTCCTTTATTTTGATAAATTTATCAAACGACACTTCATTGTTCTTAGATAAAAAATTTGAAACAAAAGATGAACTTGAAAATTGTCTCACAATGCCATACATACTGAGTGTCGTAAAACCGAGTCTTCGGTATGAAACATAAATATTTTATGAGTTCTCGGTATCTTTCTACTGCGACCCACCGTTTCCGTATATTGAGTCGTTTAATACACTTCTCTTTTTAACTGTGTGACATAAAATTGTGTTTAATGTAAAATAACATTTGCTTATTAATTTGATTATACGAAATTCAATAATATGTAGTAACTATCTTCAACATTTGACCACAATTATCTTAGTTGATGTAATTTTTAAATTTTAAGATTTTAGCATTCACTATACTATTTTTAGATGATGTACTTATTTTTTTTAAGACTAATGAAAGTACTTTTTGCTTATGAAGTTTTTCAAAAACTGTTATTTGCATTGCACATTACTAAGAAATGATACATTCATATTTTTCACAATTCCTACAGCAGTTTTAGCGTGGAAACTTAAAGATTGTATAACAGATGTATAGAGTAACCATTGTGTAACTATACATCTGCTATACGACTGCTTGACGACCTCCTTGGTCGAGTAGCTTTGTACACCGGTTTTCAAGGTGTCGCCGTCTCTGATGTCCCGGGTTCGATCCCCGGTTGGGTCAATTTAGAAAACGAACTTTTTATATTGGCTCAGATCTGGGTGTTTGTGATACCACTGTTGTCTCCGATTTCCATAACACAAGTGCTTTAGCTACTTACTTTGGAATCGGAGCAATGTATGTGATGTTGTCAAATATTTATTTAATTATAGAATCTTTATTATTAAGGGGGTAAGTATTTATGGGGTGGTTAATTATTTCTCATTCATAACACTACTAACATATGTTACTTATACTACATCTGAGGTTTCATAAATACTTAAATTTTATAGCAAAAATATCAGCGTATTCAAAATGCCTCCATCCGAAGCCACAGCCTTTATAACTAGTTAAGTTACCGCTTATTAAATAACGTAGTTACATTCATAAAAGCTTCTCTAACGGCCCGTAAACTAAGGTTAATTAAATTATCTAGATGAATGGGGACTTATTTACAGATGAATACGAATTTAAATTGCCCTAACGGACAACGGTTGGGAAGATATTACAAGGATACAGCCGATGTTTGTATTATCAAAACTACTAAATTAAATCCATACGAAACGTCAATTTCATAAGTAAGAAGGATCTTACTTATGAAATTGACGTTTTATATGGAGAGTTTTTAACAAATTGCATTTATATACATAGCATATTCATAATTTATTTAACAACCGTGAACACTATTAAATTTAGATTTTTCGCATTCACAATGCTATTTTTATATTAAGATAAATAATTAAAAGTACTAGAAAATTTCGCCGCATTCACTAGCGACTCGGTAGCAGTCAGTGGTCAGTGCATTTGGCCGGAATCCCAAGTGTGGGGTTCGAGTCCCGTCTGAGGTGCTACGGGTGAGTCGATTTTTTCTAGTATTTTTTCTAATATTATTTATCTTAACCGTGAACACTATTGTAACAAAACTTTAATGTAAAAACGTTTGAACATTAAGTTAACTTAGGCAACATAACTTAATTCATCAACGCCCAAGCTATTCTATTGTGTCTCATTTTCCGGGACTTGAGGGGTTGAGCGAAAAAAAAGTTTCGGCTAAGTTACAACGGAAAAAGTGGTAATTTTCGCTAACAAAAAAAGGAGTCACTTTCAAGGTATTTTTTTAATGCTAAGAAAACAAAATAAGTAGACTAATGATTTAGCTGACGGCTATGGTCATAATTTGATGTAATATCCAGAAACTTATAAATAAATTAAATCACAGAAGTTATGAGGTTCTCTGCGTGTGAGATAAAACCACCAATTTCATAGGTAAGAACCCAATATTATTAAAAAAAGATCTTAATGAAAATAAAAAGTAATCGATTTATATTATGTCTCGGAACCAGTCCCACTACTCAAATGGACAACATTATTTCCGTTTGAACGCTACGTTTTTAATTCAAGCTTTAAAATAATCAGTGAACTATAAAATAACGTGACGTAAACTTGTCAATTCCATACAAGTTTGTGATACATCAAAGTTTGTGATTAACATAAGCTTGCTACATGTGGTTTAATCGTCTATTGCTCATGTTTAAACTTTAATAGATAGCGTAGCGTTCAAGCGTATAGAATGTTGGTCGTTTGACTAGGGGCATTGTATCTGATATCCTTAACTTTATGGTCTTATAGCTAGGTACGGAAAAACGTTTGTAATTTATACCTAGAGCAATGAATTTGCTCCATTTACGGGAAAATAGCAAGACTTCCATGTATTAAAAAATCTCTAGCTAGTGTGCCATACTATCATTATTAATTGATCCAGGCGCTTGACAGCTGTTCAGTGGTGGGGGTGAGAGTGATTCCAGCTTTCCATAGAGTTTTCATACTACGTCTGTAGTATGTGAAAACTTTCATCAAAATAAAATTTTGAAAGAGAAAGAAGTTTTTTGACATTAAAACCCGTATCAAGCTCTTCATGGTTCGCCATTCCATGCCTCATTCCCACGGCAGCATCCCGTTTGGAGGTACGGTTTTTTGCAAGTTCCTGCAAAAACAGGAAGTTGCTGGGCATTTTAGAGACGGTCGGCCTTACACTCTCAACAAAGTCTGTGTCATACTCGGAAAGTAATATTTATTTAATTCGAGCAGCAGGTGGAAAACGGTGCTTTTAACCCTAGAGTGGGAAATAATTTTAATTTTAAAAAAACATTAATTCAGGTCCGTGTACTGTGCAATACCGATTATGCCGCCCGTATTATTACGACTACCCACTTTGAGCTTGTCAGAAAAAAGATTTATTTTGAGAGCCAAACTTAATTTAATCCTTCCTGCGCTTAGTTTTTTTAAATTTTACACAAGTAGGTGGTTTGTGACAATGTTCTTGGTACCGTCTTACTTTATCTTTGTTGTTTTGTAACATTACGTGTGGTCTTTGTGAGTCACTAAATAATTTCTCTCTTTCTCTCTTCTTGATAGATGCCTTTATCTTTGTAGGTATCCACTTCTTGTGTAAAACACACGCGCACGATGATGTTTGGACAAAATCATTACAATCAATGATAGTGCAATGATTTTGTCCAAGCTAGATGAAAAAACTGATGATCTCTTACAGGGACAATCCTTTTATGCATTTATAATATAAGTCTTCTCAACATAAAGTTCGAGGGATATCTTTGATGGTACAACTCGGTCATATAAAGAAAGAGATTGAAAATGGCAGCATGAGATAGGCTTTATAATGAGTGCAAGTGAATAAAAAAGTTACCTTGTAGGTGTTATGCAAGCAAGTGGCGAGAAGAGCGCCATTTTCAAACCATTTCTTTATTTGACCAAGTTATACATTCGTATTTGCATAACCTTTCCGTTCCATATACGTATTTCATTTCCTACCTTCTTATTAATCAAAACCTGTATTATATCGTCCGCACGACTCAATCTAATCACGACTAATTAGCGAGAAATATCTCGCAAAAAAAATATATTTTATTCAGAAAATTGGGATGTTATGCATAAAATTAGTGCGGTACTACGTCTGTTATGCCTATGATATATCTTTGATACGTATTTAGCTAAGAATACTAATCATTATTTTGGATCCCAGTTTATTGTTTTTATTATTAGCACACAATTCCGGAATTTATAGTTAATATAAAAACAGAACAAAATTTATATGACTAGGTATCTGACTAATAAGTTAGTTGGAACTTATC
The DNA here is from genome assembly GCA_963556745.1 of Catoptria pinella. Lineage (NCBI taxonomy): Eukaryota > Metazoa > Arthropoda > Insecta > Lepidoptera > Crambidae > Catoptria > Catoptria pinella. Next base: position 7,502,450 of record OY750779.1, read on the forward strand.
TGAAGTCTGTGAAGCAAGCTCTAAAGGATTACTACCTAGTACAAAAACACGATAAAGTTAAGTCTGATTTGAGCCAAACACTTAGATGTTTATCAAAACCGCTATAATAAAATTTCAGTTTATTGTTTTAAATTTCCATGGTTATTACATAATTGAAATAAACCATGTCGGGATTTACACCATAATACATTTTTATTTTTGAAGCTCCGATATTTCGGCGCAGTTACATGCGCCATGGTCGCAGAAGAGATCACATATCGCATGTAACTGCGCCGAAATATCGAAGCCTCAAATACTCTATGCCTCATATTTTATTATAATAACATTTCAGTTTTCTTTAAAATCTTTTCTATCCGGACTTTTTTCTTACGTAACAGCTACATGTAGTTTTCACATTTAAGTATGTACTTATCATTATAACATATAATTTAATCAAAGTGAGATTTCAAATACTTTAAAAATTAATCAAAGTCAAATGTTAATTTATTCATTAAATTAAATAATTATAATTATAATATCCCATCATAATATTAGCACCTTTTCACGAGTTCAGGCAGGTTTTGTCTTATTATATGAATCCATGAATAAATTCCAACGAAGATATATTATCTTGCATGATACAAAAAGGAAGACATGATTATAAAACATGATCCTTTTGTGTCATTATATCGTATGTCAAAACACTTGAAATAGAGGCATGTTTGTAACACCTTTTATATTATTGAGTTTTTCATTTCTATTCATATCTCATATACAGTTCTTTAATTATTCACAGAACAAGTTCTTGTTATTATTAAGAAATAGTATTATTTCTTGTTATGTTTATTTAGCTGATATTTTAGTTTTTGATGCTGGGTACTTCCTATTTTTTGTTTTAGCCTCTTAAAATGTTTCGAAACTCTGTAATTGACTTAAGAGTTGAAATATCATAAGTTGAATAAGATCCGTTTGTAATAAAAGCTGTTAAGTTGAAATAAATAAAAAAATGCATTTTATATATATGTCATTGTGCTGACGCTAATAAACAGTTACATAATTTTATAATACGTTACTATTACTAGGTATGTTACAAAATAACAATTTCAAAACATCTTTCTAATTCTTTACTTTTATTAGAATACAACTAACCTTGTTATTATTCTGATAAAGCATTTGTAACTTGTTTATTTCTGATATTCATTTATATCAAAAACGATAGAATAAGGAATTCTATCTCTTCATTAATATACTCACATGATTATGAGATTTACAAGAAAGGAAATTCCCATTTTTTTACAAATTTTCATTTTAAAAGCATTTCGCTACGGCAAATGCCAAAATACATTCAACATCTGGTGATGTCACCAATAATTGACATGATGTTGAAAACGTATGAAAATCCTCGGAAGTTTACAATCATCGTTTATTTTAAATCACAATAAGTATATTGACAAACCAATAAAATTTACATGAGAGATCAAGTACGTGCGCAACTACATACCTATTAAAAAACCTTTTTTTTATCCACTACGGGTTAGTGCTTGGCCTTCATCTCACCTGATGTTAAGTGACGATAAGGCTGAAGGTGGAAGTGCACTTCACCCGGAATCCTCAGCACTGAGAAACTGGCTATATTACCTCTAAAATTGCTGTTATGGCGTCAGACTTAGGTAAGATGGTGGTAGCTAGCCAGGCGGACTTGAAGTAAGCCCTACCAACAACCAAACCGAGTAAAATGTACCCCCTTACTGGGAATAGAACCCGGGATCCCTGTGTCTTACACGGGTGGGCGAACCACTAGACCACACAGGCGGCCTTTGATTGAAACGCATCCGTAGAAGTGTTTTTTTCAGAGATCATTCACCCATCAAGGCCCGGAAAATGAGACACAATAGGTATTCTATTGTTGTTCGGTCGCATTCGGCTGCTCGGGCTTTGATGATTTATCGTGTAAGTTATAATTGTGTTCCGTATGTTTAATCACAATTTTTGTTTCAGGTATGATTGAAAACTTTACCAATTGATTGGAAGTTTAGTATAAACGTAAGTATTTTACGCACTTTTATAGTTTAAGCTTCGACAGGTTGTCTGCCAACCTACGAGTATACTCGTAGTATTTTTTATTTTCCCCACATATTACTACGAGTATACTCGTATGGCAAATTGCTGTTGTTGTTCGGGTTTATTATTTTTCTTAGCTAGATTACATTTAACTTTCATTACAGATAAGTAGTAAAATATTCTAATTTTCTAATTCTGAATTAGGTTATTCGTAACACGTCTTCATTACACTTGTATTTTCGATTTGTCCTTATTTTCTTGAAAGTAATTTAGCCAATGAGATCATCAGTAGTAATGAATTAAGCTCCCATTTAGTCAGTTTCATTTGGCTTACAAACACAGTAGCTTTACTAATATTTACATTAGGTCTTTTAGGTACCTACTACCTATATACATTACCATTTTATGTGACGACGCTGCTTTTTTCTAAATATTTTTTTTAACAACAGCGAATGCTGCATCAAAAGTTTATTGTACAAATTAATGGCCGCTGGCCAATGTAGCAAAGGAAAATAAAATTATTAATTTTGTAAGCAATATACAAAATGAATAATTTTATTTTCGTTTTTTAAATTTTATCAATATTGTTTCATTTTTCCAATATTGCTTCCTCCTATTGCTATTGCTATTGCTTCTTCCCTTGGCTCAGCGCAAACACCTGACGACCTCGAGGTCGAGTGGCTTTGTACACCAGTTTTCAAGGTGTCGCCATCTCTTGAGGTCCCGGGTTCGATCCCCGGTTGGGTCAATTTAGAAAACGTACTTTTCTATATTGGCTCAGGTCTGAGTGTTTGTGATACCACCGTTGTTTCTGATTTCTATAACACAACTTTAGCTACTTACTTTGGAATCGGAGCAATGCATGTGATGTTGTCAAATATTTATTTATTTATTAAACATATACAAACATTTACCAAAAAAAATAATTTAGTAATCTAATTTACGAACTAGTTATTGAGTTAATCCAATTTGGAATTGGTCATAACTTGAATACCAAATTTCCAATATGTATTCGAGTTTCACGATCTCACATTTCACATCAAAAGTCGTGTAATCTTGAACGTGGAATAATCTAATACCACCAAAAACATTTTCATGTAAAATGTTGCCAAGACGACAGCTATGGCTCTCACTGTCAAAAAGTGATCAGATCTCATGTAGAGCCAAGTTTCTAACTCTACACGCCCTAACTCTACAAGCCCTTACTTCACGAACTCTACACGTTATTCAAAATATGTGGCTTGGCCTTTGCTACATTGACATCGTCGTAAGATGAAAAATGTATTCACTGTTCATAACTTTTTTGTTATACTACTTCTTGAAGTAACGAAACAGCCAAGCCACATTTTGATTAAGGTATAGAGCTATGAATTTGAAACTTTATATGTTTAATAAGTCCACTATTAACATCATGTCCCGACAATTTTGTTTAAATGGTATAATTCAAACCCAAGTATAATACGAATCGCATCGAGAAAAAGTAGGTAGTGCCCTTAAACTTCGATTGGTCGTCTAGGCGCAGATTACGTGCCTCATATTAGAGTGAAAAGCTTTATAATTATACTGAAAACTAGCAGAAGACTTAAGTTTTCAAAAATCCTTTCTTAGTGGTCGTTTTCGTTATTAAAGGAGATTCTGCAAAATTACAGGTTTATTATGCTTTGTGTACAATTAACTTAATTAATTATTAATTGAAAGTTGGACTGAAGTGTGGCCTTCTTATCAGCATATTCATTCTAGATTAAAGACAGCTAAATAAATAGTTAAGAGTCCGGTGAACAGTGAGCTTTCCATACAAACGTAATACCAAATTGATTTGCAATTTCAGCATAATTAACTCTTCGTGTGACGTTATTTGGATATTAAGACAGTATTTGTCTAGGGTTCAAAATCGAAAATACCAACCCAATTCAAAATAAATGCCAACTACATTTTTTCATACAAAACTATAAAACGGGTCCCGGGTCTGAAGTGCTATGGGTGAGTCGATTTTTTCTAGTATTATTTATCTTAATATAATAATAGCATTGTGAATAAATGCTCGTTATCAGAAATTATGATTCATACTGGTGTTCAATGCTTTTAGTCAATACATTACAATACATATAAAATACACGTGTATATAAGATACACGTTTTATCTTCATAATGTAAATAATAATATATTATGTCGATATTATTTAGGAAATATGACTAGCTGAAAAAAAGAAATTAAATTACTCTCATTATTTTTTAGTGTGCAGTGAGTCAACAATATATTCGTTCTATAATAATAATATTAATCGAACTACGAGTGCACGATTCAGCATCCCACTTGTATCTCAGTTTGTTCACCAACCTCTCTCTGAGTAACCAAGCAACCTCTAATTGCTCCAGCAAACATCATAGTAACCAATAATCGGTCGTTCTTGTTTTTTCATATACATTTCTGATTCCCTACCATTCTCAATAAGACATCCAACAAACAAATAAAGCTATAAAGACCGTACTGTCACCACCATAATCCGTTTTCCTCATTAAAAGACACTCTATCCATTTCATTATGAAGCCACATGTTTCAATTAAGTTAACTCACTTCCTTATGTTTTCTGGAATCCTTTTTATTTACAAAAAGATGTGAATTAAGTATGTTCGACTTAAGAGTAGTTTAATTTTAGTAATGTCGCGTTAATTATTGCGTTCAAGCACCTGATTATTTGTATGATTGATTCAACGCCTTCAATCCAGCTCAACTCATAGTAAAAAATATAATTAAGCCTTTTATTTATTAATATCAGTTAAAATTTCAGGAGTCAGGTAAAGATAACATTAAATGGTGATGAATAATGAACAAAGCTTGTGTGATTAAAGTGCTTAGATATTTCAACTTCTAAGCCTGACTGTACCTTTATAAATCAGTTGCACAGGGTAAACAAAAATCTTCTTCAGTTGTATACATCGATAACCTCCGTGGTCGAGGGGCTTTGTACACCGGTTTTCAAGGTGTCACCATCTCTGAGGTCCCAGGTTCGATCCCCGGTTGGGTTTATTTAGAAAACGATTTTTTCTATATTGGCCCAGGTCTGGGTGTTTGTGATACCACCGTTGTCTCTGATTTCCATAACACAAGTGCTTTAGCTACTTACTTTGGAATTATTTATTATTATTTATCATTACTATTATTATTTATTTATCATACAGGAATTACTGGATACATAAATATAAGCGGTTTCTCTTTTCATGTCGCTAAAAGGATGTATCATATTTCCGGCGCTGGATTACTATAGTAAGCTTTCACACGTCCACTGTATTCTAGCTGACAGAAAATGGCCGATGAAATATTAATTATATAATACTAAATAATATAATAGAAAAAATACGACTCGCACCAGAGCATTGGACCGGATATCCAAAGGTCGCGAGTTCGATTCCCATCTGAGAACATTATATAAAAATAGCATTGCGAGTGCTAAATTCTCAAAATTAAAAAAAAAAATATTTTTCGTCTGGAATAGTACTATAGAAATCAAATAAAAAAGTATTTTTATTTTCATTTCAGGAATTTAGTGCATAGTTTCAGTAAAGCGATGGTTTACGGACCTTTCAAAGCCCGAAATAATATAGCAAAAGAATGTCTTTTCATACGATTAATATTCTTCAAAAGATAGCGTAAAATACAACTGTAAAAAAAGACCTTTAATACATCTGTACAAGTTATGTAAATAGACACAAAATGGCAGCTAATTCAAGTACTGTCCACATGAAAAAAAAACAAAACAATATTTACATAAAAAAATACTTTCTTAGCCAAAATTTATGGCTAATAATATTTTTTAATAAACAGTGTCTTATTTTCGACTTCGTCAACTTTTAAACACGAAACTTGACTAATCGCCTTCGCGCAGGATAATGATTCTGCCAAGTTTATTTATACTTCTTCCTCTTGGCTAACAATTTCCCCTTAAATTGACGAGAAAACCTCTCAGACTAGACAAATAGCTGTATCAAAAAATATAAAGTAGATAGAATAGGCGCCCCAACTACCAAAAACACGTAACATGTAAAACAAACGAACCAATCACAGAGCTATATTTAATCGCAGTGGGTTCGTAATAGGGAATGGTCGCATGAGTATTGTTATTGAATAAACGTAAATTTTGTGGTACTGTCACAGCTCTTAAAGCAACAATATCAATGACGGAAATATTTTCGAATACGGTCGCGCGGCGGCGCTTCTGACGTAGACACACCGATTTAAGTAAAGGTATTTTCAAATACAGCCAGAGTGGCACTTCTGTCTAGAGTCTAAAACACACAAACTCATATTTCGTGGCTGTACACAGTAGATCATAATAATACCCGTTAGTATTAAAACAGTCACGAGAACACACTTTCAAGTTATATGATATGTAATAAATGATTTTTTTTCTGCGCAACAATTTTTCTAATGTAGGTAAAAAAATATAATGGAATGAGCAATGTAATTAGTATCTTGTACACGTACTTATTATTCTCTTGAATATGTAATGTTGCTCGAAAAAAATTTACGTAATTTCCTAAAACTCTTAATCTTAATGTTAGAGAGAACACAAGTTGAATTTTCCTGGTATTTTTAGTCTAAGCTTTTTAAATATTTGTTTAACATACGAGTATTATTTTAATAAGAAAATACGATCACTTTTATTTGTCAGTGGAACGCAAAGAAATTGTTTAATACACATTAAAGTACAGATAATTAATCATCAGCAAGTACAATATTAACATAAAAGAAAAATAACTCAAAAAAAGTTTCGTTCGTCGAAGTTTCAAGTCTAAACACTAAGCAACGCAGTTTTAAGATATAAATCTTTGCTTGGGTTCAAGGACGTCAGTACTATACTAATTCTGTGGCCATACTATGTTTAATTATAACAAGTTCTCTAGAAAAGACAGTTCTGAAAGCATCTCAATCACTTAAAACTAAGTACCTAATTAGAAAGACACCAACAGAAACTTCGCACGCGACTGTGCGATTTATAAGTAGAATGGTTCAGTTGTACGTCGACCGTTACGGTGCACAGACCCGCAGGCGCGCCGCACGCACGCCTTCGTTCGAAAACAACCCAATAAAAAAAAACATCGCGAACAAACAAAACAATTACGCATCGGTAGTGACAACATACCATTCCAATATCGCGCTTTTTGACGTGAAGTGAAAGTGAAAAAAAAATATGATTTTAAAAGTTGCCAGTATCAATGGCAACCAAAAAAAATAGTGTTGTGCGTTTGCCGTCAGTGGTAAGAAATGGGAATGCGCAAAAATGCACAAGATGTTTAAAATTATGGTTATTTAGTGGCATGTTTACAGGTTTTTACATATTGCAATGTAGGTAGTGCATCTTGCATTTATCATCCTGCTCGTACTACCCTTTTGTTTTGATTGCTTGTTCAGTGTTAAGTAAGGACGTTTGTATTGCCTATTCAATTTTAAAATAAATTACTTTTAAGTCATTTAACGGTTGGATTTGTAATCTAGCTAAAAATAGGTTTAGTTATCTAGAAAAAAACTTGGAAATCCGCATTTTTTTGTTTTTATTCTTTGTTTTAGAATATTTAAGGCTGTTTCACAATCACAAAGTAAGTTCTGAGTTGCTTACTTGACAGATGATTTGACAATTCAATTCATGACATACTTTTCATATCACAACTGTCAAATCATCTGTCATGTAAGCTACTCAGAACTTACTTCATGATTGTGAAACAGGCCTTTACTAAAATATACTTACTTAGCAGTCACTATTGGATCATTAGTTTTTCAAAGATACCTAAACTATTTTAATAGACTACATAATTTTTTTTTTATACAACGCGTATCTTCAGCTCTGATTTCGTAACACCAAAATGATAAAGTAAAAGAAAAAAGTTGTTTATGTAATCTAAATTATTTTTGTTTCTAAGATGGACTCGACCCTCCCCTTTTTATGGGGTGACCTTGTAAGTTGTTATGGTGTCCCTGTCTCTCCACTGTCAATAGAAAGTTCTATTATAATACCCATAGCTCAGAAAACGATGTCCTTATGATTAAATTACTACATTACTACAGTAGGATAGAGCTCGTATAAGTGATGTGAATAAAACATCTAAGGTGGATAGACTTTTTCGAATTATAAAAGCTTGAGCAAACATTTTAGTTTGCAAGTGTATTTACTTTTTATACCTTAATTGTGACTTAAAAACTTAAGTGCGACACAATTAAATTACTTATTATTATTTGAGTAGTCCGTTATAAGTTTTGAATTTCTGATATTTTACTTAAAACAAAATTATATGGCATAGACGTGAAAAGTGGTTAAACAGTCCTATGAGGGATTGCACAATGCGATCCATGATTATCAGAAATGACAAAGACGTACCTATCTTTCTCTGATTTATTACATCACGTCGTGATACAACATCCATTGAATTTTTGAAAATCTCTTTTACATAATAATATGGACGTCGTAATAAAGTTCTAATCTGTGCCTCTGACTCTTACATATTTTAACTAATTGTGACAATGTCACTTTTACCGACTTCAAAAGGAGGGACGGACTTCGACCCGTATTTTTTTTTTGCCCGAAAAGGTTCGTAAGTTTTGACAAGACCTTCCCCAAAGTGCTTATATTAGTTCTAATCAACAAGTCGCTATCACTTAGGTTTCATAGTCACAATAAAAATATATTATTAATCTTCACTCATAAAAATCTGACAATCGCAGGATTCGCAAGTAACACTTATATAAAATTCATAAAATTTGTCTTAAGCCATAACAACATTGCAATCACGTTTTAGTGAATAATGCATGGGCATCCAAGATTTCCCCGCTTAATCAATATTAAATCTGAAAATTGCTGGTGAACGTTTCCTTTCTGCACCCCTAGCACGAACATCTCACGAGTCGTAAAATACTCGATAGAGTAAAATTGTCTATGAGAAGATGGTAGATGGCATAGAATGTACAAAATCATACAAATTTGCTTTATAGAATTTTCACGCGCTTTTTTTTCTCGATAGATGTTTGTAGTAGGGGTATGATCGAATTCGTTAACACATTGACATAGTACGTGTAAAAAAATTCGTAAGTAAATCGAAAGACGATTATCAGACGATCGTTGCAATTAATTTGTAATAGGCCCTTAGTTCCTAACTTCTTGTTTTGTGGTCCTTCGAAAAGGACGTCAATGAAGACAAGTTTTTATTACAAAAGTATGTAATTGTATGTTCTCCGTTGTTATAACTAAAGTTCAGTTTGAAGTGAAGTCATAAACTTGTGGCGATTATTGCGATTAGGTAATAAAGGAAAGATCTTTTTCCTATACAAGGTGTTACAAAAATACCCCTAATGCCGAATATGGTAGATAGGGACCATCAAACTGAACAACTTTTACTATGGGACCAACTCTGAAATCGCGAAAAAAAAATCAGCTGTTTCATACAAAAGTTAAAATCGAAAATATCAAAATGTATGAAACAGCTGATTTTTTTTTCGCGATTTCAGAGTTGGTCCCATAGTAAAAGTTGTTCAGTTTGATGGTCCCTATATACCATATTCGGCATTAGGGGTATTTTTGTAACACCTTGTATACTCAAATACCTACTGTTTTGTATAAGTTTTGATCGTGGATTGTATTGATCAATAATGAAGAGAACTGGTACTGTTTGAGATTGGTATTAAAATATTAGCCAAAAGGAGATTATTTTGACTTGTAGTTGATTTTTAGTTTGAAGAAATTACGGATGAAAAAATAAAACTTTTATTACCAAAAAACTAATTTAAAAAACATTTTGTAAGTTCTGCCCCCCTTGCATGACCACCGAAATGCGATATGATATAGAGATTTATCACGTTTGCTTGTTGACAAGACAATGGATTTTGACAGTTGAGTGCCGATAAAACGCTATATCACGTGGTATATATCGTTTCAGTGGAAATAAATAAACATCATTAGTGAATGAACATAATTTGAAGACAACATTCAAAGGAACTTTATCAATTTTTGGGTCCATATTTTTAATCCAAATAACATATTAGAGTAAAAAAATCTCGTTCAAAAACTTCAAGGAACGTGCTTTTGAATTCGTATCATTGGTAATATGAGCCAACTTCATACATTTACAAGGTAATATTGTCAATGTAGATACTAGTTACTACGTATGTTACTAAGCAGTTACCTGTCGGACAATCGGAAAGTGGACAAACTTCGTACTCAGCGGATACTGAAGTTTTCCTCTGATATACCTCGATATCGGATATATCACGACATTAAAAGTTATGCGTCCGTTATCTGCGACCACCCTTATTTAGATGAATGTGAGATATTTTTATGGAGAATTTTCGAGATTAAATGAGGGAGCTTCAGAATGTGATGAGTAGGGTAAGGTAGACGCATTTTATAAGACGTTACATCTCATCAAGATCATTAAAGGTTTTCAATTTAAAACCATAAGAGCTTTGCAAATGACCATGAGAAATAGGTGATGTACTCGTAAGTTTACATTTGATTTTTCTTTTTGCATTGGAAAGAAACAGATTGTGAAAATAGTTTGCATTAGAAAAAAAATAACATTTTTACTAGATCACTATACATGGCAACTCATTTCGCGCTATCAGTTCTACGTCTTTAATGAACATGTACTTTCAACAAAATCTTATATTAGTAATACCAATATTTCGAATCCTACTAATATTATAAATGTGAAATTTTGGATGTTTGTTACTACGCCAAACGGATAAACGCTGGGATTTGTCTGAACGGATTTGGAGGAAATTTGGCACACAGTTTATTGCCTGGATAGGATACTTTTTGACCCAGTCAAAAGTTCCCTAGGGATTACGTAGCTAGTAAAGCTAGTTTATTACAATTTTGTAAGTCAAGTCAAATAATTCGCATATTGTATTTCTTCTTCCAGAACACTGGTTGCCAGTCAATTGGAATTCTCTAAGATAATAAATTATGAGCGGATGCTGTGAAGTGACTGACTCACTTCTCACTTCGTAATAAAATGGTTAGCACACAACATAATAAGATATACCTAGTTACTTACGGTCTCACTACGAAATATTTTTTAGACACAGGTCAAAAGTGATGCTGTCACTTTTGTTTATTATACACATTGGTTGATAAAGGCAGCATCTCATTTAAACATATTCTAAATTAAACATAGTTGAAAATCTTTTATAGTAACATGAATAATGTTTTTGAATTTTAAATCTCTTAGGCCACGTACGAACTGGCGAGCGGCTTGCTTAGCGCCTACAGCCTAGATGGTCACTTAGCGCGTAGCGCAGTGAAAGGAACGTTCTTTAATGACCGCAAACGGCCGCAGCGCCTACAGCATGGAGAGTCACCTAGCGTGTAGCGAAGTGAAAATAATGTTCTATTATGTTCGCTACCAGTCGCATAGCGAAGGCGCCAAGCGCGCAGTGCGGTTGGCTACGAACATTATAAAAAAATCCTTTCACTTCGCTACATGCTAGGTGACTATCTAGGCTCTAGGCGCTAAGCAAGCCGCCTGCCAGTGTGTACGTGGCCTTACAGCCGTAAGCAGAGACGAAAATTAATTTTAAAGCTTTATTAAAGTTGGTGTTATCTCTTCCCTTTCCATAAAATAGAGTAAAGTATAAAGACGAAACGACACATAATAGAATATTGAAATTAATTGACGTCTCCGATTGTGACTGTAACTTTATAATATTTAGAATGTTTACAGTCTAACCATTCCTGATTCTTAACGACATTACGTAAAACAGGAATATAAATTAATTAGGTAATGAACATTTGAATAACTATTATTACACCAGTAACCACCAAACTTTCTTGTTTGAATTCCTTAACTATACTTTGAATGAATACATAAAGATTTGACATAGAATTACAAATACCGACTGAAAGTTTGATTCTTTTTCGTGAGATTCGTTCCGTTAACAAGGACTACTGTTTGTAAATAATACCCAAAGCATGTTTATTTATTACCTAACCTTCGCTCCCACGGCACACCGAAACAACATTTCTATTCAGCTAGTAGTATATACATGCTGTTTGTTAATAGCCTTATAAACCCGAATATGGTAGATAGGGCATGGTTCCGACCCCGGAAAATCATTATGAATCCTGAAAACCGCCAAGTGGCTGAGAAATTTTTATTTTTTATTTGTATAGAAAAATGCAAAATGACAACCCTAGACGCAAATATAGCCTATTTGTATTCGATTAGACAAACAACAATTTTGGGCTAGGGTTGTCACTATGCAGTTTTTCATAAAAAGAAATCTTCAAAAAAGTGATGGTTTTAATAATTTTCCGAGGTCGTATGCATGGTACTCTATTCACCATATTCGGCTTTATGTAGCTATTACCAAACACCATGTAAATATACCCGAGAGTACACAGGATTAATCTTTTCAGCTTATAATACCGGCCCCACTAACACTAAAGTCTTTGATCACATATCACGTAACATCCGAAACGTGATTAAGTAGCCGATAGCCAATCAAACATGTGACATTTTCTGCACACCTCTGACTTCTGCTGATTGCAAGAACAAAACAAAACTGTTTTGTTTAAACCACAACAATAACCGAGAGCATAGAATTAATATAGTACTGACGTACAGAATGGACACTGCCACTCTCCCACCATCGGTGGTACCGAATAGGACCCCGCACTAGGTTGGCGAGTTATTGAGGGCCGTCGGTTCGACAGTTGCAAAGAGTACTTTTGTAATATGACAGTTGATACAGACAAAATCATAATTACGTAAAAGTTTTAATAAAAATAAGCTTTTCAGCTAATGTTTTTTATTATATATTAGACAACATCACAAACATTGCTCTGATCCCAAAGTATGAAGCTAAAGCACTTGTGTTATGGAAATCAGAGACAACGGTGGGACTACAAACACCCAGACCTGAGCCAATATAGAAAATATCGTTTTTCTAAATTGACCCAGCCGGGGATCGAACCCGGGACCTCTGAGATGGGGATACCTTGAAAACCGGCGTACAAACCACTCGACAACGGAGGTCGTCAAAAGGTATGCCTACTTAGAAATTAAGTCAATAAACTAGATACTTATCAATCTCATGTAGGTAACCCTGAACACTTCACCCACACATTCGCAGTGTGTACAGACGTCATTCTGTTTATGTAATAGAAGGAGATAAAACGAGACGTTAATATGGTGTGTCCGGGGTGTGCCGAGAGGCTCTCCTTTTCACACTACCCACATCACATAAATGTAAATTCAAACGGCCTTACCACAAAAGATTTAGAAACACTGTTTAATTTAGACACTGTTTTAATGTGATGCTGTCTCTTACAAACAATATTGTCAAAAAAGTGACAGCATCACATTTCTTCTTCTTCTTTTTTGTTATGGCAATCTACTTTCCTTTTGGAAGTAATTTTTGCCAGTGTCAAGTGTTAAATAGTTCAGTGGTAGATTTTGTTTAATTTTTCATTAGAATGCGGGTGCATCGCATTCCAATGCTGCTTGGAGCATTTGGCACCAAGTATATCAAGACAGTTTACTCGGTTAGTTCTGCCGAGGAAGCCATCACTTCAATAAAAGTCTCAGCTTCACACAACCAAGATCGCGCCTATTTCAATTATCCCACATATTGTTCAGTTGCGTAGACACTTGTACCATATAACTGCATCAATTTTAAGACACAATATCCACTATGAATCAATTTGAAAATAATTAAAATAGACACCAAACCGAACTCGACAAAATGGCGCCAAAAACTCCAGCATCACATTTAAACAGTGTCTAAGTTAAAAACTTTTTAAACAGTGTTTTGTGGTGAGGCCGTAAATGTTTGTGCACGCATCACGTCAAAACAGCTGAACGGATTTTAATGGAAATTTCACAATTAGCTTGAAGTCCAACTTAATATCTAAAACATGTTACATAAATTTAGGTGGGTAGAACCAGGGAAACAGCTTGAACTCCCTGTAGTACTAACTTTCACAGACTAAAGAGGTCATTTAAGCCGGTCGTCATATTTTTCTACTGTCCACGCTAGTTTTAGCTAGTTTGAGGCTAGTTTTTTGAATGAAGTAAAGGTGTGTTATTCTTTGAAAAATATTCGATTTTATAAGTCTGTTCGTGATTCCCATACAAACTTCAATAAGAGCCTGGGTATTCAACATAATAATTATCACCTGTACTGTATAAAGAAATGCTTTAATCTCCATAAAATTAATCAATTAAGTAAAAATACCCATAATAGCAAAACAAACTTCGAGTCGTTCATCTTTCCAACACTTGCACTTAAGTATTTTTTGTGTCAGGTGTCAATGGTAATACATTGCCCTAAGGTTATTTCATTGAATGGTACTTAGTTAGAACCATTTTTTACCCTATGACTAAGCAACAAGGTTTACTTTGGCTTCACATTGCTGTACGCAGATGAAAAATATGTATCGTTTATTATGTAGAACTTGACATCTGCAGCTGTCGCCACTTCCTACAAAATCGAGAAGTTTCTGTATTTCTTGTCTATGGCTGGTTAAATACGCTGTTTCTTGTGATACTGAGTTTTTATTACATAATAAATATAGTCCATACTTAAATTGAATAAAGGTCAAAATCTAGTGAATACAAGTCATGATTAGTTGATCTTATTTTGTTTCAGTGAGCTCACTGAAACAATATAATAAAATATGATCTTTCAGTAACAACTTCAAATTAACTTTACGAAAAATACTTAACTGTTCCAGTCAAGCTTAGGTAATTGTATCAGGTCAGATTATCTTTTTCCTGCCCCTAGCGTGACCACCGAAATGTGATATGATATAGCGATTTACCATGTTTAACTGTCAAAAGACAATAGTGGGGACATAATGAAAATGGCTGATGGTCAATCTGGATTCACTGCCCGATGCCACTATAGCATTTTTCCTAGCAATAAGTAATCCTCTACTGTTCTGAGCAGTTAATAGAAACAAATGAGTCAGGTAGTTAGATTTATATTTATACCTCGCAACCCATATCAAAATCAGATTTTTCGTGTTCATGGCGTATGAAATTGTTCCTAAATATTGTGTACTAAATCACAAAGCAAATGGGATGTATTAATTTTCTATTTGTGGGTTTCTAACATAAGAACAATGTAACTTTTGATCGAAAAATATCTCAAAGAATTTTGGGTATTTAAATAAATAAGTAGGAATAAATTTTCTAATTTGAATCATTAGTGATTAATATTCACTATCACTATTTATATTTTTTAAAATTAATTTCATATTCATTTGAAACAAAAAATTTAGAATCACATCAGCATGCATACACTACAAATATTAAACATGAGATGTAATACTAAATAATATACTAGAAAAAGTACGACTCGCACCAGATCATGTTCTCCGTGTACCGAGTGACTCGGTAGCTCAGCGGTCAGAGCATTGTACCGGATATCTAAAGGCCGCGGCCTCGCGTGTTCGATTCCTGTCAGAGAACATGATCTGCTGCGAGTCTTTTTTTTTGTATATTATTTAGTATTATATAAAAATTGCATAGTGAATGCTAAAATCTCTAAATTAAAAATGTGATGTATGTTAAAAATAAATGACTGAGATATTGTAATAAATACACCACAATAAATGTGTATTATAAACGCAATTTGTGTTTTCGATCAAAGTACATTGTATTTTCTGACTAAGGTATTCCGGCAAACGATGTTTACACAGAAGCCAATCGACGGAACATCAAAACGAATAATATTCGTGATTTGACTACGAGACTACTTTCTGATTTAACGATATAATTATATTAGGTGAAAAAAATCACTAGATTCGGAAATATCCATATAGTATATTATTTATCCTGATATCTATATTATTTCTATGAGAAATAGAGTCTTGAACATAAATCCACATCAATAGAATTATTATGAACCAGTGGACCCTGTGCACTTCGTATCACCTACGATTTATATGATTATCAATTTTACCGTGAGAATTTTAAAATATTGAAAGCAGCGCCATCTAGTGTGCACCTTTTGAGTCAATCCTTTTTATTTTGGGATCCGCATATTGATACCATGTGGTCGACGGTATTCATATTGGACTTGGAATAAACGCTTTAGGGAAGGCGTTGACTTGAATTTGAATTTTAGGGTCAACGCGCTAGGAGTGAATATTGAATAGAACAAACAAATGGGAGAAAATCGCGAAAATACGTTTCTCAATAGTGCCGTTGGTATTATTATAATGCTGGGGTTACATTAGCGGGCTACGGCGAATATTCGTGTTAACGCGATGAATGTGGCCGGGTTCATCGTGTCATCGCGTAGTATTCGGGCGAAGACGATGTAGTATCGGGGAGCTGTCGGTAAACTGGCGCGAATCAAAGGGATTTGTCGCGCCAATATTCGCTTTGGTGGCTACATCTACGTCAATTCAGTGTCGTCCAGACTTTGAAGCGAGACGGACGTGCATTTAATTTTTTACACTATGGAGTGGAGTAACGAAAAAGTGTTAGAATTCATTCAATTTTATGAAACTGAGAGTATTATATGGAATCCTAGTGACCCCGGCCATAAAAAGAAACACTTGGTACATGATGCGTGGATTCGAATTAAAAATATGCTCAGTTGGCCTACCACAGTAGAAGAAATGAAGAAGAAAAAAGATTCTTTGATGGCATACTACAGAGCCCATCTTAATAAAATTAAGAAATCAAATAAAATTAAGCATCGCGTCAACTCGACATGAATCTTCGCCCGCCTTAATGTAGACAAGAACATCGCCTATACCCGAACACGATGTTTTTGTCGCGCCTACACGATACGAATCTTCGCCCGCTAATGTAGCCTCAGCATAAGGATTCTCATAATAAAAGTGAAGGACTGATTTAAAATAGTCATTTGTTCAACAAGAATATTTTTCAAAGAAAAATTTGCTCTCAGGTGAAACATACCTACAACTTTTCACCCTACCAGCAAGAAAACTCGAGCCAAAATTGCTTTTTCCTGCGAGTTTTTGCGTACCAAAAGCGCCCTTTTCGTGCTGGAGAAGTGAAAAGACATTTACAAAATTTCTTTATTCAAATAAACTTAATAATTAAGCACTTTTGGGTCGTCTATTTTCCTACCATCCGTTCCAGACTTTTTAACTAATAAGAAGAACGGGCGCATGAAATTTATCAGCTTTAACGTAAATAAGTGTCGATATTTACAAACTTAAAATATTGTTACCAAATATATTACAACAGGATTATAAACAGCAAAGTAAGTCTTACATTAGCAAGTTACATCAACTGATGATGTGAGTACACTTACATCATTTCCACGCATTTCAGTCTTTAATTAAAAAGGAAGTAGGATACAACGCTTCACTGAAACAATTCTTACTTCTTTTGTAACCTGGTTTCATTTAACTCCAACCCTGAAAAAAACGTAAAAGGGTCCTTTGTTTGTACAGATTGAAAATTTCACGAACAATTATTAAAATCTGATATGGATATTGGCATGGTATCAAAAGGATTAATTTTTAATTAGAATTCCATTTCACTCATAATAATTGAATGAATAAAAGAATTCGGGACGTAATTGATGGTTGGCTTTTATCATTTCATATTTTATCATTAAATATTTGTTCCCGAGAGATAGCAAAAAACTTTCCACGCAGACGAAGTCGCGGGCGGTCGCTAGTAAATAATATTATGAAGAATATTATTAGAGAAACTTACCAGTTGTTAGTTATAAGCAAATACTAATAGCAACAGACCTTATTGAAAGATTTATGAAAAAACATTAGAATAGATCGAAGGAAAAATCAAAGAAAAAGTTTACAAAATTATTACCACTAATTGCATTGTATTCTTGCCGGTAAACCACCGAAGTTGCAGTGTCATACGATAAGCTATGTGTAACATGTCTTGAAACCATATAATAAGAACGCACAATTGGATTACTGTCGTTCCATTATGTCGGAATAGTAACCGTAGCTGTATTCTGGAATTGTTATTTATACTACTGTAAAATACTTCACTTGATTTCTTAAATTTTTACATTTAAGTTTAGTACAAAATTTTCTGTCGCCAAATTGCAATGACAGTTTGTAGGCGTGACGTCACATGTAAGGAAGACTGTATTAAACTTTTTGCTTTAATTTTTACTACTGATATTTTGTACCTAATTTATGACAAAGTCAACATATACTTCCGAAAAAGTTTAAAAGCATGTTCATGAATATGATTTTGTAATAGAAGTTAAAGTAGTTGTAGTAGTTAAAGTAAAGTATACCTACCTAATAATAAAAAAAATATTATAAAATTGAATGAAAAAAAATAAAAAAATCAGAAACATGAATAAAAAATAGCTTTTATGTGGCTCCGAACCTAATCTATTTTTAAAACTAGTATAAAAACCTATCTCGTAAAAAAAACGAGTTTCGGATCGCTCATGCATGTTTATATCAACATAAAAACAGCAATTTTTAATTTGAGATTTTAAGGTATTGCACTATTATGTATTCTGGTATTGGTTTAAAATTTTAGATACAATTACCAAGGCATTTAGTAAAATATTTTTCTGGTAAAATTTATTTGTTTGGTCTGGTTTAATTTATTGGAAAGTGATGGATGAAAAGTTGTATGTTTGTCACTTATATTTCTGGCAAAATAGAATTTCCTTACAGGTTACCGCGTATTAACCCACAAAGTAATGAAAATCAAATAAAATATGATTTGACGACCTCCGTGGTCGGTTTTCAAGGTGTCACCATCTCTGAGGTCCCGGGTTCGATCCCCGGCTGAGTCAATTTAGAAAACGAACTTTTCTATATTGGCTCAGGTCTAGGTGTTTGTAGTTCCACCGTTGTCTCTGATTTCTATAACACAAGTGCTTTATCTTTTTTTAGAAGGAAACTCAAAAGACGACCTCCTTGGTCGAGTGGCTTTGTACACCGGTTTTCAAGGTGTCGCCATCTCTGAGGTCCCGGGTTCGATCCCCGGTTGGGTCAATTTAGAAAACGAACTTTTCTATATTGGCTCAGGTCTGGGTGTTTGTATACCACCGTTGTCTCTGATTTCCATAACACAAGTGCTTGAGCTACTTACTTTGGAATCGGAGCAATGTATGTGATGTTGTCAAATATTTATTTATATGACCATTCTAGACACATACGGACATATTCAAGTTTTCATCATCAAATAAAGCTTTTAAACATATTCAGCCCTAATCTCATAAACTTTATTCTATAGAGCAGTCAAAGGATTTATAAAATTCATCTCTTTTATTTTTGCAAAGCTTCTATTTCTCGCCTGCCACTTACAATTCAGCTGAAAGGAGGTTCTTTTTGTCGATTTCGTCAAATAGAATCAGACCTATGTCCCTTTTATGACCAGCGCCTGTAACGCAAAAACACCTATTGACACCAGCTGTTTAGTATTCTGGTCGACGTTCTAGCTGAAATATCTGCAAATCTAACGAAATTACTTTGCCCCTTAGCACCGTACATCACCGTTTGATTGTTCTTATTACCATTTTTATTTTCTGACTAGCAGCCGCCCGCGACTTCGACTGCTTGGGCAGTTATTTTTTATCCTTCGAGAACAACACATAAATAAATAAACACTACTTCTCTGAATGAAATGTATCCTATTTACTTTTCTGTACGCAAATGCAACGCGTATGCCGAATTTCGTGAGTTAGACGTAAAAACGAAACAAACAAAAAAAACATTACAGTTAAGATTAGGATTAATTTACGAGATTTCAAAAAACCTTATTGGGATTACCACCATAAAATGATAATTGTTTACTTAATAAGTTACGTGTTTACAACAAAACCTTTTGTTTCAATACAGTGTCTATATTTTTCTTATGAAAGTTTGTGACGCTCCCGCTCTCAAAGAGGCCACGGCTCAATGCTTTTTGTTTCAATACAGTGTCTATATTTTGCTTATGAAAGTTGTAACGCTCTCCCGCTCTCAAACGGGCCACAGCGCAATGCTTTTTTTGTGTTTAATGTGTCTATACTTTGCTTATGAAAGTTTCTGAGGCTCTCCCGCTCTCAAACGGGCCACAGCGCAATGCTTCTTCGAATGTAATGTTTATTACGTTGAAACTCCGCGTAATCTGAATACGCCATATCCTGAGACGCTTTCTTCCTTTGTTTTCCTAGTCTTTCACAAAACCACTCAAGCGAAATTAAACCTTAACACCCCCAAAGACAGTTTTAATTTCCTTTAACGTAGTTAGGTTACGTTATATGATATTATTCTTCAAATATTTCCCTGAGCCGATTAGCAGTCTGGCCTGAAACCTTAGCTGTGTAACCCTACGAATTTTAACTATAGTTCAATGAACGTTGGGCTATTTTTAATAATATGACGGGGTTCTTGGATCGATAGTGGCGACCAATTCTTCATACTGTTCATGGCCCATTTTGGCACTAGATAAGAGGTAACAGATGTTATCCCTCGGGAGCATACGGTTCTTAAAATGATAAATAACGATACAAGGAAGGAGTGCTGAGATTTTGTTTTTGTATTCTTTACTAACTGAAAATGTGTTGGTTCCTAGTGGTATATTAAATATAAGTAAATAGGCGCCCAAAGTTATGACTTTTTTATTATTAAAAAAGAGAGTTTATAAAGCATTTGGAAATTTATCAGTGCGTGTGTTTTTTTCTCAATAAAATATCTATATCACCGGTGTGCTTCAAAGCACAACCTTTATGTAACAAAAACCTCAATTCATCTTGCCTTGGTTGCATTTTAACAGTGACAACTGTGAAAGTTGCTTTGTTCAAAGATTAATGAGTGAATAATGGTACACAGTTTCACACTCAGACACCTTCACATAACAGCTACTTTTATAATGATTGATGCTGTCGGTAACTCGATATTTGCGTTGATCTTCAATACTCAGAAGTAAATAAAATTCATGTTAGGCTCTGTGTGAAAGCTATATTTTTTCCACACTGAGTAATAAGATAAATAAATAAATAAATGCTTGGACAATTTCACACAGCGCCATCTAGCCCCAAACTAAGCAAAGCTTGTAATATGGGTGCTAGACAACTGATATACTTTTTAAATATATACTTATTATACATAGTAACACCCAAACCCGTCACAGAAATTAAAATTCATCATTTAAATTTCTGCCCGGCCGGAAATCGAACCCGGGACCTTTTGCGTGGTAGACCGGCATGTTGACCACTGCACCACTCAGGTCGTCAAGATAAGCTTTTTCTAATAAATAAAAGGTAGTTTTTGATGCAAACAGCTAATATATTTAACTCGAGATAATACATTTTTGGTCACCCATTCTATGACCGACCCTTGCGAAAGTTGCGCTAAACCACGGCGCCATCTAGCTCCTCAGCTTTTGAATTACTGTTATTATGCATAAAACATTCTAACGTTATAATATTGTAAGTTGCACTTACTGGATTTATTGACCTAGCGAGCGTGTATCTCCGTTACAGTTTGGCCAAAAATGCTTTCGTATGTCTGTCCGGCTGTCCCGCTGTCCGTCTGTTCTCCTCTACAGGTCACCCTGATTCTTGTGAAATTTTGTGACCAGGTTCGCTATTGATATATATATTTTGTCGAATCAGTTTTTTGTTTTTTTTTCCAAAATGGCGGTGATATGTTAAAACGGGGTCTAGCTCACAGAGCCACTAGTTAGTATTTGGAGTAACTTTCTTTTTAATTTCTTGGCGTATTGTATTACCTTCTTTTGTTTTTGGCGTGGTTTTGGTTTTGGTCATGGTCACAAGAAGACTACTTAATAAACTTAGTCTTCCCACATCTCGTCGAAATCTAAATGGGGCACTGAAACATGCTCTAACTAAACATATTTTAGTTTGTTTTGTTTTCAAAATTCTTTATTTCATAATAATAATACAATGTATAACGAGCACATCGTAATACACGTACAAAGGATAATACTTACAGATACTTTGTTAGGCTAAACTTAACTCCCATGAAAGCTTATAGAAATGTCCACTTTTACTATTAACATCGTGATTTCAAAGCACAGTTATTATTTATTATTACAGTTATATTATTAAACATATTTTAGTAAACTCATACGAAGCTCAGCTGTGAATATAATGATGGTCAGAAAGAGACTTCTACTTAAGGCTCCTATATACCTCAAGTGGCGCCCTCATTTTAATTAAATTTATTGCTCGCTAAGTACATAATGTATCGAAAATTCACATGAAGCTAAGGTTCTATAGCACTTTTAGCACTTTTGCGAACTACTACTACAATAAACAAAATTTTACTGAGGTTATTGTTTGTAAATAAACTATAAAACCTTAGATTCAATCTGTACATGTGAATTTTCGATACATTATGTACTTAGCGAGCAATAAATTTAATTAAAATGAGGGCGCCACTTGAGGTATATAGGGGCCTTAATGTTAATCAACAAAAACTGGAAATTTCACTTGTCACATTCACTCGCAAGCTTTCCCTTGATTTGTCAATGTCAAGTCGGTAACTTTGTAAAGGAGAAAGGTCTTTATAACGGACAATGTATATCCCTATAGTTGATAGGTAGGTACATCATTGAGTTAAAAATAAACACAAAAGTCTGAAGATATTCGCAGTGATTTTGTTCGCTTCAAAAAATTAATAGCAACGACTCATGTACGAGTTCTTAATAATAGATGTGTGTAACTCACACCCGCATTTTATTATTATTTAATTACTTTTATCAACAAATAACTATCATATTTGCTCTCGACCTCTAAATATTTAATTTAACACCATAAAGATTTAATTAAACACTTCCTCTAGATTCAGTAACAAAATAGACCGAGCATACAACAAATTCTCCTGAACTACCGATAAGAAGATGCCGTAAAAGCTAAAGAGCGAGCGAAGCAATCATAACTCAGTTCATTAATTACTCAGAAGCGCTTTCAGAATTCCCTTACTATGAGTTGCAGTAAACAAGGTGCAATTAACACGATATTCCCTGGAGGTCGAGAACCCAACCTCTTTCATTATTTGTAAGCAAATTGAAAGTGCAAGATAATCCCTTATTTTTCGGAAAAGGTCAAAATTGCATGATATGCGCATGGCACGACTGCATAGTTTGAGCACGAGATTGTGAAAAATGAAGCATGTGTGTTTTAGACAGAAGCGCCGCTTTGGCTGTATTCGAAAACACTTGACTTGGAAATACTCGACGACCTCCTTGGTCGAGTGGCTTTGTACACCGGTTTTCAAGGTGTCGCCATCTCTGAGGTCCCGGGTTCGATCCCCGGTTGGGTCAATTTAGAAAACGAACTTTTCTATATTGGCTCAGGTCTGGGTGTTTGTGATACCACCGTTGTCTCCGATTTCCATAACACAAGTGCTTTAGCTACTTACTTTGGAATCGGAGCAATGTATGTGATGTTGTCAAATATTTATCTATTATTATTATTATATTTACTTTCTGTTTTTTATTTTGTTGCGCTAGGCATGAGCTAGGAGCTGTTACAGTAGGCAATTAATATAGTCCGGTTTGGCCTGAGATGTGGATTAACTAGTGGGTGGCGAAAAGTGTTACTCACTTTTGACGTCTCATAGTATGTTCATTATTCGAACCTTAAAGCCCATATTGCATCACACAATAATCAGACTGACTTTAAGTGTAATAAGAGTAACACTGTCTGACTCTGAATATCGAGCGGTTAGACTATAAGACAGAACATCGCACACTCAAAATAGTGTGGTCTAATAGGGGCTTCAGATTTTTAATTTAGCAATGACGCAATAAACAATATGATAACGACTATCAAACGTCTTTCAGCCCGTTTTATTACAATGAAGGTCCGAATCGTACGATCGGACCCTTTTAGTACGTTTAAGAATGCATAATGACAAACTTTCAAGAAGCCCTCTTTCGGAACAAAATGTCCTCTGGGTCGTCACGTAGATTTCCTCTCACATTTGGAATAATAAGTGCTTTCACATAAATCTTAGATGTTTACGAAGTACTGAAGTATAGATTCTCATGACTGACTTCGTAAAAATATTTTTAATACATAACATAACAAACACAAGATAATTAGTGGGCTGTATGAACACGACTAAGTTTATATATCAATACAAAACTATTATTCGAATTTATATTTTTATTTGTCAGGCAACTACTAGAAAAACGTATCTTAGTTAAAACAATATCTTTTCTCTTATTTAGTTTAAGTATAATCTATATACTAAATATGATCTATATAGTATATATAGATTATATAGTAGCTGATTATATAGCTTACAAAAACAACATTGTGAAGAATGAATGATGAATGAATGCAAAATCTAAACTCACCTGTTTTCTTAATTTTGTGTTGGTGTAAAAGGTAAAAAAATCTGAAGGTTTTTTTATTCGTTGAACCTTTTCTAAATATTAATACGAACAGAACAATGACTCACCACAATAGGCGTCAAGATTTCACAAGTTCAGTGGTTCTCAAAACAATTAGCACCCTTCCATAGTTTGAGACCCATTCGACTCGATCCCAATCAGGAAACAGTGTTAAATACCTCTGCGACTATTAATTAATAAACTGACTTGCTCCAATTGAGTTTGGCGTATTGAAATGTTATATTGTGATTGTTCATTGGAGATTGGGACTTAGGTGCGGGGAAACTGTGTTTGATTAAATATTAGGAATTCAAATACCTACTGCTGAAAATGTTTATTCAAACAATGCTGAAGACTAATGGCTAAAATGTTACTTTTCCAACCAACAAATTTACAGCGTAGTAAAGTAATTACTATGCTATAAATTCGTTGGATTAAGAATATAAATGTTACTTGTATAACTTTCATACAAATTATACTAAAATCCATTTAACGAGATGGGAATCTTGTGTTCTATGTTTTATGTAAAACAATTAAAGATTTAAATTGCAATGTATTTAAAATCTCTCATCAATTATTTGGACAATGCCAGGTCAGGACCTCACGGGATAGTTACAAAGTCTGTACATTTTCCAAGTGACTAAAGCTAAACGCGATTGCAATACCCTACTATGAGAACTCAGGGCTTATTACAATAAAACACAGCGATAAGCGTACGATGTTCGTCCATTGACATTATTTACTCATGTATTAGGATTCAAAATCAAGTAAATCGGTCAACGAACATCTTCTGACTATCGTGATTCTTTTTGTAATAGGCCTTTCTTGTCGACAAACTGCTTTAAAATATATTCACAGATATTTAACGTCTACATATTTATTTATTTAGTTTGAATAACTACAGCTTTAATTACAAGTATTATATACTTGTAAAATGCCTATAAGAAATACAGAGAACTATGAGTCCTAGCAAGTTTGTACTTACAATAATAATTAAGAAAACGCTACAAAAAAGATTGAAAGAAAATTTGATGAAAAATATACATTCTATCTATACTATAGAATCTATAGAATCATACCAAATAATAAACTAACTTGTGGCTACAATGTTACGTCTAATATATGTGGGGTAAATATTAAAAGGAAAGTGCGTTTGTAATCAATGTCAGATAATTTTTTTTTAATTTTGAGATTTATGAATTCACAATGCTATTTTTATATAATACTAAATAATATACTAGAAAAAATACGACACGCACCAGATCATGTTCTCGGACGGGATCCGAACCCGCGACCTTTGGATATCCAGTCCAATGCTCTGACCGCTGAGCTACCGAGTCACTAGTGGGAACGTCGATTCCCGTCCGAGAACATGATCTGGTGCGAGTCGTATTTTTTCTAGTTAATTATTTAGTATCAAATTAATATTCCTAATTCACTGCGTCGTTCAATTTGCTAAATTCCATTTCTTCTACCGAATTTCCGCTAGAGATTTGCATACTGAATAAAAAAAGATTTTGTTGATATTCTTAAATGTGGTTCATCTTGCGTCGATCATGTTCACCCATTTTCTAGGAGAGCTTATCCTTTTCTTTCAATACTCAAAGCCAGATTTAAAAGCTGCGTCATTAATAAGTGCGTGATTGGTTTTATTTTTGTTATAATAAATTTTGTTAAAAGGACCGAACACTAAATTGATTTGAATAACGATAATCTTAAAATAAATAATATTAAAAAATAATATTAGAAAAAATACTAGAAAAAATCGGCTCACCCGTAGCACCTCAGACGGGACGGCTACGGGTGAGTCGATTTTTTTTAGTATTTTTTCTAATATTATTTATCTTAATATAAAATAGCATTATGAATGCGAAAAATCTAAATTTAATAACAATAATCTTCTTTAATAAGCGAGCCTTAGGTAACTAGTATTTATTCTAGACTCACTAGAGTATGGATAAAGGTATTACTTACCTACTCTAAATAAATTATTAACATCTGTCAAAAAATACAATTTTATTACAATATTATTTTAATTATTCGAGTACACTTCATGTGAAAACAAATAGTACGGCCCATGAGTCATACCACGAGTTTCCTTTACTAAAATGTACGTGGATTCAGGTCAGAGTTTTACTACTCAATTCCGTGGTTTCACCGGCTCTATTATTCAACTAAGTTAAGAAGTTGGGATGCTGTGAATTGCGTGGAAGCTAGATTTATATCATTTCCAGTTATGTTTGAATAACCTCCAGTCCAGTGATGCTAGCTGAATAATAAGTTATTTGTCTACTTATTCATTATGAGGGTTATTAGGGTAAATAATCTATATATATAAAAGGGAAAATCACTCACTCACTCACTCACTGATCACGAAATCTCAGAAACTACAAGTGCTAGGAGTCTCAAATTTTGCATGGGGGCTCCTTTTAAGGCGTAGGTGCTCACTAAGACGGGATTTTGCGAAATTCAACTCCTAAAGGGGTGAAACAGGGTGGTAAAGTTTGTATGGGAGAACGCGATTCCTTGGCCCGATTGACTTGGAATTTGGCATAGACATTCCTTCACAAAATTAATTGAACACGTGTTTCGTATTTTTTAAATATTTTTTACCTAACAGGGTTAAAAAGTGATAAAAAGCTAATTTTGCTGTGATTGACTTCGACGTCGGAATTGAAACTTTTTTGTGCATTTGATTGATTAAATAAGAAAAATAAATATCATTTGTCATATCAACGTAGTATTACATTCTCTTTGGTCATTTCCTCTGAGAGTAGGTAGAATGCATTATCGCCATAGGCATTGAATACTACCTATGGCGTTATGTTGACAGTGCTGTCATTTTTTCCTTATTGCGTTGTAATAACGTGCAAAATTGTTCCCTATAATTATCAGTTTAATTTTAAAAGAATACAATATTCGGTTAAGTCGCCTATGCTATGACAATTAATAAAGCACAGGGACAAAGTTTAAGAGCGGCTGGTGTAGATCTGCGCAGTGATTGTTTCTCCCATGGCCAGCTCTAATGTAGCCTGCTCGAAAGTCAGCTTGCCAAATAGCCTTTTTATTTTGCAACCGGATAACATGACAAGAAATGTGGTAGGTATACAACATGTTACAAAAATACCCTTAATGCTGAATATGGTATATAGGGACCATCAAACTGAACAACTTTTACTATTGGGACCAACTCTCAAACCGCGAAAAAATCAGCTGTTTCATACATTTTGATATTTTCGATTTGAATTTTTGTATGAAACAGCTGATTTTTATTTCGCGATTTCAGAGTTGGTCCCAAAGTAAAAGTTGTTCAGTTTGATTGTCTCTATATACCGTATTCGGCATTAAGGGTATTTTTGTAACATGTATATTATAGAGAAGTGTTGGATGCTCGAGATTGATAATCCTGGTAATGTACAACATATTTTTATTTAGAACTAGCTGTACCCGGCATGCGTATTGCAATGCTCCGTTTTTTTAGCCAGGGACTTTCCCGGTCGTAAGCAGAACAACTCACCAAAGTTTCATCATAATCGGATCAATGGTTTAGGAGTCCCTTCGTCTGTACACTTAGATCTTTTAAACTATGCATAAAAAACCTCATCAAAATCGGTCCATAAGTTTGGGAGCTAGGTTGTCTCAGACAGACAGACACACACAAGTCAAACTTATAACACCCCTTGCGTATGTTGTGTACGTCGTACTTACATATAGTGGTGACCACATAATTAAGGACACAAGTCGATTTTCATACAAACGAGGTAATTTTGAAGTCTTGGTTTTCCGCTAGGGATTGAACTAGCTGTGATCTGATGATGGCCATCCAGGGAGTGAATGGAGAAGATTATAATAGCAATACACACCCAACTGATCTGGTCAGCATTCTAAGAGATGTAAGCATAAGAATTTTCAGTTGCAACTTTTCATACATTTCTATACTATATTCGCGGTTTTTTTAAACATATCCTTACATCTCTTAAAATGCTGGTCAGATCACTTTGGTGTGTATAGAAATACTGTATCTCCTCTATTCACTCCTTGGATGGCCATCACCAGATCACCGCTCGGTCAATCCCTGGCGGAGAAGCAATGCTTAAAAGTTACTTTGTTTGTAAGAAAATCGACTAGCGTCCTTAATTTTGTGGCCACCACTATATATAGATATCCTGTAGTATAGTCTAATAACTTCACACTCACCACATTAGTAACTACATTGTACCCGTGCGAAGCCGGGGCGGGCCACTAGTTTATTTATATATTACTTTATATCTACTAAAAATAAAGTTCATAGAACCATAATCGTTGTATAATAATGATATGAGACGCAGTTACTCAAGAAATATTTTATTAGATCTTTTGATAAACATAAACGTGACATAAACAGATGTTGCCATCTCATTACTACATGGTATAATATTCGTATAAGTAAACTTGAAAATTCTATTAAAAAATAGAATAAAACAAAACATACTGTCTATTCGACTTTCATTAATCATCTGTTTTCAGCCATCGTATTTTGGAAGCCGTTTTTATGGTATGCCATTAAGAAGTCATCTTCTGAAAATACCGCTCGTAATCATTACGAGAAAATATCTCAGCCATTGTCCCCAATGCAGGGAAGCCGGAAATCTTGATATTGTCGGAAAGGGACGGGAAAATTTTGATTTGTGAGTTACAGAATGTTTACAACTAAAAATGATGGATGGTTTACTAAGATTTGGGGTTAGGAAGTTGGGTCAATATTGATATAAATACAAAGTAATTTTATCTCAGCCATTGTCCCCATTGCAAAGTAGCCGGAACCCTTGGCATTATCGAAAAAGGTTGGGAACGTTTGATTTGGGAGTAAGTCAATGTTTTACAACAAAATTATAGATTGTGAAAAGAGAAATATATGTAGCTTACTCCCACAAAAAATATATGCAATGCACCGAATTCGGTGTTGGTTTACGCACGATCTAACTCCTGAGGATGCTCCGGGTTGGGGCGAAACACGTGTAGAGTAGACTAATTGGTGAAGGTGCAAGGTGTGTCGCTGTCTTGCTAAATGCAGGTATTGTGCACTGATATTTTGTGGTGTGCATGTGCAATTTTTTGCGGGCGGGCGGGCGTGCATCTTGTTTATATTTAATTTTTGCTGGAGTAAGCTACATATATTTATCTTTTCACAATGGTTTGGGACTTCCGCCAAGTGACTGATTCAATCAAAAATTATAGATGGTTTACTAAGATTTGAAGTTAAGAAGTTGGGTCAAAATTGATTTAAATACAAAAAATAATAATATCGAGAAAATATCTCAGCCATTATCCCCAATGCAGGGTAGCCAGAAACCTTGGCATTATCGCAAAAGGTCGGGAAAGTTTTGATTTGGGAGTTAGTGAATGTTTATAACACAAAATGATGGATGGTTTACTTAGATTTGTGCTTAAGAAGTTTGGTCAATCCTAAGTATATAATAATAATATTGAATTAATATTGAATTTCAATATGATAATATTGAATAACCCATATTTAACAATTTGCAATTGAATGGAGTGGTGGGTGTAATGTTGGTTATCAACGAGTATTTAGAGCTAATGCATAAAGATATATCTTTATACATAGTTCTTAATGTTTAAACAACATTTCATGATGATCGGTTGAGTAGAAAACTTGTGAAGGCGTAACAAACAAACATACTTTCGCATTTATATTATTATAAAGTTTGAAAATTAGGATTCTTACTAAATATAACCATTATTTAGTCAACCTGTTTTTGCTTAATTAGGGACTAAATGATTAGAGTGATTGCCCGAATTTATTTATTTAGGTGATTTTCTAACACCCATTTATCATTAGTTCGTTCTTATCCGTTGACAGTGAACATAATTTTTACGCAGACATATTTACCGACATAATTTCCCGTTACACCTCCGGGACGAGGATCTAATTTCTTTCATCACGTGTTCCATTTCTGACCCAATTCTTTGAGCAGTGAGGTAGGTAAAATTAATTCCATAATTTGCCTCGATTTGTACACTCTCGTTGTATTTGAGAAAGATAAATATAAAAATTCCAACGAACACTTTTTTGTCATTTTATCAAGTGCATTTGTGATCATAATTATTCCTAGTTAGGTATATAATATTATGAATGCGAATTTTATTATTGTGTTTGTTTGTTTGTTACGCTTTTATATCTCAACTACTCAAGTTTTGCATTCACGTTGTCAGGGGTACAGAAAAGAACATAGGGTACCGTTTATGCAGAAAATGTGCTGTTACTGAGGGATAGAACATAAATCTCAATAATCATAAATTCGTATTCAAATCGTTTAAAAAGGATAGATGCTAGACGAAGAAAGATGGATAAAAGGAAACGAATATCATCTATACAACAATTATTAGTTAGGAAGTTACTCAATATATTTTCACTTCTCATGCTCGTAAAGTTCGTCTTTATGTTGGGTATAGGCTGCATAAAATCGCTTTTCATGCTCTAGTGTATAAAGTAAAATTTTCGTCTTTTCTCAGACTCTAAGACAAAGGTCGTCAGATAAACAGCCACACACGCAATAACTTCTTTAAATAAACTGGTTTTTGCAATATTTATTTAATTTCCTCAAAATCGAAGTGAAAAGCAGAGTGTTAATAACTCGCACATAAATCCCATTTTACCCTCGACTTGACTATCCACCTGAGCAGTAGAGTAAAATGGTGCTTTTTTGCACTTTTTGTACAATCTACTATTATATTTTCAATGGATTATACCCCTAAAGTGATATGCCTAATTCAATCTAGAGTGATTTTTAACAAACGTATCCGTGAGGAAAAGTGAACTATGTTCCTTTAAGGTTAGAGCTTTAGATTGCGAAAGTTCCTATAAACTTTTGTAGCTCTAATCTCCATCTAGAGCACTTAAAAGTTTAAACATAAACAATTAGAATAGAGCACAACGAAAAGCTTCAATTAAGCTGCCTGAAGGTAAAACACTTCACACGGTCGTTGTTTTTGTTTTTTCTGTGATTCAAATACTATTACACTACATCATTTATATGTTTGTATTGTAACTTGTAAGTGTCAGGACTGGCTACTTGTATAAACCAGTGATGGTATGGTAAGTATACTTGCTTACTAAAACCATAATGTGAAAATAAAAAAAAATAGCACACATTTATTTACAAACAACTATATTAGCTCTCACTTAGAAATCTGGTTCCGCAGTAAGACATAGGCGTCACTGTTATTCAAAAAAGTCGATTGTTTTTTAAAAGCTGTATGCGTTGTTTGGAACGTAAATCTGCATTGTGTCAAAATGCCATTGGTATGTGTGTTTGACGATTTGGTCTTTAAGGTAATAGTAAAAGCCCTTATCTAACAAATTTTTGTCAAATTGCCCTAAGTCATTAACATACGACATTTTTAATTTCGTTTGACAGATTCAAGCTATTTTATTTGTAACTAGACTTATTAGCTACATGACATTAAAATTAATGTCGTTTTGTCGTCTGTTGTATATTTATAAAACACACACACACACACACTGACTTAATTAAGTACACTGTGTTATATTGTCGGTTCGCGAATATTTGATGAAAAGTAAAAAGCCGAATTTCTAAACTCATGAAAAATAGCGGCCCGCTGATTATTATTTCCATGCACCGAACTCCCATGGCCCGGGTGCTGACGGCCCTGCTGCGCTTAAAAAGTCTGCCTTGCACCCTTCGATCAAGAATACCCTAGTTAGCGCTTAACGAACTAAAACAGTGCACTACCCACCTGACAAAACAAAAAGCAATTCGACATTTGGAAATTCGAATTCACAACCTGTTGTACTCTTAAACTGTGCTTTATTAATTGCATAGATAGCATAGGCGACTTGACCGGATATTGTATTATGTTTTAAGTTAATCTGAAAATCAAATGGAATAATTTTGCACCTTATTACAACGCAATAAGGAAAAACGTCAGCACTGCCAACATAATGCCATAGGTACTATTCAATGAAACGCATCCTACCTACTCTCAGGGGAAATGACCAAAGAGAATGTAATACTACGTTGAGATGACAAATGATATTTATTTTTCTTAATTAATCAATCAAATGCTAAAGAGTATCAATTCCGACGTCGTCAATCGCAACAAAAGTAGCTTTCTACCACTTTTTAACCCTGTTAGGGAATAAATATTTTAAAAATACGAAACACGTATTCAATTACTTTTGTGAAAGAATGTCTATGCCAAATTTCAAGTCAATCGAGCCAAGGAATCGCGTTCTCCCATACAAACTTTGCCACCCAGTTTCATCCCTTTAGTGGTTGAATTTCGCAAAATCCCGTCTTAGTGAGCACCTACGCCCTAAAAGGAGCCCCCATGCAAAATTTGAGACTCCTAGCACTTGTAGTTTCAGAGATTTCGTGATCAGTGAGTGAGTGATTTTCCCTTTTATATATATAGATTATTTCCTCGCTGTTATACCAAAAAATCTTAGGTATAATCGTAATATTCATAATATTCATTCCAAAAAATAATTTTTTGACGTGTTTCCTTCAGGAAGTCAGTCTGTCTTTACATACGACTTTTTGGAATGACAGCGTCAAAAAGGCGTATGCGTTATTCCAAAATAGTTTTTGGTGTTTTCTGAAACAGACTATTTTTACATACGACTTTTTGAAATGACAGCGACGATAGGTAAATATTAATTCAATCAAATCAAGTGTTAGGTGCTTTAAATTGCACTACAGCTTTTATTGTATTTCGGCAATAAGACATGTCAAGTAAATCATAATATTACTCACCCATTACCTAAGTAAACAAAGATAATTGCAGTGAAGGTGGGTTACCTTCATATAAGTCAACAATCCTACATCTTTCAGAGACTCCGAACCCTTTTGACCTTCGTCAGAGCCCGGACGTAGATCCGCCTTCCCAAAGTCTTTCGTCAAGTAATCTTTCAAGATATACGGGATCTTCACAGGTAATCTCGGTGTTTGTAATGGAGCCATTCGGGAACATAACAGTTTCGGTGATATATTGGATACTAGTGGACGTGAAAAGTATTATCATGCTTGACACGTGAAAGTTACCCTTTAAACGGTCAAGTATCCTCCTGCTCACTGAGCAACCTTTTTTAGGGTTCCGTAGTTAAGTCAGCAAGGAATCCTTTTGCCATTTCTATCTGTCCGTTCGTCCGCGGCGTACTGTACTGTACCTCCCCTACATGTAAAGAGGGGATGATTTTTTTTTTCACGTCGTTCTTATAGTGTGCGGTGTCGTTGGTCTTTCAACGACACGCACTTGGCCAGTTTTTTGTAAAAACATTTTGAAAGTTACTTAGTATGATAGTTTTATAGAAATAATGATAGTGGAATTATAGGAGTTAGTCATATCGCTTGGGCTTTTTGCCGAGAGAGTACTCTTAAGGTAGGTTTAGTTAGGCAACGACACTTTAGTTAGAGCCATACACTCAGACGAGTGTTTGGGTGAGTGAATGCCATTGAGGAGCTCGGTGGCGCAGTGGTATAGCGCCTGGCCCAGCGATTGCGGAGGTTAAGCAACTTTCGAAAGGGTCGGTCATGGGATGGGTGACCAAATATTTATCATCCCGAGCTCCTCCGTGCTTCGGAATTCACGTTAAGCCGTTGGTCCCAACTGCATTTGCAGTCATTAACACCTACCAATCCGCATTCGGCCCGCGTAGTGGATTATGTATTGTCCATCCTCCTTATCCACGCATAAGGAAGGCCTGTGCCCCAGCAGTGGGGATTATTAATTATATAAGTTTATTTTAATGTCAAACGTTTCTGTCGCATGTATAAAATTAAATATCCGTAGTCCTTACGCCATCATAACTCAAATTTTAAATATTTTGTGTTCAGTTAAAAGTAGGTTCTATCAAGCTACGAGTTCTATCAAACAGAGCATGGCATATATGACTTACTAATTTGCAATTCTATATGAAAAGCACGTTTCTTAGATAATGTCGTTATTTGACAGAGGCCAAACTCAGCGCTATCATGATGAAATATGTTAATTATGTGACACACATCGGAAGGTTTTCCATACTTCCTGGGCACTATTTAATAAAAGTGACAATTTGTCACCTGTCATGACAATCTTATATCCATTGCGTCAATCAATTTAAAAAAAATAACCTTACTCATAGCTGCATTGCAACGTGAACCAAATTGTCATGACAAGTGACAAATTGTCACGCTAGGGTCCTTACGGGAAATTTTGTGACTTTTTGCTTAGGTGGAAGTGGTGGTTGGTCAACATCAATAAAAGTTATTTTAGAACATTCAAATTCGATTTACAACATGGCGATCACGATACTCATCTAATATAAAAGAAGATTTAATTCGTGTCTGTAAATTAGCATTTAGAACTGGCTGACTCGAATAAAAAATTTAGTTATTAACCATTCAACGCCCGGATCATGAGACACAATAGATATTCCATTGTTATCCGGCCGCATGCGTCCGCTCAGGCGTTTATGAAATAATAAATAAACATTACAGATAAATAAAATTTATATACCTGTTACACCAACGAGGTGTTACCTTGATTTATTACTCAAACAGGTAATTATTCAAGTAGCTTTCATCGGGAGTAAAGTGTGGGAGTTTTATTTGACCGCCTACAAAATTGCGGTAATGAACCAATTTATAACCAAAGACATGTCAAAATAAATGTCTTATCACGTAGTTTACTGTTAGAAATGTTCAATGATCTACCGCATTCACGGTTCAGAATTATAAATTGACATATTGTGTAATGTGACAGAATTATATTTCACTGCTCGAGTACCGATAATCAGAGCAATTGTATAAAAAATTTCTCTGTCACAAACTCTCAACGCTGCTGTTGCTAAACTTCTGTGAAGTATACCCTCAAAAGGGTCAACGATGAAGCAAAAAGTTAGAACCATCCATTTCAGGAGCTTTATTAAGAACCGCTTTCAATTTAGGGTTACGATTACTTTCCAGAAAATTGGAAAATCTCCCCAAAAAAACTAAATCAATAGTTTACCCGTTTGGGAGCTTAGATGGCATACAGCTACGACACAGATACACACGGCAAACTTACAACATCGCTAAACCTCACTAGATCCATTATGGATCTTTACAATGGATCTCGGAGATTTAAGGTCTCATCAGATCAATTTTTGTCTAAAAATAGACCTTATGAGAAAAAGCCTCACAAGATCCATTATGAATCCGGCCGATGGATCTTCTGAGATTGAACGTCGAATTCGTTAGGGTATAGCGTCATTTTTAATAAATTTCACAGGAAGAGAAATTTACATTATGAAGTATCAGTCAACGCATAGTCGTTGTAACATGTGCACTTGAATACCAATGACTTCAATTACATAGACGAGCTGTTCAAAACTAAAATTGTGTTACAACCAACCTTCGCGGCGCATCAACTGTTTCTATTGGTCGCTCGCAATAGACCAAAGGAGTTTCGGTGCATGCACCGTAACTTAATGAGCAATTTTACTGTACAGTACTGTACAGCCTGTCTAGTGTAGTATATACATAGAAGTCTTTGTTGCATACATTTAATTTTTTTATTGATAAGAGCCGCAGTAGAATATTGGCTGATCAAAAAGACCCTGGAGCCCTACCGGCTAACTTTTCGAACTTCGGCGGGTCTGCCGAGCTTCAACTTAAAACAGATAAATCGAAGTAAGGAGATTCGTATTGTACTATTCGCCAAAGTTATTTAGAAGATTAGCGATGTTCGTTTGACGTGTCGAATTGGGGTTCGCCATTATGGCCCGATTGGGGCTTTATTTATCTGTTTTAATTTAAAGCCCGGCAGACTTTCTGAAGTTCGATGCGTTAGCCGGTACGGTCCTTGGTCAATGGTTCTCTAAGGGCAAAGGCAAAGGTCTCGGTTAAAATCATATCTGGAAGATAAAGATTTAGCTTGTAAAACATCAAATACTTTTCCCGAATCTCTCCTTTCTTACTTCCCAGTTACAAAGATCAATATCGCTTCTGTCGATGTTTTATTAGACCATTCAATCGTTCTGTGATGTGTCGTTAAATAGACTTATTCCTGTAACATCAGCTATAATGGGTGACCAACACCCTATAAAATAAAAGCAATTTTCTGCTTCAAAAGGACAGTGAAAGTAACTTGTTTATTTTAGTCACTTTGAAAACTGTGTCTTAAATAATTTATCTACAACGTTCATAAGTCGTGTTTGGAAACAGTTTAGCTAGTGTCTAGACTGAACAAATTAATCGAAAAAATACTAGAAAAAA
Organism: Catoptria pinella; assembly: GCA_963556745.1. Classification (NCBI taxonomy): domain Eukaryota; kingdom Metazoa; phylum Arthropoda; class Insecta; order Lepidoptera; family Crambidae; genus Catoptria; species Catoptria pinella. The sequence continues at coordinate 7,539,069 of OY750779.1, forward strand.
TCTATTCTAATATTATTTATCTTAATATAAAAATAGCATTGTGAATGCGAAAAGTCTAAATTTAATAAATTAATCGAGTTTGAGTTCTTGATAATATGGAGATATTTCACTTTTATCTTCATTAGTTGAATTTAAGATTGTATTTTGTTAAAAAAAACTTTTCAATTAGGTATGCTTTTGCCTCTACAGATATCACATGCAGTACAGAAAACTGCAAGATACTAAATAATATACTAGAAAAAATTCGACTCGCACCAGATCATTTTGTCGGACGGGAATCGAACCCGAGACCTTTGGAAGTCCAGTCCAATGCAAGTCACTAGTAGTATTATTATTTAGTATTGTATAAAAATAGCATTCTGAATGCTAAAATCTCAAACTTTAAAAACTGCAAAATTTCAGTAATATTATTTAATCCCTTTATAGGCTTGTTGACATTGATGAAATTCCTTATTGTTATTTCCTCAACAAAACATAGATAACACTTATAAATTATTAGATATTCCAGCCAATTAATCTTAAGACATTGTTACATAGATTGATTTTCGGCTCCTCAGGGTTGCCAGGGTAAAATTGATTATTAAGTGCCAGATAGCGTCTCTGTCCTTAAAATTGGATCCCTGATGCGTGTAATTAATCCTTAAAGCGCAGTACTAGTCAGTAGTCTTGTTAGAACTCTTTAGGTATTCAAACACTGGAATATAACCTTTACTTTCTCAACAAATTTCCATTAATCGCTAATGGAAACCTCTGTAAACTTAATTTTAGTTCCATTCGATGCCGAGAAATAAACTTTCAATCAAAGTTTGAAGAAATTCTAGTGAGAACCGATTCCGATGGTTACATGAAGCTGCAAAGTTTTAGTTTAAGAGACTATCCATCAACACATGTATAAGGGGTACTATGTATGTTATGACGTCACAGCTAACGGTACTGTAGACAAAAAAGTAATCATGTTTTTCAACTGTTTTTAATTTTTTTCTTATTCAAAGAGTGTCATTAATTTATATAACAAGTTAGATTCGCCATTATCTAGGAACTCTTTTAATCATTATAACAACACAAATAACGAACGTAATGTTAAATCAACAGAAACAAAAATTAAGCTTTGCGTTGCTAGCCGTACTAGAAAGGCGACGCAGGGGGTGCGGTATGAAGAAGCGGGCCGGGAGGTAGCTTCTCCCTGCTACTTCACCCGCTTGAAATTTCACTTCCCGTAAGAATTCAATTCTTTTCATAATTATCTGTAAGCCAAACTATCCTTCCAGTGGTTTGAGCTGTGTCATTATAAATCATTGTCAATTTGCTATCACCATGATAATAGTTGTTTATGCAACTATTGTATAATTATTTTAATAACTAATTATGTACTGTTGCATACAAAACATTACTTACACTCATGATATGAATGATATGAATCCCTTTTAAAAGGTTCTGAAACAGTTAGCTTATTGCCAACATTAAAACAACCAGTGTCATAGTAACCATAATGTCGAAGGAGTTGCATTATGAAATTTAGTACAACATTATAACACTCGTTTGGATGATATAATAACATTGCAGCGTCATTTAAGTCTGACGCCATAACAACAATTAAAAAATAGTGTGTTCCGGCTGTTAGAAGTAATATAACCAGTTCCTCAGTGGTGAGGGTTCCGGATGTAGTGCGCTTACACTTTCGGCCTTATCGTCACTTAACATCAGTTGAGATGAAGGCCAAGCACTATCCCGTTGTAGATTAAAAAAAAAAAGGCATTATACGTCGTTCTAAAAAGACGTTACACTTTATCATCTTTTCACCACATTGGGTCGAAGCATCGGATTACATCTGAAAGAAGTATTGGATTACATTTGAAAAGGGCTTGGTGTCTTTGAAGTACAGTCAGCAAGTGCAACATCAACAGAGAACTAGGTCGAGAGGGTGACTATATGTTTTTGAAACTCTGAGACTTGATGTCATTTTTAGCTATTCGTATTTTATTAATTTAGGAAAGTGCCACAATAGCGGTATTTTTAGCAGTCTGCGAAACACGTGCTTAATTTTCAGTAGTTTATTTTAATAAGGGCTTACAAAACCCCAATATATATTTTCCCATTTCTCCCTAGAAATATTACAACGCCTTTCAAATTGTCACAATGACATGACTTAAGCACACATTGACCACTGAGAGAAATTCGATTCATGGCGGCAAAAAGGAAACCTTTTTTTCATTTCAAAAAATAAAGGTGTACCCAGCCTATTTACAAAAAGTTATTGAAGGCATGTTAACATGTTTAATGGAAATATTTTAAAATCGTATTTAAAACAGTACTTATATGAGATACCAATTTCTTTTTTCCTTTATGAGTACACATTATCCTATTACCGGCACAAATTGTTGTCACCCCAGTGACAGCGCCTATCCGATACTTAACGAGTCAGCACTTGTGGCATAGCGACGGGCTGCTGTCGGTCGCTTATTATGTTTTCTTTTCGTGTATTCGAAGTACATTTTTAATTAACTTTTTTAAGAGTTGGACGTAATAACACTTATGTATTAAGTGGTAATAATGGAAAAGAAGTATGATTTTGAACAATTTAATATTATGAAAATTATTAAAGTAGAGGTCGAGTATCTATGCTGTTAAGTTGATGTAAACTATTTATTAATTCTATGAGTAAAATAAGGGTTCAATCTTCAATAGAATTAAATTTCATAGTGTCACATTATACGTTAGGCAAGGATTTCTCGTATGTAATAGAAAAAGCGAGAAAATGCGCTGTCATAAAAGGCTACTCTAGAACGTTGCTTGGCATTCTAAGCTTGACACGATATTAATATTTTACTACATCGGAGAGTGAAAATGCACGTCACTTTTAGCTGTTTTTTCTGCAGAACCTTCGCTTAATCAAATTCTTCAATTAGATTTTAATTTTAACACTGACCACATTTTTTTAAATTTGAATTTCGAACATTCTAAATGTTCGAAAATGTTCTTTATTTTAGGACAAAAATGTTGGAAACAAATGAGTTCCAATATTAATAAACCTTTTTGAACCAACAAAATAATTATTAATACTTTTTAAACTGCGAACACAGATGAGACAATATGAGAAAAGTTAACTGCCACTTCAGCTATTTTATTTTGTAAGTATTACCGCGCAAGTGCTGCCGACAGATCTATGAAACCAGCTTGAGAGTTCAATACATTTATCAAACTAGCAAATATTATTACTCGAAAGGTTGAAACGTTTTTACAGAAACAAAAAGCCCAGTGAATTATTTACGTAAAATCGGTTTCTATGTTGTTAAGCCTTTGTACAGGGGCCCAATTTTTTATGCATAGACTGTCGTCGTACTAATTTTCATTAGACATAGCAAAATTAAAAATTAAAAAAATTCGTTCGTTGGTTATTACATGTAATTGTTACCTAGGCAACGCCGTCTACTACATAGACGACAGCGACGCTGTCACCGGGTTAGATAAGTTTGTGGAATCGAGTGCGTGTTGTCAATTGTTACATTATGTCACACGTGACTTACGTCACACGAACTATCAAACGAATGAAATAGGGCCCCTGCTGTGTTTAGTATTCATTGATGTGCTTTAGTATACAGTATCAGGCCTGGGTTTGATCCCCAAGATACTTGTATATGAAAAATAGGTTTCCAAAAAAGAGATAGTACCACGCGGACTAAGTCGTGGGCGAATATAATAATGTCTAAGGAAAGTTGCAACGGTCTCGTATCGTATCTCGTATCAAATAGTCCTCTTTTTTTTAATTGACAACATCACATACATTGCTCCGATTCCAAAGTAAGTAGCAAAGGCACTTGTGTTATGGAAATCAGAGACAACGGTGGTCACAAACACCCAGACCTGAGCCAATATTGAAGAGTTCGTTTTCTAAATTGACCAAACCGAGGATCGAACCTCAGAGATGACGACACCTTGAAAACCAGTGTACAAAGCCAAGCGTCAAACTCTTAAAACTAATATAATAGATGTAAAAATATTATATAATCTCATAAAATTTCGAACCCGGGACCTCAGAGATGACGACACCTTGAAAACCAGCCACTCGACCACGGAGGTCGTCAAACTCTTAAAACCAATATAATACATGTAAATATATTATATCTCATAAAATTTACAAAAAATATTAAAAAGGCGCTTAATAAATCAACATGGTCCCCGTAAAAAAAAAACAAAAAATCAACATGGTATCATACAGGTTAATAATCATCACCTCAAAGTCAACCCTCAAATGGAGCGGACCAAAGACTTACATTTTACCCACTTACATTTGCATAGCCTGTAACTGCGACCCCAATCAGATACCTGCTTCCGACATGTGCAATCAACCCTCCACAAAGGGTGACCAGATTGGATTATGCAGTGCCTCTCTGAAAGATTTGACGGTCAATTGATGTAACCCTTATATGAAAAAGGAAGGCATTATTGGTCGTTTCGCTTTGATATTACACTCGCGTCTATCGTGTGGATTTATTTTGTTTCAGTGATCTCTATATTTCTGTATTCTGCTGAAGAATGAAAATTTGTTATTTAAAACGCTTCCAAAGTTTTTTTAAGTTTTTACAATACTATACCAATTACCATAATTTAAGATATAGAAGCTACATCATTAGTTATATAAAAAAACAACTAACAAGAAAAAAGTTGGCATATCAGCAAAAATCCAATAAAAAAACTCAATCAAAATATCAAAATCTTTAAAATATCGTCCCTCCCTTTTACTCGTATAACCCAGCAGTGGGCGTGTCGTGCGACCTGTGTGTCTTCATACAAACTCTTTTCCGTTCCCTTTCGTTCATCTGACGCATGCCTAAAAGCGCACGCTGATCGTGCGATTCTTTTTCCTCTAGTAAACAGAGGCATGCCTCGGGGCATGCAAGAAAGCATGCAATACCGCATGCCCTATTTTCTCAAAAAAACGACGTATCGCACAAAGTTGAACGTCAAAGCGCACGCTTTTGAGGCAATCAGTATTGCATGCGATTGACGCAAGTTGAAAGGGAGAGCGCACAGTTTGGAGCCAATATTGCATGCGTCTTACGCAAGTTGACTTAAAATTAGTATTGAAAGTTGAAGCGACTCGGTGAAAACAGATCTTTTCGATTATTCGAAATACTGTAACTCTTTTGATACTTAAATATTATTTTCTTTTAAGGTTTTTCGAAATAGGTTGAAGTCACAATCTCGTTAAAATTCAAATTACAGCCATATAGTGGACAAAGACTTAACTCTATTAGGGAAAACGTCCATAAACTAGAATCACAATAGATCACCAAAAATTTTTTTGTATCCTTTGATAGAATACTGAAGCTCATCCGTGCTTCGAAAAACGTCGATCCTTATTCCAACATAAGCTTTTGAAAGCTCGATATTCATCAACGGATTTATTTGAAATAGTCTATTTATTCAATTTTGCACCCTTTTCCGAGTCCTTATGATACAGAATAAAAAAGCAATTTATGGAAAATTTAATACATTTTTTTTTGTTTAACCCGGTGCTGGCCAAAACACAATCGAACGTTCCAAAATAAATTAAACATTATTTTAAACAAAAAACTTTTTTCTTGGAAAGGTCATCGTTGGTGGTTCCGCTATACAATAAAATTAATTTCAGTAAGGGCGTAAGTATTTATGGAAAGATGTTAATCTAGGCAGTAATACTTATATGAATTTAAATTATTTTTTATTAATTATCAATGTATGCGTAGATGTAGTAGCTTGTTACATTTTAAAGTAGATAGATTTTAATTATGATCACTTTCACTTTCACACTTTTTTCCTTGTAATTTTAATAAGTTCGGAGTTAATATTTTACGTGTTGTTTTTAATAATCGTTTGAACTGTTTAATATACATTATGTAGACAAAATACTTTCCTCTAAATATCGTATACAACTTGATAAAATATCAAGAATATTTATATAAAATAAATAGTTTTAAAGATCGATCATTTTCTGCTTAGCAAATTATTATTATTTCATTATATTTCCCTATTATATTAGAATCACTAATCATTTTCCTATGAGTAGCCCCATCATTTTTTAATTAAAAAAATAGCGCTTCCATCAGGCAAAGATCATTATTACTGCCATATGTAAAGTCCTGTAAAACTAACTTCTATTATAATCACTAAGCAGAGACGGAAACAAATAACATTGTAAATAAAAGTGACAGAACAAAATTTGTATATTGTATCTTAAAACTATTATGTTCCAAAATAGAGAAGAAACCATACCACTAATAAGAATAGAGGTAAGTACTAAATTAGGTATGCGATTTAAGCGCATCTCACGAGTTGCTAAGGTTAAAATTGGCGTAGCTCGATTGTAATACTACCGATTGACACTTACTGACAGCCATATACTGACATTTCGTATGCACTGTAGGAGTAGGGTTACCATCCGTCCGGATTGGAAAATTGTATGTAACGTTATTTTAAGATTTTCATTTGATTGACATGTTATCTACTCCGAACGATCGTTTCATTTCTAGAAATGTAAATTATAAGTTTATTTACTTCTTACACTTCTGTGCACTGTTCATTGAAATAAACACTTTTGTGTATGAACGTTTGTGGCTAAACTTATTTATTTGTTTTTATTTCTGAATTTTTGAACTTTCGCCAATTGTTAGAAGACAGATTTTCTTTTGTGAACTTTTGGTATCTATTTCTTAAGTGTATGTTTTGTAATATACCTAACGTTAACTAAATAATAACATTTAAAAAACATTTTCTAAAACTGAAGTGTTTGAATGTAATTTTAATAGATCACTGTGTTTATCATGGATGGCATTTTTTTTATAGTATGATAAATAAAATGTTTTTATTCGTATCGTGTATGCACGTAATTTTTGCATGGAGCTAACTGAACTCCACTATCTGTACCTATTGGCATGAAAATTATTGTACTTTTTTTAAATAACAACAACAAAAATATTATAAAAGTCACGAATATTTTATTAAATCATAAATAATATTGTAACATTCAATCCAAATTAAACAACAAAAATAAAAATAAATAAAAATTGGCGCCATTTTAAAATTGAAAAGTTATAATGGCAAAGAGACATAGTCTCATACAGCCAATTGTTTCACAGGCAGAAGAGGGGACGAGCCGGAATTCCGAAGGCGAAGATAATGATGGAAGCGACATCAACGCTGGTTCCTCAAGGGTTCTGTCGGCAGCCACATCCAGGGAAGAAGATGACGACTCTAGCAATAATGTCAGCAGCGAGAGCAAAAGTCCAGGGCAGAGGTGGGTGTCCATTACGCTACCTTTTTTATGTAAAAATCAATTGTACATAAGTATGTACTTACGGGGTAAATACCTACCGAGTTATTTTGACTCTAGGGGTAACTGCTCAGACCGAGAAAAAGTTTAGAGTGATTCTTACTGTTATGGAACGGACTGATTAGTCCGTAAATGATTAGCCCGTGATTAGGCCGTCGCTTGTAAAATCGAATCGCCACCTCATTGCAATTATGTCATATAATCATATCACATCGGTATAACAGCCCCGCGCATTTATGTGGTATTTACATGAGTCGACTTGACAGGCAACTTAGTAGGCAATTTTAATCAATAAGCGCTTTTTATCGACTAATCTAATCGCAAACATAATTGCGATGAGGTGGCGATTCGATTTAACAAGCGATTGTCGATAAAAAGACTAAAATTGACTAAAATCGCCTGCCGCCAGTACTACGTTTGAGCCAAAGTTATTCCCTAAAGTCAAAGCTCTACGGTACCTGTTATTTTACGTAGATTTGTATAAATCTATTCTTATAAGGTATTAAACTAGCAATGGTGCTGGTAATGATAAACTCCCAAACATCTGTCATATCCAAATTCCTTGTACATTAATTTCATTAACACGTTCACTGCCAACGCGGTCAATGTTGTCCGACGCATTATTTTCCAAAGGAGCCAAGTAAAAATCCCCGATTTTTTTTAATTTCATCAACTGTTTTTTTTCGTATTTGGTTAGATTTATACATTAATAATGTGTTTTAATTCAACACAGACTAATTTTTGAGTCTCTTATAAGAGTTATTAAGCATCGGACAACATTGACCCCCATGGCCTTAGCGGACGAAAATTTGAAATTCCGATTCACAGGGCCGCGCGGTCACGTTGTCGCCCACCCCCGCCCGCGACTCCCGCGCGCCCGCGTTGCCGCGTCGGTTGTTGCATTCGCGCTCCAGTCGTGATTCTCAATCAGTGACGTGCAGTGCACATGACGTATTAATTTGTATATGCGATTTGCTTACATTTTGTTATTAAAAATGGAGAGTTTTGACGACTTTTACATAACACAAGAAGATTTATCTCAAATAGAAAATATAGAGTTCGATTTGCTGAACAGAAGTTTCCATTTAAGTTCCGACGAAGAAGACAATATTCAGCCTCCTCATTCTTATCGACGTCGTATTATACAATCGGATAGTGAAGACAGTGATGCTGAAATCAATCGTGCCATCCAAGATCTTGTCGAAAGTTCTCCGCCTTCAACATGGACTGATCCTAAAGGTAATCAACGTCGACTTATTGCTTTTACTGAATATCCTGGAATGCAGCCTAATTTGCGCATGGCCATGATAAACAAATCTCCAGCTGATTTTTATGCGCTTTTGGTGTCGGATGATGTTTTGAATAAAATTGTTTTGTATACTAATGCCTATGCTATTAAGAAAATAACACTCTCAAATGAAGCTTCGAAAGCAGCGCGCATTCGTGAATGGGTACCTACTAATCTTACAGAAATGAAAAAATTCTTTGGCCTGATTTTATACATGGGTATAGTAAGGCTTCCCAAAATATCCGATTACTGGTCGAAGGACAAAATAATTGGTCAGCAATTTCCGCGAACTGTTATGTCTCGCAACAGATTCGAATTGTTACTCGCAATGCTTCATTTTTCGCAGAATGATGAAGAGAATACGACCGATCGCTTACACCGCATTAGAGACCTCTTAGAAGTCATGAATGACAACTTTAAAAATACTTACACACCTGGAGAGGATTTATGTATCGATGAAAGTGTGGTTCCTTTTCGTGGTCGATTAATATTTCGTCAGTACAATAAACAGAAACGGCACAAGTATGGGATAAAGTTATTTAAACTATGTACTCTGCCAGGTTACACGTATAAAATAAGCATTTATGGTGGAAAAGAAAATGATAATGTCAATAAAACACCAACTAACGTCGTTATGGCGTTATGCGCGGATCTTCTAAATAAAGGGCACACGCTGTATACTGATAATTGGTATACAAGCGTGGGATTGGCAAGAGAACTTTTACGACATGAGACACATCTGGTTGGAACTTTGAGAAAGAACCGCAAGCAATTTCCAAAAGAAGTGGTTTTAAAAAAATTGAAAAGAGGCCAGTACATAGCAAAAGAGAGTGCTGATGGAATCACCGTATTGAGATGGAGAGACAAGCGAGATGTTTTGGTTCTATCAACAAAACATTCTGATCGTTTTCAAACTGTCATTAAGCATCGCAAACAGGTCTCCAAGCCAAAGATTGTACTTGATTACAATAAAGCCAAGGGTGCGGTTGATCTATCCGACCAAATGACAGCGTATCAAACACCTTTGAGGAAGAGCGTCAAATGGTATAAAAAAATTGCCATAGATTTAATTTTAAACACGGCTATGGTTAATGCTTTAATACTTTATCAAAGCGTAACCCAGAAGAAGATCCCAGTACTTGAATTTAGAAAAGAAATTATGAAGAGTTTCGTAGCCTTAAACAGTCATGATGCTTCGTCAAATCAAAGATCGAGAAAAGTAAAGCACGAATTGAAGAAAAAAGAAGGACCTTCAAGTAAAACTCGTCGAGCATGCCAGCATTGCTATAAAAATATTGCGGCTACCCAAGGACGTTTATTGGCTAAAAACAAAACCAAAAAAGTTAGCACCTTTTGTGCAAACTGCCCTGATAAACCTTATCTTTGTGTGGAATGTTTCACAAAAGTCCATTGAATATGTTTCTGGCCTATGTATTTATTTAATGAGTTAATAAACTTGTTACTATTTCTATAAAAAAATATTTATTTTATTATAATTCCAAGTAACCATATTAACAATTAACATGTTACAAGAGCGTCACAAAAATCAACACTTTTTTTCTAAGTCAATGTTTTTTCTAAGAACCAAGCTATGTAGGATAAACTAGAGAGCCGCGCGGGTCATTCTATATGCGAATTATTACGGAATCGCTGCCCGTCGGCGCAACATAGTGTTTTGAAAACAGGTCTGACGCGCGGTCAACGTTGTCGGACATGGCTTGAACGGAAAGCTTTAGTGTCGGCCAACACTGTCCTCCATGGCCCGAATGGAAAAGTGCACTTTATTTAACGGCAGCGAACGTGTTAAATAAGTACCTAAATTCAATTACACCTTTGAATCGCCCAAATTTTCTACCCATCCAAGACGTCCCTTATTGAAAAGAAGAAAGAAGTGTCGTTTACCAACTATTTCAGCCACAAGTGTATATCCAAACACATATTTTCTTAAGTTTTAGTAAACCACAGTTAACTTACATCATTGTCAAAAGGACGGAATTTGGCATACTATCGCAATCGATGTTTGAATCTATAGATTTTCATCTGAAAACCAGTTGAGGCAAGCTGCAAGTTTTAGATAGGTATTAGGATACTGTACATATCTATTATAAATACCTAAAACTTCAACCTTAAAGCTCTTAAATACTATGCCGGCGGTACCGCCGCCGGTACTGCCGCCGGCATCGCCGCCGGTACTGCCGCCGGCCTCGCCGCCGGTACTGCCGCCGGCCTCGCCGCCGGTACTGCCACCGGCCTCGCCGCCGGGCAAGCCGAGATGCGCCCGGCAGCTTTTAGCTTAACAAACGTGCCGCACGACAAAAGCCGGCGACCCGTGCCGCCGGCATGTGTGTAGGAGCCATTAAGAGCACCTGATTCTTATACTTTATGAAGTATTAAAAATATAAAAAGTTACGATGGTGATGATTACGATTTCGGAATTTCAGTAAAACCTCAACTTTAAGTGCACCTGATCCTCATATTTTATGAAGTATCAAAAATATAAAAAAAAATACGATGTCATGTTACGATTTCGGAATTTCAGGCTAGAATCATGGTTTCGTTATTTTATACTAAAGTCCGAAGATAAGATAGCGTCATATAAATTGCAATCGATACTTTTAATTTTATGTCAGATAATAATTATGGTTTTAAGACCCCGCCTTGGCTTAGAAGTTGGAACGTAGATTTTACTAGAACAATTGAAGGTCAAACATAGGGACAATGTTTTTTTTATCTTGTCTTAGGTTTGAGTAAATTATGGTACAGTCGGTACCAATAGTGTCGGTACAAAGCGATTAAATTAACTATGTACACACGACGGCACCTCTGACTATACCTTGAGACCGCCTTTATGCCCTACGTAATAAAAGCTGTTTTAGCAATTTAACTGTTTAACCTGACGTGCTGTCGCGTGTGTACAATAGAAGTGACCGAGCGCTTGCGGTATAAACTGTGTATTTTAATTTTTATTTCACATTAACAAACTTTATTGGGCATTTATAAAACATATGTTACAAAAGGCGGAGTTAATGCTAAAAGCATTCTCTCCCAGTCAACCTTTAGGAAACAGATATCAATGAAGGCGGTACATAAAGTAAAATAGTAATAAAAACAGACAACACATAATTTAATACATATAAATATAATTATATAGGAAACTGTACTGTACACTGCAATTACAACTCATTAAAAACCTAATCGATATCTCAATATCTCGGTGCAGGGAATCGAGATGCACTTTATCGAGTCAGTGGCTCTATCGATTATGTTATTCTCGGAATGGAACGATCGGCAGCATTGAGATAGGTATAGCATAATATGTCAAGGAAACAGTTATTATATGTTAGCGAGGTCACTACAAATATCATATTTAGTTTTGCTTTATTCACCCTCATTATAAATTAAATGTGTGAAATTTGTAGTGGGTGGCTCTAAAATGTCCACTATCATATGAAATTACACTGACAATAGCTTAAATTACCCCTTGAATTATTAAAAGGATAATTAAGGCCTGCTTTGAGATGTTAACTACGATAACTAGAAGCCATCAACTCGTGGAAGTTACTCGAAATTACCTTCTTATTGTCACTTTCCTGTCTAATTGAATATTATGTATATTCGGGATATAGTTACGCTACTATCAACACATACCTAGTCAAAAAGTTTTTATAAGGGCCTGTTTCGCAAAGTAAGCTCTGAGTAGTTTCCTTGACAATTGAAATTTTTTTCTTATCACAACTGTCAAATCATTTGTTTATATCAACTTTAAAGTAGGTATGTACGTACATACAGAAAATAAAATATTATATTTTACTTTATTTGTTCACTTCTTTAATAATAAAACTGAAAAGCGTGAATAGTGTATTTATAATAGTGTATTTTAGGAGCTGTATGATTTTAATTTTAACAATAGTCATTATATTATTGATAATCAGTAAGTTTAAAATATTAATTTGTATATTTGAGTAGGTATGACAAAATAGAAATGTTTGTCCATAACAAAGTCAAAACAATTTTCTTCTTCCATTTAATTCAATAAATCTTAGACATAATATTGAGATGAAATCTATTGAAGAACATATATTATTATTAAACTTTAATTTAACATTAAACGAGTGTTATTCACCACACCATTAAGTCTAATGGAAGCTGCGAAGCACTGAACGCACGTAAAATGCCATCGCCGGAAGAACGGCGGATTTTATGTACCCTTAAGAATTTATTACAGTAAACTGCAAGTTTCATCCTAATTCAATTCAGTTTGCAAGTATATAGCAATTCTTATAGTACGTCTCCAAATACGCACATCCATTTTGACGGTTCAATCGAGCAAGTTCAAACGTTTGGTCCAGTCAAAGGCTTTACGCCTGTTCACATAAAGGTCTCGCCACACAGCCGGCGTGGCGTGACGACGCCACACAGATCGTCACGTCGCGTCACGTCGAGCGGGACGAATCTGTGTGGCGTCGTCCGTAATATCTAGTACATTGCAACTGCTCAGCGTCACGTTGCCGTCCCGTCCCGCCACGCCACGCCGGCCGTGTGGCGAGACCTTAATTCCAGTAAGCATTCCAGACCAGCGCTTAAAATTAAATACACCATACAAACATTAAATACAGCGCTGAAATAGTGTCAACTGGCACTGGAATTTACCCATTCCAATAAGATAAGTAGTCAAGCACTGGACTGAATAGCTGAACTGCATTCCTGGACTAAAATAATTTGAGCCAAATCGAGCTTTTTAGGCTTGTCATGCTCTAAAACTGACTCTTTGAGCTAGTTTCTGCATGGAGGACCACTATTACATCTACATTAATGGCCATTTGATGCAATGGCAGCGATCCTGTCTGCTGCATCAGGGGCTGATCTTGGGCGGCAATTACGTTCAGTAACCGCAGTTCTTATGTTGTGATAGGCCGACTGTACTGCAGGCCTGTTACATAAAAACAATTGCGATAACCGGACGATGTTTGTCCCACTCCATGACACTATTAACTCACGATTAAGATTCAATATCAAGTAAAATGTTATTATTATTAAAATTTACCGCATTTGTTATGACTACTTTGTGACTGCAAGATCATTAAAATTCTCACTCTTAATAAAGTAGTCGAATAATTTTAAAACCAACTAAAGCAATACTGAACTTTATAGTAGTGCAATGAAAGCGCGACATGTCCATAAAGTGTTTTTTATTTCAATACATTAAAATAAGTAGGTTAAGTTACTATAGATGAGCCATGAAAACAAGCAATGATGACAATTTAACAACCTTAAAACGAAAGTATTCCTAAATGTGCAATATCTATAAAAAACCCTTTTTTAAAGATTGATAAACTGATAAAGGGTATTCAAACTAAACAACCTCTAAAATACAAGTTTAGAAGCCATAGTGATAATAAGCCATAGGAATACTCTAATTATGAGATGAGAAAACCATAAAAATGCATTAATTTATCAGCAATAGCAATGTCCCCTTTGCTGGGATATTTACCCTAAGCTAGGGAGGGAGCTAGCATCAGGAGAATCCCAGAATTCACCTGAGAGTGGATTCTTTGGGGTAACAGATCGGAATAACTGGATATAGTTAATAGGCCCTCCATATGGATGGGATGAATAAGGACACCAGCAAATTGCAGACTGGTGGGCAATGACTGCAAATGCAGTCGGGACCAACGGAATACGTGCTCTCCGAAGCACGGAGGAGCTCGAGATAATAAACTGTTTATCGCCAATGACCAACCTTGGCGATAAATTTACAAATTATTCAAAACAAGCAAAGTCAACTTAGATCTAAATAAGATTTAAGTAACTTTTTTATCAACTTCGGAGATAAGGGGGGGAACGGTATTTTTTTACATTTTTTATCAAAAGTCGAAAACTATGCAGCCTAAAAAAAGTGTTTGAGAATGTGTGGATTTCATATGATACCCCATATGCCCTAGTAGCCTCACTTAGAATTTTTAAGACTCTCTTTCATTCCCTGTTGCAGAAAATATATAAATATTATTATTTCTCTGTTATTTGCAAAATAGTTGGGTAAACGTCATCTAAAACTATTCCAAATTACAAGTTGATAGCATTAGTAGTTCTCGAGATATCCATCTATGACAGACAGACAGACTGAGTCATAAGGGTTCCTTTTTACTATTTTGGTACGGAACCCTAAAAAGGTTGGTGAATTTAGGTCAGTTGTTTCCTTTTTCAATAGGTATTTCAGTGATCGTCTTGAGGCGGCTTTGTTACCAAAATAAAATGCAAACACCCTTCAAGATTAAAATGATATTTTAATATAAAAAATCGTCGTTTTTAAATCTTGGAATTGGAAGTAAAATACTTATTTTTTCAGAGGTTAAAGAAATGCTAGTGTTATTCCAGTGATCATTATTTAGAAGGATAGGTATATTTCTCGATTGAACAGCAATGTTAATTAACTACTGCATTCACGCCCCGCGCTTGTCCCGACAGCATGTAGTGTCACAAGCTTACAAGGCTTGTTGGGCCTAGTGATATGAGATAACATTTTAGTGACATACGTTATTAAGGGGCTTGTGCGTTTTGATTATGTAAGATTACATTATACTGGGATATCCCACCCTAGGACTCATTTTGTGAACAAATTATTGAGTAATTGTCATCGAAAAAAAACTTTCTCCAGAAGAAAGCTTATACTTTACTTTAAAATGTCTAAAGAATAAGATAAGAAATCTTCCTAAAGTAGAATATAAGTATTACCCATCCCTTGATTACCTCAATCTTATTGTGTAAAGAAAACTGAACTACATTTTCCCGAATTCCTTAGATTGTTGAGCAAGCTGTCATTCACGCCACACGCTCGGCCCGATGACATGTAAGTGGGCACGTCATTCCGAGGCTCGTTCGGCCTGGCGACATGAGATGATATTAGTGGCACACGTCATCCCAGGGCTTGCTTAGGTTGCACTGCGCCCTACCGCTCTTTAGATCGGCACGGATCTTGAGCTGCGCACGGAATGACAAAAGGCGACAAAAAATATTTATCTTATCTCTTGTAGTGCAAGAGTTTCCAAAAAACACGGCCCACGCGGCCAGAGCTTCAAAATGGCGGACGCGAAAATCTTCCCACAAGTTGGTTTTGAAGCTATCTTTTCCTGTAGCAATTTTATCATCTAGAATACTAAAACTGTGTCAAAAGCCGCCAATAGCAAACAAAACTCAGTTCTGAATTCCAGTCGCAAATTATTCCATAACCCAAATCAACTTGATTTGACTGAAAATATTCAACATTAAATGTCTCCATTTATTGTTATTCCGTATGCAGCTCGATCATTCAGCATCTCAACAACGCAAGACGCAACATCAGAGCAAAATTGACTAAAAGCCTTATCTGAAATCGTGCATAATGCATAGCAATTAGATCACGACCCTGCACAGCCTGACGAATAGACGTCACAGTATGCTAAGAGACACCAACTTGGTTATATTGTATTGTCCGTGAACGATATTAGCGTCATGATGGTTAATTTTGTAATTATGCATGTTGTTCTTTTGTGAAGTCACAGCCAATGTGATTGTTGTGCCACGAGTTTAGATTTGGTTGCTTTCATTATTAACTTAGTCGTTACTAAAACTATAAGAAAGGTCGAAAAGTAAATAATAAAAAAGGTTATATTGAAAAAGAAGAAAAATAAATTAAGGATAATTTGAAATTTAATAATGAAGCAATCAAAGAAACTCGTGTCGCGGGGCTTCCACCAGCAGGCTACATACACTGTACACCGCATCCGTGTAACACAAAACATCCCTTTGTAGGCGACCGATCATTGCATCGAGCTCGTCAAGCTCTCACAAGTCCGTCCAGGACACAGAGAAGCCTGGATCTGACACAGACAAATGCGGACATAGGTGGAGACACGTCCAGGCTGTTATGGCATACTACCAGGCACTAAGGAAAATTAAAAGGTTCGAATCGATGACCGGACAACGGTAAATCCGCATATCGTTGTCGTTTACTATCATTGTTTGTTTATTTCCCACTGGTGTGCTACCTTCGTCTATGTATAGGAACTTCGGGAATGGTACTTTTCTCACTGGATTTTGTGTGTTTTTCTTGTGGATATTGTGTCTATACTAGTTCACCTTGAACAGATTCTACTTTCCTACTATCACTAGGGAGATCACGTGTTCAATGTTATTCGTGTACTTGCATTTGTATAGACGTTTAATCGATAGTTGATTGACTATTTAGAATTTTATCTCCTAACTTTAGATTCAGATTAGTATTAGTTTTAGCTGCGTTAGTATTCGACTCACTGATATCTCACTCTACAAACATACTTTTAATATTATGGAATTGAATTTTTATTTCTATTATAAATTGCCATGCCGCATGTAGATAAAGGTAGATTATTTGTTTGCACGTTATTAATATACTTCGGTTCACAATAAAGTGTGTGAAGCACTGAATAAACAATTATAAATATAGAAGTATCTTTTTCTTAAGACTCGATTTACTTACTTAGCCTTTCCTTGTTCTTTGCCAGTAATATGAACTAATTTCCAGTAATGAGTTTCAAATCAATATTTGTAAAAAAAACCCTTACAAATGAAAATTCAAGGGAGCTTACTTTTTGGATTACTCTTATCTACCTTTTAAACTTGACTTTCTTGAAGCATGGCTCCCTCTGCTTATTTCCCTTCAAAAGCAAATAATGTTATAATCACAATATTTATAAATTTTGTTGGTATCCAGAACAAAATCGAACCAAAGATGGATGAAGCTGCGAACGACGGTACAGCTGAGCTCTGCGATACAGAAAAAGCCACCATTGAAGAGAGAAGATTCATTCTTGAAGAGGTTTTCTACTAGGCAGACCACGACGCAGGAAACAGTGAGACTCCATGTCATACCTGTCATGTGATCATTGCATTTTACATGGTCTTTGAATATTGAGACCATGGTTCAAGTGTAACTCCATCGTAATGAAAATTAGTACGAAACGCACTGCTTTGTCCCTGACATTTATTTAATTTGAATCATTAATCCCTTTGTTATTACAAAGCTGTAACAGTATTGCAGAAAGCTTCCCGCCCTCCCCAATTTCATGAAGTGCAACGTAAAAAATTACATTGCTTGTATTTAATTGTATTTAGAATTTCACATCACCTTTTTATTAATGTTACCAAATTCAAATATTTTAAATGTCTTACAAATCCTTAACTGTTTTTATCAAAGAAATATTGTTTCTTGTTATAGCATGTTCTCAAAGGTTCTATTAATTTTTAAATTTCCGACTAATGACAACTATAAAAAATATGAAATGAATTTTATCGACGAGTATTAACCTTTACGAATACATCAAAGTATAGTACTCAGACATACCTAATGACAAAAGCGTTAGGAGTACTTACCCCTCAACCTTTTCATTAAATAATTTTTGGATTTCTAATTTAATTGTCCAACTGCAGGTTGAAGATACAGGGTCTGAAGGTGCTACTGGGGAACACAGGTCTTCAAACAGAACGAGAAGAAGAAAAATCCGAGTGCCTAGAACCGTTGTCAATCCAGACGAAAACTTCTACTTTTACTGGTTGTGGCTCATCACCCTCTGTGTGCTGTACAATTTGTGGACCCTCATAGTGAGGCAAAGCTTCCCAGAATTACAAGTAAGTGAAATCGTTAAAGATTGTATTTTGTTATTCACCGCAGCAGTTAGTTACCAAACTCCACTGTAGGTAGATAAAATTATCTCTCGTAGTTTGTTCTTGTAATATACAGTCGTTCCAGAAAATATGGTCAGGCTGTAGTGTATGGGACAGCTGCATTCAGCATTTCATGACGCATAATTACAACACGAATCTAATCTTTGAACTACCAGTAACTTATAAGTGTATTATACAAGGTGTTACAAAAATACCCCTAATGCCGAATATGGTGGATAGGGACCATCAAACTGATCAACTTTTACTACGGGACTAACTCTGAAATCGCGAAAAAAAAATCAGCTGTTTCATACAAAAATTAAAATCGAATATATCAAAATGTATGAAACAGCTGATTTATTTTCGTGATTTGAGAGTTAGTCCCATAGTAAAAGTTGTTCAGTTTCATGGTCCATATATACCATATTTGACATTAGGGGTATTTTTGTAACATGTTGTATAGGCACGTGTAAAACTTAAAATGTAAACTACACTAACTTGACATTTAGTTAAAATGTCAATTCTTCAGGTCACTAAAATTGATTTGAGGCAAAAGTAAATTCATATACTTATAAATAGGTTACTCTATACCCCAAAAATAACATGTTTATTTATTATTCTGCCCATTTGGACTTATCCAAAGGGAAACGGCAACCCGACCTTTCTTGTCCCAATGCTTGCATGTTTATAAATAATAAACATTTTAAGCCATGATAAATAAATAGTTTATGCCA
This sequence comes from Catoptria pinella, assembly GCA_963556745.1. Taxonomy (NCBI): domain Eukaryota; kingdom Metazoa; phylum Arthropoda; class Insecta; order Lepidoptera; family Crambidae; genus Catoptria; species Catoptria pinella. The sequence goes on from OY750779.1 coordinate 7,558,078, forward strand.
CCATTGGGTATTTGTATTACGAGTGTTTAAATCCATATTGATTTATGTTTAATAAATATTTATTTTATAATTTACGTTGGTGTGTAAATAATAATGGCTTAGGTTACTCTTATTCTTATTACCAGTATAAAATAATATGGCATTATTTAAAAAAAATGAGGTAAACCTGTAAAACGAACTATTGCTATTTTAAATATTAACAATATAGTTATAAGAATTTGTAAGCGAATTAAACATTTGATAAACAAAAAAGCTTTTGAAAAGTAAATAAGTTGATAGGTAGGTCGTAATCAGCCAGAAAACACGTCATAATGGGTGGTAGAATAAGAGCTCGTTCCCACTTGTCGGGTGTCGGGCCCGGATTTTAATCGGATGTTTTATGAAGCTATTCACACTTGTCGGACACCGATTTTGTGTCGGCGCCGACAAGAAATGTCGGGAGTTTTGCCAGCCCTTGTCGCCCGGAAAAATATCGTATCGGATCTCGCTCCTATGAATAAGTATGACGCTGTTCACATTTGTCGGGACCGACAACCCTTTGCCCGCTACCATACGTGCGTCGCTGTCTCAGATCGTAGATCATTGAATGTAGTTATTGACATCCCAAAATGATTAAAACTTTATTTCGTCACTTTTCGATTCTGTTATTAAGTTGTGAAATGTTCCCAAATTAAATCTTTCCCTAATTGGAATTGGATTGGGCGCAGTACACCTAATATTTTATTTCCTTGGCTGTGTTTCGTTTTCATCTCAAATAATAACACATCACAACAAGAGCTTCGTCGACTTCCATCGTGTACAGTCGCCTCGCGGGCACCAACCAGCTTCGATCGGGCCGACAACCGATAAATGTGAACAGAGACGCCGACACCCGATTAAAATCCGGATCCGACACCCGACAAGTGGGAACAAGCTCTAACACGGTTTGCGATTTAAAAATGCTTATTATGTTGGCTTATTTGAAAAATATTTTTTCAATTTCAACTACAAACTGACAAAAAATATTTAATTCAAATTTACCGTTGGACAAACTTAGAGGATAAAAGCACTCACAACGCTGTGAAATAATTTTCAAAGGGAATCCTCTCTTTAAATTCTAAATTAAATCTTGAGAGTATTCTACTGATCCGTCAAGTTAATAATTGATACTTAGCCTGAAATAATTTGACGTTGAAACTTGTAAGAAAGACAAACAAGATTTATAAGTTGACGTAAATATTATGTAGGTAACAAAGCATTAAAAAAACAACGTAAGCGAAATTTACTTTATTCTTAAAAACAAATTGTTTTCAAGATTTTTTATATTGGCTCAGGTCTGGGCGTTTGTAAAACCACCGTTGTCTCTGATTTCCATAACACAAGTGCTTTAGCTACTCACTTTGGAATCGGAGCAATGTATGTGATGTTGTCAACTATTTAAATATATATATTTATTATGATATGAAAAATATATACGCGATCGAAAGACCGCTTGAGTTGTAGCAGCAATCCTGCCTCTTAAGCCAAAGATACCGGGTTTGACTCCTGGTAGGGGCGTTATGTTTGTGTGATGACCTGAGTATAAGCATTTGTTCCCGAGTCTTGGATTTAATTATTATCTATGTTATATCCGTTATTTAGGCACCATAGTACAAGCTTTGTTTATTTTGGGACCTAATCGGTTTATCCAGAACATTTATTTATTTAATCACACCTAATTAGCACAAATATATTTTCCACTAATAGTTAGTGATTAACATTTTCGATTGAACAGTTTCAGATCTACAATAGACATTAATCAAACATGTAACAGATAGCATTCGATTAACAAGTCATTAGTACAAAAGTCAACAATACAAGTTCACCCACTATCATAGGGGAAGCTAATTATAACATCACAAACATAGAATTGTTTACTTATGCCTTCGAACAGCTGTTTTATTAACAAAAAAGTAACCTTAATTTCTTTAAAATAAAAACACATAAAGTATAGAACTTACTACCTAATGGCATAGGCAAGACTGAACCTGAATTAAAACTTTCTTCAGTGATTTTGTTATATTGAATTCAATGATTCATAACGAAAACACGGTGTTATTTTGAACGTCTTATTAAAGTAAGTACCTACTTACTGCTTTATTCAAAAACTTTCATCGTAATTTTAAACGAAAGTAGACGTTTGAGTCGTAAAGAGAAAAGTTTACGGATACTGTTAGCCTATCCTGCAATTTTACAGTACATTGGATATTTTATCACAAAAGAAGTTTTCCTTTGTACCTTTTCATTTAAAAATACATGATAATTGTACACCAACAAAGTAGCAACGGAGCTTTCATTCGAGTGCTCAAATTCGAGTGCAAATTCTACATCTTCAAATTAAAGTGACATCTTGAAGATCGCTTCTCCACATTGAAAACACAAAGGTGGTTTATTCAGCGTGAAATAACTGCACTAGTTGCAGAATTCAACTCCTTTTTATTTCCCAAGACGCCCAGCTCAGTAAACACAGGAGAAAGTGGGGGCCTAAAATGCTCCCCTGAGACACCCCTACCGATGTTGTAAAATGACACCCCAAGTGGATGGAATAAATTGCTGCTCAGTAGAATTACGATAGACCTATTTCCCTGGAACTCAGAGTGATTGGGTAACGGAAAGTGAATCCGAATACTTCTCATTGATTCTACTCAAAGCTTTCCTAAAATCTATTTACCATAACTAATATTATAAATGCAATAGTGAGATTGTTAATTTCTTTGTTACGCTAATAGGTCTTTAATAGGTAGTCACCCGGTCATTGTGAAAAAAACATCGTATACATGTCGTCAGGGGTACAGAAAAGGACATAGGGTACCCCGGATTATGTCCACGCAGACAGACGATGACTCTAGTCTAGTAATAAAATATTAGGTAGTCAGAAAAGTTCGCGGCCTTTTCGTACTAAAAATAATAGAGATACCACAGCGAGAACATCTTTATCATCAAAATTACAAGACCTGAACGTGCTAAACCATTTTTGCAGTAGTACTCAACAAAGCATCTTCTTAATTAAGATTACAAATCTTTCTTTGAGCACTAGCAGCATTAATTTTATTTCGTTTCGAACCCTTATCGAAAAAAAATTGCAAAGCGTATCTAATAATAAAAAATATAAAAAAATATGAAAATAGCAAGTCAATTAACAATTCGTTTTAATTTAACCGATATTACCAGAAAGTCAGCTGTCCAACAGTTTATATCATTCCCGCCTAAGTTCAGTATTGCCAGAAATATAACACGCAAAATTCATGCTTCCAAAGGCCGCGAACTTTTTCGACTAGGTACTTATTATAATAATTTATTTGGATTACGCAGCCAAACACAGCAAAATACGTAGTTTTTTTATCGAAATACACTAAATAAAGTTTGTTAGTTATTCAGAAACTTTTATAATGGTGTGTTTGATGGGCTATTGTGAGTTTACTAACTAAGTCTTCAACTTTTGAAAATTCTGTTGTCTGACAGGTTTCGTTGTCATCACAACTGATAAGTAATTTTAACTAAGAGATATAAATTAATTTATTTTGTGTCGGATTTAACTTCTCAATAATAACTTGCCAAATCATATTTTGTACGACAAAAGCTTTCAAATATTTTTGGAATTCTCTTATTTCGTAAGCCAAATTAATGATGTTTTATTTTAAAACACGGATATTTATATAAATTTTATTGTATCAGGGATATTGTGTTAGTTACCTTATCAATATTGAGGGCTAATACTGTTGTTTGACAGTTCCCAACAGCATATTGTCGGTTTATCAATTCCCCAATATTGGATTTTTTTGTATATAAAAGGCACCCGCTGCTGTATTTCGAACCGATGATAACCTTTTTAATCATAATGGCATTGTTGACCCTAATATTGATATATTAAGGGCCTCAGTAATTCGATATATCTATATCGTATTACTGATAATCTAATTGAATTCGGAATTGAAATGAATAGTTCATGATTTATGGAAAAGCTAACTACAATCTTCTTTCTAATCTGTAAATTTTAGCTTTTCAAACAAGATCCTGAGCTACTTATAACTTGGAATCAGTACCACATAATAGACTCCAACAATTTCGTTTTTTAGATACCTAAAAAAGGACTAATAAATAATATTAGACACATTAGTGAATGATTCATATGTGTGCTCATTGCTAATTCTGACATTATATGCAGACCTTATTTAAATGTTACGCACTGCAAATTAGAATTACAGATTAGTGGAATTAGGTGCCAGGTACATAATTTACTATCATTATTACGGATTAGTAGGAACAGTATGGAATAGTATTTTCAGGCTACTGGTTTGATGTTTCTTTCTCAGACGCTCTGTCTTTTAAAGTAAGATTTGTTGTAGCATAACTTACATTCTCTTATGCCGTGTATCCACGTTGTGAGACTGATCGTTATCTCGCGACTTACTTTTTATATTAATGAGAGCCATTTGATGAGCACCCCGGGAGGAACCTCGCGAGGTAGCCTGGCAATGTAGATACATGGCATTCGATTTTCTTTTCTTTCAATTACCTCTTTTTGAATGTAAATTTTGTCCTCTTCAGATCATGTGCCACTATTTTTGGCTGACGTGTGATGGTCTCAGCGACTTGGTGTTTGCGCTAGACTTGGTGGTGCAGCTGAGGACTGGCTACTTGGAACAGGGGCTTATGGTAAGTCTTATAACTCCTTTTATAAGTTATTCATTCAATAAAACTACTTTGAAAATGGAGGTACTCTCTGAATTACTCACTTACAGTGACTGTAAAATCTATCTATAGTATACATATGGTCACATGAACTCAAATTAAAGGCCTCAAAGTATAACAATATAAAGTATACAAATCAACAATCTCTCTCCCCAGGTTTATGACTCCAAGAAGCTGGCGAAGCACTACCTCTCTTCCCGACCGTTCCTGCTGGATATCGCTTCATTGACACCCCTGGATCTGCTGCAGCTCAAAATTGGTACCAATCCCATCATACGCTTCCCAAGATTCTTCAAAGTAAGTTTCATTCATTTATTTGTACGATGTTGATGAAGAGAGCATTAAATAAAGTTTTAACAACTAAAAAAAATAACCTTATATACAGAAGAAGTTTAAAGTTCCGAGTGAGATCACGAAGATGCGGTACCTATCCCGATATTCCGGTATTTATGCACAACTGTTAAATATTCGATTATGTTTTGTTGTTTGAATCGAATAATATTGATGTAAGATTTGTCTTTGACATTGGGTGTTACCTACCCGTTCAAAACAATAGTATCATGTCGTAAGCTTCTTTGTGAAAAAGTATTCAGTGGTACCTTTTCCTCTACACCCTTATTTCAATCAGAAAATAGGTAGTTCACTGATTCAAACGGTATGTAACTGAAGTTAGAGGTGTTCAATATTATATAAAATTTAATGATTTGACTTCAGATCTCTTTGTTAATAAAATCTAGCTCTTGCTATCGCAAAATTTGTCTTGTACACAGCTCTATTTATTGGCCCATAGTTTTTACTTCTCTCATTGTTTACGTGTCCTTTGTCTGTTTATCTTTTTTCTATCCGTTTTTTGTTTTCTGTGTATTTGTCCATAAATGTTTTTTATTTCTTTCTATTTGAGTGTGAATTACGTAACCTTTATGTGTATATTAATATATTAAAAAGAACGCCATAACGTAACGCATTAAATTTCTTGTGGTAAAATTAACGTACAGAAAGAATTTACTCATAGTTTGATGTAAATCCGTAATACACACTTCGAAGCTTTTAGCATTTTAACTAACAAAGTTAGCAGCCTTTCAGCTTACAAAAAGTCTTCTGACACACAGAATAAAGCCAAAATTATCTGTGTATCTCGCCCGGTGCCATTGATTTATGGGAACCTCAAGGTTCCTGGATAGATCGATAGCATGGAAAGATAACCGGGAACCCAATCTCGAGAGTTCTCTACAATAGAAGTATTTGGCCCCAAATCCTAATCAGAGATCGATCTCATGACAGTAACTCATGACCCCAAATCCAAATAATTAATCAAAGAATGATCTCATGACGGTAACTCAGTAAAAACTCATTGTTAAGGGGCTGACATGAGCCAACTAGCGCCGCCAGTCGATTTTATTTTATTTATTCTAAATAAGCTCAATTTCTTAAAAAAGGAATCAGTCAAGGTCTTGTGAATGACGTCTAATGTTTATTGAATAATGTTAAAAACGGGTTTGAACCAACAGTGGCCACTTTTAACAAAATCGCGTTTTAAACTGTTAGAATGTCTTTTCAAACTGTGTTTAAGTTATTCAATAAATATTAGACGTTATTAAAAAAAACCTTGACTGATTTCTTTTTTATGAAATTGGTCTTATTTAGAATAAATAAAAAAAATCGACTGGCGGCGCTAGTTGGCTCATGTCAGCCCCTTAAACAAAATTCTTATTTTGCATTTGTTTGAACCACGATCACCATTTTTGGTTCGAAAACTTATACTAATTCAAATCATGACAGTTATGGGAAAGTGAAAATACGAAACGTAAGATTATTAGAGATCTTTGAGTGGATGTGCAATTGTGCATACATGCAGTTTCGTGTTAACCATGATGTTCCAAGATGAGCTATTTTAATTCAATTTCTGTCTATGTAGATCAAATTGCAATTTAGCTGTCAAACTTCTTGAACAACAAAATATCTTCTAGTCGTTAACCCGGCTTATTAATAGCTCTTAATGGAACTGCACCCTTTAAGGTTGATTAGATACCCCACCAAAAGTAGCACCCTCAGAGATTTTATTTTAATAAGTTGTTGATAGAAAAGGATTTTAATAAAACTTTACGTAGAATTTTTAGGGCCCGTAGTCTAGTATTTTTAAAAGGTTACACTACATTCCCTCGCAGTAATTCGTAGAAATAGATAGAAAATGTGTCAAAAACGGCTACTTTTAGCAGTTTTGCTATCTCGGTACTTCTAGAAATGACTACGAGGGCATGTAACGATACCTTCAAAAATACTAGACTTATGAGTCTTGAAAATTCCACGTAAAGTTTTATTAAAATTGTGCATTAAATTACAATGTTAAATAAATTTCACCTCGGCGGCGCCATATTCAGTCTGGGTACCATTGCAAACACTTCCAACATAGTATTTGCCAATCGCTCGATATAATCGTCCCATCTATACCGCAGTAGAGAGATACAATAAGGAAAATAAATATATTTTCCCTCTTTCATATTATATCTAAGCCTCTATGTTTGTTCTACTTCTTTTTAAGATTTTCTCCTTTCATATTTATTTATTTTCCGTTACTTAACGCATAAATTATTCTGTGCTCGTCGAAAAAAATGCTACAAAATTTGATTGGTTTTCTTATCTTACTTCTTTCAGGTTGTTTTTTACTAAATTATTAGAATAATAATAAAAATCTCGTCCAGAAAAAAATACATGTCATATCTACATAACTTTGATCAGAATAAGAAAATCTAATTCAGAAATATACGTTAAACACAAAAAGTACGTAGGAATTTTTATTATAACTTAAAGGTATAATTCTTTCGAAGCCATATTATAAATTTAAAAAACAGCACAATAAAGAGTAAATCTCTTGAAAATTATTGCACAATTTCCAGACTATATTGTAATATTAAGAAAAACAAATTCTCAGCAAACCTAGAGCGCTCAGAGGGTTAAAATTGAAACAAATTGTTTTCTTTAACGAGGAAGAACTGCGGATAGAAAACTCTGCAGTTTTTTTTATAAAAATGTATGGCTCTATGCTCGTAGCTCGTACGTACGTTTGAGATAAAAAGCGCTACATTTTATCTACTAGCATTTGAAACGCGCTGATATTTAGAAATTGTAAATTATAAAAATACTTACTTACTCTTTGTCAAGTTCAAATGAATCCTGGGGTGATTTTTACCAAATAAATTCGTTATCCTTTATTGGGAGCAGAGCAATTCTAATAAAACAAATTGTCGTGTTACAAAATTAAGCTACGTACTTGACAAATGTACACTTTATCTTTTTATAAATTAAAAAAAACACTACAAATATTACTTATTTTCCTATTTTTGAAAATCCTCACGCACATCCCGTTGTTTGCAGAATGGCAAATGAAAATATTTTGCAGGTGTACAGAGCGGTGAGCTGCTACTACATCGTGGAGTCCAGGACAGTGTACCCGAACTTCTGGAGGGTAATCAACCTGATCCACATCCTGCTGATCCTGGCCCACTGGTTCGGCTGCTTCTACTTCTTGCTGTCTGAGGCTGAAGGATTCCAGGTATGAACTTTTTTTCTGAACTGGATAAGTTGGGGAACATTTTTAGCCTGGCTACGAAACGATTGGCGAAACCGAATTCTATTTTCATTGCGCGGTCAATACATTTTAGGAACATTTGAGTTTACGGAAAGTATATCATTTAGGCATAATGAAACCAAGTCAATACTAAATGTTATTTTTCATAAATATATCAAAAACTAAAATGATTCGGCTTCAACTTTAAAAAGCTAGTTGTATGATCTGATGTATTCGATAGTTTATGTACAGTCACGTCAATAAATATGTATACAGTTTCGAACTTTGTCACTCTAAAAGCTTTTACTTTTTTGAACAGAAATCAATGACAATTGGCAAGTGCAACAAAGTGTCAAAGTTTTAAACTGTATACATATTTTTAGACGTGACTGTACACACAACAGCACGTCAGGTTATACAGTTAAACTGCGAAAACAGCATTTATTACGTAGGGCATAAAGGCGGTTTCAAGGTCAAGATGTACCATTTTTTTTCATAAAACAAATATTGAACCTATAGTGGCATGTCCCAACTGATTCAAACATCCTTTCAAACTTTTCCTAAACATAATTCTTTCTTATTGGCGTGGCATCGACATCAATATCAATTTCGTGATATAGCTATGCTTTGGGTGCTCAAGTGATCCATATATTATGACAAACTGCACATTTGTATGCGGGCGTTGCTTATAAGGGTTCAACAATGGGTTGAGGGTTAAATCAAGCGATAAGATAACATTTACTATAGTTTGTTTAGTAAAAAAATAGTTGACAAAAAATAAAAATAAACTATAAAGAAAACTATATATTCGCACTCTTAAATTCTATTCATCGTTTTGATATCAGTGTTTAAAATAAGATACTTACTACTATTTCATTTCGTTCATAGGAGGCTATTAAACAGCTATTGCAGTCACTATCACTAGGCATATTCTACGCTATCAAAACAATTACTTATTTTATTTTTGAAAAGTTCACACCCAACTTTCGAATTATCCTATTGATATCTACCACTCATTGATATTACTTAAGTAACGCTAAAATTAGTACAAATATTTGGTATTAAAACTACTTTCTACAAGTTTTTCATAGTCCTACCATATTAGAACGGTTTCCGTAACTCTGAAATAACAGTTAGCAAAAGCGAAAATACCGCGTTACACGCCTATGCCGAAGATCACTTATTTATTGGTTTTTACCCTATGGTTAGTGTAGTAAACGATAATTTCGTATAATGAAAAGTGATAGAACTTTGGGAAAAATCGGATCTAGGCAGGCGAATGTATTTTAACCTTAAGAGGTCAGTAATAAAGTACCTACTGTAATAAAATAGGACGTAGGTATACTTTAACAGTAATGGCAGTTCCTTACCGTGCTCATTTCCTTTACTTAACGATTCTGTAATCACGAACGAATGAGGACTATTGGGAGTAATTACAATTGCTGTAAAATAACCATTAAGAAAAGGTTCTTGTCTTGCGAAAAGTTCAAGGTTTGATATATCATTGAAACAACTAGTTGCCTAATGGAAATCCTTGAGGGAGAACTTTTCCCAACAGTGGGAGTCGTGCGACTGACAAAGATGGAATAAATCGGCTGCATTTTCTCATATATTTTTAATGACAACAATACACAAACAATCCTGGTTAATTCCAAAATACATGCGGCATGCGCGCGGAGCCGACCCGCTGCCGTGGCATGACAATGTTCATGCAAAAATGAAATTAACTACCTATACGAGCTCGGAGCGCATGTTACCTGCAGAGGTAAAATGCGCTCCGAGCTCCGACGCGCGCCGGTTGGTGTCAATTGTACATAATGTCAGTTTCAAAGTTTCGAAATAAGGAACCTTTTTCGAAAGTTAAAGAGACAAAAATAATTGACTGGGTTTAGCCATCGTTGGATATAATTAATAAGCATTTAGTTATGGACCCAAAAGTGTATGAGAAAAAACAGCATTTTCAGATAAAGACTGCGTGCGGGTCGACCGTTGTGATATGGACATGAAGTTCAGGCTCTCTATGACATTTAAAGTCCCTATTTTTATAGGTTTTTGCTGATTTCACTGTTCTTCTTAATAACTACTCTCGTCTCGTTACGTTATTACGCGCTTCGTTAAACAGAAAGCTGCCAGCAACAAACAAACTATTGACAACCTGAGTGGTGCAGTGTCAACTTGTCGGTCGGAATTTTAATTCTGTGCCGGGTCTGAGTGTTACTGTGTATTATACGTATATATTTAATAAGTATATAAGTAGTATATCAGTTGTCTAGCACCCATAATACAAGCTTTGCTTAGTTTGGGGCTAGATGGCACTGTGTGAAATCGTCCAAGCATTTATTATTACTATTGACTTTAAACTCACAAAATACGTCTGAACTTCATATCTATGTAGAGCCACTGATAAGTAACGCTAGAACATCCCACACAACTAGACATAAACCACATGTCTAGAAACCGAATGAGTTTCATTTCCTGTCGGTAATGTGACTGTGATTGCCATCCAAATGAAGTCGTATTGCCAGGCTCTTAATTACGATGGTAATAAAGGAAGACGCCTCCATACTCTTTTATTTGCAACAAATGGGCGAAAGATATAAAACAGTTTTAGGTAAATGTTAACCTGAAAGAAAGTACATTTGAAGTTAACGAGTTGAGTTAAAAAAGACGTTTGATGCTTATCTTTGCGATTTCAATTAAACTTTTTGCTTTAAGACTAAACTGAGCAAGATTTTTTGACTCTGAAAACTCTTACACTTTTTGGGGTTCCATACCAAAATGGTAAAATGGAACTCTTATGGTGCGACTCAGTCTGTCTGTCTGTCACAGCTGTATATCTCGAGAACTACTAATGCTATGAACTTGAAATTTGGAATAGATTTAGATGACGTTTGCTCAACCATTTTGCAAATAAGTGAGAAATAAAAATATTTATATTTTTTTTGCAACAGGGACTGAAAGGGGATCTTAAAAATTCTAAGTGAGGCTAGGATATTATGGGGTATCATATGAAAGAGCGCTGCTTGCATATTCTCAAACTTTTTTTTAGGCCGCTGTTTTCGACTTTTTATGAAAAATGTAAAAAATACCTTCCGCCCCTCCTCCCCCTTATCTCCGAAGTTTGCATAGAGAAAAATCTGAAATAATGTTATGTGATAGAAGTTTATATAAAGATTACCTACAAGAAAAATAAAACGATGACTCTAAATAGTAAACTTTTCAGAATACGGACGGAACCCTCGGTGCGCGAGTCTGACTCGCTCTTGACCGTTTTTTTGTTCATAATACCTTTCAATAAATTCATCCACACAGGGAGACTGGGCGTACCCTCATCGACCTGGCGACTACGCGACCCTCACGAGGAAGTACCTGGGGTCACTCTACTGGTCCACGTTGACACTAACCACCATAGGTGACCTGCCGACTCCAGAAACCAACGCTGAGTGAGTACAAGACTTATGGTTTTCTTTTTTTTTCATCGCGGTTTCTAAGGAGGTTTAACCTTTTTGGTATAAAAACTCTTTCGTTTAAACTAATTGCAATTTTATTACTGGCATGAAAAAACGATAATTATTATTGTTGTTGTTTTTTTCATTTCCTAAAATAAAAATTATCATTATTTTTATTGACAGTGCCAGTTGCTATGTAAACAAGACCATATTTTCTAAATTTGGGGGTTGACTCTTAGAATTTGGGGCCCCCGTAATTTTTGAAAGGCGGCGAGTCTTTAAGAATAAATATGATAGCATTGAGAATACGTACGGGGACACATCAAGCGGGCATGATGTTCCTAAGTATCGCCTGTAGGGTTGTCGCAAAGATTATTTATATTTTTAATTAACGTTTAAAAAACATTATGTACCTAACTGTATATTCACATTTATTTTCTTTTCTTTGTTCTTTAATTATGTTAGTATCGTAGTAGATAAGTTTGGTTTGTATTTTATTTTTTTTACCAGGCATGGCACCTAGTGGTAATATTTTAGAAATTACGTTGAAAAAAGTGCAATAATCAAGTCGAAGTTAGGGAACTTGACGGTACTGCTCATTTACATTGTACAGCCATGCTGTCGAATGAAAATGAGTAATAAAAAGTGCTCGCCGCTTTTCGAAAATAGGTCCGAAGGATATAAAATCATCTTTTTTTTAATGTGTAGAAAGTTTCTTTTGAAAATGGTGAGATGTAATTTTTAGCGAATATAGCTTTCTTGTTTTTTTTTTAAATAGATAATGTAATGTTGCTATTTAATACATTTATATCGCCCAATATTTATATGTTATATATGAAACCACCGTGAATCCATTCAAATGTATTTATTGTCTGATTAACCCGGCTTACTTAAAAATCGTTTCAATTATTTTAGTTCCAGCGATATGCAAATTAGATATGGGATTTTGTTCGAGTGATATATTAGGAAGAGGATCCCGGGAGAAAATCAGGGTTAAATTATAGGACAGTTACTGATAAGTTCTTATTTTCACGAGTTTTTTATAATGATAATAAATAAGAATCTATATTTACAAGTTTTTAAATGTCTAGATTGCATAAAAATTGATGTTTCTTTCTTTGTCAAATTCGGTTTAAAAAAAGATAATTTGCTCTAGAAAGTAGTACATTCTTTTGGTAGCTTTAATTACGTGTTCATAGCGCTAGTATAAATAATATCTAAGGTTCATAGTTACAGTTGGTAGGTACAGATTAAACCTCACAAAAACAAACTTATAAAGTGTCTGCCTTATCTTTGCCAGACAACGATAAGTATCAATTTACTTATTGCTTCTTGCCAAACTTCTTTGTACTACCTAAACAACTAAATGTCCTTGAGTTAATTAAAAAATATTAATTTAGACATTGATATTTAGAGAAAAATACTAAAATTTACAACTGCTTTAATAACAAGAGTTCATAGAAAATTTATTAAAAGATTAAAATATATTTCTTCAATTATTTCTTGAATGAAAATGGAGTAAAATTATCGTATTATTTCAACAGCTAGTTAAAATAAATAAACATGGTCCTTCAAGCTGGATAGAAAACAATAAACACAGTGATGATAAGATAAATAATATTAGAAAAAATCGACTCACCCGTAGCACCTCAGACGGGACTCGAACCCGCACCCTTGGGATTCCGGCCCAATGCACTGACCAAGGGTGCGGGTTCGAGTCCCGTCTGGGGTGCTACGGGTAAGTCGATTTTTTCTAGTATTTTTTCTAATATTATTTATCTTAATATAAAAATAGCATTGTGAATGCGAAAAATCTAAATTTAATTACAGTGATCATAAATTAAAAGTTCGTATGAAAAAATTTAATGAGAAATGCTCTCATTAAGGGGAACTCCTACTGGCATTTCCTAATGACTAAATAAGTCTCGAAATAATCAACGCTTCGCTGCAGAGTTTAACGACTTTTGATTATAGCTTAACGCTTTAATGGAAACTCGTAAAAACATGTCACATTCTTTAAATTTATCCTTTCGTAATCGTTCGTGTGACTTAAGTCATGACATTATGTCACAATTGATACTCGAATTGTATACTAAACTGACAACTACTGGCCAATGTGCGAATCAAAAATACGTATTTTAGCAATGTTGAATGAAAACGGGTAGTTAAGAGCGCACGACGCTAACCGGACGATTTCAAAAAAAGGGCTCGCAACATAGATGTTGTTTAAAAAATTACTTTAATAACTTAACAGGAAGTACTTGAAGAAAAAGTTTTTCAAGACCTAGGGTCTTTTTTCTTTTCACTTTCATATTCAAATATGTTGCGTTTTTTCTTGTTCTTTGATTAGGAATAAGCATTAAAAAATCTCTTCAATTAATACAGGATTTGCAGAAAAAGGCACATTATAATCTCGATCTTTGTATGTGTATGTAAAAGATTTAAACGATTTTAAATATTGAAATTAATAATAGCAGTGTTTATTCTATAATAAAAGCAATTAAATAAAAACAATTTACAAACGGAAAGATATCCTCCCTAAGCTCACACCTGGAATAAAAAGTTGTTAATTAAATCTTACAAAACTCCAGTGAACTTTATTCCGAGAGTGATAATTTTAGTTGATTGCTTTGAAAACTTTTTACGTCTCACAATACACGATCGCAAAGAACATAATCAAAAACTTTTTATAGGGACAATTATTTCACTTCTAACTTTTATCTATAAAGTTACTTTTACTCTTAAAAATATTTTATATTATATTTTAATACAGTTAAATAAAATAATTTCTAATTGCAATACAAAAACGGTATTTCTACAAATTCTCTGACTAAACAAACGAATTGTATTATAGCATTAGATAAGTTTATTTGAACAGTAGAATGTTTTTGGACACGAAAATTATGTTCTACTTCACGAAAGTAATTTTGTTAATTGTGTAAGTTCTTGAGCTAAATGATTATCCCGCTTAATGGACAATGAAATTCAGCAAATGAACAGCCATCCTTAGAATATAAACAGCCACCTGAAATTGTTAGAAATCTTTGTCTTTTAATGTTGGTACCTACTTAAAAAGCTTAAGATAACTTGAAGTACCTTCCTATTTTCTAAAATATATTTTGGAACGGAATTTGTTACGTATTTAACAGTTTAAGAACATTCCAAATTGTTAAGTTCAGTCAGTATGTTATGGACTTTACAAGTCTGTGAACTTTGTTGAAGCTTACAAAAAACTGTGCAGCGTTTTAACAACAAGCAGATCTTTTTTATTATTGGTTACAGTCCTCAGATAATTGTGCACTCTTCCATAGTGTTTAAAGTTGCAGTCTTATACAACTCTTATACAATTTTTATAATCTAATAATAACTTGCACAGAACAGTGCAACTTGTTATAATATGTCCTTAAACAGTATAATCTTTTACAGAACTGTGTAGTCTGTTACAGTGTACATGAAAGTTAATAATATGCTACAGTTTACACAGAACGGCAGTCTGTTACATTCTGCACAGGACTGTGCAGTCTGTCATAGTGTGCACAAAACCATGCAAAGGCTTAGAACTAACACTGAGGTTGTTGTTAGCACACATGGAGGCCCCAAATTTCTGCCGCGACGCGGGCTCAAGTCGCGCCTGCTGCAGTTCCGATCAAATCGAGGGTATGTCTCAAAAGGTTACAGACAGAACGAACGAAACTATTGCTGTCTCTTTCCAACTAAATTGAAAAGACAAAGACAAATATCGCGTTCCCATTTGCTCGTTCGGTCTGCACCTAATGCGGTTGGTCAGATCATAATTATAATGGTTTTCTTTTATTGATTGAGTCTGAATTTTTTTCAGTGATTATCCAACCTAATATATTTTCAACTTTTCTTACTTAATAAATAAAAAATAAACAAAATTGCTATTTAGTTACCAATATTTTTTAAGTCATTGCTATTTCATTTCTCTTTTTGCAGTATATTCACACACATAATAATTTGTTATTATTAACGACCAAAATTATTTAAAAGGGAAGTGTATTTTCTAAGCAATACTTTTATGTCTAAAGAATTTGAATATTTTACATTGAATATTTGAATTTAAGTGGGTCCCATCGCCGGCTCAAGAGTATCTGATACTTAGATGATCGCAGATCTGATAGCATAAAATATTGATTTACGCCAAATTGCGTCTTGATAGATAGGTTTCCTCAGATATTCGCCAACGAGATGAGAGATAAAACTTATAATCCTGCTTGAATTTGCTTGGCGAAATTTAATTAAATTGAAACGATCAAGAAAATTTGTAGCGTTATAAATTAGCAAGGCTTTACAATGGGTAAATTTAAGTTACACTTGTATTTTATTTTATTTTGTACCTTAAGTCTTTGTAAGTTTTCTCTTTGTCTGCTATTACAATGATAACAACCCTTCAAGGCCCGGAAAATGAGACACAATAGATATTCTATCGTTGTCCGGCCGCTTTCGGCCGCTCGGGCGATAATGAATTAAAATACAATAATAATTATATAGAGATTATGAATTTATACAATAACTATATAATACAATTATTTATCAGTTAAACTGTTTGTTGAATAGAAATTCAGTTTTTAACGCATTTACTTCAATGACTTATTCAAAGCGGTTTTATTGAATAAAATCTATTGTAACATAAAAAAATAAAAGTTAAACTGCAATGAATGACTGATTTACGAATAGTTACCGCGAAACTTTTCACGAATGACTATAAAGATAGTTCACCTCCCCTCCCGCCCCTCTTCGATTTCAAGAAACATGTAAAAATATTATAATGTCTAGTAAAAAGTCAAACTTCGCAATATCTGTGTCCTCTTGTTAAAGAAATATTACCACCAATGACTTCGTTCGGGCGCCATTTTTGATCAAAAAAATTAAAAACGTTATTCTTCTCATTCCTCCGTCCTGAAAAAATAAAACTTTACTTAAAATTGCCTGAAATACAAATAGCTGTGAAAACAAACATTAACTATTTCACCCCTTGCTATTTCTCGGTCCATCTGACATGACAGACGGAAAATTACACAGTTAATCAGTCATAAGTTTTCGCTTAAGATGAAATTCTTATGACCAGAACACCCTCTCCGAAATCTCACTGATTTTCTGCTCGTCTAATTCTTTTTCTTTGGCAATATTTTCTGCTTCGATAGGTGATATTTATAAGATAGTTTATGCTTTGCGTCTTCAGAACGATCATTTTCAATGTAGCGTATATTTTTTATCTTGAAATATTTTTCGTTACGTGTACTCGATCCATCGAATCGAAGCAAGCAATGTACCAAAATCATATTCCTTTTTTTCGGTTTCTTATCACTTTCATTTTAACAGACGGCAAGCGTCATAATTTTTCAGGCAGATAAGATTTTCATATTTTATTTATTTGATTTATTATTGAACTACAAGTAATATTTAAGTGCACTTAGGTAATTTCGCGTACTTCATGTGAATTATGATATTATTATATTATAGTCTCACAGCCCTGAGGAGCTGGTGACGAGTCGTTTTTTAACCCCGACGCAAAAAGAGGGGTGTTATAAGTTTAACGTATTTGTGTATGGGTGTATCTGTCTGTGGTATCGTAGCTCCCAAACGGATGAACCGATTTTGGTTTAGTTTTTTTTGTGTGAAAGATATTTTTTTTTGTATATTTTTTAACTTTATGGTATACTATAAATGTCTCTATTTCTGAGATCCCTGGCTGCTGGGTCAATTAACAAAAAGGAACTGTTTTTCTATTGTCTCAGTTCTGGATGCTTATGGAACCACCGTTGTGTTTGATTTCCAAAAAATCTTCTCTACTTTGGAATCGTAGGCAATGTATGTGATGTTCTCTAATATTTATTTTATTTATATTTGATCTAAATAGAAGAACCCGGTACCGTGGCATGGTCGTTAACCTATAAATAACCTTGTCCGAACTGCCCTCTACTGCCGGTGAGTTACGACCTGCAGACCCTTGATATCATCGTAAAATATATCCCGTAGGTCCCATATGAGGTCAACAGATTAATTCCGGTGTCTACCCAAGTGTAATATCGATACAAATATTTTATTCCGAATAAAAATAATTAAATACTACGGAAACTTTCACGTCATTTGAGCTAGAATCAACTGGAATTTTTTTATCTGTCTCTTGGCAACTAAAGATTGCTATTATGAGAATACTTATGCTGTGACAGCTGTGACCACATCAAAGGTATTAATAAATAATAATAAATGCTTGAACAATTTCATTGTGCGCCATTTAGTCCCAAACTAAGCAAAGCTTGTAAAATGGGTGCTAGACAACTGATATACTTTTTAATAGTAACACTCAGACCCGTCACAGAAAATAAAATTCATCATTTCTATTTCTGCCCGGCCGGGAATCGAACCCAGGACTTCTTGCGTGGTAGATCGGCATGTTGACTACTCCACAACTCAGGTCGTCTTCTTGTTAACAATGTTGTGGTTAAGTTTGTGCACTTTTATCTCTTTCAAAATATTTTAAGAGCGTTAACGACAAACGGTATTTCATACAAACTTTCAAGTCCTCATTTTTTGAAATGAATGTACTGATTTTATTGAGCTTGTATAGTAATAGTGTTACAGCTAAATTAGACCGATTTTGAATTTTCCATAGAAACAAAAATTTTCAATTAACTTTTTTAACATAAGACATTTTAAAAATGTTCTTTACTAACTTTTTAGACCTATGTATTTTTTAGACTAACTTTTTGTATCCTACATAAGCGTATAAAGTTTCATTAAAATCGGTTTATTCATTTCGAAAAATAAGGACTTGAAAGATTGTATACTCTTAACGACTGGAAAGAGTATTTTGACAGTTGTTGTTTCCCCGAATAAAAAAAACATATTTGACGTAATAGACCTGTCGTTACACCAGTACTCGAGTACTTAATATCGGCTATCTTCTCTATCAAATCTCAGCATTGTCAACTAGAATTATTTCACTCGCGCATTTCTACTAAGTATTTGTAAACTTATACTTTTAAATATACGATGAAACTTGTAAATTTTATTTTTTATTTAAACATCTTTTTCTACAGTTACCTTTCTTTATGACCATCAGCCATTTTTAATGTCCCCACTTCTGGGGCACAGGCCTTCCTTATGGGTGAATAATTAGGATGGGCCATGACCCACCAAGCGGGCCTAATGCCAATTGGTGGGTACTATCGACTGCAAATGCAGCCGAGACCAACAGCTTGACATGCCTTCCGAAGCACGGAGGAGCTCGATATAAAAAAATTTTGGTCACCCATCCCATGACCGACCCTTGCGAAAGTTGCTTAACCTCCGCAATCTGGGCCAGGCGCTATACCACTGCGCCTTGGAGCTCCTTCGCCAGTTTTCTTTATAAATTGATTGAATCCCAAAGCTTTGAGGAAGGCACGTTCCTACACAATCAAGCCGTGACTCCTTACGTGATATCCGTAAACACTTACGTGCTTTATAAAGTTTGTTTTACTCCACACCTTTATTTAACCCATTTATTAGGATCACTTTTGCGGAAACACACGACGCTTACACGACGTTACACTTCAGGCGCTCTTTTCACCTTTCTGACTGAAATGAGGAAACATCAACTAAACACAGAAAAAGAGATTCAAGGCGTTTTTCACTGGTAACGAATAGCGCTAATCTTCTAGATTAATTTAAAATAGAATATAATATCAAGGTAAGGTCGAGGGGGAAGGCCCCGGCGTATAATTTGAAAAGTTGAATTTAGCTTATCTCATAATTGTTTATTAAACTTAGCACTATTACTTAAATAAAGGAAGAACAATTCAAAAACTACAAAGGACGACTAGCCAAACAATATTATATATATTAGTCTTAATAATATTATAAATGCGAAAGTCCGCTTGTTTGTTATTTACACCTTCACGTCTTAACTACTGAACCGATCATCATGAAATGTTTCATACACGTTGTCAGGGGTACAGAGAAGGACATATAGGGTACCTTTCATCATTCAAACTTATATTTTATAAATAATTTAAATCTATATAAGACACACGTTTAACCATCAAAATTCAGTCTTTGTATCACGTTTTTAAAAATAAATAATAAAACCAACATTTTATGTTTTGAGATCAAAAATGTAAGCTACCTACTCTAATTATTTGCATTTTAATGTGTTGTAAATACTTTAAAATTAAAATATCAATATAATAAACATCTTTCTAACATAGTAAGTGGAAATGTTTACAACCTCTGACTCGAAACAAGGCACAATATTATTATGATGGCTTGAAGCCCAGAAAAACTATTTTCCAGTATTTTAGATGGCAAAATAGACTCATTTCAACTTGGCCTTCCCATCGCAGATGTGCATAGTTTTAAGCTGTATAACTTCGTCTCGCATGTCAGTGTCATGTGAGTTTTGTAATTAATCTTGTTGAGTATATCAAACTATTTTGATGGCAACCAAAAACTTTGGATTGTCCATTAAATGATTACAAAGTGCTGTGAATACAGGGGAGGTGATTGTCTTAACTGCAATTTCAGTCAATCTTCGATTTATTGACTTAAAACTCAAACTTTAGATTAGAAAGTATCATAACTGATCAACGACATGGTTTTGAACTGCATAAAAATAATACTTAACTATATATTTGTTTAACAGTATTCGATCCAACAATAATTAAGGGATCATTCATAATCTATCGGATCAAAATAACATAATATACCTTCAAAACTTAATACCACTGTCATAACTTTTAAAATACCCAAGAAATATTTTCTTAATTCCTTTTTATTTTGAAAATATTTCTTGTGTATTTTAAAAGAATATTTTTTAAAATAATAACTTCACCATCGATAACCTTCTTGAAAAAAAAAACCTTTTTAAATTTCAAAACTCTAACTTCTATTGTTTAAGAGAAATTGCAATTTTAAAAGTCTTGTACTAAGTTTTGAGGGCCAGTCAGTGTATATTCATGCATAGTGTCAAATCTAATGTAATATCTATTTCATGACCTACTTATCAAATATATATTACATAATCTCTTGTTTTACTCTAAGGCTCACAAATGGTTGTTTATGTATTAACGGAGCTTCAAATAGCAGTACGATCACAGTAGAAATAAGAACTAGTATCACATCTCCATGAAAAAATACTAAAAAAACCCACCTGCAACAGAAGACAAGTCAACAGAAAAGATGGAAACAAGATCAAATATTAAAGGTGACATAAATGATTTCAGTTTGAAAAGAGACTGTCTTTGTTTATGTAAATCGTGGAATGAATGAATGCGTCTACGCACGCATTTATCTATGTTTGTAAGTTTGTAGATTCCTCAATCAAGTTATTTTCCAATATTTTCAGACTGTTACTTTTAATTTTAACTACACATAGGTACATATTCAGTAAAGTGGTCCGATATCCCCATTTATTTTTTTTTTTATACAAACATGAACCCTCTTACTAATAAAGTTTTTAATAGCAGATGTATAGTTACAGTGTTTTGTCCCTTTCTTTTTAATGTCAAACTTAAAGAGTTTGACAGAGAGTAACCATTGTGTACATCTTGTGTTGTATACATCTGCTATACAATCTTTATTAGTAAGGGGTTAGGGTGTAGTGTCACGTCAACAAATTATTGACTCTATTTTTCAGTGTATTTATGTTTGAATTCATCAATTGTTTAACCTGTAATAATATTATTTTAGCTCAAGAAAGTTAAGTTATATTTTTCTTAGGATATAAATAATAAATAAATATAAATATTTGACAACATCACATACATTGATCCGATCCCAAAGTAAGTAGCTAAAGCACTTGTGTTATGAAAATCAGAGACAACGGTGGTATCACAAACACCCAGACCTGAGTCTATACAGAAAAGTTCGTTATCTAAATTGACCCGACCGGGGATCGAACCCGGGACCTAAGAGATGGCGACATCTTGAAAACCGGTGTAAGCCACTCGACCACGGAGGTCGTCGAAGCATAATGAATGCAATATCTAACATTTTATAACAATGTATACTTATACTTACTGTTAAATTATATATACTGTGCTACGAAACCTCGACTCAATTTCTGTCGTATCGATATTTTTGATACAAATTGGCGTCGAATTTATACAACATCACATCCATCACACTTGACGTTATATACGGTTTGATAAATCGACAAAATTATTTCTCGGGTATAAATCAAAAACCAGATTTCCTTTTTGTTTTAGTAAAAACTAAAGCTATTAATCACTCGCTATTCAGTGGTTTATTTTGTAATGAGGTCGTATAATCAAAATTTTAATTAGGTAAGTAATCAAATTCAAGAAAGTCAAGAAATATATTTATCACAAGTTTATAGGGTATTTACTTTATCGTGGATAATTCAACAAACTAACAAAAAAATACATTTCCCATAATTATTCAATATCATTTTAATCCTATAACCCAGCGAACTAAAATCTATGGAACAAGCATTCCGCTTAAAAAATAGCACCACGCAAAAATTACAACCAAGTGGGCGGGACTAAAAATGCTGGCATTTAGTTATGCAAGAGCAAAAAGTGGCCACTTTTGGCACATTTGCCTACTACTACTACAGCGAACTATATTTTAGAGAGGCTATTGTTTGTAAATAAACTATAGAATCTTAGCTTCAATCTGTACTTAGTGAGATACATTATGTACTTAGCGAGCAATAAATTTTATTTAATGAGGGTGCCACTGTGAGGGCACTAATTGTCTTAAATAAATAGGTTGTAACTTATATTTGAAGTATTTAAATTAGAATAAATTTACCTATTGGTATGAACAAAATGTTGTTTTGGTATTGTTATATTATTATGATAATGTTGGTAATATGTTAAACAAAATTATAAAAAAATATTATTAAAAACCCTACTTCATAATATAATTTAACAAAACTGAAACTTGAAGGAAAATAACCTTTAAGGGTAACGCATTTTTTTACCTAAACCACTTAAACTGATATCGATTGATCTGACCAACCGCAATATCTAACTGAAACTTTAACTTTAACAATTTATGAAACTGTTTTCTTTCCACAAGTATTTAGATAAAAAAAGAATCTACGATGGTCGAATCTTTGAAACGAACTTTCAACTATTAACCTTTTTATATTTTAAACCTTCTTCAACACGTCTTTTCCTTTTTTATTCTCATAAAAAAATCAAAAATCAAATATGAGTTGAAGGAAAACAGCCATTGTTTCAAAATTGGCGGCAGAAATTTGGAGGCTGTTCGCATCGTGGCGACAAACTTCGGGTAACAACATTGATTATGCCAAGTTCTTAAACCATAAAACTGTTTTATTTAAGTTGTTCATTTTATTTGTTACTCATCGATAACGGCGACTGAAGTTTACTGAAAGTTTTCGAACAGCCTTCATTGAATTAACCGCCATTTTTCTGATGTCGCTCACCGTTCATTTAATTAGTGTTTGGGGTGTTTTGTCTTATCGCAACTGTTCGAAAACTTTGCACATTTGTTTTTAATTTTCTTTTGTTTTATTTTGTCTTAATCATATCCATAAATTCATTGCTTGTTTTTTGAACGCCCTAAAATATCTTTTATGATTATCGTTTTACGTATTCTGCACAGCATTAAAACTTTTCATTTGTCTTCTATTTGTTTTTTTATTTTTATTTTACACATACTTAAGTATAATATTATGAAACTAAGATAAGCCAAACACCAATTCTGTTTTTTTTCACTATGCGAATACCTATATTATTTTATACCTAAGAAGAGTTTAAGCAAATAATTAGAAAACATATTTATTTCACTTTGAACTTTTAATGCCACCATCATAGTATCGTAACGTAATTTCCTGTAGCAATTAAATCTAAAACGGAAAATAACATGATTAAAACACCTTATTTATACCCGACACTGTATTTTTCCATAAATCTCATTTGATTTGTTGACACAAAAACATCGTTTAGGTACTAGAGCAAGAAAAACATTTGGCTTCTTTCGCGCTTTTCAGTATCGGTAAGCCGGTCGTCGCCGAGTGGTTATCTCACTCTAGCGTACGATTTTTCTGAACGACAGCAAGAGATAGAGCTATGAAAAAATGCAGACTAGATTATTCTATAGTTAATACAATTTAACTCAAAATTGACAAATTGAAAAAGGTACAGATGTAGATGGTTCTCTCACAACCACGTATTACGCAGTATAATGCTTATTGATTTCAAATTTTAAAGTTGTAAGTAAGTACTTACGTAAATTATCAAATAGTGGTTGGCGTACGCGCTCAATATCGAAGGAAAACCGCAAATCGATGTACAGCATAGCCTTTGGCACACGTATACTTACTTATACCAAGATCAACCGTATCGTATCTGAAGGAGCCCAAACTCTGGCCACGCATCACGCTTCGTCCTTCAAATTTCTATAGGTATTTTTTTGGTATAATGTGTACGCAAAAAAAAACGCAAATCGATAAGTCTCTTGGTAGAAGAGTAACGATGTCTTTTTTGTATGGGAAAAAAATTTTCTCAGCTACTTGTTTTAAATCAATCAATAATAATGTTCAATCAATAATACAGGTGCATTAAATTAAGGTACATTATGGTGGTGGCACTGTACTTCTTCTTATGTTAAAATTACGTAAATAATATATGATTTTCTCAACAGGTATGTGTTCACCATAGTGAGTTATTTGATTGGCGTGTTCATTTTCGCCACTATAGTGGGGCAGGTTGGCAACGTCATCACAAATAGGAATGCCAATCGGTTGGAGTTCGAGAGGCTGCTGGATGGCGCCAAAACTTATATGAGACACCATAAGGTAATAAGCTAGCTGAGACTAAAAGCTAAAGTAGAAAATAATGAACCTTTAAATCTCTTCTATAATTTTTTGTAACCAGATAAGTAGTTTTTGTTGTTGTAATCGTCCTTTTTAGGCAGGCGACGTCTAAGCCATACTGCTAGTTCTTGAATCTTGGTTTCTAAGTAACCAGATGAACGTTCTTAATAACCAGATTCCTTTGACCCCCTGACGAAATAGAAACTTGTTGCTTTTAAAATACATTTAAAACTCGCCTGAAACACAGGTTTTTCCTAGTTCGGGCAAATGTTATTATTATTTTACTTAAGTTAACTTTGTAAATGATTGTACTAAACTGCATTTTTGAAAATAAATAATTATTCTATTCTATTCTATTCTATTCATTCTCAAAATGTAATTCAAGAAGCTCTCTTATAGCTAAAAACAATTGGTTTACTATGTTAAGGTCCTGATAGTTGGCTAGAAATCAAAAAAATTGACCGCCGAGTAAACAAGCCTATATTATAATACGTTCTACGTTCTCAGGTGCCTGGTGGAATGAAAAGAAGGGTGTTACGATGGTATGACTATTCCTGGTCGCGTGGCAGAATCCAGGGTGGGGGAGACATCAACACAGCCTTAGGACTTCTCCCTGACAAGCTCAAGACGGAACTTGCTCTGCACGTGAATTTGAGCGTGCTAAAGAAGGTCATGAAAGAACAACTCATAGTCACATTAAATTAAACCTAATTGAAATAGTAGGATACTCTATTTCACATTGAAATGATACTGTAACAAAAGCCATGCAAACAATACAAATTAGTGTTTGTGTGATAATTTCAATTTCTGAAATATGATCAAGTTAAAATCAAATCAAAACTTCTTTAACGTTGTAGCGGCGGGGGATTTTGGCGAAAGTGATGTTGATGTAGGCGAAATAATACGTATTTTTAAAGCGATAAAATAATATAATTGAAGTTAAGGAAAACAATGGAAAATATTTACAATAGAATATTCAATTCAAGTAACGCGCCAAAAGTTCGTGTGTAAGAGAAAAAAAAAGAAAAAGACAAAGGCATAGACACAGATTATGCCACAGCATAGAAACGCAAAATGTACACAGCCTAAAAAAAAAGGAAACAAATTAAAGTTGTAGAAATTCGTCAATGTTGCCAAAGTAGAAAAATGATGTTAGCTTCGGCGTAGACATGCCCCCGGCCTTGAAAGCTGTGGCTTTCAATGATGTTCCTCTTCGTCAACCGGAAGCGGACATATCTTCGAAAATGCTCTTCTTACAACTCCAGAAGCTGTACGGATATCAGCGACGCGGGCAACACCGTCATCGCCAGGAAAAACTTCCACAATTCTGCCCAGACTCCACTTGAGCGGTGGTGCGTTAGTGTCCTTAATGACAACTAAGGTTCCGATCTTGAGACTGGACTTGTTGATTTTCCATTTTGATTTTGTTTGTAACTCTGATACGAACTCCTGAGACCAGCACCGCCAGAAATGTTGCCGTATTTGTTCAACTCGCTGGTACCTTGTCAATCGATGCATGGGTTTGTCTTCTAAGTCAGAGCAGACTGGTGCAGTGAGTGGGCGTCCGACGAGAAAGTGAGCTGGACTAAGGGGTGATATGTCTGTTGGTTCTGAAGAAAGTGGCGTTAAAGGTCGTGAATTGAGAATCGCCTCGACCTGTGTTAACACCGTTGTGAACTCCTCGAACGTCAAGTGTGCATTACCTATCACTCGCCGGAGATGATACTTACAGCTCTTGACTCCGGCCTCCCATAATCCACCAAAATGAGGTGCATAAGGAGGAATAAAGTTGAATTTGATACCTTGACTAGTCGCATAATCAATTATTTTATCGGAGCAATTAGATAGAAATTTTGTAAATTCACTCATAAGCCCCACAAAACATTTACCATTGTCTGAATAAATCTGTGAAGGTTTTGAACGCCTCGAAATAAATCTTTTTAATGCTAGTAGGCAAGCGTCTGTTGTGAGGTCGCTTACCAGCTCTAAGTGCACTGCACGTGTAGCAAAACAGATGAATATACATATGTAGGCCTTGACAGTTTTAGCTCCCCTACCCTTTTTGTTTAATACAAGCACTGGGCCAGCATAGTCAACGCCACAGTACATAAACGGATAGCCAGGAGTTAATCGCTCTTTGGGTAAATTACCCATGACAGGTTCAGGTGTTTTAGCTCGCAACTTTGCGCATGGAACACAATCACTAACAACTTTTCTCGCTAGGTTACGTCCTCCGATTGGCCACCAGTTTTCTCTAATAATGTATAAAAGTAACTGTGGGGCGGCATGGAGCAATTTAACGTGTTCTTGTTTGAAAAGTATGACTGTAAACCGATGACTAGACGAAAGTAAAATAGGATGCTTTTTATTGTACTCAAATTCTGATGATCGAAGTCGACCACCGACTCGTATAAGTTTGTCATTACCGATGAATGGACTTAAATTTAATAAGTTATGTTTGTGTGGCAACGCTTTTTTATTGATTAACAATTCGTAAGTATCTGAAAATGAGTCTAATTGCGAAAAATGTACTAATACGTTAAGGGACTCTCTGATTTCATCGGGACTAAGAGGCCCGAAACGCAAATTGATCCTGTTTTCAAAACTTCTGTTGTAAGCAGCACGCTTTAAGCGAGCAACACCGCGTACTAGGCGATCAAGGTTTGAAAACTTATGAAATGGAAACTTGAATTGATTTTGATAACTACCAGTGACGTGGCAGTGTATTGATTTAGTTTCAGGTAACTCCGTATGTGAATTGAATTTAGATGCCGCTGAACAATCAATAAACTGTTCGTGAAGAAACTCTGGCCCGTTCCACCAAAGACTAGATTCGCTTAACGAATCAAAAGTGATACCGCGTGAGATATAATCGGCCGGGTTATCTTTGCCGTTAACGTGACACCACGGATGCTCCCTTGTTATGTCGCGTATGAATTCAGAATACATTTGTTTATAAGAATGATTTCGTTGTAATCGTTTTTCTAGCGCTAAAAATTGGCGTTCAGCTATGTCAAAAGTATCGCCTAAAGTATCTGGTGACCGCTTAAAAGGAATTTTACAACAAAATCTTCCTTCAGGAGTACGCTTTGTATTTTTAATGAAATGTTTTTCGCAAGCTAACTCGTCGTCGCTTAGTAAATTAGGTTTTGGAAGCTCTTCTAGTTCCCAAAACATTCTTAATTGTGCGTCAATTGACTGACTAAAGTTACAGTGAACTGACCGATCGCCTTTAAAGTTGTTCGAATGAATAGTTCCTGATAAAATCCAACCTAACTTCGTATTTTGCAGATAGGGGCCGTTATTTAAACGCATTTTGCCTTCGCTTAATAACTCCCAGAACATATCAGCACCGATCAAAATATCAATTGGACGGCTTTCGTAAAATGTTGAATCGGCTAACTGAATATTACCCGGTAAATGAATATGTTCCAGAATATCGCTATGAATAGTAACCGGAGGTATAGAACCTGTGATTTCAGGTAAAACTAGACACGGAATAAGCATAAGAAATTGAGTATTTAACGCTTTTATTTGAACATTACATGACTGAGTACTATGAGTAATAGAATTACCAACGCCTTTTATTTGCATAGTGGACTGTATCGCATTTAAGTTTAAAAAATCGCATAATCGCTTTGTAATAAAACTGCGTTCGCTACCACAATCGAGTAGCGCGCGTACTACCTGACGTTTGTCAGCGCTTCCTATTACTTCAACTAATGCCGTCGACAGTAATACTGGTTGCATACTAGATAACCTTTCGCTTTGTGTTATGTGGTTATCTAAGTGTGCCGCATGGGTGTATGTAGAGGCATCAGTGATCGCATTCGCATCTGAACTATCGCATGGTTTGATATCGAGTGGAACTGTCGTCACGGGTGCAGCGGCAGTCGGCTGCTCGCTATGAATGATAGTGTGATGTCGTTGATTGCACTTACGACAGTAGCTGAATCTACAGTTTGCTAAAGAGTGTCCCGATCGCAAACAGTTCTGACATAAGTTATATTTATCGATAACTTGAAGCTTTTCCTGTAAAGAATATTTATTGAATAAGTAGCACGTGTAAATAGGATGATCGCCGTTACAAACGACACAAACGCGAGATCGATTAAAGTGAGGGCGTGTAATGTTAGTGCTGGGCGTAGCATGGCAGTGCACTTTGGAGGGCGGCTGCACGTCTTTAAGAGACTTGAAACTATGACCGTGTGTGACCTGCAAAGTTTCTAACATGTCGGTTCTATCTTTTAAGAAAAGTAATAAATGATCAAGCTTTATCGTAGGCAGTGTATTTGTAGTAGAACCGTTGTTGCTGTGGTCCATAGGAATCGAACCCCTGTATTTTTCCCACTCGCGTTCGGTTACACTATCCAGTTTCGAGACTACCATGTAAATAATTAGTGTATCCCACGAATCTACCGGCTCATTCAGTAGTTTCAAAGCACGCAAATTTTTTAAAATAGTGTCAATTAGTTTTCGTATCTGCACAGGTGACTCCTTGACAATATTTTGTATAGAAAATAAGGCCTTAACGTGGTTGTGTACCAATAACCTGTTGTTGTTGTACCGATTGCAAATTAGTTCCCAGGCTACCGTATAATTATTCGAAGAAAACTCTAATGAATCAATTACAAGCGCTGCCACACTTTTCAATGACGATTTTAAATAATGAAATTTTTGTATGGGCGAAATATTATTGTTATTATGAACGAGAGAAAGAAATGTGTCTCTATACTCCAACCAGTGCTCATATGAACCATCAAAGGTAGGCATAGTGATGGTTGGTAATTTGACAGAATGCAAGTTCGTATTAGCGCTGGAAACGCTCTCACCAGACGAAAGTAAGCTCTTTGCTTGAGCTATAGTTGAGTAATACAAGGATTCAAAATCTTCACGCTGTTCTAATTGCTTATAAAGGTCATTTTCGCTTATCAAAACTTCTATCTCAGACTGTATATTGCTAAATTCGTTAAAAAATACTGCAGCTCCTTGATACGCATCTCTAATTCAGTACGCTTACTTGACTTTGACAATAATTCTTGTGAATCTAAGTTATTAATATATTTTATGAAAACCGTTAATCTGCCTTTTATTACTCCTCTTTTCCTATTTAACGCGTGAATTACATCATCACTGTTTAAACTAGTACTTTTCTGAGGCTTTTCGGTATTCATTTTGGTGGAAAATGAAAGAATACGGAGTACTTACAGTTCTGCAGCACACCCCGACAAGTGTAGATATTTCGCGTTCCGCACTGCTAAGGGTTTCTCAAACCTTTGGTTATGGAGGAGACACACAGAATCCGCTTAATTTCTTCGAAATCACCCCGTCCAGTCGTGTAAAGTTTGTCGCAATAGTCGCATAGGTCGCTTTCTTCGTATTTTGTATTCGGCTCCGAAGGTCCAAATTATGTAGCGGCGGGGGATTTTGGCGAAAGTGATGTTGATGTAGGCGAAATAATACGTATTTTTAAAGCGATAAAATAATATAATTGAAGTTAAGGAAAACAATGGAAAATATTTACAATAGAATATTCAATTCAAGTAACGCGCCAAAAGTTCGTGTGTAAGAGAAAAAAAAAGAAAAAGACAAAGGCATAGACACAGATTATGCCACAGCATAGAAACGCAAAATGTACACAGCCTAAAAAAAAAGGAAACAAATTAAAGTTGTAGAAATTCGTCAATGTTGCCAAAGTAGAAAAATGATGTTAGCTTCGGCGTAGACAAACGTAAAATTGTTTAAAATATATTACAATTCTTCTTTTTTATAATAATTTAAAACTGCTCAAAAGAATAAAAATAATTCCAACTTCTAGAACAATAGACTCTAATATTATTATATTGCAGGTCACTATTTTCCAAGAGTGCCAACCAGAGTTCCTGCATGACTTAGTTTTAAAAATGAAGGCTTATATTTTCACGCCTGGTGATTCTATATGCAGAAAAGGTATGATCTAAGAGCTTGCACAAATAAATTTAATGTACTAAACGTTCATAAACAAACTAGAATATCATCTAAATAAAAAATTGTTTGAATACAGTATAAAGTTCCTGATACAGCCCTTTCTATTTGTATTACAAATTTAAAATTTGGAAAATATTAAATATTTTGCAGGTGAAGTTGCGAGGGAAATGTTTATCATAGCTGATGGTATACTCGAAGTCATATCAGAAACAGGTCGTGTACTCACGACCATGAAGGCTGGTGATTTCTTCGGGGAAATAGGGATACTCAATTTGGATGGATTGAACAAGTAAGCTAATAACAATAGCTATGAGAAACTAATAGTCGCATATTCATTTATAATATCAGCTTTGAACCTATGTCGCTTTTTAACGCTTTCATTATCTTGCTTTATGTCTTCATATAGCGTAAATTTTTAAACTAGATAACCATATTATACCAATTTTACCTATTTAACCAAAACTAATTTTGAATCGTTGATTTTATAACTAGGAGAACAGCAGACGTAAGATCAGTAGGCTATTCTGAACTTTTCTCATTATCTCGAGAAGATGTATTAGCAGCCATGAAGGACTACCCTGAAGCTCAAGATATACTTCAAACCCTTGGTAGAAAACGACTACAAGAAGCCAAAAACATGTCTAGGAAGTACGCTAAAGGTACTTGTTACTTTCATAGATAGGTAATTGGGAAACATAACTCTATTTTCAAAGTAGCTTCTCGAACTGCTGCAGGTGACATAAGTCCAGATAAGCTTCCTGGAGACGACAGTGGACCAAAAAGGATTGTTCATAAGATAAAAAGCGATGTCAAGGTAATCCATCATTTTATTAAATCAATCTAATTCTACAATAATAATGTATGATCTTTACGAATGAATAATTAATGTTCTCTTTGTTTAATGAGTATTGTTTATTTTTAGGGCATTCGCAATGCAATTAGAAGTAGATCTCGAGCAACTCGTCGTTCAGGAGAATCTTTAGAATTGCAGGCATTAGCTGGTGTTGAAAGAGCTTCAACTGACGGCAAAGTTTTACGAAGAATGCCTAGGGTTGAAAGCGATGACTCTCAGCCTCATAACCAAGAAGTTAGTATTCACAAAACGGTTTATTTTTATTTGCTTTATATATTTTTTAATTTTCTTCACACTTTATAGGACATTAATGGAGAGACTACATCTGGAAGCAAAGATGGTGAAAAATGCATATCACCTATTGGAGCTGGTTTACCTTTACTGTCAAGACTAAAACTGCTCAAAGAAAAACAGGTAATGAAATATGTGGAAATATGAAGGTATTAAGTTGATTAATCCCGTTTTGTTTATCTGCAATTCAACGTCTTTTTCTTACAGGATCGGGAAGAGAAAGTAGCGAAACAAAGACACTCAACGTCTTCCGTAGTGTCTATTCCTCCATCACAGCCAACACCATCAACAAGCTCTGCTCCTGATGGTGAGCCGGAAGTCATAGGAGCTGGACTTCCTTTGATACAAAGGCTACTACTTCTCAAAGCTAAAGAAGAAAGAGAAAAGAACCAACTCACTCCAGCAACTAGTAATCAACCTTCTAGTTCCGACACAATAAGTCCAAGTTCAATCAAGAGCCCCTTAAGTCCAACTATCAAAACCTTAAGCCCTATAAGAAAAGGCTCAGAATCAAGTAGCCCAGGAAAACTTCAAAGCCCTACGACGAAAACATCAAGGAAAAACTCATCCGGCTCAAGCGATGGAACATCTCGTCCTAAAGTAAGCTTTAAGGACCGAATTCTCCAAGTTCAAAGTGACGGCACAGCGGTATGTCAACCACTAAATAAAGATGTTAGTGAAAAACCGGCAGCAGTAGTAGAACCAACACCTAAAACGGAAAGTAATTTGATATCTATACCGCATTCAGTTGTCAGTAAAATAAAATCACCAGCTAAAGTAGTTGGTTCCACATTTCGTGATAAACTTAAATTATTACAAAGTGGAAATGTACATAAAGAACCCGATAGTTCGTCATTAGAGCGTAGTAAGCCTCCTTCTGTAGAAAAAGCATCTTTAGAGGTGACACCATTGAAAACAACAGATAGTAGTAGCAAAGAAGAGACAAAGAATAAAAAGCCTTGGACAAAACTCAAAAAAGCCGCTATATTAGGAGAATCAAAAAGCCAAAGTAAATCTAGTTTAGACGAGAAAAAAGAAACTGATAGTTTAACGAAAGAATGTAAAGATGAAAGCAAAACTGAAGCAAATGTAAATATTAGTGTGCCTCTAGTTACTACGGGTGAGCTTGTTAAAATAGACAATAATAACCTCGAAGTTGATAGTGATAATGTTAAGCGTGATAAGCCTAAGATTTGCTTAACAGGCCCTTTGGAACCCGTCCAAGAAAAGTCTTTAGATTTATTAACATTATCGCCAAAGAAAAGTGCAACAAAACCGACTGAATCTAAATCGGTTGTCAGTGGAATGTTGCTACCAAAAGTAAAAAAATATAGATCTATAGATGATTTATCACCTGAGTATGGTGGTCTACCATTTGTCAAAAAATTGAAAATATTAAATGAAAGGCAGAAACTGGCTGAACTTGAGAAAGTTGTCAAATATCGGAGTTCCAGCTTAGATTGCACAAGTTCTTCGGAGGATCTTTTATGTGACACGTTAACGAGAAGTCACTCTGAAGGTAGCACTATGGATAAAAGAAAGTTCAAACGGAAATCAACTGATTCCGGTGGTAGTCACGAATCAAATGAAACCCTAGAAAGGCGAACGTTGAAATCAATTTTAAAGAAATTATCTGAAGACGTTACACCATCTGAGAGCCCCGACCGAAGTAGTGAACTCCGAAGATTGATAAGGGCACCTACGCTAGAAGGCTATGCTGCGAGACATTCTAAGTTTGCCAAAAGCGTCACGTTCCATCGTCATACTTTACCATCACCCCCCGGCAGTGCACCTGCTGATGTTAGATGCGATATATTCAAAATGCCAGAAAGCCTTACCGAAACCGTACCTCAGATTGCTCCTGCAGCAATAGTTGATACGGATCAAGATTCTGTATTTGCATCAAATGAACCCGTTGTAACTAGCAATGACGCTCTGATCAGTTCTCAAGACTATGAGCTAGGTATAAGAGCTGATTACAATTTACAACCATCGATAGACCCTATTTATGATTTTAAGTCGTTAAGACCTGAAGAAATTAAAGTGCCTTCAGAGAAACCTAAATTAACGATTATATCGGCAGTTGCAAATCAGAGAAAACTATTACGGGGTAAGATTTAATTTGACAGTTGGTTAATGCTTGTGGTAATGCATAACAAAAATAATGAGTACTAATTTTCAGGTTCCCTCGAAGAACAAGAGTACTTCGGTGAAGTTTTATTGGGAATAAAACAAGTTATACAAGGACATTTGCATGATGTTCAAGGAAAATTTCAAGAGAGGTAATAAAATAATAATACATTTTTTTTAAACTACAAGTAAGTTTTTACTACTTTAATGTATGACGTACTGTGTTTATTCAATAGGTTCAACAGTTTAGAAAACGAAGTACGAAAACGAGACGAAATCATTAGTCAACTACAAAAGCGTATTCAAGAACTAGAAAGGTTAGGTATTACTGGCGTAACTACACCTACGCAACCAGGTGATACAGAAGAACCCATTATGACAGAAGGAGAAAATGTTGAAGCTCAAGCTCTATTAAAGAACGGTAGCTCTGGTAGTGAAGAAGCTTCCGGCACAGAAGAAGGATTCATGGTAAGCATTTAAAAACATTCGCCACAGGAACACATGAATTTAAATCCTAGAGTTAATCAATACTTGTGATTATGTTTTTCAGAGAGGTGACTCACTTGACACAGTCTTCGCAAAGTCTCCGCCAACAGCAAGTGCCGATGAAGAGGAAAAAGAAAAAGACGTAGAAATGCCACAACTTGAAACGATAGCATCTGAAGAATTGACTGATGACAAACTTTCAGAACTAACTGGTGGAATAGAACTGGGA
Source organism: Catoptria pinella (assembly GCA_963556745.1). Taxonomy (NCBI): domain Eukaryota; kingdom Metazoa; phylum Arthropoda; class Insecta; order Lepidoptera; family Crambidae; genus Catoptria; species Catoptria pinella. The sequence goes on from OY750779.1 coordinate 7,592,572, forward strand.
AGATTATCGTATTCAGAATTACAAAGTTTAGCCGAGTCCTTATCTAACAGATCGGAGAAGACTTCATGCAGCAAAGACGACTGGACAGTTAGTAAATCAAAGAGGTTAGATTTGAATCTTGATGGAAAAGCTGGTACTTATTCGAGAAAAAGAGCGGCGAAATTGAGGCAAAGGAAGTCATGGGAAGACCAAAGTGACCAGGAGAGCATGGAGATGCAAGATTTAACTAGGTAAGTTTTCTTTAATATCCCCTAATAATTAGTTAGAAATCGTTTCCATAAATACTATACTGTCAAGAAAATATAATTATGTGTATAGTCATTGCTATAGTAATAACAATGACCAATTGTAGTTTAGACTCGTTTTAAAATCTTAATTTAAAAAATGAATTGCTGTTCGTTAGTCTGGCTAAAATCCAAAAATGGCTTAACCGATTGGTATAATTATTTTTTGTTTTGTTCGCTATAGTACTGGAGTGTTTTAGAGAAAAAAATATATAGGAAAAACCCTTTGATTAAAACCCAAAATAACAGCTCAATAATCAAAAATTAAACATTGGCAATTTTGTATTTTGATAAAGAGGTTGTCAAATAGAGGTTGAGTCTGAAACATAGGTTAATGATAAAAAGCACTCGGTGAAATAAAGCTTAAAGTATAGTCTGTTTATCCTTACTTGTCTGATTTGGTAAACAATCTTTACCCAACTCTTTATTGAAAAAATCTCTTATTAAATACAAAAAATGGTTTTCCACACATAGATTACAAAAGAAATGATTAATTAGTGACAATTTGATTAAGTAAGACAACATATTTTAATATAACGATTTAAATTTGAAAGACGTATGACAACTGTCAAAAGCTGTTTACTAAATAAGACAAAGAAGTATGGATAGACAGACTGTAGTGTTGCTTTCGTTTATTAAATAATTGGCGCTTGTTTTCAATATCTTAAAATTCTCAAGATAAAATTGATAATCATATAAATTGTAGGTTTACAGTGTCCACTAGTAGTTTATTAAAATTTATTTGAATTTAGTGGTAATAAATAGTATGTCGTTGCATATACTTCCCTGTAGTCCTCAGTAAATTGAGTTGCTTTTGGTGTTTCAATAAATTAAGTTGAAGGACTTAAACCCAAAAGCAACTTCTGTGCAGGCCAATGTCCCCACAAATGACATCCGAAGATCGGTCTCTCCTCAGTCCTGAACAGTCCAGCCTGCGCAGCAGCAGGCGAGGCATCCATCCGTTCCACTTCTTCGGCACCCACCTTGATACCACCAAGTCCAAAATCAAGAAAACTCTGTCTGTAGATACTGGGATGCATCATACCGGCAGAAATGAAAAAAGTAAGTATCTCTCAGTTACAAACCATACATTTCAACTGTACTTCAAGGAGTTTTGATTTCTTATGCGTCATACTTGCACACTAATAATGCATAAATTTGTGACTTTGAAACGGTGTAGAAGTTTTTAAAAAATCCAAAATTGTGATCGAGCCCTTGGATGTTTGATATTATTAGAACTTAGAAAAAAATGTCTTAAAACGAAAAATAAGGGCCACTTTTACGAAACACTAAACATGTTTAGGAAATATGTTTAAGCTATGTTAAATACATTTAAGGAATCAGAGTCTTTCACCACTTACTAAACGTGTTTACCGGCTAAATACATTTAAGAGCTTGTCATGAGAAAGAGAGGTTATGTGATTTCTTAGTTTATTTTAACTTAATTATTGAGACTTTTTGTGGGATGATGATGATGAAGAGATAAATAATAGACTATTTAAATAGGCCGAGAGCATTGCAATATGTCGGAGACAGAACAAATTTTATTGAAACTATGTCAGACAAAAAATATGTCGCATCCCTAAACGTATTTAGCTGAACAATGGTATTTCAATGTAGTGAAAGACATACTTAAATATGATTAAGTTAATTTTGTTTAACGAGTTAAACAAAATTAGTTAAGAGTGTTCAGGAGATATTTAAATAAGATTTGGTAAAAGTCGCCCTTAATGTTAGAAAACTAAGGAGATTTCTGCAACAATATTTATTTAAATAGGCCGAGAGCATTGCAATATGTCGGAGACAGAACAAATTTTATTGAAACTATGTCAGACAAAAAATATGTCGCATCCCTAAACGTATTTAGCTGAACAATGGTATTTCAATGTAGTGAAAGACATACTTAAATATGATTAAGTTAATTTTGTTTAACGAGTTAAACAAAATTAGTTAAGAGTGTTCAGGAGATATTTAAATAAGATTTGGTAAAAGTCGCCCTTAATGTTAGAAAACTAAGGAGATTTCTGCAACAATATTATACTACAATCAAACTATAAATTGCATAAAAATGTTGCAGTATAATAAATTGTTGCAAGTCCTCTTGTAACGTTATGGGTTAATTTTAATTCAAATTGCACGATAAGATCAACATTTTATTTAACTTTAAATAAATAAATAAAATCCCGTCCCGTTTGAGGTATTACGGGTGAGTAAATTTTTTCTAGTATGTTTTCTAATATTATTGATCTTAAAATAAAAATAAAACAAATGTAAACAGAATAAGTAACATAAAAATAAGCTAACCTATAATCTTATTCATAACTTAGGCTGGCCCCAGACCTACCGGTTCATTTCTTTGCTTTGCTGTTTTAGTTGAACAGGGGCTACCAGCTAACGCATCGAACTTCAGAAAGTCTGCCGGGCTTCAAATTAAAACAGATAAATCGAGCCCCAATCGGGCCAAAACGGCAAACCTCGATATCTTCTAAATAACTACAGTACGAAACTTCTTACTTCGATTTAACTGTTTTAAGTTGAAGCCCAGCAGACTTTCCGAAGTTCGATGCGTTAGCCGGTACGGCCGCGGCCCCCTGTTCTACTAGAACAGCAAAAAACAGAAATGAAACCGGTAGGTCTGGGGCCAGCCTGAACTTTGCTTTGCTTTAAACTTAAACTTCAACAACTTCTTCAACATCTTCAACTTTTTTTTTCAAAGATCAGATATTATCAAAATTCAAGGGCTCGATCACTTTTTTGTTTTTTTTTTTATTTTCCACACAGTTTTTAAGGTCACAAATTTAAGGTATGATTACAGCCCTCAGTGCTACCTGACACACAAGAAATCAACACTCCTTGCATTATTTCCAGCTGGTGGTGGAGTGGAATAAACCGACCAGGGGCCGTACCGGCTAACGCATTAATCTTCGGAAAGTCTGCCGGGCTTCAAATTAAAACAGATAAATCGAGCCCCAATCGGGCCAAAATGGCGAACCCCAATTCGTGATGCACGAACATCGATATCTTCTAAATAATTTCGGCGAATAGTACAATACGAAACTCCTTACTTCGATTTATCTGTTTTAAGTTGAAGCTCGGCAGACCCGCCGAAGTTCGAAAAGTTAGCCGGTAGGTCCCCTGACTACTGGACTAAACACCAACATTTTATTTTTTGCACTCATTTAAAAAAGAGATGGCTTGATTGAGAAGCATAAATTATAATAATCATTTATAGGATCATCAAATTATTTATGGACAAAATTGATATAATTTAGCAAACCCACTTCTTTCTCACAGCTACATAACCGTCTGTATTGAAATTAATTACTACTTGTTCACTACTTTGCTTCTTCTTTTACAGAACCAATCAGGCCAAGGCATCGCAAATTCAGTCTGGGATCGTTTTTCGGATACAAAAGCGGGGCCCACAAGCCAGCCGCCAACTGTAACGAAGTTGTTCTCGACATGGGTAGCGACTACAGTTGGAGTGACCCGTTAGTATATAATTTCACTGATGTTTCTCAATTTATAATAAATAATTATACGAAATCGTAGACTTGTGACGACAAAGTTATATGTATGATATGTTTTTTATCGATATAAAAGTTTCAGGACCAGGTTTAAAGATTTTTTCTGATTATTTAGAACAGGTTTCAAACTGGGGGGCGCGCGTAGCCCGCGCGGGCTACCTGCTTAGTTAAGGACCTTATTTAGAGTTATCCGAGAAACAACGTCTGTGGCAATCAACTTCTGATTAAAACTGACAAAAATCGCAGTTACAGTGCTGCTTTAAGTAACATAGTTGTCATATTGCATAATGTGACATATTACATAATATTCTTACTAAAGCAGAAATGTAACTGCGATTTCTGTCAGTTTCAATCAAAAGTTGATTACAACAGAGTTACAAAATCAGCCCCCGGTTAGTTCGGGCGTATCGAACCGTAACATGCTATCAACCTAAAATTGTTTGGGTAGAAGGGGGGGCGCGGATGTTTTATTTTGTAGAAAGGGGGCGCGTGAAAAAACAAGTTAAGGGAACTCCTGATTTAGAAACCTCTTATAATGTTCTTAAAGAAACCCTGGTGTTTTTGACAGAAGTAAAAAATTATCAGTACACACCCACAAGGAATCATGTAATTCACAATAACAAGTGGCATAGTTGTTTCCTTTGTTAATAATACCTATTAGTTTTCTCACTCACACACCGATTCAACAATGTCACAATATATTTATTTACCAGAGCATCAACGTCATCGAGCAGCGACTCCGAGTCACTCCCGCGCACGCCCATGTTTGAGGAGTTCATTGAGAACAGCGCCCGCAGAGGGCGAGCTAGCAGCTCCAGCCACAGCAGCGTATCACCGATTAGGGGTATGACAGAACAACCGCTAGAGTAACTAAACTTAACTGAACAGAACGTCATCCAAAAACCAAAGCAACAAAACTTAAGCACGCTTTAGTTAAAATGTCTGCGGTGCATGAAAACCCCCTGTTATAACGTGGTGGTATTTAAGGCCAAATACTCTGAAAATTGCATTCTTGAATTAAGCAATCTTAGTGGCAATGGTTGACAGTAAAAAAGTAAAACTTAATATGGACATTTGATGTCAAGTCGAGTTAATATCGAACCATATTTTGAAAAGAAATATTGACGCTTCATATTTTATTCCAGGGAGTGGGGGAGATTGGGAAGTAATGATGTTAGCTGATGAGCTGGAGAAGAGAGAAAGAGAGAGAGAACGCGAGGAGGCGAGAAGACCACACTACCCAACCACGCTAAGAGACTTAGAAGAAGTAAGTTCATATATAAGTTTGGACGTTTAGTTTAATGGAGTTTTTTTGCTAAAAGTGAAAACTCCATTAAACTAAACGACGGGCTAGAAAATATTGTTAATCGATAAAAAGTAAATCAAAGTTTCTACAGAGTGCACTACAGAGAGATAGTTCACAATATCGTCTTCATTTAAGCACTAATGATTTTTTTCCAATGGCGGCGCTAGTGAGTTGTTATGTGTAAAACTTTTATTTATACATTCATGTGACGTTTTACTTTCAGGAGTCCGACACCCCCCAACGCGAAGACAGTCCTGACGAGTTCTCCAACAACGATTCGAACTCGTCCTCCACCACGCACCTGCTGTCGCAGACCATCAGCGATCCCTCACAGCGGTCGCTGGAGACTTCTTTCACGGAAGCCAGCAGCAGATCTGGGAGGGAAGTTAGGCAGCAACGAATAGGATCGCTTGTGGAAGAGGTGAACTTCAGTATTAACTTTTTTATTGTGATCCCAAGGTCATTGGTCCAAACCATTATCATCCCAAGCTATAAGATAGCCATAAAATAGTCATGTGAAGGAATTGGGCGCAATGGTTGTATAAGTAGTGGAGCTATGACTAGCAAACTAAAACTGTTCTGGAATTATTTTGTTGTTAAATTAAATATTAACTCGACAAGCTGCCAGGGGAAGTTTTAGTAACCTTGGATTGAGTTACACAAAATATTGTTCGACCTCTTAGGACGCAAGTTTAATACAAATGATCATGTTGTATTTTCTAATATCTATCTATTTTATGTATCTTTTTAACATCCACTTCTACCTTGTAAGGTAAAGATTTCCTTTTACCGCTCGTTCGTATGATTCAGTGCACATGTCTCATTATATTTAGTTCCAATCACTTACATATCTACTAAATTATTTTCATGCTTACAGTCAAGACTAGATCCAGCTCTCCGTCAATCCAGAGGATTGATCCTTCGCGCCGCGAGCCTCGACCGCGAGACCACATCATCAGCTTCCCAAACTCGCCGTTTTGGATCCCTAAAGAGCTCCAGCACAGATTCCCATAAAAGACTCTGATCCGTTAGTTCACACGGACCAGAAGTAAGGTCCGATGGTTTTAGCGAAAGATATAAAAGAAAACTTAAATATAATTCACAAATAAAGAAATTAAGTTTACGTGCTAAAAGAAAATTGAGCGATATCTGTGAACGAGAAAATTTTAACGAAAACAGTCGTAATCGAGAAATGATTACAGCTCAAACTAGAAATAAAAGTAAAATAACTAAAGATAAGCCTGAAAATGTGAATATTGAACCTCAACTCAAACATACTGATAAAAACTATAATAAATCTAAAGGAAACGGTACAGGTCATATCAACAAAGAGAAAGAAGTCGAATTAAAAAGACCAGAAAAATCTAATGCAGTCAAATATGAATCTAGCAATGTATCTAAAAGTGAATTTGGAAGTTCTAATAAATATGATAAAGGTGCTCTAGAGAATGAAAATGCTAAAGAAAATGAATCTTGTGTAAATGAATCCATTTGTGATCAGAACGTACGAGAAATTGAAATGGAAAATGTAAATGTAAATGAAAGAGAGACAAGGGTTGTGGATAACGAACGAGAGAATGGTTTTAGCGACCGACACACAGTTGGTGGTCAATTATTGGTGGTAGTCATCATAATGTATGAAGGCATGGAGTACTTAATCTTTTTATTAGTAGATTAGAGTTTAAGGACATTGTAAATACAGGAGTTTAGTTTAGTTTTTTATTTTTCTGTCGTTTTTCAATATTTTTTAAGGTAGATCGGGAAGTCGTAATGTGTTCAAAAAATATATCCCAAATACTATACCTACATAGGTAATTATGTATTTAATTTGCGTATAAAGACAATGTAGCGTATAAAGACTGTTTACACACAGTGACAGACATCTACAAGGTGTTACAAAAATACTCCTAATGCCGAATATGGTATATAGGGACCATCAAACTGAACAACTTTTACTATGGGACCAACTCTGAAATCGCGAAAAAAAAATCAGCTGTTTCATACAAAAATTAAAATCGAAAATATCAAAATGTATGAAACAGCTGTTTTTTTTTTCGCGATTTCAGAGTTGGCCCCATAGTAAAAGTTGTTCAGTTTGATGGTCCCTATATACCATATTCGGCATTAGGGGTATTTTTGTAATACCTTGTATATTTATCTTAATATGGAGCAAATGGATTATTAAAAACATTACATCATCATCATTTACATCGACAATTCGACATCCACTGCTGGATACAGGCCTTCCCCAAGGATCTCCACAACGAACTCTATTACTTTTATGATCTCATAGTATTATTGCCTTTTGTGGAATTTGAGGCCATGACATAAACTTTCAAGCCAGGGTTAAAAATATGATAAATTTTAAGACTCTTCCTAAGCCATAACATAGCTGTTGATAAAACTCTCAAACTAAATTATTCAAAATGTCTTAAATTTAGTGCTTCAAGGAAGTGTCATAGCTACCTATATTAAATTAGTTCTTGTTACTTCTACTTAGTCATTAAATTTTTTTACTAGAATATTTAAATGAATTGTTGATTTATTAAAATTATCTACCACGCTAAACGTTTCTTATGTGATATTTTATTTGTATAGATTTTAAGTGTTTATTTGTATTTAACGTATAGTGTCTAGATGTCTCTATATCACACAATGTAAAAATATTTAATAGAGATAAAATAAAAATGAAATTATAAGGAAACTATTTCTTAATACCAATACGAGCATAATATTTATAAATTTAAAAATATTGTTTTTTATTTATCAAATAATTAAAGAACGAATTAATTTGTAGTTAGGTATTTATATAAAAAAAGAACATTTAATGTCCATTATTGAAATAATAGTGCCAAAATTGATACTCTGTAGATAATTTTCAAATATTAGATATATTTATTTAGAATTTCTTTAAATTAAGTGACGCTATCTTATAAATTGTAAATAATAAATTATAGTTTAAATTATAAATCTCTTTAACTGTAGAGATATTTTATTATTAGTGAGATATAACATAAGTTAATAGAATATAGGCAAAATATAAAAAAAACCGGACAAGTGCGAGTCGGACTCGCCCACCGAGGGTTCCGTACTCGATGATTGATTACGTAGGTACTTTAAATAAAGACTATAATTATTTTTTATGATTTAATTACAAATGTATAGTTTTCAGACTTTTTTTGTAAGTAGTTGTAGTAAAAGACTAAGATTGAGATTACTTGCCAAATTTCATAGTTCTAGGTCAACGGAAAGTACCCTATAAATATGCGTTTTTGCGGCATAAACGGCCGTATCTTTTTTTACGTTAACTTAGAAGTTTGGTTTTTTCACAGCTTCAAGGGACTGTAAACTTGAGTATTTGGTTTTAATTATAACTCGATACCTCGTCGCGTTCCCGAGATAAAGGGTTTTGACAGACGGACAACAAAGTTATTCTATAAGGGTTCCGTTTTTCCTTTTGAGGTACAGAACCCTAAAAATTGTAACAAAACAACTTTTTTATTGTAAGTTTATAATTTTGTTATGTACTTACCTAAATCAAATATTTTTAAAATTAATGTTAAATTGGGTTTTTTTATCTGTAATCACGATATATACCTACTTATTTTTTTCTCATAGTTTACTCATTATTCAATGGAGTTTCATTAAATTTTTTACTCATAAGTACTGTGTAAACATTAACATCAATAAAAAAATACAATATCAGCACAGCATCTTTTTGTAAAAGTTAATGAATGGATCGAACATACTTTCAACCAGTTAATTAAAGATCTACTTACATTTTGTCTTTAAACTAACCAATTACCAACACCTAACCTCAGATTTCACATCTGAAAGGAAAATCAAATAAAGTTTCAACTCCGAAACCAAATTTATATTACATGTAATCAAAATATCTGTGTACACTTTTATACAGGGTGTTAGGCACCCTAGCGAAACTTTCAGGGCATAGTCGACTCATGATTCTGAGAGTCTATCTGAAGTGGAATTATTTTCCGTCAGCAAAATTCATGATAAGGTGATTTTTTTTATTTTTTTATATCACACAGTTGTCTTAATTGCATAGAACCTAAATTTACAGAACAGTAATTAAAATATCAAAATTTTATTAACCCGCAATGTATATAACAACAAGAGCTATTTGCTCGCGGTCGAAGGTCGTGGCTGAGCGAATCTACGTTGTTTTTACTTCTTGCGTCATTGTCGTTTACTCGAAAATCTTTAAAAATCCAATGCATCGCAATAAATAAGTTAAAAATATGCAAATTAATATAATTTATTATCGTACTCTAACGTAAATGATGGCAAATTCCGTTGTGATGCATTGGATTTTTAAAGATTTTCGAGTAAACGACAATGACGCAGGAAGTAAGAAACATAACAAAGCAACCGGCTGTGCGCTCCCGTGATGTAATCGAGTTGTTACGCGTACATTACTGCTATAAAATAAATAAGATTATTTTAAATAATAATACCCCACACTGCTTAGCTAAAAATCAAAATCTCAACTATGCATAAATTTAGGACAAGTGGTTCCATAGAGAAAGTTGCTTAAAGAATCCTTAAAAGTCGTTCCATAAAGAAAGTTGTCTAAAAAATCCTTTTCGCTAGGGTGATATACTAACACCTTGTACCTATTAGTAAAGAGCACAGTCAGTACGAGTGACGAATCTCACTCTGCTACGCTGCGCTACACTCTGCAGAAAGTGACAAGTTTGTACAAAAATCAAAATCAAGCATGGTGTAAGCGTATTATATTAATGGGTGTAAGTAAACACACTGGTGTGGTAGACTAGGTACCTAAGGTGCTTGCACATTTCGATCACGGAAATATGAATTAATGTAACGGACAATATACCGAAAATGAGTTATATACACCGTTGGATTCGGAATTTTACGCTCCATCGAATGGTATACTTGAAATGTTGATATATTGAAAAAAAATCATTTTTTTGTCCCTTACATTACACATTTTGAGAGGTCCTAAACAAATCTTTACGACAAATTTTGACGTATCATACACTTGTACAAAATGTCATTTTTAGTTTTAAGGTATGTCTCATAAAAAGTTATATATGGCCTTTACCCTATCCACGTTTTCGTTTTTCTAAACCTGATCAGCCTTACGTTACTTTATGATTTATGTATTTGGCAATGATGTCCCTTACATTAATATGCCAGCGTGTGTAATAATTTACGTGTTTCTTACATTACTTTAATAGAATATGAATTCATTTTATTTTTCTAATACTACAATATAACTAGTAGAGAGCAAAACAGAAAACTAGAGCCCGTCCCCGCCTGCTCCGCCCGCTGCATGCTTCGTGTATCGTAGGTAAACATTAATCGATTATGGAAATATAAATTAATGTAAGGGACAAAGGTCTACTTTTCAGGAGGAGCAAAAAACAAATTTTATTTATAACAATTGCTTGTATTTTTTTAACTTTTTATTCTACTAATTTGATGCCTATAGCAAAGTTGCTTAGGTTTAAGAGCTCTATAAAGCTATGCAAGCAAAACTAAGATTATCTTTATGGATTTCAAAATAGCATGTCTCTTATATAAAAAATAAATTTAAATGCGTTGTATACCTTAATAAAAATAATATTAGTAATTTTAGAAGTAACTGGTTTAGTACTAGTTATTGCTGAATCTTAATTAAATACTATAATAAAATTGTACTTTCAAAAGCAATTAATCATTAAAAGTATTTATTTTTATTCTGCGTTTAACAATAATTAGTCTCAATATTAACAATGATGGCACATTATAGGAAAAATCATTTTTGAATGATAATCAACTGTTTATATAACCAAAAAAATATATTCCAAAATTTCAAGTTCAATAGATTTTTTAAAGTAATTATGGTTATTAAATTATAATTAAAAAAACAATTCAATTTGAAGTTTTAGTATTACAGCAATTTAATATAAAGAACTCAGTAAGATAATAACGATGTTCACACTATTAATTTATACTTAACCGTATTAATTAAGGGCCGATTGTTGCAAGGTCAGGTAAAATTTAATCGTAGAGTAAACTTTATAATGTAATACAAACGATTGTTAAATATGTCACGTCAATTATCAAGGCATTTAACGATGGTTAGAGCTTACTCAACGACTAAATTTTATCTGACTTAGGTAAAATTTGCCTAAAGCGAAAATACTACAACCTAATTGTTAACTGCAGCAGTTTGCATTATCAACAATCCAACGAAACATTATAAACAACAGGAAAACGTTATCTACAATCCAAAAAAAGAGGAGGAAGAGAAACAGGTCGCGATGCGATTAAAAATAAGAATGAAAATCATAAAAATTTAATAAGTGGAGGAACTTATTCCCTTCTAGAGTCTTCGTCATCAAGTTTAATGATTTAATAAAACTTAAAAATCGTTCGTATTACATTATAAATTTTACCCTACGATTAAATTTTACCTGACTTTGGAACAATCGGCTCTTAATTAATATGGTTAAGTATAAATTAGTAGTGTGTACATTGTTATTATCTTGCTTAAGTTCTTAATATTAAATTGCTATAATACTCAAATTTCAAATTGAATTGATTTTTTAATTATAATTTAATAATCATAATTACTTGAAAAAATCTATTGAACTTGAAATTTTGGAAACTATTTTTTTAGTTATATAAACAGTTGATTATCATTCAAAAATGTTTTTTCCTATAATCTGCCATCATTGTTAACATTGAGACTGATTATGTTTAACGCTGAATAAAAATAAATACTTTAAATGATTAATTTTTGTATCATTTTATGTATTCACAATAATAGCAATTTTTTTTATCAAAATTAAATCAAGTTAACCAATTTGCTTTTGAAAGTAAAATTTTATTATAGTATTTAGTTAGGATACAGCAATAATTAAACCCAAAAGGGTACCTTACTTCAAAAAATACTAATATATTTTTTGTAAATATGACTGTTACATTACTGCGGAGTATTTTTGTGTTAAATGCAATTAAGGTAAAGAACGCATCTACATTTATTTTTAATGTAAGAGACATGCTATTTCGGAATCCATAAAGATAATCTTAATTTTGCTTGCATAGCTTTATAGAGCTCTCAAACCTAAGCAACTTTGCTATAGGCATCAAGTAAGTAGAATAAAAAGTGAAAAAAATACAAGCAATTATTATAAATAAAATTAGTTTTTTGCTCCTCCTGAAAAGTAGACCTTTGTCCCTTACATCAATTCATATTTCCGTGATCGATTTGTCTGACGTAGTACGTGTTAACACGCCGGCTTTTGTTCGGAAGTGTTGTAAGATAATGTGGTATTTAGGTACTACGCGTTCACTTCGTGATTGCCGTCGACGACCGTTATGACGTCACAGCTAACGGTACTGTAGACAAAAAAAATAATCATGTTTTTCAACTGTTTTAATTTTTTTCTTGTTCTACATGGCGAACCTAACTTGTTGTATAAATTTATTACACTCTAATAAATTTATACAACAAGTTAGGTTCGCCATGTAGAAACTTTACTCTTTTAATCATTATCACAACACAAATAACGAACGTAATAATTAAATCAACAGAAACAAAAATTAAGCTTTGCGTTGCTAGCCGTACTAGAAAGGCGACGCAGGGGGTGCGGTATGTCGAGGCGATTTTAGTCAATTTAGCGCTTTTTATTGACAATCGCGTCTACAATCTAATTGCAAACCTAATTTCAATGAGGCGTCAAACCTCATAAGTGTGCTTCTAGTTCATACATTTACCACAGTCTGTGCATTTACTATGAAAACCGATGTCATCTGACGGGCGTGTTAGCACGTGTTAACACGTATCTTCAGACATTATTATGCCAGGACCTTTAGGTGTGTTAAGTAAGCAAGCACACCACCAATTATACAACGTGCGCGATTTTATTTTTGATATTTTAATGTTTTTATTTGATTTTAGGCCGACTTCAAAAAAGGAGAAGGTTCTTAATATGTCTGTGGGTACCTAAGTATATTTTTTTATCGGTGTTCACGCATAACTCCGACATGACATGTAGGAATGCACTAATTCTGATGGCTACTTTTTGTTTGAATAAGTTTTTTTGCATTAAAAATCTACACCACAGCGTAATGCTTGGCAGGGTGAGATCAGTGTGCATTTCCAATGATACTACCTAATTGGTTTCGGCCTCTATAAGAAGGTAAATGGTTTTATTTTGTTTATAATGCCTAGTACAATAGCTACCTACCTATAGTCAATTTACATTTTCACAGCTAGGTATATTTTAATTGATGTGACAAAACATCTTGTCGTACTTATAAAGTTGACTGTACGCGATTTCACACAAAAATATCAAAAATTGTACTTGGATACTTTTCATTAAATCGATATTGTTTTTACTGTGAAATCACAAATCATTGGGAGTTGTTGCTTGCATCAAATAACTTGAAATGACATATGATGAGCAGGAGATGGATTTGACAGACCACCCTGCGCATTGTTGTCATCTTAATCATAATACTATATTTTTAAGGTAGGTTTATAAACTAATTAGTCACCACAAAATAAAGCCGACAGCTCGTCGCCCAGTGCTTGTTTATCCTATCTACCATTGGGCCACATTTGCGCCGCAACCTTTTCTTTGTTAATTTGTTACAAGACTCTAGGCTGATTACACTTAAGCTACTGCTTTTTTTAATTAACAGAAACATATAGATTTTAATAAAACAAGTGGCTAAGCACAATACTAAAATCATATCACAAATGAACAAAAAACAGCCATGCCAAAAAATTACCTATGGCAGATAGGACAAACAAGCAACGAGGCGAAGGTAAAGATCAACGACTCGTCGATTTATATAGTAAATCATCGAGGAAGGTCGGACAGGCTTCGAAGTTATGATCATCGAAAAAAAAAAAATCGAACTAAAATACGGAACCCTTCTTTAAAATAGTTTTGTTACACTAAAGCTGAATCTGCAGAACAAAAACTTTTATAAAAAAATCATGACTTTATGGTTATTAGAAAGTAATCTGTGTCTAAATCTGAGGTGAGGTCCTTGCTTATGATTTTAGTAAAACAGTTATTTGATGCAAGCTTAAATTAGAAATTTATTTAATTATATCTGGCACAAGACATTTAAAAAAATATTGTACGCACGTACCTACTATGATAATTATTCTATATTAGATTAAATACATACTTATAATGAAGCCCAATTAAAGCTAGGCATAATAATAGGTAGATTGTATTAAATACCTAACAGAGAGCACTTTAGTGAGACAGATATTACCTACTTACTTAACTATTAAAATAATAATATTTTAATTTATAAAAGTTTAGTTTTAGGTTTAAAATCGTGGTGGGAGATGACAGAAATAAAATATTAATTCGGCTTCTTTTGTTTCATTTTTGCTGCATTAAGTACCTATAACCTCGTGACACTAGAGTCTAGTGTCTAGTGACTAGACAAACAAAATTACATCTGCCCCCCTACTCAAATAGCCAACATTCTATCCATTTAAAAGCTACGCTAACAAGCTTTAAAATAAGCAGTATACTATAAAATTACGTGCCATAAGCTTGTTAATTCCATACAATACATCAAAGAATGTGATTTCCATAAATTTGCGACATGAGATTTAATCGTCTATTGCTCATATTAAAGCTTTAATAGTAAGCGTTGCGTTCGAACGGATAGAATGTTGGCCATTTGAGTAGGGGGGCTGTTTTGCTATAACTTTGTCAAAGGAACTGCTTGGCTGCTTTCAGATATGCTTTAAGTTTCAGACGATAACACACTCAACTCAAACTCAGCTCAGGGGCTCTATCGGCTAAAAACATTGAAGTTCATGTTAACTGTGTTTTGACAGATGTACGTGATACATTGCTACTTTGTTTTGGCACAAATAAAAACTTACCAAAGAAAAGTAGCAATGTATCACATACATCTGTCAAAACACAGTTAACATGAACTTCAATGTTTTTAGCCGATACCGCCGCAGTTTGAGTTTGGGCTGAGCTAGGGGCGAGTTCGGGGGGCTGGGCTGATTACGTAACTCTGTTGCTAACGACTCTCGATTGAAACCGCAGTTGCATTGCTGCTTTAAGTAAAAAAAAAAAATTCGCCGCTCCCACTAGCGACTCGGTAACATAATAAATTGGTCAGTGCATTGGGCCGGAATCCCAAGGGTGCGGGTTCGAGTCCTGTCTGAGGTGTTACGGGTGAGTCGATTTTTTCTAATATTATTTATCTTAATATAAAAATAGCATTGTGAATGCGAAAAATCTAAATTTAATAATTATATAGCTGTTTCATCTATATCGATTGTCAAAACATCTGGAAAGATGTTTCTTTCGAATGTGGGGGTATTTCCTCACATTGATAAAATTGCGCTGGCTTGCAGCGAAGAAGTTATTAGAAAATTTCGCCGCTCCCACTAGCGACTCGGTAGCATAATTGGTCAGTGCATTGGGCCGGAATCCCAAGGGTGCGTTCGAGTCCCGTCTGAGGTGCTACGGGTGAGTCGATTTATTCTAGTATTTTTTCTAATTTTATTTATCTTAATAAAAAAACTCATGCCTTGGTGAGGCTTGTAGGCTTAGGGAGACGCAACCGGGGCGAAGAAGAAAGATTTTTCGAGAGGAAGAGAGATAGGTGGGAGAGTTATAGGAAGAGGATAGATGAAAAAGGGAAGAAGGAAGGATAAAAGTAAGATAGTTGTCACATTGGCTCTTACTAAAGCATCAATGTAACTGCGATTTCTGTCAGAGTTGTTTGCAACAAAGTTACATAATCAAGGGGCCGGTTGTGTGTTATCGTCTGAATGCAGACAAAATAGTAAACTTGAGTGCTTGAGTACTAGTGTTTGCAATGGCCACATGTCTAGTAAGTCTGTCTGTAAACACGACAAAATACTGGATCTATTTTCAATGTAAATCCGGCTGCCGCCGCGCCCCGCCCGCCGGCTGAGTCTGATATTTCAAGAACAATACCTACCGGTAAGGGGTCGTCCATTAATCACGTGAGGCTCGAAAGGGAGAGAGGGGGTTCGGAAAAAATCACGGAATATCACAAGGGGGAGGAGGTGTATAAGTAAAAGTTGCTAAAAACATCAAGTGAATAATGGACGACCCCATGCTCTAAGGACGACTCCTAACATACGATTAGTTTTAGTTTTGACTTTTGACCAGCCGTACCGTACATGACCTGTTTGACCACCACTCCAAAACGTACCTATCGACCGTCCGGAGCCAACCGAAAATAATCAGAAATAACCGAAAATAATTTTAAATGTTTGTATTGGTTGTCTAAACTTTTTTCTTCTCGATATAAGGTCTCCCGCATAAGGTTTGCGAACCAATGGCATAGCTTCTTTGACATTCACAAGTGCTTGTAACAGCCTAGACTGATTAAAGAGTTTTTGAATTTTGAATTTTATATGTATGAACCGTAGGTGAGTCTTAGCATAATAATTTGTAGTAACATAATAATTTGTACTGACTGTCCTACGAATGGACAACATTGTTGTCACCCTAATATAATGAAAGAGAAGGAAAAGATAGATGCTGTCATTTCAAGGGCATTTCGGTCATTTTTTCATTCCTCAAACCTTATTCGGTGACGCATCATCCAGTGTCTTATAATAATATTTTGATAGAACTTCTATAAGTATATCTACCTTCATATGATTCTAAAGTTCTTGGTTCTGCTGCTTCTAAGTTCTGCTGCATAATTATGTCATAGATAAAATCATACAATAGTTCTTAATGCTCTAAGAATAGTTATCATAGAGTACCTACATTGTAATGTAACATTAACATATGGATTGGATCAGTGTTGCCAATGCTACGGTAATTATCGTGTTCTACGGTAATCGGTGTCAAAATATTAACCTTGCTACGGCCGCTTAAGGCAGAAGTTTTCATATAAACAAGGTAATTTCATAATGCAGTGCAGTGCAGTAATTGTATCGAAACACGGCATTTTATTACGCAATTTCAGTGACAAAACACGGCAACTGACAAATTTATTTATAATTCTATGGATAGACACTAACTAATCTAATCTGTGAAATTAATGGAGGAGTCAGTCGTAGCGTAGCAAAACAGTGAATTGAATTAAAATGTAATAAATAACAACAAATAAAACATTTTAGTGATTTTAATAACACTTTTTCAGCTTCATCTATCTCTTTGTCGCGCCAATCTTCAAAATGTCGCCTCGTAAACAGCCGTCTAGTTTGTTCAAAATGTGCATAAAGAATTGCATTGATTTGATTAATTCTGCTTGTTATGTTATTGAGAAAAGTTGCCCAGAAAATATGTTTCACGACTGTGAGAGGCAGGCGTTTGAGTTTAAATATTATTTGATGTCATTGCTTCCTGTCAGGTAAGTGAAGAATGTACATACAAAAAAATATTATGATTATTTGCTTTAATTGAGTTTACTGAATGCACTATGCATGCATGCTGCATACAGTCTGTATTTTGCAGTTATTTTTTTGCCAGAAATACTAAACTATACCTAATCGTTTTAACAAAAGATTTAAAGCATGAATTTAAAAATGTGAAGACAAGTTTACACAGGGTCAGTACCGACTGACTTCAAAATAATTGTGTGGGGATTTTCAAGTCAGCGCTGACTTCATGCCGCTGTACTGACTTCAAACCAATTGACATTGGGTTTTTTTTGGGTCAGCGCTGACTTGTCTCGATTTCGGAGTCAGTCGCTTACCTCGTATAAACCAGCCTTGACACATGATTTTTTTAATCAAAGTAAATAAATGTTGAGAATATTTAAAATGATTTGAAATTAATCCAAACCTTTTTCCTCTTTTTATTTCAAAATAAAGAGACACATCAAGACTGTATATTTAAATAAGTTTCTTGTTATAACTAATGAACTCACATTCCTCATTATAACAAGTAAATTAGATAGTTAATTATTGTCTTTTGACATAGATAATACTTTTATTTTTTATTTATTCAGGTAACAAACAGTCATATACAATCATTCTTAAATACATCAAGTATAACAAAATTATTTTAATTTCCAGGTTATTTGACGTCCTCTGTTCTGAAAGAACATGTTGCCAGTATCGAGGTGACCCTCGAGTTCAACTCCACGTGTTAACTCACCCCAACATGACTGTCTTCCGCAAATGCGACCTCGACAATAGTATACCACAGAGGTTCTGGATTGAAACTCTTTCAAACTTTAGTCGTTTAGTTGTCCTCGATCTCAAATTCATTTGCACAGATGAAATTCTCCAAGTTATTGGGACAAATTGCCCATTACTTGAAGAAATCAACATAGTTTCCAGAGTTGATATCTGCAAGTCTCTTTTTAATGCTTCCGTGTTAATTAGAAATGTCTCTGACACTGGTCTTTGCTCAATTGCCAATCTTAAAAATTTACGAGTTCTGGCTATGGATCCCCCACGCAATGAAAGGGCAAATCGAGTTGGACGTTGTGTCTCTCAAGCAGGCATAATAATGTTAGTCAGCGAGCTTCCATACTTAGAAGAATTGAAAATAGAATCCTGTGATATTGGTTCCACGTTGATCGGTACTGTCATGGACATTGGTCCTTTAAGTCTCCGAAAAATCAACTGTCATTTTGCCTCAGCTGAGGGTATCAGAAAATTGATAAAAATTTGCCCATTTCTGAGGCAGTTATCTGTCACACATTTATCTGAGCATAACAAAGATGCCATTTTGGATCAAGTTTCGTTAAGTGATTTAAGGTTAAACAGGTTAGATTTATCGTTTTTTTCATTCACAAATTCTATGCAACAACTTTTGACTTGTAAAGGCAAGTACTTGACACATTTTTCTTTGTGGGAGATTGACCATTCGTTGACGTTAGAAGCTGTATTATCTATTGGTAGCTGTTGTCCGAACCTCAGTTCTTTATGTCTGATGACTCAGTCTAAATGTTTAACAATCCCCAGGTATTTCAGGAGGCCAAGGAATATTTTCTCAGAATTAAGGAGTTTAACTATAGGGAATGAAAATTTTAATATTGATCAAATATTAACTTTTTTCTTAGAATGTACTCAAAGTTTAGAAAAGCTGGTGTTAAAGTACCAAACTAAGACTAACTTGGATAAAACATTGTTGCATTTACTAGAAAAGGGAAGTTTTAAAAATGTGAATTATCTTTGGTTAGATTGTACACTGGAAGTGTCCAAAGAAGTAGTGAAACAAGTTATTCAGTCTTGTGAAAAGTTAGAAATGTTCACAGTTGATTTTACTGAAGAAATGACAGACGTTCATAAGTATATAAATGAGAATAATTTGGATTTGAAGTTAGGCGGCTACTAACGCTTATACAACATATTTATTGTAATATATTTAGAAATAAATATTTTATCATTTTTAAAAATTGATTATTATTTTGTTCCCTGTCCAACAAGTTTTACACAAAAATTAGTTTAATTTCTCCCACTATAAGCAAAGCTCCCCAGAGCGGTTCGAAGAAAGCAATAAAAGACATGAACTTTTACAATACATTTTAATAGTTGGTCTCCCTCCAATAAAAGATTGAAGCCAGAAACGAAAATCTGTCGAAACGGGGAAATATAAATATAATTAAACTTTACAAAATTGGCCTTTTTCCAATTTATCCACTGTGTACAGTCAGCAGCACGATGACACTGTAAAGAAACAGCCCTCTTACGCACTAGCGGTTGACCGCGTAATGTAGTACATACTAATTGTAAAAAAAAATTACTTACGTTCTAAACTGATTTAATTCAAGGCCAGCTTGATAAATTATTGCTACAATACATCACATTCCTTTGATTTGCTACTACAGTAAGTACTGCTTTTACAATAGCAACCGCCAACAACACGGACATTCGAATTGTTTGCAGCTAGCAACCCAATAGAAAATAAGAGGGGGGATACAATCGCTGACCACACCGAGATTAATGGAATCAACATTTTAAGAGGTATATGGATTCCTAAGTAATTCACCAATAGAGTTGTAATAATTGTAAGACTGTCGTTTTTGCCTAGTTTTCTTACTATTATCTGATGAATAGATGGTATAGTCGACATCGAGAAGTGGCTTAACACTTGAGAACTTTGTCACAGCACCTTTAACACTATAGTGGACGCTGTACAAGTGCAAACAATACCTAATTGGTGTGACATGGTACTGACTGACTGAAGCATTTAGATGGGCCTCTGAGGCCGTACCAGCTATCTCTTATAATGGCTGGTCGGTTCCCTAGATCGGTACAGTGTCAATAATTCCATATTTTTAAATTCAATGATTTTAATTCCAACCTACTTATTAAATTACATTGATATAGTTCATTATCATTACTTGTCCTATTTGGTAAAAAAAAATCACCCATCTCTATTGAAATAATCACTTATAAAATGCAACAAATGGTTTTCCACGCACAAACAAAAGAAATTGTTAATTATAATTTGATTTAATAAGAAAATAATAAATTAAAAGATATAATGACAACTGTCAAAAACAGTTTACCGAATAAGACGAGTAAGGATAAACAGACTTTAGTCACATTATTTATCATTATCAGTCAATCTAAACTTAAATCTACAATTAAACCATGATTTACTATTCACCATAAATAAAATTATATCAATATTAAATAGGTACAGATAAATTCAAAACAATAAATTATCAATTTAGAGTAAAAACAAAATTCTTTAATAAATAGTACTAGGTCATTAAAAAACCTTTATTCTCAATAAGTCACACTAAATCATGTCACACTACTCACACTGTGACTGGTTGAGAAAAAATCAAGACTCGATGCGAATTTTAATTCTCATCTAGTAACACTTGTTAGTTAATGGTTCATATTTATTTTTAATTCATATTTTTCTTGGAAGAGTTACCTCACCACTTAGAGCATTAACCTCACCATTACTTAAAGAATATTTTTGCACGCTCAGTTGATGAAGAAGGAGAAGTCGCACTACACGAACCAGTGTTACTAGATGAGAATAAAAATTCGCATCGAGTCACACCTGTTACAATTTTTTTTTCTCAACCAGTCACAGTGTGACACGATTCAGTGTGACTCGTTGAGAAAGGAAAAAAGGGATTGAAAATGGCGCGGCGCTCCTATTCGCCTTTCGCATTACACCATAGAGCAGCCATGTCAAACTGTATATCATTGGTGCGCCGCGAAGACATAATATGCCATCTAGTGTCCAATTTAGGAACCGATTTAGAGTTGCCACCCTTACTTCACCATAAAATATTGTTAAGTTCGATTTTATCAGTGAATTTACACTAATAACGGAAGGTAAACATAGAGAAGAGAATCGAAAATAAGAAATCAAAAACAAGGTATACCTTTCTGTTATTAGTGTAAATTCACTGTTAAAATTGAACTTATTATAAGGATTACTCTAAATTGGACACTAGATTGGATAATGTAATCGCGGCTTTGGATTGGCAGCTTGACCGCTATCACGCCTGCGAGTCTATCGGCTAAAAATAATGAAGTCAATGTATGATTTAATTAGACAGATGGATGTGATACATTGCTACTTTTCTTTAATAAGTTTTTATTTGTACCATATAGAAGTAGCAAAGTATCACATCCATCTGTCAAATCAAAGCTTACATTAACTTCATCGTTTTAAGCTGATAGATCCTCTGGTGATAAGCGATGATGGGATCAACTATGAAACGCGCTTGCCTACGAGTAACCTATCCATTCGCGACTTGAAGGCATTCAGGGCCCTATTTAACAACGTGACAATTTGTCAATTTTATTGTCATGACAATTTGGTTAACGTTACGGTTTAGCTATGAGTAGCTAGTTCTATTTTCAAATTAGCTGACGCAATGGATATAAAATTATCATGACAGGTGACAAATTGTCACGTTTATTAAATAGGGCTCAAATTGTACCTATAGGGAAACAGACTCGGGCAAGGAGTTCCACTTTCTAGCTCCTTTTCTTTAAATGATCATGAGTTATACTTATTACTTATTTAAAGAACTTGATAAGCTTAATATTTTAATTATTGATAAAATATGTTGTATTGCTTGGAAATCCAGCTCTACTCTATTCGGAAAGTAAGAAATCGATATTGGCTCGATTTATTAATATATTGAAACACAAAATGTCAATTTTAACTCTATTGATTTTGAGCTTTATACCTTAAAATTTAAGTTTAAAATCATAGGGCTAACTAACTTTATTTACAGTTTTTTATGCACACGAACGACACGCGGATTGTGTACTGTATTTCAAGGCGGCGCAACATTTCACAGCCCAAAACAAAGTCTACACCACCCTATCAATCACGCCGGTTGTTCTCGTCCTACACAAATTGAATTACCCTTTTTCCCACCGTCCACCTCCTGAGACCACCTGGGTGGACCGTGGAAGAAATACACGTACAACTACTATCAGTAAAATGTAGCTAAATGTATACGTATCTGCGCCCTTAGCATGACCACCGAAACGCGATATGAAATAGCGATTAATCGCTTTTAACTGTCAAAAGACAATGGATTTTGACAGTTGTCTCGATTTCTGTTTCTGTGGTCAGATTTAAATACGTCGTTTTGTACCGCAAGCGCTCTGACGTTGGTCACTTCAGTTGTACATTGTAAAATTAATCGCATTGTAGATCAAAATCGCTTGCACACCGCGTCGCCACTTGTAGTCTGTTTATCCTTACATGTCTTACTTGGTAAACAATCTTCACCCAATTCTTTACTGAAATAATCATTTATAAAATACAACAAATATTTTTCCACACATAGATTACGAAAGAAACAGTTAATATTCATAACAATTTGATAAAAGTAAGCAACTTATTTTTAAATAACGATTTAAGTTACTAGGCGTTCACTTCGTCATACCGCACCCCCTGCGTCGCCTTCCTAGTACGTCTAGCAACGCAAAGCTTAATTTTTGTTTCTGTTGATTTAATCATTACGTTCGTTATTTGTGTTGTTATAATGATTAAAAGAGTAAAGTTCTTAAATAATAGCGAACCTAACTTATTATATAAATTAATAACACTCTTTGAACAAGAAAAAAATGAAAAACAGTTGAAATCCATGATTACTTTTTTGTCTACAGTACCGTTATCTGTGACGTCATAACGGTCGTCGACGGCAATCACGAAGTGAACGCGTAGTATGACAATGACAACTGTAAAAAAATGTTTAAGTACCTACTAAACTTTATTAAGACAAGTAAATATAAATAAGGATAAACAAACTTTACATAAGTAGGTGTGACCATAGGTTTAGGAGAGACCATTCCATTCGCGAGTGAGTACACGATAGGTATAGCGCCTGAATTATCTCCTTTGTATGAAGGGGCACACCGCCTCTGGCGGTAACTACACTAGTTACAAATGTCAAGTACAGCCGCTATCGAGTATAGTAAGCGTAAACTCATAATACGCCTACAGATACCTAGTCTTTTTATCACCAGTTCACACAATTCACTTTAAATTGACACATGCACATTTCACAAAAACTTTTTCTTAAACTTCTTGTATATAGTGTCTTGTCAAATGGCCAGAGGGTCGGCCTCTGTGGTCGTATGCTATGGTTCCTTATTTTCCACCGGCTGGTCTCTATCATTATCTTTCTCATCCTCGTAGAACTCGTTTTTGGGTTCAACGAGTTTATCCGCTTCTTCTTGTGTCATTTTCACATCTGGGTCAGGGTCGTCTTTTATCCTGTATTCTTCGGGAAAGAAGTCACCTGGAGGAGAAAAATGGTTGAATGATTTTCGGAATTTAATATAATGGCACTTACGATGATTAAATTGACAATAGACAGTGATCTGCAGCAACTTCACTCGAGTTGTATGGCAGAGTAAATTTTACAGATTGCATAGTTTTGTACCGCAAACGCTCTGAAGTTGATCACTTCTGTTGTACAAGTTAAATTAATCAGTAATCACATTTTATGCGACAAAATTGTGTAGTACGCGTTCACTTCATCATTGCCGCTACCTCCCGGCCCGCTTCGTCATACCGCACCCCCTGCGTCGCCTCTCTAGTACGGCTAGTAACGCAAAGCTTAATTTTTGTTTGTTGATTTAATCATTACGTTCGTTATTTGTGTTGTTATAATGATTAAAAGAGTAAAGTTTCTAAATAATGGCGAACCTAACTTATTATATAAATTAATTACACTCTTTGAACAAGAAAAAAATTAAAAACAGTTGAAAAACATGATTACTTTTTTGTCTACAGTACCGTTAGCTGTGACGTCATAACGGTCGTCGACGTTGCCGTCGAAGTGAACGCGTAGTACAAATATTTGAAATATGTCTGGCGCCGGCGTAAGGAGAACCATACTTATCTGTCACCTTTGTTATTAAAAAAAAGGTTTAAAAAAAGGGTTCTTCTTCTTCTTTTTTTGTTTTGGCAATCTACTTTCCTCTTGGAAGTAATTTTTGCCAGTGTCAAGTGTTAAATATTTCAGTGATAGATATTGTTTTATTTTTCATTAGAATGCGGGTGCATCGCATTCCAATGCTGCTTGGAGCATTTGGCACCAAGTATATCAAGACAGTTTACTCGGTTAGTTCTGCCGAGGAAGCCACCACTTCAATAAAAGTCTCAGCTTCACACAACCAAGATCAAGCCTATTTCAATTATCCCACATATTGTTCAGTTGCGTAGACACTTGTACCATATAACTGCACCAATTTTAAGACACAATATCCACTATGAATCAATTTGTAAATAATTAAAATAGACACCAAACCGAACTCGACAAAATGGCGCCAAAAACTCCAACAAAGATGTCCAAAAAAAGGGTTAAAAAAAGGGCTTAATAACGTAAGTAACATACCTGGCACATGTGTCATCTGCACGGCTGGCGAGTGTTGACACATTTTCAAGTTGTCATACACATGTTTTGTAATGGCCTCCAAGTATTGCTTGCTATTCGCGTTGTTTGTGCTAAAAAAAAATTAGAGATGAAATGGACATGCCACAAAACTACTAATAGTAACTCAAATGGACAGAAGCGATACAGAATAAAGGAGTAACTGTTATTATTGAATAAAACAATTTAATCTTACTTGCTAACATCAGGGTGAAGCTGGAAGTCAGGAGCGAAGAACTCCAGGTATTCAGTGTAAGGCAACTCGTTGGAGATATTCTCATCAACTAAGAGGGACGTCTCGTATGTCCAACATCGCGCTACATTCCGGAGTGTGTACCTGAAAGTCGTGCAAGAATAATGTCAATATTCATTTAAATAATAAATAATAATAAATGCTAGGACAATTTCACACAGCGTAATCTAGGCCCAAACTAAGCAAAGCTTGTAATATGGGTGCTAGACAACTGATATACTACGTATATACTTTATAAATATATAATTATTATACATAGAAACACCCAGACCCGTAACAGCAATTAAAATTCATAATTACAATTTCTGCCCAGCCGGGAATTGAACCCGGGACCTCTTGCGTGGTAGACCGGCATGTTGACCACTGCACCACTCAGGTCGTCAGAATTTATAAATTTTATATTTGTTGCGAGAGTTTCTGTTTTTTTTAACATCTGTATATGTAAAACATGAAATTGCAATAAATAACTTCGAACTTAATAGCTGAGGCTGAGGCGCTTTAAACCGATGAGCGAATTCACTCTTTATTTGAGCACTAGATTCACTCACCGAAAAACGGTTTTTCCACCATTCGCGATATCACACGTAGGAATTTGCGAGTTGCTTCGCGTGGCCAGGCCGTAAAGCTGTGTCTCTTTAGTGCACTCCGAAGAAGCCTTTTGTTACTTTTTATCACTTGCACAATATTTTTTAGTCTGTTGTTTCGCAAAAAAACTCCATTTAAACTAAACGACAGGCTAGAAAATATTGTTTAAGCTATAATAAGTACTAATAAGCTTCTTCGAAATGCACTACAGAGAGATAATTCACAATTTCGTCTTTATTTAAGTAGTGCTTGATTTTTTTTCCAATGGCGGCGCTAATGTGCAGAATATACGCTCTTAATCG
This sequence comes from Catoptria pinella, assembly GCA_963556745.1. Lineage (NCBI taxonomy): Eukaryota > Metazoa > Arthropoda > Insecta > Lepidoptera > Crambidae > Catoptria > Catoptria pinella. The sequence continues at coordinate 7,618,671 of OY750779.1, forward strand.
CGTGAACAAGTTTTAACGGGTTAATAACGAGAAATTGGGGAGCTCGGTGGCGCAGTGGATTAGCGCCTGGCCCTGCAATTGCGGAGGTTAAGCGACTTTCGCAAGTCGGTCATGGGATGGGTGACCAAAAATTTATTAATAGCAATTTATTATAAGGCACGTTAAGCCGTTGATCGCAGCAGCATTTTGCAGTCGTTAATACCCACCAATCCGCATTGGGCCTGTGTGGTGGCCCATCCTCCTTATCCATCCATAAGGAAGGCCTTTGCCCCAGCAGTGGGGACATTAAAAATGGCTGTGATGTGATATGTAACGAGAAATTATTAACTTACCCTCCTCCACCGACAACCAGAGTGGGCACATTAAGATTCTTGACAAACTTGACGCACTCGCCATGTCCCCGAGTTGACAGCGAGAAACAACCGAGTCGGTCACCCGCTAACGAGTCGGCGCCGCACTGTAGCACGATTGCGGTGGGACGATAGAACTCCATCACGTGTGAAATTACCGGCTTAAAAACCTAAAAGAACAATATCATCGTTATAGAAATGAGGCCTGAATTTAAGATCATGTATCTATTCTCTTTAAAATTCAACCAAGTATTTTAAAAAAGATGTTAAAGTGATAATACAAACAAGTATTTTACCTGAACATAGCTTTGATCATCAATACCCTCTTTTAAGGGCACATTGACAGAGTAGTACCTGCCGCTTTCAGCGCCAATCTCATACATGTCACCAGTTCCAGGGAAGAAATAATTTCCGTACTTGTGGAAACTGACTGTCATTACTCTGTCGGTTAGATAGAAAGCCTCCTGCACTCCGTCGCCGTGATGGACGTCAATGTCTATGTACAACACCCGAGGATGGTACTTCAAGAGCTCTAATATTGCTATCACAATGTCATTAACGTAACAGAAACCTGAAAGTCATTAAACTTGTTGTTATTATTTCATCAGTGTCAGTGCAATGCAGAGACATCACATCACACACATCTTTGTTTTTGATTTCTTTAAAATAAGTACCTTAGTATTTAAGTTAATTGTGAAGAACAATGAAAGTTGCTCATTTGTATTGAACATTGAAATATTAAATTATTCATATTTTTTAATAAAATCTATGGTTTATATGCACAAGGCAGTACTACAGTACTATGGATGCTTAGCTGGTCCATTTCATTATTAGCATTACTAATAGTAAATTTTTTATACAAACCAGATGGCTCAAACTTCTTAGCATGGTGCAGTCCACCGGACCAGTTGATGGCGATGTCACACGCATTGTTGTTCAGCTTCATGGCACCCTCTAATGAGGCTCCTGTGTACATTGAGCAGAAGTCGAACAGCCCTTCGAATACTGGACAGTCGTCTCCAACATTGTAATGCAAAAGGTCTTTGGAGTAGCCTGAAAATAGAATAAAATGCTAACTAATTATGGAGACTGACCTCGAGTATTGTTAAATTTTTAAGTACCAGGTTTGAATACCTATGTGACAATCTATCGCTGGACTTATAACAACAATTATTGACAAAGTAATTTGTATTACTCGTACAACAGTTTGTGTTGCTATAAATAAATAAAATAAAATAAAATAGATGTGTATACTACACAAATAGAAAAAGAATGCGATAGATCAGATAATTCAGCATCCATCGGTTCTATAGCAATCTTTTAAATCCAGCAATTTAACTCCAGCCAGTTTACAATTAAGGTTTGATTGATACCTCATTCCAGTTTTGGTGATATATCAATAAGGAATTTGGAATTTTTATGGCAGTTGGGTGAAAGACTAGTTTAGGATTTAGAGGATAAATAATTGAACTTACTCTGTATGTTCTGTGGTGTTACATTTTGTAAAAACTCTATGTAGTCTTCGCTATGAAATCGGCACATATCATGAGCGCTAGCTCTGTATGGTTTATAGATCTGCATCTTCTTATGAAGGCCATAGTTTAAGACCAAGCTATGCGTCACCGATAATCTATGCGGTTTCATAGGATGTCCAGGACCATAGTGGAAGTTACCAACGTCCGCGTTGTAGAAATAAGCGACCCGATGCTGACTCATATTGGGTAAACAAACACGTATTCCTTCAATACGTAAATAATGCCAAGAACTAAAGCGATAACAACTAATCGTTTGGTTAGTTGGATATCTCCTAGCATGATTTGGTATGCATTTTCACTTTACTATGATAAAAATGATCAAAACTTATGATAATAATATATCCCTAAATTTAACAATAGTTTCAATTACGAACAAGTAAAAAAGAATTAGAAAACACAATTCATTGAAATCAACAACAAGAATAATTAATTTAATTATTTGACTTGACTTGACTGACTTGATATTTGACATGAAGAATGACAGTCATGTCACTAGAGAAGAGATAGGCTTGCTTGATGAAAAAATATCGATGTAATTGTATTTGATATTTTTGTTCGATAATGTTACAGTCAAAACTCATATGGTCAAAACCACTTTTGACCGCAGAAATCAGGCAAGTGGTTTTCACCGACGATCTTAATCGCAAACATTTTTGACTGACTTTCGCAGTCAAAAGTGGGTTTGAAAAAAGTTCAAAGTCAAAAGTGGTTTAGCCTGATTTCAAGTTGAGATTATCAGTCAATAACTCAATAATGTTGAAATATTATTTATTTATAAATATATATGACATTTCTGTCACTGTCATTCAGTTGTCATTAATTGTCTTGTCATGTCTATATCGATATTTTTAAAATATATCGAAACATATCGATGTATAAAACAAATTAAAAAGTATCGATATATAGATATATCGAGAACAAAATATCAACGATATAGGTATATCGTTTTTCATATCAATATTGATATTTTTACAAGGCAATTAAACACATGCAGCCTACTTTATGTTTAAAAACTTTTGTTTTGGTTGGACACAAGACATGATTAGATCTTTTAAAAAAAATTGTCGAATTTGTTATGGTTTTCATATTCGGAAATATCGATATATTGAGAAAAAAATATCAATATATTGATATATCGAGGTATCGAGAAAAAAATATCAACGATATATATTTTTTTTAATATCGTTATTTTTTACCTTAGACCATTATAAGCATAGCACTTAGAGCAAGCTTAGTTAGCATCTCAGCAGAATAACTAAAGCATTATTTTTCTGATAGCATAATGTTTGTCTGTTGATCTTAATGCTCTAAGGTTGATGTTCAATATTAGTCTTTGGTATTACCAAGCCCCTTAGAGCCAAGCCCTTAGAGCAATATTCTTAAAAAAACTTCTAAGTTAAAAAAAGTCTATCTATGCTATGCTATATTCTATTGTTGTCGTTGTCGGCCGAAAGTGAAAGTGGTTGGCGAATAAATTGGTTAATTTCTTGAAATTGTTGATTCAACAGTTGCATTCTTGCAAAATATAGTCAGGTAAGCATACCATCTGTGTCGGAACTGTTTAATTGTGTATCTATTGTAATATACTTCATACTTAGCTCAGAAAACGTCCGCTATCTGTTTTTATTTTACAACACTTTCTACGTGTACCGGCTTATTACGTAACTTAATATTATCATAAGTCCAATAAACAGACATGCGCTGACAATGTGATCGGTCGTTAGCTCAAACCAAGAACTTTATAATCATAATCTAGAGTCTTTTAAAATTCTTTGCTTACGCCGACCATGTGGGGTTGACAATATGAATTTATGACTACTATACAATCACCTACAATATATACCGTTTCAAATTTAATAGGTAACCTGTTTCAAAAATATTATTTTTGATTTGCACTGACAACATCTAACCACAGCACAGCTAGCTATCAACCATATCTTATAATTATATTTAATATATTATTTATTGACTCCATTATGGCACTGTCTGTGAACTAAAGTATAGGTAGGTACAGTCAAGTTCAATAATATGTACGCACGTTTAAAAGTTCATCCACCTTTAAGCTTTAAATAAATAAAAAGTCAACACTCTGTCAAGTGCCAACATATTAATGAACTCAACTGTACATAGTTACACTAACTAGATGGCGAATCACTATAGATCTTTCAGCCCCCTGATTATGTAACTCAGTTGCTAACAACTTTTGATTGTAACTGATAGAAATCGCAGTTACATTGCTGCTTTAGTAAGAATTGTGACAACTATGTTACTTAAGCTTAAGCTAAAGTTTAAATGTGACAGCAATGTAACTGTGATTTCTGTCAGTTTCAATCAGAAGTTGATTGCAACAGAGTTACAAAATCAGGGGGCTGCCCCTGTAGGTACTTAATATTTATCAAAGTTGGGTTTCGTTGAGTTATTTTGTTTGATATATTTATTTAGTTGGGTTACAGATTATGTTATATATTTTTATATAAATGTCATGATGCACAAAAGTATTAAACCTAGCTAAATATGCCAAGTAAACTGCTCATTCGAACTATAATGCTGAAATTACACGGTTCATTTCTGCCTTTCAATTTGGATGAAACAACCAAATTGAGTCATCTATATAAATAAAAATGAATTGAATAAATGTATGTATGTGCAAAACGACTGCACCAAATTAGATATTTTTTTGTTGTGTTTGTTATTATCGGGACAAAGATTATATAAAAGATAATTTTCAAAAATTGTACAAATGTTAAAATGATAAAATCTTTCATCATTTTAAATCACAAAATAACTAACAGATGGCAGATAGTGTGCAATACAATGTGATTAATTTAAGATTAACACTGAACAACTGAAGTACTCTGAAGTGAGTCACTTCAGAGTACTTGTGGTACAAAACAACATTACGTTCTGTAAAAAAAATTCTCTGCCATACATTCTCGAGTGAAGTTGCAGCGGATCACTATCTATTGTCAATATAATTGCATGTGAAATATTCAATGCAACTAACTTGACAATAGACAGTAATTCGCTGCAACTTCACTCAAGAATGTATGGCAAATAGAAAATTTGATGGATTAAAATACCTATATGGTGTTTAGTATCGCAAGTGCTCTGAAGTTGGTCACTTCTGTTGTCATTATAGTTCCCTTTTGCTATGAATGTTGTCAGGTGTGCACATATGCATTGTTTTAGTGTGTGTAATACGAGAGCATGCAGACGCACACTAAAACAACAAAAGTCCATGTATCTTGACAGTAAAAATATAACAGTTACAGTTAACACAGTTGTGTTTGACATATTTGAAATCTTTGGTTAGAGCAGCTGTTCAATTTTGTTCATAATTTTCATTTAGTTAATTAGGTACTGATGAAAAGCCATAATTTATCTTTGTCGTTAAAATATTTTATTTACCATATGCCTAAACTTTAATAATTCAAGGGTTGCATTAGAATGTGTAAAATATACCTAAACATACAAGATGACAAGCGGATTTTTTGCTTTCTTTTGAGTACCTAGGCATAAAGATATATTACAGTTGTTAATCATAAATATAAACTTAAATCTCATTGGCTTAAACTCACTGTTAATATCTTTAAAAAACACAACAAAAAGATATTTACAGCTAATTAAGTAATTTTTATTATGGTTAAAATTATCTACAAAAACATACTATTGGTGGCCAGATAATTAAGGACACCAGTCGATTTTCATACAAACGAGGTAACTTTGAAGCCTTTGTTCTCCGCCAAGAATTGACCAAGTTGTGATCTGATGATGGCCATCCAAGAACTAAATGGAGGAGATTCAGATCGCTATACACACCCAACTAATCTGATCAACATTGTAAGAGATATAAGCATATGTTTAAAAAACCGCGAAATAAGCTTAAAAATGTATGGAAATCCTAAAACTGAAAACTCTGGCCCTTATATCTCGTAGAACGCTGATCAGATCAGTTGGGTGTGTATATCGATCTGAATCTCCTCTATTCACTCTTTGGATGGTCATCATCAGATCACAGCAAAGTCGATCCTTGTCAGAGAACCAAGGTTTGAAAGTTAATGGTATTTAGCATAGCATTTCTTAATAACATAAATACACCTGTATAAAGTTAATATACAAAGCAAAATAAAAATTAGCTTTTTCGTCACTCTTATTTAAATTATAGTAATATAATATTATTTAATATCTTTATATTTTGCAACCAATGAAATACTCTATGGCGTTGTAAGATTTTATTTTATATTTTTCTTCTAATTTTCCTTAAGAAGTAAGTAAGTACTTAAAGTTGTCTTCTTGACACTTATATTCTTTTCCTTACCTTTTGTTTACTTTGTTTTACGTACGATTATAAATAGTCGATATCTAAAAAACCAACACCGGACCGTGTGCATGGCCATATCTTATCTCAATCTTCTCAAGAAGTCAAAGATTGTCCGTACAAAACTCATAAATGTTACATACCAACCAAACTAAAAATTGTTATAATTAAGTAGTTTCGTAACAACTTTATCGCTTTTCTCTCCGTCTATACAACCGGTTTGCGTGCCGTATAAATAACCGCACAGACCATTTCAACACCAGTTCTCTAACTGACGTGTTATAAAACTAGCTTTATAAAGAAGGCTTAACTCAAAAAAGTTTTTTTTTAAATCTTGTGTTCGAAAAAGATCGATATGGGCACAATATTGAGATGTGCGATTGTTTTGTTAATAGCAGACGGCACTATGGTCAATTTTAGGGTGCTTGCAAGAGCGATGTCTACGGTGGCGAAGTCCTTCGAGGCGCACCAGGTGGTGCCCGATGTGGTGTCGACCGCGCCGGCTGCCTTGGCAAAGGTGAGTCTTTTTACCCACAAAATAAAAAGTTAACATAATAGAAGAGGCGCTTGAAACAAATTCCGGTTTTCCTTGACATATAAGTACAGTGTATTATTATATATTCTGTGGTACAGTGGTGGACGGATATTAGAAACACCAGTTTTTCATACAATCGAGGTAACTCGGAAGCCTTGGTTCTCCGCCAGGGATTGATCGAGCTGTGATCTGATGTTGGCTATCCGGAGTGAAGGAGATTCTGGCCTCCTAGCATGACCACCGAAACGCGATATGATAAAGCGATTTATCACGTTTAACTGTCAAAAGACAATGGATTTCACAGTTGGGTTTCGATAACACGCTATATCGCGCGATATATTAACGTGTTTCGTCGGTCATGCTAGGGGGCAGATCGCTATACACACCCAACTCACAACTGATCTGATCAGGCAGCATTGGTATTGGTATTGGTGGTGGGCACTTTTCTCCGCATTTAGACCAATTTGGTCCGTTATGCGTGAAACCTCATAGCATCGGTATGGCTAATCGAGCCATCCCAGCTCCTTCCAGAAGCGCAGAAGCCTCCTGGGGCGTTCACAGGCTTCTAGGAGCGACCTCACCTCTGTGAGGATTTCTGCCCGTTGTGTGGCCAGCCCCACGCACTCCAGGATCACGTGGGCGGCTGTTTCCTCTGCTTCCAGGCATCCCCTGCATAGAGGACTGTCTGTCGCATTCATGATGAATAGTTGTCGGTTTAAAGCTAAGTGACCTGTAAGTTTACCTACAGGATCAGGCAGCATTCTAAGAGCTGTAAGGATCAGAGTTCTCACTTTCGAGATTAGTCTTAGGTACTCTACTGAAGATATAATTACTTCAATTCAATTTGCTTACACGATTTTTCAACTCTCAACAAAATTCAACTACAGATTGAATGTGAAATTTAATAGTTCTTTTAGCCTCCTAACGCCCAAAGATTTTGGTAGTAGGTAGTGTAGTGATGGTATAATTATAATTTAACGACCGTGGTCGAGTGGTTTGTACACTGGTTTTCAGGGTGCTGCCATCTCTTGGAAGTCCCGGGTTCGATCCCCCGAAGTTAGTTTTCTAAATTGACCCCGGCTGGGTCAATTTAGAAAACTAACTTTTCTATATTGCCTCAGGTCCTGGGCCTTTGTAGTTCCACTGTTGTGTCTGATTTCCATAACACAAGTGTTTTAGCTACTTAATTTGGAATCAGAGCAATGTTCGTGATGCTATCTAATATTTATTATTAAAAAAATCCATGGTTCATTCATACCTATCAAAATGGATTTTATCTATAATAATCCATTGCAAAATCGACACAGTAAGCTGAGGCTTCAATTTTATACCCATTTTGTAACTGTGTATTTACACAGTTGTTAATTAGGTACTCGAAAATACGTTACATGTTTATGTATGCCTTCAAACAGTGGGTATTTCGGCCACATAGTTAGGAAAAGCGGGGATAATCTTGAGAGACTACTAGTAACTGGCAGGCATATGGACTGATCTGAGTATTCAGACGATACCCAACTTTGAGGGGCGCTTAAACATCATGCTGTCTTTGTTGTATCTTTGACATTTAATGCCACAGATCGATGTTTGAAAGCCTCTCAAAGTTGAGTGACGTTTGAGTATTCGGCCAATAGTCAACAAGAACAAGGTGTTACTTTAGTCTGATCAAACGCTGGTCGGGTTTGATCAGACCACCACACCACACTCGACTCCAATTTTCATAATGCTCTCCACGTTGCCTCGAATCGGAACTGTTAGCATTATCAGCCATTGTCAATGTCCCCACTTTTGGGGAACATGCCTTCCTTATAGGTAGGTAATCTTATTCCAGAATGTCTATTATATCCAGATCCACCAGTGAAAATTGACACATATGGAAAATATGAAGAAACTGTTGTACAGTTCTCATTATGTCGGTTTGGCTATGAATGTTGTTAGGTGTGCACAATATGTACACACGACGGCACCTCAGACTATACATATTGACATTGTCACCGCCTTAATGCCCTATGTAATAAAAGCGGTTTTCCCAGTGTAACTGTATAATCTGACGTCCTGTCGTGTGTACATTATTTTAGTGTGTGTAATACGAGTAAAACGACGGTAATATTACCGTGCTTAAACAATGTGTATATGATGCGATTAAAGCTATTGTCAATTGCTCTAATAATAGCATTGATGGAAAAGTGACAATTGCATATTGATCGTTACCGGGGGCCTTAACAACATTCATAGCCGAACCGAACGGACTTCGTAAGATAGAACAACTATTATAAAATAGATGATTGAGCATTTTATTAAGTTGTTGCGAAATGTGTGCCTCGAAGTCACACATTTCGCGGCCAATACACAAAAAGTTCACTACTTATCATAAAACCAGAACTAACAACATTGTCAATAGGAACAAGTTTTGCTTCTCACTTTTTTGTGTACGTTAGTTTTTATTGTAAACGTTTTAATTTAACGATTGGACCAAAAATAGTTTCATGTCTGGCGGCGTGGCCGTTCGCAATGTTAAAATAAAATCATGTATTGTCACAGAATATATAATAGTACTACGTACAGAAATCCATCTGCGCGAAGATAATCAAATAATAAGATACTTTCACTGCATGACAATAAAGTACAATTTCCAATTGTACAGCGCTGATTATAATATCGCTTTTGGTCCGGCCAAAGATCCACCTACCACTCCTCAGACAGGTATAAGCTACACTCTTGAATATTATTTTCGGCTATTCAGCTACCTAATACCTACATATCCAAAAGGTTTCATTGTATAGATTATGAGTGGTAGATAGATCTTTAGCCGGACCAAAAGCGATATTATAATTTAATATTCGACTAATCAAGTCTCCTAGATCTGTGTGGGCTTACTCTTGAAATCAATTTAACAATTGATGCAAACTGTTTACGCTACCGTAAACTATCGGATATACTGCTCACAGTCAATGCGAATGAAAGAAAGAAAACGATAGTTTACGGTAACGTAAACAGTTTGCATCAACTCATAGTAGGGGCACAGAATATCCGATACCTAGTTTAGCGTAAACAGTTTGCATCAATTGTTGAATTGATTTCAAGAGTAAGCCCACACAGATCTAGAACACTTGATTAATCGAATATTAGATTATAATATCGCTTTTGGTCCGGCTAAAGATCCATCTACCACTCCTCAGACAGGTATTAGCTACACTCTGGAATATTATTTTCGGCAATTCAGCTACCTAATACCTACATAACCAAAAGGTTTCAGTATCTTTAAGTGGCGAGGGGTGAAATTTTGGCGAAGAAGGTAAGCTGTTTTACAAGAATATTATTATCTGCATAGTAGATCGGTGGGGTGGGATTTCTAAAAACCAATCGGAATCAGCTTGTATGGACTCGCCACTGGTATCTTATCTCTGAGCTTCCTTTCATGTGACTTTAATTTGAGAAGAGTACCTATTTCGCTCTTTATTATTCACTTTCAATCACGAAACAGCATCTTTCGTTCCTGATCGTACTCTCCAGTGCGTGACCAATAAACGAATGGTCGCCTATTATGTCCGTCATCGTCATTATTAGTCATTATTAGAGGTGTAATGTAACCATGACTTGATGCACTGTGATTGATGACCGGTATTATATTGACTAGGTACCTACTTTTAATGGGATGTCAACTTAATAAATGTTTATTCACTTTTAAAACGAGAACAAATTACCCATACATAATAAGATCATGAGGAGGCTCATTATTAGTTTAAATTGGTTACAGGTGAAAGATTTTGTTTCAAAACTATTGCATCGACCTAGTACCTACTCAAATGATCAACCATTACTTACCATTTTATTTCAAAGCGTCTATAAAGACACAATAAATAATAGCATTTCAAGAGCGCGTAGACTGCACACTAGCGCCGCCATTGGAAAAAAAAACAGTGCTTAAATGAAGACGAGAGTTATCTCTCTGTAGTGCACTCCGAAGAAGCTTTGTGATATTTTTATCGCTAAACAATATTTTCTAGCCAGTCGTTTAGTTTAATAGAGTTTTTTGCGTGGCCACGTGGAAAAAAACAAAAACTCCATTAATCTAAACGACAGGCTAGAAAATATTGTTTAAGAGATAAAAAGTACCACTAACTTACTTCGGAGTGCACTTTCGTCTTTATTTAAGCACTATGTTTTTTTTAAACGGCGGCGCTCGTGTAGAGACTACGATTATGTACATCGGGAAATACTAGCGTTCTGTTTATTAGTATTATTATAAACTATATTTTGTAAACAAATAAAGTATGTACAAAATCCAATGTCCTACCCAGGTAGGGTTACCATATCTCAGGATTTGTCCTGAGATCTCAGGATTCTTGGACTTTTCTCAGGATTGCGGCCGGATTTTGAAAATCTCAGGAAATCTCAGGATTTTTGAAATTTTAATATTTTTAAATATTTTTTTAATAAAAAGTTAAACAAAACTAACCTCACGTTATTCTCAAACTACTACAAATCTCAGGATTTTTCAATGGAAATCGGGCCTTTTCTCCGGACTTTTGATTTTTTCATCTGGTAACCCTATACCCAGGTGTCGTACCCGAGCAGTGGCGTCCAGGTGCAGGAAGGCAACGAGCTGACCCCCACTCAAGTGAAGGATGTCCCCACAGTCCAATGGGATGCCAGCGCTGACCAATTCTACACCTTAGCTATGACTGGTAAGAGTTCAATTACAATGTTATGTAGGATTTACACTGAAAGGTGCGGATATAAAGGGCCGTGCAATGTCAAATACACATTTTTGAGCAACGATTAGACACAGTATTATACAAGGTGTTACAAAAATACCCCTAATGCCGAATATGGTAGATAGGGACCATCAAACTGAATACATTTTGATATTTTCGATTTTAAATTTTGTATGAAACAGCTGATTTTTTTTTCGCGATTTCAGAGTTGGTCCCTTAGTAAAAGTTGTTCAGTTTGGTGGTCCCTATATTCCATTGTCGGCATTAGGGATATTTTTGTAACACCTTGTATACTTGATTTATCGGTCCCAAAAAAAATATGTAGAAAGTAGATTAAAGTACTCAGTGTGATTGACAGAAACATGATAACTAAAACCTTAGCTAGTTTTGTGATTGTCAGTTTTCCAAAATAAGTTTCTTGCGCCCGTTCTTCTTATCAGTAAAAAAGTCTGGAACGGGTGATAGGAAAATATAGACGATTCAAAAGTGCTAAATGATTAAGTTTATTTGAATAAAGATATTTTTGACCTGACTTGACTAAGAAATACATAGTTAAAAACGATAATGTTGTCAATAATTTCAATAATTTCTAATATGAAAATTTAATTTACCAATGACTTAAGCGCGCGTATCCATGCTGTGTAAAATCCATGCCATCCCAATATGAAAAATCTTTGGCACATTGTAAAATCCGCTGTAACGCGCAGTTCAGTGTAAATCCTAAATGTTGTCCTAGCTAGTGCGTCAATTTTCACTAAATTACTTACAAACATTTACATTAATATTTTAAAGCATTAAATGAATAGGATATTTTTATTCTAAAAATATAATTTTAGAAATCTTTTAAATAGTTTCTATATCGATACGTAGGATTTACGGACAAATAGCCTGATGTTTCAAAAAATGAAAAATATAAATGAAGTATCGATAACTTTTTGTGTCATAGTATGCGAAATTAGATGAATAACAAGGAAGTGAATAAAGAGATGACTGACAGGAAATAATGAAAGAGAAAGACATATTACACCGACCTCAAATGAATTAAAGAGAGATGATTATGAGTGAAAAGTATTTAATTATCCCTTATAGTCTTATCACTCACTATGGTTAAAAAAGTAAGTAAGTAAGTTTACAAACTTTTTTGCTTTCACTTGCAGATCCCGACGCACCTTCCCGCAAAGACCCTAAATTCCGCGAATGGCACCACTGGCTAGTCGGCAACATTCCTGGCAACGACGTTGCCAGCGGCGAGACCCTCTCGGCCTACGTCGGTTCTGGCCCCCCGCCAGACACTGGCCTTCACCGCTACGTGTTCTTGGTTTACAAACAACCTTCCAAGCTGACCTTTGATGAGCCGCGCCTTACTAACACGTAAGTATGATTGATTAGTAGAAGAGTTTAACAAGTTAATATGGGACCCTCGCACAGAAAAAAAATGTTTACCCTGTGCTCGCGGCCTTCGTTGGTTTTGGCCCTCCGCCAGACACTGGCCTTCACGGCTACGTGTTCTTGGTTTACAAACAACCTTCCAAGCTGACTTTTGATGAGACGCGCCTTAGTAACACACTAGTATTGTTGATTAGTAGAAGAGTAACGAGATAATATGGAACTCTCGCACAAAAGATTTTTGTTTACCCTGTGGTCGCGGCCTCCATTGGTGCTAGAAGTGAGCGTGACGTCCTCAGATAATTGTTTTAGAGGAAAAAAATTACAGATTATGGAGGACGGCAGACTCGGCTTGACTGTCCATTCTTGAATATCGGCGTAGACATTCACCATAAAGTATATTATATTAATTAGCTCTGTCCTATTTTTTTGTACCCATTCCCCTACTTCTACTTGTGTATGGCCGCCTGTTGTATTACTCTATGACTTTCTCTTTCTTCCCAGGTCTGGCGACAACCGCGCCAACTTCTCCATATCCAAATTCGCCAAGAAGTACAACCTCGGCGATCCGATCGCCGGCAACTTCTACCAGGCGAAATACGACGACTACGTACCACTCTTGTACAAGCAACTCGGCGCATAAGCAGCAACCAGTGTGTTTGGCGACTACAGACTTTAAAAGGAGTTAAAGACTATATTCGCGAAATCTGTTTTGCTTGCGATTTGAGCTTGCATTACCCAGTGTTTACAACTAAAGGCAAAAGGTCGTGAAAATGTCTGTACTTAGTGTAAGGTACTGTTTTGATTCGTACTTTTTCGAGAATTTTAAACAAACTGCATTTGATATAGTGCACTGATAAGAAATGTTGTTAAGTATAATTTAAACTTGTTACAGTGATTTAAGATGCTTATGGATTTGTAAGAAAACCTATAAGAAGGTATTTTAAAACATTTTGAAATAAGACACGAGTTAATTTAATTGAAAGCATATGTAGGATAGACACTGAAATAACTTTTTACAGTAATGTCTTTTATTATCAGCTGTAGGTAATTTGATTGCATTACAACTTATAAAGTAAAGCTAATGGTAACAGTTTTAGAAATAATTTGTATGATTAACTGGTCGTTAAAATATTAGAGAAAGAAGTAGTCAAGCTTCCATTAATAATTATAAGACTGTTTTGAAGTGATAATTATGTCTGTCTGTCTCCAAACACACGGCATTTTATGATTAATGTTTTATTATCATTAATATTTGTTTAACTGGTGTGACCAGGGGAAAAATTCTTTAGCTATTTAAGAGAAAATTAATGATTACGTCAAATACAGTTGGTTATTAAAAAAAGTATAGAGACTTTTTATTTTGTAAAAAGTATAAGGGTCAGCGCACACCACAAGCAGAGCATAACATTTTCTGAAAAGACTGAAATGCACTAGACCACAGAATAAAAAAGAAAATGTTCTGTGCACCAGTCTTTTTTTTTACATCACAATCTGATTAGGCCATGGATTTAATACTTAAGCCACTAACTTCTGGTTTCATTTAAAAATGGAAAAATTTATCCCTTCGGACTGTAGGTTCCACCACATGGTTCCACCGGTGGGTCCAATAGGATTTCCGAGTAGTACATGAAATCACTCATCAATCAAGTATGTGTTTATTAATTTAAACTTGACTCTTGATCTGACTTTGTGAAACGGACCCTTGTTTAAAACAATGCTTCGAACAATATACCTAGTATCGTGAAAACAGCGATCAATTGTCATGTGTGGCGAGGCGAGTCGGCACGCGACATAAGTTGTCGCAATAATGCCTGTGGTAAGTTCATAGCAAAGTCTTCGCAATAACGCCTAGTAAAAGTTTATAGCAAAGTCGGCCATAACGCCTGTAGTAAAAGTCATAGCAATTTCTACTATTACGCCCAGTAATTATTATTAATGTTCATAGCAAAGTCTCCGTCATAGCGCCTAATAGTAAAAGTTAATAGCAGTCTCCGCCATAACGCCTAGTATAAACGTTCATTACAAAGTCTCCACCATAAAACCCAGAAAAATTTAATAGCTGCCTCCGCCATAACGCCTAGTTAAAGTTCATAGCGAAGTCTACTGAATTTTGCCTACTTACTTCCATTCCATGCTAACTTTTGCAACATATTATGTGGCGTGCTGACTCGCCGCGTTCCACAACAATACAGTCTGACTACTTTCTGACGTTTTTTGTACTTATAAACTAAAAACACGCGCCATTGCAACGTGTAAATACGTTGCAAGCGTTTGCCGCAAGCTTCTCTGGATCTGACTGATCTGAATGATCTGGGCCCGGATTGGAGTAAAGATGGGTACAGATTGGTGCAATGCAACATGCAATGCAAGAATTTGACGTCTACATTGCTGCAATGTATCATGCAAGGTAACATACCCTGTAACAAATGCTCATGGTTTGGACGCCTCGCGCGCACGAACTGCGCCTGGGTCGCGCACGCTCCGAGCGTTACAACTCGTGCGCGGCTCGATCCGAGATTTGTCGGTTTTTGGTACGAACGAACACAAAGGGGCGCGCAGTGTGCGCAGGACTCAGCCGTGGACGGTCGTTCGTTTCGTTCGCATGCGCAACGATCATGGCGGTGACTTGCCAAGTCGAATCAAACGAGCCCAAAATCGATGAGGTTGTATGGTTTTATTACAGAGTTCCTGTAGCCTTTTTCCAGCTCCATCACCAGACCCTGGTCACCGTCTCTTAACAGTGTACTTGTCAAGGCGAATCAAACAAGCCCAAAGTCGATTGGGTTGCATGGTTTTATTACAGAGTTCCTGTGGCCTTCTTCCGGCTCCATCATCATCATCATCAAATGGCAGAGTCGTATGTCTGTAGATTACTTCCACATGTTGAACTTGATAACGCCTTTATGCCCTAGGCAATAAAAGTTGTTTTTGCAGTACAACTGTTACATCTGACGTGCCGTCGTATATAGGTACAATTAGACTGTAACTCATAATATAATATACCACGCGATATCCTAATATTAAGATTCAGTTTTACACTACATTGAGACTTAGACTAGTAGCCCCTTAAATACTAAATTATATTGAATTTGAGATTTACTCTTGTAGTTTTTATTAGTCACCCACTAGTACGTTTATTCGCGATTGTCAGAAATCTACTCGAAAGCATTCGATTCGAATACTTATCCTCCGATAGATTCGAAAACTGCTATTCACAAATACTCATTCATTCATTCATTCTGGCATTCGATTCACTTTCCGACGGGAAAGCGCAATGTATTTAAAAAGTTTGTTAGCATAAGGTAGAAAATAAGATCTAGGTATAAGTATCGGAAGACTTTCCGACTCGATTCGGAATGTTGATTTCCGACAATCGTGAATAACCCCTTAGCTCTCTAACTATAAGAACACCGATTTTTCTTGTTCTTAAATAAATCATCTATCTACGTACCTACTTATAATTGTCGTGTATTAATACCTATCTCATGATGTACCGTCACAGATAATTGGAGGTTATCTATGTGTACCGTCTACCTACCTACGTACTTAATTGATTAGCAACATAAAATATATCTACGGAACCCTAACAAAACTTTTAAAAAGGTACTATAACCAGTTTCATGGATTTTTTTCATGTAGGTAACTACTCTATGTCGAATTAGGTAGGTTATTATTACCTACAGCTATTAGGTCAAGTACCTACCTAAGTACCTACTCGTAACGTAAGTATTGTTTCTATTTTTTAAAGGTATTGAACAAAGGACTGTTTCCACCAATGCTGTGCGAGGTGATTTTAAATGAATGTCTTAAATCAGTAGGTATCTAAGGAAATTTGAAATAAATATAAATATTTGACAACATCAGATACATTGCTCCGATTCCAAAGTAAGTAGCTAAAGCACTTGTGTTATGGAAATCAGACACAATGGTGGTATCACAAACACCCAGACCTGAGCCAATATAGAAAAGTTCGTTTTCTAAATTGACCCAACCGGGGATCGAACAAATCTGTCTAGTAATCCCACTCCTGCAAGCCAGCGCTATTTCATCAATGTGAGGAATTACCTCGACATTCAATTCCAGACATTTTTTCATTTTGAATTACACATAATGCCTATTTGCTTATTATTTTTTATTTTTATAGTCTTTTATCATAGTGTCAAGAAAACTAAGTTTTATGGTGTACTATGTGTGTTGTATGGTTTGCTGCTTGCTGCAAAAATCTCACTGCGCTTTTACGCCCACCATCAACTACGAAAAACAAAGTTTATCCATCAAATTGGAAAGGAAATTTTCAAAAGCTAACATAGTTTTAAACACTTCAAATTTTCAATCAAATTCGAGTTAAGATTTCAAATAGTTATGAGATAAATTTTAATTTATTCAAATGAATTCTGCGTCTGCACCTACCGTAAACATTTCTTTTGTGTGCCAACTGTCAGTCAGCTGTTGTTATTTGGCCAGTTGTCAGTAGATAAGATTTTCTTAATCCATAATATTTTTTATTTAACGTCACGTAGTTTCTTTAAGTTCAGTGCCACCTAGCTGTCAGCCAGGTGTTCATAGTCAGGTAAGATTTTGTTAATCCTTTTATGTAATAAGTATTTTTATGCTAGAATTTTTTATAGTTTTTTATCCAACGTCGCTATTATAGAACATTAGTTATACTAAAAATGATTTAAATAGTTAACAGGTTAATTACAGTTTAATTGATGACTCTCGCACTGAAGGATCAAGATTACGAAGTGTTGACCCTTGTAACTGTGTAGGTCTTGGCAGTCTCGGCACAAATCTTGAGGCGCTGGTATCGCTTAGCACTTCAGCGCTTGGTTATGTCAGTGTGTGGCGTATGATATGAATTTAAAGTTCTTGTACGTATCGTAAAAGTGCAGCCTAGCATGACCACCGAAACGCGATATGATATATTATCACGCCGCGCCGTTGACCTATCTGTCGAATGTCGGACGCTCACGCTGTATAGTTCACGCTCACCTTAGGTGACTTAGGTAAGTATACCAAGGTAGGTACGTGGAAACTAACATTAAGGTGGATTTTTGCAGAGAATGTCCTTGTTTTGAGTGCACTTTTTAGCAACTCATGGGAGAAATTAAATGACTCTTGTTATTTTCTTTTGTCAGTTTATTTATAGCAGAGAAGCCAGATGATTCGGTCAATATAAGTTACTGGTTTCCTCGGAACATTCGACAATCGATTTGTCGAAGTTTCCTTTGCCGAAGGTTCTGAGGCGGTCTGTACAAACAATACAACCCCTCGACAAGAAGATGGAAAAGATACGGATACTAGCGGCGGCGGCGGCGGCCTGCGACTTCGTCTGCATGGACCGTTAATTTTTTATCCCTCGGGTCGGGAACAATAATTGTTTCTGGATAAAAAGTATCCTATCTATGTCCTTTTCTTTACTCCTGACAACGAGTGTGTCATGCAGCATGATAGTGGAGTAGTTAGAACGTGGAAGTGTAACACACTGACTTTTGATAAAAAAATAAGAAAGATAATTTTGTTGATTTTCGTTTTAAATTGTGCTGTTATTAAATTGAATGCTGTTGACAAATTATTTTAACAATTTCATTTAAGGACCCTATATACATCAAAGCGGCGCCTTCATTTTAATTAATATTGCCCTACCTAGCTCTGTTTTCTGTATGCCTAAAACGTAATAAAGTCTAAATCGCATTTTGCCTAAACTTTATTCGCCTATATCGCTATCAGGTTTCAACGCATTAGGACTAAAACGCTTTAGGTCTAAAGCAGATTAAAGCTAAAACAGTAGTACTAATCGCATCAGAACTAAAATGGGCGTCACATTTTAATAGATACAAAAATATTTAACATAATTTTCATTTTATATAATGCACATTGTATTTGTTATAAAAAACTTTTTCTATAATTTTATTGTCTAATTTTTGTTTTACCTACATTGTTTTTTCTTTTTTGGCAAGTTATGAAGAATTTTAAGCAAAACGCGTTTTAGCCATATGACGAATAAGGTAGATTGCAAAATAGGTAGATTGCGTATTATACTGCGAAATAGACAAGCAATTACTTAGTCCAAACACCACTAAAGAATTATTAAGTTTAGGCAAAACGCGATTTAGACTAATTTTATTACGTTTTAGGCATATAGAAAACAAAGGCCGTACATTTGAATTTTCGATACATTATGCTTAGCGAGCAATAAATTTAATTAATATGAGGGCGCCCCTTGAGGGATAGTCGCCTAACGTTACTGCTGATAATAAATTAATTAATAAATTACGTCCGTATTAACTTAAATTCAAACGTACTCGTCAGTACGAAATAATTTCGAGCTAAATAAAATTCAGATGATGGCATTTAGATTTTTTGTGTTTATTAAAATAAAAAATATTTTGTATTTAAGTACTATATTTTTGGTTTCGTATCTTATCTGATCTATGATCTGATGTAAAATAGATAAAAAAGAGTCGTGTGAAGCTTTTTCATTATTTATTTATTTTTGGACCTCTTCGCCTTAAATAACGTTAATTTTTTATAATGTTATATACTTATATATTTTATTTGTAACCCAAAATGTGTGGGTTTGTCGACTTGGTTACATACCATCATCTAATATTCATTTCAGCCATCTAATACAACTACAATATTTATATTCATTACCTATTATTTACTTACAAATATTATTTAAAGTCTGTTTATCTATTACCTTTTCACGACCGAACCACTAAACCAACTTTGATGAATTTTGGTATACAACGTGTTACAAAAATACCCCTAATGCCGAATATGGTAGATATTCTGCCGAATATGGGACCATCAAACAGAACAACTTTTACTATGGGACCAACTTTCAAATCGCGAAAAAAGAAATCAGCTGTTTCATACAAAAATTAAAGTCGAAAATATCAAAATAAATGAAACAGCTGATTTTATTTTGAAAATAAATGAAATAAAAAACTGACTATATGAAGGAAAAAAACATATTGTGAAATGGCAAATACATTTCATTGTTAGCATTTATTGTTGTATTTACATAATGTCATGTTCAACATAACACGACATTATGTAAATCTTTTGGAGTTTGTTACTGACACAGTTTGTGTGAGATACTTAAAAAAACAAAATTTTCATTCTAATTTTAAAGTGTTTTTTACTTCTCCCAATGATTTCACTTACGTGGATTAAAAATTATCGGCCTTACCACAAAAGATTTTAAAACACTGTTCAACAAGTGTTTAACTTAGACACTGTTTAAATGTGATGCTGTCATTTTTTGAAAATATTGTTTGATAGAGACGGTATCTCATTTAAACAGTGTCTAAATTAAACAGTGTTTTAAAACTCTTTTGTGGTAAGGCCGTTTATGTGTAAATCCAGATTTTAACTAGGTACTTATTACTTACATAAATATGTGTTAAGTAAGTACCTACTATTTAATTTTGCGCCTTCTCTCGTGCGCGGTTGTCACTGCGATGATTATGAGTGTTTTTTGATGCAAAATTAAAACACCACATTTTCGTGGCACCATCGAAGATGCGAATTTCCCTCAGCCTACATTTTTTCAATTTTATGGTGATTATTGTTCGTTTTCTTTTATATTTTCGAGTCTGAAATCGTTTTATATGGTGAAGATGATAATTTAAACTGATAAATGCAATCGTTAGGTGGCTGTAAGCATTTTTTCTTCTTTATTTAATTAAGGAATCTTGTCTTAAGAGACATGTCAGTCCTATCATGCACCTTATACTATATTAATTAACATTTATCCACTACATATCTATTATTATTATGGCTGTAAGCTGAGTCCTGATCTTGCCCCGTATGGTTGAAGATTGGATACATCATCCGGTCTTTTCCACGTTGTTTTATTAGCATTTATAAGGCAAAACATCTTATTAAAATAGGATGTTTATTAAAATAAATTAAAACACGCATAAACGAGAACAATAATACTTAATTTATTTACAACCATTACATATTTTTCTTATTTCCGAAGTAAATCTATCTACTCCTACATTACAAAATTATTTATACCATTCCCCCTCTAAAAAGCTTATTTTATTCACTGAAAACAGTTAATAAAAAGCACTTTTAATCACGATTTTGGTATTTGAATTTACAACACAAATCGACCTCCATCTCAATACTAGGTATACAACCTCCGTGTGCAAAAAATACTCGATACATACACTTTGTGCAAAGAGTACCCGATATTCAAACTCCTCGTAGA
This sequence comes from Catoptria pinella, assembly GCA_963556745.1. Classification (NCBI taxonomy): domain Eukaryota; kingdom Metazoa; phylum Arthropoda; class Insecta; order Lepidoptera; family Crambidae; genus Catoptria; species Catoptria pinella. Next base: position 7,639,740 of record OY750779.1, read on the forward strand.
AAAAATATTTATAGCATAGTATAAATAAGTCTATGTAAAGTCTGTCTCAATCCAATTTAATGAAAATGTAAACAAACCTGTTTCATTAAAAATTTTCACACTTTCGGCCGCTAAATGGATTTATAAACACATTCATAAGTAATGAGAAGGTTTCAACTTATATCTCACTAATTTGTTCCAAAGATCGTCGTTTGTTTAACATTTTTAAAATTTTGTTGAAAAATTTAAGAAGAAAAGTGAGGTTATATAACCAAGCAAAAATCTTATCTAATCTGTGATCGCATAGTGTTTGACGCAAAAAGTTTATCAGATAAATCAATTATTAGTTCAATTTCTTATATCGATAATGAATCGATGTTATGTTATCGAAAAAAATATCACTTTATCTTAATTGATAAAAATATCATAAAAATCTCAATTAATTATATTCTCGGCAGGCTGATTATCTAAATAGAAACTTGAGAACTAATAACATAAAAACTCCACTAACACTAATCTCCAACATAATAGCATTCAATTAATTAAATCGAAGCAATCAATTAATTTATTGATTCATAAATGGTCTAATTTTTACCACATCACTAAATAGTCTATGGTCGGAATAATGGCGTCTTTGTTTACATTTTCATTAAATTGGATTGAGACAGACTATAATATAGTAGCAACTCTTGAATAAAACGGATTTATATCGAGGGCCATGAATCTTATTCACTCGCATCGTTCAGGATTCTAAAACTTGAATCACTCCCTTTTAAATTCGTCTTTTATTCACTAATTGAATATAATATTAGGTTATTTCTTGTATTACTTATAGAGGGTGATTCTTATTGAATTTTATTTATTCGACGACCCTGAAAAAAGCTTAAAATCGACTTTGATAACCATCACTTTGTCTATTTTCTATCAAGTTCTACTAATTTAAATTGCTTGATCATTATTCGTGTTCATTCTACGATTCATCATGACGTGGTACCCGTCGACAGAAACTACTGATATGCTGATGATCACGCGCAGATCCTTGTAGGAGTCGAGAGAGGTCAGCTCGAATTCGCGAATCACCCTTGTGCATATCGTTTTTACGAGTTTCGTGCCGAAATACCGCCCTGAAAGCAAAGGGACATCCAATTTTAAATATTAAAAAAGGTTTAATAATAACAAATGGACGTTAAGAAACATTGTTTGAAGCTCTCTAGGACGGAGGGCTAGTTTTTTCAGACCGGATATGTTTCAGTTAAATACACCTGACAAGATATAGGGTGCTATCAGACGGAATCTGTGAAACTCTGTCTCTGGTCTGAGGTCTCAAGTAATTGAAAAGAATAATTTGTTTTATAGAAGTGGGGTTTTAATGGTCTTGTATTGAGCATAAAATAAGTACAGCATGTCGATCCTGTAACCAAACTCAAACCACGCTTCGAATCTCACTTCACTGCTCTGGAATTTTAAATCATAAATGAGATACTTAGTGATAGGCTGTTTTTTTTAATCACAAAAGATTTTAGATAGCTACGGTGTCTACCTAAAATCTTTTGCAATCGTTATATTCGGCTAATTTCTAATAAAAAATTCAAGCGAAGTGAAGTGAGGGTCTAAAGGAGATGCGAGTTTGGTTACAGAATCGCTCCCCAGCTTGCGTTAAATAACTTGACCCATATTTTATTACCACGAGACTTGCGAATTAGCAATTATAGGTACCTAGGTACAAAAATCTTTAGTGCGCAAGCCTCATTGTCTATGGTTTGGTTCAAGTTATATTGAGCGAGGAAGTACCTATGTCAGTAAGTAAATAAGTAATGTTACAAATCTTTTTACCCAAACAATCCATTGGTCCCAAGCTGAAGGGAATGTAGGCGCTGGGGTGCCGTCGCTCCATGTTCTCAGGGTTGAACCGCTCAGGGTCGAAGGCATCTGGATTCTCCCAGAAGCGAGGGTCTCGCTGGAGGTGGTAAATGGGGATCACCAACGAGCAGCCGGCTGGGAGGTACCCTGATCCTAATTAATATGGAATAGTAATAAACAGGGTGTTGGGTAATTGAAGTTATGTATTGGTCCATCCTTGCGAAAGTTGCCTAACCTCCGCAATCGCTGGGCCACCGAATTCTCTGGTTGGCTGTTTATAATAAGTATAACAAAACAGCAACTTTTTTTTACTTTAAATCAATTATAACTTTTTAATTACGGAAATATGCATTGCCGAAGAAGTAACTTTATGGCCGATTACCTAACTAAATTATGTTTTAATTTATTTTCCACCTTAGGGTGGAAAGCAGTGTTTCACCCGCTGCTCGGTTTCAAAATACCTAGTCACTTTCCGAGGATGAGAAATGAAAAATATTTTATTGGCTTACTCATAGCGATATCCTCTGTCACCGTCCTCTGCAGGATAGCTCCGATGGGGAAGAGCCGCAACACTTCCTTGAACGCCATCTCCAGGTACGGCATCCGTTTTAGATCATCATCTGTAACGTCACGGTCAGCATCCCCCATCACGCCTCTGACTTCGTTGTAAAGTTTCTCCTTTAAAAGAAGAATTTGCCATGTTACTTCAGGCACATAAAGGGCACACAGTCTTTGAGCACAGACTGAAAAATCTCTTTGCAGGCGAGTGGCTTGGTAGGTACACCGCCGGTTTTCGTAGTGTCACCATTTCCGGGGTTTCTAGTTCGATCCCTGTCTAGGTTAATTTGGAAAACGAACTTTTCTATATCGGATGCTCGATTTAAAAATATTTAGCAATAACTTCCACAAAATATATTCATAATTATATTCATATTCATTTATTCACACCATAAAGTTACAAATTATATATAAGTAAGAGGTCATGATGTAACGAATGTAATATAATACCTTACTATTAGTTAAAAATTTACACATTTAAATTAGTAACAATGGAAAGAAAAAGAAATAACATTCACTTTAAAAACACTACTAAATTAAATGACTAAAGCCTAAAAACCTTTAATAAAATATAAATAATTAAAAAAAAAATATTAAAACAAAACAAACAACTAAAAATTTTCATCGAAATATTCTTTTAAATCATAAAAGGCTTTTGCGGATAGTAATCGTCTTAACTCAAGCTCAAATTTTTTACCGTGGAGGGTCTTTATAGAGTTGGGCAAGTGATTATAAACTTTTATGGCCATGTAAAAGCTGCCACTTTGAAATAGAGTGAGATGCGGTGTCGGAAGGACGAGGTCGTTACATCCACGCGAAACGTAGCGTTTGGGCACATCACAGTTGCGGCTAAAATATTTGTTATGGTAACGTATAAATCGGCATAGCTCGAATATATAAGTGCACGTAACTGTTAGCGAGTCCAGCTTTACAAAAAGCATTCTGCAGAAGTCTTGGTGCAGTAAAAGTTATTATTCTTAAGCATCGTTTCTGCAAAACTGACACTGCGTGTACGTCTATATTGTCTCAGGTCTGGGTATTTGTAGTCGTCCGTTGTTTCTGATTTCCATAACACAAGCGCTTTAGGTACTTGATCCACCGCCGCCGCCGAGGAACCGACTATAGTCGTCTATTTTTTTGTTCAGGAACTGACCCAGGAGATAGAGTTTTCGCCTATAGATCTAGGTCTAAGGTCTAGGCTCTCTCTACTCTCGTTGTTGCAGCAACAAGAGCTATTAAGACAGAGCCGGCGAACAGTGAGCTTCCCATACAAACGTAATACCAAAATGATTTGCAATTTGAGCATAATTATCTTTTCTTGTAATGTTATTCAGATTAAGACAGTAGTGCAAACTGTTATTAATTCACGTTTCGCGCGGCATTTGCAGCTGCGCGTTATCACTATGGATTGCCAGCAACTCATAGTGAATGAAGTCTTAGCTTTTATTCAGAACGCCATCGATTAATAAAATCTGAAATAAATGGTTAAATAAAATTAAAAAAAAATGAGTAGATACCTGACATTCTGGATGATAAGCCATCATCAGCAGTAGGAATGAAGCGATCTTAGCCGATGCTTCTTGACTCTGAAAAAATAACATTGTGATAATATTAAAATAGGTAGTGATGGTACCTATATTAAGACGTCTTTTCTGATTTTCATAACATATAGTGCACAAGCTACTTAACGTGTAAACAGTCAACCTAATGAATAAATCATTCATAAGAAGCTAATTGATTACATAGGTAGAACATTAATCACATGCATAGCTCAAAAAAATATACAAGGTGTTACAAAAATACCCCAAATGCTGAATATGGTATATAGGGACCATCAAACTGAACAACTTTTACTATGGGACCAACTTTGTAATCGCGAAAAAATAATCAGCTGTTTCGTACAAAATTTAATTACGAAAATATCAAAATGTATGAAACAGCTGATCTTTTTTTATCGCGATTTCAGCGTAAAAGTTGTTCAGTTTGATGGTCCCTATCTACCGTATTCGGCATTAGGGGTGTATAGGTGTGCAGCGGCGTATCGCTTTCTTTATAACTCAGTTATAAAAACGATACTGATTTTCGCAATGCCTCTAGTATTTTAAAGTATTGTAGAATAGAATATAATGTTTTTCTTACAGATGTGAAAATAGTAAATGTTTCTTTCTCCAATTCCTCTTGGTCCAACTCTTCTGACAACAAAAATCTATCTATAACGCTAAGCGTTGCGTCTTCGTTCATGTCCATATGTTCAATCTTAAAGTCTTCTGCTATACTCTTGAGATATTCGATCCTGTGCTTCAAGATATCTTTGCTAAATTCAGAAATTTTGTGACTGAAATCTTTTAGTACTTTGTAATTATCTGATATCCAAAATACTGGATCAATCTGAAGGTACCACTTCGTCATTCGATTAAATACTATATCATACATGCTGAAAAGCAATAACATAACAATATTAGTCTATATAAAGTTGTTTTTTGTTATTACTAACAAGTATACCTACTGCACCTAACTACCATACTGTAGTTACCTACTTACTGCACTCTTAACTTGAGTAAAATTAATATTGATGTGAAATATAGGCGAGAGAGCTCAAATTGAAGTCGGTTAAAATTAGTTTTTAGACGACGACCATGCTGAAGGAAACCAAACCATAACTAGAAATTACGCTGAAATCTGAACTAAAGTAACTTACGATGGAGTTTTGTCGATAATTTCTTGTAGATATGGCAAATTCAAGGTTTGCTTCTTAGTCAATCCCATCAGTGTCCCTGAAAAAAGTGAAAATCTAGGTAACTATTATGAAAATATATGTTTAGTATGCCAAACTACGATTGTCCATCTTTGTAAACGGCAATTTTCATTGTGGATATAAATCTTATTTACTTCTTCATTTGTTTTGATTAAAACATTCGCACTTACGGCACACAGAGTAACTAGTAGTTCTGACGATGTTCTCGTACATATCAAACTGTTTATTTGGAGGTATTCTTTTAAACTCCTCGATCAGCAGGTCCACTTCGTCATTAAAGATCTGACTGTAGAACTCTATGGCACGTTTCCCGTAGTTGGGGTTGGCGATTTTACGGTGCCGTCTCCATGCTGGACCTATTATGAAATAATAACTTTTATTACTTAATCTAAAGAATTGGTGAATTGAATCATTGGTAAATGATGTTGTAACAATAACGGGGCTATATCGAAGATCTATCGATATACAACATGTTACAAAAGTACCCCTAATGCCGAATATGGTATATAGGGACCATCAATCAGCTGTTTCATACAAAAATTAAAATCGAAAATATCAAAATGTATGAAACAGCTGTTTTTTTTGCGATTTCAGATTCGGTCCCATAGTAAAAGTTGTACAGTGTGATGGTCCCTATATACCATATTCGGCATTAGGGGTATTTTTGTACGCCGTTTCCCCGTGGTCATACTAGTTTGTCATACCAGTATGGCCACCAGGATATACATGTCCTCGTGGTCATACTGTAACGCCATATTATACGAAATAGGTTTTTTCTTCCTCCTGTAGATATAAATACTTTTTTGCGTGTTGACAGAATAATTTTACAGAATAGTTAGAGAAGTAAACAAGTTGAAGTTTGCCTACTTGACAGCAAATAAAGAAATATTTTAAAATATTAATTCGAAATTTTAAATCCCTCCCGACCCGTCCACCCACTGGACTTTCCCACTGGTGGGTGAACGGTAATTCACGATTGCCCCTCTACCCACTACGCTAGTTTAAACCGAGTTAAGTACGTCTAGTAATCGACTAATTTATTAATTCGATTAATTATTATTATTATTCAATTCAAACATTTATTTTGCATGATAATGCATGATTCATTCATGTGATAAACCACCTTTTTTTTGATTGCTTTGGCCAGTGATATTAATAAAAAGATTTTTTGCAAAATAAATTTAAAGTCCCGACTCAATACGCATTTTTATTTTATAAAGAGGGAGAATTTGTCAGTTTTTTTGTGGGTAAATAGTACCAGGGTCACATAAATCTAGAGGAGGAATTTCTATACACGTATTTATAAAATAATCATGCATTATCATGCAAAATAAATGTTTGAATCGAATAATAATAATTATATAATTCATCGAATTTATAAATAAGAAATAATGGGCGAGGCCGACTCGCATTTGTTTTGTTTTTTTACTTAATTAAATACGAAGTTCTGTCTAATTCCTTCTAGCTCTTTATATTTATTTTTCATAGTCCGGCATTTGTTTTCCTAACAGGATGTGCAAAAATGATAGTATGACCAAGAGGACATGTATATCCTCGTGGTCATACTGGTATGACAAACTAGTATGACCACGAGGAAACGGGGTTTTTGTAACGTAGGCTTCGGTAAGCTTCCAGTAAGCTTTTGGTATGCTTTCGGTACCGCGTATACCGAGCATGCTGATGTCGTACCGATGCTGCGCCGACAAATGAGTAAAGACATAATTTAACACAATTACTAACCTGACCCGCTCAGTATCCCGCCGCCTAATACATCACTCATATATTTGTACACAGGCCCTTTGAAGCTCAGTTTAGAATTTGTAAGAAGAATCTGAAAATTAGAAATATTATGTATACACCTACGCAAGCTGTTTGGTAAACACATTAAAAAGCCGAATATGGTCGATAAGGTAGTGTACCCCTTTTCTTTTTTTTTTATACTGAAGAAAAATGCATTTACGCACTTCCCCTCCCACAGGTGCGTGAGAAAGGGGTATGTGGGACTCGCCAGGAGGGGACCGCAACATTCAACGTTGCGACTCCCTCCACGACTGCCTCCCGTGATCCCACCCAGCCGAGTGGCTCGATGGGATCTCGGGAGGAGGGAATACCCACTAAAGAACTTCAGTACCTGCCCACTCGCCGCCGTCTGGCCATGGGGGGCCCTTGTGGGAATCACCCCAGTAGGGTAGTGTACCCTGATGCAACCCCGGAAAGTTATTATAAGCCTTGATAGCCACCACATGACTAACAAAAATTAAGAATTGACGATTTTAAAATGCTTATGTGAGCTTATTGGAATAAAGTATAATTTCATTTCATTCAGTTTTTAATTTTTATGGAAAACTGCATAGGACAGCCCTAGACGCATTTGCTATTTAGACTAGCTATTGTTTTCGATAATCAATTCCATTAATGGGCAAAAGCAAAACACAATTTCGTTTTAGGGTTGTCACTATGCAGTTTATCATGAAAAGAGAAAATGAAGAAAAAAGTGGTTGTTTTCAGGGTTTACTTACAATAATTTTCGAGGTTGTATGCGTGGTATACCATTTTGGCCTTTATATGGTTATTATCAAACAGCCTTTAGAATGTATATCTAACACATGACATATTTTATTTTTCCATCCATACTTATTCAATTTTCTAGCATTCAATAAACCCAATAGTTGACAGTCTCGACTCGTCAAGTAGTTGACGAGTCGCTTTTTTTCTAGTATATTAAATAGCTTAATAAATACACGACAGCACGTCAGGTTATACAGTGAAACTGCGAAAACAGCTTTTATTACGTAGGGCAGGGGCCGGCTAATGCAACGAACTTCGAAAAATCTGCCGGGTTTCAAATTAAAACAGATAAATCGTGCCCCAATCGGGCCAAAATGGCAAACCTCAATTCATGATGTCACATAAACATCGATATCTTCTAAATAATTTCGGTGAATAGTACAATACGAAACTCCTTACTTCGATTTATCTGTTTCAAGTTGAAACTCGGCAGATCCGCCGAAGTTCGAAAAGTTAGCCGGTAGTGCCCCAGGTGTCGTCGTTTGTACTTTACCTTAAGCTCATCCGGACTGCTGACAATCACGTTGAGATCAGGGCCCAGCCAAAACTTCACGATTTCACCGTATTCAGCGATCATTTTTTTAAGAACAACAATCATTTCTGAGAAAACAACAAAAGTTAATAAGATTAAAAACTCCCTTACACAAAGCTGGCTAGAACTGAAAGTTTAATTAAACAAAAAATCCGGCCAAGTGCGAGTTGGAGTCGCGCTCGAAGAGTTCCGTACCATTATCTATAAAAACGGCAAAAAAATCACCTTAAATATTTGTTTTATTTCAATTTAATTATTTATTTTAAAAGTGAAAATATAACTAAACACTCTTTGAATATTTTAAGCGTCTACCTGTTGCCGTTATCAATGTCGAGCAAAAACGAGCTAAAAAATCACGTTTGTTGTATGGAAGCCCCCTTTAATATTTGTTTATTCTGTTTTTAGTGTTTGTTGTTATAGCGGCAACAGAAATACATCATCTGTGAAAATTTCTAACTATCACGGTTCATAAGATACAGCCTGGTGACAGACGGACAGACAGACAGACGGACGGAGAGCGGAGTCTTAGTAATAGGGTCCCGTTTTACCCTTTGGGTATGGAACCCTAAAAAGGGCAATTTTTCTCAACTTGATAGTGATAGTGACTGTTTTCGAATTATACTTTAGCCACAGAATAGATATTAGTACAACCTAACCTACGTGTTTAGCTATAAAATGAGCGCAAGAAAAAAAAACCGTCGACTTGATAACCTTCTCCTTTTTTGAAGTCGGTTAAAAATTACATGTCTATATCGGAAGTAACGGAATAACTATAATGCAAATTTTTACAAACACTATTAATGAAAATGTTAGGAACACTATTCATTCACTAACCTACAAATTGGCCGTCAAATCAGTACATAAATAATATTATTTTATATTAAGAATTTTATATCCCCAATTTTATTTTATTATCAATAATCAATCAGGCGCAGGCAAAAGAAGTAAAGCTGTCTTTAGTAGATTGTTAGACAATGATGACTTTTACCCGTGTTAAACACTCTACTTTTCATTATTTCGAATATAAGGAAAGTAAAAAATCGTAGTTTTTCCAAAATATTTTTTAATAAAAACATGTAGTAACTACATAGGTAGATCATATTTATTTATTTCTTATTTCAAATTTGGAACAGTCCGCGTCGCCGCTCCGCCCAATGTTTTTAATTTTGCACTGGCTGTTATACCAACTCTATGGTCGCGACTACGTAAATAAATTCAGTTCTATTTTTAAAATTCTTTTAGACCCTAGGGTGAAACGCAGAGTTTTTAACCCGCTTCCCAGTTTAAATATACATCACTTTCCGAATATGAGAAATGAAAAATAGATTTTCTTTATTATTAAGTATATGGCAAAACCACGCAACCCTAAGCTTCTTCAATCTTAAAAAAAATTACAATAACTGTATAAACCGGACCAAAAGTCAATGTCGCACAGTTCTACGTTGCCTAGAACAGGTTTCATGGTTGTCAGTTATTATTACCATTATATTGAACCGGTAACCCCCGGGTCGTTACAGAAACCGATATAATTGTTAGCTCCCTTACGCAGAATAATGTTAGTTGACACTGTAATTAAATGTTTATTACATTAGTCACGTTGTTTGCATTTTTCTTTTAACGATCATGGAGATCTTTATTCTATCTATACCTATACCAGAATTCCATGAACTCGGTTGAATTATATTTTTTTCTCTTGATTGTGGATGAGTTCTGGCTTGGTTTGCTAGGTGGTGCAGGTACCACTAGAATTATTTAATTTAGAATTTAAGTTAGAATTTCGCTTACGGCGCAATATTTACCCATTTATTCTTGACAATGGGACATAGGGTTTTTTTTTTCACGAACTCGAGAAAACGACGAGCTTTCGTAATAATAATAATAATTCGGGGTACCCACTAAGGTTCGCAAACCTCTGCGATCCGCAAACCTGGAACAGTATGCTATAACTTTTTTTTATACTACCTGCTCGTCAATGGCATATTATGTGTCATGCAAACCCAGCCCCACGGTCTAGCCGGGTCATAATTTTGTACTGAATATAATTTTTCCCATGGGAAATAATGTAATTTAAATTTGGAATGCAACCCATGTAGTCGTGCTTGATAGAGGTTGGTTTCAAAAATGTTCAGGTGCAATGAGATTTTATTCTGTACTTATTCTGTCTTTGCACTGCCTACTAATTAAAAGAAAGAAAAATATGAAAACTTTTTACGAATATAAATACTTAAGTACTTTCTTCATAACAGTCATTGGTTTCAATTACCTCGCAGAAAGTATAAAAAGTAAAGTATGCATTGCAGGCTTAAATGTGTATTTGTCTTGGGCGATCTTGAACCCCTCGTACTCAGGATTCTTGCCTAGACTTTTTAACCCTAGAATCACTTGCACTCGGGGTTCAATGTAGCGCCCGGGACATAATACACTATTTTAAGGCCTTGTTGCATAATCTGCTATTTTTCACTTTGTCCATAGTGTGTACGTGTGCGAACCAGGTTCACATAAGTGTTCGCACACGTACACAATATGGCGCACTGTTGCAGCACAAAATAGATATAAGTACTTCCCAAGGCCGTAAACCCGTTGTGTATAAAGTTGTGCTAAATAGCATTTTCTGTTAAGTTCTTGTTTAATCCCAAATGGAGCATTCGAGTTACAAATTAATGTTCAGAATAATGGCACGGAACACTTGAGATGCATTTTTTATATCCCACATCACATTTATTTACGTCTCTAATAATTATTATTTATGCTGAAGTTAATTATCCAGTTACACTGCTCCGCGCTCCGTACAGCCTCGAGCGTATAATTTTGCGCAATTATTGATTAATTTAGTTTCATCAAATTGCGTTGTGAGGTGACGACTTTATAAGTACGTAATTAAGCAATTTGTCGGCAGGATAACAATGGAATATCTATTATGTCTCATTTTCCGGGCGTTGAAGGGTTAAAGGAGAAATACTAAATTTAAAATTTCTGAAAGGATTAGTATTGTGTGCTTTAATGCTCTTAAAAATGTGACCCACAGTTATTGAGTAATGCCACACTTGCATCGATACACTTTTGGTTGATTCTGTGACTAAGTCTATGAGACAGTTTTTTTTATTTCATATCCCTGTACCATGTACCATCCGGATCAAGCGGGCAAACCATCTCAAAACGACCTTGACACGATTTACTAGGTTTTTCATTGGGTTTTGCGAATCGAGTGTTGCACTAGATCTTAATTTTTGGACCAATTTGGTAAATCTCCTTTAATAAAAGAAAAACTCGAAACTACAGAAATCTCATGGAGAAAATTATACCTTCTGGCGAGCAGATGAACTGCATAGCATTTCCAAGGACGGGCATTGCTTTAGGTCCAGGGAACTGGTCCGCCGCCTTCAGCATTCCTCTGTGCTGGTGTCTCCATCGCAGCCATATGGAAGCTGCCACGCCGGCCACCAGCAGAAGAGTTATAAACATCTGTGTGGATATAGAAGTGTTGATCAGTAAACTTACATTTGAAAAATTTCGCAAATTCTAAGAATTTGTTGACATTTTTTTGTTTTATAAAACTAGGATTTAAATTAAAGTTAATTAATTGTAAATACTCCTGTAAAAATAACGCAGGTTGGAAGGCTGGTGGAGGCCAATACCTAGCTGTGGGTGTCGTGCGACTAGGCCTGCCATCACCTAAATTACGGGACATGGATGAAAATTTCAAAAACCCCGGACATTTGAGTGAAATGAAGAATTTTACCGCAGTTGAAAAAACCTAACACCCTTTCCGCTAAAACAAATAGTGTTCGGGTTTACAAACCGGACGCCCTATATACAAACTAGGACAATCTCGGGGAAACCCGGATGGCAGCCCTAATAGAGGCTGATAGAGCCTGATGATGAGGCTGATAATGATGATGATAGAAGTTCCTTTTCTTGAGACAATAATGTCACAGAGCGGAGAGGAAACATCTCGTCCGATTATAGTGTTTTGGGTTTTAGGAGTACCTAGGCCCTCAGTTATTTGAAACATACCTATACCACGTGAGTATTTTGAATTTTTCTCACTGCTCTAAGTCTGGCCTCACACAGCCGGAATATCTCTCTGAATTCATAATTTGAATTCAAATTATTAATTCAGAAAGGCCGGAATGCCATACGATGTAAATTATGTTCCATACACATTCTGATTTTGTCAGATTATTAATTTCTCAGATCAATCTGTAAGAATGATACTGACGAGCGTTCTGACTTCCGAATATTTAAGATTAAGTATGAATTCATAACGCTTCTAATTTCATGCATTTGAATAGAGCGGCACACACATCGATCACGGAAATATGAATTAAATGTAAGGGACAATATCACGAAAATGAGTTATATACACCGTTGGATTCGGAATTTTACGCGCCATCGAATGGTATACTTGAAATGTTGATATCTTGAAAAAAAAAACAATTTTTTGTCCCTTACATTACACATTTTAGAAGGTCCTAAACAAATCTTTACCACAAATTTTGACGTATCATGCACTTGTACAAAATGTCATTTTAGTTTTAAGGTATGTCTCATAAAAACTTACATATGGCCTTTACCCTAACCACGTTTTCGTTTTTTCTAAAACTAACCAGCCTTACGTTACTTTATGATTTATGTATTTGGCAATGATGTCCCTTACATTATTGTGAATACAAAAAATTAAACAAAAAATAATCATTAAAAGTATTTATTTTTATTCTGCGTTTAACATAATTAGTCTCAATGTTAACAATGATGGCACATTATAGGAAAAATAATTTTTGAATGATAATCAACTGTTTATATAACCATAAAAATATATTCAAAAATTTCAAGTTCAATAGATTTTTTTAAATAATTATGGTTATTAAATTATAATTTAAAAAAAACAATTCAATTTGAAATTTTAGTATTATAGCAATTTAATATAAAGAACTTAAGTAATATAATAACGATGTTCACACTACTAATTTATACTTAACCGTATTAATTAAGGGCCGATTGTTGCAAAGTCAGGTAAAATTTAATCGTAGAGTAAACTTTATAATGTAATACGAACGATTGTTAAATATGTCACGTCAAATATCAAGGCATTTAACGATGGTTAGAGCTTACTCAACGACTAAATTTTATCTGACTTAGGTAAAATTTGCCTAAAGCGAAAATTCTACAACCTAATTGTTAACTGCAGCAGTTTGCATTATCAACAATCCAACGAAACATTATAAACAACATAATAACGTTCTCAACTATCCAAAAAAAGCTCAAACAGGTTAAGTGGAAGAAATTATTCCCTACTAGACTCTTCGTGTTAGTCTTATATTTTAAAGTGTCTTTAATTCAGTTTCATCAGAATACTTAAGTAATCCTTGTGATATGTTTAAGGTATAATACCTTTTTCACAAAGTGTTATTAAATCATTAAACTTGATGACGAAGACTCTAGTCACAGATTACTAAATAGTTTGCTCTAGTAGGGAATAAGTCCCCACTTATTAAATTTTTATGATTTCATTCTTATTTTTAATCGCATCGCGACCTGTTTTTCTTCCTCCTCTTTTTTTGGATTGTAGATAACGTTTTTATGTTGTTTATAATGTTTCGTTGGATTGTTGATAATGCAAACTGCTGCAGTTAACAATTAGGTTGTAGTATTTTCGTTTCAGGCAAATTTTTCCTAAGTCAGATAAAATTTAGTCGTTGAGTAAGCTTTAACCATCTTTTAATACCTTGATATTTGACGTGACATTTAAAAATCGTTCGTATTACATTATAAATTTTACTCTACGATAAAATTTTACCTGACTTTGGAACAATCGGCCCTTAATTAATATGGTTAAGTATAAATTAGTAGTGTGAACATTTTTATTATCTTACTTAAGTTCTTTATAGTAAATTGCTGTATTACTAAAATTTCAAATTGAATTCATTTTTTAATTACAATTTAAGAAACATAATTAATTACTTGAAAAAATCTATTGAACTTGAAATTTTGGAAATTTTTTTTAGTTATATAAACAGTTGATTATCATCCAAAAATGATTTTTCCTATAATCTGCCATCATTGTTAACATTGAGACTGATTATGAGTGACGCTGAATAAATAAATACTTTAATGATTAACTTTTGTTTCATTTTATGTATTCACAATAATACCATATTTTTTTGATCTAAATTAAATCAAGTTAACCAATTTGCTTTTGAAAGTAAAATTTTATTATAGTATTTAGTTAAGATACAGCAATAACTAAACCCAAAAGGGTACCTTACTTCAAAAAATACTAATATTATTTTGTCAATATGACTGATACATTAATGCGGAGTATTTTTATGTTAAATGCAATTAAGGTAAAGAACGTATTTACATTTATTTTTAATGTAAGAGACATGCTACTTCGGAATCCATAAAGATAATTGTAATTTTGCTTGCATAGCTTTATGAGCTCTCAAACCTAAGCAACTTTGCCATAGGCATCAAGTAAGTAGAATAAAAAGTGAAAAAAATACAAGCAATTATTATAAATAAAATTTGTTTTTTGCTCCTCCTGAAAAGTACACCTTTGTCCCTTACATTAATTCATATTTCCGTGATCGACATACTGAAATCAGAGTATGTCATAATCTGATTTCAGTATGTGAATTATGAATATGTATGAATTATTTCAGTTGACACTACAAGCGGTTCCGGCTAGACGTGTCGCGACAAGTTGTGATTTGAATTCTGGCGTGATGTCACACGGAGTAAATCTGCGACATTTTTTTAAGCACTAAAAGCGCCCTCTCGTGCTGAAGAGCTGGAAATTATATTTTAGAATGTCTAAACACAATTTTCTGCTTTGTACCTGTTTCTAAGTCCTCTGCAAAGGAGGTTCTGTTTTATTGTTGGGTTTAGATACTTGACAATTTTTTTTATACCATCAATTAAATTAGTGTATCGTAAAAGAAATATCAATGAATGATTTTTTTTCCGCGATCAATATTTATTGAGATATTATGATGCTTTGAATGTTGACATCATGGCGGCCGCGTGAAAACGCCCCATACAAAAAGTATCAGAAAAGTAACATCACATTTCTAACCGCGCGGCCCATATTATGTATGGCGCGCAAAAGAAAGTGATTATAAGCAAAAATCCTTCACAATAATGTTTCCATAACATTTTTTTTGATAATTACGTATGGATTTCAACACAATTTGTTACTGGAGCATTTTGATTTTTACCAACTTTGAAGTCTTAGAAATATTATTTCTAAGACTTCAAAAAAATAAAATTAAGTAAACAGTAAAATTCGTTAAATAGAGCCAAAATTTCGCGTTGGTGTTTATTTTGCTTCCCTTTTTTACTCTATTAAACCTTAAAAGTAGAATTCATTTCCAAGTCAAATACCCAATTCGATCGTGCCGAAGATCGACTGTGCAATTCACGTTCGTGCAAAAGATCGAAAAAGTGAAAAGTAAAAAATAATGTTAAAAATAAATTATTTCCGTTAAAAAATAAAAAATATTTCAGGAGTCATAGTTTGATTTTATGTTTTGTTTAGTTAGGAACCCATATTTATGAATTTTCACTTCACTCAATAATTAAAGAATCATCGCTAATATCAAAGTCGCTCTTTTAAGAAAATAAAATCTACAGATTGATTAATTTTGTAAATAATAATATTACAATTACGTTCAAATTATAAGGAAATAATTTTGATCGCAACTTTTATAGGCGGGAATAATAAATCTTTCAAAACTTTTTTTTAAGTTAAGTACTTACCTTAGGTACTTATGCCGATGAGTACAACGCGACTGGAGTCCAAGGGGGCACTGCATTGTGTCAACTGTGTTACAAATCTAATAAAACCATGTGTAAGTACTTTAACCAAGACCTATTGAGGTGTGTGCACACTGGCGACAAGTCATTTAAGGAGAAGTGCCGTGTTGAAATTATCCTAAAGTAGGGTAAAATATACTTACTTGTCACATTTGAAAATTCGTCAAAATTCCAAAATTCGTCAAATATTTGCTTCTTGTATTTACAACAATTTATTGTTTGTTGTTGGCATCGCTCAAAATACAAAAAAAGAGGAGGTTATCAAGTAGACGGTTTTTTATAAATGTTTTATTTGGTTTATATATTTTTTGTTAATTGTTACTTTAGTGTAGGTACTTTCCCGACAACGTCTATATTTTTACGGATCCATTCCTTTTTTAATACCAAAAATTAATACCAAATGGTATTTGTTTATTACCGTTATAAAATTTATATTCCCAACGAATACCAAATTTTAGAATGTTTGATATAATTTTTAATAAATTTGGTATTCGTTTGAATAAAAATTTTATATCGGCAATAAACAAATACCATTGGTATTAGTTTTTGGTATTCGAAAGGAATAGATCTTTTTACATACGCTACGCATCAATTACGCGTCGTATTGATCGAGTTTTTCAAAAGGGAGTCTCAACTAGTTTTCAAGCAGACCTCGCCTTAACCTGCGACTATACTTCTAATTATGTAAAATGACTTCACTTATGGCAAGTTGAACTTCCATTAATATTTATTAAATAATAATTTATGCTAGAAAAAATTCGACTCGCCACCAGATCATTTTCTCAGGTGGGACTTACAATTAAAGTTATAGTGCAGGTATGCAATTTTCCAAACACTACCGCTTATTCAAATAAGACCTCAAATATCTACTCATAAATATTATAATAGCTTTATTGCATTGTCATTGCAGTCGGGGGACCGTTTTGTAGAACAATTTTTAATCAAAGAGGTGTCATTGCGGTCCCCCGACCGCAATGACACCTGTTATTTAACTTTTTAGTTCGTTTTTGGCAGGGCAGTCGTGTTTTTAATATTTTCAAACACATTTTAGTGGTAAATTATATAGTTTTGGAATGTACTCATAGAGGCATTTCATTTGCAGGCAAGCCCATACTGTTATAATTAAAGAAAAAAAAATTTTTATTCACATTTGAAAGTGGTGTCGCACAGTCGCCATACTGATGTTTATCAAAAAAATTATCCAGTGCCACTCGGGATGATATATTAAAATCCGTAAAGGCATTTAGGCGTTATGGAATAAAGAAACTTACATACCCACATACAAACAACATGTACCCTGAACACATTACACTCTTTTTTTGGCAGTCGTGTAAATAAAAACGACGCATTACGCATGACATGTGAAGTCTCAGCCTAAAAGTACTTCATCACTAGGCTGTTTTAGCAGCCGGTAAGTAAATACATCTTGTTATTTTTTTACACTTAATTTCCTCGTTGTTTCTTGGAAAATAAAACGGTTGATACGGTTCAAGCGTGTGAGTAAGGTTGCTCGCGACTTTTTCCACGCTGACTACTTGTTTTTTTGGTCTGAGGCTGACTATAGAATATATACACTGGTGGCCAGATAATTAAGGACACCAGTTGATTTTCTTACAAACGAAGTAACTTTGAAGTCTTGTTTCGCCGCTAAGGATTGACCTAGCTGTGATCTGACGATGGCCATCCAGGGAGTGAATGGAGGGATCTGATGAGAATTCTAAGAGATATAAGGATCAGAGTTTTCAGTTTCAGGATTTCGATACATTTTTAAGCTAATTTCGCAGTTTTTTTAATAAACTGTAATCTAAATTGTAATGTCATCTTAGACAGCTGTTTCATACTTGTTTACTTGGTTACCAAATTCCTTCTACATTATACATATATTTTACCTGCTCAAATCTTTCATTCTACAAGATGTTACAAGCATACAAACTCTCACATTTTTTATAATATTAAATAGGAAAGTTTAGGATTATTTTGACCATCAGCCATTTTTAATGTTCTTACTGCTAGGGTACAGGCCTTCCTTTAGGTGGATTAAGAGGATTAGGGTTATATTAGTAAAAACTACAGAACCGATTTAAAAAAATTCAAAAAAATGGGACCAACTTGGGAACAAACCTGATAAAGTAACGTTTGAATCATGTCAATCGGTTCAGCTGCTTTTGAGTAATCGGTGGACATACATAAAAAAAACAAAAAACAGACGAACATAGAACCTCCTTCTTTTTTCGAAGTCGGTTAAAAAGTATTTTAAATAAACAATTCACTCTTTCTTTTATTGTGTTTTTACATAAATGACTAAGACTTGGTGTAATGGTAGCGACTAACGATCCTGAATTATACGTATCAAAATATTTGTTCACGAATCACGAAATACAATGTAATGTATACACACGATTACAAGATAAACAATCATACGCATTAAATACATTTAAGACGGCCTATTTCGGTCGTGTGGAGAATAACTTAACTTGACACAAGAATAACTTAATCTACTTGAAAATATTTTTTAACCACAACACGTAAGTAATTGACCTCAATCTCAACTGATGTTAAGTAACGATAAGGCCTAAGGCCTAACCGTATTCTAGAACAATATTCAAACGACCCTTGCATATAAGAACGAAATAAAGCTCTGTGATTGGTTCGTTTGTTTCACGTTCTACACGTTCACTTCGTGATTGCCGTCGACGACCGTTATTACGTCACAGCAAACGGTACTGTAGACAAAAAAGTAATCAGTTATTAATCTGTTTTTCATTTTTTTTCTTTTTCAAAGAGTGTCGTTAATTTACATAACAAGTTAGGTTCGCCATTATGTAGGAACTTTACTCTTTTAATCATTATAACAACACAAATAACGAACGTAATGATTAAATCAACAGCAACAAAAATTAAGCTTTGCGTTGCTAGCCGTACTCAAAAGGCGACACAGGGGGTGCGGTATAACGAAGCGGGCCGGGAGGTAGCGGCAACGATGAAGTGAACGCCTAGTATAACCTGTGATTGGTAGTTGGTGAAGCTGTGCGTTCGCGGGGATTGTGGGACCTCATAGTAATGTTTGTGAATACAGGTGTAAGCACACTTCAGTCGGAATCCTCAACCGGCCGGAACATTATAGGTGTTAACAATGATAATTGTTGTCATTTAGATAGACTAACACCCGTATTCACAAACATTACTATGAGGTCTCACAATACCCGCGGACACACAGCGTCCCCAACTACCTATACGTAAAACAAATGAACCAATCACAGAATTCTATTTCACTTGTGTAACACCCGTGTGTTACACAAGTCTGTACCGCGGACGCACAGCGTCCCAACTACCAATCACACGTAATACGTAAAACAAACAAAACCAATCATCAGAGCTCTTTTTCAACGCAGTGCATTCGCATAGGCAAGGGTCGTTTGAGTGTTGTTCTTGAATACGGCTGTAAGTTATCATGTTGTTAGCTAGCCATTTACAAAATTTACCACAAATCATGGGAATAAAACTTGGGACCTCTGCACACTAGACTACAGATACAGTTAAAAGTCACCAGTATCCCATCTCGATATTAATTTAAAGGTCTTCTAATTTTGTAACAAATAAGTAGTAAACATTCTTAAAAAACAAAATTTTAAGACAAGTTAAAGTTTTAAGTAGGTACTAGTGTGACAAAATTGTAAATAATGTTATAAACAGTAATAATTTATTCTGTGCATCACCTTGTTTTGTTTAAAATCGTCGCATCTGTCGTAATATTGGTACTGGATACAAATAAGACCATTTTTAATTTTATTATTGTTCTAGTGGGTCCTTTAATAAAAGATGATATTACTTTTATAACGGGTGTGTTATTCAGATTCCACAAATACAATAATAATCATATAGCAGCCACATAACATGGTGGATCGGTAGCAAAGGGATGGGCTGTCAATGTTACAGATCCCAAGATACAATAGCCAACACATACCTACTCTATTACAGCAACTAAACCGAGAAAAAATGCTTTTACGCCAATGACTTCACTTACATAGACGAGCTGTTCAAAACTAAAATTGTGTCACAACCAACAACTGCGGCGCATCAACGTTTTCTATCGGTCGCTCGCAAAGTCGCAATAGACTCTTTAGTCAAGGGTAGAAACTCCTTTGAGTTTCGGTGCATGCACCGTAACTTAATGAGCAATTTTTCGTTATACAGCCTGTCTAGTCTAGTATATACATGGAAGTCTTTGTTTTACGCATTCATACATTATCAATAAAATTCAATATTATTTACCTAGAACAAAATTTAGCTAAAAAAAGATCTCAAACGGACGGAAAAATTTACAATCGCAGTTGATTGTCACCAGGGGCCTTAAAATGTAGGTAGTTTAGGTACCTAAGTTCTTTTTAAACGTCAGATAAGGAAGGAAAAACATAAATATTTTTACTGCTGAAGTAGGCCGTCACGTCATGATCATAATTCAAAATTCGGCAGCGGACTATGGCCCTCTCTCCTATTTTTTAATTTCGCGGATGAAACCACAGATTACAAGACTAGTGGATGAAATAATTAGTGGATGAAGCTGCCCGGCCGTTCTTTTTCTAGCCATTTTGTACATCCTAGACAGGCATCCTCCTTTACATAGATGGTATGGTAACCCTATATTATTGTGACTTAATCGCTTAAAGTTAGCGAACGAATTGAATGTCGGGGGCTGCTGTTCCAATAATTACGATGATGATTTCTATTGATTAGAAACAAGAGTAGTATTGTGCCTTGTGAAACACGTGCGGTAATTTATTAACAATTAAGTATAAAACATATGGAATAACTTAGGTGGGGTTAATGGTAGTTAAAAAGAAAAGAAAATTTGTGTCTAATTATTTTTAATATAAAATGACCCTTAAAACCATTTTCGTATCAAATAATTTTATTATGTTCCTGACAGTGCCAACGTTAAAATTTAAAAGATCATAATTTCAGATGCTTTTGAGCAAACTTGACATAAGTAGGTTAAGTATAACACATTTCAGACATGTTTTTGGACACGTTTGACGTGCCCCGAGACTCCATTTTAGATTAATTTATCTAAGTATTCGTTTCAGTATTCCTTAAACACTTAATGCTCTTTAAATAAAAAGAAATACAAATAATAAATTATACAAAATCTGTTAGTGTAGGTGTACGTAAAAAACAAATACCCGTTTTGGCCGAAATTAGGTTTACAAATTAAAATTTACTGTAAATTGTAAAATTAATAATAAATTATGAATTGATGTACCTCGGAGGCCATCCGCGCGGACGACACATAGAGCAGAATCCCATCATCAGATCCTGGCCTGATGACAATGGGACCACCTAGGAAAGTATACGCTTTCGAACAAAAAATAAATTTTCTTATCGGTCCAGTCGTCTTCGAATAATCGGGTGACATACTATTACATAGAAAAAAGATTCCGACAAACTCTACGAAGTTCGCGCAGAATTCTAGTAACCTTTTAGTACAAACTCATTATTTGTGAGCAAGGTCTGCATATTTTTAATGGTTGTTTTTCACTCCATTTGGCTTCGCGTATCCATTGGTGGTGGCACGAGGTATCGTCCTGATGTTGTACCCATTAGCGGCTCGAACGGAGATCGCTATCTCTAAGTCCAGGTCGTCTGTGGGCTCGTCAGATTCAAGCTGCAGCTTCCTGATGATGTGGACGATCATCGTCTTGATCAAAGCTGTGGCGTATACTCGTCCTGTGGAGAAAAAAGTATTTATTTTAATTTTAGTTTTCTGCAGGACGGACTGACTATGAGTGATCTCCAGCGGCACTTCTATGTTGTATACGTAGCGGTACACCATGTGGAACAGGATAAGGAGCGACATGCCTTCAAAACTCACTGTAGTACAACTTACACTTTAGTGGACCAGAGAATGGGAAATAGCGTTTTCTGCTCAAAAATTTCCAACATTGCGATCACCAACTCAGCTTCCAAGCGTGGAAATTATGGCAACATCCTCCAACAGGAGAGCTACAATGGGCCTTTAATAATAAATCTCCTTACTTAAGCAATCCATGGGTTTCAAGCTGAATGGCACGAAGGCATTAGGGTATCGCTTCGCAACATTCTCGACTATGAATTTGCCCGATGCAATATTCTCCTACAGGAGAGACCTACGTCCTTTATCAGACTATAATGGTCTGTTTGAAAAATATTTACCTACCTAAACAATCCATAGGTCCCAAGCTGAAGGGCACAAAGGCATTAAGGTCCCGTTTGGCAACATTCTCCGGTAAGAACCTGTCCGGGTTGATCTTCAGCGGCTCTTGCCAGTGGTCCACGTGGCGGTGCACCTCGTGGATCGGGATGATGAGCGATGTGCCCACAGGGAGGGTTATTTTACCTGGAAATAAATTAAAGCGATTTTATGATTTAGGAGATTCCTACTCTTTTTTAATCGGGATATGAGAAACGCACAATCTGACGGCAATCTTTTTTTCGTGGGGATTGTGAGATGATGTTATGATTGACCTTGAAAGTAGCTCAACACCTGGGTACTACAAAGATGTGGAGGCGTAGTTACTAATTAGAGGACTTTTTAAATTGATATTAATGTATTGTTTAATTTTATGTTTCATTTTTTTCATATTAAAAATCATAACAAGTGAACGTCCATGACTGCGCACGGCGTGCTCTTCTTTCAAATCGAATCATTACTTTTAAAATAAATAATTTAACTTAACTCCAGCCAGCAACGTTAGTGATGGCCAGCTCGCAGTGCGGAAACATATATGATCTCCACAGTACCTACTGTGACTGTAGCATCGCGTGCATATAGCGTAACAAAATATTAAGTCTAGATAGAAGCGCCGCTATTACCGTATCCGAAAACACTACTGTGTTTGTTTTTGTTCTAAAACTGTTTATCCAAATTAGTTTAATATTTTAAATAAGAATATTACTTTTCTCTATGACCTATGTGTACTTACCATCGTTTATGCTGATTTCCTCTTCCACTCTCCTCTGTATCATGCCAGCAATGGAAAAGTACCGCATAGTCTCTTTGTACACCATGTCCAGGTATGGCAGCTGCTTTAGGTGTTCAGGCGTGACCGGCTCGTCGGGGCCTATCACTTCCATCACTTCATTGTAAACCCTTTTCTGCAATAAATTTAATATCATAAACCATAGTCATTAATCATAAACCACCATGTGATTTGGTAATCATTTACTGATTCTGGTGGTTACGGTGATTTGGAGGGTAAGCTGTGGTAGAGTACTACAGTATTTCCCGAAGTCTGCCCCCCTACCGGCAGGCGGAGCATCGCTGGGTATGCTTCCGGGCACCCTCTGAGCTCAAATGAGTCCGGTGGATGCACGGAGGACGCCCCGCCATCCGAGGGAATACGAAATGTCAGAATGATTTTGGCTGATTCACAAATCGACCACCAGTCGACGCACCAAAAGCCAACTTGGCGCTAGTGGAGATGTGGACCTGTCATTTTATTGTTTCCTCTAAAAATAGCCCATATGCACGTACAACAGGTCTCCATCTACAACAGCGCCATCGAGCGGGATAAATTTTAAATAAATTTGCCAGCAAGGAATAATAGTGCGTCTTGAGCACTAGTTGGTGCAACCATAACGCGAATCGCGACGGACAGGTAATTGTAGTTTCCATTCCACTGATCAATATTTTGTGTTCAACAATTTATAGCCTATTAAGGCTATAAATAATATTGATATTAATAATGTTTTAATATTGATATTAAAACATAATAATGTTGATTAGAAAAAAAACAATTGCTATAAGAAAATTTGAAGTCTACAATTGCTTAATACAATTAGGAATGACAAAATATTAATTTCTTTAAAAAATCATTGAAAAGTACAGTTAACTTATAGTAGATTATGCAATAAGGGCTTAAAGTAGTGTATTGTGTCCCGGGCGCTATTATTGAACCCCGAGTACGAGGGATTCTATGGTTAACTCCCGAGCGGAGCGAGGGAGTTAAGGCTAGAATCCTGAGTACGAGGTGTTCAAGATCGCCCATGACAAATACACATTTAAGCCCGCGATGCATACTCTACTTTTTATACTTTCTGCGAGGCAATTGAAACCAATGACTGTTATAAAGAAAGTACTTAAGTAATTATTTAAAGTTAGAATAATAAACTATGAAAAATTAAGAATATTTATTGAAAATTAAAAGTTATGTTAGAAACATTACACCAATTGTGCAACGACAAAGTTACATTCTTTGGTACATTTATAGTTGGGTTAGAGTTTATGTTTTTGTCGTCTATTCTGTAGTGGTCAGTTCGACATTCAAATAAATCCTTCTTGGTGCGCGGGTGAAAATGAATTTCGTAAAAAGTTTTCATGATAACATACAGCCTAACTCAGAATAAGATCTCATTGCACCTAAACTTTTTTGAAACCAACATCGATCAAGCACGACTACAAGGGTTGCATTCCAAATTCAAATCACTTTATTCCCCATGGGTTTTTACAGTTTTTATACTACCTGCTCGTCAATGGCATATTATGTGTCATGCAAACCTTTCCTAAAGTAAGTCATTTTTCCCATGGGGAATAATGTGATTTGAATTTGGAATGCAACCCTTGTAGTCGTGCTTGATCGATGTTGGTTTCAAAAAAGTTTAGGTGCAATGAGATCTTATTCTGAGTTAGGCTGTATGTTACCATGAAAACTTTTTACGAAATTCATTTTCACCTGCGCACCAAGAAGGATTTATTTGAATGTCGAACTGACCACTACAGATAGACGACAAAAACATAAACTCTAACCCAACTATAAATGTACCAAACAATGTAACTTTGTCGTTGCACAATTGGTGTAATGTTTCTAACATAACTTTTAATTTTCAATAAATATTCTTAATTTTTCATATTTTATTATTCTAACTTTAAATAATTACTTAAGTACTTTCTTTATAACAGTCATTGGTTTAAATTGCCTCGCAGAAAGTATAAAAAGTAGAGTATGCATCGCGGGCTTAAATGTGTATTTGTCATGGGCGATCTTGAACACCTCGTACTCAGGATTCTAGCCTTAACTCCCTCGCTCCGCTCGGGAGTTAACCATAGAATCCCTCGTACTCGGGGTTCAATAATAGCGCCCGGGACACAATACACTACTTTAAGCCCTTATTGCATAATCTACTATTTTTATACTACCTGCTCGTCAATGGCATATTATGTGTCATGCAAACCTTTCCTAAAGTAAGTCATTTTTCCCATGGGAATAATGTGATTTGAATTTGGAATGCAACCCATGTAGTAGTGCTTGATCGAGGTTGATTTCAAAAATGTTAAGGTGCAATGAGATTTTATTCAGAGTAGGCTGTATGTTGACGACCTCCGTGGTCGAGTGGTTTTGTACACTGGTTTTCAATGTTGTCGCCATCTCTGAGGTCCCGGGTTCTATCCCCGGTTGGGTCAATTAAGAAAACGAACTTTTCTATATTGGCTCAGGTCTGGGTGTTTGTGATACCACCGTTATCTCTGATTTTCATAACACAAGTGCTTTAGCTACTTACTTTGGAATCGGAGCAATGTATGTGATGCTGTCAAATATTTATTTATTTGTTTTTGTTATCATTTTCTTTGCACAGCCTACAAATTGAAAAAAGAAAAACGCAAAAGTATAAATAGTAGAGTATGCATCGCGGGCTTAAATGTGTATTTGTCTTGGGCGATCTTAAACCCCTCGTACTCAGGATTCTAGCCTTACCCATAGAGTTAACCATACTAGGGGTTCAATATAGCGCCCGGGACATAATACACTACTTTAAGCCCTTGTTGCATAATCTACTATTTTAAGACAATTATCAAATATAATAATATTTGCGTGAAAATGTGTTCATCAATATCGTCGATTATTTCTAACTCACCTGCCAATTTGGTAATTGTCCAAGAATCATGAGAACACCTGACGCGATTTTAGCCGCCGCTTCTTGACTCTGCGAAAAGGTAAAATTTAAAAATAATTGTACGTACGTACATAATCAAATCAACTAATTAACAGATTTTTTTAATATCTCACACATTGGTATATAATCATTAATGAAAGTTTGAATCTATTGCTTTTATGGATTAAAGGAACCAATGCAAACCATATAAACGTATTTTCAATATTAGCTTTTCTAGCTCATCTCCAGGGCGTGCCGGTACACAGGCCCCATACTCTCCTCTGGCCTCACATACTTCTCCAAAGCTTTCTTATTAACCCATTTGTTAAATCAGAAGAAAAGAAACTCACCGTAGTGAACAGTGTAAAACTCTCCCACTTAATCTCTTGGTAGCTCATCTCCCCACTCAGGATATACCGGTCCACAATCCTTATTCTCTTCTTTGACCTCACATACTTCTCCAAAGTTTTCTTATTCACCCATTTGTTAAAACAGAACAAAATAAACTCACCGTAGTGAACAGCGTAAAACTCTCCCACTTAATCTCTTGGTAGCTCATCTCCCCACTCAGGATAAACCGGTCCACTATCCCCATACTCTCCTCTGGCCCCACATGCTTCTTTAGGGCTTTCTTCCTTCTATCCACTACGTCAGTACTGAATTCATCTATCATTCTGATGTACTTTTTCTGAAGCGCTAAGTTGCCCGATAGCCAGAAAATTATGGGGATCTGGAGCCACCAATAGGTCATCTTTCTGAAGATGAAGTCGTACATCCTAGACAAAAATAAAAACATTAATTATAGCTGATTTTGGACGAAAAGACTAAAACTCAAGTTCATAAAGTAATTGAATTCAAAATAAAAATTAAATGTGGTCATGACACACACTATTCTAAAATTCTTTAGATATAGATACATACATTTTTTTACTAATTTAATTTCAAACTAACGCACTTTCGCAATTTACTAGCGACCGACCGCAACTTTGTATTCGTGGTTAATTCTTTCTCGGGAATTCGGGAACAATACTTTTTTTAGACGAAATATACCCTTTGTCATTTTCTGTATCCCAGACAACGTGTATGCTATCATAATGATTGGTTAAGTTATATGAACTTACGATGGCGTCAATCTTATAATGTCTTGTAAATGCACCAAATCTTTTGCATCTTCCTTTGGTATACCCATTAATGTTTCTGTAAATAAGTATAAAAACCTTTTTGAAACATTTCTCAGTCTCAATAAATTTTAATCTATAGAGCTACCTCGGCATGAAATTATGACCCACAAAAGAAAAGATGGTAGTGTTTTTGAATACGACCGAGCGGACGTCTAGCCTACAACGCATCCGGTTGGCCGTATGACGCGCCGCGTTGCGGCAGCCCGTATATTCATTTTTCTCCAACATGCTTCTAAATTCGAACAATATTTTGACAACCTTCTTCGTGCTAAATCGGAGTAGCAGAACAGCTCTAAAACACACTTAAAATTTTGTATGAAAATCCATATCTACCTGTAGATATGGATGGACCTGTTTAGTGACATTAAATGTTATGAAAATTCATAACATTTAATGTCACTAAAAAAACCGGCCAAGTGCGAGTCGGACTCGCGCACGAAGAGTTCCGTTCCATTATCTATAAAAAAGGCAAAAAAAATCATGTCTGTTGTATGGGAGCCCCTCTTAAATATTTGTATAGGTAATTTTATTTTTAAATATATCACTGTTCATAAGATACAACCTGGTGACAGACGGACAGACAGACAGACGGAAGGACAGCGGAGTCTTAGTAATAGGGTCCCGTTTTACCCTTTGGATACGGAACCCTAAAAATGTAAAGATTTTTTTCTATGAAACACGACAACCAAGGAGGTCTGTGATTCATCATCAATATTTAAAATTAGAACCTGGCGTTGTAAATGGAAAGTTCTGAATCACGGTAACAGAGCGTCATGAGCGCATTAATATACGCCCGCCCAGTCCCGATTCATGGTTATAGCCGTGGCCTGCTCGCTGGCGCTCGCTGGGCCTCCCCCATTATGGGGGTCTCACCCGGTGCGGCAGGCCGCGCTGAGTGCCGCGCTGCAACTTCCGGCGGAGGGCACTCCTTTCGTCAAGGACGGCCGTGAAACACGGCAACCAAACACCGTGGGCCAGCAGCCTCACGAGATAAAGTCCGGGGAAGGAGCGAAAGCTCGAACCCGTACCCGCTCCGCGGAAGAACTACCAGAGATTCATGGTTATACAAAACTTTGTATTCGGATCGGGGCGGCATAAATGACGGCTCATATTATTATGTAAAGTAAAGTATAGAAACAAAATATTAGCGCGTAAATAATTATTGTTGAAATTGTTTGTCACTTTGTCAAAAATTTATTTTCTATAGGATTTTCAATCATTTTATATAAATTTTACAAAAATCCATTCAGTTGTTTTTATCAAATCGTTTCCACAAAGTAGTTGAAAAAGTGGTTGAATAAAATCTTAAATAATATTGTTTTCACAAACCACTTTTTGATTCAGGGATCCGTTTGCGAAATATTAAGCTTTTTAGAGCAATAAATTTAATTAAAATGAGGGCGCCACTTGAGGTATATAGGGGCCTTAAGTCAAAGTTTGACGACCTCCGTGGTCGAGTGGCTTTGTACACCGGTTTTCAAAGTGTCGCCATCTCTGAGGTCCCGGGTTCGATTCCCGGTTGGGTCAATTTAGAAAACGAACTTCTCCATATTGGCTCAGGTCTGGGTGTTTGTGATACCACTCTGATTTCCATAACACAAGTGCTTTAGTTTCTTACTTTGGAATCGGGGCAATGTATGTGATGTTGTCAAATATATATTTTTTTTATTTTAATTAATATGGTAATTGTATAAGATAAATGCGGAACCCTATACCGCGCGTGGCTCGACACGCACTTGGTCATTTTTTATTTTGTTTTGGATACCCACGGCAAACTGCGCTGGTCGTCCGTTGTACCACGTCATAGTACACGTCGAATGTTTTCGGCCCTTTCTCGGCCAAGATTTTTGTGAGCACCTCCGACTCCGTGTTGAAGATCGGCATGAACATTTCTATAGCTTTCTTGTTATATGAGGGGGTTGCGATTTTTCTATGAACGCGCCATGTTGGTCCTGTGCGTTTAGAAAAATAGTATACTATGCAATAAGTGAATAAAAGACGGATTTAAAGCGAGGGCCATAAATGAATCACGAGCAAGTAAGGATTCTAACGATTTTTAGAGTTTTAGAATCCTGAACGACGCGAGTGATTGATATCCCTTGATATAAATCCTTTTTATTCAAGAGTTGCATACTATATTTTATACCATGACTACGAGAAAAATAAAGATTTAAGCGAAAATATTTTTTCCACATGGAGTTTGTATATCAAGTACTCAAGGAGTACTTGATATACAAACTAGCACAAGGAGTTAGTATCGAGTATTTTTTGCACAAGGAAGTTGTATAGTATTGAGATGGAGGTCGAATTGTGTTCTAAATTCAAATACCAAAATAGTGTTTAAAGGTGCTTTTTATTCACTGTTTTCAGTGAATAAATAAGTTTTTTAAAAGTGGAATGAAGTAAAATACAACTATTGGCATTTTGACAAAAATGCATAAGGCTGCTAAAGGGTCACTAGAATTACCTCCAGACAAGACCCCAGGTCCAATAAAAGGTCTCATGAAATTGTACAAGGGGCCCTTTTCGTTCACTTTGTTACTGGTCAACAGCAACTGAAAAAATGATTAATAATAACTTCTTAATACAAAAACACGTACCAATATATGTTTTAATTTTAAAAGAACATGTATGTATACCTAAGACATAACTAAGAAAAATCATAAGCAGACTGAAATGTCACCTGAAAACCGTAAGATTACAGCTGTTTATCTCGCTATATTAAAATCGGTAAGAATACAAAGATTTTGCACTACCGTTTACAATCTTCCCGCGGTAAACATACTTAAACACAAACATAATTCTGAAAAAATATATTACATTAATATTATGTGGCTGTCTCTACATAAATTGTAAGAAAGAAAGAATAGTTATGCTGCGAGTGCTGACTTTAAATCACGAACTAGCAAAGTAGTCTAGAATTGATTTTTAATTTAAAATACAAGGTGTTACAAAAATACCCCTAATGCCGAATATGGTATATAGGGACCATCAAACTGAACAACTTTTACTATGGGGCCGACTCTGAAATCGCGAAAAAAAAATCAGCTGTTTCATACAAAAATGAAAATAGAAAATATCAAAATGTATGAAACAGCTGATTTTTTTTTCGCGATTTCAGAGTCGGCCCCATAGTAAAAGTTGTTGATGGTCCCTATATACCATATTCGGCATTAGGGGTATTTTTGTAACACCTTGTATTTTAAATTAAAAATCAATTCTAGACTACATCGCTAGTTCGTGATTTAAAGTAAGCACTCGCAGCATAACTATTCTTTCTTTCTTACAATTTATGTAGAGACAGAAATCTTTTGTAACACCTATAGACTACCTACTGACCACTGTGAGTGATTTAAAGGCACGAGACATCACAAAAATTTGGTCTCGTGTTAAACATACAGCTTTTCACCTTAACAAGCGAATAAAGTGTTTTAAGTAAGAATAGTTATTTTCACGTGACTTTCTTGCCCCCCTAGTATGACCACTGAAACGGGATATGATATAGCGATTTATCACGTTTAACTGTTAAAAGACAATGGATTTTAATAGTTGAGTGTCGATAAAACGTTATATCACGCGACATATATCGTTTTCGTCGTTCATGCTAGGGGGGCTGGTAAAAATCTAAATTCAGCATTAGAAACTTGTTCTCTCAACTTTTTTGGAGTTGGTCAACTTTCTTTATCGCTGGACGCACTCATTTTTAGAAATATATCACAAAAAGAGTTCAATCAAACCTATGCTGAAAAAATAGATTCATAAAGTAAAAAGTAAAGAAGATTCACGTTGTGTTTTTATCGTTTTTATTAATATTCCATCTTATGTAAATACATAAGATGTACATAAATATGTACAATCATAAAACATTAATTAGTTACCTATTATATTTCATTAATTTTCTTATTTTATATTTATTTCATACATGCAACCTTATTTCGTCATACTCTTAATTTATTTCGAATTATCAACAATCCTTGTCTACAACTCCTTGGTATATTTTATTTTTTATACTATTAAAAAATCCATGTTCGACAATATTTAAATTATAAACTATCAAGTTTACAAGTCTAATCCTTTTCACTCTAATTCTTTTCTCGTTAGTATTTCAAAGTGGTGTTAGAAATAAAAAAAAAACACTTTTCGTGCTGGAGAGGTGAAAAATAATTGATCTTATGCTTACTCTTATGTCTGTAGGATTTTTCACGGCGATGATCAAGTCTGGGCCCAACCAAACCCTCACATACTCTCCGTAATTGTCAAACCAAGAAGCAAAGATTTTTATTTGATCTGTAAATAAAATGATACTTACTGATATAAATATTATTATATGAAATCGTGTTCTCTACATTAGCTCATAATAAATAAAGTAATACGTATGTACAGGAATAGGACACTCCCCGCCCCGCCCTAGAATCTCCAAACGAATCGGACTAGTACTCGTATGTATTTTCTAAACTTACTAAGTAATAGCTAACTTAATAAGTAATAGCTAAGTTCCATACATCAGTTTTCAACCCTAAACGCAGTTATTAATAGCGTGGAATGTCTCCTGCAACTATATGTCACTGTGCGATTACTATTCCCTACTAGTACAGTCAGCAGCACTTCAGGTTTTACAAAACTGTCAAAAATCTTTTGAACCTTAATGTAACCCGCGAAGCGAGGCTCCGTCAACTTACGGGAAGTTAAAATAGCTATATGTCGCAGCCAAATAGTTAAATCCGCCATTCTAACGCTAGAATGGCGGATTTAACTATTTGGCTGCGACATATTCAACGTGTTATAAAAAAACCCGTAATGCCGAATATGGTAGATAGGGACCATCAAACTGAACAACTTTTACAATGGGACCAACTCTGAAATTGCGAAAAAAAAACAGTTGTTTCATACATTTCATCATTTTGATATTTTCGGTATTAATTTTTGTAAGAAACAGCATTGTAACAACCTGTATAAGCGTACCTTTAGGGTTAGCAATAAAGTCAAAGGCATTCCCAAAGAAGGGAATCGTGGGTGGCCCAGGGATCTGGGCGGCCAGCTCTATCGTCCTCCTCTTTGATTGTCGCCAGCACACCCAATATAAGACTGTTAGCACGAACAACAGCAAAGCCAATGCGATGTACATGGTTGGTTACTGAAATTCAAATGAAATATTTTCATCCACAACGGTATAGTACTTAGCCTTCACCTCACCTGATGTTAAGTGACAATAAGGCCGAAAGTGTAAGCGCAGTACACCTGGAAGCGTATATGGAAATGTTATCTCAATACGCGCAGGCTACGAACTGAGTTAGCATTTCCAGCCGGTAAACACGCGTTAATCCTACCTACGTCCCAGACAGTGACGTGTATTATGGTTTCCTTGTTATTTCGCGTTTAAAAGTGCTGGAAACCCTCATCCTGTTCGTCGTCGCAGAATTGCTCAACCTAACTCCGCCGTCTCTCTTCTTCCATCAGACAACCAGATGTATGAATCCGCGCCATCGTTTTTTGGTGGATATTCGAAAATTCGCACTAAGCGTTTTTGCTTCGTTTTTTATCATCCGTACGTGCCGCTAGAGACTGGAACTCCTAGCCTGAGTTTGTTTCCTGATATAGGTACAACCTGGAGGCCTTCAAGTTGTGAGTGAATAAGTTACTTCTAGGCAAGCGTGTTTCATCGTAGGTCGCATCACCGCTTACCACCAGGCGTGATAGCGGTCAAACGCTTGACTATCTACATTTAAAAAAAGTAATTAAAAATATAAGTTGCTCACATCAGCCATCATAGAACTGTTGTTGGCAATACAGACTTTTACACAATAGTATTCCATCAACATTATATAAAACAATAAATTTCGTTAATCTCTCTTAGATAAGTGGGAAGCTATATCTGACATTGCTAACTCAGCAAAACTTTTTTTAAAACATTTTGTTCGCTTGTATTCTCTATACTAGTTCAGTGAAGTAATTTTATGTCAAAATGTTATCAAAGGTGTTTGTTGTTTTGTGGAAGAAAAAAGTGTTTATATGGTATAGTTTATATAAAACCACAGTATCTGATTGTTACAATGTTAATTTTAAGCACAATGACTGATTTATGAAATTGGCCTTATTTGGAGCCCTGTTCGTTGCATGGCCGTTTGTAAGAGCTGTGGTAAACTCAAGTTTTAATAAATATTTATTACAAATAATATCAAACATATTTTTGGTTATTACGGACGGGACTCGAACCCGCACTTTTAGGATTTCGGCCCAATGCACTGACCAATTATGCTACCGAGTCGCTAGTGAGAGCGGCGAAATTTTCTAGTACTTTTTACTTCTTCGCCGCAAGCCAACGCAATGTCATTAATGTGAGGAAATACCCCCACATTCGAGAGAAACATGTTTCCAGATGTTTAATCAAAGGTGCGGGTTCGAGTCCCGTCTGAGGTGCTACGGGTGAGTCGATTGTTTCTAGTATTTTTTCTAATATTATTTATCTTAATACACTTAGTATGTTTTGTTTGTCGAGGATATAACCCAATAAATACTGTTTAAACGTGTTGGCCTTCTATGGTCCTACCTTATGTCGGATCGCAATTAAAACAGCCGGTCACTTGTAACTTTTATAAGCTACCTACTAGAATTCCGCGCTCGCCTATAGTAATTACTTATACCTAGGTTTACATACATATCATTCCCTCCACCTTTATACACCGTTATTTTTTAAGTATATCCAAAAATTAAATAGTGCAGGGGCAAACCCTACTATAAGTAGGACGCCTTGGTCAAGCCGACTAAGGTCTAGAAATAATAATTAACAAGTTGTGTATTTACACCTATTTAATAATTGTTGTTTATTGTTTGCCGGGTTTCATATACTCCGTAAATTTTTAAGTATATCTAAAAATAAAATGGGGAATTCAGATCCGTGAATGAACAACTTTTACTATGGGGCCAACCGCGGAATCGCGAAAAGAATCAGCTGTTCTATAACAAAAGTACAACATCCACTCGACTTCAATGTTTTTTTTCGCAATTCCATGGTTGGCCCCATAGTAAAAGTTGTTCATTCACGTGGTCTGAAATCCCTATTTCATTTTTGGGTCTGTCTCTGCACTATTTTCTACACATTGTGAGTTACAGTGTTTTGGGTTTATAGCGCTCTTTTGATTTTGCTTAGTGCGTCACATATCCATAAAAAATAATGTTCATTATGATATATTTATGAAGATATTAATATTTCTAAAGGACTGTATTTCAAGAATTAGTATTATTTGTAATGCTATAACACCGTAATTTGAATCACAGTGTTTTGGCTAAACTGATTCCGGGAGAAAAATAGTTACCTTTGTTATAGTAGTCAATTATGTCGGACCTATCGTAATGTAGCATTTGCCTTGAAAGAGTAGCTCTACGATAAGTGGTCGCTTAGGGGTCGCGTCTAGAGATGGGCAAAGGACCCGATTTTTACCCGACTGTAGGTTTAAACCCAATAAAAACCCACATTGTATGTTAAAGAAACTTTTTACAGTTTTTTTATTTCTATTGATATGTCAAATGTGACGTTGCTATAGAAACAATTTCTTGTTAAAACAATACAGAAATATATTCAAAGGATAAAACATCTCTTATTCCTAAAGATTTTATTTAGTTTAAGAAAATGGTATATGGGCTTTAACTGGGTTTAAACCCAGCAGTCGGGTAAAAATCGAGTCCTTTGCCCATCTCTAGTCGCGTCACGCGAATGGACACAGTTGATTGCAGCAGATTGAATCCACCAGGGGCCCTACCGGCTAACTTTTCGAACTTCGGTGGGTCTGCCAAGCTTTAACTTAAAACAGATAAATCGAGGTAAGTAGTTTCGTATTGTACTATTCGCCGAAGTAATTTAGAAGATATCGATGTGATATCTTCTAATGTCTATAGTGTGACATCATGAATGGGGGTTTGCCATTTTGGCCCGATTGGGGCTCGATTTATCTGTTTTAATTTGAAGCCCGGTAGACTTACCGAAGTTCGATGCGTTAGCCGGTACGTCCCCAGTTCACGAGTACCCACTACTATTGCGTCAAAATAAAACAATGTAGGTATAAAGTAAAAAGGAAAATAGTAACATCCGTAACATAGACCATCTTCGCGCTATTAGACCATACGAACGTCGAGTTTCAAGTTCAATGTTTTATTTGATGATTCACGCAATATAAGTGCTTTTAAGATGAGCTCGATGGCGCAGTGGTTTAGTGCCTGGCCCAGCGATTGCGGAAGTTAAACAAACTTCGCAAGGGTCGGTCATAGGATGGGTGATCAAAAATTTATTATCTCGAGCTCCTCCGTGCTTCGGAAGGCACGTTAAGCCGTTGGGTGCGTTTGCAGTCGTTAACACCTACCATACCGCATCGGGCCCGCGTTGTGGCTTATGGCCTATCCTCCTTATCCACCCATAAGGAAGGCCTGTGACCCTGTTCCCCGGGTCACGTGGTGCATGCAACCGCGATCCCACAGACCCGGCGGAAAGGCGCAGGTCTTCGAGAGGAGTTTAGTTGGTAGTGGTGCATTCTCCCGTCCCCCCATCTGGCCCGCCCACCATGAGTGGGTAGCCTTATGGGGAGCCGGGAAGATGCTTCCTCCCCCTGCCACTAGGGCAGGGGTTAGAACCACCCAGCCCTGACGCGAAGCCTATTAGGCTTGGTGGGAGGGCTGGGTGCGGCGAGGAACATGCCCCGGGTAATAACCTGGGGGGTGGCCGACCCCAACATGCCGTTTGGTATGCGTAAAGATTGCATTCTCCTCTTGATACAAAAAAAAAGGCCTGTGACCCAGCAGTGGGGACAAGTAGGTAAATACTACAGTACCAGGTGCCTCATGATTTTCACGAATTACATTAATTATAGTAATATTTATTTGCGTTTTCATTAGTTTGTATTAAAGATATTAAAAATATATAAAATCGCACATATCATGAAAACGATAGACTCCTTTTATAATACACATAGTGAACTTGAAAACATTAAACTAATTTTCCTCTAATCTAAGTAATTTCTTGGAATTACCTGGAGGTCAACTCTTGTTTTTCCAAGCACAAAATATAAGACACTGACACAATTACATAACCCACTGAATTTCATTAAGTATTATTTTAAAAGAAGTCGTTGGTACATAAAACAATAATGTATGGAATGTACGTCTTACGAGAAGACTACGTTCACATCAAGTGGAGAGTTAAGTAAACATTCTTACTTAGTTATGTTCCAAGTTGCTATGTTACATGTATAGTACTTACAGTTGCGATATAATTTATTGTTTACCTGTTACGGCAATTTTGCCTTTAATCAGTTTATGTAGAAAAAATATGTAGTTTGCTGCTTGTTGTTATTACCCATCAAGGCCCGGAAAATGAGACACAATAGATATTCTATTGTTGTCCGGCCGCATTTGGCCGCTTGGGCGTTGATGAATTAAAGCAACTGTACGCAAAGATTTTAAACCTTTGCCTGTACGTATAAGTATATGAAACTGAACTCTATAAATACTTATGTAAAACAGGTTTTATATTTATAATGATACCAATTTTAATGAAAAAAAAATTATAAATAAAATTGTACAATGGTTAAATGATCATAATGTAGAAGTAAAATTTCAACAAAAGTAAATTAATGCAATTTAGGCCAATACAAAAAAGAGCTAGGTAAACATTAACTATACTTACAATCCAATAAAATTAGAATGCTTTCCTATTTTTTTTTCTTTTTTAGGTATAAATATCGATTCGAACATATTTTAAATCTCACGTTCAAAAAATTAAAACAAAATTATCACAACTTAGTATACGCGCTAAGAGAATTAAAAAGATCTACAAGTCTAAAAACCGCAGTGATTGCTAACTATGCTTATGCGCATGCGTGGTTGAACTACGGCGTCATATTATTGGGTATAATCAGCGCGCGATGAGAATGGGATGGAACCTTGTCAAAGTAAATCGAAAATTGAATAAATAGTTAATTTTAATTTAATTAAACAACTAATTGTTTACTTGTTATTTTACTTAAAGTTGCTGCTGTAAAAGTTCTCTCAGCTCGGAGGCGTGACACCGTGTTTTTGTATTATCCCTGTGGCTGGCCGGCGAACAAACGCGTCTCAGTTTGCAAGGTTCCATCCCATTCTCATAGCGCGCGGATTATAATAGTGTAGATGCAAAAGATCTTTTTATCTCACAAAATAATTGTGTACGAGTACTAGCAAATATAAAACAAACCGACAGTTGCAAACCACATTCTAAGAACATAACCTGGGGCCCTACCGGCTAACTTTTCGAACTTCAGCGGGTCTGCCGATTAACTTAAAACAGATGAATCGAAGTAAGATGTTTCCGTATTGTACTATTCGCCGAAGTTATTTAGAAGATATCGATGTTCGTGTGACATCATGAATTGGGTTTCGCCATTTTGGCCCGATTGGGGCTCGATTTATCCGTTTTAATTTGAAAGCCGGCAGACTTTCTTACTTTTCGAACTTCGGCTGGTCTTCCGAGCTTCAACTTAAAACAGATAAATCAAAAAGGAGTTTCGTATTGTTCTATCTCTATATATTCGCCGAAGTTATTTAGAAGATATAGAAGAAATACGGGTCGAATTAAGTACCTCCCTCCTTTTGAAGTCGGTAAAATATCTGCTAACAAAACAAAGCCCATTTAATGCAGACTTCATAAAATATAACTTTCAACTACGTTTAACATGGCGAAAAAAAAATTTCAAACGGACCGCGCCGTAAATTTTTTTAGAGGGGGCGTAAAAAACTCAAATCATTAGATATGTACGCATATCAAATTCAAATGAAGTCGGGTGGGGATTTTGGAAAAAAAAATAGTAGATTGTTAGACAAGGGTCAAAAGGAAGCAATTCCCATACGAGATACTTAGCTATAGTTCGAGTATGGAATTGATGACTTTTACCCGTGTTAAACAGTCTACTTTTCATTTCGAATATAAGGAAAGAAGAAATCGTAGTTTTTCCAAAATATTTATTAATAAAAACATGTAGTAACTACATATTAGGTAGACCATATTTATTTATTTCTTATTTCAAATTTTGGAACAGACCGTGTCGCCGCTCCGCCCAATGTTTTTAATTTTGCACTGGCTGTTATACCAGCTCTATGGTCGACTATGTAACCAAACTCAGATCTATTTTTAAAATTCCACTCTGCGTTCCACCCTAGGGTGGAACGCAGAGTTTTTAACCCGTTGCTCAGTTTAAATATACACCACTGTTCGAATATGAGAAATGAAAAAAGCTTTGTCCTCCAGCATTTTTTCTTTGTATTAAATTGAATTGTAGTTCAATTTAAAAACTTTACTATGGGCTTTTGACATTAGTTGCTACTATCATTATGGAATTATATTGGAACAATTGAAGCTAACCCACAGTTCAGCTCATATTTTAAAACTTCTATTATTGAGTGGATTTCCCATTTGAAAAATTTACGCGGCACGGATGAAATCGGTAGTGTAAAACGTTGCTTTACAGTTCTAATATTTTTTTCTATGTAGAAGAGGTCGTTGCCTATAAGAAGCAATAAATATTGTTTTCAGACTTTGTAATAATTTTACGTGGTCGTATCTTCTCTTTTTAGTCAGTAAACTTGGCAGGGTGGTCGTGTTCGTCATAATCCTTCAGCGGAAGTGGAAGTGACCTGCATTACTATTCATCGGCATTCTTCGCTAGTGGCTGCCTTCTTTATGCATACGTGCAAGCAGTCATCCACGGCTGCTCTGACTTGGTCCGTCCACCTCATTGGCAATTTATCACTTGGCTTGACCTAACCCTGCACCGCGACTCGTTCGATAGATGCATCGCCTCACCGGGATACATCGTGTCGTTGCTACCTGTGGCTGTGGCTTTTCCGTTCTTCAAATGTTTGAAGATGTGTGTTACGATCTTGTCTGCATGCTGGTTCGGATGTGCCTAGACTAGACACGACAGACCGATAGACTAAACAGTTTAGTTCTCAAAAGGCTCCCAAACCCTTCATTATCTGTCTATCCTCAATCAGTGCTAAAATAGTGTCGCTCATCTAGTGTTGCCGTTTGATGTTATCCGCGAGTGGTTCAGACTTTTTGTCTGTTCCTTACCATAATTTTGGCTTGGCCCCAAAGTTGATCTGTGTTCTCCATATTCATTTCTGCATACAGAGTTGGAGTCTATGGACAGCCATAGACTCACTGTCAGATTCCGTCTGTTATTCAGCAGCAACATGACGACGACTGGAAGGTTATTGCCGCAAGCTATTCGTACGAACCATCGTGTGTGTGCAGATGAAGTTGACAGTAGGGTAGGGTTAGATAAAGGTGTTGTTACCGAGCCAGTTACCTTACTCACGTCTTACTCACCCATGAGGTCGTATGCATGCATGATAATGATATCTATCATATTCGGCATTATAGGGGGATTAACAAATACCGGGTATTTAATACCCTGTATAAGTATTGCGGTACACCTGTATATGTCTGCTTCGGTGGATTTTAATTTCGGTGTATAAGTTCTTTCATTTCGGCTACTAGTTATTTCATTTCGGTTAACGACCGTTTCATTTCGGTGACATCACATTTTTAAACAAGTATATCTCATAAGTCTGTAAAGATATTTTGATGGTGTTAAATATTTGGATTAAGAGTATAAAGAAATACAATAAACCACAGTTAGAATTTAAAAAAACTTTATAATAAAAAATTCAACCGAAATGAAAGAAAAAACACGACTTGTTGAAATTGACCCTATTGTATTATTTTGTTTTTTACGATTACAAGAGAGCTAAAGGTCACTGACCCCGTTTTTCGTTTAAATGAAAGGCAATTAACCACTGCATTGGCGTTTGGACACATGTACACTATTGGTAGTCCGTAGTACCCGCTGTCAAAAAAGTAAATTGCGCTATAGTTAATTTTAACATTTCTAAAAACCATGTAAATTCAAGCATCAAAGCTCAAAAACTGTTAGACATGGTTTCGGAGCTGTAGGTCAGCTTCAATTTAATATAATTTCAAAATAATAGTAGCAACTAATGTCAAAAG
Source organism: Catoptria pinella (assembly GCA_963556745.1). NCBI lineage: Eukaryota > Metazoa > Arthropoda > Insecta > Lepidoptera > Crambidae > Catoptria > Catoptria pinella. The sequence goes on from OY750779.1 coordinate 7,679,927, forward strand.
CCCATAGTTTTTGAATTGAACTGCAAAAAACTGGACAAAAGCGTGTCGGGCCACGCACAGGTATAGGGTACCTTATACAATTTCCATAATAATATGTATAAACTATTAACTTCCTGTTTTACACAACTAACAACTATAAAGTGTAATACCTGGCTATACAATGAAATTAAGTAACAAAACTGAAACAGGTGATAGTGTTGCTTAAACTGAACAACTTTCTTCAAGGAACATAGGTCGAAAAACGAATTATTTTTTTCGCCTTTCCATTCTAAGTCGATCAGCTGACCAACAAATTTTGTATGGGAGGATGAAATCTTTTTTTCGTATTTCGATCTATGTTCCTTGGAGAAAGTTGTTCAGTTTAAACAACAGTATTACCTGTTTCAGTATTTTTACTTAATTTGTTACCACCTTATTATAAATTTATTTTAATGATTGAATTCAAGAGCTTGCTTGTAACGGGCAGAGGGTCGTGCTATCGTCAATTGGTGATTATAATTTTTTTATTTGACAACATCACATACATTTCTCCGGTTTCAAAGTAAGTAGCTAAGGCACTTGTGCTATAGAAATCAGAGACAACGGTGGTATCACAATTTCTAAATTGACCCAACCGGGGATCGAACCCGGGACCTCAGAGATGGCGACACCTTGAAAACCGGTGTACAAAGCCTCTCGACCACGGAGGTCGTCAAGGAGCTGTTGTTGAAGTTTCCTTATTTATTCCCCTAATCTGAAGAACTTCCGGGAATTTTAACCCTTCAACGACCGGAAAATGAGACGCAAATGATTATCCGGCCGCTTGCGTCCGCTTGGGCGTTGATGAATAAAATAGGTAGTTTCTTTCCATACAACTTATTTCAGATTATTAGGATCATTTTTAATTAAAAAAACAAAACAATCAGTCTCTCAAGCGATGCATTTCATTTTTATTTTAATGATCGAATAATAATACAGACATCACACATAATGATGGAATTATAACAATTTTCTATCATGAGTACCTAATTGGTTTACATTATTAAAACTTCAATATAAACTATTAAATGTTATCTTCTTTATACAGTTCTAAAATTGATTTTTAACCTTAAGTTTTCAGTTTTAAGGTTTAAAATTGATTTAGCGTGCTGCTAACTGTACTAAGTACTACTTTTTTCTTTAAGGGCGTCCTTGATGTTATCAACACGCAGCCCTTTTTATTTCTCAAACAACAATTACACATTCTACTTAATAATTAGTTCATCATCTTTCTATTTAATTTATTAAGAGCCAGTTGCACAAGTTCTGGATATATTATATACTTAAGAGGCCAGCGAACAGTGAACTTCCTATACATACGTAATGGCAAAATGATTTGCAATTTGAGCATAATTATCTCTATTCTTGTGATGTTATTTGGATTTAGACACTATTTGAAAGGGTTCTATGAAACAAAAAATACAATAATACTAACCCAATCCAAAATAAATGGCAATTACAGTTTTTTCATACACAATTCTAAATCGTCTTAATTTTTATTTGGTTTGGTATTTTTTATTTAATAGAACCCTAGACAAATACTGTTTTAATTAAGAGGCCGCTCCAACACCTGTAATTTCAAACAATAACACAGAATACATTAATGTACTTACAAACAACAATTGCATACAAATCTGTTCCATTTCATACAAATTCTGTTGTTTTTCCATATTACATCCGTAATACACTTACCATGTTAATCTTAAAAAAATCGAACGCTATTTATAATCCTAAGTAGGTATTTTAGTTAAAATGTTGTCTTTTTCTTTCGTATCATGAATTGAGTTTTAAAAATCATTGGTTTGAACGAAGAAAACACATTTTAAGTAGGTAGTTACCTACTCGTAGGTAAAGTTTTTTTTTTAAATCATGGCTAGTTTGCAATAAATATTCTGCATTTTGTATTTGTGTTTTCTTAAAAACCAGAAGATCTAGGTGCTATCCGGAACCCGTGAAGTTTCATAAAAATTTATAATCATTTATTTATAACGATCATGTTTTTTTTATACTTACCATTTACCAAATATAGTCGATCCTGAATGAACCCCTAAAATAAACTTACGTTTTTATTGTTTTCATACAATGTGAACTGAAAAATTCTTATTTCAGAGCACGTTTTAAATATCTTTTAGGATAAATATCTTCTTTTCTTTCATTCTTATCCATCCTTAGGGAACACCTGTGCCCCAGCAGTAGGGACATTAAAAAACCGGCTAAGTGCGTGTCGGACTTTACACGTTTAGGGTTCTGTTAAGATCGTCTGTTTGTGCAAAGTTGCTAACGTATATTACATACTAACATTCGCCCGCGACTTTGTCCGCGTGGACATTCGGAAATCCCTAGAAGACCTTTGACCGGGATAAAAAGTATCCTATGTTTTAAACTAGGCTATAAACTATCTGACTGCCATTTTAGTAGGATATTTATATTCCGTTCCTGTTCGTTCTCAGTCCCACCCCGTTCCCGTAACAATTCTCGTTCCTGTTACCGTATTATTTTTTCATACAAAATTTCAACCCCCATTTCAGCCCTTTAGGGTTTGAATCATTTTTATCGCGTTGGACTACAAAATAATTGCTATTTACAATTTAAAACCACGAATTACGTGTTTGCTTATTTATTTTTAGAAGTAGGTAGGTACTTCTACGAAGTTTCAAGTCGAAATGTCTATTTTTTATACAAACTTTGAACCCCATTTCACCCCTTTAGTGGTTGAATTTCGAAATATCGCCACCGTTTAATCACCGGTCTTAATGACATTTAGCAAATGCGTCTAATACATCATTTAATTAACGGGCTGGTAGATGCTTAGGCCGTAAAAACACGAATCAAATTCAATTTTAAATTTGTGTCAGTATCATGTATACCCACATTTCGCCTAACAAACAATAAGTTGCAAAAAATTACACTAAAACACCATTACCTATCCGCGGAATGCTACCTTCACGTTTAAACAGTATGTAATAGTTTATTTCCCGGACAAATAAAACATGACGAAGGTTCGTTGCCTTTCCGGGCACGCAACCAAACTCAAGGTGGTTTTAGTCAGTAGGAGTCTGACATGCCCCGCTTAGACCGGCTATGGGGAATTCCAGTGAGGAAAAGGACAAATAAAACAAACTAATAAAGAGTAGGATAAAGCCTTATACCAAAAAAATATGTTTGATATTTGTAATTATTAAAATTTGAGTTTGCCACAGCGCTTACAAATGGCATTGCAAAGAACAGGGCTCCAAATAACAAGGAACAGGGCTCCAAATAATGTACACACCTCATGCTTCTTTTTAAACAAGTTCAAACAGTATCTAATATACCTACATTACTGAGCACAGGTGAGTGATTTAAAGGCAAAAAGGCATCACTCACTACGCTCGTGATTCAATTCTAGACTACTTTGCTAGTTCGTGATTTAAAGTCAGCACGCAGCACAAATTGCCTTCGTTCTCTAGTATAACAAATGACTATTATAATAAAGTAAATCTCTCCCAACAATGTTGGGATTGTTAAGAGATTTAGTTTGTTTATTGCCAACAATGTTGGGACTGTTAAGAGATTTAGTTTGTTTATTGCCAGTAGCCAACAATGTTGGGACTGTTAAGAGATTTAGTTTGTTTATTGCCAGTAGCCAACAATGTTGGAACTGTTAAGAGATTTAGTTTGTTTATTGCCAGTTGCCAACAATGTGGGGACTGTTAATAGATTTAGTTTGTTTATTGCCAGTTACCAACAATGTGGGGACTGTTAATAGATTTAGTTTGTTTATTGCCAGTTGCCAACAATGTGGGGACTGTTAATAGATTTAGTTTGTTTATTGCCAGTTGCCAACAATGTTGAGACTGTTAAGAGATTTAGTTTGTTTATTGCCAGTTGCCAACAATGTTGGGACTGTTAAGAGATTTAGTTTGTTTATTGCCAGTGCGCAGCGCAGTGCGGCATGGTCAAGGACGTTCTGGACTAGAATTGAGCTGCGAAGCCACAAAGGAACCATTAAGTTATTAGGGGTATTGTGCGATTGAAAAGTGTTTTTTTTTTTTTATTACATCCAATTTCATCTCTTACATGCCACAAAAAAGATGGAAATAAAAAGCTTACAAAAGTAACACCTCCTGCAAAAACCCTTAAAAACAAAACACTAAAATTCAAGAAATAATATTTAAATAACGTCAAATGAAGTCAGTTGGGCCTTTATAAAAATTGGTATTGAGAAAACGAAACAATTCTAAAAGTTTAAATATAAAAACAAGTCCGGCCCCGCCCGACTTCAACAAACATCACTTATTTTTTAGATCTGCGTACAGCTTGGCCAGAAAGAGTAGAAATTAAATAAAATGAAACCAAACTTATAAGCCTTACTAATAAAGATTATATAACAGATGTATAGTATTGTTACACAATGGTTACTCTCTGTCAAACTATTTAAGTTTGACATACATCTGCTATAAAATCTTTATCAGTAAGGGCTTTTCATGACAAAATATAGCCAGTGTTGCCAAGTTATTCTTGATTTTGACGTGTTTGCATAGAAAGCGATGTTCTCTCTCTTTATGTTCAAGCTGTAGGTGTACCTAGGTACACCCAAGAAGTTTAAACTAGCGCATATTATTTATATATTATATACCGTTTTCAGTTCTTCGACTTTAATGTCATTACGTAAACTTACAATAACAAGCTAAACTATTTTTTCCTATTTTTTTCCCAATTCATTTATTATTCGTGTTCGATCTACGCTTCATCATAACGTGGTACCCGTTGACAGAAAACACTGATATGCTGAAAAACAAGCGCAGATCCTTGTAGGAGTCGAGAGAGGTCAGCTCGAATTCGCGAATCACCTTTATGCATATCGTTTTCACGAGTTTCGTGGCGTAAGATCGTCCTGTAAGCAAAAGTATTGAAAATGTTCAAAAATAGGTGTAAGTACTTATATTAAATGGACAATGGACATGAACAGAATAGCAGCTCTATACAAGGTGTTACAAAAGCCGAATATGGTAGATATTAGGGACCATCAAACTGAACAATAATTAACTTTTGTATGAAACAGCTGATTTTTTTTTCGAGATTTCAAAGTTGGTCCCACAGTAAAAGTTGTTCAGTTTGATGGTCCCTATCTACCATATTCGGCATTAGGGGTACTTTTGTAACACCTTGTATACATATGTATCAAAGAGCCAGTTTCCTTTTCGGACAGTTTAAAAACAATGTTATCTGTTTGACAGACGTATGTGATACATTGCTACTTTGTTTTGGCACAAACAAAAACTTACCAAAGAAAAGCCCCGTTTCCTCGTGGTCATACTAGTTTGTCATACCAGTATGACCACGAGGATATACATGTCCTCGTGGTCATACTGTAACGCCATATTATACGAAATAGGTTTTTTCATCCTCCATTATCACATGTATCTGTCAAATCAGAGCGATTACGATAGCAATGTTAGTTAACCGATAGAGCTCCTGACATAGATTCATACCATTTATCCAGAGAGACTATTGGCTTAAGTTGGTAAATGGGTTTGGTATTTGACAAAAGAATATTGAGCATAAAATAAGTTAGTATGTAGGTAAAAAAAAAAGTAATAAAGGTAAAGGTCATTTTACCCAAACAATCCATTGGTCCCAAGCTGAAGGGCATGTAAGCGCCGGAGCGCCGTTGCTCCATGTTCTCAGGGCTGAACCGCTCAGGGTCGAAGGCATCTGGGTTCTCCCAGAAACGAGGGTCTCGCTGGATATGATAGATGGGGATCACCAACGAGCTGCCAGCAGGGAGGTATCCCGAACCTAAAAATATCGGAGTATAGGTAACTAAGGGTCCATTTTTCAGCATTGTACGTTAGGGTGCGCATCAGATCAAACGGATTCTTTTTTTGTTCTGATTGATCCGCATCGAACGAAACGCAGAATCACAGTTGTTCTAAGGGATGCGTCAGTTGCGTGTGATGATGCATAAATTATGATAAGTCCAATTGCAGGAATTCGATAAGTACCTTTTCTAAGAGAGAAAATGTGGAAATAGTAATCTTTATTGTAGTGACTTTATCACAATTATCATCATAACAGCCGATCATAGGCGTGCAAGTTGGTGAATGCAGTATTGGACCATTTTCTTCGAACTATTATATTCTGTTCTACGGCCAGTCGCCACATGTCAGCAACATGTTTCAGCGTCCTAAATATGTAGATGAGCTTACGGAGTCTTGAAGCTAGCAGATCTAGGTGGTATTTAGAATTAAGAAAGCGTTTGGTCTAGTATCACTCCGAGGTATTTAAAGCATTCAGAGAGTTCTAATGCAGTATAGGTACAAGTAATTCGGGCAGACTGAGAACCGCATTCATAAACTTTTATGGTAAACTTAGGCGAAGGTAGATGATTTCATTTTAGGGCAAAGGCGACATATTTTGTTTTGAGAACATTAAAAGTGAAGATTATTGACAATATCGAGTCCTCCCTGAGCTGAGTCAATTGCACTGGCCCAGGATTTTCCTTGGTTGACTCACTGATAGCGATATCTTCTTTCACTGTCCTCTGCAGGATGGCCCCGATGGGGAACAGCCGAAACACCTCATTGAACGTCATGTCCAGGTACGGCATCCGCTTCAGATCGTCATCTGTGACGTCACGGTCCGCGTTCCCCATCACATCCCTCACTTCGTTGTAGAGTTTCTCCTTTTGGAAAAAAAATTGTCAGTGTTAACACAGACACAACATAAAGACCTTCTCCGTGATCGAGTGGCTTGTACACTGATTTTCAGTGTGTCACATCTCTGAGGTTTCGGGTTCGATCTCTGGCTGGGTCAATTTAGAACTCTTCTATAGTTGCTTCTGATTTCCATAACACAAGTGCTTTAGGTACCTACCTGTCCCACCGCCGCCAATGAGTGGTTGACTATTTATAAGTTGACTACCTATTATCTTGCTCACAAAATTATGGGACCTGATATCACGCTTCTAGTTTGTTGCAAGGTTAATCACTTCCTCGTTCACAGTGCGTGAAATGTGATAAAGAGTTTTTGCAATTGCAATAGGCAAAGTCAAGGAGTTGCATAAATGTCAAACTCAATTTCATTGACTATTTCATAAGCGCCTACTAGAATACAACAACTGATTTCTTATAGCTAGGTGATAACTCAGCCCCTCTAGCATAACCACTAAAACGCGTTATGATATCGCGATTTATCACGTTCAACTGTCAAAAGACAATGGATTTTGACAGTTGAGTGTTGATGAAAAGCTATATCATGCGATATACCTACAACATGTTACAAAAATACCCCTAATGCCGAATATGGTATATAGGGACCATCAAACTGATAAATTTTTGCTATGGGACCAACTTTGTAATCGCGAAAAAAAATCAGCTGTTTCATACAAAAATTTAAATCGAAAATATCAAAATGTATGAAACAGCTGATATTTTTTTTCGTGATTTTAAAGTTGGTCCCATAGTAAAAGTTGTTCAGTTTGATGGTCCCTATCTATCATATTCGGCATTAGGGGTACTTTTGTAACACCTTGTATATACCATGTTCGGCATTAGGGGTTTAGTGGTCATGCCAGGAGCATTCTTAGTTGGTCGAAGCGATCCTGGATCTGTATTACAACTTCTTAAAACTTGTCATTGTTCTGAATGGCTATCAATGCTTTCTCGCTGTATGTATCTATAGCAAATAAAAAATTCGCATTGCTAGCCAATTAGCCACCAAACTGACAAGTTTTAATTGTAATACCCCCCATGGCCACGCGAAAGAGGTGGTTGTCCAATATTGAGTAGATACCTGACAATCTGGATGATACGCCATCATTAGCAGTAGGTATGAAGCGGTCTTAGCTGTTGATTCTTGGGACTGAAAGAATAACAATGATAAAAAGAATAAAATAAAACGTATTTTGTAGTTTCTTGTAAAATGTATGTTTAATCTCTCATTTTTTATCCCAAGGTCATCAAAAAATAATGATTTTATTGTATTGTAAGTATGTGTGTAATGGCGGTGATATTGATATGGGTCGATTTAGGTTATTTTACAGTTAGAATAGAATTTTGCTTTCCTTCTATAAAATCGCGTCAAATCTAGCTCCGTCTGATGAACACGACGCGATCCTAAATTTCTCGCAAATTTGTACTGAAGATAAACTTTGCGCATGCGTGAAGCAACGTCAGAGCAAGCTAGAGTTTGGCACGTAGTCTACTTTATTTTGCGGGGTCAAATAGAAAAAACTTGGTTAGGTACTTAGTAGGTAGGTACACACGACGGCACCTCAGGCTATACATGTTGACCTTGAGACCGCCTTTATGGCCTACGTAATAAAAGCTGTTTTCGCAGTTTAACTGTATAACCAGACGTGCTGTCGTGTGTACAATTATGTATGGTCTGATTTTCATAAAATACTTATTATGCGTCTGTGGTGAGGGATGAAAATTATGGCGAAGGTAAGCCAAAATGTTATGATCTGCATAGTGGATCGGTGGGGTGGGATCTCTAAAAGGTAAGCCGCTGGGAATCAGCTTGTATGGACCCTTCGCCACTGCTACGCGTTCATTTCACTATGCCATCGCTTCCTGCGTGTCGCCCTTCCGCGCGCCTCCCTCGACGCAGGGCGCGGTATGATAAGAAACGGACCGGGAGGTAGTGGCCATGATGAAGTGAACGCGTATCTAGTAATAGACGATTAGTATACTATTATATTATATTCTGTGGTAATTGGGCATAAGCTTTTGACCATTTTAATCAGAGTAAAAAAATTGTTTTTCTTACAGCTGTGAAAATAGTAAATGTTTCTTTCTCCAATTCATCTTGATCCAACTCTTTTGACAATAAAAACCGATCTACAACGCTAAGCGCAGCATCTTCTTTCATGTTCATATGTTCAATCTTAAAGTCTTCTCCTATATTCTTGAGATATTCGGTTCTATGCTTTGTGATAGCTTTGCCAAATTTGGAAAGTTTGTAATTGAAATCTTTAAGTAATTTATAACCATCTGATATCCAAAATACTGGATCAATCTGAAGGTACCACGTCGTCATTCGGTTGTATATTGTATGATACACACTGAAAAGTAGTAATAGTAAGTTATGGGTAGGTACAACATTTATTGATATCTCTATTATATCAATACCTCTACAACGTGTTACAAAAATACCCCTAATGCCGAATATGGTACATAGAGACCAACAAACTGAACAACTTTAACTATGGGACCAACTCTGAAATCGCGAAAAAAAATCAGCTGTTTCACACAAAAATTAAAATCGAAAATATCAAAATGTATGGAACAGTTGATTTTTTTTTTCGCGATTTCAGTTTGTCCCATAGTAAAAGTTGATCAGTTTGATGGTCCCTATATACCATATTCGGCATTAGGGGTATTTTTGTAACACGTTGTACTAATATATTATTCAAAAAATGTGGTTTTCAGGGTTTATATTAATATTCTAGGCTTTTATAATTCAAACAAATATAGTTTTATAGTTAAAAAATATATTATAATCATAAAATTCCAAATTTATATACTTTGGATACACCACCGCCCTCGTGATGTGCCTTACAGAATGACTGGCAACCGCGTAGTACTATAACATTATTGATTTATTACTTTCCATGGTTAAAATACTCTATGGTGCGGTGATCGATAACTTAGCGATTAGCCTGCTGGAATGCACCCATTAAATAGTATGTTTAAAAATCTCGATAATCGAACTTGTCATCGATTTTTCATACCAAACTATTGTTAAATTACTTCAAGCTTAAATTACTTTTCAGGGATTACGCTAAAAGCTGAATTAAAGTAAACTTACGATGGAGACATCTCGATAAGTTCTTTTAGATATGGCAAATTTAAGGTTTGCTTTTTAGTCAATCCCATCAGTGTCCCTGAAATTGAAAGTATCATTAAGGGGCCGTAAAACGTCAAGTATAGATAATTGAGCTATGATTTCGCACAGTATATCGGTCTCAAAAAGTAATGTAGATAGTAGACTTTAATATTTAGTTATGTGATTGACAAAAAGATGATAGCAAAATTTTTCTCGATAGAAAAAAATCTTTCTATCCTGGTTAAAGGTTCTCCGTGGATTATCTCGAATGCACGCGGACGAAGTCGCGGATGTTTTCAATAATTACGATAATGTTTACTAAAAAAAATTCTTCCAGTTTAGTACGCCCCCTTAACAAGTTATACGGTGTTAGCTCAATCTATATATATAAAAGGGAAAATCACTCACTCACTCACTCACTGATCACGAAATCTCAGAAACTGCAAGTGGTAGGAGTCTCAAATTTTGCATGGGGGCTCCTTTTAAGGCGTAGGTGCTCACTAAGACGGGATTTTGCGACATTCAACCCCTAAAGGGGTGAAACAGGGTGGTAAAGTTTGTATGGGAGAACGCGATTCCTTGGCCCGATTGACTTGGAAATTGGCATAGACATTCTTTCACAAAATTAATTGAACACGTGTTTCGTATTTTTTAAATATTTATTACCTAACAGGGTTAAAAAGTGATAAAAAGCTACTTTTGCTGTGATTGACTTCGACGTCGGAATTGAAACTTTTTTGTGCATTTGATTGATTAAATAAGAAAAATAAATATCATTTGTCATATCAACGTAGTATTACATTCTCTTTGGTCATTTCCCCTGAGAGTAGGTAGAATGCATTATCGCCATAGGCATTGAATAGTACCTATGGCGTTATGTTGACAGTGCTGTCATTTTTTCCTTATTGCGTTGTAATAACGTGAAAAATTATTCCCTCTAATTATCAGTTTAATTTTAAAAGAATACAATATTCGGTCAAGTCGCCTATGCTATGACAATTAATAAAGCACAGGCCACAGGGACAAAGTTTAAGAACGGCTGGTGTAGATCTGCGCAGTGATTGTTTCTCCCATGGCCAGCTCTAATGTAGCCTGCTCGAAAGTCAGCTCGCCGAATAGCCTTTTTATTTTGCAACCGGATAACATGACAAGAAATGTGGTAGGTATACAACATGTTACAAAAATACCCTTAATGCTGAATATGGTATATAGGGACCATCAAACTATGACTGACTGATGACTATAACTATGACTAAACTGAACAACTTTCACTATTGGGACCAACTCTCAAATCGCGAAAAAAATCAGCTGTTTCATACATTTTGATATTTTCGATTTGAATTTTTGTATGAAACAGCTGATTATTATTTCGCGATTTCAGAGTTGGTCCCAAAGTAAAAGTTGTTCAGTTTGATGGTCCCTATATACCGTATTCGGCATTAAGGGTATTTTTGTAACATGTTGTATATTATAGAGAAGTGTTGGATGATCGAGATTGATAATCCTGATAATGCACAACATATTTTTATTTAGAACTAGCTGCACCCGGCATGCGTATTGCAATGCTCCGTTTTTTTAGCCAGGGACTTTCCCGGTCGTAAGCAGAACAACTCACCAAAGTTTCATCATAATCGAATCAATGGTTTAGGAGTCCCGTCGTCTGTACACTTAGATCTTTTAAACTATGCATAAAAAACCGCATCAAAATCGGTCCATAAGTTTGGGAGCTAGGTTGTCTCAGACAGACAGACACACACAAGTCAAACTTATAACACCCCTTGCGTATGTTGTGTACGTCGTATATACATATAGTGGTGGCCACATAATTAAGGACACAAGTCGATTTTCATACAAACGAGGTAATTTTGAAGTCTTGGTTTTCCGCTAGGGATTGAACTAGCTGTGATCTGATGATGGCCATCCAGGGAGTGAATGGAGAAGATTATGATAGCAACACACACGCAACTGATCTGGTCAGCATTCTAAGAGATGTAAGCATAACAATTTTCAGTCGCAAGTTTTCATACATTTCTATACTATATTCGCGGTTTTTTTAAACATATCCTTACATCTCTTAAAATGCTGGTCAGATCACTTTGGTGTGTATAGAAATCTGGATCTCCTCTATTCACTCCTTGGATGGCCATCACCAGATCACCGCTCGGTCAATCCCTGGCGGAGAAGCAATGCTTATAAGTTACTTCGTTTGTAAGAAAATCGACTAGCGTCCTTAATTTTGTGGCCACCACTATATATAGTTATTCTGTAGTATAGTCTAATAACTTCACACTCACCACATTAGTAACTACATTGTACCCGTGCGAAGCCGGGGCGGGCCACTAGTTCTTATATAACTTTGATAAAGTCAACGTAGGGTGCACCCGTCTCTAAACCTATTTATTATATCTGCCATAATCGGGATTGTACGGATATTACCAAACACTGTATGAATGGACTAGCTTCCGCCCGCGACTTCATCCTCGTTGACATTCGGAAAATCCCTAGGGAACCTTTGACCGAGATAAAAGTAAAACTTTCTGTGTTCCATTCCAATCCGTTATTTTTTTTCCACTACGGGTTAGTGCTTGGCCTTCATCTCACCTGATGTTAAGTGACGATAAGGCCGAAGGTGGAAGCGCACTACACCAGGAATCACAAGCACTTAGGAACTGGCCATCTTACCTCTAACTGCCGGAACACAACAATTTTTAAATTGCTGTTATGGTCAGACTTAGGTAAAATGGTGGTAGCTAGCCAGGCGAACTTGAAGTGAGCCCTACCACCAACCAAACCGAGTAAAATGTACCCCCTAGTGGTAATAGTCCTCGGGACCCCTGCGTCTTACACGGGTGGGCGAACTACTGGACCACAGGGGCGGTTAAACGGGTTCAACTGTTTTTGCGTGATTGAGTAACAAACATCCAACAAATGGAATGCTTGTGCAAAATTTCAGTTTTCTAGATCTATTGGTTTGAGCTGGACGTGATAGGACAGTCACCCTTCATTTTATAAAAGAAAAGAAGACGGTATTTGATTGAATCAGGCGTCACTTGGTGGAAGTCCCAAACCATTGTGAAAGAAACATATATGTGGCTTAGTCCCGCAAAAGATATATGCAGGATGCACCGAAATCATTCGGTGTTGGTATACGCACGATCTAACTCCTGAGGATGCTCCGGGTTGGGACGAAACACGTGTAGAGTAGTCTAATTGGTGAAGGTGCGAGGTGTGTCGCTGTCTTGCTAAATGCAGGTATTGTGCACTGATGTTTTTGTGGTGTGCGTGTGCATCCTGTATATATTATTTGCGGGAGTAAGCTACATATATTTCTCTTTTCACAATGAAAAGAAGACAGTTTAAAAGATTATTGTTTTCGTTAAAAAAACACTAGTACTTACGGCACACGGCGTAGCTAGTAGTTCTAACGATATTCTCGTAGATGTTAAACTGTTTAGTAGAAGGAATTTTCTTAAACTCCTCCAGCAGCAGATCCCCCTCCTCATTGAAGACCTGACTGTAGGAATCTACTGCGCGTTTGCTGTAGTTTGGCTTGGAGATTTTACGATGTCTTCTCCATGTTGGACCTAAATTATATATTTTTCTTACTAAGTATAAAGAATTTGTATTACTGATGATGATATACCCATAATATAGGTTAAATTGAATGCACATTTTAAAAATGATAGAATGTTCGAAAAATATAAGCACGTGCTTTCAGTAAATATTAGATGCAAGACAAGTATAGAACCAGCTTTCTGAAATAAATATTTTATTATTATTATTATTGCTGTCACTCATGTATCCGTCGTCTTGCACAAAGCTCTAGCTAGCAGCTAAACCGTTGAAACTACAGTTTTCTTATTTGCACCAATGATGTGTTTTGTCGACCCAAAGCCAGGTAAAGTAGGGTACGAGCACCAGTGAATGAACGAACACCCCCCCAGTGAATTAACGAAAGTGTTATTTTTCTATTAAATAAGAAATCTTTTGTTTTCTACTCGTGACAGATTTTTTTACGAAAGGGCACACTTTGTTACGTTAACTGGCTGCACAGACAACTATGTGAGATCCGTAGTTTCTAAATGGCGAATGTTTTAAGTGGACAGGTTGTGTAGTGTTCCTGTTTCTATGGACAATAGGGCTATGGTGCGACTTCGTATTTCGATATTAGCTTTTTAGACGATATATGAGTAATTGTAAAAATAAAATTAGTTTCAAAGTTGTATTCATGATTGATTCGTCTAATAGAAAGCAGTTTGTAAATAATTTCATTGTTTTCAACAAAACATTCCCTATATTTTGTTAAAAACAATGTGTCACAAGAGTGTCATTAACATAAATGACAAATTACGTTCGCTATTGTGTTGGACCTTTCCTGTTTTACTCATTTTAGCAACAAATTACTAAATTACGAATGTAAATAATAAATCAAAGAAATAAAAATTAGCTTTGCGTTGCTATCCGTACTAAAAGGGTGACGCAGGGGGTGCGGTATGATGAAGCGGGCCGAGAGGTAGCGGCAATCATGTAGTGAACGTGTAGTACGTAAAAGTTTAAGTTGTGTGAACATCATGAACATGGATTTATGTCTTACTTAGAATGGGAAAGTAGGTACTATACAGGGTTATTTTTAATTCATTTAAAACCTCTCGTGGGGTTGATCAGACCATCAAACTGAACAACTTTCATTATGGGACCAACCTTGAAAACGCGGAAAAAAACAGCTGTTTCATACATTTCGATGGAGTTGGCATAGTACTTTTGTATGATACAGCTGTTTTTTTTTTTCGCGATTTCAAGGTTGGTCCCATAATGAAAGTTGTTCAGTTTGATGGTCTGATCAACCCCACGAGAGGTTTTAAATGAATTACAAATGACCCTGTATTTTATGCTGGGTACACATTGGGCCAACGAAGGCCAACGGACGTCATTCCCTCTTATCCTCTTTTGTGATTTTCATTGATACAGAGAGACATTCGTTTTGTTAAGAGAATGACAATGACAGTACAAATCATAAGTGTGGCGCGTGAACGCCATTAATATTTTAAGAATAGTTCCATAATCTACGCCAAACAAGTTTATCCCTAAATAGATAGACCTGGGATTTATTCTGGGAATAAAATTTACTGCCGGTTGGACAAAGCCTTTAAGGCTCCTATATACCTCAAAGTGGCGCCCTCATCTTAATTTAATTTATTGCTCGCTAACTACATAATGTATCGAAAATTCACATGTTTGAGTAAAATTTTGTTCGTTGTAGTAGTAGTTGGCAAAAGTGCTAAAAGTGGCCACTTTTTACTTAAGTTACAAAATTGTACTGAGGTTATTATTTGTAAATAAACTTCAATCTGTACATGTGTATTTTCAATATATTATGTACTTAGCGAGCAAAAAATTTAATTAAAATGAGGGCGCCACTTGAGGTATATAGGGGCCTTAAGTAGAATTACTAACCTGACCCGCTCAGTAACCCGCCGCCTAATACATCACTCATATATTTGTACACAGGCCCTTTGTAGTTCAGTTTAGAATTTGTGAGGAGTATCTGAAAATTAAAAAATATTATACAATGTATGTTTAAGTAAGTAAGTACCTACATTACTTTTATTATTATTTTATTTTTTATTTCTTAGTCGCTATACTATACAGGTTTATTTGTAAAACACCAACAATCTCGCAGGAGTAGATTACTTACTTGTTAGTAAGTATAAACAACAACATTGTTCTACGACTTTTTTCTACCTTTATTATTCGAGTTAGGCCCCTATATACCTCAAGTGGCGCCCTCAAAAAGGGGCCACTTTTAGCACTTTTGCGATCTACTACTACAACGAACAAAGAGCATCTTGTGCTTTTGGCATACCTACCTGTCCGCCATTTTAAAAAAAGTCGGTTTTGTAGGCCTGTGATAAAAGTAGTGCCAATCGATAGAATAAGTCATTACAAACAAAAAGTAATAAGTAAAAAAATCTCGTAAGTGATATATTTACCGAGATATTTGAGTTTAAAGTTAAAAAACAAAATCTGTCATTTTCTAAATCAATCGATAGAATAAGTTATTACAAACAAAAACTAATAAGTAAAAAAATCTTGTAAGTCATATACTTACTGAGATATTTGAGTTTGAAGTTGAAAAACAAAATCAGTATTTTTTTTAGATCAATCGATGGAATAACTGGAGCACACTTCGTCGGCTGAGCCATGGACGCTTCCTACATACATAAAATAGCTTAACAACAATCTGCAACGATATAACCACTAAATCCAGAATATGATTTTGTTTATTAAATTCAAACTCGAATATCTCAGTAAGTATATCACTTGCGAGATTTTTTTCTTATTACTTTTTGTTTGTAATAACTTACTCTATTGATTAATCCAGAAAATGACAATTTTGTTTTTCAACTTTAAACTCAAATATCTCAGTAAGTATATCACTTACGAGATTTTTTTACTTATTACTTTTTGTTTGTAATTATTTATTCTATTGATTGACACTACTTTTAGCACAGGCCTCCAAAACCGACTTTTTTCAAAATGGCGGACAGGTAGGTATGCCAGTCTTCATACATAAATGACCGATGGCTTATTTTACTGAGGTTATTGTTTGTAAATAAACTATAGAACCTTAGCTTCAATCTGTACATGTGAATTTACGATACATTATGTACTTAGCGAGCAATAAATTTAACTAAAATGAGGGCGCCACTTAAGGTATATAGGGGCCTTAAGTCAAAGTTTGACGACCTCCGTGGTCGAGTGGCTTTGTACACCGGTTTCCAAGGTGTCGCCATCTCTGAGGTTCCGGGTTCGATCCCCGGTCGGGTCGATTTAGAAAACGAACTTTTCTATATTGGCTCAGGTCTGGGTGTTTGTGATACCACCGTTGTCTCTGATTTCCATAACACAAGTGCTTTAGCTACTTACTTTGGAATCGGAGCAATGTATGTGATGTTGTCAAATATTTATTTATTTAAAGGGTTTTTTATTTTGAGGTTTCTGAGCGCGATAAGCCGAAATGAAATGGAAATCATAGATATAATAAGCTGACCGATAGTGTTACCGCTGTATTGCTAAAATATGGTAGACTGTTCGGTGAAATGGGAGTAACATTGTGTTATTTGGTCACTGGTAGTCAGTTGAGAAATTGGAGTATCAACCAACCACTGGTGGTGGGATTTAGTGTTCAGATGGTCAGGAGGGGATTTGGCTACTATACATATAACTTTCCAACATTATGAAAGAAAGAGAGAAAATAAAGATGGTTATTAGAATAAACTATATCGGGATTTACACCATGTACCTGTTTATTTTTGAGACTCCGATATTTCGGCGCAGTTGCATGCGCCATGGTCACGGAAGAACTGTCGATTGTTGCGTGCGGGTAGATGTTATTGGCAGACAAATCGGTCTACCCTCCGTCTAAGTCTTTTATTATTACGCTCGATACCGGTACCACTGTCTGCAAACTCACTACTCACTCGAATCTGTTCACGACACACGACACTCACTGTATCTGTACGCGAAACGGCGCTTTTACATTTCATGTTGTTTTTACACAACCGAATTACGGGGTTCCAAACACTCTACAATTTAATCGTGAAGATGGGTTTAAATTGTCGAGTGTTTCGAACCCCGTAATCCGGAAATTTAAAACATTAATAAAGATGGTGTTTTACAAATAACCCTGTACCTATAGCGGCTATAGACACTCATTAAATTTTTTTAACATACAATATTAGTTGACAAGTGGCCCTACCATGAGTTGATACAAACTGTTTACGTTACCGTAAACTATCGTATTCTCTCTTTCACTCGCATTGACTGTGAGCAGTATATCCGATAGTTTACGGAAGCGTAAACAGTTTGCATCAAAGCTCATCGTAGAAAACTTGATAAACATACCTGCGGAGGCACTCCCTTTTTAACCGACTACAAAAAAAGAAGGAGGTTATCAAGTCGACGGTATGTTTTTTTTATTATTATTTTTTAATGGATGTTTTAACATAACTTCACCAGCTGTTGTTAACCGATTTCAATTATTTTTTTTTATTTGAAAGAACATAGTTCATGTGTGGTCCCATAAAAAAATTACAGAGATCTGGCCAGTTGCTTTTTTTAAGATCCTGAAAAATATCTATTATTTAGCTTACCATCGCACGAGTTTTTACGGATTTTCAGGTGTAACTTCTTTGTTTATGAACCGATTTCGATGATTCTTCCTCCGATCTATTCCTTTTTAATACCAAAAACTAATACCTACCAAATGGTATTTGTTCATTCTCGTTATAAAAATTCTATTCCCGACGAATACCAAATTTTAACATTTTTAATATAATTTTTAATAAATTTGGTATTCGTTGGGAATAGGAATTTTATAACGGCAATAAACAAATACCATTGGTATTAGTTTTTGGTATTCGAAAAGAATAGATCCTTCCTCCCGCCCCACCCGACTTCATTAGACGTGTTTTATTTATATTGATATGCGTTACTAATAATTTGAATGTTATTTCTTGCTTTTTTACCGACTTCAAAAGGAGGGAGGTACTCAATTCGACCCGTTTTTAGAGGTATTTAATTTTAAAGTTGGTTTTGTTTTTGTTTTCAGGTTTTTTGAAGGAGGTTTATTCTTTAGTTAAGTATTTCACATTAGGTGTTTTTACCTTAAGTTCATCCGGACTGCTGACGATAATGTTGAGATCGGGACCCAGCCAAAACTTCACGATTTCTCCGTAGTCAGCCATCAATTTTTTAATGACAAAGACTTGTTCTATAAGAAAACAACAAAAGTTAAAAATTTAAGTGGATTAAAAAAGCTCTTGCTTTATGGAAACAAAAAATATGGGTTGATTATCGAAAACGACAGTCTATTTGCGTCTAGGGTTGTCACTTTGCAGTTTTCCATACAGATAAATAATAAATAAATGCTTGGACAATTACACACAGCGCCATCTAGCCCAAAACTAAGCAAAACTTTGACGACCTCCGTGGTTGAGTGGCTTTGTACACCGGTTTTCAAGGTGCGACACCTTGAAAACCAGTGTACAAAGCCACTCAATTCGGGGTTCGATCCCCGGTTGGGTCAATTTAGAAAAAACTAACTTTTCTATATTGACTCAGGTCTGGATGTTTGTGATACCACCGTTGTCTCTGATTTCCATAACACAAGTGCTTTAGCTACTTACTTTGGAATCAGAACAATGTATGTGATGTTGTCAAAATTATTTATTTATTATTATTATTATATGGGTGCTAGACAACTTATATACTTTTTAAATATATACTTATTATACATAGTAACACCCAGACCCGTCAAAGAAATTAAAATTCATCATTTCAATTTTTGCCCGGCCGAGAATCGAACCCGGGACCTCTTGCGTGGTAGACCGGCATGTTGATCACAGCACCACTCAGGTCGTCCTAAAAAAAAAACTCACCCACGTGGTGGTTTTCAGGGTTTAAATATTTTTTTTGAGTTTTTATTCATGGAACCCGATTTACCATATTCGGCTTTATAAGGGTGTTACCAAACAGCCTGTACACTGATATATACCTTCTGGCGAGCAGATGAACTGCATAGCGTTTCCAAGGAAGGGAATCGCTTTAGGTCCAGGGAACTGGTCCGCCGCCTTCAGCATTCCTCTGTGCTGGTGTCTCCATCGCAGCCATATGGAAACTGCCACGCCGGCCACCAACAGAAGAGTCATAAACATCTCTGTGGATTTAAAAGTGTTCATAGTCACCTCGAAAAACTAACAAAATCAAAATTGATTGTTAAAAAACATTTACATTTGCAATAAATTCAAAATAGTTTTGGCTAAAAATAATAAATTCAAAATATATTAAAATCACGACTGCTCTGCCAAAAATGAACTAAATGTTCTGTGGAACAATTTTTAATCAAAGATGTCCCCCGACTGCAATGACACTCGTTACTTAACTTTGTAGTTCATTTTTGGCATTACAGACGCGTTTTTAATATTTTTTAGTTTCATTTATTTATTTGTATTTCACACATTTTAGCGACAAATTATATAGTTTTGGAATGTGCACATCAATGCCTTTTTTGATGCCCGTATTGTAATAATGGAAGATATTTTTTTCATTTAAAAAGGTATCATACAGACGCCATCTTGATATTTTTTTAAATATCCAGTGTCACTCGGGATGATGTAAGAGTTCTAACGATACCCCATATACATCCGAATCCGTTAAGGCTTTCAGAATTTATAATGGAATAAAGAAACTTACATACATACATACAAGTACCATGAACATTACATTCTGTTTTTTGGGTAGCCGTGTGATAAAAGAGGGGAAACATTGTGTATATTATGTGTGTCTGTCTGTGGTAACATAATACGAATGGACCGATTTTGATGCGGTCTTTTAAGTAAGGAAGTAAGGAAACAGAAAAATAAATAAAGCAAGATTATTTATTTATAAAATAAAAATAATAATTTACTATATTTATTATACAACGTGTTATAAAAATACCCCTAATGCCGAATACGGTAGAAAGGGACCAT
This sequence comes from Catoptria pinella, assembly GCA_963556745.1. Taxonomy (NCBI): domain Eukaryota; kingdom Metazoa; phylum Arthropoda; class Insecta; order Lepidoptera; family Crambidae; genus Catoptria; species Catoptria pinella. Next base: position 7,700,290 of record OY750779.1, read on the forward strand.
CAAACTGAACAACGAACTTTTCGCGATTTCAAAGTTGGTCCCATAGTAAAAGTTGTTCAGTTTGATGGTCCCTATCTACCATATTCGGCATTAGGGGTATTTTTGTAACACGTTGTATAGACCTGAGGGAATAATAAATATTATAATATGCATAATAGTACATAATGTATAGGTATACAACGAATGTTCGATTGTTGATGTGTAGTTAGGAAAATATTCGAGTACCTATTTGTTTTCACAAGACCTTATTTTTAAACACTGTGTTATTATAACATTTGGTATTTTCACGCAAAAAGAGATACCTATGTAAGGTTCGATCATCAGCCATTTTTAATGACCCCACTGCCATCAGCCATTTTTGATGGTCCATAACCCACCACACAAGCCAAATGCCAATTGGTGGATGTTAATTACTGCAAATGCAGCCGGGACCAACGACTTAAAGTGCCTTCCAAAGCACGGAGGAGCTCGAGATAATAATTTTTTGGTCACCCATCCCATGACCGACCCTTGTGAAAGTTGGTTAACCTCCGCAATCGCTGAGCCAGGCGCTATACCACTGCGCCACCGAGTTCCCATGATCATGATTTGTAAAAAGGAAAATACTAACAAACACGACTAATGGCGAATACTTTGAATTACAGTGTCGACTAACATTATTCCACGCAAGGGAGCTAATAATTATATCGATTTTTGCAAAGACCTGGAGGTCACCGGTTCAATTTAATGGTCGTAATAACTGACAACCATGAAAACTGTTCAAGGCAACTTAGAACTGCGCGAGATTGACTTTTGAACTTGTTTTTAAATATAAAAAGTTGTCAGGCAGCTGACTTCCAACTTTGACGGATCGATAACCGACCGGCCGAGGCGGATGGCAATTTGTTTCCAAGGTCTGTATGTGATGATGAGAAACAAGATGCCATTTCGATACATAGAGACAAACCAGACAAACCTGTCTGTCAAAAAACACGTTTATAGACGGACTATAGACTTTAGACATTAATATAGACTATTTACGAAAAATAATATTAGAAAAAATACTAGAAAAAATCGACTCACCCGTAGCACCTTAGACGATTCGAGTCGTTTTGTTCTAGTATTTTGTATCCTAATATAAAAATAGCATTGTAAATGCTAAAAATCCAAATTTAATATTTACGAAAAGTTTATTCCTTCAGTAAATTTTAGTCTACCTATTAATGATCTCGAATGTATCTTATTCGCTGATGATATAACTTTGATAATTTAAAACTAAGAATCATAATGAACTTTAAACTATCGCAGAAAATATCCTCAGAAAAATAATTAACTGGCTCAAAGCTAATTAAACGGAATTGGATATTAAATATGAACAAGACAAAATTGAAGATGTTTCAGAAATATTTTTTTTTAAGTTTACAATTGACGAATCTTGTAATTGGAAACCTCATAGCTATGCAATGGTTGGTTAGATCGTTTTGTGTAGCATCAAAAGAAGCAGCACTCATGGCATACCATAGCTATGTGTCATCGGTACTACGATATGGGTTAATATTCTTCTTTTTTTGTTATGGCAATCTACTTTCCTCTTGGAAGTAATTTTTGCCAGTGTCAAGTGTTAAATAGTTCAGTGGTAGATATTGTTTATTTTTTCATTAGAATGCGGATGCATCGCATTCCAATGCTGCTTGAAGCATTTGGCACCAAGTATATCAAGATAGTTCACTCGGTTAGTTCTGCCGAGGAAGCCACCACTTCAATAAAAGTCTATCAGCTTCACACAACCAAGATTCGCCTATTTCAATTATCCCACAAATTGTTCAGTTGCGTAGACACTTGTACCATAACTGCACCCATTTTAAGACACAATATCCACTATGAATCAATTTGAAAATAATTAAAATAGACACCAAACCGAACTCGACAAAATGGCGCCAAAAACTCTGGATTAATATTATGTAGCAATTCAGTTGACATATCACGAGCTTTCAAACTACAGAAGAAAAAACGTGTTAGAGCAATTTGTGGTGCTGGTTATTTGGACAGTTGTAAACCTTTATTTAAAGACTTGAATATTTTGTGCTCGCCATGTCTTTACATATACGAAGTTTGTACTTTTTTTTAAAATCACCCTCTTTTTATTCAAAAGAAATACCTACCTATTGTTAGATGTAATAATACAATGACCGCTGAGCATAATCAAATTTAGAAATGTCAGGCTTGTCACTGCAAAATGGCAATGCACTCACGCCAGTGCGCACTCAAAATGTATCTCAAGTATCAAACAATAATAGCAATGAAACAATGAGGAGAAAACCAATAATAAATATTGAAAACATTAAGGTTTTGTACGGATGAGATGAAAATCTCTGGAAGTCTGAAAATGAGTTATTGTAACTTACATAATTCAAGACTTATTATTAATGGAGGTGTACCTAGAAAGTTGGAATAGAATAGAGAAGAAGGGATATAGACGACCAATTGTTGTCGATTTAATAAGCAAAAGAATGCTTCGCTATATTCTTTTAAATAAACAATATCTAGGAAATACAGGACTTTCTGTCTCCGAATACTTGGACGAAACTTCGCATCAATTACGTTAAAAATTAAACAACGTAGTGAGAAAAACTAGAAGCAACGGTTCTTTCGCTGATATGAGAAATAATAAACTTACAATAAATGGAAAAGAATATAAAAAAACCGATAAGCCAATATATCGGACATGAAGTAAACTGAAATAATACATTAAGAGCCGGTGATACGACTGGTTTTGCTTACGGATGGTATAATTTTGACACATTTACTATGGACTTTATGTCAAAATACTACCATCAGTAAGCAAAACGAATCTTTCTCGAATATAGAAATAGAAATTATTTATTTGCCACAAACATGGTAAGTACATTTGATGTTCAAATAGTATAAAAAAAAAATCTCATATTTGACCCGTAACAAAGGAATGCAAATTTATATTGGGTACAATTTGTAATGTGAAGCTACACAAAAAAATTATAATAAATGCATACTAATAATCTACTAATTTATAATAAAAAATTTAATCTTTAGTTATCTATGTTATAGGAACGGGGGGTAAGAGAAGTAGGTACAAGCAAGCGAACAAACTTACCAGAATAATAACAGTCAACAACTAGGAACGACCACGTATAATGACACCAATAACTTTCGTGGACCTAACACACAAACTTTTAATGTTATTTTCCAAAACATGCAGAGCTTGTCCAATATGAGAGATATTCTTGAAGCGTTCCTGGATGACCACAACAATGAGTATCAAGCTTTTTGTATTTCTGAAACTTTCCTAAAAAAACGAAGGCTACTTTTGTTAATTAATCTTATAATCTTAACGAATACCACATGGCTGCATCGTTACACCGAGAAAACTACACCGGCGTTGGTGTATTCATTCTATTAAATAATAATATTGATTACATCGAACGTAAGGACATTATGGACATGTCTTTTGAATATATTATTGAGTTTGGTGCCGTGGAACTTTTGAATCTAGACACATTGTTAATTGTAGTTTATTTGAATAGTAGTGAGACAGACATTTTCTATAGACAGTTAAACCTAATTCTAAAATATGTAACAAAAAAATTTCAAAATAAAAGAATAATAATAGGTGGCGTTTCTAATATTAATACTCTAAATAAAGCCAAACAATCTATGGAACTTATTGATTTAATGTTAGAATATAATTTTAAACAACATATAAAAGAACCTACACGCTTGAAAAGCTGCATTGATTTTATATTTACCAACTTCACTCAAAACATAAAAACTGGTGTACCAGAATTAGATTTTTCAGATCACAAATGTACAGTCGAGTTCAATAATATATACACGCCGTTGACAGCTAATCAACCTTATGATTTTGTTATAAAAGTCAACATCTGTCAAAAGTGCTTACTTTATGAACTCGAGTGTACAGTGTTAAAATTACAAAATTCTTATTTTTTGCAACAAAGCGAATACAATTATGAAAAAAATATAAATAAGTTCCAAAAATATTTATTCACAGCGTAAACTGGCACGAACACATTTCGAATAATAAAATTGTTGATGATCACTATAACTCATTAAATAAAGTTTTACAAGATGTATTAGATAGCTGTATTCTGCGTAAATTTATTTTCTTCTCAAAATTCATGCTATGTACTTATTCTAAAAATAAGATTCTACAAAATCATTTTAAAATTTATGAAAAATATTTAAAAAAGGCTTTTCTTTAAACGATCCAAACGTTTGCAATCAACAAAAATTCAATAAAGCAAATAATCAAATTATGTGCATGAGGCAAATGATAAATAAAAAAATAAAGCAAAAATTTAATAAAAATAATAATTAAAACATTACGTTGCGCATCCACTGTAAACGAATATCGGACCCTGAACACTAAGAATATGATTAATATAAAGCTTATGTAAATGTTGACATTTAAAAACCCGATTTTTATGATCTTTTGGCGATGTTTAGGGTTCCGTAGACAACAACCCTTATAGTTTCCCCATGTCCGTCTGTCCGTCCCCAGCCTAGCTCATAGACTCTTAGTACTAGAAAGCTGTAATTTGGCATGGATATAATATTAATCATGCCGACAAACTGGTAAAGTAAAATTTTGAAAAATATATTTTTTAGCTTACCTCCCCTACACGTGAAGTGGGGATGAAATTTTTTTTTCTTCTCTACCCTATAGTGTGGGGTGCCGTTGGATAGCAATTTTAAAAATATTTCTGGTTTGTAGAATCGACCAATTTATAAAATGTACTTGGCATAGTACAAATTCTTCATTGAGAAATATTTAAATAACGTTGTCAGTAGGGCATGCATTCCGGAATTCCGGAATTTTGTAACTCCGAAATCTCGGTCAGATTTTTCCGATATTTCAATTCCGGTATTGAGAGACCCAATATCGTTGTTTTAATATTGCTAGATATCACAAATTGACATTTACAAATATAATTTTGCTTTGCGAACGCGCCCATTTACACTCATGCCACACTGGTATTCCTTCATTCGCGTCTACCGCACGTCCCCGCATCGGTACAGAGTCGGACAGTTACAGATTTATGTATGATTCACATCAACTGGCGCGCCGCGAAAAACCGCCGGGCATGTATGAAAAGGTTGATGGATGTAAATGAAGCGAAAGAAGTGTGCAAGGATCGTAGCAGGTGGCGATCCATAGTCTCTGCCTACCCCCATGGGAAACAGGCGTGAGTATATGTATGTATGTCTGTAGTCTTTCAAGAGAGTCTTGTCGCCCTTTTCTTAAACACAATCACCTTATGTTTTATATGCCTTCGGCGTTTTGCTCTTGATGATGACTGGATTGAAAAGCTTCTGGGGAATTTGAGTATCGGCTAACGGCACGCTCTCAGAAGTTCTGTAGTAAATAATTTAATCATATTTTGTTTTTTTTTTTGCATAAATCTCTAAGTCTCAAGTAATATTGAAATTGTAAAAGCCTGATGAAAGTAACATAACTTGTTTGATTCTTAGATAGATAAATACGTCATTTTACCCCAGAAATAAAACATTAATAAAATTTTGTCAATTCCGGAACCAGTTCCGGAATTCCGATATTGAGTCTCAATATCGTAACTCAGTTCCGGAATTGATAACCTTCCGATATTGCGTGCCATAGTTGTCAAGTGTATGAAACTGGTGGTACCTACATTTTAGTATATTTTTTCTTTTTGACGACGCGTTTAAAAACGACGTCGCCGTAGGCCGTAGAGCGAAATGTCACCAAGTCGACAATTGGCCAAAAATGTCATCAAAATCACCAAATTTTTTACGTATTACAACCTTACTGCCATATCTATACGTATCATAGTGTTTATTTCATATAGTGCAAAAAAACACTAACTCTTTATTTGGACTACAACACATTAGTTATCATCATTCGGAGGAATTGCAAATCTATACTTAGGTCGAGTTGGTAACTTTTCCCCTTTACAAAATAAATCTTAACTGGAACTGGAAAAAATAACTTGATTAGTTTTAGAATGATTAGTTCGAATCAGTTCGTTACAAAATATAAAAGCGAAAATTAACCAACTCATCTTAATGAGTATACTCGACTCGATAGATTATTCGTAACCTTCTAATTGACACTTGTTTTATTAAATATTAACAAAGTTTATAATTAAGACAAAAAAGAGTCAAATTAATGCATAAATACCAATGCAAACAGAAACGTATCAATAAACATTATTACATTAATTCGATTCTTCTTCACTTTTATTGTTAACATCAGGTTTCAACACCTTGTCTACAACATCTTTGCTAGTAGGTAGAGACTCATACCTTCTTGGGGTTTCTTGGGGTATTATGATACCTGTAGGGGCGTGATCATACCGCTACATAAGCAATCGACGAATGACGAAGAAATGCAGGATCAGCAAAAAGTACAATATCTAACATTACGCAGACCGTGCAGACGTGATGTCGCAATACGTCAAGCTAACATCAAGGCAAAATGTATGCAGACCTGACTCACGATATCGAAGTTTTCTAAGCACTTCGCATAAATACAAATTACAACATCGAAGAGTTGGCCCGCGGTCCCCGAGCACAGACTCCAAGCTCGACGGAACGGACAACACTCTATTAAATCAACTGTATTAAATATGTTTTTAGGGTTCCGTACCTCAAAAGGAAAAAACGGAACCCTTATAGGATCACTTTGTTGTCCGTCTGTCTGTCTGTCTGTCCGTCTGTCAAGACCCTTTATCTCGGGAACGCGTGGAGGTATCGAGTTGAAATTCAAACCGTATACTCTAATCTAAGGGCACTTGCAGCTGTGAAAAAATCAAACTTCTAAGTTAACGTAAAAAAAAGAAACGGCCATTAATGACTCGAAAAACGCATACGGCAATGCATTTCGATACCCTCAAGGGAATCAAAATTCATAGGGTACTTCCCGTTTACTTAGAACTATGAAATTTGGCAAGTAATATCGTCTTATACTACAAATACAGGGAATAGTCTAAAAACTATACATTTATAATTATATCATAAAAAAAATTGGCATTAAAGTACGTACTCAATCATCGAGGTTAAACGACGGTATGCGAGGTCATAATTTAACTTCTAATTGACCTATAAACTTGAAATTTGGTGATAATGTTTATAATTACGTGTATTTTACTAACCAATACCAATACATTCATAATTCTATTTTTTTTTTTAATTCCCTCATTTTCCTTATACAAACCAGCTTAATTTTGCGGTCAAACGAGTAGCACAGATAAACCGTAACTGCGTATCATTACATTCATAACTCATGAAGAAAAGTCTACTATAATACCTATATATACTTATATCTATAGTAGGTATGAACGTGTGACAGAACTGAAACCAGAATTATGGTAGATAGGGGCCATCAAACTGAACAACTCTTACAATGGGACCAATAAAATTCTGTTTTTAATAATTAAATGTCAGGCTTGTCACTGCAAAATGGCAATGTGCTCACGCCAGTGCGCACTCAAAATGTATCTCAAGTATCAAATAATAATAGCAATGAAACAATGAGGAGAAAACCAACAATAAATATTGAAAACATTAAGAAAATTGTTTTGTACGGATGAGATGAAAATCGCTGGAAGACTAAAAATGAGTTATAGTAACTTACATATTTATTATTAATCGAGGTGTACCTAGAAAGTTGGAATAGAATAGATAAGAAGGGATATAGACGACCAATTGTTGTCGATTTAATAAGCAAAAAAATGCTTCGCTATATTCTTTTAAATAAACAATATCTAGGAAATACAGGACTTTCTGTCTCCGAATACTTGGACGAAACTTCGCATCAATTACGTTAAAAATTAAACAACGTAGTGAGAAAAACTAGAAGCAACGGTTCTTTCGCTGATATGAGAAATAATAAACTTACAATAAATGGAAAAGAATATAAAAAAACCGATAAGCCAATATATCGGACATGAAGTAAACTGAAATAATTCATTAAGAGCCGGTGATACGACGGTTTTGCTTACGAATGGTATAATTTTGACACACTTACTATGGACTTTATGTCAAAATACTACCATCAGTAAGCAAAACGAATCTTTCTCGAATATAGAAATAGAAATTATTTATTTGCTACAATCATGGTACATTTGATGTTCAAATAGTATAAAAAAAATATCTCATATTTGACCCGTAACAAAGGCATGCAAATTTATATTGGGTACAATTTGTAAAGTGAAGCTACACAAAAAAAATATAATAAATGCGTACTAATAATCTACTAATTTATAATAAAAAATTTAATCTTTAGTTATCTATGTTATAGGAACGGGGGGTAAGAGAAGTAGGTACAAGCAAGCGAACAAACTTACCAGAATAATAACAGTCAACAACTAGGAACGACCACGTATAATGACACCAATAACTTTCGTGGACCTAACACACAAACTTTTAATGTTATTTTCCAAAACATGCAGAGCTTGTCCAATATGAGAGATATTCTTGAAGCGTTCCTGGATGACCACAACAATGAGTATCAAGCTTTTTGTATTTCTGAAACTTTCCTAAAAAAACGAAGGCTACTTTTGTTAATTAATCTTATAATCTTAACGAATACCACATGGCTGCATCGTTACACTGAGAAAACTACACCGGCGTTGGTGTATTCATTCTATTAAATAATATTGATTACGTCGAACGTAAGGACATTATGGACATGTCTATTGAATATATTATTGAGTTTTGTGCCGTGGAACTTTTGAATCTAGACACATTGTTAATTGTAGTATATTGGAAAAGTAGTGAGACAGTCATTTTCTATAGACAGTTAAACATAATTCTAAAATATGTAACAAAAAATTTCAAAATAAAAGAATATTAATAGGTGGCGTTTCTAATATTAATACTCTTAATAAAGCCAAACAATCTATGGAACTTATTGATTTAATGTTAGAATATAATTTTAAACAACATATAAAAGAACCTACAAGCTTGAAAAGCTGCATTGATTTTATATTTACCAACTTCACTCAAAACATAAATACTGGTGTACCAGAATTAGGTTTTTCAGATCACAAATGTACAGTCGATTTCAATAATAATTATACAACGTGTTACAAAAATACCCCTAATGCCGAATATGGTAGATGACTATAGACTGAACAACTTTTACTATGGAATCAACTTTGAAGTCGCGATAAAAAAAACAGCTGTTTCATACAAAAATTGATTACGAAGATATCAAAATGTATGAAACAGCTGATTTTTTTTTCGCGATTTCAAAGTTGGTCCCATAGTGAAAGTTGTTCAGTTTGATGGTCCCTATCTACCATATTCGGCATTAGGGGTACTTTTGTAACACCTTGTATACACGCCGTTGACAGCTAATCAACCATATACCTTTGTTATAAAAGTCAACATCTATCAAAAGTGCTTACTCGACTTGACAGTGTTAAAATAACAAATTTTTTTGCAACAAAACGAATATAATGATGATAAAAACATAAATAAGTTCAAAAATTATTTACACAACGTAAACTGTCACGAACACATTTCGAATAATAAATTTGTTGATGATAACTATAACTCATTAAATAAAGTTTTACAAGATGTATTGGATAGCTGTACTCCGCGTAAACGTCTAAAAATGTATTTTAAGCTAATGAAATTATCACAAGAGGTATTAAAAATCATTTAGACATATGAGGGTTCTCAAAATTCATGCTATGTACTTATTCTAAAATTAAGATTCTACAAAATCATTATAAACTTTATGAAAAATATTTAAAAAAGGCTTTACTTTAAACGATCCAAACGTTAACAATCAATAAAAATAATTAATAAAGCAAATAATATAATAAAATTAAGTGCATGAGGCAAATTGTAAATGAAAAAATAAAGCAAAACTTTAATAAAAATAATAATAAAAACATTACATTGCGCATCCACTGTAAACGAATATCGGACCCGGAACACTAATAATTAATATTATGATTAATAAAAAGTTGCAATGTAAATGTTGACATTTAAAAACCCGATTTTTGTGATCCGTCTGTCCGTCCCCAGCCTAGCTCATAGACTCTTAGTACTAAAAAGCTGTAATTTGGCATGGATATACATATTAATCACGCCGACGAACTGGTAAAGTAAAATTTTTAAAAATATAAATTTTTTAGCTTACCTCCCCTACACGTGAAGTGGGGAACTGGGGATGTAATTTATTTTTTCTTGTCTACCCTATAGTGTGGTGTGTCGATGGATAGCAATTTTAAAAATATTTCTGGTTTGTAGAATCGACCAATTTATAAAATGTACTTGGCGTAGTACAAATTCTTCATTGGGAAATATTTAAATAACGTTGTCAGTAGTGCATGCATTCCGGAATTCGAGAATTTTGTAACTCCGAAATCTTGGACAGATTTTTCCGATATTTCAATTCCGGAATTGAAAGACTCAATATCGTTGTTTCAATATTGCTAGATATCACAAAGTGGCATTCACAAATATAATTTTGCTTTGCGAACGCGCCTATTCACACTCATCCCACACTGGTACTTCTTCATTCACGTCTACCGCACGTCCCCGCATCGGCACAGAGTCGGACAGTTATAGATTTATGTATGATTCACATCAACTGGCGCGCGTCGGAGCACAATATACCTCTGCCAAAGGAAATTAAAGCGTCTACACAGTAGTTAATTTCATATTTGCATGAAAATTGAACCCGGTGCGACGTGCGCGCATGCCGCGGCTGCCGGTCGGCTCAGCGCGCAAATATAAAAGACAGCTGTATAGACGCTCTAATTTCCTTAGGCAGAGGTAAAATACGCTCCAACGTGCGCCGATTAGTGTGAATCGTACATCACTATACCTTGTTGGCACATTTTTGTGTCCACAACTTGCCATTTAATCATCATCATTATATGGCCTGGCCACTTCTTTGAGGGCCTGCCTACCCATGGAACGTCGTCCTGTGCGCGGTCGCCACTCCAGAACTTTTCCGCCCCAACGGCCATCGGTTCTTCTCGCTTTATGTGATATGTGTCTGGCCCACTGCCACTTCAGTCTTCTGTACAACCTGTCGCAGCGTATGGATTTATCCTAAACCTATTATGCTAAAGCCTTTTCGGCAACCGGCTTGTTTGGGAGGTTAGTTGTAAGTCGTCGAATTCCTCGAGCGAGACGATTCGTGATGACTTTCGGAAACAACTTTTACACATGGCTCAGAACTTTACTGAGATGGGTTTGTAGTCTTTCAAGAGGGTCTTGTCGCCCTTTTTTTAAACACAATCACCTTATGTTTTATATGCCTTCGGCGTTTTGCTCTTGATGATGGCTGGATTGAAAAGCTTCTGGGCTTCTGGGGAATTTGAGTATTGGCCAACGGTACGCTCTCAGAAGTTTTGTAGTAAATAATTTTTTATACTACCTGCTCGTCAATGGCATATTATGTGTCATGCAAACCTTTTCTAAAGTAAGTCATTTTTCCCATGGGGAATAATGTGATTTGAATTTGGAATGCAACCCTTGTAGTCGTGCTTGATCGATGTTGGTTTCAAAAAAGTTTAGGTGCAATGAGATCTTATTCTGAGTTAGGCTGTATGCCATCATGAAAACTTTTTACGAAATTGATTTTCATCCGCGCACCAAGAAGGATTTATTTGAATGTCGAACTGACCACTACAGAATAGACGACAAAAACACAAACTCTAACCCAACTATAAATGTACCAAAGAATGTAACTTTGTCGTTGCACAATTGGTGTAATGTTTCTAACATTACTTTTAATTTTCAATAAATATTCTTAATTTTTCATATTTTATTATTCTAACTTTAAATAATTACTTAAGTACTTTCTTTATAACAGTCATTGGTTTCAATTGCCTCGCAGAAAGTATAAAAAGTAGAGTATGCATCGCGGGCTTAAATGTGTATTTGTCATGGGCGATCTTGAACAATAATAGCGCCCGGGACACAATACACTACTTTAAGCCCTTATTGCATAATCTACTATAATAATATTTTGTTTTTTTTTGCATAACTTTCCAAGTCTCGAGTAATATTGAAATTGTAAAAGCCTGATGAAAGTAACATAACTTGTTTGATTCTTAGATAGATAAATACGTCATTTTATCCCAGAAATATTGCCAATTCCGGAACCAGTTCCGGAATTCCGATATTGGGTCTCAATGTCGTAACTCAGTTCCGGAATTGATAACCTTCCGATATTGCGTGCCATAGTTGTCAAGTGTATGAAACTGGTAGTATCTACATTTTAGTATATTTTTTTCAAACAGAAACGTATCAATAAACTTTATTACATTAATTCGATTCTTCTTCACTTAATATTGTTAACATCAGGTTTCAACACTCTGTCTACAACATCTTTGCTAGTAGGTAGAGACTCATACCTTGTGTGGAGTTCTTGGGGTATTATAATACCTGTAGGGGCGTGATCATACCGCTACATAAGCAATCGACGAATGACGAAGAAATGCAGGATCAGCAAAAAGTACAATATGTAAACATTACGCAGACCGCGCAGACGTGATGTCGCAATACTTCAAGCTAACATCAAGGCAAAATGTATGCAGACCTGACGCACGATATCGAAGTTTTCTAAGCACTTCGCATAAATTACTACATCGAACAGTTGGCTCGCGGTCCCCGAGCACAGACTCCTAGCTCGACGGAACAGACAACAATCTATTAAATCAACTGTATTAAATATGTTTTTTTTATTTCTTATATTCGGAAAGTGATGTACGCACAACAGCACGGTAAGTTAACAGTTGAACTACGAAAACAGCTATTATTACGTACGGCTTAAATACGGTCTCAAGGTCAACCTGCATAGTCTGACATGCCGCCGACTGTACATTTAAACTGAGCAGCGGGTTAAAAACTCTGTGTTCCACCCTAGGGTGTAAAAGAAATTAAAAAATAGAACTGAATTTTGGTTACATAGTCGACCATAGAGTTACTACATCGGCCATGAACGACGAACGATATATCAATTTTTAATAAAGAATTCCTAAAAAAACTTGGTGTAACTTTCATTATTCTGTAAGGTCTAACCAAAGTCAATACAAGGTGTTTCAAAAATACCCCTAATGCCTAATATGGTATATAGGGACCATCAAACTGATCAACTTTTACTATGGGACCAACTCTGAAATCGCGAAAAAAAAGTCAGTTGTTTCATACATTTCGATATTTTCGATTTTAATTTTTGTATGAAACAGCTGATTTTATTTTCGAGATTTCAGAGTTGGTCTATGGTAAAAGTTGTTCAGTTTGATGGTCCCTATATACCATATTCGGCATTTTTGTAACATGTTGTATAACCAAAAACGTAGAGCCCTCAGTTCAAAGGTTTGAAGGTTTTAAGAAATTTTGGTTTTCACTTAATATTTAACCAATAACTTTTTAATGAATATGTATTTATTTTTTAGAAATTCACTGAGGTGTTACACTTTATGATAAAAACGTAACTTTATTGTATTTCTTCAGTAAGTTAAACTAATGTTTTGAAGATTCTATCTTGTCTTGGGCTCTCAGTTCAGATATGTTTGAACTGAGGGCCCTAGTCTAACAGCCTTAGATCTATTATGCCATCTTCTAGCGAGTTGAAAATTTTTGAAACAATGTTAGAAATACCTAACTAAATTCTAAAATGAAAATTATTACGTCAGAGATGGTACTTTCTGAGATCTAAGCTATGCCTGTTATTGCAACCGTCTTGAACTGAGGGCCTGACATTCGGTTATAAAAGTTTTAATTCTCGTTTTAGAAATTTTTGAAACATTGCTTTCACTATAAGTCTCAGTTTGATTTGCTTAATTGATTTAAAAAAACGGTCAAGAGCGAGTCGGACTCGCACACCGGAAAAAAAATAGCTGTTCCATACAAAAGCGCAATAACTACTCGACCTTAATTAATGGAACAGCTGATAATTTTTTTCGCGATGTCAGAGTTGGCCTCATAGTAAAAGTTGCTTGTAATCATGATTGGAACCACTCCACTGCGGGAACCAAATGATTAAAACTTCAGCGTGTATACTTATCGACTTATTTGTGGTACAGCCCCGAAGCCCGAGTAGGTCGCTAAATATAGGTCTCATAAGAAGGCAAGGTCACCCAGCGTTTGAGTAGTATTTCTTTTATTTATTACATACAATTTCATCTCTTACATGTTACAAAAAAGATGGAAATAAAAAATCTTAAAAATTCATTAATAAGTAACACTTCCTGCAAAACAACTCTAAAACGTAAAAATTCTAAAAGTTTAAATATAATAACAATATTTTTTTTCGGCCCCGCCCGACTTCAATAAACTATTTTTTATACTACCTGCTCGTCAATGGCATATTATATGTCATGCAAACCTTTCCTAAAGTAAGTCATTTTTCCCATGGGGAATAATGTGATTTGAATTTAGAATGCAACCCTTGTAGTCGTGCTTGATATATGTTGGTTTCAAAAAAGTTTATGTGCAATGAGATCTTATTCTGAGTTAGGCTGTATGTTATCATGAAAACTTTTTACGAAATTCATTTTCACCCGCGCACCAAGAAGGATTTATTTGAATGTCGAACTGACCACTACAGAATAGACGACAAAAACACAAACTCTAACCCAACTATAAATGTACCAAAGAATGTAACTTTGTCGTTGCACAATTGGTGTAATGTTTCTAACATAACTTTTGATTTTCAATAAATATTCTTAATTTTTCATATTTTATTATTCTAACTTTAAATAATTACTTAAGTACTTTCTTTATAACAGTCATTGGTTTCAATTGGCCTCGCAGAAAGTATAAAAAGTAGAGTATGCATCGCGGGCTTAAATGTGTATTTGTCATGGGCGATCTTGAACACCTCGTACCAATAATAGCGCCCGGGACACAATACACTACTTTAAGCCCTTATTGCATAATCTACTATTATATACGCGTACAGCTTGACCAGAAAGAGTAGAAATTAAATATTTCATAATATTTATATTTCATATATTTTATTACAACACTCACAACATGTAAATTTACAATAGGACATATTATTGTTGGTACACATCACGTAAGTGACACCCTTTAAGGGCGTAGCAAAATTATTTAGGTACATTAAAAAAATATTACAATTAAAAAACATACCTGAATTGCACATTATAAAACTATAACACTACAATATCAAAATTTATATAACATTAAAAATTATACATTAAAAATATAGGTACCTACTTACTGCAAAATATCTTAGAGATTATGTCAATATACAAGGTGTTGACCATCAAACTGAACAATTTTTACTATGGGACCAACTCTGAAATCTCGAAAAAAAAAATCAGCTGTTTCATACAAAATAAAAGTAAAAGTTGATCAGTTTGATGTTCCCATAGTAAAAGTTGATCAGTTTGATGTTCCCATAGTAAAAGTTGATCAGTTTGATGTTCCCATAGTAAAAGTTGATCAGTTTGATGTTCCCTATATACCATATTCGGCATTCGGGGTATTTTTGTAACACCTTGTATAACTTTACCTTGACTATTATTCGGTTACAATTCACATATTTTTGTCTTGAATAAATTCTGACACACTATTATAGCATTTATATATAATATTGTTTTAGCTCTTATTCAAAGGTTATATTTTTCTATTTTTTTTATATTGTTGGGAATATGATTATGTGTTTTGATTAACATAGAGTGCGGAGAATCTGGCATTAATTTTAAACTTGAGAAAGGTAGTTTGAGTTTATTTTGCACGGTATCGGTTATTTTTAACCAACTTCAAAAAAAGGAGGAGGTTATCAAGTCGATGTAATTTTTTTTTATGTATATTTTAACGTAACTTTACCAGTTGCTAACCGATTTCAATTATTCTTTTTTTATTTGAAAGAACACAGTTCGTGTGTGGTCCCATAAAAACAATCAGCGGAATTTGGAAATTGAGTTATGGGCGTTGTACCATAGAAAATATTTTATGAAGTATAAAAATATTTACACGCTTACATACCTTACCACAAATACTATATAAAGTAAAAAAATATTTACACGCATACATACGTACCACTAAAAACTAGAAAATAAAACCTTCTTCAAAAAACCTAAAAACAAAAACAGAAACATCTTCAAAATTAAATACCTCTAAAAAGCAAGAAATATTATTCAAATTATTAGTTACGCATATGAATATTAATATAACACGTCTAATGAAGTCGGGTGGGAATTTTAGAAAGAAAAAGAAAAAGCTCCTCCCGCCCCAGTTTCAGTTGTTCGACTTTAATGTCATAGGTAAACTTACAATAACAAGCTAAACTATTTTTTCCCAATTCATTTATTATTCGTGTTCGATCTATGCTTCATCATGACGTGGTACCCGTTGACAGAAAACACTGATATGCTGATGAACACGCGCAGATCCTTGTAGGAGTCGAGAGAGGTCAGCTCGAATTCGCGAATCACCTTTGTGCACATCGTTTTCACGAGTTTCGTGCCGTAATATCGTCCTGAAAGCAAAAGTATATCCAATTACAAATATTGAAAAGGTTCAAAAATAGGTGTAAGTACTTATATCAAATGGACAATGGACATGAACATAATAGCAGGTCTATGTACTTATGAATCAAAGAGCCAGTTTCTTTTTCGGACATGTTCCAGTTTAGACCTGACAGCGATTCATACCATTTATCCAGCAAGACTATTGGCGTAAGTTGGTTTGGTAGTTGACAAAAGAATATAGGTAATATAAGTTACAGGTGATTTTTTTTACCCAAACAATCCATTGGTCCCAAGCTGAAGGGAATGTAGGCGTCGGGGCGCCCTCGCTCCATGTGCTCAGGGCTGAACCGCTCGGGGTCGAAAGCATTTGGGTTCTCCCAGAAACGAGGGTCTCGCTGGAGGTGGTAGATGGGGATCACCAACGAGCAGCCAGCTGGGAGGTACCCCGAACCTAAAGATATCGGAGTAATATAGGTTACTAAGGGTCCATTTTTGAGCATTGTACGTTAACGTGCGCGTCGGATCAAACCGATTTCTTTTTGTGTAGGAAGGTCTATGTACTGATTGATCTGCATTGTACGAAACGCAGAATCACAATTGTTCGAAGTGATGCGTCAATTGCATGCGATGCGATCAGTGGACGATTGGTTGAAAGTTGTATTATGATAAGTCTTAAATTGCAGCTGAAGAATATAATGTTGCTAATTTGATAAGTACCTTTTCTAAGAAGAAAGTAATCTTTATTATAGTGACTTAATGACAAATATTATCATCATAGCCGATCATAAGCGGGCAAGTTGGTGAAAGCAGTGTTGGACCATTTTCATCGCACAATTATATTATTCTGTTCTACAGACGCCAGTCGCCACATATTGACTCACTGATAGCGATATCTTCTTTCACCGTCCTCTGCAGGATGGCTCCGATGGGGAACAGCCGACACACCTCCTTAAACACCATCTCCAGGTACGGCATCCGCTTCAGATCGTCATCTGTGACGTCACGGTCCGCATTTCCCATCACATCCCTCACTTCGTTGTAGAGTTTCTCCTTTTGGAAAAGAATTTGTCAGTGTTAACACAGACACAACGTAAGGTCCTTCTCCGTGATCGAGTGGCTTATACACTGATTTTCAATGTGTCACATCTCTGAGGTTCCGGGTTCGATCTTTGGCTGGGTCAATTTAGAAAACGAACTCTTCTATAGTTGCTTCTGATTTCCATAACACAAGTGCTTTAGGCACATTATTATATGAAATTGCAATAGGCAAAGTCAAGGGGTTGCAGAATGTCAAACTCAATTTCATTGACTATTCCATAAGCGTCTACTTTCTATTCTTACAACTTTTTTTTAATGGCTCGATGATAACTCAGATGGGAATTTAACCACGTCCTTACGCAAACCGGGCGAATGCTCTGACCAAGTGTGGGCGTTCTCAGTTGGTCGGAGAGCTCGCCTGGATATACAGATCCAGCAACCTCTTAAACCCTGGCCACGCGGAGAGGTGGTTTTCCAATATTGAGTAGATACCTGACAATCTGGATGATAAGCCATCATTAGCAGTAGGTATGAAGCGATCTTAGCTGTTGCTTCTTGGCCCTGAAAGAATAACAATGATAAAAATAATAAAATAAAACGTATTTTATGTAGTTTCTTGTAAAAAGTAAGTTTATTTTTTATCCCAAGGTCATCAAAATAATTGTTGAAGGTGTTGTAAGTGTGTGTTTAATGGCAGTGATATTGATATGGATCAATTGATATTGATCCATATCAATATCACTGCCATTAAACACAGAGTTAGATTTGATGATTGGCGGTGATCCGCCAATCATCAAATCTAACTCCGTCTGAAGAACACAAGGCGATTACCTACCTATTTCTCGCAAATTTGTACGGAAAATAAACTCTGCGCATGCGCGAAGCAACGCAGAGCAAACTAAACGTTTGGCACGCACGAATCTACTTTATTTTGCGGAGTAAAATAAAACTAATTCTGGAGTATCACTTATTCTGAGTTCTGGATACGACTCCTTGATATGTCTGTGTAGAAAAAACTTGGGTAGGAAGGTACAATTATGTATGGTTTTTTCATAAAATACTTACTACTGCTACGCGCTCATTTCACTATGCCATCGCCTCCTACGTCGCCCTCCCGCGCGCCTCTATGAAGGAACGGGCCGGGAGGTAGTGGCCACGATGAAATGAACGCGTAGTTAGTAGACGTTCAGTACTATTATATACATGGTGTTTAGCGAAAACTTTCAGGGCATAGTCGACACATGATTCTGAGACTATCTGAAGTTGATTTTTCCGTCGCAAAATTCATGAAAAGTTGAGTGTTATTTTATTTTTTTCTATTACAGAGACTCTGTCTTAGTTGCATAGAACCTAAATTTACCTAAATCATCCTTTGAAGTTTACGCTATAGCACTCTAACACCGTGTATATTCTGTGGTACTTAATAATCTTCTGGGCATAAGCTTTTGATCATTTTAATCAGAGTAATAATATTTTTTTGCTTACAGCTGTGAAAATAGTAAACGTTTCTTTCTCCAATTCATCTTGGTCCAACTCTTCTGACAATAAAAACCTATCCACAACGCTAAGCGCATCATCTTCTTTCATGTTCATATGTTCAATCTTAAAGTCTTCTCCTATACTCTTGAGATATTCGGTTCTATGCTTTGTGATAGCTTTGCCAAATTTGGAAAGTTTGTAACTGAATTCTTTAAGTATTTTATTATCGTTTGATATCCAAAATATTGGATCAATCTGAAGGTACCACGTCGTCATTCGGCGGTATACTAAAAGATACATGCTGAAAAGTAATAATAGCAAGTTATACTTTTGTTATACAAAGCGCAGATTCGTCCGTGCATGGAGTACTGTTGCCACCTATAGATGGTTCTGCTAAGAATCAGCTAGAACTTCTGGAATAGATCGAAAACCGTGCCAGGAAGCTCATTGGAAACTCAGCGTTGACTACAGCGGAACTTCAAAGCCTCAGTCACCGTCGCAAAGTTGCGTGTCTATCGGTTTTTTTATAGAATACACTTTGGGGAGTGTGCGAGAGAACTGCACAACCTTGTTCCCCCAGCCCCTTTCCACCATCGGGGAACCAGACGCAGCCTAGCTTATCACCCTTACGTTGTTGACATTCCACCTGTCCGCACTAAACGCTTTGCAGATTCGTTTCTTATGCGAACCGGTAAGGAATGGAATGCGTTGCCTGCCTATGTGTTTCCAGATAACTACAACCTTGGTATCTTCAAGGCCAGAGTGAACAGGCATCTCCTGGGCAAGCATGCAACATCTTAGACCACATCCTGTTAATTTAAACAAGATGGTGGTCAAATGCCTGCCTAGTTTTATATATATAAAAAAAAGTTATAGGTAGGTTATAGGAGCTCGGTGGCGCTGTGTATAGCACCTGGCCCATCGATTGCGGAAGTTAAGCAACTTTTGCATGGGATGGGTGACCAAAAATTTTTTAACTAGAGCTCCTCCGTGCTTTGGAAGACACGTCAAGCCGTTGATCCCGGCTGAATTGCAGTGGGGGAATTTAAAATGGCTGATGGTCATAGTTTAGTATCTTTACACTCTCTAAACCTGACCATCATCCATTTTTAATATCCCCACCACAGGCCATCCTTATGGGTGGGGCCAACCCACCACGCGGGTCCAATGTGGATTGGTGGGTGGTAACTCGAATCACGGAGGACTAAACCTATTCTATAATTATCTTCCTTCAACAGAATGGCCACACCACTGCCCTCGTGATGTGCTGAATGACTGGCAACCGCGGTTGTACTACTGTGTAGGTACTACAACATTATTGAATTACTTTCCATAGTTAAATGCTCTATGGCGTTGTAATCGATGACTTAGCGTTTAGTCTGCTGGAATGCACCCACTAAGAGTCAGAGACATTTTGATCATTTTGGATCATTACCGACTTCAAAAGGAGGTACTCAATTCGACCCGTATTTTTTGTTTTTTGTTTTTGGTATTACAAATACCAAAATGATTTGCAATTTGAGAATAATTAACTCTTCTTGTGATGTTATTCGGATTAAGACAGTATTTGTCTAGGGTTCTATCTAATAAAAAATCGTAAATAGTAACCCTGGAGATGTGTCGATCAGTTCTTGTAGATATGGCAAATTCAAAGTTTGCTTCTTAGTCAATCCCATCAGTGTCCCTGAAATTGAAAGTGTCATTAAAGTACTGTAAAATGTCAAGTACCTACACATAATTCAGAGGCTTTAATATTTAAGTAGTTTTGTGATTGACAGAAACATGATAACAAAATTTTCCTCGATAGAAAAAAATCTTAAATTGTCCTCCAATTTTGCAGTTTTTCAATGCTGTGCTTACCTAATCTTGAAACTTTAATAAAAAGGAACCTTAGCTAGCTTTGTGATTGACAGTTTTCCAAAATAAGAAATAGTTTATCTTAAATACACATAAACGGAGAAACTGACTGAGTGACTGACTGACATATCAACTCACAGCCCAAACCGCTGGGTCTAGAGATTCCAAATATGGCTCGTAGGCTCCTTAAGAGGTAGGGGTAGGGGTGCACTAAGAAATATTTTTTCAAAATCACCCCCTATGGGGTGAAATGGGGATGAAATAATGTATGAAAGTCCCTCAGTTTGAAAGCTAGGATCTTCAAATATTATGTTTAGGGGGATGATTCAAAATTGGTATATATGGGTTTCAATTATTTCATTATTTTTCGAAAACCAACTTGTAAATAAACCTATAAATCGATGTCGTCATCGGGGAACTGGAACGAGAACGGAAACGGAAACGGTTATTTGATTTTAGAAGTTCTCCTACAAAGTATCAAGTCTAAATGATGTCTATTTTTTTCCATACTAATTTTGAACCCCATTTCGCCCCTTCAGGAATATCCTCCCTTAGTGGTTGTAAATATCACACAAATGGAACGCTTGTGAAATATTTCAGCTTTCTAGGTTTATTGGTTAGGGCTGGAAGTTAATAGGACCCTTCATTTTATAAAAGAGAAGAAGACAAATAATAAAAAGATGAATGTTTTCGTTAAAAAAACACTGGTACTTACGGCACACAGCGTAACTAGTAGTTTTAACGATATTCTCGTAGATGTCAAACTGTTTAGTAGACGGAATCTTTTTCAACTCCTCTATCAGCAGATCCACCTCCTCATTGAAGACCTGACTGTAGGACTCTACTGCGCGTTTGCTGTAGTTTGGGTTGGCGATTTTACGATGCTTTCTCCATGTTGGACCTGAATTATATATTTTTCTTACTAAGTATAAAGAATTTGTATTACTGATGATGATATAGGTACGTACGTACCTATAATATAGGTTAAATTGAATGAACATTTTAAAATAATAGGAAGATTGAAAAATATGCGTGTTTTCAATAAAATGGGTCTACAAATCATCCCTGAGACAACTCGATTACTCGACAGTCGACACCTACAACTTGACCCCGACAACTCAACCTCTGGGACGTTTGGCGTCCCGACACATTCTATTGTTGAGATTCCGAAACCTAAACCCGACCTAAACTAAACTCAAGTGTTTCCTTTTACAAAAGCGATTCGCTTAATTTTGGCACTTCGCCGGCCGCTACCGCAGCACCGTTTGATGTTTGTCATGTAACTTACCTAACTTAAACCACTGAGATTTCTGTTGCTATACTTATTACCACCAAAAGTATGTGTGTTATATTTCGAAAAATCTGCAATACTGAGTCTTAGATCAAATTTTGAAGATATTTTTTACAAGGATTAAACGTTATTCGTCTAATAGTTGTGTGGCCTAGTGAAAGATTTGACAAATGATAAATGTGTGAATGATGATTGAGTACCTGGTCAGGGTTGATTTGTCGGGGTTTGACTTATCGGGGATGAGTTGTCGGGGGTGAGTTGTCATAGGGTAGAGTTGTCGTAAGGTCGAGTTGACGGGGTTAAGTGGTCGATGTTAAAGTTGAATTGTCGTGATACCCAATAAAATATATTAGACGCAAAACAAGTCCCAGTTTTCTTTTTAGGGTTCTGTATCCGGAGGAGCCAAACGGCCCTATTGCTGTCACTCATGTTTCCGTCGTCTGCCACAAAGCTCTAGCTAGCAGCTAAATCGTTGAAACAACAGTATTTGAGCAATATCTAGTTAATAAACGAGTGTTCATTCATAGGATCTTATATTTTTTTTTGGTTTAAGCTAGTTTCGTATCTTAATTTTAACGGAATATGACGCTATTAAGGAAATATGCATATTGAAAATATATTAACTTTGTCTTACTGCATTTCTGTTCACTATACACATAAACGGTACAACAGTGGCGAGGGGTGAAATTATGGTGAAGGTAAGCCGTTCTACAAAAATGTTATGATATGCATAGTAGATCAGTGGGTGGATGGAGTGGGATTTCGAAAAGGTAAGCCGATGGGAATATGCTTGTATGGACCCTTCGCCAATACTGTTGACTATGGCTTAGGTACAGTCAGCAGCACGTCAGACTATACATATTGACCTTGAGACCGTCTTTATGCCGTAAGTAATAAAAGCTGTTTTCGTAGTTCAACTGTTTAACCTGCCGTGCTGTCGTGCGTACACCAACAAAGTGTTCTAAAGGGTTTCATAAATTATTAAACATATGACACCAGTTGTGAACTTATGCTGAAAATATTGAGAAGTGTTATTAAAAACGTTAATAAATAACGACATAGTTTGTGACACAGGCGGAATTATCAAAATATTTATCAAGTAATACATTTTGATATTTTCGATTTTAATTTTTGTATGAAACAGCTGTACCATGTATATTACCATGTATATTACGTAAAAGTCTCAGTCGTGTGAACATGGATTTATGTTTTACTTAGAATTGGAAAGTAGATACCACATTGGACCAACGAAGGACAACGGACGTCATTCCCTCTCTACCTCTTTTGTGATTTTCAGGAGAGACATTCGTTGGCTGGGTGTATAAGTCTCAGAAGAATGTAATGCAAGACCCACAAGCGTCCAGGAGGCGATCACAAATGTGAAAGCCCTTGGAGCGTTCCTGGCTGAGCTGGGCTGGCTAGAATGATCCGGCCGCACACCCTCCAGACGAAAATAGGCGCAATAGACGTCGAGTTGCGGTATTGACAAGAGAAGAAGAAGTACCCAGCATTAATAGAATGACAATGACAGTATAAATCATAATATGGCGCGTAAACGCCATTAAAACATTCTCGGAATAGCTTCCATAATCTACGCAAAACAAGTTTATCCCTGAATAGACTCGGGATTTATTCTGGGAATAAAATTTACTATCGTTCTGAAAAAGCCACCCTTAATAGAATTACTAACCTGACCCGCTCAGTATCCCGCCGCCTAATACATCACTCATATATTTGTACACAGGCCCTTTGAAGTTCAGTTTAGAATTTGTTAGGAGTATCTGAAAATTAAAAAAAATTATACAATGTATGTTTAAGTAAGTAAATATCTACATTCCCAAGTATAATTTGAGGTTCTAGAAAGGTTTTGAAAAGGTTCTAGAACCTTTGTATGGAAATCTGCTCGTAAGTCCTAAAAGTCTCGATAACGTTATAATAACCTCGTAATAACCTCCTGTGTGCAAAAAAGGCCCACGTTTCAGAACCTTTCTGAGAGTAACAGCTAATATATAAACTAATACCAAATGGTATTCGTTTATTCCCGTTATAAAAAATATATTCCCAACGAATACCAAATTTTAAAAAATTTAATATAATTTTTAATAAACTTGGTATTCGTTGGGAATAGAAATTGTATAGCGGCAATAAACAAATACCATTCGTATTAGTTTTTTTGTATTAGAAAGGAATAGATCGACTTTTTGCAATCTTTATTATTTGACTAACGACACCCTTAAGTCGATTTATTTTGAGCTTTCTGAACGCGATAAGCCGAAATGGAATGGAAATCATAGATATAATAACCTGACCGATAATGTTACCGCTGTATTGCTTAAATATGGTAGATTTGGCTACTATACACATTATGAAAGAAAGAAAGAAAGAAAAGAAAGATGGTGTTTTACAAATAACCCTGTATAGCGGCTATAGAAACTCATTCAATGTTTTTTAACATTCTTTAGTTGGCAGCGGAGTTACTAGTTTTCTTTAGTTATTTCACTTTAGGTGTTTTTACCTTAAGTTCATCCGGACTGCTGACGATAATGTTGAGATCGGGACCCAGCCAAAACTTCACGATTTCTCCGTAGTCAGTCATCAATTTTTTAATAACAACGACTTGTTCTACATGAAAACAACAAAAGTTAAAATTTAATCGGCTGAAAAAAACTTGTTTTTTTAGAAAAAAAGAATTCTTAAGAGATTTTGGCATTCAATGCTATTTTTATACAATACCAACTAAATGATATACTAGAAAAAAATTGACTAGCACTAGATCATATATTATTGTCAGGCGGGAATCGAACCCGCGACCTTTGGAAGTTCGGTCTAATGCTCTTCCAACTAGTGACTCTAGTCAGTACTATTATTAATTCTGTGCTCTAGTGACTTTATATTACAATACTTTTTCAACCGGACTTCATAAAGATTTATTATCGAAAACAATAGTATATTTGCGTCTAGGGTTGTCACTTTATAGTTTTCCATACAAATAAAAAAACTCAGCCATGTGGTAGTTTTCAGGGTTTAGATATAATTTTCGGGGTTTGTATGCATGGTACCCCATCTACAATATTACCAGCTTTACCTATTACCAAACAGCCTGAATACTGATATACCTTCTGGCGAGCAGATGAACTGCATAGCATTTCCAATGAAGGGAATCGCTTTAGGTCCAGGGAACTGGTCCGCCGCCTTCAGCATTCCTCTGTGCTGGTGTCTCCATCGCAGCCATATGAAAGCTGCCACGCCGGCCACCAACAGAAGTGTCATAAACATCTCTGTGGATTTAAAAGTGTTCATAGTCACCTCGAAAAACTAACAAAATCAAAATTAATTGTTTAAAAAATGCAATAAATGCAAAATTATTAAAAATTTAAGTATCTGTGTTTCACATATATTAATGACAAATTATATAGTTTTGGAATGTGCTCATCAAGGACTTTTTTTATAATGGAACATATTTTTTTTACATTTGAAATTCCAACAATTTAACGTGTTTATATAGAATTTAATCGCTTTATCAAAGTCGACTGAGGTCCTTATTTTGGATGGGCTTGTTCCATCTTCTACGTTGGATAGCTTTAGGAAAATCATGCATTGGTCAGTAATTGATGTGTTTAAAACATTTATATAAGCTCAATTTTTATTTATATCTAATATTAATATAAAATTATTCAAAAGGTTTTCACTTCTAGTTGGTAAAGTATGTTCTGGTAACAGGCCCTGTGTTGCTAAAACATATTTAAATAATTTTGCTTACTTTTCTGTTCGTTTTGCGGCATATTGTCGTGACATAATAATTATATTTATATCACCCCTAATAATAATGTATTTAAATGTATGAGATTATCAAACGAGTAAATAAAGCTATGACCGTTGGGGTTAGATGGAGAATGAAGAACAATAAATCCCTAGAATAGTAAAGTCATTTAAAGTAAGGGCCTTACCATACGGCGCGTTGCGTCGTCGCAACGCAAATAATATACAACATGTTACAAAAATACCCCTAATGCCGAATATGGTATATAGGGACATTTTGATATTTTCGATTTTTTGTATGAAACAGCTGATTTTTTTTTCTCGATTAGAGAGTTGGTCCCTTAGTAAAAGTTGTTTAGTTTGATGGTCCCTATATACCATATTGGGCATTAGGGGTATTTTTGTAACACCTTGTATATTGCATACAAAATTATTTGCGTTGCGACGAC
Organism: Catoptria pinella; assembly: GCA_963556745.1. NCBI lineage: Eukaryota > Metazoa > Arthropoda > Insecta > Lepidoptera > Crambidae > Catoptria > Catoptria pinella. Next base: position 7,726,647 of record OY750779.1, read on the forward strand.
GACGCAACGCGCTGACGTATGGACCGGTGTGCGGCTGCCCCTTTATTTTGTGTCAGAGCACTGCGTCGACGCAACGCTGACGTAACGCGCCGTGTGAACCCGCTCAAAGTTAGAAGCATGAAGCATTTGAAAGGCCATTCTTTGTATAAATTACAACTCCATCAGACTGGTTTGGATATTTCGTTGTTATAAATTATATGTATTTTTTAAATTGTGGAATAGGTTTTTTGTCAATCCAACACTCTGATAATACAATCACGTCTATCGAAAAGTTAAATTGTGACAATGTGAGGCAAAGATCATCAAAATTACTTCGTATGTTTTGTTCTCTGAAATCTGTGTCACAAATTCTGCCCACTAAGGCGGGTAAAACCTAAATATAACTCACATGCATTAGAAGAAGCAAGTTCTGTCCTATAAATTTCTTTAATTTAATAAACTATTCATTGTAGTATTGAGGTAGGTACTATAACTTGAAGTATAAAGTATTTTATTTTTGAATCAAGTTTTTAGACTTTGATTATGCTGTCATAATAGGTACTCGACTAGGGTATACCCTAGTCGAGTCATTCACGTATACTTAAAAAATAACGGTGCACATGACACCAAAAGTACAACAAAAACGTGGCATAATGTATATGCAACGAATGTTCGAATTAGGAAAATATTCGAATAAGTATTTGTTTACACAAGACATTATTTTTAAACACTGTTATTTTTCACGCAATAAGGGATATGTAGGGTTCGATTGTTCATTGTTAATGTCCCCACTGCTGGAGCACAGGCCTTCCTTATGGGTGGATAAGGAGGATAGGCCACAACCCACCACGCGGGCCCAATGCGGATTGGTGGGTGTTAACGACAGTAAATGCAGCCGGGACAGCGGCTTAACGTGCCTTCCGAAGCACGGAGGAGCTCGAGACATAAAATTTTTAGTCACCCATCCCATGACTGACCCTTGCGAAAGTTGCTTAACCTCCGTAATCGCTGGGCCAGGTGCTATACCACTGCGCCACCGAGCACCCATATGTAAGGTTCATGATCGTAATAACATACATAAAAAAAGATTCCGACGAACTGAGAACCTCCTCCTTTTTTTTGAAGTCGGTTAAAAAGAAAAATGCAAACAAACAATGGCATAAATATTTAATTGCAGTGTCAACTAACATTATTCCGCGTAAAATAGCTAACAATTATATAGGTTTCCGCAAAGACCCGGGGGTCACCGGTTCAATTTGATGGTCGTAATAACTGACAACCATGAAACCTGTTCTAGACAACTTAGAACTGCGCGAGATTGACTTTTGATCTTGTTTTTGTTAAACAACTATTCTAATATTGAGTTAAAGAAAAGAAAAAATGTTGTCAGGCAACTGACTTCCTGGGTCAATAACCGACCGAATTTGTTTCCAGGGTCTGTATATTGTGATGACAAAACAAGCATGCCAATTTTCAGCGGCTGCCTGACAACTTTGTTTTCTTTTCTAGCGTACAGGGCGCCGCGCCGCGCCGCCGGCCGGAGGCATTACATTACTAGAATCCGCTAATGCCAATAACAATTTTCAACTTAATAAAATCGGTGACAACCAAGAACTTATATAAAATTCTTGGTGACAACCATTATTACGATAACCAATTGTTTTACATTTCTTCTAACATATTTTGGAACGTATAAGGAACACGAAAGAGGTTTTAATCGCTTGACTACTCGTAGCGTATCAAGTAACACTGGATAAATATCACATTTGATATCACGAGAATACCGAATTTCGAAATTAGTTGATATCAGCCATATTTAATCGAAAAATATCGAGTTGGATATTTTATCAAAGGCGCGAGAATTGGCTCCCTGCTCGGAAAATTTTACGAGAATTGGTTGAGAAATGCGACGTAGAGAACAAACTGACATCCGGCCACCGGAAAGACATATAAATGAAAGCATTTTTTCCCAAGCTGACTCGGAGACGCTTCGCTCGCGCTTCGTCCTCGCTCTGTCAACAAGCACTGCTAATCTCATATACACTGGTGGCCAGATAATTTATTAAGCACACCAGTCGATTTTCATACAACCGAGGTAACTTAATTATCACTCGCGCTTCGCGCTCGCTCGGTCAACAAGCACTGTTAAACGAGGTAACAGAAATAACTTTGAAGCCTTGTTTCGCCGCTAAGGATTGGCCTAGCTGTGATCTGATGATGGCCATCCAGGGAGTGAGTGGAAGAGATATAGATCAGAGTTTTCAGTTTCAGGATTTCCATACAATTTTATGCAAATTTCGCAGTTTATTTAAACATATCCTGATATCTCTTAGAATGTATATCAGATCAGTTGGGTGTGTATAGCGATCTGAATCTTCTCCATTCACTCCCTGGATGGCCATCATCAGATCACAGCTAGATCAATCCTTAGCAGCGAAACAAGGCTTCAAAGTGACCTTGTTTGTATGAAATCGACTGGTGTCCTTAATTATCTGGCCACCACTATAAAAACAGACTTTTTTTACTATGGTTCCCTAAATCTTGTGATTGGGTTGCATAAATTACATTAACTAAAAAAATACACCGGTATCATACCTTTTTGTGTGATGTGATGTGGTTTTCAAAAACTACTACGGCTGCACTGCAAGTTGTCTAGAAGACAAGTTATTTTTGAGCACTAATAAAAAACAATAAGCACTTGAAGCTATCGTTGCTCTGAGAGAGGTAAATAAATTACTATATAGGTATATAAACTTCTCACATTAAAAAAAATACTACTGGTTAGAATAATAACACATAGAAGCAAAGTCCTGGTATGCAAAAAGCTGATACAAAATAACTTCAATTTTCAGATTTATATTCTTCATACGTTACCTAATCGTAACTAAAATCTAATAAAATAGTAACTAATCCCCTAAAGGTAGAGAAATTGATAATTTTTTTTATAGGTAGGTACAATATATATAATTAGGTAACGTATGAAGGCTAAAAAACTGAAAACTAAGCCATTTTGACTCGGTTTTATTTGCTTTACTCTTGGCAGTGCGCTTTGTAGGGAACTATCGTTCTAGGTTCTTATTATTCTAAGTATAACTGTCATTTTGTTCGTCACTCAAAACAACCTTTTGCGATATGAGGCAGTATTCAAACTGAGCTTGATTTTTCTTCACAATTTGACGAAGGTTTGCCTCGAGGTGATTATTGTTTTGCAATAATAAATTATTCGACAACACCTCAGGTTATACAGTTAAACTGCGAAAACAGCTTTTATTACGTACGGCATAAAGGCGGTCTCAAGGTCAACATGTATAGTCTGAGGTGCCGTCGTGTGTACCTATGTGGTTTCCTTATCAAATATTATGTATATTGATAGACTGTGTAAAAACCGGCCGAGTGCGTGTCAGACTACGTAGTTGTTGTTTATAGAAACATGATGGAATTTAACATTTATACGTAAGTAATAATAAACATTATCACCAAAGAAGACGGCCTTTTATACTATAGTTGTATACTTTTGTGATCTGCTGTACATACTTTTTCTGTGGTATCTGTCAACCAAATGAAAGTTTAATGCCAAACCGAAAGTCAAATTACATTTCTTTTTCTTAATTTCGGAAAAAGTTCATAATCGAATAACGTTGTCTTATTTTTAACGCTAAAAATAAAACAACAACGTAGCTCGTAGATCAACAACTTGATCAATGTAGCAAATATTATTGGGTTTATTTTAAGATCAAATTCAATCGAATACAAGTTAAGCATTTTTTCTATGGCGAGTGCTGGTTCTCCTTTCAAATCCATAGGTCAATGGGAAGTTAAAAATAATTCAGAACAAAATTTTGGGAAAAAAAATACTTTGATGGCTTCTCTTGCCTTTGTTTTCTTATATTTTTAAAAACAAATAATACAGTCTTTTCTACACAAGAAGCTCTAAATAATAATACTGCACACGTTCGGGTCAATTTTTTTTTTTATGTCCTTCACTTACTTAGCTGTATTAAAAAAACTTATTACGCATAGGTATCAATTTAATAAACACATTGAAATCGGGTGGGGCGGGAGGACACAACTTCTTTTTTAATTCTAAAAGTCCCACCCGACTTTATTACATGTGTTTAATTAAATTGATATGCGTCACTATCATTAGATTTGAATATTGTTTCTTGCTTTTTAGAGGTATTTAATTTTGAAGCTGTTTTTGTTTTTATTTTAAGTCGGTTTTTTTTTCTTTCACTCGCATTGACTGTGAGCAGTATATCCGATACCTTACGATAGCGAATACTTACAGTTTGCATCAACTCATGGTAGAGCTATACTGTTCTTTCAAACTTAGACTCATCCGTCCACAGAATCGTGTCGAAGAAATCCGGATCCTGTGTACATCTTCTTAACCAGCCTTTCTATTGTCTAATTTCAAAATCTATCGCAATCGCTTTCAGAATGTAAGACATTGATGCTTCTTTTTGGCACAAATAAAAACTTACCAAAGAAATGCAGCAATGTGTCGGATCCAACTGTCAAATGAAAGCGATTGCAATAGATTTTTAAATTAGACAATTAGCCCCCTGTTTCGACAGAAATTCATTTTACTTTACTTTTTGAATATGGAAGGCGTGACAACTTTCCTCTTTTAAATTGCGCAGGACACTTCTACGTGGTATACTCGTAGAGCGGCCAACTAGTTCCAGGGTCTCGGCGTACTTCATCGAGGACTTGATCGACACCCGATCGTGTCGATCAAGTCCCCGATGAAGCAATCAGCAGTTGGAAATCCTTCCCTGTTTGATTAACCAGATGATAGCCCCGCCCTTCCAAATATGCCTGATGCGAATGGTTTTGGGTGTTACTATGTATAATAAGTAGTATTAAAAAAGTATATACCAAAGTACCTAGTATATCAGTTGTCTAGCACCCATATTACAAGCTTTGCTTAGTTTGGGGCTAGATGGCGCTGTGTGAAATTGTCCAAGCATTTATTTATTTATCTTGCGCCTGTTCTTCTTGTCAGTTAAAAAAAGCTGGAACAGGTGGTAGGAAAATATTGACGATTCAAAAGTGCTTAATTATTAAGTTTATTTGAATAATGAAATATTGACGACCTCCTTGGTCGAGTGGCTTTGTACACCGGTTTTCAAGGTGTCACCATCTCTGAGGTCCCGAGTTCGAACCCCGGTTGGGTCAATTTAGAAAACGAACTTTTCTATATTGTTTCAGGTCTGGGTACCACCGTTGTCTCCGATTTCCATAACACAAGTGCTTAAGCTACTTACTTTGGAATCGGAGCAATGTATGTGATGTTGTCAAATATTTATATTTATTTATTTATTTATTGACTATTAACTATTTAAATCTTCGTTATAATTATGTTTATTCAGAATATTTGGCAACTAAGTACTTAAAAGCAAATAAAATAAATGTTACATAAATACCTACCTACATATTTTGTTTTACTTTAATAATTAAACTTACTAACAGTCCAGTATCATTAATTGCTGATTGATTTGATTGGTGCATGTTCGACGACCTGAGTGGTGCAGTGGTCAACATCTCCACGCAAGAGGTCCCGGGTTCGATTCCCGGCCGGGTAGAGATTGAAATGATGAATTTTAATTTCTGTGACGGGTCTGGGTGTTACTATGTATAATAAGTATATATTTAAAAAAGTATATAAGTAGTATATCAGTTGTCTAGCACCCATACAAGCTTTGCTTAGTTTGGGGCTAGATGGCGCTGTGTGAAATTGTCCATGCGTTTATTATTATTATTATTTAAAAATATTTGCGAGCCAAAAGTTGCCGACCAACTAACCTTTTTGGCTGACTGATTAGATTTTTCTGCTCACAAAAAAACGAATATTTAGCAAACCAGTTAAACGACTCCCAAAAGTATTTGGCATGACGTAAACCTATTAATCTAGCAAAATACTTAAGTATTTAAACTTGTTGGCAGTTGACATTGACCTCTACCCTACTATAGAATTAATAATAGTACCTACTGACGTATACCACAAAATATACTATAATAGTTTGACCATAGAACAGGTATTAGTACTATGTAGTTCTTATGACCATAGACGAATATCTTATGACCCCACGTACCAATGCGATGATCAATGAAAACGTGAAAATATTATTATTTTTATATGTACTAAATTGACCGGGTTAAAATTATCCATGTTTTAACCGAGGCTATAAACTATTATGTGTGCCAATCCAATCCAAATACGTTCAGCCGTTATTGCTTAATTGAGTAACAAACATCCAAACTACCACATATATTATATTTGTAGGATATTAATAAAGATAACCATATCCCGTTCCTGTTCGTTTCCGTTCCCATTCCTATATTATTAATCCATACAAAATTTGGTCCAAATTTTGTGTTAGATTTCAAAATAAATATCAATTTCGCAATCAACATCCCATAAAACCTCAATACTACGTCATTAATATCGATTTTACCTTATGGGGTTGGGGTTAATTTTCGGAAATTCACGAAATACTTAGGTAGGTACTGTGTTTGCTTATTCGTTTTTAATAAATAAGCTCCCTTATTAATATAAAAAAAACATAATTTTGGGATGCGTGGAAAATTAAAATTACTTTGAATACAGAAGTAACAGAGAAATGGAAAATATTCCCTAGCTATTCCCTAATCACCATATTAAAAAATAGACAGGTTTTTTGAAATACATACAACTTGTTACAAAAGTACCCCTAATGCCGAATATGGTAGATAGGGACCATCAAACTGAACAACTTTTACTATGAGACCAACTCTGAAATCGCGAAAAAAAAAAACAGCTGTTTCATACAAAAATTAAAATCGAAAATATCAAAATGTATGGAACAGCTGATTTTTTTTTCGCGATTTCAGAGTTGGTCCCATAATAATAGTTGTTCAGTTTGATGGTCCCTATCTACCATATTCGGCATTAGGGGTACTTTTGTAACACCTTGTATAATATTTGTAGGATATAATAATAAAGATAACCATATCCCGTTCCTGTTCGTTTCCGTTCCCATTCCTATATTATTAATCCATACAAAATTTGGTCCAAATTTTGTGTTAGATTTCAAAATAAATATCAATTTCGCAATCAACATCCCATAAAACCTCAATACTACGTCATTAATATCGATTTTACCTTATGGGGTTGGGGTTAATTTTCGGAAATTCACGAAATACTTAGGTAGGTACTGTGTTTGCTTATTTGTTTTTAATAAATAAGCTCCCTTATTAATATAAAAAAACATAATTTTGGGATGCGTGGAAAATTAAAATTACTTTGAATACAGAAGTAACAGAGAAATGGAAAATATTCCCTAGCTATTCCCTAATCACCATATTAAAAAATAGACAGGTTTTTGAAATACATACAACTTGTTACAAAAGTACCCCTAATGCCGAATATGGTAGATAGGGACCATCAAACTGAACAACTTTTACTATGGGACCATCTCTGAAACCGCGAAAAAAAAAAAACAGCTGTTTCATACAAAAATTAAAATAGAAAATATCAAAATGTATGAAACAGCTGATTTTTTTTTCGCGGTTTGAGAGTTGGTCCCATAGTAAAAGTTGTTCAGTTTGATGGTCTCTATATACCATATTCGGCTTTAGGGGTGTTTTTGTAACATGTTGTATATTGAGGGTAAAAAGTTTGAGAAAGCACTGAAAGATTTTCGATCTGATAAACCGTTATATCGGCATCGGCGATATTTTTATGGCTGATTCAACGATACTTTTCAAGTTTCCAAATGAGTTCTGTCGCTTAAGAGAGACTATTTTCCATTCAAACGTGGCAAATAGCGTGGGAAATTCATTAGATTAATGGAATCGACTGTACCGTGGCATGGACCAAATTATGCACACTAGCGCTGCCATTGGAAAAAAATAATAGTTCTCAGATAACGACGAAATTGCGAATTATCTTTCTGTAGTGCACTCCGAGAAAGCTTTGTGGTAACTAGGTACTATTTATCACTTACACAATATTTTCTATACTGTTGTTTAGTCAAATGGAGTTTTATTGCTAAAAGTATGAAACTCCATTTGACTAAACAACAGTATCGAAAATATTGTTTAGTCAAATGTAGTTTTATTGCTAAAAGTGGCCACTTTTCGAAAAAAACTCCATTAAACTAAACGACTATTAACCATCAACCGACTATTAACTATAAGTCGGCAGTGGTGTGGTTACCAAAACAAAATTATAAACGACACCACGGTGGTGTAGTTTGGTGGTGTGGTTGACAATATACGTGTATTTTTCGCCAAATTCATTGCCTATCTATCGCTTTTGCAATGGCTTTGACTATGACTCGGTAGGGCTGTCATACAGGTTTACATTCCTCTATGAGGAAATCTGGTTATTACATATACCAATAAAGCTCGCTATTCACTGACCTCCTTAGAATTCAAAATCGGTTTCGAAACTACTGTACCAGCCTATGTGGCCTACTTTTTACTATCTATTGGAATATTGTCAAAACAAGTTCATCGTGTTTCAAGAATTTAAAAGTGTTTTTGAAATTATACACTTCTAACACCCGTTTGTACTAAACTTAAGAATTGCCTAAGTTTTTTCCTAACTACGACTCAACCAAGATAAATAGGCACATGAAAGCTGCATGACAGCTAAGTTAATGACACCTTTTTAATTTGGTCAATTTGTAAGTAGTTAGGAAAAGACTAAGGCGATTCTAAAGTTTAGTGCAAACGAGCATAAGACAGTTCATTAGAAATAAAACACTTTTTACGGATTACAGTGCGTTAATGTAAGCTGTGATTTGACACATTATGTGATACATTGCTACTTCGTTTTGGTACAAATAAAAACTTACGAAAGAAAAGTAGCAATTTAAGTTAGCCGATAAACCGTTAGCCCTGTCGAAACGTCGCGGGAAACAAAAAAAAACAATAAATAAAAACTAAATAATTTTAAAATAACAACTGAAATAATTAACCGATTTATGCGCGCTGTAATCCAGTGTTTTAATTCTAATAGGTTTTTAAATTCCTAAAAAATCATTATTGATCAGCGATTGATCTTCGAGGCACAGAATACCTATAGATTAGTCCGAGGTGAAATGTCTCGTACACTGGTGTTCAAGGTGTGGTCCCGGGTTCAATCCTCGGTGGGTCAATTTAGAAGACGAACTTTTCTTGACTGGTCTGGCGCTGATTTCAAAAATAGGGGGTGTTTGAAATACCCCTGTTGTCTCTGATTTCCATAACACAAAGTGCTTTAGCTACTTTGGAATCGGAGCAATGAATGTGATTGCTTATTTAATTATTAAGTATTATTAATTTTAATGTCCCAACTACTAGGGTAAAAATAAAATAAAAACAGCATAAAATGTACCTATGAAATCCCTAAAACTGAAAACTCTGATCTTTATATCTCTTAGAATGTTGATCAGATCAGTTGGGTGTGTATAGCGATCTGAATCTCCTCCATTCACTCCCTGGATGGCCATCATCAGATCACGGCTAGGTCAATTCTTGGCGTAGAACCAAGGCTTTAAAGTTGCCTCGTTTGTATGAAAATCGACTGGTGTCTTTAATTATGTGGCCACCACTGTATATTCAACTTCTTAACTTCCAACCATCATTGGTTGGACGGCGGTTCCCAGGCTAATACCACCCAGCCCGGAGGAAGATCTTCCATTTGGCATTCCTGCTAGAGGCATACCATCCTCCATACAATTCCATACTAATAATTTCTACATACTGGATTATTTGACTGAATTAAATTACGGAAACAATTTCAGATTTTCTTATACCGGTCGGTCACCGACCGGGATCTCCACTAACTTAAAACGATGATAGAATATATTATGTAAGTTAGAAGGTATATTATTATTAAAATGATGAGCAAGACAATTTTTATTTTCATATTATTTATTTTGTACTATAAACGATCTACATATAGGTACATTCATTATATTAACAGATATACCACTCAAACACACTCATAAAGTGCTTTAATCATACATTCAGATTTCAGAAATCATAGTAGGTACCATCTTATGCCTAAATTGCTTTTATATTATAAACAATGTGTAGCAAAAATTTAAATATTCTCTTGAACTAATAACTGGAACTTGCAATATGAAAACTAATTATTAAATTATTACAAAATTATTATTGACAGCTATAGTTCTCTCTTTGATTCCAGAACTATTTGTTTCAATCTTCGAAGCAAAACTTTACCAGTGGAAGTGGTCGGTATTTCATCTAGGAATATGACGCCTCCACGAAGCTTCTTGCTATCCGAAAGTTTTTCTAAAAAGTGAAGAAATATATTAAAATAAAATATTAATACAACATGTTACAAAAATACCCCTAATGCCGAATATGGTATATAGGGACCATCAAACTGGACAAGTTTTACTATGGGGCTAACTCTCAAATCGCGAAAAAAAGTCAGCTGTTTCATACATTTTGATATTTTCGATGTTTATTTTTGTATAAAATTGCTGATTTTTTTTTCGCGATTTCAAAGTTGGTCCCATAGTAAAAGTTGTTCAGTTTGATGGTCCCTATATACCATATTCGGCATTAGGGGTACTTTTGTAACATGTTGTATATTGAGGGTAAAAAGTTTGAGAAAGCACTGAAAGATTTTCGATCTGATAAACCGTTATATCGGCATCGGCGATATTTTTATGGCTGATTCAACGATACTTTTCAAGTTTCCAAATGGGTTCTGTCGCTTAAGAGAGATTATTTTCCATTCAAACAAATTTGCGAAATCGGCTTTCTCCGCAATAATTAAGAATACTTTGTTTTTTAAACAAAAATCTCATCAATGTCAATTTTAATTATTAAAACTAATTCTCAACCTAGTTTTAAACGGTTTTATTTAGCTTGCCCTGTTATCTGTTCTTTTTATATTAATAAAAAAATACCTGACTTGTATTTTATTGATTTTACCTCCTTTTTTTAATTCGATAAGCGTATCGGTATCGGTATCAGTATCGCCGATATTTTTATAAGAGCATCGGTATCGATATCGTATCGGCAAAAAGGCGTATCGAGGCATCCCTGCTAAAAAGTGATCAATTTTTTCGACTCCAGCGACTAAGGCCCTCTACGATAAAATACTCACTATAATCATAGGACGTTCGTCGTGCGATTTACTTAATTTTGGACTTTATTCTTAGCAAAACACTTGTTGTTGTTAGCTGTAGGTACAGTCAACGGCACGCTAGGCAGCCACGACAGGGAAATCATATGTAATTAATTTTATACTTAAATGCGAAGATTATAAGGTTCAAAATAAATTGCAGATTTTTGACAATTTTGTATAACCTGACGTGCTACTGACTGTACTTAGCAACCGTGGCCTTACTTTTACTTTACGTTTACCCACCGGGAAGTGTCCTACAAAAACAAGTAAACGATATCTCTGATGGCCTAGTACAGATCGCGCAATATAACTTGAACCCAACCATAGACAATGAGGCTTGCGCACTAATCATTTTTGTACTTAAAATTGCTACTGCGCAAGTCACGTGGTAAAAACATAGGTCAAGTTATTTTGCATCTACTGTAACTTAATATCACCACAAAGTACGTAGCGGTGGTAAATATAAAAGGTGATTGCAGTCGTTAAAGACTGATAAACACTCACCGGCGACTAAGTCCATGATCTGTCTTGCGCTGACGTCCGCGCCATGTTCTCTGACGACGCAAGCTACAGGATGCTCACTGTCTGTGTCGTGTGGCACAGCAGTCACTACCACATCACGGACTGCTGGGTGTTGGCGAATCAGCTCCTCTAGTTCTGCTGGAACTACCTGTAACGATATCAGCAGTTAGCTTAGCATTTTATGACGCTGTAATTTCCATACAAAATTACTCCGAGTTTTTTTGGCGCGCGGTTTTTTCGTGATAGATGTTCGTGCTAAGACTGCTGTAAATTTTTTGAAATCGCTTTAATTTTTTAGCTATACCTTTAAATAATACGAAAAAAGACCACTTAAGTTCAATGAAAAAATTAAAGTTTTTTCTTTTTTTTCATGTTTAGTTCAATGAAAACATAAAGTATTATAATTTTTTTTCATTATTTAGTTTTTAATTTTTCCGCCTAGACGCTACAAATAGTGTTCGAACATTTTCATATTTTGTTTATAATTTTTGTATAAAACAGATATTTTTTTTGCGATTTCAGAGTTGGTCCCATAGTAAAAGTTGTTCAGTTTGATGGTCCCTATCTACCATAATCGGCATTACGGATTTTTTGTAACACGTTGTATATTTGCGATGCATGTCACCATCCCTACTGCACATTTGCAATAACATTGACATAAGTTTTCGTCAACCACAGATTCGACTCTAGGTATATCTGACAGATAAGTTTCTCAGAGGATTAAAAAATAATTAGAAGTTTTAATACTCAATAAGTTAAGTTAGAAAAGCACACTTACGTGGTAACTTCTGTACTTGATCAAAGTTTTTAGCCTTTCCACGTAGTAGTAACGTCCAGCCTCATCCTTATACAATATATCGCCAGTTTTGTACCACCCGTCTTCTGTTATTGCTTTCTTAGTCTCTTCCGGATTCCTGTAGTATTCCTGGGTGATCAAAATGATTTTTATATAAGTAAAATGTTTTTGCTCATAGAAAATGTAAATAAAATGAGGTCGAATCGATTTTTTGCAAAAAATCGAAAGAACGTGATTTTTTGGATTTTTTTGTATGAGCCTTTAAAATTATTTACTTAAAATAGTGCGAACACAACAAGCTTTTGTTTTGCTTAAATGACACTTTAATTCTGAAGCAACACAAGTTAGTTATGATCAATAAAATCATTAAAAATGCTTGGTGGAAGACATATGAATGATTTGGCAATATTTTTTTGAAAAAAGTATTTGACAAAAATTCTAACGTTAAGTGAATTTCAACATACATTTGTATGATCTATCCATTATTTAAATTTAGGAATTTCAATTGTTTAATATAAATAGGAAAGAAAAAATAATTTGATTAATTCAATGATATACTGAAAAATTCACTTGATTGAAATAAAGTAATTTAAGGCCCCTATATACCTTAAGTGGCGCCCTCATTTTAATTAAATTTATTGCACGCTAAGTACATAATGTATCGAAAATTCACATGTACAGATTGAAGCTAAGGTTCTATAGTTAATTTACAAACAATAACCTCTGCAAAATTTTGTTCGTTGTAGTAGTAGTTCGCAAAAGTGCTAAAAGTGGCCACAAATGAGGGCGCCACTTGAGGTATATAGGGGCCTTAATCATGCCAACCCTAGAATCATTTAACGATTGTTTAAATACAATAAAATAAATAGAAAAATAACATATAATCTTAGTTGAACAAGTACTGACTGTGAAACTAGGTCCTCTAGTCCATAAAAGCTCCCCATTTACTGATGGCTCCGTGATCTCCTTTCCTGTTTCTGGGTCGACGAGCTGGAGGAAAATCGCACAGGTACAATATTATTAAATAAAATTAATAAGAAGTTATGTATATAATTTTCGACATTTGATGACGCGAGTGGTGCAATGGTCAACATGCCGGTCTACCACGCAAGAGGTCACAGGTTCCAGGCCGGGCAGAAATTATGAATTTTAATTTTTGTGACGGGTAAAAGTAAAGTAAAGTAAAAAATTGCTTTATTCAAGTAAACTTAGTAATTAAGCGCTTTTGAATCGTCTATATTTTCCTACACCCGTTCCAGACTTTTTTAAATGACAAGAAGAAGGGTCCTGTTTTACTTTTTTAATAAGTAAATACTTATTTAAAAAGTATATAAGAGGTCATCCATTAGTCACGTGATATTTTAGCAACTTTTTATAATTGTTTCACAAGTGCTTTCAAAGCCTAGACTGTATAAATGAATTCGATTTTTGTTTTTTTAAGAACCTCATTTTTTATACGGCTCGAAGAACTATGTACACACTAGGCACGTAGCACGGTAGGTTAAACAGTTGAACTACGAAAACAACTTTTATTACATAAGGCATAATGATGGTTTCAAGATCAACATGTACAACCCTCGCAGATAAAGAATGGGATTGAAAATGGCGAATAACCGTGCTTACCACAACGAGTGTGACTAAGAGAGCGATAGGTGGCGTTTAGTGTGCGAGCGAGAGGTGAATATGAACGTCGACATTTCCAGTCCCATTCTTTATTTGCGCGGGTTGTAGTCCGACGTGTCGTTAACTATACATGCAATGAATAAATAGATAGATACAGTGATCTGCTACAGGTGTTTCATAATAACCCGTAACATTTTGTTTTTTATTTGTATGGAAAACTGCAAAGTGACAACCCTAGACGCAAATAGACTATTGTTTTCGATAATCAATCCTTCTAATGGACAAAAGCAAAACACAATTTAGGTCTAGGGCCACTATTCAGTTTATCAAGAATAGAAACATTTTTTTTTCAAAATGTGGCCTTTTTTATAGTTTATGAGTAACCCATGATTTCAATGATGAAAATCAGTAACATAACGCATTGCACCCTATCTACCATATTCGACTTTAGGAGTTTTTTTGTAACACGTTGTACAGTAAACACATATAGCAAACACAAACCTTCAAGTCGTAGCTGGGCGTCGGCAACACGAAGGCATCGCGCACCCCAAACGGATCCGAACACATGATCGGACCCACGCTCTCGGTTTGCCCGTACATGTCTAATAGATAGCCTCCTTCTGATAACCTGGACTACAACAAAAACAGTAATGGTGGAATTTAGAGACAGGCTGCAGACAGCAACCGCACGTTCCTCTGCGCTCCAAATTGAACGGTAATGTTAGGCTCCTATATCCCTCAAGTGGCGCCCTCATCTTAATTTAATTTATTGCTCGCTAAGTACATAATGTATCGAAAATTCACATGTACAGATTAAAGCTAAGGTTCTATAGTTTATTTACAAACAATAACTTCATTAAAATACAGCTCGTTGTAGTAGTAAGTAGTTGCCAAAAGTGCTAAAAGTGGCCACATTTAGCACTTTTGCCAACTACTACTACAACGGACAAAATTTTACTGAGGTTACTGTTTGTAAATAAACTATAGAACCTTAGATTCAATCTGTACATGTGAATTTACGATATATTATGAGGTTAGCGAGCAATAAATTAAATTAAGATGAGGGCGCCACTTTGAGGTATATAGGAGCCTTAAGACTAAAAGGACACTTCTCCGCTCACTCCGAATTGAATGGTAATGGTAATTATTTAAAGGCTCAATTTGAGACGTAGCGGAATGTGCGAGTCTCGGAATTCCACCTTAATCGTGATTATATATTTTAGGGTGTGTCCAGATTTAGCGAATGTGCAGCGAATGCGCCTGTTTGTGAACAGCTCGCGAGCTGTACGCGACTGCGAGTGCATTTAGTAATGCGCGCGCACTTACCTCGCGTGCACCATAAATAAGCGCCTGTTATGATGTGCACTATGGAGTCACAACAACTGCGCATTCGCCAGATCTGGACCACCCTCACAGAAGCAAACTGTGTCACAGAATAGATATAAGTACTAGCTGTGCGCAGACAACATACGTCGTCTTCTTTAAATACCTAATTGAAATTAAATGTTATGGCAGGTTTACATTGGGTCGTTTATCCGGTGCACATTTTTGTATTCTAATGTAATGTATTCGCGCCATATCATTAATTATTGGTGAATGCAGACTGAAAAATGCGACTTATGTATATCATTGACAATGAGTTTTTTTGCGCCATTTTGTCGAGTTCGGTTTGGTGTCTATTTTAATTATTTTCACATTGATTCATAGTGGATATTGTGTCTTAAAATTGGTGCAGTTATATGGTACAAGTGTCTACGCAACTGAACAATATGTGGGATAATTGAAATAGGCGCGATCTTGGTTGTGTGAAGCTGAGACTTTTATTGAAGTGGTGGCTTCCTCGGCTGAACTAACCGAGTAAACTGTCTTGATATACTTGGTGCCAAATGCTCCAAGCAGCATTGGAATGCGATGCACCCGCATTCTAATGAAAAATTAAACAATACCTACCACTGAACTATTTAACACTTGACACTGGCAAAAATTACTTCGAAAGTAGATTGCCAAAACAAAAAAGAAGAAGATAGTTGACAATTAGATCCAAGAGTATTTAAAACTTAGAAGCAGCGAAAAAAAACAATCATCCGACTCAATTGCTATAAAACCATTTCAAGGCGTTTTGGCAAGATTCTAGAATAGATATTTTTTTATTTATGACTTGTTTTACTTACGGTAACTTCGTCGTACACTTCTCGTCGCAGTTTAGACCCGGTAATGGTTATAGTTTTGAAACAACTGAAGTCGCACTGTTTTTTGTTGTTCACAATCGATGTCAAGAGCGCCGGACTTGTCAGGAAATTAATAGGCTGAAATTTTTATTTTTAACAGGTATTGTGTTGTGTTAATACTAAATAGTAGGTACCAATAAAGTAGGATGACAGCTATTGACGTATTTAGCTGTTTCTTAAATAAATTTGTTCACTTTCATGGACTGAACACATGCTGAAAGTTTGTCATGTGACATTAATATCGCCCTGTAGTAGTTGAACAACTTACTTTGAACTGAACTAGTCTGCTGAACTTAACTTCAACAAGTATCTACCTATCTACCTTTTAAGTCAGTTGTAATGTAACTTGAACACGTGATAAAGTAAAACCACAGAATATATTATAATAATAAAATAAAATAAAAATAAAAATAAAAATGCCTTTTATTTCTTGCATTGACAGTTTACATTGCAATATTCGTAACTTAAAAAGATTGGTTTTTTTTTTATTCATACTTTTAATTTAAATAAATAATATATTGCATGCATAATACTTATTCTAATAGATATATTAATTTTGTTGATATAATTTAATTTTTTAATTCTTTTGTTACCAATAATATTTTTTGAACAGTAATTTAATTTATATTAATAATTTAATCATGCCTATTTTTGAGAATATTATTGCATATTGATAAATTGAATTTACATTACCTAATTTAAAATTGAAATTAATTTTTATGATTAAATATTGATTATTACATTAATTTAATAATAATAATAATTTTAAAAACAAGCTTCCAATTCTCAATTTATATAAAAATTAATCATAATAGGACTAGTAAAAAGTATATTGCCAAAACAGTGACTCGCACACAACATACCTTGTACTCATTGATGATGTCAACAAGATGGTCCACAGTGGCAGGCGCGGAGGTTTGTACTTTGCAGAGATTAAATAAAGGCAGGGCCATAGCGTTAAACACTCCAGTCAGCCAATGTATGGGAGCTACGTTTAGCGCATTAGCGTGCTCTAATCTGTAATCAAGAAATTAATATAATATACCAAATAAAATACTAGAAAAAATACGACTCGCACCAGATCATGTTCTCGGACGGGAATCGAACCCGCGACCTTTGGATATCCGGTGCAATGCTCTGACCGCTGAGCTACCTAGTATATCAACTCTTACGCTGCAAGCCAGCGCCATCTCACCATTGTACAAGGAATTACCTCGACATCAACTGAATACCTTTCCAGATATACTAGGAGAAATTCGACGTTCCCAGTAGTGACTCGGTAGCTCAGCGGTCAGAGCATTGGACCGGATGTCCAAAGGTCGCGGGTTCGATTCCCGTCCGAGAACATGATCCGGTGCGAGTCGTATTTTTTCTAGTATATTATTTGGTATTATATAAAATAGCATTGTGAATGCTAAAAAAATCTCAAAATTTAAAAATTAATATAAGATATTGAATTTATTAGAAACCATGAAACCATCGCGGTCTCACGTGCCTAATCACTTTGCAGAAACTTTCTTGTGCTTCGTTCCGGGGCGCGATTTAGAGTAGGTAAGGTAAGGTAAGCGCTCGCTTAGTCAATTATGGGCCCCAGGGGCCCTACCGGCTAACTTTTAGAACGTCGGCGGGTCTGCCAAGCTTCAACTTAAAACAGATAAATCGAAGTAAGGAGTTTCGTATTGTACTATTCGCCGAAGTTATTTAGAAGATATCGATGTTCGTGTGACATCATGAATTGGGGTTCCCCATTAAGTAAATATTTTTTTAAATAACAGATGCAAACTCGACGAGAGAATGACGACCTCCGTGTCGAGTGGCTTTGTACACCGGTTTTCAAGGTGTCGCCATCTCTGAGGTCACGGGTTTGATCCCCGGTTGGGTCAATTTAGAAAACGAACTTTTCTATATTGGCTCAGGTCTGGGTATTTGTGATACCACCGTTGTCTCTGATTTCCATAACACAAGTGCTTTAGCTACTTACTTTGGAATCGGAGCAATGTGTGTGATGTTGTCAAATATTTATTTATTTATTATTTACAAACTTGAAGTAAATAATATTAGAAAAAATACTAGAAAAAATCGACTCACCCGTAGCACCTCAGACGGGACTCGAACCCGCACCCTTGGGCTTCCGGCCCAATGCATTGACCAATTATGCTACCGAGTCGCTAGTGGGAGCGGCGAAATTTTCTAGTACTTTTAACTTCTTCGCTGCAAACCAGCGCAATTTCATCAATGTGAGGAAATACCCCTACATTCGAAAGAAACATCTTTCCAGATGTTTTGACAATCGATAAAGATGAAACAGCTATATAATTATTAAATTTTAGATTTTTCGCATTCACAATGCTATTTTATATATCATACATTGGGCCGGAATCCCAAGGGTGCGGGTTCGAGTCCCGTCTGAGGTGCTACGAGTGAGTCGATTTTTTCTAGTATTTTTTTTTAATATTATTTATCTTAATATAAAAATAGCATTGTGAATGCGAAAATTCTAAAATTTAATAATTAAACTTGAAGTAATTAAGATTTTGACTTAGAATCAATAATTGTACTCACGATGGTTTCGACCGAGTAATCAATACCATACTCTGCACGTATATTTTGAACTTGTTTAGGATCGGCGCCTGCTTCAGAGCCGCCACTTTTACGGAGCCCGTGGTGCCGCTTGTGGTAGGCAGCCATAGGTATACTTTGTCCACGTCGAATTCTGCTACTCTGGAAGTTGAGACAAAAGCAGATTTTTTTATTTATCAAAAGAAAACAGATAAATGATAAAAACTTTAATGTCGTGTTACCTGTAAAGGTGTATGCATCAGAAGTATCAGAACCTTACCTAATATGTATATTTTTTAATTGTGTTCATGCATGCGCTGTTGGTGTCCTTTTTATAAATAAATAAAACCCCAGATCATAATTTTGGTTACACTGCTGTCAATAGTGTCAATATTGCACACGTTATTGACAAAGTTGAACCTAAGCGAAAAATTTATAACGAAACGCGGGACAACTCGCGCGTAAAATCGCGTCATCTGGTGGTGAAAGAATGAAGGAGGTGGTTACTGCAGCCACTGCAGGGAAGTACATTCAAGTGGCTGTAACTATGGAAGACAAATGAAGAGCGAACTTTTAATAATCGCCACGTATTCGCAAAAGCGAATTGTTGCACGGTAACCACTAGAATACAAGATATAAAAATAAAAACCTGCTTTCACGTAGTAACATGACACCACAAGAAAAACTAATTTCGCTGTTTTGTGTCCCACAAGGTTTTATGTACAGTTTATTTCTGATATATTTACTTATTTAAAATAATTCATAAAAAACTATAACTTAAATCAGTGGTCCTTCAAGCCGAATGATATAACACATAGAAAAGGTACTTCTAGTATTACATGAAATATCATGAAAAGTATTCTGATACTGAGTTGGGTGAAGATTGTTTACCAAATAAGACAAGTAAGGATAAATAGACTATAAACACTTACTTAAAGTCCTCTAGAGGCGCATTATCATCATTTTTATCAACAAACTCCTTCAAACTGTTGTCTCCCTTTCCGAACTTAACGATTGTCGTATCTAGGTTTAAATCTTTAACTACTTGTTTAAATGTTTCGTAGTTCTCGCTGTCACAAAAGACGACTTTCGGAAGAACCACATTCAACACGTTTTTCACTTCATCTGAAAAGATATAGAAAATAATGTAGGGAAGGGCTAAGTAATAGTTTGTGTGGAGTGCTAAAAATGACCTAGGTAATAATATGTAAGTATTCATTATGGCATACGCATAACTATCATGCCTTTCCAAAACAAAATAATTTACATTATGCTATGAAAGCAATCATTACTTTAAACGCTACGTTATAAAGGTTACATTTGCTCATCAAAAACTCGGCAATGAGAGTGAAAAAACCATACCATATTTAAACGTGCTATCGACTCCGCATATAGGCTGGCCATTATAGAAACCCGCGTAGTATATGAAAGTAATCACTACTTTACACGCTACGTTATAAAGGTTACATTTGCTCATCAAAAACTCGGCAATGAGAGTGAAAAAACCATACCATATTTAAACGTGCTATCGACTCCACATATAGGCTGGCCATTATAGAAACCCGCGTAGTATGGTATGTGTATGTCAAGATGATTTCCTCCACTTATGACTATGACATCCCCTGTTTTGAGACCGATCTTCCTAAGGGATCTAGCCAGTCGTATAGAGCGGGATAAAACAGATCCATTTGTCTCTTTATCTCCTGTTGCTGCGTCTATCTGAAAAGTTAAAGTTTTTCTAAGACCTTGTGAGAAGACACGCGATTTTGGTTACACTGCTGTTAATATTGCACACGTTGCAGACGTCGCTGGTCCTAAGCGAACATTGTATAACGAAACGCGTCGTAGCTCTGGACAGGGTCTAACAGTAAACATGTTGGTTAAAGTTCAACAACGCTTATTTTCTGAATATTTTATCTTTGTATTGTTATCTCACGACATCGCATGTGTTGTTGTCTAATAGTGTTACTTGTTCAGCATGTTAGATACCTACCTCTATAAAGCAAACAATCGATGTAGGTACCTAGATGGTGACATTAGGTAGGTACTTTTTATTTATTTAAACCAAAAGTACCTACTTACTGACAAGTTTCCACAAAAAAGTTCAAATTCACAACGATACTTTTTAAACACTTCCACTCTCAATTCACCAAAACCGGCTTTCTATAATCAAACACAACACAATCCAAAGTCGAACTCGAACTTAACAAAACTAACAATACTTACTTGACAAATATTTTCCGGTGCACTTTTAAATGTTGACAAAAGTACATGTCCCAAATGTTGTTCATTTTTCACCACAAAATTCATTAGAGCTGCCATAATGTTTACTTTGGCGAGATAAATGTAGCTGGTTACGAAATGTTGACTGGTGTAATGGAGTGTAGTTCACTGACTGACTGAGTGGAGTGTCTTGTAGGTACGCGAATACAGCGATGATAGCTCGTTCATAGCACTCTATACGTCTTTAATTAGTTTGTGTTGTTGCTATCAAACTGATAGATCAGTCTTTTGGAAAAAAATCTAGATACTGATGTGTTAATTTACAAAGAAAATGTTATAAAACGTCTTATAGTAGGAAGGAATATTTAACCGACTTCAAAAGAAAGAGGAGGCTAAAAGTCAACGGTATTTTTTTATAAAGTACTTACGCACAGAAATAGTACAATGTATAACCTATACGTTGGCACGGTGATGGATAATATTACCGTGACGTTGGGGCCCAAAAAATATGGTTTTTATTATTTTTAGATTTTTTTAATTTTTGTATGAATTATTATCACTTACATACTTATTAATTTTGATTTCGGTAAGGAAGGCCCACCGTATAGAAATTTATTTTTGACCGACTGCCAATTATATTTTTGGTAGGTAGTACGAGGTAGGTACCACAAACAGCTGCTCGATTCTCATTCACAATAGGTACCACAATAGATTTTTTTTAGGAACGGGAATGGCGTAACGTTAAATGGCCGCAGGGAGCACTGTGACCTTGGCTTGAGTTTGAACTGAGTTGACTTATTAAACTCATTTATCACGCAATGAAGACAAATTGGGCTGATATTTTTATGTACCTTTTTACCAACGACCATGAATCAAGGTCCGATTCACGAACACGATTTCGGGTACACTGCGCTGTTAATATTTGCTCACAACACTAACTTATAGGCACCAGCGAGCAATATTAATGCAAACCTCATCTTTAGCAAAGAAGTAGCAACACTTTAGCACTTTGTCGCACCAATCATTTCATTCATAAATAGTAGGGTCGTAGCGCCACGTAAATCGCAAAAATAGCTTTATATAATAGTGGTCATTTTTCACAAACGAGGTAACTTTGAAGCCTTGGTCAGGCCCATCTATCCCACTGGGCACTCTGGGCACGTGCCCAGGGCCCCACGATCGGTAGGGCCCTGGGCACGTGCCCAGAGTGCCCAGTGGGCCCAGTTTATAACGGATGCTTATTACCAAAAAACATATTAAACATATTTAGGAATTTCGAAAACTTAAAAAAATAATTACTGACTACAAATACTACTTGCTTACTAGCTTTTGCATGCGCATAGCTATCCTACTCTTGCCCGAATATCAGGCATTCTGATCTGATTTCGGCATGTTTAGATAAATTTAAGTCAAGATCATATATAGGGGCCCCCAAATGTGCCCAGGGCCTCAAAATTGGTTAAGACGGCCTTGGCCTTGGTGCTTCGCGAAGGATTAATTGAGCTGCTTGCTCCTTGGCGGAGCCCCAAGTCTTCAAAGTTATAATCCGCGCGAGATGAGAATGGGATGGAATTATGTGGCCACCACTATATCCAACTATATGTGACAAACTTTATCAAAAAGTAAATATATTAAAAAATGCTTTTTACTTTCCAAAAACCGTAATTTGAGATTTCCAAATTAAAGAGTCAGTAAAAAGTCCATAGTAATTATTTTGCAATCAATAGTTCTTATCATGATTATCTCTATAATAATCACAAAAATTAATATACTACGTCCAAAGTTCAAAGTGTTTGTCCTATAATAAAGAAGGTACAAAGTCCTAAGTCCATACGACGACAGATAAACGGTGTGATACGGCAGTTGTGAAAATTGAATCTTATTGCGTTTACTTAACATCAAGTTTTGCATACCTTCTAGTTGTGATGCCCAAAATAGAATACATATTACTTTGTTATCAAAAAATGCTATGTTTATGAGATTTACCTACGATACGCGTTCAAGTAGCAGTAAATAAGAAAAAAGTAAAGCAAAATTTTTATTTTTTTTATGTATGTTTTATTTAACATAACTTCACTACTTGTTAATCGATTTCAATTGTTCTTTTTTTACGCCCCCGACGCAAAAACTTATAACACCCCTCGTGTTATAAGTTTAACGTGTCTGTGTATGGGTGTATCTGTATATCTGTCTGTGATATCGTAGCTCCCAAGCGGATGAACCGATTTTGGTTTAGTTTTTTTTGTGTGAAAGATAATTTTAATCACGAGTGTTTTAGTCATGTTTTTATCTGAGAGAAAGTTCATGTGTGGTCCCATAAAAAATTACAGACATCTGGCTAGTAGTTTTTTTCATAATCCTGAAAAATATAAATTAGCATCGCAAGAGTCATTACGGATTTTTTAACTTTCATGAATGATTTTAACAATTTTAATGAATTTGGGCTACCTTAATAAACAAGCCACTCATTGAATTTAGCCGCAAAATTGCTTACATAAAGGTATTTTCTAGTTACCCACTCGGCCATTCCTTACCAGCACATTATATTATAATTTTAATTTACAGACTAGTATTTTAGGATTTAAAGCGTAATGAAAGACATTATGATAATTAAAACAATTTATTATTAGTTCAACATAAAAGGCGATTCTACCTGTTTGTAAAACATAACATTACACTTTATAGCTATTCAACATGCACTAATAAAGAAATAAATAAGTATGTAAATATAACACTGTCATATTTTATTAATCTTAGATTTATTAACATAGAATTGAACTTAAATTGAATATTAAATCTGACAAATATGCACTATACCGAATATTTATTATTATTTATTTATACTCCATTCCACGAATCGAACTCCTAGGGAACAAAATACTCGCAGCTCATTGGTCAATGCGCGCGGCTAGAGCTAGGCCAGGGATGGGGAAACTACGGGCCGCGGGCCATTTCCAGCCCACGAAGCGTTGAAATCCGGCCCACGACCATCAAACAAAAATGGCCAAAGATGGCCACCTTTTTCACTGCCAAAAATTTCAGCATCACTAATGGAGCCGGCTTATGATGAAATCATGCAGAAACAAAAACAGTTCCACATGTCCTTACAAAGACCAGCGCTTCTCAACCTTTTCAAAAATGTCACAAACGCGAGGTCAACAGCTCACAGAGCCACTAGTATTGCCAAAAATGCAACAACTTGGCCCGCCCTACATTTCGTTAGTAAATATGGGCACGCGAAGGAAAGTTTCCCCATCACTGAGCTAGGCTATTGGATGGTTTAATAACTATGATGCGCCAGGTATAGCATTCAAAAAGACAACGGTTCTCTCTACTCTTGCCTGTTTCTATGTTACCAGTCATATGAAATCAAACTTCCAGACTACCATTCCCATATAATACAAGTAACAGTTCTAAAAATACTCTGAGTATTTTAGTGAAAATTAAACAAGTTACAATTGAAATGCTTTTTTGTTTTTTATTTAGCAACTTTGTTTTTTTTTAAACATGACAATTCCATCGAACTAACAGTATAGAGCCAGTGCATATCATCGTACCCTTATTGTTTATACTTACAAACTAGGTTAATGAAATGCATTACAATAATTTTGTAATGAGTGATGACAGAAAAAAATCCTTCCTTTGTTTACTGCCATAAAGTGGAACTAAATAGTAGAACCCTGGATGACGTAGTCCTCTGTGCGGTAAGTGTCATCCGGAATGCCAGACCTTGTTTTCTTGGATCATGGGCTATTGAAGGTCACGCGCTTTAACCAATGGGCGCACCCGATTTTCTTTGGGAGCTCGTTTCGTGGTATGGACTTTAATAAGGCACAAGTTTTGCTATTGCTATGAATGGCTATTGCAATATTCTTGTTAAAATACATGTGGTGATAAGATGATATCTAAACGAAATTACAAATACATAATTTATTAACTCACTTAAGGTACAGTCACCAGCACATCAAGTTATACACAACTTTCAGAATAATTTAATTGATTTTAAACCTTAACATGTTAGACTTTAAGATCAAAATCAATTGAGGTTTGGCATGTTGTGATATCTCAAGGTGCTGCTGACTGTACAAATGTATACATACTATAATGAATGAGTATTTTATTGTTAATACTGCTTTACATTGTACTTATTAAAATTAAAATAGTATATTAAACAAAGAACTGCATTAATAACTAAAACTTATTTCATTGGGTATATCAGAAACCCCGATTCCATCACCTATGACAGTAATAATAAAAAAGTCTACTTTCAGTAAAAATAAATGCATTCCATCATAATTATATACTTACTTTTCTTACTAAAAACTAGAAATGATACTTATATAAAATGAGGTTACTTATTCATGTACACACGACAGCACGTCAGGTTGCAGTTAAACTACGAAAGCAGCTTTTATTACATAGGGCATAAAGACGGTCTCAAGGTCAACATGTATAGTCTGAAGTGCCGTTGTGTGTACATATATTATAGGTATAAGATGAACGCACTGCAAGTCTGCCACGCATTACGCCCCATCGAGCAGATATAAGGCTCCTATAGCCCTCAAAGGGGCGCAATCATCTTAGTTAAATTTATTGCTGTTTACATATGTATCGACAATTCACATTTACTAAAACTCTATTAAACTAAACGACAGTCTAGAAAATATTGTTTGACTGATAAAAAGTACCACAAAGCTTCCTCGGAGTGCACTACAGAGAGATAATTCGCAATTTCATCTTTATCTAAGCACTATGTTTTTTTTCCAATGGCGGCGCTAGTCTGCATACTACGCTCTCTTAAGAAGATGAGGGCGCCACTTGAGGGCTATTTGCAACTTTTTTATTAATGTTTCAAACTGTGAGACATTTTATTTAAAAGTTGATATGCCAAAGTACTAAATTGTTAAGCTACTTTTGTTGTTGACCGTACTACATTAAATTGACATCTTGTTGGACTATCAAAACGTCGTCTTTCTTACCTGTTCCTATTTTGCAGTCGGATGATATTCGGAGACCTTCCATTCTGGAAAAAAATACAAATATTGTAAAACCATAGTTAACCATTACTGTCTAATGTTATGAGCGCAAAGTTATACGAAGTTACTTATTTTGTAAGATTTATCATGAATGTCATTTGCATGCGCCCCACGTTTTAGGTTTAAAACTTCTGTAAAAGCATAGAATACCTAATAGTACATGTGTATAGGGCATGGACCTTGGTCCATGTTATAGGGTTATTCATAAATCCTTGCGGAAGAAATTATTTCATACTTTTTAGTTCATTTTAAAAACGTGTTTTTTATGAAAAACTACTATTATTTTCAGTAAATTATTATTTTCTGATTTTAAGTCAACAACCTAAAACTAAATAAAAATACACTATCTCCTATTGGAGTACTTGTCAAGACGATTCAAACGAGCCCAAACTCGATGGGGTTGTGTAGTATTATTATAGATATCCAGTTGCCTTCTTCCGGCTCCTTAATCAGACCCTAGACACTATTTCTGAACAGAGTACTCGCCAAGACGATTCAAACAAGCCCAAACTCGATGGAGTTGCATGGTTTCAATATTGAAATCCTATGGCATAGCCTTCCGGCTTCATCATCAGACCCTGGACCTCGTCTCCCGTCAGAGTACTTGTCAAGTCAATACTAACTAGCCTAAACACGATGGGGTTGTATGGTTTCATCATAGTTTCTGAGGCTTTCTTACGGCTCCATCATCAGATCAGCTCAATGACACCATAATATTGCATTGCCTTCCAGTTCTCACCTATTTTCAAAGTTTCAAGTCACTAGCTCATCGGTTAGCTAGTATAAAAATGTTTGCAAAATTTGTGGACACACAACAACAAAACAAACAAACAAACTAATGAGAAAGCAACCTAATAAAAACGTGTTAAAATAGCGACTCAGATCGCACTGCGCTCCTTTCCCTACAGTTATATTCACCTAAAAGTTGCCTCTCTTTCTTGCGCGTACTCTCATCTCTTCTGACAACGTTAGGGTTGTCTTGTTTTAAATGAACTGCGTAACATATCATAAAAGGAAAGCGATGGTACGTACTATGATATAAGAAAAGCTTACAGTCGAACCCGCCGGGTACTTATAGTTTCATACCTAAAGTGCGGAGTGTCAGTGGCCTGCATATACGTCGGTCGGTACAGTACGGAGCACGAAAGATGACCACTGCGCAGAAGTCATTTTTTAGGCCCACTTTGAGGTGCGGGGTAGGCGCGGGCGGAATGCGTCAAGACCGGAGCGACGCCATTGGTGGGCGCGCGGCGCGGCACGCGTGATAGGCCGCTGTCGCTATTCGCCTATCGCGGCATTGACGCGCTCCCGGTGCTCTCGAGTACATTTACATGTACATGCGCAGACGGCCGCCATTTGTGGTCATCTTTCGTGATCCGTACTGTATATCCTAGTACACTTACTGTGTCACATCTGCAGTATCGGCGTACAGTTCGCACCGCACGCACTGCTCGCTGCAGGCACTCACTGTAGTAGCGGTGAGCGACACTCGCGCCCCGGAGTACATTTGTATACCTACACCGCACTTCTCTATTAGACAGTTCCTGAGTTCTACCTATTGGCAAAAGAAACAATGACAAAAATAGAAATTTATGCAAATGCGAAATCTCTTTCGATAAAAAGTACAAAGCAAAGATTGCAGGATACAGGCACTATCAGTTGCAACAACTGCTCGCCTGTTTAATAATCATAATAAGCAGCTTGTGGCGAGCTGTTGGTGAGTAGCGACACCACGGACCCGAGTGCTCCAGGGAGTCGATCCAGGCCCTCGTCCCCGCAGCAGGGGTGGATCCCAAGGGGGCCTGCAGACTCCCGCCCCTGGCTCGCCTTCGTTGGCCGTCCAGGGTGGAGTCGTTAGAGCTATACGGTCGCAGGGTGGAAGTGAAACATGCGTAAGACGCGAGTTGGCACTGTCCCTTGTACAGTGGGTAGACACACCTCTCTACACCCTGCAGCCGAGGACACCGATGTTGCTCTCTTGCCATCGCGGCTATTTTGGGGGGCCCATTTAGTCCTTGGCTAGTCACCACCTGCCATTTTTTCAGTCTCGAGACTATGATAAGGCAGGTGTCTGGTAGTCTTTTTCCATAGCCCAAACCCAAGTCCATCCGAATCCCAACCCAATAGCCCACTAGTCATTAACCAGTAAATTCCATAGTTCCTGTCCATTTGCTGGGGATAGTCTCCGAGTATATTAAGCTGATGTAGTCAGAGATTAGATCCAGCAGGTGTACCACACGCATATTAGATAAAAGTCGCTAAGAATAGTCTCTACGTGTTGGATCCATATCCCCACGCAAGCCTTAAAGGACCGGGTCACTTTTGACCCGTGAATTCTTTAGCGTACATAATAATAATAATATTTACTATATCATAAAAAACCAAGTGAGCCGTGATTAAAGTGTAATAGAGACTTGTAACATAAAATCAATATCAATAGCTATAATTAAAGGTTTTGTAAATTAAAATAAATTATTTAATAAGCACTCGACTCGCAGTCAATGCAATCTACAGCTTGGCCAGAACGAATAGAAATTAAATAAAATGGAACTAAGACTTCTCAATACAAAATATAGTTAGTGTTGTCTAATTATTCGTGATTGGGGGCGCCACTTTCTATGCGAACACGTCGATGTTTTTTGCAAAGAAAGTGGCGCTCAAAGTTTTTTGTCTACTGTTTATGGTCAAGCTGTATACAAGGTGTTACAAAAATACCCCTAATGGTATATAGGGACCATCAAACTGAACAACTTATACTATGAACTCTGAAATCGCGAAAAAAAAATCAGTTGTTTCATACATTTCGATATTTTCGATTTTAATTTTTGTATGAAACAGCTGATTTTTTTTATTTCAGAGTTGGTTCCATAGTAAAAGTTGATCAGTTTGATGGTCCCTATATACCATATTTGGCATTAGGGGTATTTTTGTAACACCTTGTATAACTGATAAAATATTTATTTTTATTACATATTATCTATAAAATATGATAACTAGGTACTTACTTCAGCACCTTTATGAACTACTATCCCTGAGTAGAAATTATTGAATGTACAGTTTTCTAGTAGGATTTTAGCTCCCGACATAGCGACGATTCCTTGCGCGAAGTCGCTCTGGAATAAAATTACATTATTTAGGTAGGTACTCAATTTATTATTACACATTTTACACATTTTAGTGGGTTCCATAAAGTTTTACCGTCTTATTTGTAAAAAATTATGAAAGGCCTATATGCTTGTTATAAGGGATTTCTTGAAAATAATTATTCATAGTCGCTCAAAGGCGACAAACGCTTTATAAACCTTTGATAAAGTTATAGAAGAGTGTTGCCTATTTAATCCCTATTTTAGTGAATAACATGACCGACTTCATATTTATATAACAGCAGGGGGTCTAGCCAAAGTAACATTTGGAAATCTTCGTTATCGCTTCGCTTTTGAAACATGTATGGGATTGACATAAGGTTTCATTATCAATCGAAATTTAAAACGTCAAATCGAAATAGCGAAATATCGAGATAGCGAAAATTTTTTAATGTTACTTTGGCTAGACCCCCTGATTTAAGTGACAGATAATAAACTTCTTCTTCGAATAATATTAATATCAGTCAGTGGATTTGTCTGTTTTGTCTATGGATTCGTCAGAACGACAATACAATAACGTTGAAGTAGCCCAATACGAACATTTTCTTTAAATACGTTTATGAATTATGAAAGTTATATAATGACGTTTAATAAGCCTTATCAGCATTTTAACTAAAATTTAATATAACTCTATCTGAGCTTTTTTATGAATAAGGCGGTAATTTTATATTATTCATAATTTTATTCTGTAGCCAGGTGTAATCTTTTCTTGTGCTTTGAGCGATTTTAGTTTTTATTGGTTTGTTTTTTAATTTTAATCAAGCGTGCCAGCACGCATCACAACTGCCCCGTGTTAACTCGCGAGCAATCTAACTGCAAGTCTCATATGTGACACTCTTTATTAGTCCATACAAAAATTAAAATCAAAAATATCAAAATGTATGAAACAGCTGATTTTTTTTTCGCGATTTGAGAGTTGGTCCCATAGTAAAAGTTGTGCAGTTTGATGCTCCCTATATACCATATTCGGCATTAGGGGTATTTTTGTAACACGTTGTATAAGGTGGAACCAAATTAAGTAACAATACTGAAACAGGTAATAGTGTTACTTAAACTGTTCAGAACATAGGTCGAAAAACAAATTTTTTTTCGCCTCAGCTGACCGATACATTTTGTATGGGAGAATAAATTATTATTCGTATTTCGTCCCATGTTCCTTGGAGAAAGTTGTTCAGTTTAAGCAACACTATCACCTGTATCAGTATTATTACTTAATTTGGCTCCACCTTATACAAGGTGTTACAAAAGTACCCCTAATGCCGAATATGAAAATTAGCTGTTTCATACAAAAATTTGCTGCTGATTTTTTTTTCGCGATTTCAGAGTTGGTCCCATAGTAAAAGATGTTCAGTTTGTTGGTCCCTATCTACCATATTTAGCATTAGGGGTAACACGTTGTATAACTAGCTCTATAATAACACTGGTTACCTGACAGTCGGTAGAGTCATCGCGCAGCGTGCAGTGCGTCATATGCAGCGAGCCCGCGCGCATCACGACCGCCGTGTTGATTCGCGAGCAATCCAGCTGCAAGTCTTTCAAACGACATTCTTCGCTCAGCATCAGTAAGCAAGATCGCATGTCTGGTACTGTTAGAACTGAATCTGCTGCAAAAAACACAATTTCTTTACATGTTTTCTACACTTTATAAATATTACATTATACAAGGTGTTACAAAAATACCCCTAATGCCGAATATGGTGTATAAGGACCATCAAACTGAACAACTGTTACTATGGAACCAACTCTGAAATCATCAGCTGTTTCATACAAAAATTAAAATCGAAAATATCAAAATGTATAAAACAGCAGATTTCTTTTTCGCGATTTCAGAGTTGGTACCATAGTAAAAGTTGTTCAGTTTGATGGTCTCTATCTACCATATTCGGCATTAGGGGTATTTTTGTAACATGTTGTATTGTCATGTTAATCGAGTTTTGTACAGGCAAATTTTTTTTTTCTCCTTTTGTAATCGGTCGACAGACCATAAGCGAATGTGTGGGAAATGGTTGTCATACGGTTAGCAGAGCCACCACTGCAGCCCCGCTAAATCAAGAAAAATCAGAACACCTGGCTTCTTTTTAAGCGCTTCACCATTGCTGACAGGCAAAATAACGCAAACATAATGTGGCAAAATTGCAATAAATGTCCATGTTAGTGTCAGTTTTTAGCCCCCGACGCAAAAACAGGGGTGTTATAAGTTTAACGTCTCTGTGTATGTGTGTATCTGTCTGTGGTATCGTAGCTCCCAAACGGATGAACCTATTTTGGTTTTGTTTTTTGTGTGAAAGATAATTTTTACAGGCTGTTTAAATTTAAATTAACTTAATTGATAGGTATCATTAAAAGATTCTGTTTTATTTAAAAAGAAAATATCATAATATAAAAAATCTGTTTAGAACCAGTGAGAAAATGCCGTAAGGGTTGAACTCCACTTGTCAGCACGGAATAGCATTTTGTCATGCTCTCTCTCCTTCTACAGTCCTTTGCTAGTGCGAGAAAGCCAAACGCATCGTCGCGCCGATGCTGCCGCATGCAATAGCACTCACACTGTCTTCCTCGCTCTAGCAAATGACTATCCTCAGTGATAGACGAGGATAGAGCATGAAAAAATGCTATTTCATGCTGACAAGTGGGATTCAACCTTAATGTAATGCGTCTATTTAAATAGGTCCTTATGCCCTCAATTAGTGTTGGGGTCAACTTTTTCACATCTTAAGTAATACTGTGAACTTTCAATAATAATGGCCTTTATTTACCCTTCAAGCTGCAAATAGATATATTCGACAACGGCATTTCAGGCACTTCATAGTTTTTGCTGCAGACCACCACAACTTCTGGTTCTAAAGCAAAAGCTTCATCAGCTGAGACCATCACAGACAATGTGTGGTTATTGGTCAAATTGGAACTCAAGAAGTCAGAGATTTCTCGGAACTCGAATAGGGAACCTCCTTGCCATAACGCGACAGCCTGTGGAATAAGGATAGCAATTAGTAAATGGATAAAGCAAAAAAGAAAAGAAAGCTAGTTACACAACACACAATCGTTTGCACCATATATTTTTTTGTTTTTTTTTTCTGACACAAAAGTGCCAAATTATAAAGAAGTTTATATATTTTCTCCTTATAGTGCGCTTGAAACGCTCGCGGAATAGCATTTAATTTTTAACCGACTTCAAAAAAAGGAGGTTATCAAGTCGACGGTTTTTTTTTTATAACATCACACGCACCGTGCTTGCACCGCCTTCGTGTGACCAGACCCATAGTCCAAACCCCTGCCCTGGGGCTCTACCAGCTAACTTACATTGCTATAATTGCAATTGCAATACAATGCTACTTTTCTTAAGTAATTTTTTATTTGTATCAAAACGAAGTAGCAATGTATCACATAAATCTGTCAAATTACAGTTTACATTAACTTCATTATTTTTATGGTGGCTCCACGCATGGCTATATTTGTTTGCGTATTTGCCAATTAGTGGAGAGTATATTTGCCAAAGTTATTGCCGTATTTGCCTATTTGGCAAATACAGCCACTAACAAATACAGCTTACCGAACGTCTGTCGGTTTTTCAAGGCGCTTCAAAGGAGACAATTAGGCAATCACACAAATATACTGGCCACACATGGTCATGGCCATACAGCAAATTTACTTTCTAGTAAATATAGACAATTCAAAAGCACTTAATATCTAAGTTTATTTGAATAAAGAATTTTTCATTTTCATTTTTTTCAGAAGCAAATATTTGGCTCCATGTGTAGACGGTTGTATCGCCTATTCGAACGTACGTCGAACTTTGGCAAATACGCCAATTGCAATCACCAATACAAACAGCCATGTGTGGAGTCACCATTAGCCGATAGACCCGTTGGTCAAACAGACGGCGAACCAAATGCGGTCTTTTAATTTTGGTCTCTCTCTAATCTAGTCACATAGAAATGTGAAAGTAAACCGTGATTCTTTTGGGCGAATACTCAAACGCTAATAAACTTTAAGGGGCTCTCAAATGTTTTTTTAATGCGACAGGACGATGTTTGAGAGCCTCTCAAAGTTAAGTGACGTTTGAGTATTCGGCCTTATTTACATTATAAAATAAGAACGCTTTGACACTCAGTTCGATGTCTGTTTGACCAAGGCTTAAAGAATAAAGAAGACAGGAAATGCACATACGTTTTTTTTATTCTTTTGTTTCTGCCACCTGCTCTTTGCTTTCTCAAGGTACTGTTCTCTAATGAGTGGGTTCTCATAAAGAGTCCACTTGGACATGTGCTCATCTAAGCGTGCATTCATTTCTGCACATGTTGAAATGTAGTTGGCAGGCAGTAGGGAATCTATAAAATAAATCACGCAATTTAAAACAGAAAATAATTCAATAACTTAAAAAAATCAAGCAATTTTACAGGTTAAGTTTATTCAAGACAGAAATAATTTAATTATTATTTTTATGTCAACATAAATGCTTAATCAATGTTTTTAATTGACTAATTCAATCACAAATTCTATAACAAAATAGATAACAGTTTTGAACACAGGTCTGAAGCCGTATTACAAGTTCTTAAAATCTGCCAGGTTTACAATTACTGTAGTGACATCTCTTTCTTGCTGTATAGCAAATAAAAGAGATAGACTGTTAGCCAGTCAGAAAACTGCCTGGTAATAAGAGGTCATAATTCATAATATACGGCCTCTGGTAGGAAAACTACAAATAACAAGATACATACCATCTTCATCAGCTAAGCCGCTTTCACTGAGTGAGTAATCTAACTCTTTCAACTTATCATGGGCATTGATGGCACTACTCCTCAACAACGTTATGGACCGTGCAACACAAGGTGGAATGATCCCATTGTGTAACTCAGACCAAAGAGACATTCTGTCTTCAATTGTATTTGGCAGTAACACCTTATCATCTTGGTCATCCCATGGCATCCAAATTTCATTGTAATAAAACCTGTAAAAATATTTTGGGTAGAAATTCATTGTTAGTGAAGATGTAGTCCCAAGATAATAGTATGTAGCAAAAGTAAATGAAAGCAAAGTAAGCATTTATTTGGCGTTTATCAAATTAGGTACAATCCAGATATTTAACAACCGAAAAGGCTGACCAGCTCAGCTTGCGTTTTCA
Source organism: Catoptria pinella (assembly GCA_963556745.1). NCBI lineage: Eukaryota > Metazoa > Arthropoda > Insecta > Lepidoptera > Crambidae > Catoptria > Catoptria pinella. Next base: position 7,761,015 of record OY750779.1, read on the forward strand.
CAACACTGGTTTTCAGCTAAACCCATCCATACTAATGTTATAAATGCGAAACTAACTCGTGTGTTACGTTTTCACGCCTAAAGCGCTGGACCGATTTAGATGGGACCGAGGATATAGATGGAACCATGGGAAAGTACATAAGCTAATTTTTATCCCACTGCTAGGCACTGGTCTCCGCCCACACGATATAATCTGTAGTCCACGCAGGCGAAGCTGCAGGCGGAAAGCTAGTAAATATAAAAAATATAAATATATAAAAAATGACAGCTGTAACGATATGCCATTGTTCTGTTGTGTTGTGTTTGTGACCTACTAGTTGCATATGAGACTGAACAAATTGTTGTTATGTTGTTACTAAGTAAATTACCAGTACAATTAAACAAAACTAATAGGTAGCACATTCTAATTATTTGGAAACAATGATGTGCCTGGTTGATTTTGATGTCATACATAAAAAAAGTGTAAAAACATGTATAATTAGTAATAAAGAGCACTAACCGTAATAAATCTATAAAATCAGCAGTGGTCGCAGCATTCACACACTCTTCCCTTTGTTTGACCGTTGGCCACAATTCAATTAATGGCACATCTTCAACGATCTCTGGTAACGACACTGTTTCATGTTGCACACTCAAGACATCCACACAAGCTGAGAGTGCTTCAAAATCCACTGATGTGATCGAAACATAGGCAATGCATGGAAAACGGACTTCTGTAAAAACCAAATTATATTTATCCATCAATATTATTTAATGCAAGTCTTACCCCTCGTTTTCACCAAGAAACAAGTAAAATACTAGTAGTAAACAAAACATGTAGGATACTTGTCTAAAACCAAACATGTAGAATTATTTGTTTTATACATGTATTGCAACTGTCTGAAACATTGTTTCGTTCACACTGTGTCGCCAACAAGTATTTATACAAGTTTACAACGCATTGGTCTTTACACTTATGTCTGTGACGTTTTTAAACTTGTCTAATACACTGACAGCGTTCTCACCTACAAAACACAGTCGTGTTAACTCGTGTTTTAGACAAGTATTGATTATTTTATTGAAATTTGTGTAGAATACTAATTACAAACAAGTTTTAAACTTTATCCATGCTTGTTGGATAAAGTTTTAAACTTTTTCAACACACTTGCTCATAAAGTTAGCATTAATATCGCCTAGGTCCATAAACCGAGCTATAATAACACACGTGCGTAATATATTATGCACTAGTGCGTAGAAATATCCCTACAAAGTTAAATTACTGCAAGTTATATGCGAGAAAACAGAACATTCTCAATTTAACCGAGAGGTTTTAAGCCGCTGAAAATCCATATACATTTTTGGAATAAATAAATGTGTACGTCCTTAATTAAGTCAAACAAACATTTATTATTATCACTTTGTATACAATATACAATACAACAAAAATTCGCTTTTTAACCGACTTCAAAAAAGGAGGAGGTCGTATTCTACAAGTATTCACTACTCGTTTTCTACAAGTTTAGCTACAACATGTATAAAACATGAGATGTACATGTAGACAACTAGAAGCAAAACCTGTCCGAAACTTATTCACCTCAACCAACAAGTTTCATATAAGTTTTGTATACAACATGTTTGATACATGTTTATGAATGAGAACAAAAATCAAAACAATTGCATAATACTTGTATTATACTTGTGTTATACCTTGGTGAAAACGAGGGGTTATACAGTTAAGTACACTTATATTATAATACTTGTAACTGTAATTACTTGTACTATTTTAGTAATTACTGTAAGTACTTACTGTGTGTAATTACTGTAAGTACTGTACTTATAATAAAACTTCACCAACAATAAGGATCAAGGCTGTAGCAGAGGCACCAAATATGCCTAGTAACTTTGTCTTATTTTACATTTCTATAGTAACATAATATATGGTCCACCACTGTCTCGTCTGCAATAAAATGTCTTAGAAAAAAGAAAATAAATTTGCGCAGTGTGCCCATTTTGCGTCATCTATGCCACCACTCGCTGTCTGAACCATAAATGACAAATTCAAAAGGAAAAACAAAACAAGAACTTACTAAACCTCCTGCAGAAGTTTTTGGACAGTTTCCAAAGCGCATCCCAGCCCACTGGCTCCACGACAAGCTCGGCCTGCAAGCTCCACTGTTCCCTTGCGGTCCCACGTCCACTGAACACACGTAAAAGCTCCTGAAGGATGTCGCTGTCGCTACGAGAGAAAGTGAATACTGACGGCATCTAAAAACATGCAAAATTACAGCATTCTTCTTCTTTCTTCAATACGAACTGAACCAACTTCAGTGGCAATGGCACTGGCATGGCATGGCGGCAATAAATTGAATTGTTTAAAGATCCTTGGCACGAGATACGCAAAAATAAAGCACGTTACATAGCCACTAAAATATTAAAGAATACAACTTAGTATTCTTTATGAATTATTTAATTTACCTTCACTTCAAGTTCAAAGGTGTTTTCGAAAATTAAATTCCAAACAAAACCGTTTCTTTTTCAATTCAATAATACGTAGGCACAGATACTTCTTCTTCTTCTTTTTTTGTTATGGCAATCTACTTTCCTCTTGGAAGTAATTTTTGCCAGTGTCAAGTGTTAAATAGTTCAGTGTTAGATATTGTTTAATTTTTCATTGGAATGCGGGTGCATCGCATTCCAATGCTGCTTGGAGCATTTGGCACCAAGTATAACAAGACAGTTTACTCGGTTAGTTCTGCCGAGGAAGCCACCACTTCAATAAAAGTCTCAGCTTCACACAACCAAGATCGCGCCTATTTCAATTTTCCCACATATTGTTCAGTTGCGTAGACACTTGTAGCATATAACTGCACCAATTTTAAGACACAATATCCACTATGAATCAATTTGAAAATAATTAAAATAGACACCAAACCGAACTCGACAAAATGGCGCCAAAAACTGGCACAGATATTTGTCTGTCTGTGGTGTCTGTGCGTGCGACAAGTGAAACAAAACAAAACAAGTCAACCAAAGAGAATACAATCACTACGTTCAAAGGTTCGCGCACATTATGTCGGGCCGCAGCGCAGCGCAAAATACCTTAACTAAGCAAAATACTTACTTACCTAGCACATTGTGACGGGCCGGGCCGCAGCGTATTGACGGATTTTGAGTACAGTGTACTGCCAGACGCGCAGACGCGTGCGACTATACGTTATGGAACTCTGACGAAGAACTATCTTTTTAAGGTTCCGTACCAAAATTGTAAAAAGGAACCCTCATGGTGCGACTCAGTCTGTCTGTCTGTCTGTCATAGCTGGATATCTCGAGAGCTACTAATGCTATCAACTTGAAATTTGAAATAGTTTTAGATGACGTATGTAATAGAAGTTTATGTAAACATTACAGGAAAAATAAAACGATGTCTCTAAATAGTAAACTTTTCAGAATGATGGTACGGAACCCTCGGTGCGCGGCGCGAGTCCGACTCGCCAAGTCATCCATAACGTAAGCGATTAATTTAATCGATCAATTCAATCATATAACAGAAAAAACTACACAAGGATTATTGCACAGCAACACAATGGATCAAGATCAAAAAATCTTAAGTACATCTTTATTTAAAGGATGGATGATTCGTGTAATTTGAATATCGTAGAATATATTTTTCAAGATCTCGTCAGTCAGACCCCTTCTGTTGTTGAAAGTAACACTGACCGCGAGAACCAACTGTCATAAGCGCGGGATCGGTACGCCTGTTATCGCTGTCAACGCTGAAATTGATTTAACTCTGAATCGGAATGCACCCATTGTCAGCCGTATGTCACTGTTTGTCAAAAACTGTCAATGTCAAACTGTGAACGAAAGAACGACTGTGATCTACCTATCTATCTACTGATTTCACTGTTGTTGTAGACGGACGGATGGGATTGTGTTATTTTCTTAATAAATATGACTATGTATATTAAATTAATTTAAATAAAAATGGATGACAATGAGTTCTTCACCCAAACTGTACAACACTTGGCACGATGTCTATCTGATATAAACCCTACGCCATGGGAAAAGGTCGGTTACATATTTCATAAGCATTGCAATGTTGTGATGTGAGGAAACTGAGCTTGCTAAATTTTAATTCAATTTGTACTTTCTAAGGACATTAAAGTGTGTAATTAAGTTTTTGAAAATAAGACTGTCTTAAATCGGTTTGCGTTTGGCTTTGTACTGTGTTCTTGGAAATGATCTCATAATGGCCATGAAATGCACAGGCTGTTATCATCAACCTATGAAACATATTGATTCATGCGCACATGAACTTTAAGCACACATTAGGTATAGATAAAGCATACTAATTTATTTAAGTTGTTGATTATGTACTTTTTTGTTTAAATTGGGATTATTTTTACTTAATCAAAAATTTTGAAACATATACTAACTGTATCTGACCATATGATAAATTATTTATAATTAAAAAATTAAATTATGACTTTACGTTGGTACCATTGCAGTATTTGAGGCATTTCAGGAATGGATTAGTGTTACTACTTATGTTAAAAATATTCACTGTCTCTGCATCTGAATAATTTTGTTTATTATTCTTTACTAACAAATTTTAATATTATCTCCAGGTGAACACATTATTTATGCTCTGCCCTCAAGCCAGCTCCTCGCTTGTGGTGAACCCTCGGAGTCAGGAAGCTTGTATTTCCCTCGGATTATATTTCCTACAAAGCGGCTTGCAGCATCAGGACAAATTGCTGCCATACTTCCTGAAAGTCTTAAAGGCTCTCACAAATGCACAGTTTGAGGAGCCTCTGTATAAAATAAAAAATGCTGACCGTGAGTAGAAGTTTATTTATTATTATCTACACACTAGCGGCTACCCACGGCTTTGTCTGTATAAATAGTAGCTTTTCTATCCCTTAGGAATAGTTTTTATCTGTACCATTGACAAAGTATATGTACTATGCAAAATTTAACGAATAAGGGTCGCGTGGCTAATATGTAAAAGTCTAACAAACAGACAAATTAACTGTCACATTTATAATATTACTTAAGATACTGACAAAGTACTGTAAGTTAAATATTTATTAAGGGTTTGAATACTATCTTCATAAGAATTTTTTATTTATTAATCCACAAAGAATAGAAAAAACCTTGTAGGAATCATAAGAATGATTTAGGTTTGGTGGTGAAAAAAATCTACTGTCTTCTCACATTTATTATTTAGTTGAAAATAAGTAAAACTATTAATACTTTTATGGTAGACTACAATACTTAAATTAACCCTTTGGTGGGCTTCTAACCTATTAGTATTACTAAATAATGTGTAGTCCCATCTTAAAATTAGTACATTTTAATATGTGAGGCATTAGAGAACAAAAATGCTTCTTTGTATAAACAATATTTGCTTTAATCAAACACTAACTTTTAACAAACTATTACAGACATGTTGCTTATTTTTTCTGTTATCCTTGAAATCCATCGCTGCCCTGTCCACTAGCTGAACCCCCTGCACCTGCCCCTCCTTGGCCACCAGCTTGACCGGAAGCACCAGCACTAAACCCCATGCCAGCACCAGCTGTAGAAAAAGTTGGCTTAGTTTAGCCTGCACTGCATCTCCAAACTCAATAGACAATCTCATATTGACACTAAACAAACTTCAAATGAGCCCCAGTTGAAATTGATAGACTGTAAGATTGATAAAATTAATGCAATATTATGTTTTTATTTACTATAATGAAATAAGTAATAAGACCATTTAGTCAAGAGCTTGGTTGATAGCTATAGTCAGACAAGTTTGTGTGCGACCCACCTACCAACATTTGTCGCCCCGCAGGAGGGTCGCGCACGAACTTGTCTGACTATAGTTTGAACCTTATTAAACTAATAAAATACCTCCGAAACCACCGCCTGCGCCGCCGCCTGCGCCGCCGCCTGCACCGCCACCTGCACCACTCTCAGCACCACCACCTAAACACGTAAAATACATAGTTTCATCTCTTTATGAATTTGCTTAAGCTTTTCACTTAAAAGAGACAAAAAATACTAATCGATAAGCAGCCAAGTTAAAGCTTTTCATTTATAGACTAAATCAGCTAGGTACTCACCTGATTGTGGTGCCGCATATGTCTGAAGACTCTGAAAATGCAATAAATTAATTTATTAACAAAAATGTTATAGGTTATATTTTGAAAAAGTTGGGATACTATGAAAAAAAAACTACATCCAATCAACACCTTTTAAAAATATGCTAAATTCTAAACAAATAATCAGTAAATACTTGCATTGTTAAACAAAATAGCCATCACAAATACAACTGTTATCTTTAAGGCCATGATGCTGGTCTGTCTACTGATTTAAAGTAAATCAAAGATCATAATGCTTGTCTTTATATACCTACACTCGCGCTATTTTACTTAACAGCAGTTATTATGAACATCAAAATTATGATTGTTAAATAATCACATATGATTGAATGTATGTCATTACTTTGCATTTAGTTGGTACAGTACCTACAGTGGGTGTTCTTTGTGCAATATTTTTCATGATGAAAGAATAAGGAAAAATAAATTAATTAAAAAAACTAAAAAACCCGCCTGCATCAAAAGACAAGTCAATTGAAAAGATGGAAACAAGATCAAATATTAAAGGCAACATAAGAACATGCAGTCTGAGGCAAGTATAAAGTGACATTACGAATGATTTGACTTATCATTAATTTCTATACCTCCGACTGCATGTTATTATGTTGCCTTTAATATTTGATCTTGTTTCCATCTTCTTCGAAGTGCACTACAGAGAGATAATTCACAATTTCGTCTTTATTTAAGCACTATGATTTTTTCCAATGGCGGCGCTAGTGTGCAGACTACGCCCTCTTAAATAATGAATACGAGCAAGCAAACCCGCGGCGAGTCGTTAGTCTTCTTTAAATAATTATGTTCCACAGGCAAGCAATAATTAAAATACCGGCAAACTTATTTTAAATAATAATAATGTGAGTAGTTGCAATTCATGGTATTCACACGTATTCAATTGTTATGAAAAATGTTGATAACATTGTGTCATCATCATTAGGGCATATTTATACTTACCATCATATTTTTATCTCTTTGGTTTGAGGTAACTAAACAAACAATTATTACTGAAATAGTTCATAATTGCGTCCTTGATGCGTTATATTTTAAGCTCGATCTATTTTTATATCGGTGTAGTTATCAAGTCTCAAGGGTAGGTTAGGTTAGGTTAGCTTACACACGACAGCACGTCAGGTTATACAGTTAAACTGCGAAAACAGCTTTTATTACGTAGGGCATAAAGGCGGTCTCAAGGTACAGGTACATGTATAGTTTGAGGTGCCGTCATGTGTACACACAATGTACACACGTGCTGTCGACGGTAACTTGGTATTTTAATATTTTCTCGAAATAAATAAGCAATTGTGTTATGGAAATTAGCTTAGATCAACATTACCCTAGATGTCCAGTCAGAGTCTCAAAAAAGGCCCTCGAAATAACGTTACACTTTCAAACTGGGAGCATAAAGCCCGGTTTCTGAGGTAGGTACTTTTCGGTGGTTTATCGGATGTGTCCACAATATCTGGTTAGTAGTAGGTACCTCAGAAACCGGGGGGCGCTTAGAGTTCAGAAGGCCTACTCAAATGGCTATTCTACTAAAATTAACGATAGTAGAATAGTTTGACAATGTATAGGATTGACAGGAGCTAAGCGTTAGCTTATGTCATTCCCATACATTGTAATTCTATTTTACTGCCATATTTGCGTGCTGTTTTAGTTCGTGAAGCTTTATCTAGCTAAGTTATTCTTGATCGGAGGAAATTGGACAATATCGCAGCAACAGTATAGTTAAAATAGTTATTATCATAACTATTTCCCTATTGTTACAGGTATTCCAATGTCGGAGAAGTTCAGCTTCTGCCTCAACACACTTCTCTCTGACATCGCTACAAAACAAACCTCCATGAGAGAAGAGATCATCACAGCCCAAATAGAACTTATGTCCAACCTAACAACGATCATAATCAATTGTCAAGAGGACAAAGATGGCGTCGAAAATGTGTCAAGGTTGCAACTATGTAAAAGCACCATACCGGTTCTGATAGGGTTAGCAAGGTCCATGGGTCGGTATGCTACCGTGGATCCTCCGTTACTTTGCCGTTTGTACCCTCAACCAAGCAGCCCTGCGAAGACCAAAGAACCAGAACCAAACATTGAGTACTCAACCCTAGATAAGAAAAGAAAATTTAACCAATTTCGCCCAATCATACCACGTTCTTTATCTGGCAACTTAAACCCGAACAATGAGTTGTTAATGGAGAATGGTAGTGACACAATCGACGGAGGAACTCTAAAAAGAGGTTCTTTACACAGTTATCATTCAGTTCCCTACGATCCGACTACTTACTTCTTTCACAAATTCGGATCCAGTTTCAACCAGTTTCCTTATATGAGGTTCTCTGAGTCTCCAGAAAAGAGGATAAGCGTGCAGTTTTTAGTTACGTACCTCCAGAGTATTTTGTCTACGGCTAAGAAGTTACTTACCAAAGATTTACTCGCGTTTTTGGATGAGGAGGCTGAAGATATTTATGCATCTGGTCAGATTCAGGTAATGTTGCGTACACACCGTGCCAACGAAGTCCAACGAACAGTATTCCCTCTCTTTCTACTTCCTTATTATCCTTATTTAGTGAAACAGAGACCCAACATAAGACAATTATCGTTTCTGTGTTTTTTATACATTTGGTCTGCTCTTATTAGTTTGGATTCTAATCGAAATATTATTTCAGGTATTTCCGTACAAATCATTTTCGGAGACACTGAATTTAGTGATGGTGACCTTACTCAGGGAATTATTGCAGCACCAGAAAGATTTACCAGGCCCATTTACCAAAGATGTACAGGTAAGAATTTACAATGTTACCATAAATAACTTTAAGGTCTAAAATGCAACAAAGATCTAATAGTGCTACAAATTAATGAGCCAAAAAACATTTGTTAATGAAAAATGCACCTTAATTACAGGAGTTCGTGAAGTGTCTTTTCCTTAGCGGTCAGACTGAGCTACAGAGTCGACACCATGATGCGTCCGAGAGAGAGGACAAAGAAAGCAACTTTGCCACTGTCAACAAGTTCAAAGTCAATGTAATGGCAAATTCAGCTTGTGTAGACTTGCTGGTCTGGGCTATTGGTGACGAAACGGGTATGTTAATATAATCTAATAAACAAGTACCTCGGTAGAGTACAATTGAGTTCATTAATATGTATAATATGTCGCAGCCTAGCTTACATCTTTTTTTGGCCTTAGCATCTACCAGCGCGTTGATATATTGTATTAAATGCTAAATGTCATACAGACTGCTGACTGAATGGCGCCGTTTGATGAAAAGGCTAGGCCGTTAATTCAATGGCTGATTGAGCCAGTTGGCTGTGACTCTGCGACATAAACACTTTTGGAAATTCAGCAACCTTATGTGCTTCATAATAAATATCAACATGAAACATCAGTCATAAGTGTAAACATTAATGAACTCTGCACAGTTTGCAAGAGATTATATGAATATGATAGCTAATGATTTAGGTTCTAGATGATACTGCTATGTGATGGCATGGCACATCACATAAATGTTTTTCGGACCTAAAATAGTGATATTTAAGTACATTGTTTAGTAACAACAAGCTTCAATAATGCTTGCTGCTATTTACTTAGTTAAAATGACCAATTATTTAAGAGATATAAATGATATGCACAAATTATCTGTCCTGCAAGATCTATTTTTTATTATGAACGTTAATTTCTTCAAATTTAATGTCAATTTTATGTTTAAATAACTAGAATGAATTTAAAATTGTTTCTTTCGTAAATAATATTAATGTTGTCATGCGTTTCATTCTTAATGGCGTTTGTGAAGTTAGCCACTATGCGCGTAGCTGTGCCCCACCACTCGCCTCTCTCACCAACTTATATCGAAATTGTGTTCTTGCGATGTTCAGATTCGCCAATAAGCGTGAAACATATTCTTAGTTATTTTTATAGCCAGATTATTTAAGTATTGATTTTATGCCCTAACATTTATCTTATTATGTATCGTCAAAATTAACATATTTATTATGTATTATGGTTTTGCAGCGGATGAAGACTATGACGTGCCAGCACTTATAAACGCTCTAACAATATTAATAGGTACCACTTGTTGGTTTGAGAGTGACCCCGTTTGCCAATACTAATCTGATGCTTATGTCTATGAAAATAGAGCAGATTTTTTATTAACTTGACACATCACATTTAACAGACATGTATGAGTGAATGTTATTAAAACTGATTGTTTTCGAAACATTTGTTTGCTATGTATTGCAATATGACTGAGAGACGTAGCTATCAATCAAACGTCATGGCTTCATACCGATATTAAGGCCTATAGACACTAACAGCCTCTTTTTTACGGTTTCTATGAAAAACAAAATATTAGGTGATTTTAGATTTTGAGATTTTAGCATTCACAATGCTATATTTATATAATACTCAATAATATACTAGAAAAAATACGACTCGCACCAGATCATTCTCCCGTCCGAGAACATGATCTGGTGCGAGTCGTATTTTTTCTAGTATATTATTTAGTATTATTAGATGATTTTATTTAAATAAATTGTTTAAAATATAATCATTTATTTACAAGTACGTATGTACACAAGACAGCACGTCAGGTTATACAGTTAAATTGCCAAAACAGCTTTTATTATAGGGTATAAAGTCGGTCTCAAGGTCAACATGTATAGTCTGAGGTGCCGTCATGTGTACCTAATTTTTTTCAGTTTTCTTTTAATTATGATTTCTTTTAGTAATGTATTAGGATGAACAATCTTATCATAAAAGTTTGAGGGAAACATAATCATGGCCGTAATACTATACTTTACTTAATACGTTAAATAATTTCCCTAAAATGTTGTTTCCAACAAATTAACGAAAATTCTGCCTAAAATGGTTTTCTAGTTCATCACAGTAGTCAATAAAATCAACTGTAGCCCGCTAAAAGAACCACGCCAAGTAGGCACTGTATTATGCACGTTGTTGGCGTTTTACACGGTAGCGTCGGCCCTTAACGTTCGAATGCGTAAACTGGGGGCCGCGATCCGCACCAACCCCCCGCGAGTTGCTCTACGCAAGTAACTTTCCCAATTGTATAGATTGTAAAACTGTGATAAACTCATTATGTCTAGGCCTTTAAAGAAATTTAAAATTTTAAGATATTGTACAAAAACCGTTTCAAATCCCACAAGTAACAATATTTTAACTAACTAATATCTTTAATTTTTGATATGAAAATGTTATAGAGGTTTACGTTAACATTATTAGAGAAAACAATGTTATGATTGTGTTATTTTAGGTGCTGATTCATTGTGCGGCCGTCTAACGGAGAAAATTAATTCAAATCACAACCATAAACTTATATTGGCACACATGCCGTTACTTATGGTTTGTTTAGAAGTGAGTATTTAGTTCACGTTTGCCGATTAACTCTTGTCAAAAAAACATTGAAATTTTTAGTTCTAAATATTGTTATTCAAAAGACAGTCAAGTGCTATCAACACATCACACTTAAATTAATTTTATTTGAAATTGAACTCTATTGAAACAGTTTTTAAATTGATATTCAATTGATGAAATATGAAACTTTAGAATATGTAATTTTTCAATTATAGGGGCTCGGTAAGCTAGCTACGAAGTTCCCGACAATAGCAAACACGTCGATATATTGCTTAAGAGATTTTCTAGTGACGCCATCACCGATACTCTTCAAGTTACATAAGTTGGAGTTGGAGAAAACTGGCAAAGAACACATGAAAGTTACATGTGAGTTGCTTCACTATTCATTTTTAATCAAAGTACTAGATTCCAAAGTACTAGGTACTTAGATATATTAATTCATTTCAGGTATTTTGTATCTTTAAGACATTACTGTCTGCTTTACAAATACAGCACACAAATTATTTAAAATGTTAAATATAAACGTGACGTTTTTCTCAGTGCAAGGCAAGGAACTCCAAGGGCTGACAGAAACAGGAGTTCCAGTAAAATCTACGCCATTTGAAAAGCTACGAGACGCAGCGATAGAAAACTTGTGTGTGGCTTTAGAGGCCGCGCTCACTGTCGACCCGTTCTGTGTGCCTGCCCTCGTGGGGTCTGTGAGCAACAGACTGTTCACAGCCGAGACTAGCGACAGGTGAGTAGTTATACAGACTCATTGGACAAAACATTGTGCTATATAATCTGTGCGTGTGTGTGGACAGGATTTGAAGTTTTATAAAGTCTTAAAACAAATAGAAAAAATACTAGAAAAAATCGACTCACCCGTTGCACCTCAGACGAGACACTCTGGTGCTACCGGGTGAGTCGATTTTTTTCTAGTATTCTTTGTAAAATATTATTTGTCTTAATATAACAATAGCATTGTGAATGCGATAAATCTCAATTAAACATGAATCAAATCTGTAAAGTAAACGCAGTCCAATTTCCTTAGCATTGTAAAATTGATATCAGGAGTTTCCTGAATTATGTGTTTTTTGTTCCAGTGAATCATCATTAATCAGCACTAACATTGTCATAATGTTGGGACATGTCGCGGTAGCCTTGAAGGACACACCGAAGACCACTGATACCATACTGCAGTTTTTCCAACAAAGGTATTAGATTTCACTATTAGGATCTAGGTAAAAACTTTGAACTTAGGCACTGAGTCCCTCTTTTTCAACCACATCATAAAGGAGTGTACACTAGGTTGGCATTGGAAACTCGTTTTTCGATTGCATACCTTATTCACCGCTTGCTTTCTAAATAACATCTCTTTTTAAACTATTAAATGATTTATTACATAATACGAAGTATCAGTAACAGTTTCTTTTCGTTTCGTCTATTTGAAAATTCAGAAAAGGTTTGTTGAATTATTGGAATAGTGTAATGATGTATGATTGTAATGATGTAAATGATTGTATGATGTAAATGATTATAATGAAGTAATGATTGTAATGATGTTAATGATTATAATGATATAATGATTGTAATGATGTAAATGATTATAATGATGTAATGATGTAAATGATCATGATGATGTAATGATGTAAACGATCATAATAATGTAATGATTGTAATCTCAGGTTATGTCGGTCCCCATCTTCGCTGGACACGCTAATCGTCGATCAGCTCGGCTGCATGGCTTTAGCCAGCCCCGACGGTTCCGCTCATGACGAGATAATGCGGATGTTTACGGTCATCACCGTGGAAGCCGCGAGCGCGGCTTATCATCATACCGATGATAGGAAGCAGTATAGGTAAGTTTGAAATTTTAATGGTAGGAATTGAGGAAGAAAGTCGAGATATGTAGTAAACTATCGAACAGTTTCCAGTGTTTCGTATTCGATTATCTTGAATAGTGTTTATATTCAGTGTTTAAAGTAACTCTTTTGTCGATAAATTTGCATTGATAACCAGTTTTATAATTTTTTTCGAACATCTTTATGAATTCATTAAAAAAAGACGTGCCTGGAGAATGTGTAGGTATTACTTCTGAAGCTAAGGTTATAGAGTATTGACAGGCCTTTCTAAATTGCACAATATATCTAGTTGAAAAGAAATAGATTGTAGTATTGTGTTAGAAAAACATATTTATCATCTTTCTAGACACGTATCCGGCGCAGTGCTAAACGCTCTAGCGAACATCGCGGCGAACGTTCGCGGCACATCCGCGCGGCTCGAACTTCTAACTCGTCTGTTGGAGTTGTTCGTACAACTCGGGTTGGGCGGAAGGGCTACCGACCCCTCGCCCGCGCCCGTACTGAAGGCGTCCGGGAGTGCGGGCAACTTGGGCGTACTTATACCGGTCATCGCTGTGAGTGGATTATTAATGTACTCATCTTCACTAATATTATCCTTACTAATATTATAAATGCGAAAGTCCGTTTGTTTGTTTGTTACGCCTTCACCTCTTTACTACTGAACCGATCATCATGAAATTTTGCATACACGTTGTCAGAGGTACAGAGAAGGACATAGGGTACCTTTCATCCCGAAAAAAATAATTGTTCCCGACGGATAGCAAAAAAACTTTCCACGCAGCCGAAGTCGCGGGCGGTCGCTAGTTAAATATAAATTGTGTCTATTCATATAGCAGTATATACAATCATCATCATCATCATATCAGCCGCACGACACACTCTGCTGGGTATAGGCCTCCCCCAAGGTACTCCACAACGATCGGTCCTGCGCTGGCCGCATCCAGCGGCTTCCCGCGACCTTCACCAGATCGTCGGTCCACCGACGGAGCGTCGTCCGGTACACGGTCGCCATTCTAGAACCTTTCCGCCCCAACGGCCGTAGGTTCTTCTCGCTATGTGTCCTGCCCTCAGCCACTTCAGCTGAGCAATCCTTCGGGCGATAACGGTTACTTTAGTTCTCCTACGGACCTCCTTATTTCTGATTCGATCACGCTGAGCATGGCTCTTTCCATTGCACGCTGGGTGACCTTGAGCCTTCTTATGAGACCCATAGCGACCACGTGTCACTGCCGTAAGTCATCACTGGCAGCTCTTTAAATGCTGATCAGATCAGTTGTGAGTTGATCTCCTCGATTCTGTCTCTGGATAGCCATCATCAGATCACAGCTCGATTAATCCCTGGCCGAGAACCAAGGCTTCAAAGTTTCCTCATTTGTATAAAAATCGATTGGTGTTTAATTACCCGTCCACCACTGTATCTTAATTAACTTAGTGTTTCCACTGAACATTTTAAAATGTACAAAATATGCCTGCCAATAATTTAGTACAACTAACACTATAATATTAAGATGGGTTTTTTTTACAGGTTCTAGTCAAAAGATTACCTCCGATAAAAAACCCAAAACCGAGACTGCACAAGCTATTCAAAGACTTCTGGTTATATTGCGTTGTCATGGGGTTCACGGCGGCCGAATCAGGTAAATAAGGTTCAATTTTCAACTACACATTTTCATTGTACTCTATGTATCTTTTATACAAATTTTGCTCTGAATATTAATCAAAAATAAACTTTATGGGCACAAGAGTAAATAATCGAACGGATACAAAGCTTTTTGAAACTATGCTGTCAAATGGATTATAGGTACTAGAAACGTGGATAATTTATATGCCTGATATTAGGTAGTCGGAAAAGATCGCAGCCTTTTTGTACTAAAAATAATAAAGATACCACAGCGAGGAACGTCTTTATCATCAAAATTACAAGACCTGAATCTGCTGTTCAATTTTTGTTGCAGTATTATCGACAAAGCATCTTCTCCATAAACGTGTCAATTAATAAATATTAAAAATATGAAAAAAGCAAGACTATTATCAATTTGTTTTAATTTTACCGCTATTATTTAGAAAGTCAGCTGTCAAACAATATATTACATTCCTGCCCAAGTTCAGTATTGCCAAAAATACAAGTTTAATGCGCAAAATGCTTCAAATAGCCCGCGAACTTTTCCGACTATCTTTAAAAATAATACATGTAATAAACAGACTAATACTGATTGTCTGTCTTTGTCAAGTGTTTAGAGATATTTAGACAATTATTGCAAAAATGCAATCTTTTTGTCAAAATATTTCTAAACGTGACGTTTTAGACCCTTACATTTCATAATATTTTTTGTTTGTCTATATATCCACAATCGAAATATACAAGTTTCAAACTTTTCCAATACGACGCGACTTTTTAAAATTTCGGAGGACTTTCGCCAAGCTTTCAAGCCCCATGAAAAAGTTGGTGAAGGCAGAATCGTGTAGACAGCAGAATGTTTATAGTTACTCATATAATATAACCAACGCTGTGCAGTAAAATTATTATTGTTCGATTTTCTACTCTGTGACATTGCCTTTTTAATAAATAGTACTTCTGTCTTTCTTTTGTATATATCTGAACTTATGCTGTTCATATAGATATATTTAAACGACTTGTTATCTCTTCTTCTCTGGCAACGCCTGTAGCCATGCGAAAGCGTGAGTAAAAATGCTTTTAGAGTTGTAGATGTATGTGGTTTGATGATTTTGTGAGTTCATTTTTTGGAGCTGTATCTATTCGCTCGATAGTGGGTGTAAGCATGTTATGATAAATAGAAAACTATCGTTGGTTAGTACAAGCCTACATAAGATAATGTATATTATGATATGGAGCTCTTAGAATGCTGGTCAGATCAGTTGTGTGTGTCTAGAGATCTGGATCTCCTCCATTCACTGCCTCCATGGCCATCATTACTTCACAGCGCGATCAATCCCTGGCGGAGAACCAAGGCTTCAAAATTACCTCCCATTTTGATCTAGTTACCTCGTATGTACCGCCACTATGTCTGTCACCATAGCAAAAAACCAATGGGTTATCAAAAAGATTTGGAATGAATTTTGAAGTATAAGAGTAGCCGGTATAAAGTGAATGTAAAACTAGTGGCTCTGTAGACCTCTTTAACATATCTCCACTATTTTGATGAATTTTAATTTCTGTGACGGGGCTGGGTGTTAATATATAATTAGTAATAATAATAATGATTTATTCAACCAAAACAATTACATTACATTTACTTTACAGCTTTGACAAAGATTTATACAATTAAAACAAAAATAACTCCATAAGTAGGTATATATTAAAAGCTGCCATATCATAAGCTTTGCTTAGTTTGGGGCTAGATGGCGCTGTGTGGAATTGTCCAAGCATAATTTTTTTTATTTTGAAAAATTTCGAAAATCTGGCTCGACATAAAAAATATATACTTATCTTATTAATATAAAACAATTATCTGTCATTATTGACAATTTGTTTGAAAATAACGTTAAAGCTGTCTCTTCAATCAGCTGTGGTGTATAAAATACACCACAGCTGATTGAAGAGATATTACATAACATTATTCGACTACATAACATTATTCGATTAAAATAACAGGTATTAAACGCGTTTTTAAAATAACACCTATGTTTAGTTTAAAAACGCGTTGAATACCTGTTATTTTAATCGAATAATGTTATGTAGTCGGCCATGTTACTCACTAAAATAGGGATAAAATAAAATAGGCAGCACCCTTCTAAAACTTTATCAAAGGTTTATATCGCTATTGAGCGATTATGAACAATTTTTGAATTCTAAGAAATTCCTTATAACAAGCTTATAGGCCTTCTATAACTTTTTATGAATAAGACGGTTAGTATAAAACTGTGTATTAGTTAAGATATAGCACCATATTTTGTGTTTTGAATTGGACGCGTATTGAAGTGATTTGATTACTTTTAACAGTATGTAGTGTGTGTAAAGAATATTTATTTTTCAACGAGTGTGCTTTTTAGGAGTGTAGTTCATTGTTAGAATAGCTTGCCCAGGAGTTATTACTGACGTTAGAAGTTTAAACCATTACAAAATTCATTCTTATTGCAATAAGGTTGATTTTTCTAAGCTATTGAAAATTAAGTGCTTAAATATTCCTTTGTTCCTGGCCGAGCTTGTATTATGTTCTTTATTTGTAGGAATTGTATAGATAATGCTTCTTGAGTGAGTTTTTGAGTGGTTTTATTTCTTATTCTAGATTCTAGACTAACCAGCATTTGAAATAAAAAAATCTCTACTGTTATATAAAAAATTAGGTACTGAGATACCGCTCCCACATTTTGTTTTATATTGCTGCTTTTGAATATTTCAGTTTTATTTTCCTAATAAAAATGCTTGAAGGTCTTAAAGCGACCTAAATGAAACGGTACAGTTCAGTTGCCCTTTTTTTCTTAAATAACAATTGTTATACACTCATTACTTACTACAGGGCTGTGGCCTCAAGAATGGTACGCGGGTGTGAAAGAGATAGCGGTCAAATCTCCCTTCCTCGTCTCGCAAACGTCGTTGCGGTCCGAAATGCGGGAACTTCAGTATACATCAGCGGTCCGAAACGACTCGGTGTCGATTAATGAACTACAAGAGTTGAAGACGCAGATATTGAATCTGTTAGAACATCCTGCTGATGTCACTGTGATAGTAAACAAATTGACGTTTGCTCCGTGCATGTACTTGCTGAGCGTTTATTGGTTGGAAACTTTGAGGTGGGTAGAAGCTTGCATTTCGATTAAATAAACCTCATTTGCATTTGTCGTGTATTTTCAACCACACCACTAAACCATACCACTGTGCTGTCGTTTATATTTCTAACCACACCACTGCCGACTAGTGAAGTGTAACATGTCATGTCGTGATATTACGAATGATAATTAATTGATATCGATAAATGCAAGTTTAGTATTAGAACTTCACTACGGTGGTGTGGTTACCTAAAAATAATGTTAACGACACCCAAGTGGTGTGGTCGACAATACACCGCAATTGTTTTTTCAATCAAAAGTCTCGACTTGTTTGAAAAAAAAATTCCATAATATTTTTATTTTACCATTACATTATTTCCGAATAGTCACTTTAGTGCTTTTTATTAAACTCTGAGTTCTTGAATAATTTATAAATCTTTTTTATATGTATACGTAAACGTCATTGCTTTTTCGCATGCATCATAGATTTATAAATCTACCTTTTAGGGTGTCCAACTCGCCGGAACCAAGTCTGCAACAGATCATAGAGTATTTAAGTGACACAGCCTTGCAGAAAGACAAGAGCGGCATGTGGTTATGTGTTGCTAGGTAAGTCTGTTTTGTATTGTTTGTTTTGGAATAAAATAAATATTATTATGGCTAACATCATACATCAAATTCAACTTAATTTATTAATAGCCCATTCCACTAAAACTAACTAGCAAGTTTATTATACTATTATGTATGACTTCGGTTATTTTATTAACTGTAGTTAAATCATTGAGTTCTACTCGTGTTTGTCATGTATTGTCAACGACACCACTGGGGTGTTGTTTATATATTTTTTTGTAACCACACCACTGCTGACTAGTGATGTGAAACATGTCATGTTGTGATCTTACGAATGATAAATAATTTATATCGATAAACGCAAGTATAGTACTAGTGGATCAATGAGCTGTAGCCTCGCTCAAATACATAATTTTAATAGATGTCGCCACGAGGTTTTCAAAGCAGTACTATGTGTTGTTTGGTAGGTATTCTTTTAATTTATCTATTCGTAGCTAGATGGCGTTTTTAACTGAAAATTTTTCGAGATCACAAAATTTCACAAGAATCGGTTGACAAATGCGACCTGTAGAGGAAAACAGACGGACAGCGGGACAGCCGGAATGCGGAAGGACATACGAAAGCATTTTTGCCCAAGCCGAAGCAGAGACGCTTCGCGCTCGCTCGGCCAATTAGAACTTCACTACGGTGGTGTGGTTACCGAAAAATATTGTAAACGACACCTCAGTGGTGTCGTCCAGGGGTGTCATTGACAATACACGGTGTTTGTTTTTTATCTTTATTTTATAGGCCTCAATTACATATAATGATTGTTTTATAAAGGGTAATATATAAAATAATGTTTTTACTGCCATCACAGTGTAGGCGACAAAGTATTCCAGAAGTTTCTAGACGTGATGTCACAAAAGGTGAAAGACGAATCTCGAGAGCGTGAACTAGAGAGTCACGCCCAGTTCCTGTTAGTGAACTTCAATCATATCCACAAGCAAATACGTAGAGTGGCAGACAAGTGGCTCGCAGGATTGGTGGACCGGTTCCCGCATCTACTTTGGAACTGTAGAGTAAGTATATACAACATGTTACAAAAATTCCCTCTAATGCCGAATATGGTATACAGGGACCATCAAACTGATCAACTTTTACTATAGAACCAACTCTGAAAGCGCGAAAAAAAATCAGCAAACTTGTTTCATACAAAAATTAAAAGCGAAAATATAAAAAATGTAGTTTTTTAAGTATCTAAGTTACCGTTTGTTATTTAACTTAAAACTTAGTTTTCATTCATTTTATTTTAGGTGTTATGGTCAATGCTGGACATCCTTCAAGTGTTGAGCTTCAGTTTGGAGCTGGACGCTAACCAAGAAACTCCGTTACTAAAAGTGCCCGGAACTGAATTTTCGCTACAGCTGCAAGACACATTGGATGGAAGAGAGGTTTGTTAAAGTGTTTTCGAGTTGTTCATATTGAACTGAGTATATTTTTAATTGTGTATATGACACTGTTTAGTAAAAAGGCTAGGCTAGGCTGTTAATTGAATGCCTGATTAAGCGACATTTAATCAATGCCTTAAGTGGCTTAAGTGACAGAGGCGCAGCACTTAAGGCCATCTTAAGTACTACGAGACTCAAAGTTAGTGATCACATTTCACACCCGTAGGTCATCGTTGCTTAGCAGTGGTGGATTTACCAGCAGGCTGAGTAGGCTTGAGCCTAGGGCGGCAGATTTTTGGGGCGGCAAATTTGGGGACCGATTTTTTTTTTTTTCTACGGACGACGGTTTTCTGTATTCTGTTTTCTGATGTTTTACAGATAGAAGTCTGCAACAAATTTTGCCGACGACTTTCCCTTCTCACTTATCATTTGTCATTGTACGTTCCGTGAATCCATTTAGCAATCTTCCATATTCTAGAGTAAAACAGCTAGTAGATTTTTCGTGATAGGATAACAAAAATTGACAAAAATTGACAAAAATTGACAAATTTAACATGACAATTTGACAATTGTGGAGGCAAGGGCGGCAAAAGCTTTACAGCCTATACCTTGAAAATTTGTAAATCCGCCACTGTTGCTTAGCTCGACACTTAATATTTTAAATATCTGTTAGGCCAGTTGTTTGCTACATAAACATACTTATTTTGAAATCATTTGCTATTATAATTAATCGTATAGTTAAACAGAACACTTAAACGCACTGCAACTTTGTCATTTGTTTCTTTTCTGTCTAGAGCATCGTCAAAGATTTCGCTGATCGGTGTCATGGCATCGTGCAAGAAGCAATGAAATGGGCGCCGCAGTCTACCAGATCCCATTTGCAAGAATACCTCAATCAGGTTCGTTTTCCCACTTGTATTCATTGCTTATTTGTGTATTCTATTGTCTACTTAATTCATCAACGCCCGAGCGGACGCAGGAGGCCGGATAACAATGGAATATTTATTGTGTCTCATTTTCCGGGCGTTGAAGGGTTAAGGAGTGAAATCAATTACTTTTTGACATTCAGAAATGTGTTTATATCTAACAACATCAATATCAATAAAAAGATAAAAAGAGTATTTATATCATATCTACAAAATTATGTGTTATTGGTTTGAACAGAATGTCGGTCCCTAATACTATATGATCAATAACTTATAGGTCCCAAACTCCACCTTGTGGCACCACTGTGGCTTAGCATTAGCAACGGGCGCTTTACTAGGCGCCGCTGGTTTGAACAAAATGTCAGCGCCATTGCCTCAGTCAGCACTGAACAAGCGACCTTCTTGCGTGACCCAAGATTCCGCAGCACTGCTTGCCGTAGTGTCACAGCGAAGCAGATACGCTGGCGAAGTAAGTAACTTTTTAAATATTGAGATTTAAGCATTCACAATGCTATTTTTATATAATACTAAATAATATACTAGAAAAAATAGGACTCGCACCAGATCATGTTCTCGGACGGGAATCGAACCCGCGACCTTTGGATATCCGGTCCAATGCTCTGACCGCTGAGCTACCGAGTGACTCGGTAGCTCAGCGGTCAGAGAAAAACTTTTAAACTTTTTGGTGGATATTTCTCTTGGATGGCTTGAACTCTTAATTTTTTTTTAATTTGCTAGCACTTTCTGAAGTTCAAGTTACAAATATGTATTGAAATAGTTCGATTTAAAAATGCATTAAGAAAATTCGATGTTATTCTATGACCAGATTTATTTCTAATACGGGTTTATTAGTGCATATATTATTTCTGATTTTAAATCTTATAGTAAAATATCCACGTTGTTTCATTCGAAACTTAGTCTTATTTACTCTCGTATATGTGTTTAGAAATAACTGTTATGAGAATTAGAAATAAAACACTTTTTACGGATTACAGCGCGTATATTATTAATTCAGGTGTTGGTTTAGAATTATTTATTTTTTATTTATTGGTTTTTAGAACTGGTAGTAGATTCAATAGCTAGATCTTGTTTTCTAATTAACTTTATTCAATTTAATTCAGTAATAATGATTAAAATCAGAACGCAGCTATAAAATAATTTAATCAACTTGAATACATTTTTATAAAGTTTCGAGCGGGTAATTTCATAAAAATATGAGCAGCCTTTTTGCTTTAGTCCTCCCGTCACCACGGCCCCTGGAAAGGTGTCGAAATGTCTGGAATTCTAAAAACCAACAAATACAAACTAAATAATTCTAAAAGAACACCTGAATTAATAATATACGCGCTGTAATCCGTAAAAAGTGTTTTATTTCTAATGAACTGTACGCGTGAAAGTCTTAGAAGTGTATACCACGTGTTACAAAAGTACCCCTAATGCCGAATATGGTAGATAGGGACCATCAAACTGAACAACTTTTACTATGGGACCAACTTTGAAATCGCGAAAAAAAATCAGCTGTTTCATACAAAAATTAATTACGAAAATATCAAAATGTATGAAACAGCTGATTTTTTTTTCGTGATTTCAGAGTTGGTCCCATAGTAAAAGTTGTTCACCTTGTATAATGATAATATTTAGGTATCAGGAGCAGTATACGCTGACGGTGGCGGCGAAGCGTCACTATGGCGAGTAGGCAGCCGACTGCAAACATCGTTACGAGAAGCTTGCGCTAGTGGGAGCGAGACGGCGCATCGTGTAGCATTGTGGCGCGCCACGGCGTTACTAGTACACGCGCGTCATCATCCCGCGCATGCGCACGCCGCGCCCACTGCACGGGCGCTGCTGCATTCCGTCGGTGCGTACTATACTGTAGACGCATTATACAGTAGACACACTATACAGTAGACTGTAGACACACTATACAGTAGACACACTACACAGTATATATATATATAAAAAGGTCTTAAATTGTGACTCATACGACGAGCTCTCCCAACAACCTATATTTAAGATACCTAGCATTCGCACGGCTACAACTTTTGCGCACCGTTTTGGATACTTTCTTTCTTCCCATTTATATAATAAGTTTGCAAATTTATTTAATCTTAAAGTTCGCACGGCAAGGGAAACCAAGGCACTCATTACGACTTCCCTATTGAAGTGGAGTTAGCTGGAAACTGAAGGCGCACTTAAGGTCATTGAATGAGGCTGCAGATAACTATATACACACAAACACATACATACACCCACATACACCAAACACACACACATAAACACACCAACACATACACAAATAATACTTTTATAGTTATTTATCCACAGCATTATGGTCTTTGTTTTTCGAATTTTAATTCTTCTTGTTATGTTACTGTTTATCCTGTTTTGCCGTAATTGTTTTTGTAAATCGTATACTTTCCTCACAGGACAGGCTACGCCTAGTGTGGGGGCTAGAAATATGTACTACTGTAAATTTTTTACGGAAATAAAGATTTTTATTATTATTATTTATTATTAGTAGATACACTATACATTAGGCACACTATACAGTAGTCACTATACAGTAATCACACAATACACAGGCAACATATGAGACAACACATCACGTTGCGCGCGACGGCGAAAATTATTGTTAAATATTTGGCCCTCAACCATACCCGACGCGGCGAGCGTGTGAGTAAGTATCGAACTAACGTGCTTGCGGCTGGCGCGCGGCAACTTAGGTATTCCCCATATTTTAGCAACGGGGATCGAAAATTACCACTATACCTTCAGTCTCGTAAGATGTGAATCGATGAAAGCTATGACTTCATTTTCCATTTCACCAAGCCCTTCAAATTTATAATGATAAGCTCGTAATCTTCAGTGAATTGTTCTCTTCTTTTTGCATCAAGTCCATTTGGCTTCATACCTAAGGTGCGGAGTATAATTTGTCATTCAAATTAAAAAATGCATCATAAAATCCCGATAATACATATTACATATTTTTATACCCAGAAAAGCACAGACAAATATACTCAGTCTAAATATTGTAGATTGTATAAAATTCTGTAAAAATTTCTAATCCCCAACCCCAATCAACAATTTATTTGACTCATCAACATTATTTCAGTACGCTATTCGCAATCTATGATAAAAAAATATCAGTAAAACAATCAATACAGTGGCCTAAACTATCATTTTCTCTCTTTCACTCGCATTGAAAGCAGTATATCCGATAGTTTACGGTAGCGTAAACAGTTTGCATCAACTCATGGTAGGGCCACAGCTGATTGCTGCTGACGTGCGGAAAATTAATTTTACCAAACGCCGTGCGTTTGAAATACATCGTATGGTACACGGTTGTTAAAGTTTTTTAAAACTCTGTATCTCAATACCCAGTACTTACAGAATTCTTTATTCCAGCCTGGTCTCAATTGGAGATCTTTACGGAAGACGCAGTGTGCACCGCGGTGGAATGTTGGCAGTGGCTGACGACCGCACGACCAGACTTAGAACTGAGGTTACTGCAAGAGATATTCGCCGCGTGGCAGTGCACTGTTGATAGGAGAATGGGCTTGTTCTCTAAGCAGGTGGAGGAAATCAGCCCGCTGGCGGCTTTTGAGGGTAAGTGAAATTGTGTCAGAGTTCGAATTTCAGGAAACCCAACGGATTAGAGGCTCTACCGGCTAACTTTTCGAACTTCGGCGGTTCTGCCGAGCTTCAACTTACTACAACAACAAGATAAATCGAAGTAAGGAGTTTCGTATTGTACTATTCGCCGAAGTTATTTAGAAGATATCGATATTCGTGTGACATCATGAATTCGGGTTTGCCATTTTGGCCCGATTGGGGCTCGATTTATCTGTTTTAATTAGAAGCTCTGCCGACTTCCCGAAGTTCAATGCATTATCCGGTACGGCCCCAGAGTCTTTTAAACCAGAGACCGCGTATGATGCAGCTGGGACTGACGGCTTAACGTGCCTTCTGAAGTACGGAGGAGCTCGAGATAATACATTTTGGTCACCCATCCCATGACCGACCCTTGCGAAAGTTGCTTAATTTCCGCAATCGCTGAGCCGGGCGCTAAACCACTGCGCCATCGAGCTCCTCATTTTCCATACTTTTTATGTAATTTTAGCTATTTATTTTTTAAGTTCAACCCTGAGCTAAACGAGTCATCTAATAAATAAATAATAAATATTTGACAACATCACATATATTGCTCCGATTCCAATCAGTAGCTAAAGCACTTGTGTTATGGAAATCAGAGGCAACGGTGGTATCACAAACACCCAGACCAGAGCCAATATGGAAAAGGTCGTTTTCTAAACTGACCCAACCGGGGATCGAACCCGGGACCTCAGAGATGGTGACACCTTGAAAATCGGTGTACAAAGCCACTCGATCACGGAGGTCGTCATCCAATCCGTTAGGTTTTTTAGCCTCCGCCATTAATTCTTTAAATTATAGATCACACTCCGTTTAGTCCTGGGGCCGTACCGGCTTACGCATCAAACTTCGGAAAGTCTGCCGGGCTTCAAATTAAAACAGATAAATCGAGCCCCACCCGGGGCAAAATGGCAAACCCCAATTCATGATGTCACACGAACATCGATATCTTCTAAATAACTTCGGCGAATAGTACAATACGAAATTCCTTACTTCGATTTATCTGTTTTAAGTTGAAGCTCGGCAGACCCGCCGAAGTTAGAAAAGTTAGCCGGAAAAGTGAGCCCCTGGGCGGAGAACCAAAGCTTCGCCATATTTTTGCTAAAAATGATGAGTGTAGTTCACCATTACTGTTCAATCTGATAACTTACAAGATTTATATGTATATAATTGGTCTGTAATAATTGAATTTATTATTTAAAAAATCTAAGAGATAACATCAATATGTGTGTTGTCACCAGGTGCTAAACTAGAACCTCGGCCGCCGTTCGTGGCTCCACACGCGGTGTGGGTTCGGTTTCTGTGCGAGGTAGCTGAAACCGCTAAGTACAACAGTCTCGAGAAGGTCGAGATGCTGGCTAGCCTCCTGCACAGGTAAATATCACCCATATTTAAAAAAAAATATTATTTGAATCTATTGAAACACATAATTTAACGAGTCTTATGTTATTTTGACATTCCAAGGGAAATGTGTATTTTGATATTCGTATTCGTATATGATATTCGTATAAACATATCTAAATTCGTATTTAGATATGTGTATACTTTTGCGTACAACCATTAGTATGATAAAAATTATTTGATTAATGCCTGGTTTCTGAGTACATGCGTATCGGTGGTTGATCGAAGGTTCAACTCTATCTGGTTTATTAAACCAGATAATGTGGACCCCTCCGATAAAGTACCTCGGAAATCGGGAGTAAGATATTGAACAAAAATAAAGTAAGATAACATTTAAATGCGTTACCATGTTTGTTTCAGATCACTACCTATAACAGTTGGTGATTTAAGAGATCATATAAATCGACACGTTGAGGCAGTCGGAGTGCGATTCAGGTAAGTTTAATTCTAGTTAGATTAGAGTTAGATTATGCTATACAGATCTAGACCTTACGTCCATTAATTACAGATCAATATTGTATAGTAAATATTATAATAAATAATATTAGACAACATCACAAATATTGCTCTGATCCCAAAGTAAGTAGCTAAAGCACTTGTGTTATGGAAATTGGAGACAACGGTGGTAAACACACACACCCTGAGCCAATACAGAAAATTTAGATTTCTGAATTGACGCAGCCGGGGTCGAACCCGGGACTTCAGAGATGGCGACACCTTGAAAACCGGCGTACAAACCACTCGACCACGGAGGTCGTCAAATGTCAAATATTCACATTCTGTGTCATACAGATCTAGCCCTTACATCCTTCCCTTACAGATTACTATCGTGTGGTTTGTCGCTACTTCAAGGCGATATTCTCCCACGTTCTATATCCCGTAATATCTTACGAGAAAGAGTATACGCTGCTTGTCTCGACTACTTCTGTAGAGGATTGCAATGTCCAGCTAAGAACTCTAATGCGTTGAGAGAAGATATAATATCGCTTATCAAGTTTTGGCAGCTGATGCATTCCGATAAGAAGTATTTGAAGAGCAGTGATATGGGAGGTAAGTTTATTTATTTATTTATTTTTTATTTATAAATCTTTATTGTACATATACACAAAGTAAGGTACAAATGGCGGACTTAATGCTAAAAGCATTCTCTACCAGTCAACCAACAGTAAACAGATAGACCCGAATGCGGCACAAACAAAGAAAACTAATATTTACATGCATACAATATAAATATTACAGTATTAATTAATAATGTAAATATTAAGTTAGTTAAATAAAACTTTGACATTATTTAGAATGTAAATAAACCTACAACATACCCCCGTAGCATGGCCACCGAAACACGATATGACATAGTATATCGATTTATCGTCACTTAACTGTCAATGTCAAATGTCTTTTGACAGTTATGTGTGATAAAACGCTATATCTTATAATTTTTCAGTAATCATACTAGGGGGGTTGCCTGATTTTTTGAGTGAGCGTGATTATCAGAAGTTACCAAGAGTAAGAGAGATAGCGATGCATGTACGAGATAGGTAAACGCCATAAGTTAAGCTCAATTATTTTATTATAATATTAATCTTATATGACCAATACAGCAATAATCCCTTTCAGCCGTTTTCGAAACCAGTTTCGAGAAAATAATTAAAATTCTCTTTTCACAACTGATTTCGAAATAAGAAAAATTTCCAAATCCGGCTTTATGCAGATTGTAATAAAGTCGAAAATTTCCAGGTGATTTCGAGTTGATGGGACCGAGCAGTCAGCAGAGTATTTACACGGCCAACTCGCCTACTGACAACCGCTCTTCAGTAAACAGCAGTGACATTGGTAGTAGACAGACTACTGGGTGGATTAATACGGTAACTAATATTGCTATAAAATAACATTTTATAAGGACACGCATGACTCACTCCTTTATCATTCCCATTCGGTACAACGCGCGCGTCTCGTTGCGCGTTTAAAAACTACTATTCATATTGTGACTTCGTTTGTGATTTGTCACATCTACAATAGCATGTTTATACGGGCTTCGTACTTGACATTAATAGTACAAATAGCTTAGTACTTGCATGTGACAAGTAACTGTTTACACGTTGGTATTAGCAGAAGGTATTAGTGGCTGACATCGGCTCGAACGATCCGTTTAAATTGACATATTGGAGATGCACTTGTCATTTCAACTTGTCACAACACTTGCCGTATTACTTGACCATAAAGAGTTGACAAAAAATGAGGGCGCCACTTTCTATGCAAACATGTCAAAATCACGAATAACTTGACAACACTGACTATATTTTGTATTGAAAAATTTTAGTTCCATTTTATTTAATTTCATCGCTTTCTGGCCAAGCTGTAGCTGTTTACATGGTCAGCAACAAGTGCTCAGTGAATTGTCAACTCGTCGCTCAGTCAATAGGATTGACTTCAATTTACTTGCACTGGCACTTTTACTAATACTAAGCTATTTTTTACCGACTTCAAAAAGGAGGAGGTTCTCTGTTCGTCTGTATGAATGTTTTTTTAATATTTCGACTTTTAAATTTGAGATTTTAGCATTCACAATGCTATTTTTATATAATACGAGCGACCGCTCTCGACTTCCTCTGCGTGGAACAGTATTTTTTTTCGGGATAAAAGGTACCCTATGTCCTCCTCTGTACCCCTGACAACGTGTACCTATGCAAAATTTCATGATGATCGGTTGAGTAGTTAAAATGTGAAGGAATAACAACCAAACAAACGAATTTACTGTCGTATTTATAATATTAGTAAAGACTAAATAATATACTAGAAAAAGTTCGACTCGTCATCTGATCATTTTTCGCATTCTGAGAAAATGAT
The DNA here is from genome assembly GCA_963556745.1 of Catoptria pinella. Classification (NCBI taxonomy): domain Eukaryota; kingdom Metazoa; phylum Arthropoda; class Insecta; order Lepidoptera; family Crambidae; genus Catoptria; species Catoptria pinella. The sequence continues at coordinate 7,789,898 of OY750779.1, forward strand.
CTAGTGACGAGTCGATTTTTTCTAGTATAATATTATTTAGTCCTAACTTCAGCCCGCGACTTCGTTCGCGTGGGTATTCGAGAAAATCCCTTTTAACCAGGATAAATAGTATTATATGTTTTAATTTCATCAAAATCCGATCAGCCGTTTTTACGTGATTGGGCGGGTCCCCACCAAGTGCGGTGCCCTGCTTCCCTTTTCCCTCTCACAAAAGAAAGTCAACCCCCAAACACAACATTCGAAAACCCTAGCTTTAAAACCGAGTGACTTTCATCCTCTATTTCAACCCCTTCAAGCCTTTTTTCTTTTATATCTTAGGTACCGATGTCAACAACCACACTAAGCAGCGGCGCGGGTAGCATAGCGGGTAAGCGTTCCAACCGCAGCGTGAAACCGCCCGCCAAGCCTCAAGACACCTTTGTCAAAGATTACGTGCGGAAACGAAACCTCATACTGGAGCTAATGGTAATTAGTTTGTTTATTCTAGACTGTTTGCTACATACTTATAGCAAAATAAAAATTATGATCATTCAAAATTGTGGAACATCTGTGTTTCTGCGGATTTACATAGTGAAATTTACGAGTTTTATTGTTCTAATTAATTTTCGTTATTCTAAACCTATGTATTCTGTGATCATAAGAATTAGATCTGGCTTTGATGCTTAGTTTGTATAAGGAACTGTTGACAATACTCAATCGTCCCTAGGCCGTGGAAATAGAGTTCTTAGTCACCTGGCACAACCCCCACGGTAAACTCGAACAAGCAGTACCTGGCGAAGACAATATAGCTACCTGGCGATCCAAACCTAACACTGACAAGACTTGGAGGGACTACGCGAAGTTAGCGTGGGAAATTAGCCCGACTCTAGCCATCTTCTTACCGGAAAGGTGAGCTTTATGTAATGGTAATAGAGATGTTTATTGCTTGGCTATCAAATCAGAGTAATTTGACGTGATCTATAATTGAAATAATTTTAGTATACTAAGTCGATTGCTCTCCAATTTTGTTCGGTTTCATTGACTAAACACATCCTGGAAATTGAGTTTGTGTGGAAGTTATTGTTAAGTATATTTAGATTCCTTAGCGCGTAATTTTGAGCCTTTTTGAGGTTTTTATGAAGATAGAATATTGTGTCGCACAATATTAAAGATTGTATAGCATACGTATAGTTCGTTACACAGTGGTTACTCTCTGTCAAACTACTTAAGTTCGACATTAAAAAGAAAGGGACAAAACGCTGTGTAACTATACATCTGCTATACAATCTTTATTAGTAAGGGCGTAGGTGTGTAATATTTATAACTAACCTTGTCTAGGTTGAAGAACGAAGGCATAGTAGCAGAAATGCGACGCAAAGTCCAAGCTCAGCCGACGGCCGTGTGCCACATTCCGCAAGCTCTCAAATACCTCGTCACTACGGAGACACTGCTTAGCGATGCGCACGAGGTAGGACCATATTGCCTTAGCATGAAGACTAAAACACCTCTTTCCAATGAAATTAACTTAATAGGAAAACTTGAGAAAGTAAATAATTTTTTTGCATTTTTAAATTTTGAGATTTCAGCATTCACAATGCTATTTTATATAATAATAATATACTAGACGTTCCCACTAGTGACTCGGTAGCTCAGCGGTCAGAGCATTGGACCGGATATCCAAAGGTCGCGGGTTCGATTCCCGTCCTGAGAACATGATCTGGTGCGAGTCGTATTTTTTCTAGTATATTATTTGGTATTATATAAATCTTAAGCAGTTCATGTTTTCAGTTATTTTCTTTTTATTTGAGTATTGGGTTTGTAATAGGACCAGATAACTTTTTGGACATAATTTTTGTCTCAGTATGGTTGAATTGAATCCGTAAACTTGTTTGGGACTCGTTGTATTCAAACATTGAAAGATAAGTCTTCAAAACTTTTTACCAAAAAAATAATATTTTTTTTAAAATTTTGAGATTTAAGCATTCACAATGCTATTTTATATGATATTTTATTTGTGTACAGTCAACGGCACGCTGGACAACCAGAACAGGGTGATTAAACTGACTCAATTTTATACGTCAATACGAAGACATCAAGATTCAAAATAAATTGCAGATTATTAAATAAATTACAGTTTTGTATAACCTGGCGTGCTGCTGACTGTACTTGAAATGGTAAGTGCCTTATTTAATTATTGTTTTATCCATTAGCTGGTACACATGGTGACATGGGCGCGAGTGAGCCCCGTAGAAGCTTTATCGTACTTCAGTCGTCAATACCCACCGCATCCGCTGTCCGCACAAACTGCGGTCAGCACTCTAACATCGTACCCGCCCTCCGCCGTGCTGCTCTACATACCGCAGTTGGTGCAAGCGCTGCGGCACGACACGGTAACACACACACACACACACACACATTCACACTCATTCACACTCACACACACACGCGCGCGCACACACACACACATATATACACACACATACTGCTGTCAGCAATTTAACTTCGTACCCGCCCTGCGCCGTGCAGCTTTACATATCGCAGTTGGTGCAAGCGCTGCGGCACGACACGGTGACACACACACACACACACACATTCACACATACAGACACACATTCACACACATTCACACATACACACACACACACATTCACACTCTCTCACACACACACACACATTCACACTCTCACACACACTCACATATATACACACACATACTGCTGTCAGCAAAAAATACTTTTAGTATACTTATCTTTGACTATGACAGTGCACGAAAACGTAAGATCTTTCTTTTGGTATTAGATGGGCTACGTAGCGGAGCTTATAAAGTCATTGGCGAAGAACTCTCAGGTGGTAGCTCACCAGCTCATTTGGAATATGCATACCAACATGTATACGGACGAAGAGATGCATAATAAAGACAGTGAGTATTATCTCATTATATTATAGTCAATATATGTATGAAAATAGTTTTTGGTTTGGAGAAAGTATAAAACGTAACACTAGCTGTCTAAATAGCGATACCTAGATTATAAAAAATCGATTGGTTAGGACTTTTAGCTGTTGATATTCCGAAAAAATAAGCTTAAAATAAAAGAAGATGCAGTCATATTAAATGGGTGTGTCACGGTAATCTACATATATTTTATAAGCTAAGCTTGTGCCGCCTGCAAAAAAATGTAAGGTTAAGTTAAAATAGATAGTAATTAACTATTTTCAAATCCTTTACAGTTTTAATTCTGACTTTTATGATTTGCACATGGCAAAGATGACTAGTTAACCTTGATCCATTATCCACTTCATGCAATATTTATACCTTAAACTTTTTCAGTTTTCATATTCATATCGTTTTCTATTAGCTTATAATTAACGTAAGTAATATTTCTTCCATAGCGGCTCTATTCGATATCCTAGAATCTCTATCAAAGAGCATAGTGGAATCGTTGTCGGGGCCAGCGAGAGCATTTTACGAGAGAGAATTCGACTTCTTTGGCCAAATCACAAACATCAGTGGAATTATACGACCCTTCCCTAAAGGCGCGGAAAGAAAAAGAGCTTGCCTTGAAGCGTTAAAGAATATTAAGGTGAGAAAAATATATCTGAAAGCGTAGCATAGTGGAATGATTAAATGTGTCTTTATGTTTAATAGTAAGCAAAATTTTGCGTATAAACGAGTATTGTATTACTCTGGGTCTCAATGTATGTTATATTGAAATTGAGTAATAAAATTATTTTTAATTTATTATTTATTTATAAACATTTCTCAATCAAGAATAAAATAAAACACCTATAAAGTTATATTAAAAAGTCTGAAACTATTAATATTATCTGTGTTTATTTATTTATTTTTTGCTGAACTTGTAACATAGTTTTGTGGTCACATTTTTTAACAAATCTATGAAGTTATCGTTTGCTGTATTTTTTTTTGTTTTTATATCAGGTACAACCGGGATGTTACTTACCATCAAATCCAGATTCCATGGTGTTGGATATAGATTACAAAAGTGGTAAGTTCAACATGTAAAAACTTTATAATATGTGTAGGAGTGATAAGTATGGAAAGTATGTGGAAGTAAGTAGCCACTGATAGGAAGGCCAAAGGGAAGATCTTCCTCCGGGCTGGGTGGTATTAGCCCGGGGACCGCGGTCCAACCGATGATGATTGGAAGTTGTATATATGCTAAGTCGCTGAGTGAACTTCGTTAGCGAGATGTAGGATTTCCATACTGCGAGGTTGCTACTCCGTACTTTAATGTTCATGTTTCTTGATACTAGCGCCATCTAGTAACACGGTGAGGATTCTTGTTGTCATGCCGTGTGTCGTGGTATGTGCGGCGTAGGTAAGGTAGGTGCCGCTACATATGTGATAATACGTCTTCACTCACAGCAAAGCAACATTAAAAGCAAAGGCGATCGAAATACTTAACGGTTAAAGTATCATATATATCTACTTATATATTTATATTTTTATGTATAGGCAAATATTATATCAAAGTAATCTTATTATTAATTTTATTTTACATTATTATATAACTACTTAGGCATCCTTCTGTTTAATTTAAAATTTTGATATGGTTTTTGTTTCTTTCATTTTTAATTAAATCACATGAGTATTGCAATGTTAATGTAACTTTTACTTTAAAATATAAAATGACTGTAATTTTTCCAAAATACTCATTCAACGTCCAGTATTAATTGTAATTTCAAGGGAAACTTGTAATTAGCGTTACTATAGATTTATTCACTTATACGATTTTTTTTTGTAACGCCGTTGGTTTTCTTACAAATAAAAAAAAAATACTTTAAGTGTCTACAGTGTCTTGTTAGTTAGTTTCGTTTGTGTGTATTAGTTTTTCGGCTTATTGTGATAGTAAGTATTACACCATCACAGTAAGCAGACTCTTTACCTAATTAACAACAGGAAATTTCTATTCTGCTTCATATTGACAAGCGATACTCGATCAAATGACCTTCTATTAAAATATATGTTTGTAAATTACACAGTTACTAACTTTTTAACTACAGGTACACCTATGCAAAGCGCAGCCAAAGCTCCATATTTGGCCCGCTTTAGGGTTCGAAAGTACGGCATAGCAGAGATGGAATCAGTCGCCATGGCTATTGCATCGGGAGAAGAATTACCAGTAGTAAGTCTTAGATGTTAAAGTTTACATTACATTATTAACTATTGTCTGACCATAAGACTTAAATTTAAATTATGTTAAAATGAAAAAGAGTATTGCGTTAAAAAAGACATTACATTGTAAACTACAGACAGTTTAGGAGCACTATTTTTGAATCATTCGTTTAAAATCATATTTATTTCGGATAATGTCATAATTAACAACTAAATGTCTCTCCAAACTGTCTGACTGGACCAACGAACGATTCAAAAATACGGATTTCGTCATGTTGAATTAAGTTAGTAAGCTAGATGCCAGCCTAAGGATTCAAAAATAGAAAAAGAATTATATTGCATTGGGCCGGAATCCCAAGGGTGCGGGTTCGAGTCCCGTCTGAGGCGCGTCGATGAGTCGATGTTTTCTAGTATTTTATCTAGTGTATTATTTCAACAAGTCAACAATGTCATTGCTTAAATCTGGACTTACGTCCATTTGTCGTTTAGCCAATGGCTAGAATTAGACAGCTATAGGAATAGTAGCAAGATAAATTACTCAAATGTTTTCTAGGAGGAAGGCAGAGACCGCTACACGTCCATCGCATCAGAAACGTGGCAGGCGGCCATCTTTAAAGTGGGCGATGACGTCAGACAGGACATGCTCGCTCTACAAGTCATCTCCTTATTCAAAAACATATTCCAACAAGTCGGGTTGGACTTGTATCTGTTCCCGTACAAGGTGGTTGCGACTGCGCCGGGGGTGAGTGAATTTTTACAGTAAATCTTTTCATTCTTCTTCGTCATTCATTTATTTAATCTACAAATTTTCTGGAGTATATCTATCACTTGTTAAATCGGTCAAGAATGACTTAAAATAGTGGTTCCCAATGAGATTTTTCTACGTACCACTCAATGAAAGACCTCAAACTCGCGATCGCATATCAGATGTATGATATTAGTTAAAATATTGCTGCGCGTACTCCTTTGATGCAACCTCGCGTACTTCTTGGGTTACGCGTATCACCAATTAGGAAACACTCGACTTAAAGGACTTATTTTCAACATCCAGTGTGGCGTAATAGAATGCGTGCCTAACGCCAAGTCTCGGGACCAGCTCGGAAGGCAGACGGACATCGGCATGTACGAATACTTCATCAAGAAGTACGGAGACGAGACCACTAGGGAGTTCCAGGTATGTAGTAGCGTTAATAGAAATGTTGCACAGTCGATAATAGATTGTAGATAGACTAAGTTGGTTGATACTTGGTTTGTACTTTTGGTTGGTTATCCTATTACTTTGCAGCTAACTATTCATAAATGAAACGTTGTAACATGGCGTAGTAGAAGCGCATCGTATGACGTGTATCGACACGTGTTCCGCAAGCTGTACGAGAGCGTTGCGAGCGCAAAACATGTCCGCAGACGACGACGTGGCGCTGTTGAGGAATCGTCGCTACTCGTTCACGCGTACTTTTGTGGGGTTTATCATGTAAAAGTATTTTTTTTGCCACAAACCACGACTTTTAGATAATATTCTTTTTTATTTAAAACCTACATGAAACGGGTCTGCTTATGGTGTTGTAGATATCAAATAGATGAACGAGTTTTATATTCGTTGGAAGTTTTGAGTGGTGATAACTACTTAAAGTTACTGCAATTTCTTAACAACAGCTATTATACAAAGACCAATAATTAATGATTCATATAGAGTTGACAAAAAATGAGGGCGCTACTTTCTATGCAAACACGTCAAAATCACGAATAACTTGGCAACACTGACTATATTTTGTACTGAAAAATTTTAGTTCCATTTTATTTAATTCCTTCTCTTTCTGGCCAAGCTGTAATGGTTACGTTATTATAGGCAGCAAGAAGGTGCTTCGTTACGTCAATGGCGGCGTACAGCGTCATCGGATTCCTGCTGCAGATCAAAGACAGGCACAACGGCAACATTATGTTGGACACCGACGGACATATCATACATATAGGTAAAGCTTTTACGACTTGAATGCGAAATGTAGCGAGATTCAACCGTATTGCGTTGTCTAAATAGCTTAAAAGAAAAATTCATAAAGTTTTTACCAATTTCAGAAGATATCGTTATAGTAGGGATAAAACTTTTCCCTTGATAAAAATGCAAATGGAATAATAAATATTAACGAAAAATTACTTCAATAAAAAGAAGGGAAACAATAGCAGCCCTTTTGTAAAACTATCTGAAAATCAAAGTTTTAACAATATTACTGTACACAGATTTCGGGTTCATGTTCGAGTCTTCGCCGGGCGGTAACTTGGGTTTTGAACCGGATATCAAGTTGACAGACGAAATGGTGATGGTGATGGGCGGAAAAATGGAGGCCCCGCCCTTCCGGTGGTTCTGCGAACTGTGCGTGCAAGCCTTCCTGGCTGTGAGGTGAGATCTCAATTCGGCTGTATAAAAAGAAAGTTGACAACATCACAAACATTGCTCTGATTCCAAAGTAAGTAGCTAAAGCACTTGTGTTATGGGAATCAACTACAAACTCCCAGACCTGAGCCAATATAGAAAAGTTTCTTTTCTAAATTAACCTAGCCGGGGATCGAACGCGGGGCCTTAGAGATGGCGACACCTTAAAAATCGGTGTACAAACCACTCGACCAAGGAATCGTCGTCGCCACGATATCGAGTCTACCAATACATTACTGGTGAACTACTAATAGCCACACCGCAATGTAAACAAAATTGTCATGATAATTTACATATTGTCACGTTTTTAAATAGGGCCCAGATCGTCGAAATTGTGAAAAAAAGAGACAGCATCATAATTAAATCTATGCGTTAGAACAGGCTGTTTCGCTTGTCGTACAACTGGCACGTCATGGCGGAACTACTGCGGTTTCGCGGCGGAGGTGTCTCTTTAAGCCTATGAATGAGCTCTAAATTCACAAATCAGTAGATTTGGGACACTAAACAAACTGCAATAATACTAATTATGAAACATTGAAATTTGTTACATGTACTTGATTAGTAAAGGGAAAAGATACCTATTACTTTTTAGGATTCCGCACCCAAAGGGTAAAACAGGACCCTATTACTAAGACTCCGCTGTCCGTCCGTCTGTCACCAGCCTGTATCTCATGAACCGTGATAGTTAGACAGTTGTAATTTTAACAGATGATGTATAAAAAACAGAATAAAATAAATATTTAAGGGGGGCTCATTCAAGACATGATTTTTTTGTCGTTTTTATAGATAATGGTACGGAACCTTTCCTGCGCGAGTCCGGCTCGCACTTGAGTGTACCACGTGATTAGTGACTGTGCTTTGCATCTTTTCGTTTAATATCAAACTTAATTATTTTGACAAGGAGTCACCGGTAACTTTAAACTACACAAGAATTATAAAGGCATAACTACATAATTCGTTTCTCAATTCACCAGACCATATCAAGAAGCTATCATATCCATGGTGTCTCTAATGCTGGACACCGGCCTGCCCTGCTTCAGAGGGCAAACTATCCGACTACTTCGCTCGCGCTTCGCCCCTAACTCCACAGAAAAAGAGGCTGCTGCCTTCATGCTCTCAGTCATACGAAACTCCTTCTTGAACTTCAGAACAAGGACATACGATATGATACAGTATTACCAGAATCAAATTCCATACTAATTTTAGTTATTGAGGTTTGGGTTTGGAGCGGTTAAAAGTATTGGAAAAGGTCTAGTCTCATTTAATCATTTGTTTTAAGCACTGGTTTTGTACAGGATGGACTGATAAAATGCCCTAAAAGATATGTTAAAAATGGATGTAGTTTTCCTTAATTAAAAAAAAAATTACGTTGAGTATAAATCTCTTGTATTGTAGTATAGTATGTTACCTTCAAGGGCATTGTTTTAGTCCACCTTGTAACATATAAAATTAATAATAACCCCTATGTCTTAAGGGGCTGACATGAGCCAACTAGCGCCGCCAGTCGATTTTATTTTATTTATTCTAAATAAGCCCAATTTCTTAAAAAAGGAATCAGTCAAGATTTTGTTAATAACGTCTAATATTTATTGAATAACTTTACACAGTTTGAGAAGGCATTCAAACAGTTTAAAACGCGATTTTGTTAAAAGTGGCCACTGTTGGTTTAAACCCGTTTTTAAATTATTGCACGCATTTTGTAATGTTGTAACGTTATTCAATAAGCAGTAGACGTCATTCACAAGACCTTGAGTGATTCCTTTTTTAAGAAATTGGGCTTATTTAGAATAAATAAAATAAAATCGACTGGCGGCGCTAGTTGGCTCATGTCAGCCCCTTAATTATCTATTCGAATATGGTACCTATGCAGTACTCCAAATGTGAGTTACATCATCTTAATACCAGTTATTTCTGCAAAGCAAAATATACTTACCTAAATGGCAATACAGCTAAAATCTGAAAAACTATTACTTTTTTGCTTTGCAGTAGTAAGCTGTCAAAAAACTTTGCATAATTGTAGCAGGATATTCGTATAAATCGGATCTTTGTAATAATCCTAGTATGATTGTAAAGGACCGGGTAATTAGAATCTAAGACAGATTTTTGCAATCGTCCGATTAATGTTTAGGAATATTACAAAAATCCAGCGTATCTTAGGTAAATCGCGAATGACCATCACTTCGCGCTGATTGGCTGACGTCAACGTCATGGATGTTATGAGGATTATGACCTTTACAGTGTCTTATTTTTAAAAGTCATAATCTGGCCAATCGACAAAAGACTGAAGATGCTATTAAAGATTATCCAATCAGCATTCAAGTTTCCAACTGTCCGAAACATACAAGAATTTTTACAATGGTAATAAAAATTTCTCTGACAATTGCGAAAATTTATCTTAGAGTCCAATTATCGGGTCCTTTACAATCGACCTAGGACTTTGGCAAAGATCCGGTTAATTCGATTATTCTACGACATACAGATCGCGTCAGACTTCTAGCTCCATCTGAACATGAGGCCATCCATAATCTCTCGCTTTGTACAGAAAATACGCCAATGCAACTTCAGAGCAAGCTAGAAGTATGGCACGGGTTTTATTTGATTTAAAACTCTAGTCTTACGTCTACTTTGCTCGCAATATCACATCAGTAGACAGTGAAAGATGCTGGTTATTCACCTTTTACACTATAAAATTCTATATAATTAATTAAAATAAACTCTGCAGTTATATTTAAAATACGTATGTATTAAAATTAAGTATCGATGTGCTACGAACGACGACGAAATCATTAAAATGTTACTGAACAAACAGAAGAAACTGTATCAAAATAACGTTCTGTTCCCACTTGTTCTAGTGGGCAGTTCTACCGTAGAACTAATGAGACTTTTTTCCCATTAGTGATACGATTTAGTAAGTTGTATTAGCACTATTTTTTTTATTAGTTCCACGGTACATCTGCCCAGTAAATGAGAACACAACACAACAAAGTTGTTGTAATAATTAATATATTCTTTGTCATTTTCTCAAAGTGGTGTCCTTATTGAATGTAACTTGTATGTGAATCTAACATTTAATATCAGTAATTTCTCTTTGCAACTTTTCGATCATTTTATGATATTTCAATTGGTGCAAATATTTTTTTAAATTATAAAAAACTTCAAATTTTCAAGCATTTTTATGACTGTTATATTGTTACAAATGTATTGCACTATTAGTCAATCAAAATGTAAGAACTGCTATTGCCCCTTGTACTTAAGAATTTTCAGAGTTATGTACCACTATTTATTATTACGTGTAGCCCAATCATTTGAAGATAAATAATGTTTAAAATGATAACACTGTCAACAATATTGTGCATATTTATTGAAGATCAGTAACAGAGCAGCAACTTTCTTGGGCGCTTTTGGAATATCAATCTTACCCATTTCAAAAAGGTTTAAAAACCGTCTAAGCACTCATTTCACCTCCTTGGAGAAATATACACTTTTGCATACTACTCTACTACTCTTCTGTTTTAAGCTGACCGTTGGTATTTCTTGCAAGATTTTGATATTTTCAACAAGTCAAAGAAAAGTTGCCTTTAGACAGAAGTAAAGAAATAATTCAAAATGTGAGATGAAATGGGGTAGCACAATATATCTACTGACACATGAATCAAAATGTGTTTCACTGATCAAAGATATGAAATTTAATTTGGTGTTATAAAATTAATGCTGCACATTTTACCTGCAATACTGACATGTTATCATTGAATTAAACAGATGTAAAACTATTTGCTATAATTATTATCTACCAAGGCTCGAGGGCCCCCATTAAAATTGTATTTATGTATATTATATAGATCAGTGTTGTTGAATTATGTTAAATGTATATTAATAATTTGTAGAAAATTTAAAATTAATGTTATTTTTGACATTCCTGTGAATATGATTACCTTGTTGTTAGTTAATTAAATATATGGTAAAGGCAACATTATTATTAATTCTCACTCCCCCTAACGATAAGTAAAGTTATTATGTTTATAATACAAGGTTGGTAAGGTTTTTAAACGAGTTGACGTTTTATAAGCCCGAGCCGTAGGAGAGGGTTTATAATCGTCACGAGCTTTAAAAAACCTTAACAACCGTGTGCTATACTACGTTTTTCAATATATTTGCGAGAAAACATTATAGGTACCTTCTGAAATAAAAAAAAAACCGTAAACAAAAACGCATGTGGTGGCTTGTGGTAAAATCTACTTACCGCACGGTGTACTGTCATCAAAAACACATTTTCGAGCAACTGTATTGAAAAATTGTTTATTCAAAATCCATGCCATAACTATCAATATAGGATAAATAGTATTCAAGTTTTTTCATACACTTTTTTACTTTGCTTACATCAAAGTTTGGTAAATGCTCCAGTCTATGCTCAGGGAACTTCATAGAAAATTCACTTTTCTTAACTTTTGCAGTATTGTTCAGTACTTTCCCTTCTGTTTTAGCATCAGAGAATATAGTGTACAAATGTGACAGGGCTGCTTTGCAATAATACACTTTATTCTTTTCACTTGGTCCTTGTAGTATGAGGAAAGTGTCTCTTCTCATAAGATCCAGACACATGGTGTCAGTTTCTATAAGATTACTCTGCAATCAAATGTATTGATAAACAATGTTTAAAGAACTTTAGATTGAAATTGTTTCATTTTCCTAATCTAAATAACATGCACATTGTATGGACTATCTCTGAAATATTCACTAAATTTGGTTCATATATTCTATTCTATATAGTAGTGTTTACATTTTTATTTTTTTAATGAATTTGATTGATTTTAAGATTAGTTCCATGCAAAAAGTTATTTCTGTCAATGGATACTCACCTAAATAATAAAGGTAGTATATTGAAGTAGATATTATTTATTGTACCTACCTGTAAACATTTTTGTGCCACAGCTTCCACTGATGTAGCCAAATCTTCAAAATTCATATTGCTGTCTAAGTTGCCACATATAGTGAGCAGATATGTTGTGCCTTCCATTGGGTCAAGCTCACCATTGAAATATCTTATGGTAAACGCATAGGATGCTAACACATTGGCTATGTTGTTCTTGATTGCGGGAGATGGCTTAACTGACTGTAACATAAGAATAGAAAGATCTTAGTTCATTTTCATAAGTATTGTTTTTTTGAAATTCATCATTTGAAAAATCACAGATAGAGGTTTTGAATTGAAAATTGTTTAACAATATGTTATTCTTACAGTTAAAGTAGAAAATTTTGGAATATCAACTATTTGTGGACATTTCGTAAAGGCCTCCTCTTCTCCATCATTTTTCTCATCAACCTCCTGTACTAACTTTTCTTCTTTACTGAACATCCACCAAGGCTCCCACTGAGGAATCAAAGACCCGACATCTCCTTTATTTAAAAGAGCCTCAAATTCATTCTTTTCATCTGCTGATAATGCATTCCACAGAGCATCAGGGTCATTGAGATTTAAATCTTTTATTCTTTCTTGTAAATCCAGTTCTTCTTCATCGTCAGAATCAACCTCTTCATCATCATCACCATCCATCTCTTGTAAGAGCTCATTTATGTCATCATCATCAGTGTCTTGATTTTGCATTCTCTTGAGAATATCCATCATTTTACGCTTTGACTCATCATCAGCGTTAAGAGACGCTAATTCATCATTCACACAGTCTTTGTAAAAGCTTTCTGAGCAATCCATGTGCTTCTCTGATTTATAACATTCCAGAGAACAATAAAAAATCTCACATCGCGGACAACAGTATTTGCTTGAGTTTTCATTGCATCTGAAATAATTTTATACTTAGCACACACTTAGGTTGTAAATAAACATTTGATTTGACTATAAATTACGAGATTAAGCTGCTGATTGCTCGACATCATGATAATAAAACGTGAGATAAAATTATTAATATGATAAACTTACATGCCGCATATGTTTTGTACATTTGCAGAACCTTTCTCGTTAGACATTTCTAAAGTTCAAACAACTGATTTACGACGTGAAACAAATCAGTCACTATTTAAAAATACTAATAGGTACCAACAATTATATTTTTCCAAAATTAAAGGCGCTTCTCTTCTCCAACTAACAACAAACAACCACAAATTCATTCAGTTCAAGTCTCACTCAGACCAAAAAAAGTAGATTCAAGTCAACAAACTTTCAAATTCAACTTTTGTGGTGAATCTCAATCTCAGGGTGAATTTATCAACCAACAAACAAAACAGCTGATTTTTTGACATTGACACTAGACAAGAGATGCAAAGAAAACTATATAGACGGCCTCTCGTTGTGAGTTGACAAAAGTTGAAATCAAATAATTTTTATGCACAGCTAAATGATATGCGAAATATATGAAATCATTAAATACCTAGGATAATTTTTTTATGGCTAATGTGTTTAGTAAATATTCCAAATTATTTATTTGTAATACAAACAAAATTAAAGAATGGCTGTATAAAATAAGATACTTTTGCCTTTCCGTTAATATGACAAGAAAATTGTTGTCTGTCAGTGTCAGCTGTCTGTTTACCATCATGACAGTGACAAGTCAAGTCAAAGTGAATAGTGAACGCATTGTCGCATTTTCAAAGCAAGCCTCACAAAGGAAAAGGAGCAGCCAGCCAGCATTTTATTAAATACCTATTTAAATTATTACTAATTTGTCTCTATGGGAGGGAGCAGCTATCTAGAGTGTTCAGTTCAGTCAGCTGCTGTTCAAAGAGCAGCTGGAGCAGCCCAGCCAAGAACTTTAACTTATTCATGTAGTTCTTGAGCCTAGCCAGAGTAGTTGTTTGTTTACATGATTTGTTTGTAAATAACAGTGGCATTGGCATGGCACTGGCTATTTATTAGTATAGGAAGTACAGTGATTAGTATTATAGATTGTCTTCATTATGTCGAAGCCAGAGCTGGTAGAAGATTTCTTCGGCGTGTACTTACTTTACAACATTAATCCTAAATACAAAGGTCGTACTTACGTCGGTTACACTCGTGATCCAAACCGGCGAATTATGCAACACAACAGGGGCACATGGGCTGGAGGTGCTCACAGGACGAGCAACAGAGGTCCCTGGTTAGTTTTAAAATCAAGAATAGGTAATTCATATTGATTGTAAAGATCTGGTCGGAGGGAGAGTCAGGTTTTTTTCATTATTCAAGACACAAATTGTTTCAGGAAAATGGTCCTCATAGTTCATGGTTTTCCTAATAACATTTCAGCACTTCGGGTATGATAGTTTAAAACTCTTTTTTGTAAAATATTTAATTGATTTTGATTAGTAATTTTAGCTTAAATCTTTTCAGTTTGAATGGGCTTGGCAAAATCCCACCAAGACAATAAGACTGCAGCACTTAAATCTAAAGAAAATACCGAGAAAAGAGACAGAGTACCAGTTTAAGCTTCGTGTGATGTCTGAAATGCTAAGAGTTGGACCTTGGTCGAGGCTCCCTTTAATTATAAGATGGTTAGAACAAGAATATGTTGAAGATATTCCTGTGAGTACTTTTAGACTGACTTTGAATTGGACTGGGGCTGCACTGTAACACAAACTTGTTATTAATTTTATTTGTGCTTAGTACTCCAAACGTGTCATTTTTTTCAGGGACCAGATCACTTTCGATTTTTCCTACATATCTCGTATTATTATGATGCTATATTATCTATTACATTTGCATATCAATAGGGTATCCCTATCAAAGAATGTATAAAACCTTTTTTCGTTTTAAATTTCCCTGGTTATTGACGTTATTAGAATAAACTATGTCGGGATTTACACCATGTACCTGACCGCCGAAATATCGGAGACTCAAAAATATACAGGTACATGGTGTAAATCCCGACATAGGTAGTTTATTCTAATTACCTTTTTAAGGTTCCGTAACCAAAGGGTAAAACAAGACCCTATTACTAAGACTCCACAAAACAGAATAAAATAACTATTTAAGGGGGCTCCCATACATACAACAAACATATTTTTTTGCTTGTTTTTGTTGGATATTGATAACGGCAACATTCACTTTAAATATAAATAATCAAATTAAAATAAAACAAATATTCAAATGGGCATACAACAAACATGATTTTTTTGCCGATTTTATAGATAATGGTATGGAACCCTTCGTGCGCGAGTCCGAATCGCACTTGGCCGGTTTTTTCTTATTTTCATTCTGCAAATAAGTACTAAAATTAACAAAAAGATTTTTAAGAGCCTTAATCCGGTCCTTGGTCCTTTTTCGTAGTAACCACTAGATTATTAGTATTCCTACCCCAACACCTTTTCTCAATTACTCTACTCTGCCATTGAAATAATGCTTAAATTGTCAATTTTCTGGCAGCTCAAATAAAAAAATAGTTCAATAACTTTCGACAGATGGCGTTTTATGAAAGACGAGCCGTAAAGTTAAACCCATTCACACTAAGCAATAGCATGCAATTTTTTAAAATTTTGATCCCAAATGTTGTAAGGCGGAGAGTGATAAACGAGGCGGAGGAGTAAAAACGGCGATAGACATATAACCAACTTAACGCCTTTAACGCTTTCATAAAACGCCATTTATCGAGATTTTTTGAACTAATTAATTTTTTTTGGTCTCGGAAAATCGCCCATTGACACAAGAATTCATTAAATTGCAGATCGAAAGAAAACCACCAGATCACGTAATAATATGTCACGGTCCAGTGAAAACACGCAATTTGAAGAAACTTGCTGACATACAAGAGACACACCTTGATTGCTTGCTGTGTTCCAAGTTAATTACCCATCCACAAACAAAATTAACATGTCTCAATTCTAGTTGTGAACTTGTAGCACACATTACGTGCTTAGCTGACCTATTTCTCTGTCCTGGTGATTTTGTTCCCATAGAAGGTTATTGTCCTTTTTGTAGTACAAAATTAAAATGGGGTGATTTAATAAGAAAAATGAAGGGGTGCAAAATGGAGATTGGTGGTGAAAGTGATGGAGACAGTGATAAAATGGGTGATAGTGATGATGATGATGTCATTTGTTCACAGGATAAAGGTTTTGTTGATAATAATTCTTGTTGGTTAGATTCGGCCGATTGTGATAATGAATTATGACCAAAAACATATTTTTTTACTTATTACTTACACTTTCGTTTTATTTATACAGTAGTCTTCTTTAATAATTCAATTCACTAATACCCATTGGGCCCTTGTGGTGGGCTATGTCTGTCCTGGTTTTTCACCCATAAGGGAGGCTTAATTAAAAAAAATCTACCCTGTATACCTAGGTATCTTTTTACCATTTTTATGTCCCCAATTTGTGCTATTGGGGCACAGTCACAGACCTCAATCAAATTACTTATTCCAAGCTTCGGAAATGTTGATCACGAACTTGGTAGCAACGATTCAAACTCGCGATCGCTGGAACGCTGTGTCGCTTACAACCGCGGTCATCAAAAAAACTAAAAGAATGTTCAATGACGAGAAAAGCGCCTAATCCAAATTCGCACTTTATGAAGCTTCGAGCAATCGCTGTTGCTTAGTGCTTACTAGTCAAACATCAATTTTCTAAATTCACACTAGGACACACCAGTGGCCCTACCATGAGTTGATGCAAACTGTTTACGCTACCGTAAACTATCGGATATACTGCTCACAGTCAATGCGAGTGAAAGAGAGAAAATTATAGTTTACGGTAACGTAAACAGTTTGCATCGACTCATGGTAGGGCCACAGAACTGAAAAGGTTGACCTTGAACTTTAGCCAGCTTGGTCGCGCATACAATACTGCACGCTGTTGGCGCTGCCGTACATTTTTTTAAGGGGCTGACATGAGTAGGGTTACCATCTACGTAAGAGAGGATACCTGTCTATGATGCACAAAATGTCTGATTTTTCAGAAAAATGCCTGTTTATAGTGAAAAAAGGCCATTTTCAGTTAGTTTTATCCAATAATCTTGTAATTTTGCCTATCCTTAGTAAAAAAACAGCCGGATTTTTAGTTAGTTTTGACTACCAAATTCCACGAATCATGTACACACGACGGCATCTCAGACTATACATGTTGACCTTGAGACCGCCTTTATGCCCTACGTAATAAAAGCTGATTTCGCAGTTAAACTGTATAACCTGACGTGTTGTCGTGTGTACCTACCTAATGTGTGTATTTGTACTTGCTTTGGCAGTCCATATACTAAATGTGTGTATTTATCCGGGCGGGTGGGCAGCCGGCCGCGGGCTTGCGTGATTGGAGCATGTATGCGAGCTTTCAAATTTCAGCGAGACCTGCGAAATGTAAAAATGCCTGTCACGGCATGGCGCCGGCCGCACGCCTGTCTAAACCAAAAAATGCCTGTCAAATGCGGCAAATGCCTGTCAGATGGTAACCCTAGACATGAGCCAACTAGCTCCTCCAGTCGGTTTTATTTTATTTATTCTAAAATAAGCCCAATTTCTTAAAAAAGGAATCATCAAGATCGTGTGAATAACGTCTAATGTTTATTGAATAACGTTACAACATTACAAAATGCGTGCAATAGTTTAAAAACGGGTTTGAACCAACAGTGGCCACTTTTAACAAAATAGCATTTTAAACTGTTTGAGTGCTTATTAAAACTGTGTAAAGTTATTCAATAAATGTTAGACATTATTAACAAAACCTTGACCGATTCCTTTTTAAGAAATTGGGCTTATTAAGAATAAATAAAATAAAATCGACTGGCGGCGCTAGTTGGCTCATATGTCTCCTATGATATTAGTCACTACGCACACATTACTTTTTGTAAAAAATCTAAAATGGTTCCGGGATTGATCTTATAGGAGCGAAGTTAATAAAAACAATGATTCATAAGGTATAAAATAAGGCACCAAATTTAATTAGATCTCTACGAAGCTACGAAGTGTATAAATTATATTAATTAACAATAAAACAAAAATAAATATTTTTAATTATTAAGTCTACCAGGTACATGTTCAACGGTACTAACACACAGTACTATTAAAATATCGATACAGTTTGTAAATAATAGGTAGTTAAGTAGCAATTAGGGTTGCCAACTATACTGTTAAAAACAGTATTATACTGTTTTCCACTACATTATACTTTTTACTGCTGAACAAAAAAAAAATTAAATAAGTACTGTTCATTTATCTAAAATACTGTTTATTTTTCTTTTCCGACCTTAATATACTTTATATTTTGTTAAAAAAGTTGGCAACCTTAGTAGCTATAATAATATGAAATCTAAATTTATTGTTCGCTAAATATTGTTATCCTAAAAATAGCTTGTTCGCTAACTATTCTTATTCTAAAAATTGCTAGTAATACATTTCAAAAGTAAAACATTTAAACGATTTCAAACTAAACAATTAATTTTTAAATATGAACTTAATAAATGCTGGTTTATTTGGTATTTTAGTCATTAGCTACATTAAAACTAAAATCAATACTCGTCGAAAATACCGCCGTCATCATCACCGTCGTAGTCATCATCATCATCAGCACCTGGGGGCACGAGCGCACCGTCCAACACTTCACTTATAGGCTCCTCAAATCCCAGTACTTTCGCGAATCCGTACACCAACCTCATCACAACAAGTCTTGTAAAATCAACTGGAGTCGTCTCTTTTCTTTGTAACAAAAGCTGTTTTTCCGACGGGTAGTCCTTTATCTTCCTCCTTTTCATTTCACAAGAAGAAAACACTAACAACAAAGTAATGAAGAAAAGAAAGTTTTTGCGCGCCATTTTTCGAGTTTAGTTTTTTCTTTTTTTTAACAGCACTGCGTTCCGAATTGTTTTCGTTAGCGACTTAGCGCATAGTGAAGTTCACGGTTGCGCTGCGCAAAGGAAAGTGAAGACTGAATGTGTCAGCCGAGTAACGGAATGTCACGAATGAAGCGAAGGTAGCGATCGCGTGCAATCCATTGTGCCAATAAGTATATGGATCGCCTTAAAACCAGCGATCACGTAAGAAACGCATTTACAGTTACTTAGCCCGATGCGGGCGGCTTATGTGAAATCTGATCGCCGTTTTTGTGCAAATAAATTGGCAGGATCTTGCGGTCAGGCATGCAACTTTCTTTTGCTGATTCTTTACACCTGACGCTATTAATAGTAAAAATAATACTAGTTTACTAACCTACTTACTCGATAGAGTAAAATGTATTAGTACTACTTATCAAAACCATATAAGTACAATGTTCTGTGACCATAAACTTATTATACTTTCGACGCATACAGCTCGCGAAACCATTTTCTTTCCAAAGGAAGCTGGTATCGGTAAGTATTTAGTCGCGTTTTATTTTACAGTTATTTTAGGAAGAGGAACTTAATTAAACGTTTTAACAGTCATTTAGCTTTAACTTTACCTACACTAACAGTCTAAGTTCAGTGTGAGAAAGGTGTGTTCGTTGAACCTGCGTTTGTTTTGATGTTGCTAAGTAGTTAAGTACTATAGAATCTAGGCTAATACTTTAAGGTCAACGCTGCGAAGCTTGACGCCTGACTCACTTACGAGATTGCTTAGATATTCTATCTTCGTATTAAGTATGACTTTCCAAGTGGATTGAGGTATAGGTAGGTATCGGTAGCTTTAATTAGCCATTGAAAAGACGAAATACTTAAAATAAAAACTTTTTTATACTACCTGCTCGTCAATGGCATATTATGTGTCATGCAAACCTTTCCTAAAGTAAGTCATTTCAGCCCCACAGTCTAGCCGCGTCATAATGTTGTACTGAATATCATTTTTCCCCATGGGGAATAGTGATTTGAATTTGAAACGCAACCCATATAGTCGTGCTTGATCGTGGTTGGTTTTAAAAATGTTTAGGTGCAATGAGATTTTATTCTGAGTTAGGCTCTATGTTACAATTTTCTTTGCACTGCCTACAAATTAAAAAAAGAAAAAACATGAAAACTCTTTACGAAATTCTGTTTCACCCGCGCACCAAGAAGAACCGACTTCAAAAATTTAAAAGGAGGAGGTTATCTATTTATTGCATTGTGGTAGATCGGACCACTCTTATAGACAAAGCCAACATCATTTATGTGGTATTTACACGAGTCGACATGACAGGTAACTTAGCGACTTTAATCAATTAGCGCTTTTTATCGACAATCGCTTGTAAAATCTAATCGCAAATCTAATTTCAATGAGGTGGCGATTCATTTTTACAAGTGATTGTCGATAAAAAGCGCTAATTAATTAAAATTGCCTGCCAAGTTGTAATCTGCAAATACCGCCCTATAGATGATTTATGGTCTGTTTATCCATATGAATTTTTAGTTCTTAGTTTTATCATTACTTGTCTTATTTGGTACCCTAAACAATATTCACCCAACTCTTTATTAAAAAAATCGATTATAAAATACAACAAAATGGTTTTCCACACATGTTTACAATATAAATCACTTATTATTAGTGACAATTAGATTTAAGACAACATAGGTATTCTGAAATAACGATTTAAAAAAGATGTATGACAACCAGTGACTTCAATTACATAGACGAGCTGTGGCCCTACCATGAGTTGATGCAAACTGTTTACGCTACCGTACTATCAGATATACTGCTCACAGTCAATGCGAGTGAAAGAGAGCAAACGATAGTTTACGGTAACGTAAACAGTTTGCATCAACTCATGGTAGAGGCACTGTTCAAGTCGCAACCAACCTTCGCGGCGCATCAACTGTTCCTCTCGGTCGCTCGCAATTGACAAAGGAGTTTCGGTGCATGCACCGAAACTTTATGAGCAATTTTTCGGTATTGTACAGCCTGTCTAGTAGTATATACATAGAAGTCTTTGATGACACCTGTCAAAAGCTGTTTACTAAATAGGACAAGTAAGGATAGACAGACTATAAAATACTATTCCTATTCTCGACGTGTCTACTTTGGAGTTCTACGAAGTACCTACTTACCTATTTTCGTATAAAAAAGGTTAATATAAAGGTACATAAAAGGTACTAATAGTTTCAATGCCCCACATAAAGTAGGGTTGAAATCTTAGCCTGAAATCCTGAATCTAAAATTCTTTAAGTTTTTATGGGTTTGTTTGCTCCACTGACCTAAAAAAAATTTTTGTAGTTAACTATATGGAGGGCAGTGGTTTGCTCCCATGCAGTCTTGTGTTTTTTTTCTGTCATAAATAAGAATGTATAGTCATTAATCATTATCAAATGGCTGCTTTACCTAAGTATAATGCGACGGCTGTCATTTGTCAGTAACGGTGAAGTGAAAATAGTTTACCATCAAGCTGTCAATTTTCGCTAGAGATCTCGGCGTAAACGCTTGATGATGGATAGATCTACATGCGTGTTTCTAAATCATGTTCTATGTCTAGATTGTAGATTACATATTAATGTGCATGGCTGCCTGCGTACTTATATCGCAGATAACAAAAATATAACAATAATAATTAAAACATCGAGACTAAAGTGTTTTGTTAAAAAAACACTACTCTCGATGTTCATATTCCGATTATTAAAATCAAGACTTTAAAAAGTCATAATTAATTTATTCCACAAACAATATACCGTCGTCGGCTTATTGACTCAACTGAGAACTCGTCAACTACAAATAATCATTAAGAAAGTACTCATACACATAACACAGCACCAACGAATTCACCTGGATGAGTTTTCTGTAATGCAAAAACTCGTTATCTTCTAACTTTTCTAAAAATGAATGCGGTTTACAGTTTTGTATGAAAAAATGTAGTTCAGACATTTTCAGAAATTCTCCATTGCACTTGCCCTCAGTTTTCCTGATTTTCATCTGTGAGTGAGCGGGCCGGGTCATAAGACACGGTAATACCGTGCAAAAGGCGAGGCTGGCCGGACGTTTCCCATGAAGTTTATCCTGATCCTGATCGGGAATTTATCGCTTCGGAATATCATAAAAAGTTAATTGATGATTTGGTTGGTGGTGTGGTAGGGCTTATTCCAAGTCCGCCTGGCTAGCTACCACCATTACCTAAGTCTGACGCCATACGCCATAACAACAACTTTTAAATTGTTGTGTTCCGGCAGTTAGAGAGCCAGATCCTCAGTGCGTTTAATCTTTCGGCCTTATCGTCACATGGTGAAGGCCATAGTTCCTGGCCTTCCTGGCCACGTCGTGGACAAGACCGTCTTTAACCTATTTGAGGTCCTGGGCACATTAAGATAAGAGAGCCCCTATGATCTTGACTTAAGCTAGTAAGCAAGTAGTATTTGTAGTCAGTAATTATTGTTTTCGTTTTCGAAATACCTAAATATGTTTTATATGTTTTTTTGGTAATAAGCATCCGTTATCGTTTAGCGATCTGGCAGGAACTAGGGGGCCCCTATCGATCGCGGGGCCCTGGGCACGTGCCCAGAGTGCCCAGTGGGAAAGATGGGCCGTCGTGGATAAAAAAAATTGTGAATAAAATCACAAACTTTCACTCTTTACGATACTAAGCTTTTTTAAACATTGAACCTTTTTTAACAAAAACTATCAGTTAACTTTCTTTCTTTAAGGCTCGGTTGCATCATCTTAATTTAACTATAACAGTACATGACACAAACTTATCTGGGCCGGTGGCCAAAACTGGAACTAAGTGTTATTACATATTGTTACCTAGGTTACGCCATAGATGATAGCGACGCTGTCACCGAGTCAGATAAGTTTGTGTCTATTAAAGTTAAGGTTAAATCAAGATGGTGCATCTCAGCCTTAAAGGTGCAACGGCACCAGTAACAATAAAATAATTTCTCTAGCATCTTTACGTTTGTGAAATGCAAACATTACCTTCATGCATATAAACTGCAAATTATGTCTTAATTAATACTTCCATATCCTTAAAAGAAAGAACGATGTCTATGTCTATTACAGACTAATTTGATGCGAACCAAGCAAACTTTATACGTTCCGATTAATTGAGTGATGATAATAATAATAAATGCTTGGACAATTTCACACAGCGCCATCTAGCCCCAAACTAAGCAAATCTTGTAATATGGGTGCTAGACAACTGATATACTACTTGTATATTTTTAAATATATGCTTATTATACATAGTAACACCCAGACCCGTCACAGAAATTGAAATTCATCTTTTTAAGTTCCGCCCGGCCGGGAACCCGTGACCTCTTGCGTGGTAGACCGGCATGTTGACCACTGCACCACTCATCTGCTCTGCTCTAATATACACTCGTTTAATCATTGTTTCAATATTATGTAATTTGAAATTTTTGTTTTGTTGTTATTAATTTGTCGGGACATTTTATATTTTTACGGGACTTTGGACATCATACGAAATGTCGGGACAATCCCGACGGGTCTTGACCATCTGGCAGCCCTAGGTGAGACCCACTTGTGGGAGGCCAGCCAAACCGATTCGCTACTGTCACAGCCAAAAAAGAAGGACCACAAAAATGTATGAGAGCTAGTTTGAGCTATACACTTTAGAATGCTGGCTAGTTAGTTGTAGCACGCAGATAAAGAAGTCACCGAAGTTAAAGTTGTTTATTGTAAATAACTAAAATGTTACCGTAATTATAAGTTGTGATGTTACGGCCACACTACCGTGATATGCCATTGAATATTGCAATTATATAATACTAGCGGCCCGCCCCGGCTTCGCACGGGTACAATGTAGTTACTAATGTGGTGAGTGTGAAGTTATTAGACTATACTAAAGGATATCTATATATAGTGGTGGCCACATAATTAAGGACGCCAATCGATTTTCATACAAACAAAGTAATTTTTAAGCATTGCTTCTCAGCCAGGGATTGCCCGAGCGGTGATCTGGTGATGGCCATCCAAGGAGTGAATGGAGGAGACCCAGATTTCTATACACACCCAAGTGATCTGACCAGCATTTTATGAGATGTAAGGATATGTTTAAAAAAACCGTGAATATAGCAATGTATAAAAATCTTGTATAAATTATAATGCGTATAGGCATAAGGAAAGTTATGGGCATAATTATTGCCATATTATCACGGTAGTGTGGCCGTAACATAAGTAACTCTTTGCTCGACCGTCTAGTGCAAGCGCTTTTGCGCACTCAAATGTGTATGTGTGTTTGTTATTGTCAGGAGAAAGTTCTTATGAAAGAAAAAATTAAGAAAACTGTGCGGAAAATTAAAAAATAAGAATACATAACCTTCATATTAAATTAATTCTTTAACATTTTTTTTTAATTTAACCTTATTCGACAATTTAGACTTTCATGACGGATTACTAAAATATTATGTAGCGAGTCAGCAAAAATATGTGCGGTGTTGAGACAAATATGTTTTTTTTAAATCTACTTTTAATTATTTCTTTTGTATGATATTCTAAACAGTAATTATAAGTTGTTGTAATAATTATTTATTTGTCATTTGTTTTTATATAGAAAACAAATGCCAAATAAATAAGTAAACAACTCATGCTCATGACTGTCTTTTTTAAATGAATTTGCTAACTAAAAACAAATGTCTTATTATTATCGTATCGATCACTTTGTCGTATCGAAATCGGCATCATATCGTATCGTATGATACTAAGTAAATGGAGAAAGTACTTGTAATGAATGTGGAACGCAGCTTGGTTCCGATGGACTTTTTTGTAATGTACGCACGACGGCACCTCAGACTATACATGTTGACCTTGAGACCGCCTTTATGCCCTACGTAATAAAAGTTGTTTTCGCAGTTTAACTGTATAACCTGACGTGCTGTCGTGTGTACCGATACATGTGATATTGAATAACGTTATGGTGTTTTATTTCGTTTGTTGAATTTAATTGAAAGCAGTTTTCACCTTATAGGAGGTACAGGTAAGAGGTATACCTCATGGGTCTTTACCAACCATCTTTTTACCAATGGGGTCATCCAATACCCTCCGGACCACCTGACCACTAAATCCCACCACCAGTGGTTGGTTGGTACTCCAATTTGTCAACTGACTATGTGACCAAATAACACAATGTTACTAATCACTCTACTCTACTAATTACTCGAAAGAGAGCTAGGGATGGGGTTCGGAAAAATCACGGAATATCACAAGGGGAGATATTTCGTGATTGTTCGGGGGGAGGGGGTAGTGAGATATCACATGTATTTATTTTTTCGTTGCACGCACGATTTTTAAACCGAAATCACCTGCGTCTTGTTTGATTCAAAATTTTTGTTGAAAAGTACTTTGTACAAAAAATACAGGTAACTTTGGGGGCAGAGAGGCGTTAGTCTAAAACCTCACCACGTGTTCACCACGGTGAGGGGGTTAAAAAGTTGCTAAAACATCACGTGATTAATGGAGGACCCCATTGAAGTTTCTAAACGAACCCAAATTTTTTTTAACAAATATTGTATAACATTACTGTTGAAGAATGAATCAAAATCATGATGTTGGTAACAATATAATGATCATTTTGGATATTCTGATTGTCGCTATTAATAAGTAACCTTTTTTCGTAATCTATGTGTGAAAATTTGTTGTCTTTTATATATTTTTTTTAATAAAGAATTGGATGAAGATTGTTTACGAAATAAGACAAGTAAGGATTAACCATAAACTTATTATACAGTCTATGGGATTAACAGACTTACCTCTTTTCGTTACCAAAGATTTACTTACTTATTTTAATTATTATTTTTTTTATTAATTTATTTATAGGGTGTTTTTGGCGCCATTTTGTCGAGTTCGGTTTGGTGTCTATTTTAATTATTTTCAAATTGATTCATAGTGGATATTGTGTCTTAAAATTGGTGCAGTTATATGGTACAAGTGTCTACGCAACTGAACAACATGTGGGATAATTGAAATAGGCGCGATCTTGGTTGTGTGAAGCTGAGACTTTTATTGAAGTGGTGGCTTCCTCGGCAGAACTAACCGAGCCAAACGCTCCAAGCAGCATTGGAATGCGATGCACCAGCATTCTAATGAAAAATTAAACAATATCTACCACTGAACTATTTAACACTTGACACTGGCAAAAATTACTTCCAAGAGGAAAGTAGATTGCCAAAACAAATAAAGAAGAAGAATTTATTTATAATTCTTGTAACACTGGCTCTATAGCCTCCTCCTTTTGGATCAAACCAACGTACTTACGTATTTACTAGTTTTTTTTTTAAGTATCGAAAATGACATGACTTGCCCCTTGATTATGTAACTCTGTTGCTAACAACTTTGTATTGCAACTGATAGAAATCGAAGCTACATTGCTGCTTTAGTAACAATCAATTTGACAAAAATGTTACTTGGAGCAGCAATGTATCTGCGATTTCTGTCAGTTTCAATCAGAAGTTGATTCTTCGCAGTTTTCCAACGAAAGTGCATTATAAACACCGGGTATACCGTAACATGGACCAATGATGACCGTGACAAAGGTCAGACTGTTTGTTTTCGTCCGAAAGTTGCGGATCTCGACGAGAAAGTACAAATGTTTGACTTGCTCTAGTCTTAACACCAGAGCCCGTAGCCAATGTTACATTTACAAATTTTCGCTATCGCTTCGCTTCGAAAAATGTATGGATTTGACGTTTTAAATTTCGATTGATAACGAAACCTTATGTCAATCCCATACATGTTTCAAAAGCGAAGCGATAACGAAGATTTGCAAATGTTACTTTGGCTAGACCCCCTGTATCGTCACAGGTATTGTGGTATCGTTGAAATCACGTTCTAACTCTAATGTGATGTTGATAAATATGTACGGCCTTACACAAAAGACTTAAAAACACTGTTCAACAAGTGCTTAACTTCTACATCGTTTAAGTCACTTTTTTGACAGTTTGTTTGAAAGGGACAGCATCGTATTTAAACGGTGTCTAAATTAAACAGTGTTGGTTTTTAAAAATACCACGCCAAAGATCCACTATGTAGATCATAACATTTTACACAACGGCTTACATTCGTCATAATTTCACCCCTCGCCACTGGTTACATAGCAATATATTTTTCGAAAGCGAAACGATGGCAATTAGCAAAGTGTAACTTCGACAAACAGGGCAGCTTCACCAACTTTTAGACGCACAGACGCGTGATTATTCTGCAATATGGAGTGAGTTTCTCTAGCATTCAATACGGCGTCATTGACAATAAAACGTGTCTAGTCATCTATTAACACACAGATGAATTAATTAGACTGATCTATATCTCGAACGCTCCGTGTAGCCGGTTTGTCGCAACGAGTTGTGTTGTGTAACCTAATCAGGGTTACCAACCGTGCAACAATGTTTTTTGTATTTTTACCACTTTCACTTATTGCCCATATTATGTCCTCCTGCATAGGCAAGTTTGCGCTGCATCACGTGGGAATCGAACCGGCATGCGGCACCGCCATTGGTAGCAATACATTGTTACTAATCTCCGACCTCTTACAAAAATTTCAAAAACTTTTTCAAAAATTCAATTAAATACGCCAAGTGGTTTTCAACGAACTAGTATCTTTTATTTTCCAAGACCTAAGTAATTTCCAAAATTCGACCACGACAGTCATCATACCTTTGTACCGAAGGTCGCAATACGGTATACACTAACTTTGATCTTTAGTTCAGTGACAATAACCGCTTTTTGCTCAAATTATAGTTAATTAAAACTGGAGTAGAATCAAAAGATGATGACATTCTTATCATGATAATAATTTTATTCCTTATCCTAATAAATAATTATATTATTAAGGTTTATTATCAACATGTAAATTCCTCTTTAAATTATTCTAATCGGACCTTTCGTTTAAAAGTTACGACGGGTATAAGAATGCAGTATAAGAATGCTGAAATTATGAAAAATGCGCGTTGCGAACAGCCGCTGAAATGCTGAAATTTGGATTAAAGGTTAGATTTGGATTAAATTTATTTCGTAATATAGTATAAGCATTAATATACGGAAGGTTATTTTGAAGGTAGGTACAAAGAACATTTTAAAGATTGTTCTTTGCGTACCTACCTACAAAATCTATAGTTTACACCACAGAACATAAAAAAATGACTTTGTTCTGTGGTTTACACCGAAGCGAGGATGGGTCGCTAGTTATGCTATAAGTCATTTTTTTCCAGCACAATCACCATCTCCTTATTTTTTGCCAAGAAATTAAATACGAAGAATACTTCGTCTTTAATTTCTTTGTATTCAAAGAAAAACACAAAAAATGTGAATCAATTATAAACTAGCATTAGGCACCGTGTCGCGCTGTGCGAGAAGAATTTAGATTTTAAACTTTGAAATAAAAATTAAATATTTTTAAACTTAACGTTGGGAACCCTGAGCCCATAACATCATCGATATGTCAGCAGTCGGCTTTGTTTGGCATTGCTAGTAAGGAGATTGTTCAGTGATCATGTTTAAGCTTCGACTTGTTTTGTGTTTTATACTGGGTTTAAAAGTGAGTACCTATTTGCTTTAACTTAAGATTACTCAATACAGCACTAAAGAAAAAAGTAAGAATTGCATTCGTTTTTAAGTTTCCAAAGTTTTTATTTAAACCTCCAAAATGGAAATGTAGTAATCATTTAGGTTTACCGCGATCTCTTTCAAACAATATTTTTACTTAGGTATGTCTGATTCATTCATAATTTTTGTAATGTCAATTTCGGTAGTGTATTATGATAATGACTTTTGAAGTCGTGAACGCAACTATCGTGGTAAGTAGGTGTCTGTTTATCGTTAGGTACTTATATTATTTGGTAAACAATCTTTACCCAACTCTTTATTGAAAAAATGAATCATAAAATACAACAAATGGTTTTCCACAAATAGATTACAAAAGAAATTACTAATAATAATTAGTAATTTCTTATGAAAAAATAATAATAAATAATAATTTCTTATTAAAAATAATGTTATCTTATTAAATCAAATTGTCACTTATAAGTGACATTATTTTTAAAAACATATAAGATGTATGACAACGGTCAAAAGCTGTACTAAATAGAACAAGTAAGGGCAAACAGACTATACCTGCATCGCGATACATCGATAATAGTCATAATACTTAAGTACCAATAAATAAATACGACAGTGTATTTGTTAGACAATCTGAATTGGAACAGTAAAAGTATGATAATAGCAATAGATAACGGAGATTGGATACACAGTCGGTAGTGCGCTCTCGTGAGCTATGTAGGTGCCTACAAGTTTGATTGATTTGGTTTTTACTAAATGATATTCAATTAACGTTAAGTTTGTGATTGCTACTTCGATAGGTATTGTATACTAGTATAGTATTCTATAATCTG
The DNA here is from genome assembly GCA_963556745.1 of Catoptria pinella. Classification (NCBI taxonomy): domain Eukaryota; kingdom Metazoa; phylum Arthropoda; class Insecta; order Lepidoptera; family Crambidae; genus Catoptria; species Catoptria pinella. The sequence continues at coordinate 7,819,616 of OY750779.1, forward strand.
TGGTATTGTTAATTTGAGGATTAGTTAAGACACTATGGTGGGTATTATTGTAGTGTATTATTAACATTTTAAGGATTTTTGCTTTGAGTTTATTATTTAATTTGTTGTTTTCTATTACAGTTTTTGTTTGTGTATCTTTATCTAGATACTTTGTTATTATTTCATTTGTGTACTCAACTCACTAATCGTGTTTGCTTTGTGATTATGAAAATCATTTCCTGGAATGTTTTCTTTTGATTTCAGGCCGTCTTAGCTGAAAAAGCTCCTCGGATTGAACTTAACGATGGGAATAAAATACCGATGGTAGCTCTTGGTACCGGCAGAGGCACGGCAGCAACGGGGGTTAGTGTTTTTTTTTACTTTTCTTCTTCTTATAAATAAATAGTAACTTGTCAATTCTGTAACCAAACCCAACCAAGTGAGGTTCTCACTTCGAATCTCACTTCACTGCGCGAGGATTTTTAAATCGTAAATGATTTAAGATAGTTATGGTAGCTACTTTAAACCTTTTGCAATCGGTAAAGTAGCTTATATTCAGCTAATTTCTTATAACAAATTCACGCAAAGTGAAGTGAGGTTCGAAGTGAGAAGCGAGTTTGGTTACAGAATCGACAGTTCTTAAATATTCAATTTCGCAACAATAGACACGTCTTTTCCATGGGCATCTCTATACCAAAATACCTGCATTAAAATGGGTTCAGTGGTTCAGGAGTGAAAAGGACATACAAACAGACAGTGTTACATTATTTCCAAGAGTTAATAGATTCGAGCCGTTTTCGATAGGCAGCTTTTTTGTGCTAAGAGTAAATTCAGTAACATTCAGTTTAAGAAGTTTTCTTAACATTTCAGGCATCAAACGACGAAGTGCGCGACGCTGTGCTATGGGCTTTAGAGGCTGGTTACCGCCACATCGACACTGCTGCCATCTACGGGGACGAGGGCGAAGTTGGCCAAGGTATAGCAGCAGCTATCCAGAAGGGAATTGTCACTAGGGACGAATTGTTTGTCACTACAAAGGTATGGCTTAGTTAGTAAAACTTCTACGCATCACACTGGAGATTTTAGTTCGCGTAAGATGTGATATGGTACTAGCTAGAGTCAAGTTACGCATGACATAATGATATAAAGGCCGGATACCAATGGAATACCTACCTATTGTGTCTTTCCGGGCGTTGATGGGTTAACGTATAAAATAGCGCTATGCGAGGCGGGTTTAGATCAGTCCTAGATAGATATTTAAACTTAATTCAGACTAGCTGTTTCCACCGTCTTCAACGCAGTGTGCATTTTTTCATACAAAACTGTAAATCGCATTAATTTTTATTTGGTTTGGTATTTTGGGATCAATAGAACCCTAGACATATACTGTCTTAATCCGAATAACATCACAAGAAGAGTTAATTATGCTCAAATTGCAAATCATTTTGGTATTTTGTTTGTATGGGAAGCTCACTGTTTGCCGGACTCTTGAATTGGAAGGTATGACAAAAAATATTTTTAGGGAGAACATGGGTTCTTTATCAGTTAGCAGGTTTATCGACCTTTTACATTTATTAGAGTTTATTACTCCTACACACATATGTATAAATGACTCTGAGATAACTGTTGCTACGAAATCTAAGAATTGCCCTTGTACACTGAATGCAGTACTTTTTTAATTTCAATCAAATAAGTTAAGTTTGTTTGTTTTGCCAATATTACATCAAAAATCCTGCATTCAGGGATTCCATTAAGAACAATTTTTTGTCTTAAGCAACCCTGAAATCTCCAAATAAAGTCTATTTGAACCGTAGGTTTGACCATAACGATGAACTTTACAAAATGGTTATCAAGTATTAGGAAACAAAAAATAACACAATAATATGTTTCTCTCATTAGTTCAGTCCGATTCCAAAACTACTAGGTACTATTGACAACAGCGTCGCTTAACCAGTTAGCAACAAAATTCGTGTGCGCGCGTATCGCCCCTGTGCAAACTAAACGTATGTTGTGACAGCGAGGCGTGCAAGCGATTTTAACCTGTGGTTAAGCGACGCTGTTGCCCATGGTACATACCTACTTTGGAACGAGAGCAAAATAAAATTTCCTTTTATTTCAGCTGTGGAACGACCAACATGCTCGTGAGAATGTAGTTCCTTCGTTAAAAAAATCTTTGGACAGATTGGGCCTGGATTACGTAGACCTGTACCTTATCCACTTCCCAGTGGCCACAAAGGTGAGAACTTAGACAATTTTAGCACGATTTAAATATATACTTTTGATAAGAATAAAGAATTTATGAGATACTAGCGGCCCGCCCCGGCTTCGCACGGGTACAATGTAGTTACTAATGTGGTGAGTGTGAAGTTAATTATCAGACTATACTACAGGATATCTATATAAAGTGGTGGCCACATAATGAGGGACGCCAGTCGATTTTCATACAAACGAAGTAACTTTTAAGCATTGCTTCTCCGCCAGGGATTGACCGAGCGGTGATCTGGTCATGGCCATCCAGGGAGTGAATGGAGGAGATCCAGATTTCTATACACACCCAAGTGATCTGACCAGCATTTTAAGAGATGTAAGGATATGTTTAAAAAGACCGCGAATATAGCATAAAAATGTATGAACATTTTGCAACTGAAAATTCTGATGCTTAGATCTCTTAGAATGCTGACCAGATCAGTTGGGTGTGTATTGCAATCTGAATCTTCTCCATTCACTCCCTGGATAGCCATCATCAGATCACAGCTAGTTCAATCCCTAGCGGAAAACCAAGACTTCAAAATTACCTCGTTTGTACGAAAATCGACTTGTGTCCTTAATTATGTTGCCACCACTATACACAGATATCCTGTAGTATAGTCTAATACCTTCACACTCACCACATTAGTAACTACATTGTTCCCGTGCAAAGCCGGGGCGGGCCGCTATAGTTTAAAAGATCTAAGTGTACAGACAACGGGACTCCTAAACCATTGATCCGATTATGATGAAACTTTAGTGAGTTGTTCTACTTACGACCGAGAAGATCTCTGGCTAAAATAACAGAGCATTGCAATACACATGCCGAGTGCAGCTAGTTCTAAATAAAAATATGTTATGCATTATCAGGATTATCAATCTCGATCATCCAACACTTCTCTATAATATACAACGTGCTACAAAAATACCCCTAATGCCGAATATGGTATACAGGGACATTTTGATATTTTCGATTTTAATTTATGTGTGAAACAGCTGATTTTTATTTCGCGATTTCAGAGTTGGTCCCATAGTAAAAGTTGATCAGTTTGATGGTCCCTATATACCATATTCAGCATTAGGGGTAGTTTTGTAACATGTTGTATACCTACCACATTTCTTGTCATGTTATCCGGTTGCAAAATAAAAAGGCTATTGCGCGAGCTGACTCTCGAGCAGGCGACATTAGAGCTGACCATGGGAGAAACAATCACTGCGCAGATCTACACCAGCCGCTCTTAAACTTTGTCCCTGTGCTTTATTAATTGTCATAGCATAGGCGATTTGACAGAATATTGTATTCTTTTAAAATTAGTCTGATAATCAGATGGAATAATTTTGCACCTTTTTACAACGCAATAAGGAAAAAATGTCAGCACTGACAACATAACGCCATAGGTACTATTCAATCAAATGCATTCTACCTACTCTCAGGGGAAGACCAAGGAGAATGTAATACTACGTTGAGATGACAAATGATATTTATTTTTCTTAATTAATCAATCAAATCCACAAAGAAGTATCAATTCCGACGTCGAAGTCAATCACCCCAAAAGTAGCTTTCTGTCACTTTTTAACTCTGTTAGGGGATAAATATTAAAAAAATACGAAACACGTGTTCAATTAATTTTGTAAAGGAATGTCTATGCCAAATTTCAAGTCAATCGGGCCAAGGAATCGAGTTCTCCCATACAAACTTTGCCACCCTGTTTCACCCCTTTAGGGATTGAATTTCGCAAAATCCCGTCTTAGTGAGCACCTACGCCCTAAAAGCAGCTCCCATGCAAAATTTGAGACTCCTAGCACTTGTAGTTTCTGAGATTTCGTGATCAGTGAGTGAGTGATTTTCCCTTTTATATATATAGATAAAAGATATAAAAAGTTTTTAGTTTTACCACAAAACTAAAGTTTGTGCAAAAAATTTCCGGACTCTTAATATCCTTCATAGGATACCTAATCGTAACTAAATCCAAATAAAATCGTAACTAATCAAAGGTATTTGATTGAATCAGGCATTACTTGGTGGAAGTCCCAAACCATTGTGAAAAGACAAATATATGTAGCTTACTCCCGCAAAAAGGTGTGTCGCTGTCATGCTAAATGCAAGTATTGTGCACTGATATTTTTGTGGTGTGCATATGCATTTTCTAGCAAGCGGGCGGGCGGTGCATCTTGCATATGTTTTTTGCGGGAGTAAGCTTCATATATTTCTCTTTTCACAATAATCAAAGGTAATGAAATTGAAACTGTTTCGCACTTATAGGTACGATTATGTAACGTATGAAGTAAGTAAAATTTTGAGAATTGAGCCATAGTGGCTCAGTTTTAGTTGCCTCATTTATGACAGTGCGCTTTGTAGTGAACTATCGTTCACTGGGTGTATCTTAATATTCTAAGCAAACCACGTAGAATACCTTTAAGTACCAACCCTACTGTTTGAACTTTGAACCTAATCATTGGTGTTCAGCTATTTTTGAGGCAGTAAAAGGCAGGGGTTACTGAATATCAAACTAACCGTCGCAACTTTATGGTCGAAAGGAATAACTTCAAAATGACATAATTTTTCAGACTGATAATTCACCAGATAACATCGACTATTTGGAAACATGGGCGGGCATGGAGGAAGCCAAGGAGCTTGGTCTGACAAAGTCCATCGGAGTGTCCAACTTTAACCAAACTCAGATCGATAGAATAGTGGCAAACGGGAAGGTTAAGCCTGCCATCAATCAAATAGAGGTAAGGGTTTATGATGATCGCGTGACCAATCTAGTTAACGAATCAGAAAGTTAAGTCCAGTTTATCAGCATTAGATGATTGCAAGCACTGTTGACTGTCAATTAAGCTACTGTCAATTCGGAATATATTGTACCTACAACGGGAGACTTTGTACTGAGAAGAACCGACCATAAACTCGGTAATAGTTTTTTTTCTCCCTGTTTTGTTTCTTACTTGCCTGTCCTTCTCATTGGAAGAACCATCCGTTTTGCTTACGGACGGTTGAAATCTGCCTCTAGCATACAATACAACCACCGAAACGCGAAGACAATCGATTTTGACAGTCGAGTGTCGATAAAACGCTATATCACGTGACCTAATATCTTGTTTCGGTGCTCATGCTACAGATTCGCTACAAGCTTTCTGTCAGAATTCTACCGTTCGTGAGCAAAACGGATCGTTCTACAATATAGGAATCGGGGGTTGACTGTTGACTTTTAAAAGAGCTCGTTAAATAAACGATATTCATCAGGAAAATAATTTATACTTTCTTTTAAAGTTTCTAAATCTATCATTCCATTTAGGTAAACCCAACCCTCACACAAGAGCCTCTAGTCTCCCACTGCCAGAAGCTCGGCATAGCTGTAATGGCGTATAGTCCTTTCGGGTTCCTGGTGGCCAGGAAGACCGACACCACCCCGCCTCCCCGCGCGGACGACCCACAGCTCGTCAAAATGGCCGCCAAGTATGGAAAGACGACTGCGCAGATTGTTTTAAGATATTTGGTCAGTTGATATATTTTTAATTTACCTATGTAATTTTCAGACATTTAATTTTCTTTAAAGTTAAAAATCGACTCGCCCGTAGCACCTCAGACGGACCTCAAATGCTATGGGTGAGTCGATTTTTTCTAGTATATTTTTCTAATATTATTTATCTTAATATAAAATAGCATTGTGAATGTGAAAAAACTAAATTTAATTCTTTAGAGTTTATTATTTGGAAATCGTAATTTCGGAAGAGATTTTGTATATAATCTAAACACATTGAATATACAGTTTGACTATAAAACCTTGCTCAAAGGGAACCATATTTGCTTTTCAGACATTTAAATTTTAGTTCTTATGTCAGATTTCAGTCTATAACTACTTATAACAAATAGTAAACATTTTAATACGGAATCCTTAGCGCCCGAGACAGATTCACATCACTTTAATCACTGACTTTAATTCTATGACTTTCGTTTTTTTGGTTTACAGATTGAAAGAGGCCTCATCCCTATTCCGAAATCAACGAACAAGGAGAGAATCGCACAGAACATCGACCTATTCGACTTCAAACTCACTCAAGATGAAATATCGATTATCAGCAACTTCAATAAGAATGTACGAGTTATCGGCGCACCTTTTTGGAAAAACTATCCTAATTTTCCATTTTCATCACTTTAATCAAAATTGTGTCGTACGTGATGCTGATTTTGGTACTTATAAGTAGTTATTTTTTTCCAAAATAAATTGTATTATCATATGCCATAAATCTTGTTGAGTGGTTATTTTTTTATCCCAAGTTGGTTTTAAAAATAATATACAGATACAGAATTTCATCCAATACAGATACAAGCATCCTCTTAGCACAGTTTTTTTGAATAATCAGACTAAATTCGTGAAAAGCGACTTCGCTGAAATTTGCCTTTCAAGAGACAAGCAAGATTGTCTTTAGTGTTTCATAATCAATAAAAGCCAATTTCACCAAACGTCAATTAATCCCGTTTAGCGTAGTCTAGTTTAAACGTCGAGTTTGTTCTCTTGTTATTTAAAATCGATTTTACAAGCTCATTGGTAATACAAGATTTTACGAGTATTTTTTTATTATTTATTATATTAATTGCAATTTTTGTAACAACTTTATCTTTTTTTGTTATGACAGTGACAGCCTTAAGCCCGTTTAGTGACTAAATCGCGTTTAAAATTCTTCTAGTTCTAGGTTCTAAAGTTCTAAGTGTGGAATCGTCATGAGAAGAGAGCTTAATACATATTTTCCATTTCTCTTCAAATTCTGAAACAATAAATTGTACTAGAAAAATGTAGTACCTATACCTACTACATCTACTCACCTCTACCTGTCCTATCTACCTACACACATTAAAAATTTTGGTTAAAATAAGATCTATAAAATTCAGGCAGAACTGTTTTATTTCTTTGCCCTAAGATTATGTTCTTGAACTGAAAGGCAAAAAAGATTTAAGTTTACTTTATATTTTGACCACAAAATCGTTGATTTATTACCAATATGGTGAAAAAGTATGAATAACATGGTATTTTTCAAGAGGGTTGTCATGATTCAATCACTATAAAAATATGCAACTGATACATGTAAGAATAGTGTTGAACAGGTTCCACACACTTACCTACTTCTAAAGCAAAGTTGAGTTAAAATGTTTAATACAATTATGGAAGCAATTGATGTAATTTATGATTCGTTTTGCATAATAAACGACTTCCTCACTGTTATGGTTATTATTCACCATCGTTACAAAAAAAAAATAAAAGTGTTTGGGTATTCAAAATAACATTAATTTGTTTACATGATTTTTTCCTACGAGCTATTAAGCCAAAATATTACAAAAAACTATATTTTTATTTTATCATGATATTACTTCATTCATATACTTACATATTTTCTTTGAATTGGCAAAATTTGGCCATTCTAGGTCATTTCGGGTAGTACCTTCCCTATATATTTTTTTTATCTCGGAGTCAAAAATGCGACATAAGATTATAAGTCAATTAAGGAAATCGATTTACACTCGCAGTATTATCAGGAATCTTCGCTTTTGATCAATATTATTATTAATGCAAAATATTTCGAACCAGTCACGCAGGCTGCTTTATATGTCACGATTTTCACAATGTAATTGTATGCAAATCCTTCTTATATTTCCTTATCGGAGTGAAATAACCTACCAATGACCTACTCTTGCAGTTTGCTATTATTAAAGATGTTTGTATTCTTAAGTAATAGAGTTGCTGTTATTTAAATTTGCAAAGCAGAAGTTTTGAACTTTTGATACTATTGACCTTGACCTAGAAATAAGAAATAATATAACCCATAAAAATATAAAATTAAAATTAAAACAATACTTTCTGCAAAAAATGTAACAGTCTGTAGCGGCACTGTCTTCTTCAGCGTCTGCGCCACCATCGCATGGCGGCGCTCATGTCACTCTTTGTTGATAGATTACTTTGTACTTAAGTATTAAGCTTAGCTTTGTTGTAATTTAAGCGAATGATTGCTGAACAGGTACATTCCTAATGTAAGCCTGCGTGGTTTTTTGTGAATGTAGCAAACAATATTTGTTTTTCATGTTTATTTGGTAATAATAATAAAAAAGATTAACTTGAAATTAATTATTGCTATGAACTGTCCTGATATAAGTAGGTATTTATTAATTTAGTTAAACGTTTGTTTGTGACCATGATTCTAATTTAACTGAGGCATTAGAAATTAACCATAGGTATAAACGTGGTATAAACTTAATAAACTATGCAATAGAGTAATGGCCACGGGAACTTACCCTTTCTACTGATAGCTAGTTTTGGCGCATGATTGCATAATACTTAAATTGCATAAATTAATTTACTAACAATAATATTAAGACTACTTACTAACACATATGGATGTAATTATCTGAAATAAAACCTTTTAAATTTTAATTTTTGAAATAAACGCTAGTAGCTCATAAAACATGTTTTATTTTTAGTTCATATGAATACGTACGTATATTTCACAACATGACTTTCATGTAACAGGTTATAAAATATTAAAAAGGAAAACACAACCCACTTACAGCCTGTCGATTCTGTAACCAAACTCGAACCTGACTTCGTATCTTACTTCACTGCGTGGGAATTTTAAATAATCATAAATGAGATAATGATAGGTTGTTTTCCAATCACAAGAGATTTAAGATAGCTACGGTAGCTACCTGAAATCTTATGTAATCGGTAAAGTAGCTTAGAATATTCTGCTAAATTCTAATAACAAATTCACGCGAAGTGAAGTGAGGTTCGAAGTGAAATGCGAGTTTGGTTACAGAATCGACAGGCAGTTTGTAATTATAAGTTGAAAAAACTCACTGCATCAATACCGATAACGTCATAAAAGTTGTTAAAGTTGTAAAATAAACATCGCTTCATTTGGAAGATAATAATTATGTTAATTGGTGATTCTATAGATTGCAAAAAGAACAGTTGAATCGGCAGAATCGCAGTGATGTAAGATTTTAAAGGTCAACACAATGTATGTACTTAATGATTTTATTATTTTTGAAACTTAAAGTAAGTACATAATTATACCTACTTAATTTTCTTACATTAAGTTACGAAACCTCTCAGATAAATAAAGACGTGTGTCCAGTTAAGTAAAATGGTGTTAAATACATTCATTTGGGTACATAGGCAAAATTAATTACGTAAATACCGTAAAAAATATAGAATTAACCACATTATAATAAAATTATATCGTATTATGATTAATTATACCTACATATTTTATTCAATAACGTTTGAGTAATATTAAATTAGTGTTGTTGTGCCCGACATAATATATAATTTAAGAACTACAGTAACACTGTGGACTGCAATAAATGATTTGAGTATTGAGTATTGAAATTCAAGGTTTCATTCTAATCTAGATATTCATTTCAAGAAGGCTCAGCTTAATAATAAATTTAACAGGAATATAGCATTTAAAAAAAACCTACCTTTGTTCTCAAATAATAAAAAAAAACAAAATCGTATCGTCGTGTATAAAGTAGATCGTTAGAAGCTTAAGTTTATTGTCTTTAAACGAATCGACAGTTCGAGTCTGACTTTAGAGCAAGATGGAGCTTTTCACAATGTTTTCTGTAGCTGCATTCGCCGGCCTTTTAAATGTAAGTAAATTATGTAAGTTCAATAAAAATTGTTGGAAGGGTTAACAATTTTCCAACTTAAAAAATATAGGTACCTATGTTATTTCAGAATTTATATTTTGTACCTACATAGGCACTTATGTACCTGCCTTATCTGATTTAAAAAACATAATTATATAGAGGGAGAATCTAATAAAAGCTCGTGTGTAGATATTGTAAATGTGACCGTAAAAAGATTGTTTACTTTTCTGAAGAAGGTTATTTTCAGTAAAAAAATTAAACACTATTTACGATATGTTATTTCCAGTAAAAAATAGCCAGTTTTTAAAGGCTACTAAGATTCCTATTATTTTTAACCGACTTCAATAAAGGAGGAGGTTCTATGTTCGTCTGTATGTTTTTTGTGAATGTCCACCGATGACTCGAAGATCTAAGAAGAACTCTTCTTTTTGAAGCTGTTTTTATAGCATTTTTTTAGGGTTTTTGAAGGAGGTTTTTCTTTTTTGCTTAGTAGGTAACAATAATAATAATAAAACAAGGTTATAACATACAAAAACTACAACAAACTTCGCTTTCGAACGATTTATGAAATTAATACTAAAATACAAAAACATGTATTTAATAAATCCAGTAAAATTTAGAGGTCACTTTTAGATATAAGAATATTTGTGCTAGAAGCATAGATTATTAAAATGACATTTTAAAAATATTATGATTATGGAAAATATTCGGATTTTATACCTAAATGTTGCATTGATTGCAATTGATTGCAATAATCAGCCCGACAGTCTCATTCACCTACATATATAATTATAGTTATATAATTTTCGCTATGACTCAAGAGACAAGCATTGAGAATATCGTTGTAAAATTGCACAGCCAGTTCAACAAACATTGTTTTTCTTCGTTGAATAATTTTCCAGTAATTTTCCACGGTTAAGATGTCTCTGACTGTCGTCTACTCCATTACAAATTGTATATTCGATTGAACCTTATAAAAACTGATTGTTTGGGAAAACTTGGGGAAAACTAATTGTCAAAAAAGTGTAAATACGTAAACATCCTTTAAGGAAAAGTGTATTGGAACAAATAACTTTTTGCTTCGTGGTCAATTCATGTTTGTATGAGAATTCGTTCAAAAGATTTATGTTTTTTTTGGGTTACATACCTTAACATAAGTTTAATATTAATTGAAGTTGTTGTATAGAATACACAATACTTGTTGAATAGTATAATAAGGATGAATGTTACTTAGATATATGTATACAACGTGTTACAAAAATACCCCTAATACAGTACATAAGTACTTTGATTTACAATTTGTTACAAAATAACTGAAATAAAATAAAAAAAAATTGCTGAATTCTTTTTCGCGATTTAAAAGTTGTTCAGTTTGATGGTCCCTATCTACCATATTCGGCATTAGGGGTTATTTTGTAACACATTGTAAATCAAAGTACTTATGTACTTTTTGCAATTGTAGTAAATCAGTGTTAGTCTGTATGCATGTGCCAATTTGAATACTATTTTCTTAAGTAAATTTATTTGATTTGAATTTATAAGTAATTAAGGCGATAGTTGCCTCCCATGTTGCTGTGCCTTAGCAGAGCGTCACTTGTACAGTGCAAGTGACCCTTTCAACTTGTAACTTGCAAATCAATCAATAAATACTCTACATTACTTATACTCGTATTTCGTCATTCTTATAGTTACCTGCTTACAGTAAAGTTTTTCAATGCAACGCTTAATCTATTTAAAATATATATTTTTAGATGATCAATAAATGAAACATATACGCGTATCGCATATCGTGTCTCTGGAAATCTTGAATTCATACAAAAAAATCTATAGAAAAAAGGACGTTTCAGGTTTTTCTTAATTTAAAGAATTTCCGGGTAAATTTTAATACTTTCTTTCTAAAGAATCTTAATCCGTACCTATAAGTATTATTACAAACATATTTTTAGAACAAAAAATAGCTAGATTGGTTCAACCGTTCTCAGTGAAGTACTTGCGCCAACATTTTATTTTAAGTTAAATACATAGATTGGCAAAAATTTAGATTGCTATAACTTTTTCCAGTGACAAACACATTACACTCTATATTGTCCTTGGATCACATGTGAATGACCTTCCTGGACGAAGATAACTAGTTTTACTGAACTGGTTTATTGAAGAGATGTAGATAATAATTATTAGATTATTATTTGTCGAGTTCAAGACAAGTCAAGTGCTTGCAAGAGGGTACAAGACTTGTTCTGTTGTTTGCAATAAAAAAATACCTGTTTCACATCCAAAGAGATCGTTATATTTTGCTGAGATAGTTAGGAGAAGCGTTAATAATATTCAACCAATTAAATAGACTAGCGAAAACTTTTTCCTTACTTAAGAATACCTGTAACTTAACTTAGCTTTTCAAATAAACTTACTCCAACAAAGTTACTTTAGTTCAATTTAATAATATGCAATAAAACACTTGTTTCTAACAAGTTAAAATTCTTTAGCATTTCAGTATTGGGCTTTTAAATTATAACGCAATGTTATTAAGACGAGGCCAGTTCACGATCTGATGAAAAGATTGATTTTTGAGCTTCCAATGTAAAAAACTGATGTAGAATTATACTTTACAAAAATTACTGTAGACTGAAAAAGAAACAAAGAATTACAATAACCGAACAGAATTTAGGAAAATGACTTGGTAACTCTGTAAAAAAAAATCCTGAATAACACCATAAAAACTTATAAAAATAAATTTCCAAACGTCAGATTTCGTAATTTTCAACGACATTGATATGATTTTTTATGTAAAAAGTATAGCTTTTTTATTGATATAACACAATAACCAAGTACATTTTTAATAAATGATCCATTATTCCAGAAATCAATGAAAATGTACTAAAATTCGTAAAATTTCTGGCGAAGCGACAATTAAAGCTATGCAATAATCAACCGTATTCTAAAGAGATAGTGAAAGAGTAGCCTTAATAATAAAGTTTGCAGTTTAAAAGTCCGTGTTAAAAACTACAGTGAAGACTGTTGTTCTTTACTTTCACTATCAGCTGAGACTATCACTCTCTCGTTCAGTCATCTGAAAGTTTTCTTCGTGAAACGTCTATCGATACGAATTTGCATTTTGACTAAAGATTCGTCTATTTCCTCCTACTATTCAATGGTAATGGAAACTATATTATCGCGATTTTGTTTTTGTTAACCGAAAAACATACAATCGAATTGAAAACCTCCTTCTTTTTTGAAGTAGGTAAAAAAGTAAAATTCGATACGCTTAAGAACAATACGTTTGAAATATACAACCACCTAGGAATTTGTCAATCTTTGTCAACATTTTCAACGAAAAAATATCAGTTGCAACAGACTAAATTTATTATTGTTCATTTCAGATGGCTTCGGCGGCGATTGCACCAACAATCGCGTTAAATGATGGATATAAAATTCCTACTTTAGCACTGGGAACCTACAGTGGGGTAAGTTTAAGGGTTGAATATGAAAACATAATCTCTAAAATATTTCCTTAAAAACCGGCCAAGTGCGAGTCGGACTCGCGCATGAAGGGTTCCGTACCATTTGACGGCTATAGGGTCCTTAAGTATTACAAACGAGTGACATTATTATTTCTTATCCAGAAAGGCGACAAAATGCGTCAAACTGTGAACTGGGCGATCGAGACCGGCTACCGGCACATCGACACTGCTGCCTTCTACCAGAATGAGGCGGACATCGGGAAAGGCATCGCTGACGTCATCGGCAAGGGTCTTGTCAAGAGGGAAGACCTCTTCATTACCACCAAGGTATTGGCTGCGTTTTGAAAAAGTATTATATTTATTTATTTGGTTTAAGGTCATCGCACATTTATCAGCACCGTGCGCGTCGCACGCGCCGCATTTAGAAATTACTTAGAGAAATATGGCGCGTGCGGTGGTGGGAGCAAATGTGCGAGCTTTCATAACAAAGCTTTCATACCAAAAGACGATATCGTAGTAAATTTTAGTGCATTGAGTTGCCATTTTTGACCAGTTAACATAGGGTAAGACGAACATCTAGTGCTTCTCTTGGTATTTTGATTTTTTTTTCAGCTATGGAACGACAAGCACGCTCGTGACCAAGTGGTGCCAGCCCTGAAAGAGTCCCTCAACAAACTCGGTCTGGATTACGTCGACTTGTATCTCATCCACTCTCCCACATCAGAAAAGGTAAAACAACCATGCACTGATGATTAAAAGTTTTTACATGTTGTTATTGCGACTGTATCAAGATTTTTTCAAGTTTATTATATAGGGATTATTGTATTCGATAGGGATATAAATGTCATTACTTCTGATAAAGCTGATAAGTTTCTTTCACCCATTCTTAGCTGTAAGAGCATCTTGCTGTTTCAAACACAATTCGTAAAGGTTTATAATATTATTGCAATTAGGTGGTGTGTGTTATGTTGCTTCAACAAATTAAAAAATGAAGACAGTGTTTCAATCTGGAAAATACACAAGTCAATCACCTCTACCAGGTGGCTAAATCATTTGTTATTAATCAAATCGAAACGTCTCTTCAAAAGCATGTTATTTCCCCGCAGCCCGACGGTACTCCTGACAACATCGATTACCTGGAGACCTGGAAGGGGATGGAGGAAGCCAAGCGCCAAGGTCTGGCCAAGTCCATTGGCGTATCCAACTTCGACACGACGCAGGTCAAGAGGGTCATCGAGAACAGCCAGATACCCCCCGCGGTTAATCAGATTGAGGTATGAACAATTAACTATTGAACAGTAACTTATTGTATTTGATTCATCCTTGTTCTGAAGACTTCTTAAACTGAACCACAATACTGGTTAATGATCGATTCGCATTGAGACATTAATGGATAGGGTCCAACATTAGGTAAATTGAAAAACGAATCGCCATCCTTATTTAGTAGTAGGCTCTCTGTGATTCGGAAGAATTTACAACACAGCGCTTATCTACTTAGTCCCAAAATATAGGATAATTCCTGTATCATTATGGATATTAGTCCATTATTTTCTACAAAATACCCAAATGTCACTGGTTCCAGGATTTTCCACGTACGTTAAGTAACTTTCTTCTTCTCAGATCCACGCTGCCAACACTCGAGAGGCTCTGGTATCCGACATGCAGAAACTCGGGATCGCAGTGATGGCGTACAGCCCGTTCGGTTTTCTCGTGAACAGGGGCCAGAGTTCCGCCCCACCGCCGCAGATCGACGACCCGACGTTGACTAAGATTGCCCAGAAGTACGGCAAGTCCACCACTCAGGTGGTGCTGCGTTATTTGGTAAGGAACACATCATTATCTTTTCCTTTCCTTCGAGTTTGTTGATGTACCTGAGTATTTCTGAACGAGTATTGGAGAACCTACTCCAAACTGTGCACTAGCCCACTATGTTAACGCGCTGAATTTAATAAGATCTAATATAAGCCAGAAAACATCAATTCACCAAAAATAATAAGAAATAATAATAATAACGACTTGCTCTATCTTTATGGATATCGCTTTATGTACGTAGTAAATACCTATGTAAGTAGCTACCTACAGGAGCAGTTTGATGATTAATCCCTTCGGACTGTAGGTTCCACTATATGGTTCCATTAGTGGGTTCCAAGTGCTCGTGTTCCCACTGCTAATTATCGGTGGGTCTAAAAAGATTTCGTGTTCATTACATGGTACATATGGACTAATTTGAAGCAGAGTCTCTTTTGGGGGTTTCAGCCCAGACTTTACTTACAACAAGACTGCCCATTTTTCTGTTTCTCGACGGTTAAAAAAAACTGCACCAACTATCACCTGCAGCTTAAGAGTCCGACGAACAGTGAGCTTCCCATACAAACGTAATACCAAAATGATTTGCAATTTGAGCGTATATAACTCTACTTGTGATGTTATTCGGATTAAGACAGTATTTGTCTAGGGTTCTATTAAATACCATACCAATACCAGCCATACGATATAATGATGCTTTTGATTTTATAAAATTCCTCCTCCCAGATTGAAAGAGGCACCATCCCGATCCCCAAGTCTACCAACAAGGACCGTCTGCAGCAGAACATCGACGTATTCGACTTCACCCTCACTCCTGAGGAAGTGGCCACCATCAACAAGTTCAACGTCAACAAATCTATTTTTGATTAAGGATTAAATACTTTTTCATGACCTTCAGCCATTTTTAATCTGTATTTCCACTCCGATCAACTGGTTGAGCAGAATGGAACTCGATGTCCCCACTGCTGGGGTCACAGGCCTTCCTAATGGGTGGATAAGGAGGATGGGCCATGACCCACCACGAGGGCCCAATGTGGATTGGTGGGTGCTAACGACTGCAAATGCAGCCAGGACCAACGGCTTAACGTGCCTTCTGAAGCACGGAAGAGCTCGAGATAATAAATTTTTGGTCACCCATCCCATGACCGACCGTTGCGAAAGTTGCTCAACCTGCGAAATCGGTGGGCCAGGCGCTATACCACTGCGCCACCGAGCTACTCCTTTTGTTCATAAAGCTGGCTTTTATTCTGACCTTGAATAACTTATCGATGAAGTTGAGAGTATGAAAATCATTTTTGTACCCTGTGATACGGTCTTTCAAAGTTTTCCTCAGAAATCAAATACAAATCTTCATATTTGTTTTCTTGTATAGCTTGAAAAGTTTTTTTTGATTCAGTTTATGCAATTTATGCGTCAGCCACTTTGTTTTTAAATGAGTTATTTCTAAGTTAGTTACCAATGTTTTTCTTATTCCTAAATCATTAACTAGGTATGTAATTTTTGCCTCATTAAGGTAAAGTACACAGGTACTATATAAAAAAACCTTCAAATGTATTTCGGATAATAATCTTTAATTTTATGCAAGTCTTAAATGTTACATTGTAAAAGCCATCACAGTACTTAATTCTATTATAAGATAAGCATGGTCTGGCAAGCTAGGAGAGGACATACGAGCACCATTGAAATCTTAAACGAAGGAACAAATTAGAATAAAAATTACGTTAAGAATAACAGAAATCACCTTCGATGTTTTGAGTCGCCTTGTCTTTAAAAAAAAGAAAAGATCTTTTAAGGTTTGCAGTGCAGTCCAACTTGTAAATTAAATATATTAAGCATTTAATTTACAAGTTATAAGAATTAAGTAACAGATGAAAAAAAACGTTCAAGATTCCAAGGAGCATGATAAAATTGGGTTATTATAATAAAAATACGAATGTTTCTCAGTCATTCATCAGATTATATGGATAGGTGACCCTCAAAATTTATCCATATCTAATAAACTATTTCAAAACTACTCGAGGATTAAGTATATCACAATTTTCGAAGCTTATGTACTTAATTGTGTAGCTTATTAACTACCTTAATCTATTTGTAAGCTTAAGCTTCTAGGATTAAATTCTACTAGGATTCAATTAAAATCCACAAGATAATACCCATAATTTGGAATGCAAATATATAAGGCTTTCTACTGTTATCATTTTGAGTTGGTTATAGGAAGAACAGCAGTAAATTTCGCAGATTATACTCATAGATCTAACTAAATAATGAACATGTATGACCATCAGCCATTTTTAATGTTCCCACTGCTGGGGCACAGGCCTTCCTTATGGGTGGATAAGAAGGATGGTGGGTGTTAACGACTGCAAATGGACCCGGGACCTTAACGTGCCTTCCGAAGCACGGAGGAGCTCGAGATTATTACATTTTTGGTCACCCATCCTAGGACTTGCGAAAGTTGCATAACCTCCGTAATCCCTGGGCCAGGCGCTAAACCACTGCATCGCCATGGAGCTCCTCAACATGCATCAATACAATACAATTAAATATTGATTTGATAATTTCAATTCAGTGTAATTATGACGATGAGAACTAAAAGAGGGCGCCATAAACACTTGAGAGTTCCGACTGCTCATAATTACCTGCATCCGTAGGTATGTATTTAAATGTTGCGCGGCCTTCGGGTCGTGAGCTCTATACACTTAACCTATTTCCTTAACTAAAGTATGGCCGCCGAGAGCATGCGTTTCTGCATGACAGATTTTATCAAGTTCCTTTAATCAACTGATTAATTATATTCAATTATCCTCTTTTTGATAACATAAAATAAACTTTATTCACTTGACATAAAGAACTCATTCTCTCGAGAGCCATAATGTAAAATTTCATCAGTCGATGGTAAGTTGTCTGAACGAGCCATCGATCCCGAAAAGTTCGTCGTAGTTGGTGGGTTTGCCCGGTCGTCGGGACTCGTCGGCTTTCACCGACTCCTGCGCAAGGAACCAGTCGCGGTACTCTTGAAGTTTGCACTTCCATTGCTCTGCAAACAGATAAAACTTGATTATTAAATACCTTAATGTAGACTGCAAAGTTCTACTACTAAATCGAGAAAGAACGTCTGCAAAAAAATGGGGATTTTCAATGCAATGCTCTGATGAGTAAGAGGTACGAGCATAATAATCAGTAAGATAGTAGAAACATTTTTCAATAAGCCATTTCGTAAGCCTGTCTTTGAAAAAAATAAATGGCAACTCCCTTATATTTTTTGGTATCCGATTGTATACTTTTATAGTCATGAAATAACAATTCTTATGGTAGAGATGGCTAGCACTCACAGGGACCAAAAGCTTACTTGGGTCTCTACAGCTTTTTTTCTTTAAATGGACACTTTTTTGAAACAGTTCTGGATGTTTTCTCACAAAAACTCCTATTTCCAGAATATAGAGTGAAGTCAATGTTAGTAATTGACTGTTTATTGACACGCTTAATTCCCGCTAACGAATAAAAAGTGCAACAGGACGGTATTTTTATACCGTTTACTCAACCAAACCTGTTTAAGGTTAATGTTGAATATTTGCACATAATCTTATGGTTATGCCATTCTGGAAGTTGCATGTTCGCACGCTTGATTGTTTTTACATCCTTGCCAATGTTTCGGAACATACATTTTTTAGGTTGGTTCCTTACGAAATTATGGAAAGAGCTCAAGTGGAGTCGTGTCCTTATGAATATTAAATCTTCCGGTGAAAGTCCACACAAATAATATTAGGTAGGTACCTAAGCTATTTTGTCACTACTCGGTACTGGCACTTTAGAAAATATGAATCAATCACTCTTTCGTCTGAGTCATTCAAGCATTTAGTCGTGGGAATATGTTGGTGGGAATAGGTTGGCCTAGCATTGTTTTAACAAGATTGCTAAACTTTAATCAAAATTACAAACAGTGATCGTAAATTCACTGAATACTCATTGCAATAAAATGAAGCAGGGTAAACTACGTTACTACTTAATCTAAATCAATGAAGGAAATGTTCGTCGTGAGTTTGCTTTACCAGAAACTGGCGTGCAATGTCACTCGGCTACAGAGAAAAATAGCCTAAATAACATCTCTAACAGGATGGTTACACTATCCTCTACTTACTGCTAGACGCTAGAGTGTGTATAAAAATGTGAGAACTTACAAAAGTTGAATTTCTACTTTCGAAGACTAGCAACTGTGTATTGCTACTGCACCTCGTCTGAAACGCAGTCGCAGTGAACGCCTTAAGGGCATAACTAAGGGATGGCCCGTAAAGATAGTAAATATTCTGTGGTAGAGTTGATACCTTGAATGTCATCCATGGTACCACAAGGTCCACCATATTCTTCGGGCAGCATGTCTTGTGGTACATACTTGTAAAGGTCCTTGATGTCTTTGTGAATGAATATCTGGAAGTATTACAAGGTAAATTAAATAATTATGATGATGGCAAATTAAACCTGGAAGTGAAATTGCATCATAGAGGTACTGGGTATATCACTTGTAAAAAATGTTTAAATTAACTAAATTCTGAGTCTCTAGATTCAATTAAAAATGATAATATTTTAATTATTATTGAAAATATATGAAAATTACAATGAAAAATGGGATAACCATGTAAAATTTAACAGTTATTTAAAAAAGGAATTTTCAATTCTTACCCGTCTCCTGATTTTCTCCTTGAGGAATGGTTTCACAAAGTTTACAAATCTCTCTACTATAGGTGAAGTGTTGATTATGTGAATTTCTTTCAGCTTAACTGGGTACGCTTCCTGAAAAAAATAAATAAAAGAAAATGTAAATAATCTTTAGTCAATCTTAACTGAAGAGCTCGATGGCGCAGTGGTATAGCGACTGGCCCATCGATTGCGGAGGTTAAGCAACTTTCGCAAGGGTTGGTTATGGGATGGGTCACCAAAAATTTATTATTTCGAGCTCCTCCGTGTTTTGGAAGGCACGTTAAGCTGTTGGTCCCGGCTGCATTTGCAGTCGTTAGCACCCACCAATCCGCATTGGGTCCGCGTTGTGGGTTATGGCTCATGCACCTTATCCACCCATAGGGAAGGCCTGTGCCCCAGCAGTGGGGACATTAAAAATGGCTGATGGTCAATCTTAACTACTATGTAGTAGAAATTATGAAGTGTTTAGATTTTTCCCTACACCCATCAGACCCTACTACGACCCTACCCAAAGACGTCCTTAATATATTTCTACCATATTTCTGATTAAATTAGTTTAGTTCATGGCAATTTTATTATTGTGCAAATACGAAGCGACGTGTGTAGCACAGTTATGTTTCCGTAAGTTCGTCGAGGTTAAAAACATAGGCGTGTCGGAATTGTTGGAAAGTATTTCTTTCGAATTACTTTACATACAGTTGCGTTACGTCAGTTTAACTTTCCTACCATTTGCATGACCAATAAGACATCTCCTTGTGGTTAACCTTTAACACCAAACAAACACATTTCGAGATTTGTCAGAAAATTATTGCAGTAATATTTAATCAAACAAATTTTTCTTTGATCATTTGATACGCTATGCAGAATTATGTAGAGCTCACAAGTGTTACAAAGTTGAGACAACACCTCTTTTTACAACACACTCACCGTAAATATAAAATTAATTGCTATGATTCGGGTAAGAAGGTGGTCTAGTTTCGGGTATTATAAAAGATTGTAATAGTTATTGAAGATTTTTTTTTCTTATTACAAAATGGCGTCGTGCAGTCGACAAATTGTTTTTTTTTCCAAAAAGTCTATATTGCCAGTGCCATCCAAATCTGTTACGGTATTAAGAAGTTAATAAAGAAACTCATGACTCATATAAATTTAACCATACATGAACCCTGAATACAATACACTCCTTTTTGGGCAGTCGACTGTGGATAACTCCACATTTATGTAATTTCATTAATCATAAAATATCCTACATCAGCCATTTTAATGTCCCCATTGCTGAGGCACAGGCATTCCTTATGGAGGATCGAGCCATAACCCATGGCAGGGGCCCAATGAGGATCGGTGGGTGTTAACGACTGCAAATGCAGCTGGGACCAACGGCTTAAGGTACCTTCCGAAGTACGGAGGGGCTCAAGATAATACAATTTTGGTCACCCATCTCATCAATAAAAACAAAATATTACCTGTACACAAATCATGAACTTCTTGATAGTCGCAGGGGACACTTTAGCCAGTAGACTGGGGCCCAGGACGGCGGCATCCAGGACATAAATGTCCCCTGCCACTCCCTCCTTTTCTTCAGTCAAACGGACGTCTCCGATCATAAGAGCTAGCTTTAGCGAATCTACGATCTCTGTAGTGGTCAGGTTTGGGTGGACACCTGAAAATAAAGACCGAAAATATAGGTATTTTTTATTTCTCATTACTATAGCGCATTGCCACATATAATGACTAGGAAAAAAAGTAAAAAACACAAGAAAACAACATTATAATAAAATCGGCATGGGAATGGGAAGTTCATAACAATAGGGACGCAAAAAACAATTCTAAATAGTTTGAAATTCCACGTGCTTTTGCATCCATTAAATTTAGAAAAGCATTTACCTATACATTCTTAATTTGTTTTTCTTATAAAAGCACGATTAATATGCATTTAAAATTAATGGTGTTTCGTTCAATATTATTTTCAGCAACTTAAATTCGTGATAAAATCTCAAAAATAAAATTTAGTGACTGAAGACCAAAGAGAATGTAATACACTACGTTTTACGAAGACCCTCATTCTCTTTGACTTTTGGTATAATGAATTTACTCTTTGCAGAAGACAGAATGACAGCACTATTCTTCTCTGCCCACTAACCATAGAGGAGTGGTGACCACTGAGCATATAATCACAACCTATGTTTTGTGGCGACCTTTTTGCAGACGCCTCTGGTCAATACTAAGAACTTTAAATAGAGCTTAAATTAAAGTTCTTGGTCAACACACAAACCTTCTTCTAATGGATTTGAAACTGGTTTTTTTTTACTTAAGGGAGTGTTCTACCAATCGAACTAAACATTTTTGATAAAGAAGCAAGAGTCGAAAAACGACAATAAATGTTGGTCAATGTTAAACAATAAGTTTGTACAAGAGAGCTAAAACATTGTAACTATTAGTATGGGAAAGTAAATAAAAAGTTTTTTGACCTATGTTTCATGGGCAAAAATTTTAATTTCATTGGTAAAACACACCCTTAAGTTAATTAAAACTACTACACAATAACGATGTATATTATAATAACAGGTTCATCAACACTAGTTAAACATCATTTATGTTGACTAGGTCAGTGACCATGACCTGGGGTAAATGCCACAGCGATCCCCTGGCGACATTACAGCGGCAGTTTTTAGTGGGTATTTCCTTCTCCCGAGATCCCACCGAGTCACCCGGCTGGGTGGGATCACGGGAGGTACTCGTGGAGGGAGCCGCAACGTTGAATATTGCGGTCCCCTCCTGGAGAGTCCCACATACCCCTCTCTCGCTCACCTGCGGGAGGGGAAGCGCGTAAATGCGTTTTCTTCGGCATACAAAATAAAAGGTCACTGACCATGATAGTGACACGGCCAAATACTCAAACGAATCTTAAAGTTAAGGTCACCTTAAATTAAAAGAAGTTGTCATATTTGACAAAAACTCTTTGAAACTCACAGGTTCCTTAAAGTTAAGGACACCTTAAAAAGTTTTAGCTAAGAAGCCTTTTAGTATTCGACCGTTAAACACAAATTCGTTCGATTTCGGTTCGATTCCCGTCCGAGAATATGATCTGGTGCGAGTCGTATTTTTTCTAGTATATTATTTAGTATTATACAAATTAGTGACCAAAATAAACTAAGTACCTACTTAGTTTGTGCATCATGTAGTCAAGTCATAGTGCAATGCCCTTCCATCACAGAAGGAGAATCTTGCTTAACCAGTTTTCAGAACAAATACCTTGATGCTAAGATCAGGCCAATATTATAAGATTTACCATCGATGGCTTTTGTAGTTTCATCAATATGTCAGTACAATCAAAAGCAAGATTTTGGCGCTAGAGTTAAAAATCCTGAGTGAATAATGATTTATCCTTACTTAAATTATACTTATGTGATAAAGTTTTGTTTTTTACGCTTTCACATCTAAATTACTCAACCGATCATAATGAAATGCATTACATATTGTCAAGGATACAGAAACAGACAATAGGATACCTTTTATCTAGAAATAGTACGATAAACTAGGGATAGAAAATATCCATCCATCCGAATATCGCGATTCTTTCGCGAGAAGCCTGCTAATTATAGTCATCTATTTTTAATGCTTGAGTTGAGACATAACGTGTTTATTTCTCTTCTTTCATCTATAAAATAACACTTGTACCTCAGAATCAGTTCAACGACCTTTGATGGCAATTTTTACGCTCGTTTTTTTTTATTTATACCAAAGTCTAGTTTTATTCATTTTTTTTAGCTTACCTCTGCATATTGTGACTCTTCGTCCGTTAGGAGTCAAACCAGGAAGAGGAGGTCCTTGACTGCAAAGGAATAAGTTTATTGATAAATGCATAAAGTTGCACTTGACAAAAAAATAAATAAAATTGATAAATAAATATTTGACAACATCACATACATTGCTCCAATTCCAAAGTAAGTAGCTAAAGCACTTGTGTTATGGAAATCAGAGACAACGGTGGTATCACAAACACCCAGACCTGAGCCAATATAGAAAATTTCGTTTTCTAAATTGACCCAACCGGGGATCGAACCCGGGACCTCAGAGATGGCGACTCCTTGAAAACCGGTATACAAAGCCACTCGACCACGGAGGTCGTCATGAATTTTCAATAGGAACTTCTAGTATATTAATAAAATACTATCAGTGATAAAATTAATCCTAATCTGTCTGCTGTCCTAATCTGTCTGCTGTCCTAATCTGCAATTAAATTTTCATTTATCTAAGATTATCAAAAGAAACTTACAACAATAAACCTTATTGACCTGTGACTTGCAAGTAAATCTTGAAATACGTAACATAAGCTTAGCGGAAATTGAAAAATCTCCCCGATCTGTCATTGAATTTATTTTAATTATCATCATAATGCCGTTAATGTCCCCATTTCTGGGGCACAGGCTTTCCTTGCCATAACCCACCACACCACGCGGGCCCTATGCGGATTGTGGGTGTAACTAACTAGCTAATGACGATATACTTACCCACGAAATAGAGAGAGGACAGAAGTCTAGCTTAGTACTACGTGCGCTTGAGCAACGCACAGACAGATCTCATCGACACCACGCCGACACGGTAGAGCCCCCTTAGCATGACCACTGAAACGCGTTTAGGATATAGCGATTTATCACTTTTAACTGTCAAAAGACAGTTTTTGAAAGCTGAGTGTCGATAAAACGCTATATCACGCGATATTCCAGGCGTTATGTGATTTAGGAATTTCGCTACTAAGGTATTTTGCGTTTTAGACGTCGCGCTCATAGAAAAAAATAAAAATATAGTACGTTATTTTTCAGATGAAAAAATCTATATAAATACTATACTAAATAACACTAGTACTAAGCTTGACTTCTGTCCTCTCTCTATTTGTGATATACCTACCTAAGCCTTGCTTAAGAGGTTTTAAGTACTATTGTCAAAGGTGTTTCAAGGCACAAGCGTCGCGTGCGCACCTTGAATGAAGGCCAAGGACTTGTTGACCATCTCTGCCTTGCTTGAAAAGGTTGGTAAATATTTAGTCTTTGGAGAAATGTTGGCTATCCGTATTTTTAAACAGGGTGGAAAAAAGATGATAGTTGGAGAGAAAGTACTCATATTGATGATTTTTTTATTTCCTGGAAGATTTACAGACTAATAACACCTTTGTATAGAATTTATAAGTAAATATTATGTTATTATCAAATATTCACAATTGAGTATACAGTAGTGTTATTTACCGAATGGGCTATAGTCGTGCTATTTAGATTTTAGATAATAATTTAAAACAGAAAAGTGCTAAGCTTATTGCAGAGCTACCGAGTCAGTTGGACGAGCATTGGTCGCGGGTTCGATTCCCGCCTGAGAAAATGATCTGGTTGTCGAATTTTTTCTAGTATAGGTATTATTTAATATTATGCAAAAATATCATTGTAATGTGAATGCTAACATCTCAAATTTAAAAATCTTTTCTATTTAAGTTGAAAACAAGTATAAGTTTAATTTCATTAGTTACATGCGAAAAATCTTTGTTACATGCGAAAACATTGATGAAATTGCGCTGGCTTGCAGCGAAGAAGTTAAAAGTATTAGAAAATTTCGCCGCTCCCACTAGCGACTCGGTAGCATAATTGGTCAGTGCATTGGGCCGGAATCCCAAGGGTGCGGGTTCGAGTCCCGTCTGAGGTGCTACGGGTGAGTCGATTTTTTCTAGTATTTTTTCTAATATTATTTATCTTAATCTTAATCAAGTTTAAAGGAGGTGTTTATCTCGTAACTTTACTATCGCACGATCTTGTTCACATCAGCTGATGGGTGAGGTCATTAGATGGTAGAGCGTATAATGTTTATCTTTGATTGCATTATGATAAAATTTCAAATCTGACGCAAATTTCATAGCGTACTATTGAGGAATCTAGTGTATGGTACATACAAAAACCACCAAAAACTATAATGAAATTGGAAATATGTTGCTAAGATAATTTCGATGCTTTATAAAGCTGACTGAGCTAATCTAAAATAATGAAAGGTATTCTTTTACTAGAAATTATAAATATGTTCGCTGACAATACAAAAACTAAATACTGAAAATGGGTAATAAAACAGTGTTTTGTTTTCGTCAATCAAACGTCTATCAAAATAAAAAGAAATAATTAATTGTAGGTAATAATTTATTGTCAAAAATTACTAATAAAATGTAGCCCAGTTATCTTTGCGCTATTTTAGGGAGTTCGGTTTTGATAAACATTTTCCTATAATCCTTTGTACGTGTAGATATTGCTTTTGTTTTTAAAGATTGGGAATAACCTTGGTTTTTACTAATTTATTGAAAGTCTTGTTGCAAAACTTCTCTAAGATGTAAACTAAGTAGGTGGCTTAATAGTTTCCTTTCTAATATCAATAGGATCTTGAAATGACATTCAATAATTATCTCGTATACAGTATCTAGTCGGAAAAAGGAAATTGAAAAAGTTTTCATAATTTTGTAAATTATAATTTCGCATTATCTTTTCTAGTTAGGTATTAAGAACTGCTAAATATTACTCTTTGAAGTATTATTTCGTTGTCTGGTCGGCTAACAATGATAAAAAATAACAGGTTGAAGATAATTGTATTAAAATATCCATATTGTTGGTGGAAGTCAATTAATAAATGCATTAAGTAAGTTTTGTAAATTATAAACCAATAGTTAAGATAATAAATATCAGAGATATTGTCTAACTAACTGATATCAGCGCACGTGAAGAAGTACTGGGACTTAACTTGAAATCTAGCACAAAATATAATATTGGTGCGCATGCGCACTAAGCTAGGTTGTTTGTAAATTGATTAGGAAAGAAGAATTGTATGGCGCAGAGGAGTTCGATGGCGCAGTGGATTAGCGCATTCGCTGTGCGGTTGCGGTGGTTAAGCAACTTTTGCTAGGGTTGGTCATGGGATAGGTGACCAAAATTAACTATCTGGAGCTCTTGAATGCACGTTAAACCGTTAGTCCCGGTTGCATTTGCAGTTGTTAATATCCACCAATCTACTTTGGGCCTGCGTGGTAAGTTATGGCCCATTCTCCTTACCCACCCATGAGGAAGGCATGTGCCCTAGCGGGTAGAACAGATAAAATGTCTGAGGACGAAGCGGAATTCAACGTGGACAAAGTGGTGGGTGGTTGCTTATGCTTAAAAAATAAAATTAGTGACTTACACTTTGGCCCCAAACACGTCGTTTAGCTCGGGGCTGTTCGGGTCTCTGTTGGAGAAGAACTCGGGACAGGCAGCCCTCATGGTGAAGTACATGTCAAGCTTCCTCTTGCATTTCTCCAGGGAGTAGCTGCTGCCTCTCAAGAAGGTCATCAAAGGACCATCCTCTGTGAAGAACACAATAATATTTAGTTATCTTTACTCCTCGGGCTGTAAACTAAGCTGATGTTAATAATGAGAAAGATACCAAGGTACGTTTTGTATAGTGCCATCTTACTTAAAATCATCATCACCATATCAATCGTACGACACCCTTCTGGAATGGGCTCACTTAGGATTATTCCTTGATCTTGCTCTGATAGCTCAGACTCCTTAGATTAAGAGTAATTTTTACTTTGCCATACAATTGCTTGGGGAAGTTTCACTTACCCCACTCATCAGGCAAGTGCGGCTGCTTCCTCAGCCACTCCTTGATGGTGGCTAAGTCCCGGTCCCTGGTGGCCACGTCCTCGTTCAGCTCAGCTCTGGTCAGCTTCCAGATCTCCCCCGCTGGCTGCACCAATAGTTCTGTCTTTATCTTCATTATGAACTGAAAAAAAATGATTTTGAGTACTCACAAATATTAAGAGATGTTTTAACGATTATCGCGAGTAGTGCAGCTTAGTGAGCTGTTATAACCGCCTCTGTGGTTTACTAGTTCGCACACTCGTGTACTCGTAAGACTCAGGGGTCCCGAGTTAGATTCACAGGAGGGGGGTACATTTGTACTCGGTATGGTTAGTGGTAGGGCTTGTTTCAAGCCCGCCTGGCTAGCTACCACCATCTTACCTTAAGTCTCACGCTATGACAACAATTTTAAAAGTTAGAGGTTTAGTACCTCATTAGTTGAGAATTCCGGGTGTAGTGCGCTTCCATCTTCAGCCTTATCATCATGAAGGTCAAGCATTGACCCATTGGTAAATATAAAAAGTGGAAAAGGAAGGGCCTCTAATTTTTTTATCGCTAAGTACACTAAAGCAAAAATCCGCATGCATAATCTGTTATTAAAATCACGAAGTAAAGTTAACATAAAAAAAAAAAAAAAAATAAAAAAAAAAAAAAAAACATCACAGTTGTACATAATAATGTTGTTTTTTGTTAATACTATACTATTCAACCAATAACTTTTTAACTAATATTTATTTTCTAGAAATTCCCTGAGTTGTTAGACTTTATGATAAAACGTAAATTTATAATATTTCTTCAGTTAAGTAAACTCATGTTTTGGAGATTCTATCTCGGGCTCTCAGTTCAAAAATGTTTGAACTGAGAGCCGAGAGATATCTTATTGCAACCGTCTGGATTGAGGGTCCACAACACATTCAGTTAAAGAAGATTTAATTCACGTTTTATAAATTTTAGCATCTGTGCTTTAAGTTTTTAGAATTGTTTACTGGATCTCTGATTTAAAAAATGGGCTCTTAGTTCAGATGCACATGGTTCAGTCATGTAAATGCAATTTACAACTTTTATACATTCTTTTGTTTCACGACAATGAAATGGTTTGACGTTTCGTCATCGTGTATTTGTTCTTATTGTTTCAGTACAAATTGTCGGAAAACCAATTTGTTGTAATGACTGTAGGTAGGTACTAGTAGTATATCGATTTATTAAGTTTGTTGTCTTTTTATATTTTTAACCTTCATATTATGACCTTACATTATAAATAGTAATGGTACAAATATACCGCAGACAGGTCATCTCACAAAAGATCAATTTCCACAATTCCATTAATTAGGGTTCAGCTACATTTGCCCGCCCCATGCACCGCATATTTGACCGACGCCAAAAAAGAAGGAGATCATCCATTCGTCGAGTATATTTTCTTTATGTATGTTGTTCACCGATTACTCGAACCGATTAAAATGGTTCAAACATTAATCAGGATTTTTTATTGCTTTCATTCAAAATAAATGCCAATTACATTTTTTCATACAAAATTGTAAATCGCATTAATTTTTATTGGATTAAGTATTTTGGATTTTTTATTTAATAAAAACCTAGAAAAAAAATGTCTTAATACGAATAACATCACAAGAAGAGTTAATTATGTTCAAATTGTAAATCATTTTGGTATTTGTATGGGAAGCTCTCAGTTCGCCGGACTCTTTATTTTAAAAATTATACATATTTTTTAAAACCCCATGAAGCAAATTGTCGAATTATTGAGGTTTCTTTAAATTATTACGTCTACCTATATGTCTTTATTTTAATTTACAGTGTGACTGTTGTATGAATCCAAGTGATTGAACGTGAGATTTCTCACGACTCATACCTTTTGTATGTTAAAGTACACACGAAAACAAATCACGTTAAGGGGCATTCCATACCGAAAGAGGCGCCCTCCGAGGTTTTTATTTTATAATTTTTTATTAAAAATATTCTATTTCTATTGAAAAGGATTTTAATAAAATTCTACGTGAATTTTTTAGACGGTTCATTATATTATTATGTTCACGCGTAGTCATGCATAGAAGTGGACAGCAAATGTGTCAAAACGGCTACTTTTAGCAGATTTGCTATATACTTATAGAAATAACTACGAGGGAATGTAATGATATCTCCTAAAAATACTAGACTTCTAAAATTGTGTATTATAATAATAATTACAATATTATGTAAAATTTTCAGTAACACCACTTTCGGTCAGGGTACCGTCTTACGTAGTTGAACTACTAAAACAGATTTTATTACCTAGGGCGTAAAGACGGTCTCAAGGTCAATATGTATAGTATGATGTACCGTCGTCTGTACAATTCAATTGCACTCGGTGCAAACAACTTTGACCCCGGTATAAACCCATCATTTTATTTGACCGAGGTTACACATAATAGAAGCATCCAGTTTAAAGGTTTTTGGTTTCTATTTACAGTTACCTAAAGTTCATTCTTCCTTGGCGCTGCTGATATCTGAAGAAAATTTGCCTTCATTCAGTTTAAGTCTTTTGTGAGTAATGGCGAAGGGATTGACCTTGTTTTTGGACAATAACTAATATTATATTAATGAAATAACTTGCTTCCGCCCGTGACTTCGTCCACGCGGTCTATATGGTTGAATCATCGTACAGTACGGGTACAAACAAATAGCATAAAAAATATCCTAATGTTAATCCAGACATCTGTGTACCAAGTTTCATCCAAATCTGTTCAGCTATTTTTGCGTGATTGAGTTACAAACATACAAACTTTCAGATTTATTATATGAGTAGGACAGGATAATTATGTCTTGAATCTTACTGATTCATCATAACAGACTGAAAGGCATATCGATAGTCATCATGACGTTTTTCAAAAAAAAATCCACTCTTTTTGCGTAAAACAAAAAACGTAGATAGGTACTTTTTGCTTGTATTGAAATATTTCATCAAACACGTCAGTAGGCATTAATTACTTATATTATTATTTAAACCATTCTACGTAAGTTGGTATTAATGATGGGTGCTGTTTTGCTTTGATCTTTAGGTTTTTACAAAAGTGACGTCTAATGTAAGGACGTAAAAACTTGGTCGGTTCATTTGATAATCCACTGCAGTTTTCACTTAATACATTGATGAGTGCATAAACCAGTTACAGTGCAGGTTAACCCGTCGAGTCCGTTAAAGTGCAAAAATTGAACTTAAAAGAGTTCATAAGGTTAGGTAAGGTTAGAATTGCGACCTAAAACGCGCGAGCCGAGCGAGCGGAGCGATCATGCCGCGGCAGTGACCGGCGAAGCGCCAGAAATGAGTTTTTTGTAAAATTTACCTACTTTCAATAGAGGGTCTTTAACTTAAATTCCTTAAAGCCATTTCACACACTGTTTTCCACACTTTAACGGTGTAACATACGTCAATATGCAGATTAACAAGGTAAAGTGTGAAAATGTACTACCTACTTAATGAAAAAATTCGGTCTTGTACCCGGTAATTTGCTGATAACCTAGAACGTATTCCGTACTTTAGCAGTACTAACTTCCCGTTCTCGGCTGTAATGTACTATTTTCAACACCCTTGTACAGATAGTAAAAAAAATGCGTTTTTCTTTAGCTCTATTGTAGGTAGGTATGACAAGAGAATGGATTTTTTTACTGGAATAGGACAATGCTAAGAATAATTACGTATAGACACGAAGTTCGCGAGCCCATTTTGAAGCACCTTTTTCGGAGCCAGACATGACTCCAAACGCCGTAGATTTCAATGGTACAATAATGAGTTACAAGTATACGTGCGCGTGTCGCCGAGCGCAAGCAAGTAATCATCACGAAAGAGTGCTTCACTTTTGACAGAGCGCTTGTATGAAGAAAGTTGGGGATTTTGACGACTTGGGAAAGTGGACGAAGTCGTCCTGAAGGGATTTTTCTATACGTAATTATTCTAAGTGGCAATGTTAAAACATTCAGAATGCAAAAATCAAAAACATCCATAAAGTGTGGACGGAGACAGATTGAAATTATTATACGATTTCATTCACAGCCATACTTACTACTTTTATACTTATACATACTTACATTAATAAGATGTTTACAATGCACTTGCAGATGTAAATATAATGTTTAAGTATCTTGAGTGGATTCACGTTTTCACGTCATTCTAGCATCATTATTCATTATGTAAATCTTTTTCGCTACACGGATCACAAAGCAACTTATATTTAAAACATTCACGAGGCGTCGTGTGTACACTGCCTTAGTGATATAAATCAAATGGACAAATACTGCTATAGAATAACAATTAGCGTTCTAACTAAGTATGTCTAGAAATATTTTAAAATGGCGACATTTAACATGCGATACGATTCAGTGCAGTGAATTGGTCAGTGCATTGGGCCGGAATCCCAAGGGTGCGGGTTTGAGTCCCGTCTGAGGTGCTACGGGTGAGTCGATTTTTTCTAGTGTTTTTTCTAATATTATTTATCTTAATATAAAAATAGCATTTGTGAATGCGAAAAATCTAAATTTAATAATGCGATACGATATTGGCTATGATATTAATCCATCAATTTTAACGACCTCCGTGGTCGAGTGGCTTTGTACACCGGTTTTCAAGGTGTCGCCATCTCTGAGGTCCCGGGTTTGAACCCCGGTTAGGTCAATTTAGAAAACGAACTTTTCTATATTGGCTCAGGTCTGGGTGTTTGTGATACCACCGTTGTCTCTGATTTCAATAACACAAGTGCTTTAGCTACTTACTTTGGAATCAGAGCAATGTATGTGATGTTGTCAAATATTTATTTATTACTATTTATTATCAATGCCCGAGCGGCCCAATGCGGCCAGACAACAATGGCATATCTATTGTGTCTCAATTTTAATCTGTGCTAATACGAATCCCGAACACGCTGGCAGGACATAGTTCAACAATAATTGTATTATTTATGGAATATGTACGTACGTACCTATGTTTCACAATAAATGATTATGATTATGGTAATTAAGCAATTAAGTCATTGACTACTAACTTGTAGTTGGACAAACCAACTAGGCAAATAGTTTATTTAGTTGGGGCGCAGTTATCTCAATTGGATTGGTGGTACTGTGGTTGCGATTGCGACGTGATGTAAGTACCTAATTTTTTAAGCAACTTTTGAAATTTTTGCCCACGTTATAAAAAACTAGTACCTAAATAAAAAAAATGTTTTTTTATGGTGGCCTTTATAAAATTTATTATTAACTAAACTAGCTGACCCGTCAAAATGTTGTTTTGCCATATAAACTGATCATTATTATCGACCGCCGACAGTAGAAAATTATTAAAGTACTAATATCGCTATTAAAAAATAGGGGTTGGTGGTAGAAGGGTGAACATTTAGGGTTGTATGTATAGTTTAATGCCAAATCTTAAAACAAAATATTTTTGTCCAAAAAAAGAAATAAATCCGTTTTTGGGGTAGACCACTTAGGGGTATGAAAAATAGTTTACGTCCTTTTCTCAGACTGTATATACACACAAAATTTCATAAGAATCGGTCGAGCCGTTTCGGAGGAGTTTTGTTACAAACACTGTGACACGAGAATTTTATATTATTTTAGATTTAAAGTAGGTAGGAATTAGTGTCAGAGGAGGCCCTGCCAGAGGAGGCACTGCCATTTTTCGAGGAGAATGCCACCATGGAAGGGTCCACAGCCTTATTGGCTGGCGGCATCGGCGGCGAGAGGGTAAGTGCTTGGGTTTTTTAGTGGGTATTCCCTCCTCCCGAGATCCCACTGAGCAAACCCGGCTGGGTGAATCACGGAAGGCAGACGTGGCGAGTCCCACATGCCCCCTCCCCCATCACCTGCGGGGAGGGAAGCGCGTAAATGCGTTATTCCCCAGCATAAAAAAAGTAGTAGGTATTCGTTACTCAGTGAAAATACGTCACACATTTTTCTTATATTTAATAGCGGAAGTTGGCTATAAAAAAAGCTCAATGGTTTTGTACATAAAGCAACTAAGTTATATTGCTATTCAAACAGTTGTTGACAACGAAGTATTTACTTCTCTTCCAGGTTGAAGTACAAATATGAATAATGCGCATGAAATGGACGTGACGAGAAACGATATGTCAACGAAAAAGATCATGATTGCGTTATTACTTATTCAATAAAGTATAACTACAAGTTGTAAAGAAACTGCCGTTCCTGAGCACTAATAGGGCACCAAAAGGGCACAGATTTGATACTCTGTGTGAAATATACAGGGAGAAAAAGCAGTCTTTGGCGTAGTATCTTTGATATCCGATGCGGATTGGTGGGTGTTAACGACAGCAAATGCAGCCGGGACCAATGGTTTAACGTGCCTTCCAAAACACGGACAGTAGCTCGAGATAATAATTTTTTGGTCACCCATCCCATGACCGACCCTTGCGAAAGTTGCTTAACCTCCGCAATCGCTAGGCCAGGCACTGTACCACCGCGCCACCGAGCTCCTCTACTAAATTATATTCTAGTTCTCACTCAATTCTATTTAAAACAAAATATTTTTCGTCTTTTATTTTTCAGTGGGTAAGACTTGATTATACCAGTCTGACTGTAGACTACCACTGTTTGTATTTATTATTCTCCTTTTATCGTTCGAATTACCCTAGTTAATCAGTCTAATTTAAAAAAAAAATCGCCTCTTTTTCTGAATCGGATAAGACTTGATTACCTATCACTTGGTATATCTCTGTGACTGTCTACTGACCACTTTAAGAGAAATCTTGTAATGTGATCTACAGTTTGTCACAGTGCATCATATTACCCACATTACAACAGATCCAGACGTCTAGATTTGATGCAATTTGCGAACATTCGAATGTCGTTATCATACATCTGAGTAGATGAATGTTGCTATAATGTAACCCTCGAATCGAAATGGTAAAAAAGGCTGTCCCAGATAATGTGATTATGAGGGCGCATAACTCTGGAAGAAATTTACATAATCAAAGTTATTGAAACATATTTTCATTTCTAATCGATTACTAATAAAATATTTCTTTTTAAATTTTTGAGATTTTAGCATTCACAATGCTATTTTATATAATGAGATCACTGAGCTACAGAGTCACTAGTGACTCGGTAGTACAGCGGTAAGAGCATTGGACCGGATATCCAAAGGTCGCGGGTTCGATTCCCGTCCGAGAACATGATCTGGTGCGAGTCGTATTTTTTCTAGTATATTATTTGGTAAAATATTTCTTATTTTGAAAAACTATCAATCCCAAAACTAGAGAGTTAGATAAGGATTTTTTTAAATTAAGTTTCAAAGAAGTGATTTTGTTATGACGGGGCTTCACTACTCTTTCACACTAAGTGGTCGTACATTATAATGTAAATGAAACGGGACAACTGTTTTTTTTATCGCGATTTGACTTAAGTTCACAAAGTAAAAGTTTTTCGCATTGATGGGTATATATAGGCACTGCTAAAGCCTTGGTCGAACCGGATGCAGCACAGTGACAGCAAACGAACTACGACTACGACGTACGACTTTGTAAAGTATGATATACTTAGTATAATGACAGTTAGACTACCTGAGTGGTGCAGTGGTCAACATGCCGGTCTACCACGCAAGAGGTCCCGGGTTCGATTCCCGGCCGGGCAGAAATTGAAATGATGAATTTTAATTTCTGTGACGCGTCTGGGTGTTACTATGTATAATAAGTATATATTTAATAAGTATTATGTTAGTAGTATATCAGTTGTCTAGCACCCATATTACAAGCTTTGCTTAGTTTGGGGCTAAATTGCGCTGTGTGAAATTGTCCAAGTATAAAAAAAAAGTATATGTCATACCGAATACCGCGCGTTCCGTGCGACATGATTATATCATAGCATTTCATACATTACAACGTCGATTGCTACGCAGTGTAACGCGGTTCTGCAACGCACACGCATTCGGTTTGACCCAGGCTTAACCCACTTAGGCTTGACGATATTTTCTGGGACACCCTGTATATAAACGAGTTGAACAGAAAGTAAAGTTGTAGCAAACAACTGTGCCAATCCAAGGTGCCCACAATTTTCGCTTGACTGCGACTGTCAAGATAGTGATTTGGGGTGATCGTGATTGATCGTATCAAAAGTAACAGAAAATAGCAGAAATAGTTAGTAATATATTGAGAAATCAAATTTTAAACTTCAAAAAGTTAAAATATAGTCTTCGGATCAATCTTGATCGAATTCTATAAGGCATAACTAAAGGCTCGAGTTTGTCCAGCTTGGTCACCTTCATCATAAAGAAGCTGCCGTCTTGTTTGCCGATCGTTGTCTGTTCCTCCGATACGTTATCCCTGTCATTATCTGACATAGGTCTCTCAGCCTGTCAGTCATCAGTCAGACGAAGGAGCCTGGACACCGCGATAAACTACTTAACATAAGTGATTTTTTCTGTTTTATCAGGCTCGTAGGACCATATCAAAATATTATTGATTAAGTTCAGTAAATGTTATAGTATAAGGAGGAGAAAAAAGACCCGTTTTTGTTATTTCCATAAAGAACTTCTACTCGTCGCAAGCGAGGAAATAGTAATGACGGCAAATATGGCGATGCTAAACAGATACTTATTACGCGATACAGATCCGGTTTCATAAAAAAATCTTAAAAAATCCCACCACCCAAGGGTTTTAGAAGAAATTACCATTTAAATAATGATATTAACCTTGAGCAGTTAAATTAAAAGTTTTACCGCATGGTGACCAATGATTTCTATAAACTTACAATAATAGTATTATGACGTTATATTCCATAAATCGTAAATCATAGCCATAAACCACAAAAACCAGTATTGTAATAGAATAACCCTTTAATGATTTTCACAAATCAAACAATATTACCAAAAATATTATTATTCTGACCGGTGACGTATTCGCTAGCATGACTTCGATAGGACTAGCAAGTAGTGGCTGGAGGGTTTAGGTGACCAAATGTCTCATCCGCCTTTTTTTACAGTCAACTTACAATTTTGAGCCGAAAAAATAATAAAGCAGGAACCAGGTTAACATCTTGTTAATGAAACCTTTGACTTTACTTTCACGTGACACAGTTTTTTTTTAAATGTAAACAAAATGTTAAACTTGTTTATTTCAATAAAAAGTAGGTGTTCAAGATAAACATGTGATCATTGTTGTCGTATATTTCTATGCCACGAGTGTAACTGGTGGTTTATGATTTTAGATCGTTTTTTAATTCGTTAGACCATCAAGATTTTATACCGAAAGAGGTTAGATAGTTTACGGTGACGTAAACAGTCTGCGTCAACTTATGGTAGGGTCACAGTCAGGTATTGTGACCCTACCGGTACGTCATCCCTGTCACACGAACACCCATAGAAAAAAAAACACGCGTAAAAGTACTCGATAAAATAATTTATATATGAAAAATTTCATTTTGCTTTTCGCCGATAGATGGCGCTGTTCAAATTTCCTACGCAAAATTGCTCTATCGAATGTTTTTACTCGCGTTATTTTTCTCGATATCTGTTCGGGCTAAGCGGGTACTCTACCTGTAACACGAAAATCTATCGAGAAAAAACGCGCATATAAGTACTCGATACAGTAATTATCTATGGAAAACTTCATTTTGCTTTTCGGCGGTAGATGGGACTGTACACATTTCCCATACAAAATTACTCTATCGAATTATTTTACGCTCGTTTTTTTGTCGATTGGTTCGTGCTGCATTGTGAATGATTATTAAACCCAGCTCACTTATAATGACGTAAAAGGTGCTTTTTTCTAAATAAGCAAACATAAAAAACACACACTTATAAAGCCTTTACGTACTAGGATACTCAGCTCATATCGGCCTTTAACTTTAACTTACTCATCCTATATAATGAGTCTACATTTAGATTATACTTATAATTTATTTCAATTATAAAAAGTCAGATTAGACTCAGTAAAAAAACATCTATTCGTTTAAACTCTAAATAATTGATCCTAATGACGTCAAGACTTCATAATAAATTAATTGAATTAGGTATCAATAAAACTTTTTAATATTCAAGTCGCTTTTTATTTGTGCGGCTAAAGAATACTGCCTACACTTAAAAGTTGGTTTTTGTTTCATCTACAAAATCAACACTATTTATAATTATTATAAATATTTATTCAATGAATTTTTTTACTTTTTAAATTTTGAGATTTTAGCATTCACAATGCTATTTTTATATAATACTAAATAATATACTAGAAAAAATACGACTCGCACCAGGGGGCTAATTGTCTAATTTCAAAATCTATCGCAATCGCTTTCATTTGACAGATGGATGTGACACATTGCTGCATTTCTTTGGTAAGTTTTTATTTATGCCAAAAAGAAGCATCAATGTGTTACATCTTGAAAGCGATTGCGATAGATTTTGAAATTAGACAATAGAAGGGCAGATCATGTTCTCGGACCGGAATCGAACCCGCGACCTTTGGATATCGCTGACCGCTGAGTTTATATTATTTAGTATTATAATTTTTAACTTCTTTGATTCATAAAATTAGTATACCCAGAGCTGTTAGTTAAAAAGTAGGTGAATTTTCGCGACGGTAGATGCCATAAAGAACATGTTTTGACCTATAACCAAAGATCGGGTTTTAAACACGTATACAAATATACTTCAGTTATAACACTTTTTGATATTTTTTCTACGTCTTTGTCTTATAGAAAAAGATTTTGTGAGTTTTACATGGCTGTCATTTTTTGATAAAAACCAGTATTTTAAATCCAATAAAATTGAATAAAATTAATATTGTCTTTGATAATGACATTAACGACTCATTTTTTTTTCTCTCAGTAAAAAGGTGATTCTATAATCAATTATTTAAAAAAAAGTTGAGTGAAGATTGTTTACTAATTAGGACAAAATAATACTATTTCGAACATATTAAATTAAAATCAAAAGCAAGAGCACAATCTTTACACACAAACATAATTTAATATGTATGTTTTTTTTCCGGTAATTAGAACATTAGGTTATTGAATGTTTTCCATAAAAGTTTTAATCAATATTTTTCTCTCAAACCCAAAATAACTCTTTGTTTTCGATCGTGACTTATACAATACAATATTCTATGAGCAAGTCACGCCATATTGCTTTTATAAATTAGTTAAAAACAAACAACGGAACCGAGTTAACTGCACTTAACTGTTAGATAGTCAGTGCAAACTGCAACGGTTACTATTCTCACACAATTGTTTTATTGTGTGCGGTTAAAACAACTGTGAATGTCAAAGGACAGTAACGGGTTCAAACTGGCTTTTTTAATTACATTACAAATAAATATGAAAATGGATATGTATTGTTTGTGTTACAAGTTAATCATATTTGAATGTGAAATGATCAAATATTAAGCTAGAAAAGATTTAATTAAAACTCGATAGCCCTTCAAACTTGATTTATTTTAATTTATATTTATTTTGGTGTAAATTGTACCTACTGCCTAATCAAAAGTTGATTCAGTTCCCGTAGCATGAAAAGCTATCGAGAAATTAAACTCGCGTCAAAGTATTCGATGGTGTAATTCTATAGGGTAAAACCGGGATAGATGCCCCACTTTTTAAAATAGTCTCCTTATTTAAAAAATATTCATTAATATTAATAATTTCTATGAATGTAGGCTAGCTTAATCATTTATGTGGAATTATAATTGTTTATTTTTGATCTACCTATGGGTAATTGTAAAGCGCCATCTATATCTAATACCAAAAAGCGAAATTAAATTTCTCATAGACATTATTATTCTATTGATCTGATTGAGTACTTTTACGCGCGTTTTTATTCGTTAATTTATCTAGATTAAAATCTTAATCGTAATTGTAGAAGTGAGTTTAAAGGTCAGTTAAAAGATCAACAATAATAATGAATGTTGGTTTGTTAATTAAAGTATTATTCTTTCCTTTGCGTGGCTGATATTGCAAAATTAGTTCATTGTTTCACAACCTGCCTGTAACTTTATCAGGAAAATAATATAGCATAAATTAATATTCTATAGACTAGCAGGCCTATTACATAAAAAAAGAAACGCGATAACCGGACGCAATTCTTCGTTCAATTTACTTGATATTAGACGTGAGGCGTATTTATCGTAACAGATAAAAATAACAGATCGCCCTGTTACGAGCGCTATGAATTAACTGTTGTTCAAAGGAACAGGCAAAACAGAGACTGTATCGATTGTACACCCTGTACCAAGCTGTTATCAGAGTAACAACCTGTTTCCACTGTTCCGCCTGTTACGTGGAACAAGCACTTTCTTCCGCTAACATATGGAAAGAAAAGAGACAAAGATTGTTATTTTTACCTGTTATATAAACCGACCATATCAAAAATACATTTTGGTCCAGTATAGAACCGTATTAAATTTGACTTTGTTAATTATTCGTGTTATAGTGTTATCTGTTCCTGCGTCAGAGTTTGTTTATGGCCTTTTTTTTGTGGCAATAGGCTTTTTTTTGTGAGTGTGACTGTTTTGCCAACGTCAAGTTTGATGACTGTAATATATTAAAAGAAAAATTTTAGATTAGAATTTTTGAACAAAAAACTACTCTGACAGAAGCAGCAATATAAAGCCTTGCTTATGTGACATATTAATTAAATTTTATAGTAAAATTGAAATAACTATTCTTTACATTGATATAACACATCAAAGAAAGGGCTGGATTGGTCGTTGATCTGGCTGTTATTTTTGTAACAGATTTTAGGAACTGTTATTTTAGTGTAACTAGAACAGTTGTAACAGGTAGGCAATGTACCCTGTTTCAACCCATGTCTACTGATACTGAACCCTATTCGTGAGTAAATAAGTGTCACGGAGTGGGTCGAACATCTCCGCTTATCACGATTGTTTTTATGTGTAGTCTGTCTATCCTTTCTTCTTCCATTTAGTAAACAGCTTTTGACAGTTGTCATAAGTCTTTTAAAATTAAATCGTTATTTAAAAAAAAAATATTAAGTAAAATTGTCACTAATAATTATTAATTTCTTTTGTAATTTAAGCGTGGAAAACCATTTTTTACCACTAAAGATTTTTTACCAAATAAGACAAGTAAGGATAAATAGACTATAAAAGGCATGTAGGTATAAACATCTGTAAAATAGACTTAAATTGAATTTTAGATTTTTGCATTCACAATAGGAAAAAGTTTACTAAATGTTAATTATTTGCAATCGATCCGAAATCTAGATTAAATTCTTCAAAGTCTACTAGCAAAGTCATTAATTTAACTTAGAAACACGAGAATAACCATTAATTAGTTTGTAGTTCCTTTACGAACTGACATTTAAGTAATTTAGTTTTCAAACGTAAGTGCTAGTTTAGTCCGTAACGAACATCCATCGAGAAAAAAATCACATGTAAAAATAGCACTCAATGAAGTAAATATCTATGAAAAAAATAATTTCGCTTTTCGGCGGTAGATGGCACTGGCAATTTTCCAATAAAACTATTAAAAAAGCGACTGCCCTGCCAAAAACGAACTAAAAAGTAAAATAGCAAGAATAGCAAGTGTCATTGCAAAGTGATTATCGACTATACAACGTGTTACAAAAGTACCCCTAATGCCGAATATGGTATATAGGGACCATCAAACTGAACAACTTTTACTATGGGACTAATTGTGAAATCGCGAAAAAAAAATCTGCTGTTTCATACATTTTGATATTTTCGTAATTAATTTTTGTATGAAACAGCGGAGTTTTTTTAGCGCGAACATCTATCGGAAAAAAACGCGCGTAAGGGGCGCGTTCGCGCTAAGGGTCACAGTCATGCCTGAAGTAACGGGGCAGCAACATCAGTACCCTAAATGCATTATTGTATTGCACTTTTAATGATGCCTTTGTCGCCCTTGAGTAATAGCTGACCCAGA
This sequence comes from Catoptria pinella, assembly GCA_963556745.1. NCBI lineage: Eukaryota > Metazoa > Arthropoda > Insecta > Lepidoptera > Crambidae > Catoptria > Catoptria pinella. The sequence goes on from OY750779.1 coordinate 7,860,976, forward strand.
GAGAGCACGAGTAGAAAGATCGACAGATTGTTTTGAACAAAGTTATCTCAACGTTACTACTATTTAATATCGTGCAAAGCTCCTACCCATATTACTCAGAGCCGCTACAGCTCTCTCTCTCTCTACATGTCCATTTCATCACGCAAATAAAAAAGAAATCGAAAATTATCCCTTATTTTTAATAAGCGATGCAAGATGCAAGCAAGCTGTATGCAAATTCACGAGAATTTTGCATATTAATAATACATATCGTATATCATCAAACGAAATATAAATATAAATATTTTCAAATGATTGAAAAAAAACCATATTCTTATTTATAATAAATTAAGGACATTTTTACTGAGTCCTAAATGCAATATTCTACTTAGTCCTAAATGCAATATTCTATTAAATTTTGATTTTTCGCATTCACAATGCTATTTTTATATTAAGATAAATAATATTAGAAAAAATCGACTCACCCGTAGCACCTCAGACGGGACTCGAACCCGCACCCTTGGGATTCCGGCCCAATGCACTGACCAATTATGCTAGCATAATTCGCTAGCATAATTCGCTAGCATAATAAAATTGGTCAGTGCATTGGGCCGGAATCCCAAGGGTGCGGGTTCGAGTCCCGTCTGAGGTGCTACGGGTGAGTCGATTTTTTCTAATATTATTTATCTTAATGCAATATTCTACTTAGTCCTAAATGCTACATTCTACTTAGTCCTAAATGCAATATTCTACTTAGGCCGAATGCAATGACAACTCTACCTGCAATCATTCCCAGGGTATACAGTTGAAATTGCAACACATCGCAGTTGCAGGTGTGTCCCAAGCAAAACTGCACAGGTTTACTCATTTAAATAAATACGTATCGGTAAAATGTTTAAGTCTTAAGTACAAACATGAACTTACTTACGTTTAAAAGCAACTTGAGTAATATAATAGTTTGTAATGGTCGAAAAAACTTTATCGCTTCATTGCATTAAAAAAGTAAATTGTTTAAAATTGTATTATGGGAATAACTTGGATTTATAAATGTTTATTTTAAAAGTAAATCTTTAATAGCAAATTTTTTTTTTGGGTTTAATACTGGTTTAAAACTGTTTAAATTATTGTAAGTATTTGATTGAATCAGGCATCACTTGGCGGAAGTCCCAAACCATTGTGAAAAGAGAAATATATGTAGCTTACTTGCGGAAGTAAGCTACATATATTTCTCTTTTCACAATAAATTATTGTAAGTTAGGACAACTTTGATCCAAAATGTTGGCTTTAAAAGTAAACTTTAAATTCAAGTTTTTTCTATGATTAACTTGAGAGTGCTTAATAAGTAATGAAATAGTAAAAGTGTTTTTACCGATTTAAGCCAATGTTGTTCAACAACTTTCAAGTCTTAAGCCACGGCCGAACAAAAAAAGGAAAGCTTACTGTTTGTACAAGTTTTAATAGTTTTTTTTTGTTGAGTCGCGGTATTATTGACACATTTAAGGACATTATTAAAAAAAACAACATTTATAATATTATTTTGTTTTACGTAAATAATGATTAAAGAAAACTCTTTCCAATAAATGAATAAATTACCTACATGTTCTTTAAAAATTGTTTTACGCGTTCTACTTATTTTTCTTTTTAAAAACTGATAAGTTTAAATCCTCCTTTATGAAAGAAATTAAAAAAAAAACACAGTCGAATATCAACATTTAAATTAAGAACATATTCCACAAAGGTTTTGTTCCGAATTAAAACTTACCTTTTAAAGTTCCGTTACTGCGAAAACCACACCACTTCAACTGTACTATACTGTCTCTCGGATACGCGCGCGCTTCGCCAAAGAGCGAACCGAACTGGCTTAGCCTCTTTTCAACTTTTTGTGAAATGCAGTTCGCAGTACCAGGACCCATTCTGCGGTGTGCAGGTGAAGTAAAAAGCTTTTCTGTTCTACTAGTGAAATGTCTTAAAGAGTCTAGGCCAAAACCTGTTAACAACCTTGCAGTTTTTTTTGTTTACATTACGCTAGTTATATGAATATATTGCTTATAAATTTGTCATTCGAACATGACAATACCTTATTTGCTATAAAATTAAATGAATTTTAACCCATCAAGGCCCGGAAAATGAGACACAATAGATATTCCATTGTTATCCGGCCGCATTCGGCCGCTCGGGCGTTGATGAATTAATGACTTTGACAGTTTTGTCAATTCCATTGCGTCGACATTTTTTCGTTTATTGTTGAAGTATGCTCTTGAATGTTCAATTGTTTTCATAACATCGAGATGCAGTAGTTTGTAGACAATAAAGCCTGGCTCACACCAAATGCGTGTGACATATGACAGTATATGACACAGACAACATATGATAGTAAGTATATGTCACGTGGCTGCTGCGCATAAAATACGCGTTCGGTGTGACTTATACCATTTCAATTTTCATACATTACAACGTCACGTTACGCAACGCAACCCGCTGTGCTGCATTCGGTTTGTTCATACACATGAACTTACCCTTACACAAGGGTAAGTTAATTTAGCTAGCCACGCCTTGGTTCACTTTCAGTTTAGTGCAATTTATTATAATACTTAATAATATGAAATAACTTGAGCAAAAAGAAAGAATTTGGCGAATTTTTTTGCACCGTTTGGCCGCAGCACAGAATACATAATCCGCGGTATTAAAAACGCATCAAAAATTGTTCAGTCGCTGTGTTAAGCGACTAATTGCCGCGATCGTTGTTATTACGTGTGTTGTGCATTCGGTTGCTGCATCTAGCTTAAGAAAAGCAGCTAAAACATCCATCGGCCGAGCGGTGAGACCTCGGCCACAATATCACCACGGGCGGGCGGCGCGGCAAGCGAATTCAATAACCACTGCGCGCTATCTCGATGTGTCGGCCTCTCAGCTCGTCGTCACGACCGCGCAGTGATTATCGAATTCGCTTGCCGCGTCACTCGCCGCTGTGATGTCATAGACAAGTCTTAATAACGAATAAAAACCAAATGAAAATAAGAAAAACCCTTTTTTATTCTTTTTTTTCGAGAAAAATAGAAGAATAAGAGAAAAAACGAAGAATGAAACAGAAAACAAAGAAAAAGTCCAAGTATTTTATCTAGTAATGAGCTAGATACAATCTTTCTCTTTAATGACAAATCTAAGCCTGCCTATTCCTAAACGTGGTCAAAGACGTTGTCACTTTTTTCATGATAATGGTATTTATTAATTTAAGGAAATGTTCTAATTAAATAATGTTGTTTATTTATGAATCAATGTAAATTTTAACAAATATATTTATGAATGTAATGTCTTGAAGTGATGTACACACGACGGCACCTCAGACTATACATGTTGACCTTGAGACCGCCTTTATGCCCTACGTAATAAAAGCTGTTTTCGCAGTTTAACTGTATAACCTGACATGCTGTCGTGCGTACATATTATGTGCGTATGCGCGGCCGGCCGGGCTATTATCGGGCGACGCGGCTTGTCTATGATGGTTATGATTCGATATAATATCAAGCAATTGATGAATATTTTAAATAATAGAAGTAATTGAGCTCATTTGAATAAAGAATATTAATATTTTCATTTTAATGTTTAATAATTATGTCACTATTCCCTCAGAACCCTAAATTGTGTCTAATGCTAGGGCCACACTAAGGCTTAACGCATTAATTATGGCGCAAATTTTTCTTATGCTTATACGCATAAGGTTCATAATTGCAACATTTAATGGCGTTGGCCGTTAGTGTGGCCCCAGCATAAAGGATTTTTGTCCTTAACTATCATCATTGCAGTAATGCAGACATATTGCGGTTGTGCGGTTTGCTGTTTCAACATTATTGCTGTGATCTACTGGGAAGCTTTTCTTATGAAAGCATCTTTACAAATTCATCATCATCATCATCATCAGACATTTACGGCCTTACCATAAAAGATTTTAAAACAGTGTTCAACAAGTGTTCAACTTAGACACTGTTTAATAGTGATGCTGTCACTTTTTTGGCAATATGATTTGAAAGAGATCATATTTAAACAATGTCTAAATTAAAGAGTGTTTTTTAATCTTTTGGGGTAAAGCCGTTAATCTCTGCATCGTTGGGGCCTTTCTTATGGATGGATTAGAGTATAGCCGATATAACACCAAGCTTTGGGTAAACATTTTGTCAGTTGGGTAAGCATGCATACGGGGTATGTAAGTATAGATACTATTTTTATCAGACTTTTTTTTCTATGTTGGAATTACATTCACAGCATGAGATTTATGTGTTCGTTGATGGTTTAGGTAGAAGGAATATAGTGCTTTAGGGCTTGTGTGATTCGGGATAGCGTGCTTTCAGGTTAGAAATATAACCCCTCGCGGGGACCCATCGTGCCACTGGTGGTAGGTGGGTGGAGGGGGCCGCAACGTCCCCTCCTGGCGAGCCCCACATACCTTGTTCACCTGCGGGGGGGAGATGCGAATAGAAACTAAGCAGCCCCCCTAAACAAATGGTCAACATTCTATACGTTTGATCGCTACGCTTATTTGTAAAAGTTATACATAAGCAAAACATGATTAAATCACACGTCGCAAACTTATGTAAATCAGAGACTTTGATGTATTGTATGGAATTGACAAGCTTACAGCACGTAATTTTATAGTATACTGCTTATTTTAAAGATTTAATAGTAAGCGTAGCTTTCAAACGCATAGCTAGCTGGGACAGACATCGAAACCAAAACCTTAAAATCTGGAGTTGAATAAATCACTGGATGATTTTATATTACCTGCCTAGTCCATGATGATGATCTAATAAAATATTCCACCGGATTTCAAACTTTTTTAATAACTATGTTTTGGCTCAATGATTTAAATCTAAAGACATTTAATTCTTAATTAGGAACGAGCGACAAAAAACAAACCTATCTTTGATAAAATTTGCGTCACAAAAATCCCCGTCACATCGCATTACGTAAGACATAGTCATGAGTGTTGATGTATTGTCGTGAATCATCAAGGTTGATCGAAGACTACTTTATCTGAACTTTATTCCATTGTAATAGAGTTCAATTAAGGTATCAAAATGGTATAGGAAGTTACGTGTCCTTAATTTTGTATCAACCTTTTGTTTGCTGCGGTTTTGGGATGCTGAGGTCTTTTATTAAAAAAGAGGCTTCTTCAAAAGCGATCGAATCTTGTCCTTGTATTCATGTATTTAAAAAAAAGGTGTTTTGATTTTTTTTACTCGATTTTTACTCGACTGTCCAAAAAAAGTGTATTGTGTTCAGGGTTGATGTATGTATGTTCGTATGTGGGTTTCTTTATTCCACCATAACTTCTAACGGGCTTACCACAAAAGATTTTAAAACACTGTTTAATTTAGACACTGTTTAAATGTGATGCTGTCTCGTTCAAACGATATTGTCAAAAGTGACAGCATCACAGCCCCAGACCTACCGGTTTAATTATTTGCTTTGCTGTTCTAGTAGAACAAGGGGCCATACCGGCTAACGCATCGAACTTTGGAAAGTCTGCCGGGCCTCAACTTCAAACAGATAAATCGAAATAAAAAGTTTCGTATTGTAGTTATTTAGAAGATATCGATGTTCGTGTGACATCATAAATTAGGGTTCGCCATTTTGGCCCGATTGGGAGTCGATTTATCAGTTTTAATTTGAATCCCGGCAGACTTTCCGAAGTTCGATGCGTTAGCATTTTAGTTGAACAGGGGCTACCAAGCCCCTGTTCAACTAAAACAGCAAAGCAAAGAAATTAAACTGGTAGGTCTGTGGCCAGCCTAAACAGTGTCTAAGTTAAACAGTATTTTAGTACCTTTTGTGGTCCTTACTAATTAAGGCCGTAAATGCCTGAACAGATTTGAATGTGTGAGGTATTGTTATAATCCTTTCATCACCCCGGGTGACACTGGCTATAGAGTTTTGGAAAAACGTCAACTATGTCGGCTGCAGGACGCCATTTTATAATATGAAAAAAAAGATAAAACAAAAATAAATAATTAATAAATATAAAAACACGACGGCCCTGCCGAAAACGAACGAAAAGCAACAATTATTGCAGTCGGGGGACTGCAATAATTGTTGCTGCTTGTTATTTAACTGTTTAGTTCGTTTTCGGCAGGTTAGTCGTGTTTATAATATTTTTATTTGTTTCATGTTTTTTTTTTCATTTTATAAAATGTACATCTACACGGTACCTACAGTAAAAAAAACATCCAGTTAAAAGTTGGTATTTTTATTTATCAATTTTAATAATCATAAAAAATATCACAAAGCAGCACCAAGAAACGTAAATAGTTATGTACTACAAAACACAATACGCCACATAAAAATATCTATTTTTATATATCTATTTAAATATTTATTTTCAAAAACTTGCATCATTGAAGCATTTTATCGCACACTGGTTTTTTATACATACATTTTTTTTTAGTGCCTAGCTGATTCGATGGACACCTCCTATTATCATTAGATAAACAATGCAAAATATTGTGTATCAATAAAAAAAGGATACACAACACAGAATAAATTACGAGTATATATTATTGTATTTTTATTTTATTAGACAACAATATCACAGTATATCCATAGTACAATAATCAATAATAATTTATCTTATACTGTGACAATATCGTCCATTTTTTTTTATGTTATACGGGGTGGAGACGACATTACGACAATAAATGAAAACATTTGTGATACAAGTTCATAGGCGTATTATAAAACTATCAAATAATTCTAGGAATGAAATAAAAAGCTTTTTTTTCAAACAAACTAAATAGTACGAAAATTAATTGTACTGAAAATTGTAACTGAAAAAAATTTCCTGTGTCTAAGCTATTGGATATTTTTAATTGTTTTTATGAGACTGCATGGGAGCGTTCTTAGCTATACGACATTTAATTTATTGTCGCATTGTCGTCTCCAGGTTGTATGTCATTGTATATATTAAACTCAAAATTTATCATATAAGATAATTTGATAAATTTTCAGGTAAGTATTTGTGTCAATACATACAGAAGCACCAAATATTATGAAAATTTCAGTAACCTTCATAAATTAATTTGTTTGCTTATTGCAAGAACTCATAGTTAATGATTATTAACAAATAATAAATAAATAAATGCTTGAACAATTTCACACAGCGCCATCTAGCCCCAAACTAAGCAAAGCTTGTAATATGGGTGCTAGACAACTGATATACTACTTATATACTTTTTAAATATATACTTATTATACATAGTAACATCCAGACCCGTCACAGAAATTGAAATTCACTTGTGTGGTAGACTGGCATGTTGACCACTGCACCACTCAGGTCATTGAAAAGATAGTCATTAAGTACACATAAAAGCACCAACAAAATCACCTGGATGAGTTTTCCGTAATGCAATAACTCATTATCTTCTAACTTATCAAATTTAGACGTAATTTCCTATGCATTAAGTCATTAACCACCATTTTAATACTTTTGGGTTTTCCGAAACTCACTAACCAGCAATATTTTTAGTATAAATAATTTTTAGTGATAATAATATGAAAAAAAAAATTAATGTACCTTTCTGTAAATACAAAAATCGTGCAAAGAATATAAAGACCAAGTAACGGTTGGCTAAAACTGTTTAACATTTTGTTTAAAACAATTATTTTAATATTTTTCATAACTTAGAATTATATTCTTTCAGAAACTATTCCTTATTCAATTTTTATATAAAAGCTAAGACATTTTTATTTGAAGATAACTATAAAATGTTTATGGCAAGAAGTAATTAACTTTGTTTACTAACTTTTAACTTGCGGCCTCAAGCGATTTCGTCTGCGTAGACCCTAGGGAACCTTTGACGAAAATAAAAAGTATCCTGGGTTTTAATCCAGGTTATGAACTATCGGTGTGCCAAATTACATCCATATCCGACCAGCCGTTTAGGCGTGAAGAGGTAACAGACACACACAAACACATAAACTTTCGCATTTATAATATTAATTAGAATGTAGGATTAGTAGTAAAAATACGTTTTGTGTTAAAAATATTTTTTTGTGGATTTGAATAATAAAAATATAACATTACTTATTATACAGTGTTATAATTTTTTTTCGTACTTATGTAAAACATGTTTGAGATTGAATAAGTTAATTAACTTGAATTCTCATCATTCGATTTTGGTTCTTTTGATTTTTAACATAACTTAAAATAATAATATTATTTTTAGAAACTTAAGTCCTTACCTAATTTTATATCTAATCTAAGAAGTCATTAATTGAAAATCACATATAAAAGGTTTGTGGCAAGAAGTCACTAACTTTGTTTTTTAACTTAAAAAATATGTTTTGGGCTAAGAATTAATTGTTGTTGATTTTATTAATAAAAATATACTTAACACTATTAAACTGCATCTAGTTTTTTTCATATCTATTGTATTTACCATGATTATGGCATATTCAAGATTGAAAAAGTTCATTAATTGATTTTTCATTATTTGATTTTTCATTATTTGATTTTGGTCACTTAATGACTTCTTGCAATAAGGCGACGATTATCCTGGAGTGTCTTAACATTAGAAGTAAGAAAATAACCCCCTTACTAATAAAGATTAATAAATAATAAATATTTGACAACATCACATACATTGCTCCGATTCCAAAGTAAGTAGCTAAAGCACTTGTGTTATGGAAATCGGAGACAACGGTGGTATCACAAACACCCAGTACTGAACCAATATAGAAAAGTTCGTTTTCTAAATTGAGATGGCGACACCTTGAAAATCGGTGTACAAAAGCCACTCAACCACGGAGGTCGTCAAAAAGATTGTATAGCAGATGTATAGTTACACAGTGTTAACTTAAATAGTTTGACAGAGAGTCACCATTGTGTAACTATATATCTGCTATACAATATTAGTAAGGGAGTAATAATAATAAATTGGCAGCAATAGGTATACCACAGAATTCAATTCAAATATTCTACCTTACTAATTCATATAATACTGGCAACATTTCGATACCCAGTATACAGTGTGTACATAATAAAGAGCAAAAGTAGAATATGGTAGATAGAGTACCATTCAACATCTGAAAATCACCGCAAGGCTGAAAAAAACGTTCTTTTTATTTATATGTCAAACTGCAAAGTGACAACCCTAAACGAAAATAGACTAAATTGTTTTCGATATTAATCAATCTAATTAATGGGCAAAAGCAAAACACCATTTCGGTCTAGGGTTGCCACTATGCAGTTTATCATAAAAAGAAAAAAAAGAAAATAAATTGTGATATTCAGGGTTTCTAATATTTTTTTTTGCTTTAGTCTTTTATTCTGTATTTACGCTTTATTATAGGTAAAAACTACTCCAAATATTATATTTAATTTACTAGGTACTTAACTATGGCTATATCAAAATACTTGATCCAGATATTGCCGTGTTCCAAACTTTTTATTTGTACAGTCGAGGTCAATAATTTTTACGCACCTTGGACAGTTCATCAACCTTATGCCTTTGTAATAAAAGTCAACATCTGTCAAAAGTCCTTACATATTAATGAACTCGACTGTACCTATGTGTACGAACTCTACCTATAACAGCTCGTACCAAACTTCCAGTTTGCTCTGAATTTGCTCAGCGCATGCGCAGTGTATTTTTCATACAAATATAGATTGCCTCGTGTTCAGACGGAGCTAGAAGTTTTGCACGATCACCAAACACCCTGTAGAGTGCCAAATCTGGATCAAACGCAATAATCATATTTAGTCTATAGACAGTTGCCTGAAAGAACCTTCGATGCCGAACAGCGCGTCGTAGTTGGTGGGCTTGCCAGGCCTCAGCGCTTCGTTGGCCTTCACAGACTCCTCGGCCTTGAACCAAGGCCCGTATTCCACAAGCTTTTGGTACCAGGCCTCTGGAAAGAGAGAAAACGTTGACATTAGCAAGCAGCTTTTTATTTACTAACGTTTCTATGAGATCGACTAAAGCATAAATAGAACTTAAAGATATCCACACCGTAAATGGCTCAGTGCCCAAAAAAAAACGGTCAAGAGCGAGTCGGACTCGCGCACCGAGGGTTCCGTACCATTATTCTGAAAAAGTTTACTATTTAGAGACGTCGTTTAATCTTTACATAAATTTCTATCACATAAAATAAGTAGATTTTCTCTATGCAATATTCGGAGATAAGGGGTGGGGGGAACGGTATTTTTTTACATTATTCATCAAAAGTCGAAAACTATGAGACAAAATAAATATAAATATTTTTATTTCTCTCTTATTTGCAAAATTGTTTCGCAAACCTCATCTAAAATTATTCCAAATTTCAAATTAATAGCATTAGTAGTTCTCGAGATATCCAGCTGTGATAGACATACAGACAGACTGAGTCGCATCATAAGGGTTCCTTTTTACCATTTTGGAACGGAACCCTAACAAGGGCCACTGCGCATGAAGAGTTATTTTGCATAGGTATATAAGCTTATTACTAGCTAAAAACTACAATGTTTTTATTACAATTTCAGTCGATTACTTCACTGAATTATTATCATCAACTACAAGTTGTTTCTGGTGACCTTAATCATTGGTTTCCCCACTTGCTCAGTGTAAGATCGGTAATTCTGGTCATCCATTTTACAATCGGCATTGGTGCAACCGATGTTATTTAAAACAAAATAAAAAGAACTTTCTTACTATTGATTTCCTCGAGAGATCCACAATCGCCTCCGTACTCTGAGGGAAGTATTTCTCTAGGAATGTGTTTGTAGAGAGTCGTGTAGTCAGTGTGAACAAATATCTGAAAAAAAGATATTATATAAATATATAATATATTCGTCATAAATTTCAAGCAAAATTTGTTATCACCTATTTTCCCACACACAGAAATTGTATGAATAAAAATACTATAAAACTCTTGTTGAATATTGAAACTCTACGTTCAAGAAAAACCATAAATAAATATTTTAATTATTTGGTGTAAGTGGCATGGTGGTGTCAATCCATGGGGTATAAAAAGATGTAGTCATCTTCTTGTAATCCAAATATTACTATGCAATAAGTATTTGTTATATTTCGTATTCTCCTGTATACATCCCTTGGACTTAGCCATTGCTTCTACTGATTCAATGAAACGAGTTATTAAATCAGTAGGAGTTGCAATGGCTGTGTTTAAATGACTCGTTATAACCCTCTCGGACCAACCTTCCTACCAAGCATTTCCACCAATCAGGAGTAACCTTCCCACTGATGCAAATAAGGAAAAACCTTTCCACTGGTGGGTAGGTTGGTCTCTAACTGATTATTTAGCACAAGTATTACAGTTGTAATCGATTGTTGTAATTGTATTTCGTCCATACATTTCATTTTGGGCATATCCTTTGTTAGTTAGGCTTAAACTTTCATGTTTTATTCTCTTTACTTACTCTGTTTTTGATCTTTTCCTTGAGGAATGGTTTCACCAGAGTCAAGACAGTATCGATGATAGAGCCCGCGTTGGTGATGTGAATTTCTTTTAGTTTTACTGGGTAGGCTTCCTGGAAAATAAATATTGTAGATACACATACTTAAAGAGGAAAGTTATAATTATTTTGATTTGTAACTGTGCATGCGTGATGTGCCAGCCTCTAGAATGCATTTTTCTGACAGATTTTATATACCCATTACTGAATTACTACTATTACTAAAGTTAAAGTAACCAAGTACAAGTGTTAAAGTATTTGATCTATCGAGGCTCCTTAGCTTAAGTGGATAACAAGGTTGTAGCCCGTGGCTGACTCGGGAGCTCAAGATTAAAATATTTATTTAACGTGGCGTGGGATTCATTTTGAGGACCAGAGGATTTTGTTTGATAGTCTATGGTCTTATTAAAGTACACATAGATTGTAACCAGAGTAAATATTCTAAAAGAGAAATAGCTAACTCCTTTTTTGTTAAGAATTTTAGAGACTAGCATAATCTCCGCCTTTAGCTTTATCTTCAGTTATCTTCAAGTGAGATGACAAACAAAATCAAAGTCGCGATGAAAAAATTTCGTGTCAACAATGTACCTAACAAATGATGGATCGCCTAGACCTATTTGATTTCCACCAGATTATACCTATGTAATTAAGGGATTTTTCACAATAAGAAGTAAATTGACATAGTGCCTGAGATTGTCTCGAACACTCGTATAGACCAAACGGTAACCATGTTTCAGATCATTGTATTTCTATTTTGAACCTTACTTGTATGCAAATAAGGAACTTCTTCACTATCGGCAATGAAAGCTTGACCAAGTGGCTGGCCGATATGATGTTAGCGTCAAGAATGTAGACATCTCCGGCTACACCTTCTTTTTCCTCCTTCAGTCTGATGTCACCAATCATCATGATGATCTTGAAAGCGTCGTATAGATGCTGGGTGTCTAAGCTTTTATCGACACCTGAAATCATAGTAAAAGATCCCATAATAGCCAAAGCACTTGAAATTCGGAAACCAGAACGACGACGACGACGACACACTTGACTCTTAACAAATTTTTGCACTTAAAAGTTTAATATTTCGCAAATGGATCCTTGAATAAGTGGTTTTTAAAGGACCTTTCTAACGAAACACCATTCTATGAGATAGATGAGAAAAAAATTTTACATCCCCATTTTCAAGTAGATGGCCAAAGAATAGTTCCGAATTCCAGTTTTTTTCAGAAAAGTGAATGTATATAGTCACTAATGTATTATTCAAATGTATTTACCTCTTATGATGGTGACTCGTCGTCCGTTTGGGGTAAGACCTGGTAGCGGAGGGCCTTGTCTGCAAAAACATATTTTTCCACTTTTTATTACATTTTGGCTTACAACGACTTTAGTCATTCGAATTAAACTCATTGATTAAACTCTCACCATAAAAAGAAAAAAAGGCGTATAACATTTAATTCTTTTGGCAAGATTTTTGGTCAACGTTACTCTTATGTTGATGACTTTAATTTCTAACAGAGTAAACTGAGTAATCAAACGACTAGGATACACCAAGTAGAATGCCAATTTTGAAATAATCAAAATGGTCTAATACCTATTTAGTTCTGATTCTAAACATACAACGAACTAACCCTCGTCTCATAATCTCCCGGAGCTCAGGCCTGGTGATGTCTCTGTTGGTAAAGAACTCGGGGCAAGCAGCTCTCATGGTGAAGTACATGTCCAGCTTTTTCTTGCACTTCTCCAGGGAGAAACTGCTGCCTCTTAGGAAGGTCATGATGCGGTCAGTGTCTGGAATTAGTTGAAGAAGATACGATTAACAATATACAACCACATAATATATAATAGTGCTAAACGTATACAGCTACTTTATTCAAACCAAAACAATATGTTGCTATGAAAATATCGTACTTTTGGGTTACTAGCTGGAACCTACCTCTTTGAAAAAAAAAATTAAAAGAATGAGTGAGAATGTTCATACTTCGATCTTGGGCAAGTACGGAGAGAGACCCCAAGAGCTGAAATAAATGTTTACTCTGTAAGCCTTTTTGGAATAGACACAAAATTAGTATAGGAATAGATATGATTATTTGAAAAGTAAATTAAGAAAGAAGGCTTGCGATGTAGTTTTTGACAGAGTCTAATTCTGACCGGCATCGAGCCAGGTCATGCGAGATCAATAGGGAATATTTTAAAAGATAAAGTGAATCACAATAAATTCGGTTTTATCCTATGTTCTGTTTAGTTTAATAGGGAGACCTAACAAAGGTCTCCACAGTACCTATCTTATGTTAATACCTAGGATTTCTTCCGAATATTCTTATTAATATTCTAAAAAATATTTTGTTTTATTTTAATGTTCTTTTTTATATTAAATTGGCTTATTTTTAGCCACATTCAAAATTCTAAGGCTAAGGAGAAGCTGAAGGTGGAGTGTGATTTAAAATATGTTATGTTCTGTATTTTGTTGCTTCCCAAATCACTCTTGCTTTTGATTCTTGCGTGGTTGATTAAATGGCTAAGAAGAGCTAAAATTGGATGAAAAGTTGAACAGTTTCACATAGATGAATGGATACTAGCGGCTGAGGTATATTTGAAGTATTTACCTTCACGCAAGGTCTGCTTCGTAGTTAATAGTGACGAAGGGAATATCTATTAATTGAACAGTTTATGTACACACCCCAATCATCAGGCAGATGCGGCTGCTTTTTCAGCCACTCCTTGATAGCAGCAGCATCCTCGTCCCTGGTCTTGACATCTTCATTCAGCTCAACCCGAATCTTTTGCCACATCTCTCCCGACGGCTGGATGAGAGTCGCCACAGACGCCATCTTATCCTGAAGAAAATATTTTTTTCGGTATAAATGGGAGTGATGATTTTTAATGACGGTTAGTATTCAGATTCAGTACTATTCTGGAAAAAAATAAAAAAATATTGTTTATTGTCAATTTTTGAATTTTTCATTTACAATGCCTTATTTTGTATTTCTATTATGTGAGATAATATAAATAGGTAGGTACTAGAAAAAACAACTCGTTCATAGTTGGTCCCAACTGACGAGTCGTTTTTTTCCCATTTGTTGTTCATGTCTTGTAATTAAATCAGCTTTTGTTTTTTGCTTAGCTGTTATGTTATTCATTAACCGTGCTTGTATCAAGGCCAATTCAAAATAAATGCCAATTACATTTTTTCATACAAAACTGTAAATCGCGTTAATTTTTATTTGGTTTAGTATTTTTGATTTTTCATTTAATAGAACCTAGACAAATATTGTCTTAATCCGAGTAAGAGTAACATCCCAAGAAGAGTTAATTATGCTCAAATTGAAAATCATTTTGGTATTACGTTTGTATGGGAAGCTCACTTGTTCGCCGGACTCTTAAGTTGAAATTAATATACTTGACGAGTTATTTCATATAAAATCTGTTCCATCTCTAAATTACACCAGATTCTATTACCTAATCAGAGATGGTGAAACCGGAATTAAATCTTCTAGTTTGTTTTAAAATGGATCAGATTTTCTCCTAAACTCTTTGTGAGCTTAGACCTCGCTTTGACATAATAATATAATGTATGTATCTCCGGCATTCTGAAAAATTTCGAAAATCTTAATCGACAAAAAAAACTACATAGTTATCTAATCTGCTCACAAAATTTCACGAGAATCGGTTGAGAAATGCAACCTGTAGAGGAGAACAGACATACGAACGCATTTTTGCCCAAGCTGAAATAGAAACGCGCTTCGCGCTCGCTCCGTCAATTATTTGTGATATGTTTATCACACTTTAATCGAACTTTAATCTGTAAAATCGGTGCCAAACCAAAAAAAAGTTTCAATACTTACCTACTCTACTTGGTCATTTTACCTAATTCAACAGGCTCTTTGTCCATTACTTACCTTTTTTCTCGCTGGGGAAATCCTTTAATCCTAATTTAGTGGTTTAGTGGTTCTTGTTTACAGTGAATATCAAATGTGAAATAAGGTTGCATTCTGTGGTTTTTGTCATCCACTTATTCTCCTCCAACCATTTTACCTAATTCAACAGGCTCTCTGTCCATTATTTACCTTTTTTCTCGCTGGGGAAATCCCTTAACCCTAATTTTGTGGTTTAGTGGTTCTTGTTTACAGTGAATATCAAATGTGAGATAAGGTTGCATTCTGCGGTTTTTCTGATCTATAACAAAAGTCCTTGACTCCGACATGCGGTTGCTTCAACAGACTTAATTGGACCAAATAGTCGTTGAGAAATATTGTAGCTCCAGATAATTTAATCATAATATGCCTATTAACTTCTTTAATTTCCGTGCGTACGAGTAGTTATGCTTTGAAATAAAAACTTTGTAAACTCAGACTTTGAACAAAAAGCAGCAATAAAATGTTTATTACATCTCTGCCTCTACAATACTGATCGCGACATTGAAAAGGTCGAGATTTTTCAAGTTTGTCTGTTAAACGGCTGTGTGATCAGCATTTCATCATGCGAAGTTATCAATTACTACGAAGCGTCATATTTTGACGTTTGAAATCTGCTAATGAATTGTTCAAACCTTACTACGAAGCGTCATATTTTGACGTTTGAAATCTGCTAATGAATTGTTCAAACCTTTAATAACTGATTAGTTTTTAGGGTTCCGTAGTCAAGTCAACAAGGAACCCTTATAGTTTCGCACTGTCCGTCTGTCCGCTGTCCGTCCGTCCACGGCTTAGCTAAGAGGCCCTAAGTTCTAGAAAACTGTAATTTAGCATGAATGTGTATATTAATTACGCCAAAAAGTGGTAGAATTGAGTCTCAAAAAATATATTTTTTAGTGTACACACGACGGCACCTCAGACTATACACGTTGACCTTGAGACCGCCTTTATGTCCTACGTAATAAAAGCTGTTTTCGCAGTTTAACTATATAACCTGACGTGCTGTCGTGTGTACCTTCCCTACATGTAAAGAGGGGAAGAAACATTTTTTTCTCATCAATCTCATAGTGTGGGGTGTCGTTGGATAGGTCTTTCAATTATATTGCAGATGACTAAATATAAGTACCTTGGCACCTGGCTTACACAAAACTGGGACAGCGACGCAGAAATCAAAATTCGCATCAAAATTGCCCGAAGTGCGTTTGGAAAAATGAAAATGTGGGATTGTAGACATGCATTACAATCCCACTTCAGAGGCGTCTTCTCCAGTGTTACATCTGGCCTATACATCTATACTGATGTGAAGCTTGGACTATTAAAGAAGATCTCAGGCAACGTATAGAAGCTTTCGATGTGGGCATACAGACGAATGATGTTTATATCCTGGACTCAGAAAGTCATCAATGAAGTCCTGCGACGAGTCAGACAGAAACGTAAGCTTATGACGATTCAAAAACAAATTTTACTTAAGTTAACTTAAGTTAAGCTTTAGTCCTCCCGTGACCACGGCCCCTGGAAAGGTGTCGGAACGTCGGGAATTCTAAAAAAACAATAAATACAAACTAAATAATTCCAAAACAACACCTGAATTATTAATATACGCGCTGTAATCCGTAAAAAGTGTTTTATTTCTAATAATTTTACTTAAACTATAATCGCTACTTAGCGAAAAAATTCGTTATGTATTGCTAAGAACCGGCTTGAAAAAACACTAGCATGCGTAGGAGTTCATTAGAGATACCAGAAATACCCATAAATGTACCATCTATTAAATAGATTATATTTATTTATAGTGTGAAGGTCAAGTTCTGGGCCCGAGCCAAATTAAGTTTTAGTATAATAAACATTTAAGAAAGTCATACTTTAGATTTGGATCCAACATTTTGCTCTTTATTCTAACTGTGCGTTTTCACTTAATCGTTTTGAAACAAGTCTGACAGATAGTGAGAACACTGTCAAAAATCATAGACTTACAAAAATTTTCGCTGTGCTCATGTTCAAAATGTTTATAATTGACAATGTTGTAATGTATGTTAAACAACTTAAAGCAGTGGAAACGCACGGTAATAATAAAATAAAGATTTGCTCATTTATATAAATAATAAATAAAAATAAATAAATTTAATAAAAAATATAAAAAACAACTGCCTTTAGTATTTATGTATTTATATTAAATATCACTTTGTCATTGCAGTCAGGGACCTTTTGATTAAATATTTTTCAACAGAACGGTCTCCCGACTGCAATAACACTTATTATTTAGCTTTTTAGTTCGCTTTTGGCAGGGCAAGGGTCGTTTTTTTAATATTTTTATCTAGATGACAGGTAACTAATCATGTCCTTGACAATGTTGTAACAAGCAAACAAGCTTATTTTCGCGTTTATAATATTAGGTGATTTTAATTGATATAATATAATAAATATTTGACAACATCACATACATTGCTCCGATCCCAAAGTAAGTAGCTAAAGCACTTGTGTTATGAAAATCAGAGACAACGGTGGTATCACAAACACCCAGACCTGAGCCAATATAGAAAAGTTCGTTTTCTAAATTGACCCAACCGGGGATCGAACGCGGGACCTCAGTGATGGCGACACCTTGAAAACCGGTGTACAAAGCCACTCGACCATGGAGGTCGTCTAAATTAGAATCGGTATTTGTCGACCTCTAGGCTTGTATGCCCGTTCCCATGGTGTCACCACCGTATCCTGAGGTCGCAGATACGGTGGTGACTGGTGACACCCCAAGTTGAGTAATTCTGACTTTTTATTATCATAAATTGCAATCATTTGCCATATCAATTACAGTAATGGATTATCATAAAACCGGCTACTTACGTAATTTAAATGATACTTTAAGTAAATTACCCATAATAGAGGATATACATGACATATCACACTGTCTTCTTTTTACTATATTCATTCATTTTAATTATTAATGACTACGCGCATTATTAATTGCACTATTACACTTTTATGGATGCTATTGTTATTTTCTAATATTGGGTTTTTTACTTTACTCTTAATAAAAATAAAATATAGAGAAGTTCGCTTCTATGAATTTATATGATAGCTTAACATCACCAAGTATAATTTTTGGACTTGATATTATGATATCATACCCAAAGTTATATTAAGTTTTGTAGTTTGTTCAAGTGAGTTTGGTCAAGTTTCCATTTTTGGTCAGTCACATGTAATCACTAAGTTGTTTTGCCATCGTAGGAAGACAATAAAAAGTAACATAATGTTTTTTTTTAAACTAGGGACGTGTGGCAGATTACAATGACTGTTGTATTGGGGACAGGGAACCTGTTAAAATTCTGTTAGGTGGAAGAATAATTTTCAGGATGAATATAATAGTAGTTTATGATACCAACCGGTAAAGGCAAGGTTTTAAAACGAGTTGACGTTTTTTAATCGTCACGGGTTTTAAAAAACCTTAACAACCGTGTACCATACTACGTTTTTTAATACATTTGCGAGAAAACATTATAAGTAAGTACCTACTGAAATTGTAATAGAAATAAATAAAAAAACCGTAAACAAAAACGCACGGCATTCTACTTTAATAGTAATTTATCCACAGCATTATGGTCTTTGTTTTTCGAATTTTAATTTTTCTTGTTATGTTACTGTTTTTCCTGTTTTGCCGTAATTGTTTTTGTAAATCGTATACTTTCTCCACAGGGCAGGCTACGCCTAGTGTGGGGGCTAGAAATATGTACTACTGTAAAATTTTTACGGAAATAAAGATTTTTATTATTTATTATTATTATTTATGTGGTAAAATCAACTTTCCGCACGCTAGTACTGACATCGAAAGCACACTATTTCTAGCAACTTTTTTTTTGCTACTGTAGTGAAAAATAAATTATAGTTATTTCGAAAAGTATGATTTCAATACAAGATCTGAAAGAAGTTATTATTGGTTTCGTTAGATGAAAGAAGGGATGAAAAGATTCGTTGCGTTCAAAATTCACTGACTTTTTGAACTTAATCGTCAACTAACGAGTGTGAAACTCGCGAGTTGTCACTTTCGGATTTTACCTTTTTTTTGTTGTCAACTCTCGCGCGCATTAAAGCAGAGTCAAATAAAAACGGATAGAAAACAAAAACTAAAAACATAAATACGTCCGATTTCCACGATCATGCGAGTTGCCGACATACAAAAATAGGTAAAATCGGAAGGTGCCAACTCGCGTGCATCCGCGAGTTTCATCTCGCCAGTTGACGAATAAATACACTATGTGTAACAAAAATACCTATTCAGCCAAAAAATTTTGTAGTGTACCTACATAACTATTTATTCTGTAGTGTGAGTAACAAATTTATTCTGTGGTGTGAGTTACAAATTAGCACTACGAGTCGGTTCAAAGTTACGACATTTCGGTCGAATGGTGTAAATGGGAAGGGAAGTGCATGATATCCTTTCGGCCGCCTATGTAACTGTATTTTGTAACCGGTTACAAAAGAAGAAAATTTTATCTTTTAAACCAACTTCAAAAAAGGAGGACGTCATCAAGTCGACGTTATCAAGTTTTTTTTAAATATGTTTTAACATAACTTTTCTCTTAACCGGTTACAAGCTAAGACTTATATTAGGCGAAGAAACTTTTTTTCATAGTCATAAGAATACAACGAGCATACATATTTCGGAGTATCGGTAGACCGGAAGTCTCCAATGTGACGTAGACTGTAGACTTTTTTCTATCACAGAGAAGGGTTTATCTAATCTATCTATGCTCACCTAGCACCTACGGAAAAATGCGGTGCCAAGTGATACAGGCACAGAATACATAATAGTACAACTAATACAGGCATGATACAGAGTTATTCTTAGTATTTTTAGTAAGAACATAAATATTTTTACTTTAAAGTAGGAAGCTTTTGATACAGTAATTCAATTGGAAAGGGATTAAGTCAAGAAAAAGCTCGATGGCGCAGTGGCTTATCGAATTTATCGGAACCAAATAAAAATGAATTATTTCGAGCTCCTCCGTGTTTTGAAAGACCCAATATGTGGTCCCAGGCTGCTTTTGCAATCGTTACCACCTCACTGATCCACATTGGATGCATGAGATGGGTTATGGTCTACTTATCTAAACAAAAAAAAAAATATTTGACAACACCACATACATTGCTCCGATTCCAAAGTAAGTAGCTAAAGCACTTGTGTTATGGAAATCATAGACAATGGTGGCAACACAATCACCCAGACTTGATAGCCAATATAGAAAAGTTCGTTTTCTAAATTGACCCAACTGGGGATCGAACCCGGGACCTCAGAGATGGCGACACCTTGAAAACCGGCGTGCGAACCACTCTACCACCGGAGGTCGAAAACAGACACACGAACAAAACACAAACTATGAACAATATAGATTTTTCAACGAATTATTTCAAGTTTAAAACCTGTCTAAGTTCTTCCAAAGACACCAAAATGGCTCACGATGATTAAAACGAATAAGTTACGAAATATGAATGATAATTTCATATTATTTGGTTCCTTTCATCATTCATATACGACCTTCGTTCAGTACCGCCCAGTATGAAGTTGCGTACTCTGATACTCGTCTATTGCCAAACGTCCGTGTGGATATTTCCTAACGCGGTCCGGTATTTGATAGCATACTCTGACCTTGCCCTGTTAAAACTACTTATAAAGATTTATAAAAGAAAAAAAAAATGAGATTTTAGCATTCACAATGCTATTTTTATACTTACAATACTAAATAATATACTAGAAAAAATTTATAGCTGTTTCATCTTAATCAATTACCAAAATATCTAAAGAGATATTTTAATTGAATGTCGAGGTAATTCCTTAAATTGATGAAATAAGCTTGCAGCGTAAGAGTGGGATATACTAGAAGAAATTCGACGGTGCCACAGTGACTCGCTAGTCAGTGGTAAGAGCATTGGACCGGACTGTATTGTTTTTAAGCAAATGCTTATTAAATACTTTTCACAAATGTGAAAGAAAATCAATTGAGTTCTTTAGTTTTATGTTTAAAAGTTTCATACTGTGTAACTATAAATTATATCACTGCGTTAATATAGATAAGATAATTTTTCACTTATCAATCTCATTATAGGTGTTGTATAAAAATCTAAAAACTCTTTGTTTTTTCGTTGTTCTCAATTTTGGTTTATTTACAAAATTTACAGATTAAAACACATTGTTTTGTACCGCAAGCTTCTGTTGTACATAGGTAATTTAATCGCATTGTACCTGTCTGTTCAGTAATGAACAACTCGATTGGCACATAAACCACAAATATATTATAACACAGGGTAAATAAAAATCTTCTGTGATTATTATCTATGCACACTTACCGTAATTTATGATTTCCGAATCGCACTACGAAGCACTTTCGCAGCGAACTGTTAAACGAGATGACGCGTGAACTCACTCACCGTCTGAGATACACTGCCTGTCAGATGGAAGTCGTTTTGCTTGGGCAACTGGCCTTGGAAGTTACAACATAACTACCTACATAAGTTTTAACTTCACGGACACCATAAAGTTTGCTTAGCTTTTGTCTTTGAATATTACTCGTTTCGAATACTCAAAGGCCTTTGACCATTAGCAATTTTTAATGTCTCACTGAAGACACAGGACTTACTTATGAACTAAATTACTATAAGGAGGATATGCCATAACTCACCATGCGGGCCCAATGCGGATTGGTAGGTGTTAACGACTGCAAATGCAGCTGGAACCAACGGCGTAATGTTGCGAAGCACGGAGGAGCTCGAGATCATACATTTTTGGTCACCAATCCCTTGACCGACCCTTGCGAAAGTTGCTTAACCTCCGCAATCGCTGAGCCAGGCGCTTAACCACTGCGCCATCGAGCTCCTCAAGGCCTATGCTTCAGCTAAAATCTTTGGTTGAGCCCCCTTAACTTTAAGGAAGCTGTCAGTTTCAAAGGGTTTCTGTCAAATCTGACAACTTACTTGAATTTAGGATGGCCATAACATTACAATAGCAGTAGGTAAGTAAAGTATGTAAGTCTCTCGAATGGGTAGGTAAACAAACTTTCCTCGTCTTTGAATCAAAGATTATTAAAAATTGCAATTGGTAAGTAATTAATTAGGTACCATAATGTTAAATTTATAATTTACAATTCTACGACTTGTTATTTAAATAATAAAAAGTTGATTAAACTAAAAAATGTACTTACTTTATGGATTTCACAGGCTTTTTTAAAAGAAAAAAAAAACTAGCTAGGAAGTTATAAAAATAAATAAAATATGTATATTTGACGCAAACTTAATTAATGACTCCATGTCAAACTTAATTTTACAGCATGTGGGTATAAAATGGTAGTTTTCCTTGTTAAATCTTACGTCAAAAATAATACGTACATACTTTTGACGTATATAGTTTTATGTTTACGTTTAGTTTTTTTTGATGATTCCCCTCTGTCCCCTCGTGGGGACCGCTGGGATTGATTAATACTAATAAAAGTATGATAAATCCATATTTTTTAATTAAAATAAAATAAATGTAGCGTTTTTCATGATTTTCCATGATTTGATTTATTTATAATTTTATTTTTTCTAGAATTTCTAGAATACTGGAGTTATAAATAAAGGATATATTCTATAGTTATAAATAAAGGATATATATAGGAGGAAGGATATATAAAGATAAAGGAGTTATAAAATCATATCTTTCTTCATTAAGAATAGTTTCAGGCTTATCTGGGTGATATATCTGTTGTTTTTCCTTAAAATCACAGAAATTCTTTACCAAAGATGTCACATAAATTCTTCACGCTTTCTAGTCTAGACTAAGGCAAAAAATAGTAAGATTCAGTTAGATAACATAGCATGAACGAATTTCGTTACGTGATCTATTACAAAGACTTTAGTAATATTTCAACGTTTTGGGATTTACTTTAAATATGTACGAGTATCCTACAAGACAGTTAATAGTTCTGGATAAGTTCCGATTTAAATAATTTACAGATAAGAATTTCATAGAAATTGTTTCATCTTTAAATTAAACCAGAAGATGTGCTAGATGGTGTAGGTGTGGTTTAGCGCCTATCCCTGCGATGCGATTGCGGAGGTTAAGTAACTTTCGCAAGGGTCGTTGGTCACGAGATGGGTGACCAAAAATTTATTATCTCGAGTTCCTCCGTGTTTCGGAGTGCACGTTAAGCCGTTGGTCCCCGGTGCATTTGCAGTCGGTATCACCCACCTATTCGCATAAGCCCGCGTGGTGCCTATGCACCCATATGCATACATCCTCCTTATCCACCCATAAGGAATAGGCCTGTGCCCTAGTAGTGAAGACATTAAAAAGAGCTGATGCTCTCATTATTTGCTATCCGGATTTATAGAACATTTTACATTTTCTTGGGAACAAAGTATATCGCGATAATCGAACTACAATAATGATAAGTGAATAAAAAAAGTAAAAAAAACAATGTTGGTCGATCGAATTACTTTGTAATTAAAATATATTTGCTGTCTTTTAATAAGTTAAACCTGATTTCTTATTAGTGCATAATTATGATGAAAATAAAAACAAATTAAAAAGCAAGGTGTGATAGTTAAAAAAACCTTGAGATGAAAATGTATGTACTCCACGCAAATGTAATTACATATATTTAAAAAAAAAATCTATTTGATAGTCTATCTTTCTCGGTTTTTAGATAAGCTCAAGATCGTATTATGAGTCCCAAATAATGTTTCTTTGGTACAAGACAAAGTTCATATTTCCACACCTTATAAAAGTTTCAAAAAACGCTTGTTAAAAACCTGCGAAAATCAAGATGAAGACTTAGTAAAATGTTAAACATCTCCTTTTTGCAGAGGCACTTGGCAGTGCATTCAAAATGCAATTTGAATATGAATAATTTAACGGTCATTGGCCCAAAGTTTGGGTTAACTACTTTCTGAAGCGTATCCAAACTGGATGTTATCGATTACTAATCTCTGAAGATCATGTGACCCACAGAACAAAGAAAAACGACCGATTCGCCGGACATTGCCCTAAACTCAGACAGATTGCTAATTTAGAAATGTCATTTTATTTTCAAAAACGTTTTCCAATTCAAATGAAACAAGTATTAAAAAAGACAGTGTTTAATCAGACAAATGCATAACAGTTTCAAAACTAGAGTGCTCTTCATCAAACAGTAAACACTAAAATTGAGCAATAACTTTGGTCAACAAAGAACATTTTGGTAGAGACAAATAACGACGGTAAGTAAGCGATAGTAGAGAGGCTAAAACTATAAAATGTGGACGACGACCTTTAAGATTGACAAAAGTTTTCATTTATTTGTTGAGATCATTACATAATGTTAGCAAACACTATGATTTATTTAACAGCATTTTTTTAATAATCTTCAGATTTTAAATGTCCGAAAGACTAGTTAGGTTTTACCAAGATTTTTGTTTTTTTTTTAATTAGCGCCATTTTTTAATCTTCGGTCGTGTCCAATTGCTAACTTAGTTTCTAGTCTATGACTAACTGGCGGAAGGAACCATCAATACCGAACAGTTCATCGTAGTTGGTAGGCTTTCCAGGCCTCAAAGCCTCATTTGCCTTAAGGTTTTCTTGTTCCGCGAACCAATCTTTGTATTCTTCTAACTTCTTCACCCAGGCATCTGAAAAAGATGGTGTTAAATATTGTAAGATTTTTTTAGCTTCACACGAGCCTAAAAACAAAATAATTTGTCTTCTCCTTTTTCAAAATTTCACCAATTGTTTTTTTTTAAATAAGTAAATAATAGTACTTATTGATTGTTAATTATCCTTATTTAGATATTTTATTTTTCGATTATAGATCTTATTACTATTATAGATTTTACGACAACACTATTATGTCGTCGTATTCATATCTAATGCTTTGTGTACCACACGAGCCTAAAAACAAAATAATTAGTCTTCTCCTTTTTCAAAATTTCACCAATTGTTTTTTTTAAATAAGTAAATAATAGTACTTATTGATTGTTAATTATCCTTATTTAGATATTTTATTTTTCGATTATAGATCTTATTACTATTATAGATTTTACGAAAACACTATTATGTCGTCGTATTCATATTTTATTTATTTATTTAAGACTGTTGATATTTATAAAGAAAAAATATTTGAGCGACTTACTCAAGAATGAGGATTTTTACATTTGGATTTCTGACAAGAATAACTGTTTAAAAAATCTAAAAAGTTTTAAATTACTTTCATATTTATCTTTCTCGTTCTATTTAGGTATAATATTGTCTTTCTCAGCTATTAATCAAGTAATTGTTTGATAAATTTTAGTTCGTTACAATAAAATTCTAAGGCAAATATATAATTAATTTATTGTAAGGTTAAAATTATATTGTTCCATAGTGACCCTACTAGGTATCTATGAACTTTAAACTCGGACTATTAATTGTATTGACGTAAGCACTTGAATGTTTTTCTCCCACAATTCTAAATATAGCTTTGTTAAATCAATAATAAACATTTCTTAAGTTAAGTTAAGTTACTATTGATAATAACTTAAATGACACATCCTAATGTAGGTACAGTCAGTATACAAGAAGTCTGCCACATATAACTTCCGGTATGAAGCTAATCTCTGTTTATATTCTTTATGAAAAGTACTACCTACATAAATGTACTTTCTCCCACAAAAAATGACTCAATAATGGTTGTTATTAGGCGCATTTTTTGATACACCGAGGTGTTACATGAATTTAGGTTAGGTTAGGTTACATTTTAGTTATTAGTTCCTTTTACGACACCCTAAGTATGAAATGTTTTGCTATTTTAGTCTACTGCCACATGGCTTACTATACGTATGAGTAGAGTATAGTAGTACCTAGAATAAAGTATTAGGGGTTTAAGTATGAAATTGCCGTTTTGTATGGAGAATATTAAGGAAGTTCAATTTTCCATACCAAAATTTTCTTAATATACCATGAACGCTAATGTTCTTAAACTTTTAAGTATTAATGTTTAAAGACTAAGTTAACTAATGCCACATAGTGTCAAGTGAAAAAAATAAGTATCAGCTAAGTTACAACGATTTAGAGTAAGTGGTAATTTATGCTAGCAAAAAAAGGAGTCACTTCTAAGTAGTTAATTAGAAATATTTTTATTGCTGATAGTAGGCCGTCCGTATCATAATTCGATATAACCATCCGCCATTTTTCATCTCCCCATTGCTGGGGCACAGCCCTTCCTTATGGGTGGATAAGGAGGATGGGCCATGACCCACCACGCGGGCCCAATGCGGATTGGTGAATGCTAACGACTGCAAATGCAGCCGGGAGCAACGGCTCAACGTGCCTTCCGAAGCACGGAGGAGCTCGAGATAAGTTTTTGGTCACCCATCCCATGACCGACACTTGCGAAAGTTGCTTAACCTCCGCAATGGATGGGCCAGGCGCTATACCACTGCGCCATCGAGCTCCTCAGCAACTGAAGCATTTTAACATAATAGAAGATATGAAAGTCTCTATTTGTGAGAAAAAAAATCGGCAATTTCATACTTAAACCCCTATTATTATGTTATAATTATGTGCATAAGTGCTTACTGTGTAGGTCGTTCATGGAGCCAGCGTTGCCACCGTACTCAGAAGGGAGCATCTCCTTGGGAACGTATTTGTAGACTTCACTGGTGTCAGTATGGAGGAAGATCTGATGAAAACAAACATATTAAAGCTTACTAAATAATATACTAGAAAAAAATACGACTCGCACCAGATACTATTCTCGGACGGGAATCGAACCCGCAACCTTTGGATGTCCGGTCCAATGCTCTTACTGCTGAGTTACCAAGTATATTTTGTCAGGACAAGGTTTGTATTATAGAAAATTTTCAAATTGTAGGAAATATGTAATAAAAATATTTTAGCTCTTTTCCGTCATCGCAATATAACTAATAGATAATGGGTGGCGCCACCCGTGCGAAGCCGGGGCGGGCAGCTAGTATAGTAATTTAAAATATAATTACTTTTGGTGATTATAGTATCTTAGGTTTAGCTATTCCATATAATGTGATGTACTTGATTGATTATAAAAAAAACATTTAAGAAAAGTACAACATCGACTCGACTATTATAATGTATGGAACAGCTGATTTTTTTTCGCGATTCCGTGGTTGGCCCCATAGTAAAAGTTTTTCATTCACGTGGTCTAAAATCCCCATTTCATTTTTAGATATACTTAAAAATTAACGGTGTATAAGTAACAGTTATAAATTAAGTTACAAAAACCCAAGCAGAGTTTCTTTAACTTTTTTTTACAGTTTTCTCTTACCCTTTCCTTGATCTTGTCCTTGATGAAAGGCTTGACAAAGTTGACGATTTTGTCTACCAATGGGGACACGTTGATAACATGCACTTCTTTTAGTTTCACGGGGTAAGCTTCCTGCAAAAAAAATAAGCAGTGTAAAAGTTTTGTCCTTTTTTTAAAACTTTTCCCCTCTCTTCTTTTTTTATCACAGCAAGAATAGAGTTTGTGGAGGTCACAGTGTGTCTAAAGTTTTAACTCATAACTGGTATCGTAAATTTTAAATACCGAACTGGTATAGTGGGAACCGCGCGGCCCCCAAATCAAAATTGACTTCTAGCATGCTAGTGGTGGTTGAAGTTTTCTAAAAACGGTTGAGAGAAAACGAAGCAGTTTATTTTAAGCTTCTCGAAAGTTTAAATCTTTATATAATACTAAATAATATACTAGAAAAAATATACGAGTCGCACCAGATCATGTTCTCGAACGGGAATCGAACCCGCGACCTTTGGATATCCGGTCCAACGCTCCGGTAAGCTACCGAGTCACTAGTGGGAACGTCGAATTTCTTCTAGTATATCAACTCTTAGGGTGCGTCCACATCTGGCGAATGCGCGGCGAATGCGCAGCTCACGAGCTGCGCACGCGCTGCACGCGTGCCATTACTGCCGCTGTTTGGTGCGCTTCATTAGCGCAACTCAGGAAATGCTTGTATAGTGAGCGCGCGCTGTGCGCGATCTGCGCGCGTCCAGTTCGCGCGGGTGAGTTGGTGCGGGAATTGAGGGGCGGGCGGGAGGAAGTAAGTGCAGCGCGCGAGCCGCGCACGTACAACGCGTAGAATGCGCGCGATTGGCGCGCGGGCAGCGCAGGAGCGACGGACGAGCATAAACAGCACGCGCGCAACTCGTATGCCGCTCGCAAGCTGCGCATTCGCCGCGCATTCGCCAGATGTGGACGCACCCTTACGCTGCAAGCCAGCGCCATCTCACCAATGTACAAGGAATTACCTCGACATTCAATTGAATATCTTTCCAGATATTTTTTAAATCTTTGCTTAGTTTGGGACTCAAATTGGTGAATTTGGTATTAACGACTACTTTTTTTTAAATCAATTAAATCTTTATTCAATGTAATAAGCAAGCGCACCTGAACGCAGACAAGGAACTTCTTGACCAGAGTGGGTGTGAACTTGGCGAAGTGGGTAGGTGTAGCCACCGACGCATCGAGAATGTACACGTCGCCAGCCACTCCCACCTTCTCCTCATTCAGCCTGACGTCTCCGAGCATGAGGGCCAGCTTGAACGCGTCCGCTACGTTGGGGGTCTGAACGTCTTTGTCGAGGCCTGGGAAACCAAAGAAGGGTTAATCATTACAAATAGATGAAAGTGAAGGAAATATAAATATTTTCATAAATAATAGTATTTTTAGAAATAATGGATGATTTATTTGATTGTTTCTTTCTTATGATGTTTAGCCGAGAGTCGGTCGGACCCACTCTTTACACCATTATTATAAATATTATAGCATAAAAGCAGGATACAAGTGAGGTAATGTAAACTAATGTTTTCTCGCGCTCTGAAATAATTTGAAAAAATATGCGGGGCGTTTCACATTTACATTTACGGTTTATCACGTTCTAAATTTGAAATTCAGTGCGGGGAATGAATTTCAATACCGGAAAAAATACCTATTCCAAATTCAAAACGATAGAACACATTAGCTACAATTTAGCTAGCATTTTAACAAAACTTTATGACATTTTACTAAGAAAATTTTATTTCCTCGAATTTTTTGAGACAAGCATTATACAAGACTTGTGGAAGCTATTTACATTGCCTCGAATGATTAAAGCAAACCATCCTCGACAATGTAAATGCTAACTTCCCGTTCTCGGCTGTAATGTACTAGTAATTACATCCCTGTCTCGCATAAACAGATAATACCTACTATCTAAGTTAATATCTTCTTACCTCTCATGATGATCACACGACGTCCTTCAGGTGTTAAGCCAGGAAGAGGTGGCATTTGCCTGTAAAAGAGGAGATAGTGATATTAACTTTTGCGAGTCTCTTTAATAAAGCATTATTATTAGAAAATGGCAAAACTCTTGGTCTTCATGTATTGCCGCAAAATTAATGAGGTAATAAGCTATCAGAGCTATACACCGTCATTTTGTAATCATTTTAATCCCCTTAACACTTCAACGGCCGGAAAATGAGACACAATAGATATTCCATTTTTATCCGGCCGCCTGCGTCCGCTCGGGCGTTGATGAATTAAGCAAGCTATACATTGTTGCCAAAGAAACATGGGTTGAAAAACGACAGACTAAAAACATAGACCAATATTTTACGTGGTTTTTCGACTCATATTTCTTTGGCAAAAATGTTCAATTTCATTGAGAGAACACTCCTCTGGGGATTAAAACGACAACAAAATGACGTACGTATATTTTGTGCTCAGCTTGATTGGTGGTTGAGTTGAGTATGGTTTTAAGTTCGTCAAGTTATCTGCCACGATCATACCTAGCTAGATCTGAAACTAAATAAGTCACTTCACCTTAACAACTATGTTGTCAGAGTCAATAAAACCAGGTTCTGAGAAGTTAAGGATTCTAAGGAAAATGTGTGTTTACTGCATTCTATTTATCTATTTCTATCAGTGCCCTTAGCACGAATATCTATCGAGAAAAAAACGCGCGTATTTGTACTCGATAGAGTTATCTATGGAAAATTTCATTTCGGTTTTCAGCGGTAGATGGCGCTGTACAAATTTTCCATACAAAATTACGCTATGTAATTTTTTTACGCGCGTTATTTTCGTTAGCTGTTTGTGCTAAGGGTACTGATAAGAAGAAGGTTATGCGTGTCTCTTTACTTTTATTCTTAATTATTAAGTATGAAGTCAGGGTTCAAACACATAGGTCAAGAGCAAACCCATTTAAAAAAAAAAGGTTGCGTTTCGGTCATGCGATCCGATCCGCTGATCGCTGCGATATATGCGATGTATGGAGTTGAAATTCGTATTTGTTGAAATTCGCCAAAAATTTTGGTCATCCCTTACTAAACTGATCACGTGATCTCTTTGATTTGCATGGATAGTCTAATATTTTTTACATATTTGGCCCTATGTTTCTTAGAGAAAATGGTTCAGTTTCATGGACTGATAATACATCCTTAATGGTGACTAAAAATAAGCTTGATGATAAAGCTCTTTATTGCAATAAAAAAAAACAACCTAAAACCTTGATTGCAGCTTTTTGCGATAATTTGAATGATGGCACAATTTTTTTTCACACAGCGCCATCTAGCCCCAAACTAAGCCACGCTTGTCATATGGGTGCTAGACAACTGATATACTACTTATATACTTTTTTTAATATATACTTATTAAACATATAGTAACACCCAGACCCGTCACAGAAATTACAATTCATCATTTCAATTTCTGCCTGGCCGGAAATCGAACCCGGGACCTCTTGCGTGGTAAACCGGCACGTTGACCACTGCCACAGAATAGATATTAGTACTACGTCCACTGCTCACTTAGGTCATCGAGAATAAATACAAATGAGAGTTTTTATTCTAGTCAAAGGTTCCCAAGATAATTTTCAAATGTTCACGCGGACGAAGTCGCGGGCAGGACAATTACAAAACTTACACAATGTTAAGAATTTCTTGAAGCTCAGGGCGTGTGACGTCACGGTCGTTGAAGAACTCGGGGACGGCGGTCCTCATGGTGAAGTACATGTCCAGCTTGCGCTTGGTCTTCTCTAGGGAGAACTTGCAGCCGCGGAGGAAGGTCATGATGCGCTGGTCATCTGAACAGATAAATAATAAGTGAGCATCACAAAGCTTGATGAGCTCTTTAAGTCGAGGAGGAGTTCAATGGTGCCCACCAATCCGCATTATGCCATAACCTATCGGCCATGGCACATGATCCTTCCATTGATACCGATATGGTGATGATGATAATGCGATTTTTGTGCTGAATTATTAGAATTAATAAGATATATTATTGTTTGGTCTTAAACAATTCAATTCAATTCAATTCAATTCAAATTCAATTCAAAACTCGTTTATTCAGTCTAGGCTGTTACAAGCACTTGTGAATGTCAAAGAAGCTACGCCATCGGTTCGCAAACCCTAAACGAAGTATGAAATACTTTCAAGGTTGGTTTATTTACACAGTTATCTTGTGTTGCTTCGATACACAAAAACGTTGTCATGTTAAACACAGTCAATATTTTTGTAGACCAAACAGTTTTACGCTTTTTAACTTATCTTATATATTTATTAGACTCATAAGTGTTTTTTTTTATTTATAATATTTAATACATAGTTATTATTCAACCACTGCTTTAGTATGTTAGAATTTGTGAGAAAACTGATAGGTTTAATGGTTTCATTGAGCAAAGTTGACTATCTTATAGTCTGTCTTCACCGAGTCGCTTCAACTTAAGTACAATTCAACTTGCGTCAGACGCATACAATATTGCCTGCAAACCGTGCACTTTTCCTTTTAACTTTTTACAATATGACGTTTATTTGAGAAGATAGGGCATGCGCTACTTTGTATGCAATGAGGCATGCCTCTGTTGAAAGAGCAAGAGGAACGAGAAAGCGACACATCTTTAATGGTTTTATTAAAATGTTTAGGCAGAAAACAATCACATTTTTTATTCGGATATCATTTCACTTTGCTAAATCAAAGTGAAATATGGTCATAACACACATTCATACTTCTACATCTACATCTTCTTCTTCTACATCTTTGTAGTATTCAGGAGGTACTACTCGTGAGTACGAGTAGATTAGAAGCAGTTAAAACCCTTTATAACCACGTCACGCAAAAATTAAGTTTCTATAGTATGGTTGCAATTTACTGAATAAACGATACATAAGTAGTTGGTGTGACGAAGTTCTTAACTAACACAAAATATTTGATACTAAAAAGTGCTCCATAAGTTCAGTCTCAGTCTTACCAAATTCATCAGGAAGATGTGGCTCCTGCTTGAGCCATTCCTTGATGATGGCCAGGTCTTGGTCCCTGGTTTCCGGCTTCTCATTCAGCTCCTCGCGGATCTTCGCATCCATCTCACCGGTTGGTTGTTCAAGCGACATCTTGGATAACGGTTCTGGAAACAAAAGAGGATTGATTAAGATAAGATTTATCAATAGCAAGCTCATTGCCGTTTTTCAAGTTCCAAAAGTACCTACAACAAGTATTTTGAAGTTGGGTCTTGAGAACAAATCTGTCGAACATGACAAGGTTAATAAAATAAATTTTGAATCATCAATATTTTCATACCATACATTCTGGACTTCTTTAGCTGACAATAAGAATAAGAATAAATTCGACTTCATCGCATCTCAACTCACACTTATCGCTAGTTCGAATTTCATATTGTTTCTACTCGATGGAATTTGGGAAGAAACTGAATTTAATCTTGTCATAAGGAATACACTTCCGATTTTAGTCTTATCTCGAGAGGGTTTAAACTTCTTAATATATTTTTTTGTAGTCAAGTTTTTCCGTTTTCGTTCCGGTTCCGTATCCGTTTGGTATTTTATATACAATTATATTTTTTACCTTAAGTTCCTACCTATACAAGTGACGAACCAAGCACAGCAGTCTCACATAAATTCTCACGCAATACCTGATTTTTTTTTACAACAGTAAATCACATTACAAACAAACTTCACACTTTTGAAACTAGTCATATGATAAGTGTCAAGTTCATTATTCATTTCATACACAGGGAAACAATAATATATTTTTATTTGCTTATTTTTCACACAAATAAAGTAACAGTGGTTAGGTATACTATTTTAAATCCTATTTCGAATAATGAAAGACTCAATTCATATTGTTTCGTTGTCCCTTTTTCCTGAAATTGGGAGATAATAGAGTTTTATCCGATAAAAGTCTCGTTAAGTTTGAATGAATTTAAGTAGAAAGTTCCGTATGACTATAATAATAATTACCCTACTACTATGTCGTAGTGATTAAAATCAACTTATCAAATTGCAGCTTCGTTAAGAAACTTAATATAACTATAGCACAAGGAGCATGGGCGTTCTTGTATAGGAAATCTAAGTGCGAAGACACGCTATAAAGTTTAATTAAAATTTAAGTAAAAATAAATGAGCATAAATATTTATCTGACATAGTTTAATTTGAACTTACAGAATTTCTACATAGTAAAATGGTTTCTATCTCTGTGTTATTTACTACTGAGGCTTATGAAAATTGTTTCACTAAATATATAATAGTGGGAACATCATTAAGATTACTAATTAGAGCTGAATTAAGAAATCCTGGTTCTTTAATTGGTGACGATCAGATTTATAATATCATCGTACAGCTCATGCATTTATTATAATTTTTAACATGTTCATTTTAATATACACTTCTAAGACTTTCGCGCGTACAGTTCATTACAAATAAAACACTTTTTACGGATTACAGCGCGTATATTATTAATTCAGGTGTCGTTTTAGAATTATTTAGTTTGTATTTATTGGTTTTTATAATTCCCGACGTTTCGACACCCTTCCAGGGGCCATGGTGTCCATGGTGGCCAGTCCTCTCGTGACTTTATTATTCATTTTAAGTCTATATTAATAATGTAACGTGTATCGGACTTTTTCGTTTGTTTTGGGAACCCTAAAACTGATGTGTTGCTTATATAAAGTAAATGATCGATATAACGTCAAATTTATCACACCCATAAAATGAGTCATAGGCACAGCACGGTAACTTTATCATTTTGTATTTTATCACACGTGTTTTCACTCGTATCGTTTAGACGACCTCCATGGTCGAGTGGCTTTGTACACCGGTTTTCAAGGTGTCGCCATCTCTGAGGTCCCGGGTTCGATCCCCGGTTGGGTCAATTTAGAAAACCAACTTTTCTATATTGGCTAAGGTCTGGGTGTTTGTGATACCACTCTGATACCTCTCTGATTTCCATAATACAAGTGCTTAGCTACTTACTTTGAAATCGGAGCAATGTATGTGATGTTGTCAAATTTATTATTGTTATTATTATTATCTACATTATAAAAAAAAGTATATGATTGAATCAGGCGTCACTTGGCGGCAGTCCCAAACCATTGTGAAAAGAGAAAAATATGTAGAACTCCCGCAAAACATAATAATATGTGCAATGCATCGAATTCGGTTTTGGTTTACGCACGATCTAACTCCTGAGGATGCTCCGGGTTGGGGCGAAACACGTGTAGAGTAGTCTAATTGGTGAAGGTGCAAGGTGTGTCGCTGTCTTGCTAAATGCAGGTATTGTGCACTGATATTTTTGTGGTGTGCATGTGCATTTTTTGCGGGCGGGCGGGCGGTGCATCTTGCATATATTTTTGCGGGAGTAAGCTTGCATATATTTTTTCGGCGATAGATGGCACTGTACAAATTTCCAACTCAAAATAATCACTGTATCGATTTTCTTAAGCGTTTTTTTTTCGATTTTTCTTAGGTGTTCGAGTTACGGGTACTGGCCGTTTTTCTCTATGGTCGTTTTTCCTCTCATTACACGAAGATTTTTCCAACGTGGACCTATACTTGGATTTAAAAACGACACCTAAATGGTAGGATGTCATAAAATTTATACCGCTTGGTGGCATACCGGCTTGTGCCCCAGCAGTGGGGACATTAAAATGGCTGATGGTCACAGCCAGGGGTAAGGCGACAGTGCGAACACTACTTAAACTTTTTTACATTCGGTAATGGTGGCGACTACTGGTCTTGCGTACGCGCAATCAACGCTTGGTAACTGTTTTGTAACTGCAGTTGTGTAACGCCACTTAAGCCACTAAGCGGAACAGCTAAGCGAAATTTGTGTCCATGACAAACACATTAGCTCTTGCCATCACGTCGCTTTGAAGAGGTTACCACATGGACAACTAACCTAATATACACCACAACGAAATAACTATGTTAAATAAAATCTGATATACAAGGTGTTACAAAAATACCCCTAATGCCGAATATGGTAGATAGGGACCATCAAACTGAACAAATTTTACTATGGGACCAACTCTGAAATCGCGTAAAAAAATCAGCTGTTTCATACATTTTAATATTTTCTTTGTTTGAAACATCTGATATTTTTTTTTGTATTCGTTATAAGTTGTTGTAGTAACAATCAAGATTAACGTCAAAAGTCTTATTTCAAGTGGGACATTTAAATGGATTTATTTTCCAGGCGACTTGCCAGATGACTTTAGTCGAAAAGGGTTTGTCACTGACATTCACTTGTAAAATAGAATAGCAACCTAATTTCAATGAGGTGGCGATTCGATTTTAAAACGCAAATAGTACATACAACATTTCACGTGATCAACTTAAAACAAAATTGTTTAAATTCGATTGTGATAAACATGCGTTTTATTCGTAAAATGTATTTTACTTAAATGTTAAAATTATCGCATTTATCTGTAGGTAGTATGTGTAATATTTTTTTGTGAATATTTCGTGCGAAAGTGTAAGAACTAATAATAATCAAAGATGAAGAAAAAAAATCATAATTAAAACTTTGAACGCTTATTTGAAGTTTTCATAAAGAAACTCCAAGTTGTAATTAAGTTTAGGAAAGATTTATCTTCTTTTATCATCGAAATTCAATAAAATAATGAATACTAACACATCTTTACAGTTTCGTGTCTGAAATTGTTAGAAGTCGAGCGAAAGTTAAGTAAAAAAACTCATTAAGTATTTTAACTTTTACGTAGAAAAACGTTCCGCCTCGTAAACCTGAAGTTAGCGGTTAAAATTTAACTGCAAAAAACAGACTAGATGGTGAGGTTTAATATTTACTTTCTAATTTTGTTAGCGCAATTTTTATAACTGTCTGGGGTAAATAGGATGTAAAAAAGCGACTTATTAAAACGTGTTAAAATACTTTTATACTTACGCAAAAAATATATTACAAGTTACCCTCTTTACCTAGAGAGAGTTATAGATCGAATTCAATAGCGCATGCCTTATCTTCTCAAAAAATTGACAAAATATGACAGAAAGTAGAATGTATGGCAGAAAGTTGAAAGGAAAAGCGCGGCTTGGAGGCAAGAAGTTGAATTCAAAGTTGAAGCGACTCGGTGAAGACAGACAAATATTGCATGCGTCTGACGCAATTTGAATTGAAGGTTTAAGCGACTCGGAGAAGACATACCAATATTGCATGCGTCTGACGCAAGTTGAATTCAAAGTTGAAGCGACTCGGTGAAGACAGACCAAAATTGCATGCGTCTGACGCAATTTGAATTGAAAGTTTAAGCGACTCGGAGAAGACATACCAATATTGCATGCGTCTGACGCACGTTGAATTGAAAGTTGAAGCGACTCGTTAATTGAAACTTGAGGCGACTCGGTGAAGATAGACCAATTATTGCTTGCGTCTGTTACAAGTTGAATTGAAAGTTGAAGCGACTCAGTGAAGACAGACCAAAAGGGCGGCACAAAATATTTGACGAGAAAAAATAAAATTTTGATCACATTGTCATTATTTTTCATTGCCCGCCTATTTTGCAAGTTTTTGAGTTGCGAGCTGCGTCGGAATGTTGTCGCTCAATTTAACGATTCAACAAGAGACGTATACAATTCGATTGAATTGACAATAGACAGTGATTCGCAGCAATATCACAGCTCTGAAGCTGGTCACTTATGTTGTAAATTGTTAAATTAATCGCATTGTACCCTTACCATTGTATTGTTCGTATTGTTTGTTTGTTTGTACGCATTCACGTTTTACTCAAAGATCATCATGTAAATTTGCATATACGATGTCAGAGGTACATAAAAGGACAAATTGTACTTAATACTAAATAATATACTAGAAAAAATAGGACTCGCACCAGATCATGTTCTCGGACGGGAATCGAACCCGCCACCTTTGGATATCCAGTCCAATGCTCCTAGTATATTATTTAGTATTACATAAAAATAGTATTGTGAATGCTAAAATCTCAAAATTTAAAAACAAATTGTACCTATCAACAAGAAAACAGCTGTTACCAAGGGATAGAAAAATAATATCCACGCAGACGAAGTCGCGGGCGGTCGCTGGCTGGGTAACTCGGAAAAAAGATTTTGCTCGTCATTTGTCATTTTTTTAAACAAAATTCGTAAGTATATAGAAATCTTTGAACATATGAAACCTATGAAATTTCCTTATAATTAATTACCTTTCCTTACCTATGAATCTGTCGTTTTGTATGGAGAATTTTTAACAAATTGCATTTTCCATACTAGCATTTTCGTAATTTATTTAACTACAGTGAACGCTTTTGTAACATATTTGTTATGTACAAATGCTAACTAACTTAGGCAATATAACTTAAG
Organism: Catoptria pinella; assembly: GCA_963556745.1. NCBI lineage: Eukaryota > Metazoa > Arthropoda > Insecta > Lepidoptera > Crambidae > Catoptria > Catoptria pinella. The sequence goes on from OY750779.1 coordinate 7,898,916, forward strand.
CAAAAATAATAAGTTTAGGCTAAGTTACAACTGATAAAGTGGTAATTTTCGCTAACAAAAAAGTAGTCACTTTCAAGGTAATTTTTTGAATGCTAAGAAAACAAAATAAATAGACTTTAATGATGCTGATAGTTGATTGGTCATAATTTGATGTAATATCCAGCAACTGATAAAGATTTAACATCACAGAAGTTATGAGGTTCTCTCTGTGTGTGAGAAAAAACACCAATTTCATAGGTAAGGTAACCCTATATTTTTTTAAATAAACAATAATCCTAATGCCAATCCGAAAGTTAATCCTTTAAGTTGAGATAATAACCATTATTTTTTCTTGATAAGGCAGTAAGTTTTTTTTTATCAATAATATGTAATATTTATATCATTCTTTATTGTTGTGTTACTGATTATTATTATTTGGATTTGCAAGCACTTAATTATTAATTTATTTAAACTATCATACTTAGAAATATTGTTGTGCCTCAACAGGGTTTGTTCTTCTTATACCTTGTGTCCTTGTAAACCTTGACAAAAAATTAGGAATTGAATTGAATTGAATAAAACATCTAAAGAAGAACGAGCTATATTAAGTATTTGAGTTGTTTTGAAAAAAGCTTTGTTAAAAATGTAAGTATGTATGTACAAGTACACACGACAGCAAGTCAGGTTATACAGTTAAACTGCGAAAACAGCTTTTTTACGTAGGGCATAAAGGCGGTCTCAACGTCAACATGTATAGTGTGAGGTGCCCTCGAGTCTACAAAGGCCAGCATCATAAAGAAAACTGAATAGAATGAAAGGTCGCAAAAATGTCTTACAATTTAGTTTTTCTCTATTTAGCCACGTCTGCCTACATTTAAACAACCTTTTTATTTTCCCGAGACTCTCTCATTTTTCCTTTCTCAATATTAGAAGAGGTGAAAGTAAATAGGTGCTTAGTTTTTTTAATAACACGATTGCCCTTTTATCAGTGATGTGGTTGGAAAATAAAATAAAATGGGATGTTTTTTTTACTTTTTAGTCGAGAAAGTATTTTCGTAGTCAACTTAATAATACTAGACAATTAACTGTCTTATTATGGTGTTGAAATTGTACAAATCTGAAGTTTTTGTCAATTGATCTTTAATTATTCGATATTTTTAAGCACAGATTTTATGACTTTTAAGAATAATTCGGAAATTAAAATAGATAAAAAAATACGTCTTAATTTACACATTACACTATTATACTTACTTAAGTAACATTATTTTACCTCTAACTCAGTGCCCATTCACACAGCGATCCGTTTTACAGGTTTGTTAAAAACGGTCCGTTAAAAACGGTCCTGCAAATGCGGTGTGAACTTCACATCCAGTAGCGGCGGATCCGTTAAAATCCGTATAATTAAAATCCGTAAATACGGCCCTGCTGTGTGAACGCACGGTAAAGTTAGGTACAAAGTCTTTTTAAATGTTAGAAAGTTGAGATACAGTTTTCAGCAGTATTTTTTCATACATTAAGTAGAAGTGAGATTCAAGCTCAAATCAAATCTAAATGTCAACCACAAGTTGTGGTGTGAAATCGTAATTGCTAGTAATTGTAAACCGCATGACCGCAGCCGTTTCTACAAATATTTTTGCCGCAAAAATTTCGTGACTAACCCGAAAATCTAGATCAAGGCGAAAAAAATAAATCTTTTGTGCTTTTTTGACTTTTACAGAAAAATATCACTCGAATTCAGATTGAAAAAATAAATACATTCACCATGAAAATGTTTGTTTGTGTGTTTGTTACCTCTTCACGCCTACACGGCTGGACGGATTTGAATGGGCTGACACACAGTTTTATAACCTAGATTAAAACATAGGATACTTTTTATCCTGGTCAAAGGTTCCCTAGGGTAGATAGATAAACAATTTATTTGCATCACAAACACACATGCACATGAACAAAAGAAAGGAAACCAAAAAGTAAAAGCGCCGTTTCACGTACAGATACAGTGAGTGTCGTGTGTCGTGAACAGATTCGAGTGAGTAGTGAGTTTGCAGACAGTGGTACCGGTATCGAGCGTAATAATAAAAGACTTAGACGGAGGGCAGACCGATTCGTCTGCCAATAACATCTACCCGCACGCAACAATCGACAGTTCTTCCGTGGCCATGGCGCATGCAACTGCGCCGAAATATCGGAGTCTCAAAAATAAACAGGTACATGGTGTAAATCCCGATATAGTTTATTCTAATAAAACCAAAAAGGGTCTACGCGGACGACGGCGGCCGCTAGTAAAAAATATAGTTGTTTGTCAGGCAGGTGACAAGACATGACATCGACGTTTTGGAATTACAGCTTCTATGATGGTATAGAAAAAATTTTTTTTTTTTTAATTTTGCCCACGTCCATTAAATGTCAAGACTCGGCTGTACACTATTTGCTTACATCGCGTACTCTCATACTTTGGCCACATAATGCGATGAGGAGATGAGAGTCTCGAAGAGCTGTTCGTGGTTAGTGGAATAGAAGGCAAGAGAGCCCGAGGTCGTTCGCCAACCGGGCGGTCTGACCAAGTAAGAGTAGCAGCCTCCTCAAGCAAATTCCATGAAACAGTGAGAGCAAAAAGGCAAATTATAAAAGCAGTCAGTGATTACGATCCTCAGTTAAGAGGGAATTAGTGGGATAGAGAGAGATGATTCGGAAACTTAACGCTTATGTTCATCACACAAACATTATTTGTGTAATTTTGTGTGCGCACATAGGTATCAACAAAAAATACTTTTGGCGTTGGCCATTAGCCATTTTTAATGTCTCCACTGCTGGGGCACAGGCCTTCCTTATGGGTGGATAAAGAGGATGGCCACGACCCACCTCGCTTGCCCGATGTGGATTGGTGGGTGCTAACGACTGCAAATGCAGCTGGGACCAACAGCTTAACGTGCCTTCCGAAGCAAGGAGGAGCTCGAGATAATACATTTTTGGTCACCCTTCCCATGACCGACCCTTGCGAAAGTTGCTTAACCTCCGCAATCGATGGGCCAGGCGCTATACCACTACGCCACTGAGATCCTCTTTTGTCGAGGTTAATTCCTTCTACATTGGTGAGATGGCGCTGGCTTGCAGCGTAAGAGTTGATATACTAGAAGAAATTCGACGTTCTCACTAGTGACTCGGTAGCTCAGCGGTCAGAGCATTGGACCGGATATCCAAAGGTCGCGGGTTCGATTCCCGTCCGAGAACATGATCTGGTCCAATTTTTTCTAGTATATTATTTAGTATTATCCTTTTTAGCGTTAATACGCGTATTGTTAACACCGCTATTACGCATCATGCTTTTGTCAGATAATAAAAGATTCTAGACTTGGATATTACATTTAAATAAAACTTGTTCCAATGATTAATTTCCAAGTTAAAAGAAACTTCAAAAAGCTTTCAAAGAGGCAAATTATTAGTTAACGTTACTATAATTATAGTTAGGGAAAGTTCTCCAACATAAATACCAAACAAAGATTTCATGATTGGCATCTCCCAAGGTGTATATTAATCTTTTTGCCCTTCAAGATTTCGAGTATTGAAAGGCTATAATTTGGTATAATAGCTATGCTAGACGAATGCTATTATCGCTTAAGTACAATGATACACTTGCTATAACGGTGAGAGTACCGTTGGTCAACACTTTTTATTCTTACTTCGAAGCGAGGAAGTCACGTTCATAATGCTTTGCTTCATTTTTATTAGCAGGAACGTCTTTTGTGTTCTATAATGGGTTGATGACGTCATTAAGTTTGCGTGAAAATGATTTTTTTGGTTGATGACATATTACTATTTACTACTTAGTTGGAATGACATATTAGTATGGTAGACAATCAAACTGAACAACTTTTACTATGGGACCCACTCTGATATCACGAAAAAAAAATCAGCTGTTTCATACATTTTGATATTTTCGTAATTATTTTTTGTATGAAACAGCTGATTTTTTTTTCGCGATTTCAAAGTTGGTCCCATAGTAAAAGTTGTTCAGTTTGATGGTCCCTATCTACCATATTCGGCATTAGGGGTACTTTTGTAACACGTTGTATATTATCATTAAAATTTACTGTATTCATGACTAACCTTTGTTCTCCAAAGTTCATTATTCATATTTGACCCGTACAAAGTTTAAATGGGAATAGTTGGAATAGATGGGAATAAAATTTCTGTTCGGAATCATAGATATTGTATTTAATCAACCGCGAGAAAATTAATCTAAATACTGTTAAATTAAAACTAAAACATCTAGTCCATGGCAGCTGAAAGACAAATGAAAAATGGAAACTTAACACCCTAAAGAAAACTTAAGTCGACGATGCATTTTCAGTTAAATTATCGAAAACTCGATCAGCTGTTCGGACAAATAAATGTATTGAAAGTCCTTTTGGTTTTTTTTCGGAAAAGTTATTGTTTATGAATTTAGTAATCTACTACTGCGAGGTTGTCGGTGTTTTACAAATAACCTTTTATTGTGATAGAATAGAATAAAAATGTTCAGTCAGCTAGAACTAACAGCTAGTTGTTCAATAATATAGAAAGCGCGGTAATATAAGAAGTTAACAAAAGTGATGACTTTGTATCTTTGTAATTAAAATATCGTTACATGAATCCGATTTAAATGCTGCTTTTGAAACATTTTTTTTATCGGGAATCGTACTCACGACTTTAGGTTTGACGCACAGATTAATTCTAGTGTCTCCGTGAACTGTAGACTTCGCGTTAAAATGTAGCTCAAATTGTATGTTGTCTAAAAATAAAAAATATTCAGTCATAAAAAAGGTTTGTGTTATTTTTTTCCAAACGGCTGAAATATGTTATTTTACATATTTGCCATTTTGAAAAAACCGATAAATTGAGTCGACTCATAAATTATATAATTATCAAACCTGCTCACAAAATTTCACGAGAATCGGTTGAGAAATGCGAACTGTAGAGAAGAACAAACGGACAGATGGACACCGGAAGGACATACTCGCTCGGTCAATAAACATTTTGTTTTGGGTAGTGTAAACCTACTTGATTATCATTGAATCATTATTAACAATATGCAAATCACATAACAAACTCATTTACATACACACAAACACACACACACACACACACACACATACACACACTTTTTATTTTATTTTATTTTAATTCATTGCTAACTCTAGCTTCTAATGTATATAACTAAGTAGTTATGGAAGAGCGGAGTCACCTGACACAGGCATTTTTTGCTTAAAAGAGGGCTCCGGTCACTGTACATAAAATGTAAAAAATGTTAATGAAATAAATTATTATTATTATTATTATAAACTCTTTTAAGTTCCTCGCTAATGGGGCTCAGGACTTCCGTAAATGATGGATCAGAATTATTATTTAACAAAAGGTTAGTAAATAAAAGTAGTACACCAACACTTCAATAGTTATCTTATGTCGGTATATGGTTCATTAATCATTACACTTTTATACCACGTTTTTTTAGGTTGCTCTTATTTGGTTATTTATTAATATTCCGTCGGCATAAAACTTCTTTTTATTAGATTTTTAAATATTTTTCTTGAAAGTAATAAGAGCAAATTGACATTGCATGTTAGAATGTAATTTCTCCTCAAAGACTAACGGCCGCAAATTGCTTCAGCCATAATCTTTGCATCATATCTTACGAGGAATGGTATCTCTGGCATTTTTGCTTCCGCGCAAAGAATTGTGTGAAATTTTCTCTCAACATCGTTAAGCTAAGAGATTGATATTAAAGTAGCCTGCACCTTAATTCCATTAAAAATATATTAAAACTTTTTATATTCATTTAAAAAAGAAACACTTGATGAATGAATATCACAGGCACAGGCTACCATTGAAAGCACTGAATCCAAATGCGATATTCACATCACGGCACTGATGATAAATAAAAAAAGCATTCACCTTTGAAATTGAAAACCAAGTCACACTCCAAATTTTCAACGACGGAAACACTGGCACTTGAACGAAACGTGTTTGCTCCTTTTCAGTTACCGATAAAAAAAAAGAATTTGAAAATGGAAGGGTTTTTCGTGGCGCGGGCGAGCGCGCTCTTTCGAATGCGCTCGGTGCGGTAAGTGCGCTCTTTTTATTATTTCGTCATGCGGTATGAGCGCGAATGCAATTTTCAATTGGGGGGAGATTCGGTCAAGAGTTTTCTGCTAACTGGGGTAGTGCGTCCACACGCCATCGCGATGCATGAAACGAGCGAGTTGCGTGTAAGTTACTGAATAATGAAATTTACAACTGCATTAATTTAGTCGAGCTTTTTAATTTATTTTTGTTTTGGTAAGTATCTTTAATTTAGGTTTAACTATTTAAAAAATGACTTAAACTAGTGGCTATGTAGAGCTTTAAAACCTTGCGTTTGTGACATTTTTGTCACAGTTGTGACAGTTTTTTGTGTTGTGACAGTTGCAGCGCAGCACTAAGCGAAACTGACAGCGCAATTCGTTTTAGATACAGTGCGGTATGAGGTGCATGTTTATGGCCAAATACTTTTCCTGTCGCACACAACGTTAAAAATTACATTGTGCGTATACAGTAACAATGAAATGAAATGAAATGAAAAATTCTTTATTCAAATAAACTTAGATATTAAGTGCTTTTCAATTGTCTATATTTTCCTTCCACCCATTCAAGACTTTTTTAGCTGACAAGAAGAATGGCAAAATGCTTATCAGCTTTGTCAGAAATCAGAAGTAACGATATTTACAAAGAAAGAACACATAATATACATAATTTACAATAATTTGCCATGCCAGCTATTAATCAAATTTAAAAAGATATTTTTGAATATATATTTGTCTTCTTTCTACTCATAGGATAATCTATAGAAAACTCCCCCGCAACTATTTTATGCGAAGTAACGTATAAAACTATAGTATAACGCGGGGAAACCGCAAGATCAAAGGTGATGCTTTTTTCAGTATAATTGCTTGTCGAGACCAGAACCTTTATGTTATATGGAAAATGGTACCCAGGTTGAATAAGGTATGCCAAAAATAAGTGTTAAGTACATTAATTAAAGTCACTACTATAAACCTATCTGTAGGGACTTGGGGAACTGGGTGACATGGTTCCGATTAGGGAGACTGATCACCCGTCCGGCTCCGCTGGCGTCCCCCCTTCCAAATAATAATAATAATAATAATAACCTATCTGTAAGGTACTTATACATAAGGAAATTATTAAAAGCGAAGCTAAAAATTTAATTATTATATTTAATTTCTATAGTAACTATGTAAAACTAACAATATACTACATTAGCCATCATCCTTTATTACGTCTCAAAAGAAAAATATTGCAAAGAAAATATTTCATTTAGAGTTATTTTAGTTTAACTATATGTGTTTTGTAATTTTTCCCATTTTTTTTTAAGATAATTATAGAGCAAGAGCTATTTATATCATATAGCAATTTACGCTATAATTTAGAAATGCACTTGCAATATTTTATGGAACAGTACAACAAATTAGGATTATGAAATAATAACAAACGTTTTGAAACTACAACTTGGCTTTGGTAACGATTTGTTCATAAACTTAATGCTTTGGTCGGAAAATGGCTAACGACTTCACTCTATTCTTGAACCGTTCGAGTTCTTTCTACTACCTACGTAAATTTGGTTAGTTAAGTAACCCCTCAGCTGTAGTTCACTTTTTGGATAATTTAGTTTTATTTCTACTTATTACAACCCTTAACCCAAGACATTATCATATTATAGAGAAACCCCTCAAATCCATCTCCCTTCCATACAAATTTAGAGTTTCATAGTTTGATTTTATTTGAATAAGCCCTAACCCTCCACATAACGAGTCCAGGGACATGAGGGGTTACTATAATAAGCAAGGAACATCATGGTGGCCTAATTTTAACAAAAAAAAAACATTGAGCGTTTTATATAATACCAAATAATATACTAGAAAAAACACGACTCGCACCAGATCATGTTCTCGGACGGGAATCGAACCCGCGACCTTTGGATATCCGGTCCACTGCTCTGACCGCTGAGCTACCGAGTCACTAGTGGGAACGTCGAATTTCTCCTAGTATATCAACTCTTGAGCTAGTATATAGTATATCGATTCTTGATATTGAGCGCTTTCCTCATACCATATGTAAAAATAAAAATATAAATTGAGGGCTTGAGTGGAGCTTTGAGTAAGTGCGTTATCTCACCGAGACGTAATGTCGACGTTGACAGTCTCTAAAAAATAAGATAGTGAATTTAAGAAATTGCTTTTTTGGTTAAATAAAACGTTTCATTTGGTTAATGTTGCTGTATATAGATTTCTGTCCATCGTATGAATTAACATAAGACATAAAGACTTAAACCAAACTTAAGACGTTTCCTGAGCTGATTTCAGAAGAGACGTGAAAGACACAGCTTTTCTATCGATGCTGGTATAAAACCACTACATTATCTTAGTATGAGTCACTGTTGCGGCGGTACCTCCTCTCCTATTTAGTGGATTCCGGTACGTGTTTCCATTAGACTATAGAGCGACGACAAAAAAACGTATAAGTAGATAAGTTTCTTTACACTTTTTGACAAAAAAACATTAAACCCTAAAAACCTTTCTTTTTTAAATGCTGTATAATAATATAATTACAGAAAAATATGTCTGGAATTTTTTTTTTTCATTCAATCATTGAATGTACGAACACAAATCTCATGGATCTTAAAAATGACTTGAAAACTCAAATAGAGTTTTTCTCTTTTCCTAGAGTTTTCCCATTATAATAGTTTAATGGACATGAAAACATAATAGATTTCGACAGGTCAACTTGTCTGTCTGTCTAATGTCGGTGTTACGCAAAACGCTTCGAGAAACATACTAATGTGTTTGGAAATGTTACTGCCACGCATGATCATCAGCCATTTTTAATGTCCCCACTGCTGGAGCACAGGCCTTCCTTATGGGTGGATAAGGAGGATGAGCCATAACCCACCACGCAGGCCCAATGCGGATTGGTGGGTGTTAACATCTGCAAACGCAGCCGGGACTAACGGCTTAACGTGCTTTCCGAAGCACGGAGGAACTCAAGATAATCTTTGGTCACCCATCCCATGACCGACGCTTGCGAAAGTTGCTTAAACTCCGCAATCGCAGGGTCAGGCGCTAAACCACTGCATCACCGAGCTCTTTGCATAATAGTATCAAATTATAGAGGGTTAAGACACAGTTTTTGACATATTCTTTCATATTTAAAATAATTCTGCAACTGCTGCTGCTGAAAAGGTGAATAACGAAAAAATCGGTTACAACAAAGTCACTAAACGAATACAAACTATTGAAATCTGTCGGGATAGCTAGTTTAATAAAAAAAACAGTAATGTTAATAATACTCCGCTAGAGGTAGCCGGGAAACAAAACAATATCAAAAAATAAATAAAAAACAAAGATTAATTTAAAAACAGCAATCTATATTTACCACTTTTTTTTAAGAAAAATAGCTGTAAAAATATTTGGCCCTATAGCATAGTAAATTAAGCAAATAAGATCTTTTACATTCAGATATTTCTCAATAATTATCTCTATGCTTGAGAAAACACTATAATTAATTACGCCACAGTCTGTGCTGAACTCGTTGATTTAACGAAGCCTTATTAAGTAATTTTATTTATTAATATATACTTTCATTTATGCTTTTTTAATTAGGTGCTATAATTTATTTATACTAGCGGCCGCCTGTGACTTCACCCGCGAAGACTTTTTCACGGTTATTGACTTTGTCACCCTGAATTTCACTCTCTTCGATATTTATGACAAAAGATATTTTCAGGCCCTACCAATTATTGTCCAAGTTTGCATGGTCTCTTAATGCAATAGAGATGGTGACTTATTTTTGGAACCGCTATAATTTTATAGGTTGACATGTAAATAACGAAAAAGATACAAAAAAAGGAACTTCATTTTAAAAAAATCAAAGTAAATTATTGTTTAATTTTCCCGCCCAAGCAGTCACGTGATCTAGATTACGTGACGATAATATGATAAAATAAAAAATAAACAAACCAATGTTAAATAAACTCTATGATGACGGGTCAATCTTTATTTTCATGGATGACACTGGGTATGACAGACAATTTGACAGCTTGTTTTGTCTCTTTTGAGTAATATCCATAGATGAATATTGTGGAATCTCCTTTGATCATGTTATATGATCGAAAAGGATCGAAGGGTATCTCACACCGTTACGTAATGCGATTAGCGTTTGCAGTCTCGTGATTTTAACCATTTTTTTTTATAAATTTTAATTTATTTTATTTTTTTAAGCATATTTACAGTTACAAAATATTATTTTTAGGGCCTTTTTCACAATGTAAAAATAAGTTCTTCTTCTTTTTTTTTTGTTATGGCAATTTACCTACTTTGACTGAAGTAATTTTTGCCAGTGTCAAGTGTTAAATAGTTCAGTGGTAGATATTGTTTAATTTTTCATTAGAATGCGGGTGCATCGCATTCCAATGCTGCTTGGAGCATTTGGCACCAAGTATATCAAGACAGTTAACTCGGTTAGTTCTGCCGAGGAAGCCACCACTTCAATAAAAGTCTCAGCTTCACACAACTAAGATCGCGCCTATTTCAATTATCCCACATATTGTTCAGTTGCGTAGACACTTGTACCATATAACTGCACCAATTTTAAGACACAATATCCACTATGAATCAATTTGAAAATAATTAAAATAGAAACCAAACCGAACTCGACAAAATGGCGCCAAAAACTCTAAAAATAAGTTCTGAGTAGCTTTCTTGACAGATGATTTGACAGTTGTGATATGAAAAATATGTCAAATCATCTGTCAAGTAAGCTACTCAGAACTTACTTTTACATTGTGAAACAGGCCCTTAGTATTTTAATATTCCCTTCTACAGTAAAGTTCAAACATAACTTTTTATATATTTGCGATTCACATCACCATGGTTCACGACGTAGCTTAACTACCTATTTAGTAATCTGTAGTTCAGGCAGGTGTGAAAATGTAACAGACAGAGTTACTTTCAGATTTATTATAGTATGATTTTTTCGTGAAACGGAGGTAGAGTTTTAGACAATGATAGCAACGTGATCTAGTGGTTAGAAATTCTTCTCTCCTATAGTCTCAGGTTTGAATCTCGATAAAATGGTCGCCCTAATCCGTATATTTTGTAACATTATGGTTAATTAATGTTTACAATTGCTCTTTTTTCTAAAATACAAAGTCTTGGAAAACTACTTTACTTTTCCTAAGTCTTTAGTTGAACAGAGGGCCTAGCGTTTTCACTTTTCGAAGAGTTAACTATTGTTTTCTCTCTTTCACTCATTCATTTACTCACGTTGACTATGAGCAGTATATCCAATAGTTAACTATGCGAAAAGTGAAAACACCAACTCGTACTAGGACCTCTGGTAAACAACCTCATGAAGATTTTTAAATTTTGAGATTTTAGCATTCACAATAGTGACTCGGTAGCTCAGCGGTCAGAGCATCGGACCGGATATCCAAAGGTCGCGGGTTCGATTCCCGTCTAAGAACATGATTTGGTGCGAGTCGTATTTTTTCTAGTATATTATTTGGAATTATATAACCTCATGAAGACTTAATTTTAAAATGTAACTTTAATGTAACGTCTCTGAAAGAAACGTCTCATAAAGAGCGCATCAATTATGATGAAACTCTGTAACAAAGAATGCAAGAGTATCACCAAAATTAGCGTGATTTCTAACTCTTTGTTAAGGCGAAGACTGGCCTAAAATAACAGTTAATATTGTAATAGTTATTGTTATTGAAAACCTGAGTTGGAAAAAATCTAAGATGGTTGATCTATGAATGACTCATGCCCTTGTGTTGACAAGCAGAGAAATGAGTGACTTGTTCTTCCCATAATACAGTCATGATTACATAGTATTATAAATTATTTTGTATCGCTTTTTGAATGACGTGGCATATGAATTTCTCTAAGACAAATGGCTCTATAAAACTAATAACAAAGAATCACTTATTAATATTATCTTATCTAAACGTTTAATTTATACCAAATAATACACCCTAATATATTATTTAAATAACGGTTTTAAGTATCTAACATAAAGTTTCTAAAGTAAGTATATGGTTTAGCAAACAAAGTTAAAAGAAACTTAGTCCAATATTCATTGAATTGTTCCTTTCCATCCCTTATAATATCATTAAAGATAAATTTCGTACGAAGACATTAATGAATAAAGGAAGTCCTGTCACGTTACAGGCATAAGATACTTCGAAGGATCCCGAATTTTCGTCATAATGGCAGGAGTTGGAATCCCGACCCCATCAAAGTAATTGCTAAAGACGAAATACAATTATCAAAGTGGTATTCCAAGTTGATCCGTTATGAAGTTTTATGGCAAACACGCTTGAAAGACACTTATGTTACATTTATATATGAGTCGTGTAAATTAAAAACCATCATTTTACTAATTTGTGGTAAAACGACAAAGAAAAAATCAAGATGGCGGAGTTTCGTATAAAAGAAATCTTTGTTTCTAATACGAGATTTGCAATTCAATTTACCAGAGGAAATGGCCGCTTTTGATTCTTCATTGTGATGTTTTTTTTTATAAAAAGTTGAGTTTATTTACTGATTTTATTTATTTTTGTGTGATGACAATTTACAATCTTAGTTATCTTTTATGACAACGGTTTTCAAAGTGTCGCCATCTCTGACGTCCCGGGTTCGATCCTTGGTTGAATCAATGTAGAAAACGAACTTTCAATATGTCTGGGTATTTGTGATGCCACCGTTGTCTCTAATTTCCAAAACACAAATACTTTAGCTACTTATTGGAATCGGAGCAATGGGTGATGTTGTCCACCATTTATTTATTTATATATTGTAGTTTTTAATTTGTTTGTTCTCGTTTTAAGACAATTATGACAAACAGTAGGCCACTTAACACACTACATGATACAAGACGCATTTCCAACAACAAAATTATGTAAGAGTTGCTAAATTTAGCGCAATGCAATGCTCCGACATCAGTTTTTCATCACGGTAACCATGAGTTTTGATAATTTGAGGACAATATAAAACTAAAACCTAACTAAACAAAAGCCATTGTAGCCATTACATATTACAAAGTATACCTACTTATATCTCACAAATTTAGTTGTAATATTAATATGAAAAAATATCATGATATACCTGCCTACTCATTATTATTTTATTAATATAATATTTTATTCTATGCAACATCACTTAAAACATAATAGTTCAAGGATTAAGGATTTTTGGGATAAAATCATTTCACACAATAAAGTAGGCTGCTTCATACTAATATTTATATTCTGTAAAGTGCAGATATTTTACGATTTTATTTTCTAAGCCTTAACTCTGTGTTAGTAATAGAAAATACATGAGAACTTACATTAAATTTTGAACTCATTATCACTACACATTTGAATAGCTATATTGATATTGAGGAGTCTAAAATGGTATATCTTTCATTTTTCGACATCGGTCATTTAATGTTAATGAAGGGCACAGGCCTTCCCTATGGGTAAAATAAGAGGATAGGCCATAACCCACCATGTAGGCCCAATGTTGATTGATGGGTGTTAACGATTACAAATGCAGCCGGGACCAACCCATCATCACCCATCCCATAACCGACCGAAAGTTGCTTAACTTCCGCAATCGCAAGGCCAGGCGCTAAACCACTGCGCTACTGAGTTCCTCCGATACAGATTAAATAAGATTTTTTAATAAGTTTAAACTTCCCTTAAATTATGGTCACCCTGATCTTCTTTACTAGTGCGCGACGATTGCGTGTGCGCACGTTTGTTGATTTGTTCACGTTTATTGATGATTCGTCCTTCATTACCTGCTCAAATTTCGACCTTAATCCGTTTATTTAAGAGTCACATGAACCAAGCCTACTATGGTATCCATAAATCTATTTGATAAAGATAGGCCAATTTTAATTATTATTGTGAAACATTTTAGTAAGTATTATTTTCACGCCCTACCTATGCACAACGGTTTTGAAACTTAAACTAGATTTAATCTTCATTTGATTTCTTGAATGAATATACACTTTATTGTTTACCATAATAAAAAAAACATTCAAGGGCAGTACAAAAAGTGGACCAAAGGCTGAAAAGCGATTTCTTCTAGGCAACTATGAATTTACATTGGGCAGAAAGAAAAATAAGAAATGGGCAGTTTATGGTGCTTTAAAAGTAGGATAATTAAAAACGTTCATTAATATAATTTTGCCTTAATTTAAGAATACAATACATAGGTCTTCTTATTATACTTATCAATCATTTGTTTTTAAATTAAACCTGATGGACAACACTGGGGTTTGCGTGAGTGTCATGACTCTACGGTATACATCCTAAAATATTATTATACAATGGGCTTGACCACATGCGACATTGCCGTTCTCCTCACTTCATGGTTTAGAAGGCTATGGTCAGACACATGGCTGCGAAGCTCTGATCTGAGGGCCTATCACAAAAAAGCATCGCGATTAGCGTACGATGTTCGTCCCATTCTCTGACATTATCAACTCATATATAAGGTTCAAAATCAAGCAAATCGATCAACTAACATCTTCTGACTATGGTGATTCTTTTTTGTATAAGGTCCTCGGCTCTGCCCTGCGTGTCATCTGTGTCTCTGTTTACTCCGAAACCTGATGACTTGAAGATTACACTGCGACAGATATTCTTCTTCATTAATCATAGCTTATCATCCTTATTCATATTCACTTAATTGGTAATATTCAATCTTGTAGTCATAGTATCAAATTTACTTTACTTCAGAATTTATAAAAGCCTAAGAATAATGAAACACAGCTTCATACATCTTCGCAGATCACCATTGCGAATATTTTTAACGAACGCCTGCGCCTGCGCCGATTAGAAAGCGCGGTCAGCACCGCTGTCGCTTGAAAACAGCGCTCATTATCCGACTGTTTTTCTGAGATGGATTTGCTAGAAGCCTCTTTATATGACACGATTTTCAGGATTTTCATTATTAATAGGACTTGGACAAGAGTTAAGGGCTTACGAGACTTACTCCCATCATAGCATTAAAAAAATAAAAAAAATTAAATACAGGGTCGTGTGGATAAGATATTGAACAACTTTTGTTTAATTGCAACTCGTAATTTAATTTATATGTTTGAAAATTGAGAACAAATATTATGAAAACTTTAAATGAATGGACTGAAGCCATGATGTGTATTCGTGAAGTGTAGATGCTTATGTAATAGTTCTGTCAAATTTTTGAAACACAGTCTTGCGTTTTTTTACAAAATTGCTTGTCAACATTTTCATTCTAGCTGTACATTTCGTTTTAGCTTTACCAATGGTGTTTAAAAACTTTTTTAACAAAATATACGCAGAGGGGGCATAATAAAGAAGCTCAAATAAAAGGACTGATAAAACAATACCCACATTGATTGCATAGTTTTCGTCTTCACATTCCGTAGTGACTTTTGTGTCGGGCGGGCCGGTAGTTTAACAAAACAATATTTGTCGTGTCATGTCTTATTGCGTAATGAAAATGTGTTGTGCATGTCGTTTTTAGGTACTGAATTAAATTGTGAATGAGGTTTCACTTGGTTTTGCTTGTGTTTTTGTTAATGTTGAAATGCATTTGCGCTGCGCCAAATTATTGTAAATATTCAATGTAATATTGTAAGTTCTTATGAGAATAAATGACTTTAAAACTAAACTTACATTGATTGATACCAATGATATTAAATCGTGTGTTGTAAAATATCTCTAGCGGTTCATTTCGTGCACTCACGAGCCACTAGAGGCCTTTCACTCCGATGCATCGGACCAAGTGGTCTGCCATTTATTCCATCTCTATCTCGATTTTGTACCGTTTTATTTTATACTTTTGAGCTAAATTCGCATGAGACGGTCAAATTAACTATTTGAAGAGCAACTGCAAACTTTGATGAAATATTTTTGATGTAGATGCTGAAAAGACGCATGTAAAGATTTCCAACAGAGAATATAATTAGCGCGCGATGAGAATGGGATGGAACCTTGTCATAGTAAAGTGATTAATTGGTTAATTTTAATTTAATTAATCAACTAATTGTTTACTTGTTATCTTACTTGAAGTTGCTGCAGCAAAGTGCCTTCACCTCGGATGCGCGTCACCGTGTTTTTTAATAGTCCAGCTTGCAAAAAAGAGGTGATCTTATTATGGTTTTATGTAAAAATACCCAAAAAAAGATTGAAGGAATGTTTAGTAAGTCACTGTGGTTTTTTTGCGCTGGAGTTCCTTCAACAATTTCATAGCAATATAACAAAATGACGAGTTCAAGTAATACTATTAATCATTGTGTGATTTCAATTAGGTAAGGTATTTCGAATTATTCGGTAGCTACAGGTTTCGCAGCGCGTGTGCGTACGCCTTAACTCTACATAAAGTGATAGTAAGCCTAATTATTTTCAGTTGTGATTTACAAAACGATAACACTTAAATTACTGTAATTCCAGTTGGTTTTACGATTTCAAATAACGAATGATCTACTAAGTGTAGATGTTTTTGAATAAAAATAGAACATGGAACTCGTTTTCATTATACACTTCATAATGAATAACTCTTGTTTTTTTTTTAATTTGTGTAAGTGTTAGTAGTTGTATGTGTCACATTTTTTTTTAGTATTTTAATTCAATAAAAATATTCGAGGAGCTCGGTGGCGCAGTGGTATAGCACCTGGCCCAGCGATTGCGGAGGTTAAGCTACTTTCGCAAGAGTCGGTCATGAGATGGGTGACCAAAAATTTATTATCTCGCGCTCCTCCGGGCTTCGGAAGGCACGTTAAGCTCTTGATCCCGGCTGCATTTGCAATCATTAGCACCCACCAATCCGCATTGGGCCCGCGTGGTGGGTCATGGCCCATCGTCCTTATCCACCCATAAAGAAGGCCTGTGCCCCAGCAGTGGGGATATTAAAAATGGCTGATGTCTCAAAAAAATGAGATTAGGACCATCGATATGTGAATAGCATAATAAATGGAAATTAGCTTGTTACCTATATGAATTAATAGAAATTATTTCACAGAGTATTATTGCTTTATTCATAAATTACAATGTAACAAATTGTTATTTTAATTTTTTTACCTACGCGTAGGTACAACTACGCGTAGGTAACTACGTAGATAATATCATGGAAAGAAAATATAAATCTATCTTTAACATAAAATAAAGCTCTTTAAAACATTTTTATTCATTAAATCTGGTAATATAATTTATTAATTAAACTTTAATAAAGTAAAAAATTAATGATTTTGAAGTACACTCGGTTCGGTAAGATATCGACAGAGAATCGATTTCAAGGCAACAGGAGCAAGACAAAATATGTTTTTTATAATCCACTAAACATCCAGAGATAGTCAATTTATACATATTAACTATAGTTACATAAAACATCACTACATATTATAGAACAAAGTCCTCCGCCGCGTCTGTCTGTCAGTCTGTCTGTCTGTTCGCGATAAACTCAAAAACTACTGCACGGTGGTTTTCACCAATAGATAGAGTAATTTATGAGGAAGGTTTAAGCATTATATATATTTATAGTTTGTCAGGGTTTAGTGTAAATTGGTTGAAATATAATGATTATTGTTGGAAGTGTCTAAAAAAGTTAAGCCGCCTGAGAGTCCTAGTCCTTTTAAGATATAACAAAACAATGTATAGTGGGATTATTTATCTTTTATAGATCTACAAAAAAGTCCGTGATGGCTGCATATCCATCTTTTAAAAATAGCTTACTACACCCATTATTATATCTTTTAAAAATTTGGTCAGGTACAATGCGGTAATTGGAAAGCTATTTAGACGGATACAGTATTAATCCTTATTAACTATGTATATTTAAATGAATATCTTAGGAGTTATCGCAAAAAATTGACACGGGCGAAAACAAATTCAAGCGCGTTTCTCACACCTTTGATGGAACTCGAACGAGACGAAAACAGACTTTTGGAGCGAATGGAGGTGACGACTGGAAGGTATTTGCATTTTCATTTTGGGTGTTGTTGGAACGTCGCAATTGGCAAAAAAAGGGAAGGAACCGAAGCGAAGCGAGGGCGGGCCGCTAGTATTATTTATATTTTAACCATTACACTGTTCATTGTTAAATGCACAGTATGTAAGTACAATATCTAATATTTGCTGACAGATACGAATCTTCTCATAATGGCGGCTTTGATGTTGTATAATATTCGGTAACGCCCTGTATGTACGAATATTATGTTTGACAAGCATATACAATTGTTTTTGATATAGTAAGTACTTACAATGCGATTAAATTGACAATAGACAGTGATTCGCTGCAACTTCACTCGAGAATGAATGGCAAAGAGTTAATTTTACAGATTATAATATGTCGTTTTGTACCGTATGCGTTTTGAAGTTGGTCACTTCTGTTGTACATTGTTAAATTAATCGCATTGTATTGACATTATGAAGAGCATTGAATATTGTTCAAAGGAAAATTAAAAAGAAATTTAGCCAATATCACAGATGTACTGCAAGAATTCAAGTGCTGGTACTGTAGATACATTTTTTTGTTCAATTGGTACGTCATCATCATACTCATCATATAGTGGTGGCCAGATAATTAAGGACACCAGTCGATTTTCATACAAACGAGGTAACTTTGAAGCCTTGTTTCGCTGCTAAGGATTGATCTAGCTGTGATCTGATGATGGCCATCCAGGTAGTGAATGGAGAAGATTCAGATCGCTATACACACCCAACTGATCTGTTCAACATTCTAAGAGATAGCAGGATATGTTTTAAAAAATGCGAAATTAGCATAAAAATGTAAAGAAATCTTGAAACTGAAAACTCTAATCCCTATATCTCTTAGAATTCTGATCAGATCTGAATCTCCTCCATTCACTCCCTGGATGGCCATCATCAGATCACAGCTAGGTCAATCCTTAGCGGCGAAACAAGGCTTTAAATTTACCTCATTTTTATGAAAATCGACTGATGTCCTTAATTATCTGGCCACCATTGTAAACAGAATATTCAATATCAATATCAAAAAAAAACTTTAATTTGAGTTTTTTTATAAACTTTATACTAGAATACGTACTTAATGTCTAGTGCTTACCATTTCAGTATTAACATAAAAAAATCTCCTCATGGCTGTAAGTACACATACATGATTATTATCCAAGCTTGCCGTTAAGTTAAATGTACATTTGACAATAATGAAAAATCTACATATTATTATGTCTTTCATTAACACGATATGAAGGGCATGCCAAAAGTTTTTAGATACTCTTTAGTCAATAATTTGATACTGGCAAGTTATTCACCATCGTAAACATGGGTTATTTAGTTAAATAATAACAGCACAGAATAATAACAGAAGAATAGTTCCCTAAAAAGCGCACTGTCAATAGTAAATATAACTTAAAATAATAAAGCTAGAAACCGAGTCCTTGTATGAAAAGTGAGGCAAAAAAAACTGAGCCGAATTTTCAGATTTGTATCCTTCATAATTATTATGTTACCTAATCGTACCTATAAGAATGAAACAGTTTCAATTTCCCTACCTTTAAGGGATTAGTTACTATTTTATAGGATTTAAGTTATGATTTTTTTTTCAGTTTCAGTTTTTTTTGCCTCACTTTTCATATAAGTGTTATTATTCTAAGAATTAAACATACTTGAAAACAAATATTTTTTTCTAAAAATGCTTATATTTGAAAAATCTGGAGCTCTATTTTCAATTGTTCGCATGCCTTCGTCTGGCGTCGAGAGCTTTTTACTACTCATTTCAATTCGACATAGACAATCCGTATTTTTGAATCGCTCGTTGATCAGCAAGTTGTCAGTCAGTCTCTTTGGTCAGCGATTTTGTGGCAAACTCAAATAAATTATTTAGGGCCCCATAATCTAACAAATATACGTTAGCATTTTTAAGATTTTTTAAAATTAATGTAAAGTAAAATAACCGGTGTTTACGATGGTGTATTACTTGACTTTTCAGTATCAAATTATTGAGTAAAGAGTATCTAAAAACTTCTGGCATGCCCCTCGTATCTTATACTTATTTACCAATACAATCGAGACTGCATCAGTAGATAATGTAAATAAATGTAAATACATGACAACATCACATACATTGCTCCGATTCCAAAGTAAGTAGCTAAAGCACTTGTGTTATGGAAATCAGAGACAACGGTGGTATCACAAACACCCAGACCTGAGCCAATATAGAAAAGTTCGTTTTCTAAATTGACCCAACCGGGGATCGAACGCGGGACCTCAGTGATGGCGACACCTTGAAAACCGGTGTACAAAGCCACTCGACCAAGGAGGTCGTATCAGTACATAAAGAGATCAGTGTCTTACCACAACAACACAAAATAATTAGTTAGTTAATTTCTTTCGCACCACATTGACAGTTACTGATAAGACCACTACCACCTATGATCCTTATTTCTTACACTATCACACACAAAAATCACTATCAGATTGCAATTTCAAAGTCCTGTAAGCGCCATATGTGCCTTCATCGAAATCATCATGGCGATGCAAAGATCTACAAGAATGAGTTCTCGTGATCATGTCGTATGACCCGTTGCTCGCTTTTAAGCGAACTGCGCTTTTGTGTCTTGTCCTTGTGTTAGGTTCTGGTTTTAGTTCTGTCTCGTAGAACTTCCTTTCTTCTGATTGAAGCCATTTTGAGTTTGATAGCACTTTCTTTGTCCATTCATCTGTTGAAATATGAGGGTTAACTACCTTAATAATAATATATATCATTTTTTATAATACTAAATAATATACTAGAACAAATACGACTCGCACCAGATCATGTTCTCGAACGGGAATCGAACCTGCGACCTTTGGATATCCGATCCAATGCTATGACCGCTGAGCTACCGAGTCACTTTAAAAACTATATCATTTTGTTATTAGCTAGTTTAACCAATGATGATGTATTAGATCTTTGCAAGTTTAAGAAAGAGAGAGATAAAACTATACTGACCCAGTGGCTCAAACAAGAGTTTTTGAAATCTATTTTCGCTATCGAAATCTATCAGATAAACTGCTCATGGACTACGTGTGAAAGAGAGAAAACGATAGTTTGATTCAAAAGTGCTTAATTACTAAGTTTATTTGAATAGCAAAACCAGTTTGCAAAAGGCAACTCCCCATCTTTTGTAGCTCTATCGTTTTCCACCAACTTTCAGAACCAACATTTGCTTGATCAAGAATACCACTAGGCGACAAACGGCTCACGGATGCCGAAGAATGGTTTTCTCAATTTCGTAAACGATGTTTCCGAGTGCCGAAAAGAAATAAAAAATAAAAGCCAGTCAGGGAGAGCTATGGAGTCGGTGCCGGGTCAATGTAGAAAACCCATAAAGACATAAGTCTTTATCGGTTGGTATGGACCAATCACAACCTAAGTAGACTTATTTTTGATTGAATTGTAAAACTGTGTAGTCATGTGTTATCTCTTAATTGGCTTCCAGTCGCGTGGACATTCGAAAAATCCTTAAGGAATCTTTGACGAGGGTTAAAAGTATTTCCAACTTTTTCACCATCATTGGTAGATAATTACTATGGTGTGTACAGCTTAAAGTGACTGCAGTATCAGATTCATGTTACTCACCATTGAGATCCTTCATAGCGCCAGCCTTCCCACCATATTCATAAGGGAAGCCCTCCGTTGGAAAGTAGTCTAACGCCATGGCCTGATTGATTTTCTCTGCGTTGGAGTGCAGTGTAATCTTTTTCTCTCGTCTCCAAGGATACAGACCAATGTGGAGCATGAGGAACGACATGGTCTTCAGCCGATGCGTGTTTATTATGTGGACTTCAGAGAATTGTAGTGGATATGCTGTCTGGAAAAATGAGTTCCAAATCAGAAATGCTGTTTAGCATTACGAGCTCCAAAATTACGGCTTGTTCATAAAACATGATTATTAATAGGTAGAGTGTTATTAGGAATCCCAACGAGTTTTACTATAGTAACTTGTAAATATTATGAGAGATCTTATTGGTCTTTGCATCCATTATAATGAACTTCCGCCAATACTTTCTATTATGGTATATGGTGGAACCTTACCTTCATGCACGAAACAAAGTCTTTCCAATACGATCCCTTGAAATGGCTTTTAACATGCGAAGGCTGAAGGTCACCAACGTCTATGAAGACCATTTCTTCTCCAGGTGTCGGGTCTTCGCGTAACCTGGATAATACAAATAAATTATTTTTCAATTTTTGCTGTCGAATATTTTAAAACACTGAGATGCTGATGTCGCAAAGTGTAAACTAATGGTTTTGGGTAAGCCCACAGTCCCCTAAGAAAGGGGACCATCATGTCCCACTATCTCCTATTGAGCCCGGTTTGGCGAAGTAGCAAGGTCCAGCAGGTCTATCGCGTTACTGGACATGAAGTTCCAGCTGAGATGACATTTGAATCCCCTAATTACATATATTTTTCCTATTTCACTGTTATTTTTGTGACGCTCGTTTCGTTATTTCGAGCTTCGCTAATCAAAAAGCAGCAGCAAATAAGGAGTTCAAGTTAAGATAAATAATTAAAAAAAAAACTAGTATTTTTCTAATATTATTTATCTTAATATAAAAATAGCATCGTGAATGCGAAAAATCTTAATTTAATAGAAGTTCAAATGTCAAAATAATCCTGAACTTCATGTCCATATATTTACGTGGTGGCTTAGTGAAGTTGTGAGCATGTAGTGAGTTTAGTGGGTAGGGCCTTGAAGGCTTCTACTTCGGGATGCGTAAAAGCATTCCCCCTACTCTAAAAAAGGTCCACAGTCTCTTGAAATAAATTACATTTCATATTTGTATGTAAATAAAGACGATACACAACGTTTCTTTGTATTTCATATGTAAATAACTTCCTGTACAGCTACAAAACGGGATTCATTACCAACGCCACATAAATTATAATAGAACCTACTGTGCGCATACTTTATTACTTATTAAAGTTAAATAAATGTAAGTTTGCATGGGGAAAAAACAAACATTAAAAGTACACTTGAGAGCAAATGAATCGACTCGGCTAGGTTTCTTTTTAAGTTCTTTCCGACAGAATCATTAAAATTTATATAATTCAGATCAATTATTGAGATTTGAATGATAGGTACTAATTTTAATTCTTTACATCAGTAATTGGTGTTGAAATGATTGAAAGAAACATAGCTGAGTCGATTTCATTGCTCAAGTGCACTTTTGTTATAGAAGTCAGAAACCACGACTGAAAACACCCCGATCTGAGGCAATGTAGAAGTATTTTTCTATAATTGACAAAGCCTGGGAAACCCGAGACCTCAGCTGTATTATCAGCTTGTCGACATCATGAAAATTGTATTATTATAATTAAGTTCATTACTGAACAGTGCTGTATCGTATTATTCTTTATGAGCAAATAAAGTTCTTGTTTCACATTGTTCACACCCTTATAATAAATAGAAACTTTTCAGGCATAAAGCAATACTGTTAATAGATTGTTTTGCTCTAAGCACGTGAAACGCGAGTGTTAAATCGAACAAACAAAAGGTCTTTTGTGCGCTTTGTTTCTGTAAATTCGAATTTGCCGACGTGGTGTTTTCAGTAATCGGATTAAAACGAACAATACTCGTTCTAATGTCGTGAGAAAGGTTGTATTTTATAAATTTTCAGGAATATTCTCTAAAGTGTTCATTAGTTGACAAACAAATACAAATTCATTTGGTTAAATGTGGTATTTTCCATGGTTTTTAAGGTTCCGTAGTCAAGTCAACAAGGAACCCTTATAGTTTGGCTGGAAATTTTTTGGAGAGAAGGATAAGATGTTTTTTTTGTTTTTCGTATCCAATTTACGAGGATATATAAATACTCACTTTTTCTACATGTGTAAAACAATCTTAATATGAGAAAATAACTAAGATTTTTTCACATTTTTACAAATCGGAAGTAAAATAACAGAGAGCCAAGAATCATGACTTCATCATCTGACTGCGAATGTGGAGCACGGTCGAGCGCAATTTTCTTGCGAGCTCGCGTCAGTCGCCAGCTTAAGAGTATTTTTAACCCCCGCAAAAAGAGGGGTGTTATAAGATTAACGTGTCTGTGTATGGGTGTATCTGTGTATCTGTCTGTAGTATCGTAGCTCCCAAACGTATGAACCGATTTTGGTTTAGTTTTTTTATGTGAAAGATAATTTTCATATCTCACCGTATGTCTAATATCATGAGCCACCTCGAAAGCAGGGCCTTAGCTGATAGAGGTCTGTCCAACGATGTCGGTGCTGGTAGCTGGATAAGCGTGAGACGTCGGCCACCGACGCTGCGGGTACGGAGGGGAACGATGTACCTGCAAAAGTACATGTAAGCTTTTAAACAAACTTTTAATAACGAAGGAAGTACAGACAACGGCACGGCAGCGACACAAAACTGTAAAACTCTATTTGATGTTGGGTTTAAAATGTTAGATTTTGAATTTGAGATTTTAGCATTCACAATGCTATTTTTATATAATACTAAATAATATACTAGAAAAAATACGACTCGCACCAGATCATGTTCTCGGACGGGCGCTGGCTTGCAGCGTAAGAGTTGATATACTAGAAAGAATTCGACGTTCCCACTAGTGACTCGGTAGTGACTCGGTAGCACAGCGGTCAGAGCATTGGACCGTTTACCCAAAGGTCGCGGGTTCGATTCCCGTCCGAGAACTTGATCTAGTGCGAGTCGTATTTTTTCTAGTATATTATTTAGTGTTAGATTTTGAGTTTAAAATCGATTGTGGAGACAAGGATTGGTCGCCCAGTATCTGCAGACTGTACCTGCGCGTTGTAGCCTCGAATAATGGTTATAGATCGTAACCATCGAATTACAGAATATTCAGATTTCGAGTATTCACAATGATATTTTTAATCGAATGTTAGCAAGAATATCAACAACATTTTATCAGGAGAATCCATAATAGAAGAAAACCTGGTAACATCCACCTTGTGCATAGAAGTATTTTATTCTTGCTCTAGATTTGATTTAATTTTGCAGCTACTTCATTTAATTTCTACTTTAAACGAAATACTTACGCATCCTGGCAACTGGATAAGATCTCCTCATCATCAGGGTGTCTTCTATGCCACAACTCCGTCATTCCACCCGGCCCTCTCGCCTTGTAGTACCGTCTCGCTCTTTTGGAGGCTTCCAGTTCATCACCGCTGCAGGTAGAAAGGAACAAACTGACGACTGTCAGCTCCTCCTCAGAAGCCTTCCTAGACAAGTTGCCACGTGCCCATCGTTCCGCGAACGACGCTGCTCTAGACATCTTGACACTGGAAACAAGAGGTAAATAGTTTTAAAAGAAATAGAAGATTATTTTGTTTCAATAGCTTCTTGCGTCCAGTCCACTCTTTTTGTTTGCTACCTATGCAGGGTAAAAAGACCTGAGGGTCTTTTAATTGAATGATGGCTTCGGCTTTGGCTCACCAAAGCCGAAGTCTACACGTATTCTGCCCATCATCAGGACCGTTTCTAAAAAAAATATTGCTGGGAAACGTTACTTCAAATATACTTGTCAGTTAATTACAAAATAGCATCTACTTATAGCTATTACTAATCACGTATATTTTCACGAGTTTCCTTATGTTTCGTTGCCCTTTGAATATGAATGAGGAAACTTTCTGCTACAAGGGATTGTGAATTGTGAATCTTGCAGTGTTACCCGATGGCTGACTGATTTATTACAAACTGTGTTTTTAAACTTACTTCCGTGGTGTAATGAAATACTGACTTAAATATCTATATTGACTACTTTTGCATCTACTTTGAAAGAATACCATATTATAATGGGATACAAACTATTGCTCAATTATTCACCACGTTGATTCTTATAATTTCCTTAAACCCCTCCATTTACCTGGTAACTCTTTATCAACAAGATCGCAATCACCTGGATCCAATCTGCTATGACGCAATATGGTATAAAAATGCAATATGGTATATTTTTCGGTAAGTTTTCCTCAAATATGGGATTACTAAACTCGTCTTAAAAACGGTACTAACCCTACAGACTCTTTATCAAATCTAAATCAAGTATCGATCGAAACGTTGAAATATCTAATTCTATTGGCCGATAGTAAGTTTGTGGTCTAAGTCTTATGGTCACTAAGCTGACCGATCCATTTTCCGTTATTTCAACTAATGAAGATTACCATGACAAAAGGAAGTGGTGACAGACTGCCAGTGCGACGACCTTATGACTCATATACACGACAATTTAGTTTGTCGCTTCAGAGAGCAATGTCATGTTATTACGTGTGAAGTCATAAAGTGTTATGAGAAACAAATAAACGCGTTATTTGGATTTATATAACATAAATAAGAGCTTTGTCTTTCTTGTTGAAGTCTGCATTCCTCCTTTGCCACATCCAAGATCTCCTGACACGACTCGACATAATTTTATCTTTTCTTTCTCATATTTAGGCTCTTTGAGGCGTCCATCTCTTCCTCTTATACTTTGAGTAAGTATCTGATGTGTATTTTTTATTTCTTTAAGGATCTCCCACAGAAAATACACTATACATTCTTAAATACTAGGTTAATGGGTACAGTTGTGCGTGTTTCTTCAATTATAGAGGATCGAAGCTTGCTTTTATTATTAGGTATTCATTTGAAAAGAAGCAACAAGCATAGGTAAAGCGAAATGTGCTCCTGATAAACTTCAAATCGATGTGTCAGTCGCTAAGAAACTATTTAGTTTTCAAAGAGACTCATTAAAAATTAACTTAACGCTACATTATTAAAATATAAAATGTTCCTATACAAGGTGTTACAAAAATACCCCTAATGCCGAATATGGTATATAGGGACCATCAAACTGAACAACTTTTACTATGGGACCAACTCTGAAATCGCGAAAAAAAAACAGCTGGTTCATACATTTTTATATTTTCGATTTTAATTTTTGTATGAAACAGCTGATTTTTTTTTCGCGATTTCAGAGTTGGTCAAAGATCGCGATTGACCAAAGACATACACTTATCAGCAATTATTCCGGCCTTACCACAAATGATTTTAAAACACTGTTCAACAAGTGTTTAACTTAGACACTGTTTAAATGGGGTACTGCCAATTTTTAGTCATTATTGTTTAAAAGAGATGGCATCACATTTAAGCAGTGTCTAAATTAAACAGTGTTTTAACATCTTTTGTGGTAAGGCCGTTCGTGTTTTAGCCTTCTTTAATCGAAAGGTCATTAACAGCTTCGTTTTGGTTTTATTGTTTGAAATTCAAATTTGAAATAAATTCAAATACCCGAATTAAGGGGCCGGCGGATTAACGCTAAGTTAACGCATTAACTTCCTATACAAACGTAATACCAAAATGATTTGCAATTTGAGCACAATTAGTTAATTAATTGATAACATCACATTTTTCTTGTGAACAGTATTTGTCTAGGGTTCTATGTAATAAAAAATCCAAAATAAAAAACCAAATAAAAATTAATGCGAATTAAGAGTTTTGT
Organism: Catoptria pinella; assembly: GCA_963556745.1. Classification (NCBI taxonomy): domain Eukaryota; kingdom Metazoa; phylum Arthropoda; class Insecta; order Lepidoptera; family Crambidae; genus Catoptria; species Catoptria pinella. The sequence goes on from OY750779.1 coordinate 7,926,437, forward strand.
ATGAATAAATGTGATTGGCATTTATTTTGAATTGGGTTATTATTATTATTATTTGGAAGGGGGGACGCCAGCGAAGCTGGATGGGTGATCAGTCTCCCTAATCGGAACCATTTCACCCAGTTCCCCAAAATTGGGTTGAATTGGGTTAGTATTTTGGATTATAAACTTAATAGAGCACTAGACAAGTCCTGTCTAAATCTGAATAATATCACAAGAAGAGTTAAGTATTACGTTTGTATAGGAAGTTCACTGTTCGCCAGCCTCTTAATAATATGTGTATAAACAAATGCCGAGAACAATAAAATAGACACAGTGAATACAATTGCTGAGACCTAAGACTATCAAAGTAAAATATTCAAATGCTTGAAGACGGATTGGACATGGCATTTACCATTCAGATTTTGGATACTGACATTCCAGCTACGGTATGTTAGCTGGATCTGAGGCGTATCATACTCGGCATCGATACTCGGAACAGTGAAATACCATCGTATCCTATCACGAGTCTCCTTGACATTAAAGTTAGGCAAATGTCGGATATTGGGAAACGTGTAGCTATGAGCCCTAAATTGAAACTGTAACGTGTTATAAATAAGATCAATTTTGTATTGCATTGTTAGATTTTCATTATTTTCTGTATTGTAGTACATAATACTATACAAAATTATAAGTAAATGTTTGACAACATCACATACATTGCTCCGATACCAAAGTAAGTAGCTAAAGCACTTGTGTTATGGAAATTGGAGACAACGGTGGTATCACAAACACCCAGACCTGAGACAATATAGAAAAGTTCGTTTTCTAAATTGACCCAACCGGGGATCGAACCCGGGACCTCAGAGATGGTGACACCTTGAAAACCGGTGTACAAACCACTCGACCACGGAGGTCGTCAAGTATAAAATGGGTAAATGCTGTATCTATGTTTTGTGCTAATAATTCTAAAGTTGACGTCAAATACAAAGTTGATAGTAACTAGTGACTCCGTAGAGCTGTATGTAGACATCGCGTAAGTCATTTTTGATAATTTTTCGAAATAGCTGAAATATGTTTTTCCCCATATCTCCGCCATTCTGGCAAATTTCGAGAAACTGATTCACCACAAATTCTATATTATTATAGAACCTGCTCAGAAATGGCTCACCGAGAATCGGTTGAGAAATGTGACTTGTAGCAGAGAACAAACGGACAGCCGGACAGCTAGCTGGACGGAAATACGAAAGCATTTTTGCCCAATCTGAAACGAAGATGGTACGCGCTTGCTCGGTCAATTAATTACATAATAATAAAATAAAAATTACACTTCTATTTTTATACAATCACTTCTTACATTTCCGCACGCACTATAAATTTAAAACACTTTTAAATCTAGGCTAGACTAGACTAGACTAGACTGTTTTTATTATCTACCACTTTACTAAGAATTCTGATATTGCTTATAAGAAAGCATTACTTAAAATACCAAGAGTTAGATCTTACAAGTTTTTATATACATTTAGGTTTGGAGTCTTTACTCCAAGGCCATTTTATGAATCTCAGAGCCTGTTTTGATCCAAATAAACAATGGTGCGTGTAATGTCACGGACTTGGTTATAAATAGCTGTGTTTTCATTATTATGAACAATAAATAAATGCTATAAAAATGTGACTAAGTCCGCTGGACATTCTGATAAGACGAAGAAAAAGGTTCTGGAAAAGGTGACGGCGCACCGGGCAAGATGACGTCGCTCCGTGAGTATAGCCTTTCTAGCCCACAAGGTGGACCGAAAATCTGATGAAGGTCGTGGGAAGCCGCTAGATTAGCATAGCAGATATAGCATTTCAAGAAGACTACTAAACAAACAAAACAAGCCTTCAGAATTATTAAACAATTTTGAACTTAAAAACAATCTTACAGAGTCGTTACAAAACGTACCTTTTACTGGTACTTATCCACTATTTATAACTACTTAGTATAATAAATCGAACACGGAACTTCCAAGCGACTAGACCGCAGTCACCTCAAAGGTCGACGCAGTGATATCTGTTGCAGTCAACAATCACATGTTTAAGAATAATGATAACAAAGACTAGAGAGCGTTCAGAAAAGATGATATTTCTATATAAAAGGAGCAGGTTAACTAATAAATAGATATACGTAAATCCATTGGGATGATGATGATGAAAGTGGACACTAAGAAAGGATTTTTGAACATTCAACCCTTAGAAGGAAGTCCAGATCCTAGTGAGTTAGATGCAGGTCAAGGATTTAAAAGAATAGAGGTTAAAATTATTTAGTGAAAGTTAATTCGTCAGGATATAATAAACAAATAATAATTACATCAAATATTTATTGACAACCATCACATACATTGCTCCGATACCAAAGTAAGTAGCTAAAGCACTTGTGTTATGGAAATCAGACAACGGTGGTATCACAAACACCCAGACCTGAGCCAATATAGAAAAGTTCGTTTTCTAAATTGACCCAACCGGGGATCGATCCCGGGACCTCAGAGATGGCGACACCTTGAAAACCGGTGTACAAAGCCACTCGACCACGGAGGTCGTACCTTTATTATATACCTTTATAAGTCCTCACAAAACCTGGCATTCTGACTTAAACATTTTAGACTTCTTTCCAGACAGGCAGGTGAATGTAGAAAACTGATAATATGCCTTGGGACTAGCCCTAAGCACCTAAGCACCATACACGACAGGACGTCAGGTTTTACAGTCAAACTGCGAAAACAGCTTTTATTACGTAGGGCATAAAGGCGATCTCAAGGTCAACATGCATAGTCTGAGGTGCCATCGAGTGTACATACAGCTACATGTTTTGATTGCCTCAACTCTAAAATGTTTAAGGGCTAATTCACAGGATTTGATCCAAATATCAAACCTGATAAATAAATCTCATATAAATACTGTATGAAAACAAAATCTACTTATTTTGGAATTAGAGTAAAGTATGCGTCATTATCCAATATTAACTGTTATTAATTGCTAATAAACTAAATGCTATTATTGCATGTTTTTCTCATGATCATTTGGCAACTGAACAAACAATAAACACTATTAGTTTTTCACAGTACCTAACATTGAAACAATTAGAGCGTACCAAAAAATATGTATTTTCAAATAAAGTTACAGTACAGTACAATTGTTTAATACATTTAACCCCCTTACTAATAAAGATTGAATAACAGATGTATAGTTACACAGTGAATTGTCCCTTTCTTTTTAATGTCAAACTTAAATAGTTAGACAGAGAGTCACCATTGTGTAACTAAACATCTGCTATACAATCTTTATTAGTAAGGCGGGGGAATATAAATGGGTCTATAATTGTTATCAGTTGTTTATAAAATTAGAGATAAATACAAAAATAACGTAAGCTATCGATATCAATGGCGGTTCAGCCAAAAATTATGCTACATGACCGATGTTCGATTTAATAAATCCCTAATTTCCACACAATTTGACGTTTTCCTCGACCGCTAAATTTATATCATTATATTAAATTATTGACTTGAAGAAGAAAAAAACTCGTCTTTAACCACTCATAAATAGTCAGGAGTCCAGGGAATAAGGGAATAAACCCTAATGCCATGGAACCAGGGGTAATTAAAATTACCCGGTAATGGGCTAACCCAAAAAAACCACAGGTAATGAGAGATATTATCTATCTCAAAATGATAATTGATTATAATATAATTTATTGATCATCAAAAAATTTATAATCAATGAAAACATTTTATGTTTGTATAAAAAACAACTAAGAAAACAAATATTAATTTTATTTACATTCAATAGCATGTTTACATACTTGTGTATTTGCATGCATTTACATCTCGTTTATATAAACAGGATCATACATTTAGCACAGCATCATGTAATGCTGAACTTATTGCCCTTATTGACGTAATGAATAATCATGGATTAGTTTATCTGGTAGATAAGTCTGTCTTTACTGTTGAGTACTAATTTTGTGTAGGATACTTAAATACAACCGTAGTACGACCGTAATGGTGCATTAATCAACTTTATTTTTTTTTAATTAGAGAATGTAGCATTCACTATGCTATTTTTATACAATACTAAATAATATACTAGAAAAAATACGACTAGCACCAGATCATGTTTTTGGACGGGAATCGAACCTGTGACCTTTGGATATCCGGTCCAATGCTCTGACCGCTGAGCTACCGAGTCACTAGAAGAACGTCAAATTCCTTCTAGTATATCAACTCTTACGCTGCAAGCCAGCGCCATCTCACCAGTGACTCGGTAGCTCAGCGGTAAGAGCATTGGACCGGACATCCAAAAGTCACGGGTTCGATTCCAGTTCAAGAACATGATCTAGTGCAAGTCGTATTTTTTGTAGACAAGTATTATTTAGAACCGAATCGAACTTTATAACGTCAAATGCATATATGTTTCGAAGCGAAGCGATAACATTAAAATTACCAATTTTTTATCAGAATGTAGCGCTTTATAAAGAAAATATCGTAATACGTAAATTAGCATTACGGTATTTTCTTTTTCGTGTTCGCTCTTTCCATTTTTTGTACTGCTCTGTTTTCTTTTGTTATAAAGATTGTTTGTTATATTTCCACTGCTTATGTTTTCCTAATAAAACTTTTCCATTCATTCTTTTTCCTTGAATGTGGGTACCGAAAAGCAGTTATCATGTTCCCATTTATCTCCAGAACAGTTTGACCGATTTAGATGCGATTTTTAGAGTAGATAACGTATGAATTCTTTAAAAAGTTTAAATAAAAATATAATAAATTACTTAAAACATTTTAAAAACCCACGATGGTTAAAATAGTTTTTCTTAATTTAAAAGAGTTAAATATTTTTTACGAAAATCCCCAGACTAAAAGTGATTTAGGTACTATACATATTCGAAAATAACAAATGCAAGAAAACTCCGTCGGGGTCTGCTATTGCCATCTCTCTGTTCTATTTCAATGAATTTCGAGGCAGGTAATGGCAGCCCGTCGGATATTTTTGCGTTTTTTTAATAAATTTTTTTTTTTAGTAATGTTGTTTGGTTTTGTGCGTAGTTTATTTTCTATTTTCCTCCTCTCGTAAACGTTCGAGAGAACAACTAATTCAGGTTTTGTTTTAATCAGTGTTAAAAAACTCTCATTACTGAAAAGTAATTAGTGATAGAATTAAAAATACAATTGTTTTTATTCAAATGTTTTTGTGTGTTCTACAGACACTGACTGAAACAAAGAACATGACAGTCATTAATCTAATTGCAACAGAAACAGTATTTATATCATTATTGCTAAAATATCTGTGGCTCTGTAAGCTTTAAACATCGCGTTTGTGACATTTTTCGAAATGGCTGTAATGTATTTTTTTTTCGAAATATTTTGAAAAACTTGCTAGACAAAAAAAAACTATATAACTATCGAACTTGCTCACAAAATTTCACGAGAATCGGTTGAGAAATGCGACCTGTAGAGGACAACAAATGGACAGACATACGAAAGTATTTTGCCCAAGCTGAAGCAGACGCTTCGCGCTCGCTCGGTCAATAAAACGCAATATTAATTGATTCCAGGTTATAGAAATTATTTTAAGTTAATTCATAAGAAAACGTGTCATTCTTGAAGGAACGTTAATTATTTTACAGAATTATTTGTTAAAAGTGCGAAAAGATACGAGTATGTGTCCCTCTCTAAGTGCTCGTTCAGTACCGCAATAGAGAATTCTTAAAGATTAGTTTGACATTCAGACTTGATGGTTTGAATAGCTTGAGATAAATGACTTTCGGAAGAGATGGCTGACCAGCAATGTATTACAAAGTTTTGAAAGGTTATGCTGTTTGTCATGCATTGGCCAGAAGCTTGGACCAACCCGAGGTCGTATCCGTTTTAATTTTTTAGGGTTCCGTACCAAAATGGTAAAAAGGAACCCTTATGGTGCGACTCAGTCTGTCTGTCTGTCTGTCACAGCTGGATATCTCGAGAACTACTAATGCTATCAACTTGAAATTTGGAAGAGTTTTAGATGACGTTTGCTCAACTATTTTGCAAATAACAGAGAAATAAAAATATAATTATATTTTTATGCAACAGGGACTGAAAGGGGGTCTTAAAAATTAAAGTGAGACTACTAGGGCGTATGGGGTGTCATATGAAAGAGCGCTGTTTGCACATTCTCAAACATTTTTTTAGGCCGTATAATTTTCGACATTTGACGAAAAATTTAAAAAAAATACCGTTCCTCCTCCCCCTTATCTCCGAAGTTAGCATAGAGAAAAATCTGAAATAATTTTATGTGATAGAAGTTTATGTAAAGATTACAGGAAAAACAAAATGATGTCTCTAAATAGTAAACTTTTTCAGAATGATGGTATGGAACCCTCGGTGCGCGAGTCCGACTCGCTCTTGACCGTTTTTTATGCAAAGGATTAGTCTTTGTATAGCAATGAGAGGAAGATGATTGTTTTCTACATAAAGCAACCCGTTGAATAACTATTATTAAGCTTCAGTTCGGGGAGTCCTTCACACAAAAGGATAATAAATCGTACAATCATGACATCAATTTACTTCTTAAGGCACTGAATTCTTTTTTCGGCGTTGGAATCCAGTCTATCTTGTCAAGCATGGTTAGCTTGAGACAGCGGCACTATTACGTAGTAATTAGAGTTCATTGTCCAACCATAAAGTTTGTCAGACCAAAGTAGGTATTAACTGACAAAAACAGCGCCCAACGAGACGTATAAGCTATAAGAAGGCCATACCGAGGTAACTTCCCGTTTTGCTAATGGGTGCGGCGCAAAAGTGATTCTTTCACCATGTAAATACGACACAGAATTGTGTATTTTGATAGCTTTACTATCAAAATGGATTGGTGTGTCTGATGATTGTGACTTGAACGCTGAAAAAGTATAATATTGCTCTTAGTTGTAACCGATCCTATCTCCAGCCAAAGATTTGAACGCTTACCGCAAATGTATGCATGTTGATGCCATTTGCTCTAAATTCAAGGATAATAACATTCTTATTTTTTCTAGATTGTGTATCCGTTATTTGACGACCTCCTTGGTCGAGTGGCTTTGCACACTGGTTTTCAAGGTGTCGCCATCTCTGAGGTCCCGGGTTCGATCCCCGGTTGGGTCAATTTAGAAAACGAACTTTTCTATATTGGCTCAGATCTGGGTGTTTGTGATACCACCGTTGTCTCCGATTTCCGTAACACAAGTGCTTTAGTACTTACTTTGGAATCGGAGCAATGTATGTGGTGTTGTCAAATATTTATTTATTATTTATATTTAATTTATTTGAATAAAGAAGTTTTCATTTGAATAAAGATGTGTAGTAAAGGCGGCAGTTACTGTTACCTACATAATGTTGTAAACCGATACACTGCCTCTGCATTAATTAGGTCTCATTAAACATTCCGTCCGTACTAAATAACCATCAAAACTGTAACACGATCGATTAGTCTAATTTTACCTTTATAATGGAAGTTTTATCTGGTTTTATTTACTCATTCATAACACACGCCAAAAGATGTACAGCGTTCACATTTACAAAATCACAGTCAGCAAATAGTTAATAATAATTAAAAGAAAAATGGAAAAAGGAGTGGAAATAACATAGGTGTTTATTTGTTATACTTATATGGTTCTTTGTTTACTTTATCATACATTCATAACACACGCCAAAAGATGTACAGCAATCACATTTACAAAATCACAGTCAGCAAATAGTTAATAATAGTTAAAAGAAAAATGGAAAAAGGAGTGGAAATAACATAGGTGTTTATTTGTTATACTTATATGGTTCTTTGTTTACTTATCATACGATTTTGTTATTACTTACCGACTGTTTATGCCTAGCTCTGTGAAAAAGGGACCAATAAGTGAATTTGAAACCCTTCGGCTAGCGTCGAGCGTTCTTTACTACACACTTTCATTAAAAAACCGTATTTGAACCGCTCGTTGGCCAGTAGTAGTATAAAACTTGAGTGTCAATTGGGACTTAAGTTACAAAATGATCGCATGTGACTTAAGTTACACGAACAATTTCATAGTAATGATTTCAAAAATACTGATAAAATAATGATAACAGCGCAAAATAAAATGCGTTGCAGTTGTTTTTGTTTTCTAAAAATAGAAATTAAAACCGTCAATTTAATTAAAACGAAACTATTGAAGATAAGAAATTCTCAAATAAAATGCTAATGACTGAAAATAACATTATGAACACAAAAATAAGAACGATTGTTTAAACATATTTTAACAATGTTGTTTTTTTTGTTTTGTTTATTCAACTGAAGTTTTACATATTTGAAATAAGAAATTGAATAAAGCTTCATATATGTAGATTTAAAAAAATATTTTGTTAAATAGTATCGTAATTTATCAATTATTTATTAATTCAGCAGATTATGCATATGCCGAATTTTCATCAAAACTAGCCAGAAGAGAAAAAACACGGCAGCGAAATTAAAACAAAACATTCTAAACAAAACACGACAGTCTTAAATTCAGATTCCAGTGAGTTCCTTAAACGGAGAAAAAAAAACACGATCGCCACAAACAAACGAATATTGACGCAAGCAAAAAGTCTTTACAAACCATGGTTTAATATTAAACGTGCGTAAGTAAAAATAAATTGAGACAACATACCGTGTCGCGTGCTCTGCGCCCGCGCACTACTGACTCACTGGTGTGGGGGAGTCATCATAGCGACCTTTGCTTGGCTTTTGAGTAACAGGTTGTGAACTTCATGACTGTTGTAGTTATAGAGCAGAAATTAATTGAGATCGATACTTGTCTTTATGCTATAACGTTGTTTGAAGAAAAAAGACACAAACTAAATTCTTAATCAGTTATATAATTTGGTGAAAATAAAATAATGTTCAAATACTGTTAAGCTACTAATTTAAACCAAATTAAAAAATATTTGACTTTAGACTCATTGTTGGATTTTCAATATGAGCTGTGCCTTGTAGAACACATTTCTTCTTCGGTCCATTTCTTTTCTGTTTAACATTGTGTATGTACGTATTTAATAAATAAATATTCCGATCATCTAGCTAGTAGAAAAATAAGCAGAAATTATGCTTCCATAGTTCTAATAAGGTTATTGTTGATACCACAGAAATAAACCAAGGTTCACATAAATGCCATTTCACAATGCTAAAACAATAGGAAAATTATTTAGCACCTACAGCAAAAATTAAATATTCTTTTGTCGAACTGTCATAAACTTGATGAGCCCAAGACACCAAACCAAAATATGTACGGAACCTGTGTAAGACATAGACCAAATAAGTATGAAAATAATCCAGTATTCATGATACATGGCTGTGCAAATACTGTTATTGTTTTAGCAGTTCAAGTTAAAACCGTAGTGTATAGCTTACATATTTTTTGTTTTGTTTAAATAGCATTATGCGCTCACGATTGTTGAAGGCATTCTGTCTTCACCTTGACCTTTGAAAAGTTTAGAGCTACGGTTGTTAGTTACAAAAAAAAAATGTAAACGCGTGAATGACTGCGCTTAATTCAGGGCTAAATAACATAACCTAAGGGTGCGTCAATTTTTGGCAAATGCGCTTGTTTGCGAACTGCACGTGCGCATTATGGGCAATATATACCCCAAAATGCTCGCTAAGTACGCACGACAGCACGTCAGGTTATACAGATAAACTGCGAAAACAGCTTTTACTACGTAGGGCATAAAGGCAGTCTCAAGGTCAACATGTATAGTCTGAGGTGCCGTCGTGTGTACATAGTGTATCGTAATCGAAAATTCACATGTACAAATTGAAGCTAAGGTTCTATAGTTTATTTACAGACGCTTCGAAAAGACTTTAGAACTATCAAGTATATTTTTTAACACTAATTACATCAGAAATGACATATTTTTGTTATCCCTCAAGGTCAAATGTGACAATGTAAACAGTCCTAATCTCATCAGATAAAAAATCATAAATTGTGCTTATAAAGATGATCCCTAAGTCCAGTTTATGGTCAACTGTTTACAAAGTTTTAGGATCTTGTAATGGAATTTTAGTTTTTAAGGTGACGGCTTAAGTTTTCAATTATAATACAATGTTGGGAAAATATTTTTGAGTGGAAAAAATAAAGTGACACTGAGTCTAAATCTGTAGATTAAAATAAGGGACGTGAAACTACCGCCATCGGCCATATTTCACAAGTATTGGTAATTTTCCTTGTGCATTTACGTCAAAGGCATCCAACCAATACCTATGTTTAGTTGTTATAAGTGAGTTGTTTTTATTCTATCCTGTGTACAAATAAGAAATCAGGTTTTACTTTTATAGGACAGCAAAGTGTCCAGCAAAGAGTGTTTAAAGAGCTATCAGTGGCCCTACCATGAGTGCATGCAAACTGTTTACGCTACCGTAAGCTACCGTTCTCTTTTTCACTCGCATTGACTGTGAGCAGTATATCCGATAGTTTACGGTAGCGTAAACAGTTTGCATCAACTCATGGTAGGGCCACAGTACACTAAGCATGAACAGCTATAAAAAAAAAATAACGCGCGTAAAAACATTCGATAGAGTAATTTTGTATGGGAAATTTGTAGAGCGCCATCTACCGCCAAAGAGCGAAATGAAATTATTCATAGATTACTCTATCGAGTACTTTTACATGCATTTTTATTCTCTATTGACGTTCGTGCTAAGTTCAGAACTATAGTTTGGATGCCACAATGGCAATCATAATATTTTACTAAATCAAACATTTTAACAGCTGTCCCTAGTCTTTATAATTTTAGCGATTTTTTAGACAAATCTTGTTAAAAACCTAGATAAGTTTGAAACACCGTTAAATTAGAATCTAAAACCTAGATAAGTTAGATCCGTTTGAAAAGTGATTGCGGAGGTTAAGCAACTTTCCCAAGGATCGGTCATGGGATGGGTGTCCAAAAATGTATTATCTCGAGCTCCTCCGGGCTTCGGAAGTCACGTTAAGCCGTTGGTCTCGGCTGCATTTGCAGTCGTTAACACCCACCAATCCGCATTGGGCCCACGTGGTAGGTTGTGGCCCATCCTCCTTATCCACCCGTAAGGAAGGCCTGTGCCCCAGCAGTGGGGACATTAAAAATGGCCGATAGTCAAGTATGTTCTATATATGAGAAAAGACAATACTTAACGTATGATACGATGCCACATAGTATTTACCAGCTTCGTTAAAACACCCATATTCTTAAACTGGTGTAGGTGGACTGAATTATAGTATTGTTCGATGCTGTGCTTCCTCACCATCAGCGTTTTTTTCATGTTTCCGCCTTTGGGGCACACGCCTTCCTTATAGAAGGATAAGGAGTTTGTTCATAAACCAACATGTGGTCCTGGATGCTGCCCATGAGCAACGGATAAACGTCCCTTCCGTAGCATGGAGGAGCTTGATGAACCTAATGAAGTTTTTGGTCACCCATCCCATTACCGACCATTGTGATAGTTCCTTAACTGTCACAATCACAGGGCGAATGCGCTTACCCATAGCGACCATCGAGCTCCCCCTCCTTTGTTTCCTATCCCGTAGTAATTAGGCTATACAAAGAGAACAGGGTTCGCTTTTTTGCAAATCGCAAGGGATTAAATTATTTAGGTCACAGAAGAGTTTTTGCTTGACCGATGTCAAACCGTTGCTTAGAGAAGATCACAATAAAAAGAGCACGTTTTTAAATACTATTCTTTTCTGTCGGATAGTCCATGAAAAATAATGATGACATCCCTAGTAATTAGATGACCTCATCACCCAAAAACTAATAATATTTATTAAGCTTAAAACATTAATATTTAAACTTAAACGTATCAATGATAGATATACCATCATGATTGTAACTATGTTTCTACCTTTTATAAACCACAGAAAATTTTATGAACCTGTCTAATTATAGATCTTTTCCCAATATACGTGTGTGTGTCAATGTCAATATAAGGGATCCCGATCTATCATGGGTAATTCATAGGGCTCATTATTGTCCCTCGGATCAATATGAAAGTGCCAAAAGTGTAACATCTGGCGAAAACCCGGGAGTTTCTCGCGCATGCGTCAGTCTGTGTTGCCAAGTTGTGATGCGTACTATTCTGCTGTTTTGAATATATTTACTACTAAGCATGCGATCAATTTAACAATGTACAAACGAAGTGACTGACTTCAGAAACGACTTTCTGGTTCAAGAACTTTTTTTCTACACTATTAATATTATTCTGTGCTATTACGTTTGGTGTGATTAAACACATCATCTAATAGTAATAATTATAATAGTTTGCTTTTGTATTTTGGTTTGAAATTCAATTTGATACAACTTTTTTAACCCTTTATTGCTGATCTAAGCAAACAAATATTTTTAACATACTAATAATTACCACTAGCGGCTCTGTGAGCTGTAGACCTCAATTTAACATATTATCTCTACATGATTTTAAAAATTTTCGAAAAACTGAATCGATAAAAATTTATTTATAACTATCGAACCTGCTCACAAAATTTCACGAGAATCGGTTGAGTAATAGGACCTGTAGAGGGTAAGAGACGGACAGCGGTACAGCCGGACATACGAAAACATTTTTGCCGAAGCTGAAACCGGTCAAAAATAAATTTTATTTTTACTTGGTTTAGTGATCGATCAGCGTGTCTTGCGACACGTAGGCCTCTTCCAGCTGTTTACATTCAATTGTATTATATTGATACAACTACCTGACCTATTATTAAATCTTTCTTGATTTGGTAACAAATGATAAAAACAAAAATGTAACATAATTCAATACCTGGCAACATTCAGTCGAAACGTCAAAACCATGAATCTGGAGCGAATTTTCCGCGTAAATAACCAAAATATTCAATAATTATGAATGAAAATGTGTATTTTATAAAATAAAATCAATCTAAAACATAATTTTTAGACCGCTCCAGATATATTTAGTTACAAAAACGCGTATTGCGGTGTATCCCGACGGAAAATATGACGGTTTCGATTTTCCTGAAAAAAGTTAAAATAGCTGTGTTCAATGAAATTCGTTGTTTTTATATTGTTGTTTTAGTATAAATGTTAGATTGTTGTTAATAGTCTTCCGTGTAGTTCAACATATCTAGGCTTGTTATTGTTAGTTAGTATAGGTACAATAGTTTGTTGTTTCAAGGTTGTGTCTTAGAAAATTGAAGATATTACATTAGCTGTGAAAGGTGAGCCATGCTAACAGTGTTACTATTATAAGAAATGAGATTACATTCAACATCATGAGAAGTGAACATCAGAACACTGATAAAAATATACTGATAGCAGGTACCTGTTTCGTCAAAATCATGAGGCATACTAGGGGGCACTTAATACCCGCGAGAGTATTATCTATCTCTAAACCACAAAATTCATGCAAATTGATTTGGCGATTTAAACGTAAATACGAAACAAAAAGATAGAGTTACTTTCCCATTGTTTACCTACCTTATTTAGAATTAAAATATTGCTGTGAGTTAGCCGTTATTAACAGTATCGATTTCAATTAGCTTTCACATAATAAACTTACCCATATTATTCAGTAATAATATTTGACATACGAGTTAACTCGGTTAAGATCTTGCCTCTCGTGTACACTAACATTATCACAAGTAATTTCATTTGAATATGTAAATTTAATATTATCCCGACAGTTTATCCCCACGACATTATTCGTCCTTCATTTCGCCGATGTTACTCCCGGCTGACCTAAGACGAGTATCGTATGAGTTTAGTTTACTTTAAGTATAGGCATAGTGTAAAGTGGTTACTATCTGTAGAATTGGTAATCTGTAAACATGAGAGTCTGTAGAATTGGGGATCTGCAGACATGAGAATCTATAGAATTGGAAATCTGCAGACATAAGAATCTGTAGAATTGGGAATTTGTAGACATGAGAATCTGTAGAATTGGGCATCTGTAGACATAAGAGTCTGTAGAATTGGGAATCTGCAGACATGAGAATCTATAGAATTGGAAATCTGCAAACATGAGAATCTGTAGAATTGGGAATCTGTAGACATGAGAATCTGTAGAATTGGGAATCTATAGACATGAGAATCTGTAGAATTGGGAATCTGTAGAATTTTGAATCTGTAGACATGAAAATGTGTAGTATTGAGAATCTGTAGACATGAGAATCTGAAGAATTGGGAATCTGTAGACATGGGCCTAAATGCTCTCAGAAGTCGCGACAGGTCAATCGTGGGGGTTCGCGGGAGGCGCGGCAAACGCCCTGCCCGCGCTGCCAGCGGTGCGTCCCTCAACGTTACTTTGCATTGAAGGAAATGCATTGCATTGCGCGGTCTCCACGACGTCCTGAGAGGCCGACATCGAAACAGCGCGCAGTGGTTGTCGCGAGTACGGCGACGAGTCGGCATCGCGCGCGCTTTTCGGTGGTTCACCACTATTATATGTCTTTACACTATGGTACAGGCATCTCAGGCCAATCAGGGCTTATAAATACAGAAGGCTTAGAAAAACTATCAATTTCAAGTCGACATCGTTATCCTTACTAATATTATAAATGCGAAGGACCGTTTGTTTGTTTGTTTGTTACGCCTTCACGTCTTAACTACTGAACCGATCATCATGAAATTTTGCATACACGTTGTCAGGGGTACAGAGAAGGACGGACATAGGATACCTTTCATCTCAAAAAAAATAATTATTCCCGAGGGATAGCAGAAAAACTTTCCACGTAGACTAAGTCGCGGGCGGTAGCTAGTAAGTTATAGTTTTAAAATCTTAAATCCATACATGTTTCGATAGCGTACTACGAACGAAAATAACAAATTCGTCGTCGTCACTATTTATTTCGAATTATCACCTTCTTTTTTAACAATACTTGTTTAAAACTCCTTGGTATACCCGTGTATTTATTTTTTTGTACTTTTTAATCCATGTCCGACAGTATAAAGCATTCTATCTATCCTTTTCTCACATATCAATTTTACACGTCTCATCCTCATCACTATTTCTTTGTTCTTTATTATTTCAAAAGGTAGTGTTAGAAATAAAAAAAAGAACACTTTACCTCACGCTCGCAACTTAAATCGATTTTGCCGCGAGATTCGCCAAATACGCCCTTATCGTGTTGGAGAAGTGAAAAATAAATTACACGACCTATTTCAGAATATTATTTTAGTAATACCGGCTGAATTAAAATTTAAGTAATTGGTGTTTTATAACGAATTTCACTTAGAAAAACAGGCAGGGCGTATTCCTTTGTGCTCAAACCTTTTGTGTAACACAACACCAATTATTTTGGGTAATAGAATACGAGATACTGTTGAGAGCGCCTTAAAATATACGATAAAATATATCTTCATGTCAATTTTTTATTTGCCAGGAGTTATTTTTAATGTAATAGCTATATTACGCTTATAACAACTACCATTTTTACATGCTTTACTTATGAGCGCGTAGAGCAAACTAGCGTTAAAAAACTCATAGTTTTTGAATAAAGATGAAATTGTGAATTATCTCTCAATCTACACACTCTCATGGTATGGTATTTTTCATCGTGTTAACAATATTTTATAGCCTGTCGTTTAGTTTAATGGAGTTTTTTTGCTGAAAGTGGCCACTTTTCGCAAAAAAGTTCCATTAAACTAAACGAAAGGCTAGAAAATATTGTTTGAGCGATTAAAAGTACCACAAAGCTTCCTCGGAGTGCACTTCAGAGGGATAATTCACAATTTCGTCTTTATTTAAAAACCATGTTTTTTTTCCAATGGCGGCGCTAGTGTGCAGACTACGCGCTTTTAACAGTGTTCATGTTATGATAAATAAAATAATAGTAAAATGAAATTAACTTGCATGTTGGTTTTTGTGAACCATCTAGGTATGTTCGACTATTATTATTGTGTAAACATAAACTAAACTATTTTGTTTTTGGTGTTTTTGTCGCCATTGCCTTTTAGTGACATGTTTTATTTAACCCGGACTAATGATTGTAACGTAATGCTCGTATGTGTTACTAAATGAATTTGTTTTCATTCTATCTTTCGAATGAGGAACAATATGTCCATATCTCCTAACTTATTCGGCAGGGAAAGAATGTGTTATAAATACAAGACTTACATGTTTCAAGAGAAATAAAAAGTTTCAACAAAAATAGAAAGTTTCAACAGAAATAGAAATACAGATCCTGACTGTATATTTTTACTGTCGCTTTCTAGTTTGACTGTAATATACTTCAATCATCTATATGATCGAAGGTCATAATTATTATCTGATATTTGTTTTTTTTTGTTTTAGAGTGCATCATGAGGTATAAAAGAAGAACTTCGCAAACCACTCGAGGATCTCGACACTCAGACAAGAAATATACTATACGTAAGTATTTAAAGCAATAAAAAATTTTTGAGACAGTCATTTCTTTTTTCGAATGAGACAATTATTGGGTTGGTCTGAAAATAACAACTCACTGGAACCAAAAGTAAACATCAGATATATTTTTTACATAATAATATACGCTTAACTTATTTGTGACGTTCCACGAGAAAAGGTTATACCTTATGGAGGTTTTTTTGTTTTGTGGAAATGATGCAAACTTTTTATTGCTTATTATTGCATTATTTTATTATTTTTTTATTGCTTATTATCAAAAAACATAATGTACTTATCCAATATATTTATTTTTTATTTTATGTGAGTCAGCTCGGAAAAACAACATAGTTTTTTGTTTCCTTTAACCTAAAAATTGCCTTTTCCTTAAAATGCACAATTTGGATTAACATTTTCAAAAAATAACATCTCCATGACTACACATCTTACGAGGATAATCTTTTTTGATTTGAATAGCTTATTAGTTGTAGGTCAGAAATATGCTTTACTCAATACTGACTTTAGGTACCTTTTCCGGTGGAACATCACATGTTTTTGACATTTCTCATTATTTTCCCAATACATAAATTATTTTTGAAAAAACACTTGATAAACTGCATAGTGGCAGCCCTAGACCTAAATTGTGTTTTGCTTTTACCCGTTCATCGGGTTGGTTATCAATAGTTTATTTGCGTCTAGGGTTGTCACTGTGCAGTTTTCCATTACAAATCAAAATAAAAAAACGGGTTACTATGAAACACCCTGTATGGCTACAGTATTGGCTATAGCCCGGTTTGGTCTGAGACTGCCTGTGGATAGGTACATAATATTTATGTGGGCGTGTATGGGAAACTGCGTTTTGTTCTGAGCAGCACTTCTATCTTCTTTATATTTTTTCTGAGTGTTTTATGAACTTTGTAGAGATTTGATACTTTGTTTTGAAACTGAGTTGAAATATGATAAAGAAATGTAGCGAGGAGGAGATGGCGCAGTGGTATAGCGCCGGGCCCATCGATTGCGGAGGTTAAGCAACTTTCGCAAGGGTCGGTCATGGGATTGGTGACCAAAAATTTATTATCTCGAGCTCCTCCGCGCTTCAGAAGACACGTTAAGCCGTTGGTCCCGGGTACATTTGCAGTCGTTAACACCCACCAATCCGCATTTGGCCCGCGTGGTGGGTCATGGCCGATCCTTCTTATTTACCCATACGGAAGGCCTGTGCCATAGCAGTGGGGACATTAGAATGGCTGATGGTCATAGTTATAGAAATATGCGTTCTTGTTACTGATAAAAGAGTGTTCAAATTGTGCTAATATTAACAAGCATTTTGAAAATTCGATTGTTGTTAATGATAATGGTTTTTATGTTAAAGAAGAAATTGGTAAATAATTATATTTTTAAGTTTGTTTTCTTTTATATTTAACTTAAAACTATAAAATTTGAAGGTTCTTATTAGCTTATGAATGTTATAATGTTGCTGATCTGTCAAATCAGATGAAATTTGTAAACTTTATCAAAATAATTATTTACGTATTTTATGTTATTCTCCCTTATTCCCTTTTAGCTCTTACACGTCTATTTGTTTTCATTGCTCTTTTCACAAAAAACAGGAATCAATAATCTATTAAAACCAAGAATATATTTTTGATTTTCACTCCTCTTTCCCCTGTCACTATAGTTCCACCCTCATGCCAAAAAGCTCCATGATTTCAGCTTCACTGGCTGATGTCCAACTACAGTCGTCCGACTGACAGGCGCCTGCTAAAGTGCCTTGTTTTCATACACTATTTCTTAAAGCTCTAGTACGCAAATTGAAAAGTTAA
This sequence comes from Catoptria pinella, assembly GCA_963556745.1. Classification (NCBI taxonomy): domain Eukaryota; kingdom Metazoa; phylum Arthropoda; class Insecta; order Lepidoptera; family Crambidae; genus Catoptria; species Catoptria pinella. The sequence goes on from OY750779.1 coordinate 7,944,583, forward strand.
ATCAGAGTTGATTAAAATTAAGCTCGATTGGTGAAACATTTTCTCATGTGTAAGGATGGCTCTATGAAAACATAGTTATTTAGTCTTTGAAAAAACGCTTGACCTGTCTATCGGTATTCTATCAATGCCTATCATTCATTGCTTTAAAAATATTTTTGATGCTGAACAAAAGACTGTGGTAGTTATAAAAACAAAATTAAATTTTGAACAAAAAAAAATCGGTAATTTTAAAGAATAAAATATTGGCACAATTATTGATTAAATTGTGCCAATATTTTTGTGGTCTATTTCAGCTCAATTTCAACACTCCAAACATTGAGATGGAAATCAAGTCGTGGAATTAGTTACGAGTTTTCGGAGTCATGAAATGTTGCAACGCCGCATGTCTACTTCGAAGTTTGAATGAACAAACTATCAATACGAGTTTTACTATGTCCTGCTAATGTTCACACCAATTTTTTTGGCGAAAGTGCTTACCACAAAGAGGCAAACAACCAGTTCATTTCGCTTAATCGACCCGTTGTGGACTTTCACGATACTAACATCGTGTGTTATCGGTATTTCGACATTGGAGCGTCGCCAAATGGGCCCCGTCGGCCCGGCGCCTGAGGACACGAAATGGCAATAATGTAAGAATTCGCTAGTTGCCGCAGCATTTTCGTAGGAGCTGAGTGGGTACTTGACGTTAATAAGAAAATAATGATGAACCAAAAGTCAATGTAGAGAATAATATTAAATACAGATACAACATCATAACAGAAATGAAAAGTTAAACTAGTTAGCAGTTGAGTTTGCGAAATGCGATCCTGAAATTTCATATAATCTTTGCGACGTCTTACTAACTATTGTTTGAGCTAGTTTAAACACGTTAGGTAATATGTAGCCCTAGCTAAACCTGGGGTGTAATATCACCCTGTGATTTGCTCAGGACTTACCGTAAAATTTTAACTATAAAGGGTGTTAATGAAAATGGAAAAGCCGTTTTTTCGGACCGTCAAACTGAACATATTTTACTAAATAATATACTAGAAAAAATAGGACTCGCACCAGATTATGTTCTCGGACGGGAATCGAACCTGCGACCTTTGGATATCCGGTCCAATGCTCTGACCGCTGAGCTACCGAGTAACTAGTGAGAACGTCAAATTTCTTCTAGTATATCAACTCTTACGCTGCAAGCCAGCGCCATATTTATAACATATTTTAATATGGGACCAACTCTGAAATCGCGAAAAATATATCAGGTGTTTCATACATTTTGATATTTTCGTTATTATTTTTTGTGGGAAGCAGCTGCTTTTTTTCGTGTTTTCAGAGTTGGTCCCATAGTAAAAGTTGTTTAGTTTGATGGCCTCATGAAAGATGTTTTCCATTTTTGGTTCATTCATTAACACGTTGTATAATGATCTTTTAGTGTTGTAAGACTTAAAAGTTACTCCAAAAAATAAACAATTCTAACTCATTTTTTATCGAAAAATATGTTTATTGTTTAGTTTTACCAAAATACAATTCAAACAAATTTTTCACAAAGCCAAACATTTTTGGTTGAACATGCTAGATAAAAAACATGAATGGATAGTGTCATTCGCTTTGACAAAATAAATTTCGCTTGGGGCGATCGCTAGCGTTAAATAAATGGACACTGGCAGAGAAGCGCCTAGGGAGCAATAGACAGCAATGTGTCCAAACTTTGCTCTTTGTATTATTGTAGGAACTTGTGTGATAAATAAAAGGGAAGCTTTTTTAGTTTTAAAATTATGAAGAGTACGTATTATATCAACAAAAAGTTTATACGTAACTTAATTCTTCTTTAAGCAGTAACTCCAAAATAGACGGATTTACTGGTCTGTCGATTAGTGACCCCATCATGTTTTATTCGTAGTACACACGATAGCACGTCAGGTTATACAGTTAAACTGCGAAAACAGCTTTTATTACGTAGGGCATAAAGGCGATCTCAAGGTCTACATATATACAATAAGGTGCCGTCGTGTGTACTTTCCGGAATTTCACAATACTTAAATAAATAAAAGGACACCATGGAAATAATTTTGACTAGTTACAAACATGATCTATCAGTGCCTATTTCACAAATTATTTCTCAAAACTAAATCAAACAAAACCATCTTTAGCAGTGTCTACAAACAAGTTGTCTAACTTTCGCTACAGCAATTAATATTCTATTGTTTACCGAATTGTTTCTCGTAAAGTTATTAAAGTAGCTCTTGTCTCCTTGCAAGTCGAGTGAAGAGTTAGAATTTCGATAACAAGCTTTAACGGACAAAATATTGGGTCTGTTACCACGAGTTTTCGTTTAAACTCGATTGCTATTTTAGGTTCAAGTTGGCATAGTTGAATAAACACAATTTAACTCTTTCAATACCCTGTTGCTTATTTTGGTTAGACGACAAGGAAGTATAGACACTAACGCCACAGTTTTGCTAAAGCGATGTTTATCTTTTTTTTTTTAATTTTTAATTTTACGCTTCCTGACGATCCGCCATTTTTTTAGCAGCCGTGGTCACTGGTTTTAATACTTTTACGTTAGTATTCTTATGGCCAAATACTCAAATGTTAAGGCCATCTTAAATCAAAAAAGCTGTCAAATTTTACAGAAACTCTATAATACGGTCGAATACTCAAAGGCTTCTTAGCTAAAATCTTTAGATATAAGGTCCCCTTAACTTTAAGGAAGCTGTCAGTTTCATATAGAGTTTCTGTCAAATATGACAACTTTTTTGAACTAAAGGTGGCCATAACCTTAAGATTTGTTTGAGTATTTGGCTGTGAGTATTCGGCCGTTAAAGTGTAAAAGTTTATTTCTGTGTTTAATATAGTCAATAATGAAAGTATCTAAAAAACTAGAATAGAATAGAAAAACTAAGTATTTTGTCGTCGATAAATTAGTAATCTTTTATATTTATATATAATAAATATACTAAAAAAAATCGTCCCGTCTGAGGTGCTACGTACGGGTGAGTCAATTTTTCTCTAAATTTAAAAATAGTTTCGTGAAATGCAACGAAATTTGTTTAATAACTTAATAATCTGACAAAAAGTTGCCTTACTATGACAAAGTACTAAAGCGTTTAGCTTCTTTCTAAAACTAAAATGTGAAAAATATTATCACCAGCTGGATTGTAGCATGACAATCTTAAGTCAAGAGTGGTTACTACCCGACTACGGAGAAGCAAAAAAGAGGTTATGATTTTGACCGGTATGTAGTGGGTATCAAATGTTCTATTGGTGGGTATGTATGTAAAAAACAGGATAAATCAAGCTCTAAAAAGTACGAAACAAGAAAATCGTCAAGTCAGAAATTCAAAAAGGATAATTATAGCGTCATGCCACCTCCAGCCTATAGTTATTCATATCTAGTCTAGGACAAAGTGGCATGCGACTACGATTATTTCGTACTTTATAAAGTGCCATTTTTCCGTAGTTCCGTTTTTTGTCTAACTGTCTAAATGACATCCCGATTCCCGACGTAGACAAACTTTTTGTTTATCTATCAAAAACGGCATTTAAATCGGCAACAAAAATATTGCCTGCAGCTATATTTCTTAATGGAGCAACGGTAAGGGCTGTCATTCGGTTGGCAACGAAGTTTTAATTAATGTACAAAAGTTAGTCGGATGACGCCTTCACGCCGAGCAGTAGCGTTCTACCGGCTTTTGAAGATCTTAATTGTAATCGTTTGTAAATTATGAAACACACAATTTAGTTACAAGAATCTGAAACACTTCTTTAGGCAAAGGAACTTACCGACTCAATAATTATACCTGTCCTGTCTATTGATAAGTATCAAAAGTATGAACTCAAGTACCAACTACCGCTGTCTTAGTCCGAGTAAATCTAAAATGTTTAATTGTTTAGTACTTTACGCTCCGACAAATGTATGGATATGACGTTTTAAAATTCGATTACTAAACCAAATGTCAATTCCATATATTTTTCGAAAGCGAAGCGATAACGAAGATTTGCAAATGTTACTTTGGCTAGGCCCCCAGGTTTTCCTGTGCAGGCGAGTCTCTGCGGGTCGGGACCGATTGGTGCAGGTACAATATTCCCAATGTTATCTTATGTTCTGAAAAGTCTCAATACTCAATATTTTATTGCTTAGATCATAATGTACAAAAGTGTTTGCTTTAAAAATAGATCATTGTATACAAGGTGTTACAAAAATACCCCTAATGCCGAATATGGTATATAGGGACCATCAAACTGATCAACTTTTACTATGGGACCAACTCTGAAACCGCGACAAAAAAATCAGCTGTTTTATACAAAAATTAAAATCGAAAATATCTAAATGTATGAAACAGCTGATTTATTTTTCGCGATTTCAGAGTTGGCTCCATAGTAAAAGTTGTTCAGTTTGATGGTCCCTCTATACCATATTCGGCATTAGGGGTATTTTTGTAACACCTTGTATAGATTAATAAAATAGATTAAAATTAGACCAAAGTAGAGTAATTTGAAGGGTTTATTGTCTGCACGAGTTTAGTCACAAAAAACTGACAAACACAACTATTACTGCCTAAAACTTTTGATAACTAAACCTAAACTATTTGTATTAACACCTATTATCAGATCTTAAACTTTATAAGATTAAAAAATTTTGCTTTTTTTTACCCTTGAGTTAACAAATCAGTTAATTTTTTTTAGGGTTGCCTGATGAACACTAAGCCAGATGAAATTCCAGTGTTTTATTATAAACTTTCCAAAAAGATCACAGTGCTCGATAGACAACAAACTTTTAATTAATGTTACGAAGTTCGTCAGCGGAGCCGTTTGACGAACTTATTTATGTTTTATGTAAAGTGTCCGCTGGCTGTTCTCATAGAAACCGTCTTATAACGTAGTTATTTGTTACTATTTTACTAACCGACTTCAAAAAAAGGAGGAGGTTACCAAGTCGACGGTGTGTGTTTTTTTAATAGTTGTTATGCGGTTAGTCTTATTTTATTCTGTTTATTACGTAACTGTGTCTTGTCGGATTTAATGAAACTTTTAGAAACAATGTATAAGGTATCATAGTAACAATCCATATTAGTTAAAAAACAAATGTCCCAGAACGCTCCCCTGCGGTGCTTCAAATTCAATTGGTAATCTTTTTACCAAAATCGCATACATACTTTGAAATAGGTATAAATACATACCTCTACCTATACATATACCTCAAAATAATAAATAATAATAATAAATGCTTGGACAATTTCACACAGCGCCATCTAGCCCCAAACTAAGCAAAGCTTGTAATATGGGTGCTAGACAACTGATATACTACTTTTATACTTTTTAAATATAAACTGATTATACATAGTAACTCCTAGACTTGTCACAAAAATTTAAATTTACCATTTCAATTTCTGCGCGGCCGGGCATCGAACCCGGGACCTCTTGCGAGGCAGACCGGCATGTTGACCACTGCACCAATCAGGTCGTCTATACATGATATACCTAAAAATATACATACATGATATACCTATTTTGAGGCAATTCTAGCTAGGCGATATGTGTCAAAAAGTATTGGTACCGTACTGAAATAGCTCCAAAATAATTCAGCAAGAGTACGATACAATAAAACCCTTTCAACAAGAATTCATGTTGGATTTTATATCGATGCAGTGAATATTAATTAGTGAGTAGATAAAGTGAATAAATTCAAAATTCAAAACTCATTTATTCAGTCTAGGCTGATATTCGCAAACCATAAGCGGGAGACCTTGTAACGAGAAGAACCGGCAAGAAACTCGTCAAGGGCTGCATTTTTCTGCCTGTATATTTCATACAGAGTCATCAAAATTTAAAAAATGAGGTCGGCATTTAAAGTTACGTCATTTTCCATTACAGTAAATAAGAAAACATTCAATGGGTACGTAAAATAAATTTCAACTCTTCTTCTTCTTCGTCGTTTCGCTCTTGGCAGAGCGGTCGTGGTCACGTTGAGGCCTCCACGTCGGTGGTAGAGGTGGACACAGCTTTCCGCACGATCTCCCGCCATCTCTCCCGATTGGTAGAGTATCTGGCGCAGTCAGAGACACGGTTTCCCACTGCGGATTTGACTTGGTCGGTCCAGCGCATCGGTGACCTGCCACGTGATCTGGTTCCCTCTACTTTGCCCTGCACGACCAGCCGCTCTATGGAGTCGTTACCCCGCCTAGAGACATGGCCAAAGTATTGCAGTATGCGCGACTGTACTACGGCCCATAAACAAAAAAAAATTTCAACTAGTTGAGCGATATTAATAGTGAGTAGATAATGGACGTGGAAAAAAAGTTAATTTTCACCCTATAGGTATCACTATAGAAGCCGTTATTCCAAAACCAACTGTTTTTATTTCACTTCGATACAATAAGTATTTACCAAGTGATTGTAAGTAATTAATCTGCTATCACACTATTACGTTTGCATCCGCGAGTAGGCGCTATGCGTCCTTTCTGAATGAGTCTAGCGAGAGAATGGAGTTTTGGACCTGCCTGTCACCACGGAAGTGATTACTTGCTCAGTGCCTGTCACGAAAACAATGGCGCATGGTCATTTATATTTTTTATTTTTTAAATATTGTGAATTAAGTAGAAGTGCAACAAAGAAATTAAAAAAAAATATTTTTAAAATAATATATTTTTATGACAACATCACATACATTGCTCCGATTCCAAAGTGTGGAAATAAAAGATGGTAGTCGGAGCAAAAGTACCCTAAATACTGATGATGGCAAATTTTACTGAAACGAAACATTCCTTTATTTTAAAAAAGAAGAAAAACTGCATGCAACGATTTTTAATAAATCACTTGTCTCAGCGTACTATACTAATTCTGTGTCTCAGCTGAGAATCGAACGGGTTAAAATCCGAAATAGTAACATACTGTACATTTATAAATATAAATATTTGACATACATTGCTCCGATTCCAAAGTAAGTAGCTAAAGCACTTGTATAATGGAAATCAGAGACAACGGTGGTATTACAAACACCCAGACCTGAGCCAATATAGAAAAGTTCGTTTTCTAAATTGACCCAACCGAGTATTGAACCCGGGACCTCAAAGATGGCGACATCTTGAAAACCGGTGTACAAAGCCACTCGATCACGGAGGTCGTCGTGTTAAATGTCATATTTTAAGTTAAAGTGTATATATTAAACAAATATGGCCTTACCACAAATGATTTTAAAACTCTGTTCAATACAACAACTGTTTAACTTAGACACTGTTTAAATGTGATGCTGTCACTTTTTTGACAATATTGTTTGAAAGAGACAACATCACATTTAAACAGTGTCTAAATTAAACAGTGTTTTAAAATCTTTTGTGGTAAGGCCGATACTGTTCCCAAGCTTATTGTATTGTAATCTATTGTCTCCAGTATGTAACAATTATCAATAAAAAATATTTTAACCAAAACAGACTTTTTCGTACAGTTATGAGATATACTGAAAAAAAATCAGAGGACTACCTTGGTAATTAAAACGATTTAGTCAAGGAAGCTAATAGGTATATAAGTATAATCTCCAAAAATATTGACTCATTTTATCTTGTAAACAGAGCTCAACGCAATATAGGCAATTAGTTGCTAATCGCGAATCGTGCTTTGAATAGACTGTATACTATAAAGGAAAATAAGTCAAAAGTCATTAATATTCAACGAGCGTCTGCTGGGATTTGCGTGTTTGTAGTTAATTTTGATGAAAATTGACAGGCCTGAAGCGGCAAACAAATATTTTTCGGCGAGGATTTGGTATCTCGTTAAATGTTATGAACTGTTTTTGTTTCAATTTCCTCTTATTGAAAGAGGGAAAGATTGAGAGTACCTTTACATGTGTGTTGTTTTTTTATCCCAGAACATTTTAAAAGCGAGTAGTCTGCACACTAGCGCCGCCATTGGAAAAAAAATCATAGTGCTTAAATGAAGACGAAATTGTGAATTATGTCTCTGTAGTGCACTACGTAGAAGCTTTGTGGTACTTTTTATCGCTTAAACAATATTTTCTATCCTGTCGTTCAGTTTAATGGAGATTTTTTTACAATAAAACTCCATTTAACTAAACGACAGGCTAGAAAATATTGTTTAAGCGATAAAAAGAACCACAAAGCTTCTGGAGTGCACTACAGAGAGATAATTCACAATTTCGTCTTTATTTTCACTATGTTTTTTTTTTCAATGGCGGCGCTAGTGTGCAGACTATGCAGCCTTAATATACTTTAGTGTTAAAAGTGCCGTTGTTGTTAGTTATTCAAGGTTTTTTGTCTAATAGCATTATTAGCCTGTGATAGTTGCAGGCGTCTAGCTTACCTTCAGTGACCTAAAGTTAAGGTGTACCAAAAAACAATGTCTGACATTCCGAGAGCAACATTATTTTACGTCACTATCCAGTTGCGCGTCTTTATAGTAACAATCAAGAGTTTTTTTGGCGCCATTTTGTCGAGTTCGGTTTGGTGTCTATTTTAATTATTTTCAAATTGATTCATAGTGGCTATTGTGTCTTAAAATTGGTGCAGTTATATGGTACAAGTGTCTACGCAACTGAACAATATGTGGGATAATTGAAATAGGCGCGATCTTGGTTGTGTGAAGCTGAGACTTTTATTGAAGTGGTGGCTTCATCGGCAGAGCTAACCGAGTAAACTGTCTTGATATACTTGGTGCCAAATGCTCCAAGCAGCATTGGAATGCGATGCACCCGCATTCTAATGAAAAATTAAACAATATCTACCACTGAACTATTTAACACTTGATACTGGCAAAAATTACTTCCAAGAGGAAAGTAGATTGCCATAACAAAAAAAGAAGAAGAGAAGTAACAAGCAAAGAATGAAGGATTGTTTCTGTCACACTCATTAAAAAAAATAAGATAGTGCATTTTAATTGTGATTTGTTTCTCCTAGCAAACGAAACAGTTCAATTAAAGTTGAATGAACTTTATTTTAATACCGCTAGCGGAGATGACGTAAGTTTGTGTAGACCATGCTGCGTTCTGTTTTAGGGTTCCGTACCAAAATGGTAAAAAAGGAACCCTTATGGTGCGACCCAGTATGTCTGTCTGTCACAGCTGGATATCTCGAGAACTACTAATGCTATTAACTTGTTTTTTTGAATAGTTTTAGATGATGTTTGCCCAACTATTTTGCAAATAAGAGAGAAATAAAAAAATATGTATATATCTTTGCAACAGGGACTAAAAGGGGGTCTTAAAAATTCGAAGTGAGGATACTAAGGCATATGGGGTATCATATGAAAGAGCGCTGCTTGCACATTCTCAATATTTTTTTTTTTTTTAGATTGCATAGTTTTCGACTTTTGATGAAAAATGAAAAAAACCGTTTACCCCCCTTATCTTCGAAGCTTGCATAGAGAAAAATCTGAAATTATTTTGTGTGATAGAAGTTTATGTAAAGATTACAGGAAAAATAAAACGATGTCTCTAAACAGTAAACTTTTTCAGAATCATGGTACGGAACCCTTGGTCCGACTCGCTCATGACCGTTTTTTTTACTGAATTAAATTGATTAAATTTATTTAGGAATCAAGACTAAGCTACTGAATCTATTACTTGTTCACAATTACACTTTTGGTCTCTATCTACAAAACGAACTAACTGTATCGTTAGATCCTGCAGTGTGTGATTTGGGATAGGATTTTAGCTGATGAATAATGGAGTCCAAAGCTGGTGGTACTTTCCAACCATCTTCTGTATTGAAATTTGGATATTTGTTGATATGAATAGCCACGCGTAGCATTCTAGGAATGAATCTTTGTTCTTTGTTAAGGATTTTTGGTTTATCAAATCGAATGAAATGGTTAGTCCCTTTGAAGTATTTTCACACACTGCATGAATTTCATACCGAAAGCTGTGTGAGAAAAACAGCTGTTTTTTTCCACTCCCGATGTGACTTTATGAGTTACTCGCTTTTGATGTTTCTAAAAGCTGAAAAAAAATTGCCGAAATACTCGCTTTGATGTTTGTATTTCATTTTGTGATAAAAAAGAAATTACTTTAATTAGGTTTCGGGTAACAGGAAAGAAGATTGTAATAACATTGTTTTCTAACAAGACATTAAAGTATTTGTATTTGTTTTACTTTTAATTATAAGAACCCAGAATGATAATGAAATTTTGTTATTTGTTTGCAAAGACTTTTGCGATGTTTATGTTATTCATACGATTCGTATGGTCATCTATCCCATAACACTAGTTTTTGCAAAAATGGCTTAATATTCACAATTATTATTGACGATAAGTATTTAGTACGGCGTTCTAACCTGAGTAAAATTATTAATATCCATAAAATAACAAACTATTTAACTCATTTTCATTCACTCAAAATATATTTTTGAAGTAATTTCAGACATAACCTAATATTTTTATACTGCAATAAAGTTCTTGGTGTCTCAGTAAATAAGTTTGATATTTAACGTCAGTCAGTCGTTAACGTCAACGCAGAGTGCTAGCTAGCACTATTTTAATAAATACTCGCTAAGAGCTCAAATACAGGATGCTATCCGGACATGCGATCCGATCTCTGATCGCTGCGATCTATACGATATTATGGGATCGGAACGCAACCAGTGTGGAAGGGATAAAAGAACTCCACATTGAATTAAGCTTGACACCTGTAATTTGATTCAGTAGAAATGAGCTAATTAAATAATGTTATTTATTTATGAATCTATGTTAATGGTAACATGTATGAATACTTTGAATGTAATGTCTGGAAACGATATACATATTTGTAAATATCGTTCCTTCTAACAAAGCTGATAAGTTTTTTGCGCCCATTTTTCTTGTCAGCTAAAAGACGTCATAATGGGTGGTAGGATAAAAGAATTGACGATTTAAAAATGCTTGTTATGTGAGCTTATTTGAATAAAGAATTTTTCAATTTCAATTTCAATTCCATACATCGCATAGATCGCAGCGATCTGCGGATTGCATCCCGTGTGTTTGAGCTCTAAAACGATTATCTGTTGCGTGGCTAATAAATATATAAACTTTTTGCTCAAGTCATAGGTAACTTTCACTTCACAGATCTCATCTCATCTCATTAAGCGAATGGCGTAAAGAACTCTGCAGAAATAACATTTTCAGCGTCTAGTACATTAATTTAATCCTTTAATTTTATTAGATGAGTTTGCTTTACTGAAAAGCTGGTGGCTTTGAATTTTATTATTGCTAGCTTATTTTATTTTATACACGAAGAACTAGTAAATGGAAATTCCGTGGTCTTTGGGATTAAGCATAATTATTATAATCAGCATCATAATTAATAATTAATAATTATTATTATTATTACACGTGCCATCACAAAAATTGACCCACTACCACTACCTTCATAGAAACATGCTGGCTTCCATCTAATAAAGAAAAAAACATCACTGCGATTATGTTTGTCCAGAAAAGCTCTCGTATTCCTCAAACATGCTTATGAAAAACATTTTTTTTGTCAAGTAGGTACATATATCAAACGTAGTACTTGCGTTATTTGTTATCAGATAATCTTGTATGAAACCACAATTATGGCTTAAATTTCTCTTTTTTTTCCAAATGAATTTAAGATGTTTCTATACTTTTTTGACACTTTCTTTTTGAGGGGTACATTTTTATTGATAGCAAATGTATTTAAATGTGTATTATGTAATAACTTTACTACTGGTTGGACATATCAGAAACAATTTTCAAAGTTTACGTTTCACTTAGATATTATGGTATCATTATGTTTGTAGTACGCAATTTTCTAAGCTCTAGTAAGCTTCTATAACTAATTTTTTTTTTTTAATTAACAATAAAAGTGAAATTTTATAAATTTTATTTATATGGAAAACTGCGAAGTTACAACCCTAGACTCAAATAGACCATTGTTTTCGATAATCAATCACATTAATAGGCATAAGCTTAATACAATTTCGGTCTAGCCACTTTACTATGCAGTTAGTAAAAAGAAAAAAAGGTTACGGTTTTCAGGGTTTATAATAGTTATCTGAGGTTGTATACATGTTATCCTATCAACCATAATCGGCTTTATAACCCTAATACCAAACACCCTATAAAGAAAAAAAAGAATATACAAGGTGTTACAAAAATACCCCTAATGCCGAATATGGTTTATAGGGACCATCAAACTGATCAACTTTTACTATGGGACCAACTCTGAAATGTCTAAAAACAAAATCAGCTGTTTCATACAAAAATTAAAATGTATGAAACAGTATTTTTTTTTCGCGATTTCAAAGTTGGTCCCATAGTAAAAGTTGTTCAATTTGATGGTCCCTATCTACCATATTCGGCATTAGGGGTATTTTTGTAACACGCTGTATACAATGACTCACTTTGTTTTGTATTTAAAATGTTATAATTATAACTGAGTGAAGAGATCTTAATTTATTAAGCCTGTAAGGATTTTATGAATCTGAAGGTCAAGTGTGAGTCGAGTGTTGCAAAATGAAGATCTTACAGTCAACAAGAAAAGTCTTTGTTGTTAAGATTGTTGGAAGTTTCTTGTTATGAAAGAAAATTATGAAATAACTTCAGAATTAATACTGAGTTTATGAAGACGATTTAAACCACATTTCATAATACTCTTTTGAGTGTCAGTGACCATTAAGCCATTTTATTGTCCCCACTACTGGGCACTGGCCGTTCTTATGGGTGGATAAGGAGGGGCCATGACTCACCACACGAGCCCCATGCGGATTGGTGAGTGTTAACGACTGCAAACGCAGCCGGAACCAACGGCTCAACGTGCCTTCCGAAGCACGGAGTTCGAGCAAATAAAGTTTTGGTCACCCATCCCATGGCCGACCCTTGCGAAAGTTGCCTTACCTTCGCAAACTAGGGTAGGAAAATATAGACCATTCAAAAGCACTTAATATCTAAGTTTATTTGAATAAAGAATATTTCATTTCATTTCATTTCAAACGCTTGGCCAGGCGCTAAACCACTGCGCCATCGAGCTCCTGAAACCACGTAACGAAGTTTATTATCTTAAGTCTCTCAACAACGTGAGTTGAATGACAATTTTCACACACTTGGTTGTTAACCACAGATAGAAACACAGAAAAGTAAATTACATATCTTACGGTATACCTTATCCTCCCACCTCACCCGATTTTGAATCACTTGCTACGTGGTGGTTCTGTTCCTCCGTTTGTTAATTAGAAAATATTAAAAAAAACAAATACCCATTTAAACATCGTACTAAAACATGTTTCACAGTTACCCTCTTAGTAATAAAGATTGTACAGCAGATGTTTGTTACGCAATGGTGACTCTCTGTCAATCTATTTAAGATTGACATTAAAAAGATAGTGACAAAACACTATGTAACTATCCATCTGCTATAGAATCTTTATTAGTAAGGAGGTATGAATATTGTTATGTTAGTTAACTCCCTACTTACATTAATGTTCTAACTTCATAATGATTTTGTGCACGAGTGTTTATTAAGATTCATTTCGCCATTAATCTCGTTTCAGTGAGCATCAAAGTAACAAATTAGAATGGATAATGTACGTTAATGGAATGTAAAAAAAGTTTGGAGAAGCACTTAAAATTCAAACGAAGTTAGAGCATGGCCACAACATAAAATATCAGACAGTAGAGCCAATCGAAATAAATCGCGGTTTCACGTGCACCTCACAAATTATGTACAGGATGCATCAACCTTTATAAAGCGATTGCGTTTCAGTTTAGGATCCCAAACTGAATCGCTTTATTTCGTACCATGAGCTACATCGGGCTGTCAGTGTCAAATTGGGTGAGAGAGCGCCGGTGTCCTCGGCAAAAAACCTTCATTTTCTCCTGTATAGAGTTCATTCTTGTATGAACAAATAATGAATGACATACGGCTAAGCGATTCAGTTTAGGTTATGAACTAAAGTTGAGTCGCTGTCTGCTGACACCGCTGTTACACAATGCAGTTAATTTTAGGACCTAACCTGGATCGCAAATAAGAGTTCGTAGTAAGCCTCCAGGTAAGCTCGGATCAAAACAGTCCATAGCACAGATTATACATTGTTAACAACGGCTATAATCAGAAGGTACCCTAGCAGCTCCTAGCTCAACAAAACAAAAACCGGCCAAGTGCGAGTCAGACTCGCGCACAAAGGGTTCCGTACAAATCACGTTTGTTGTATGGGAGCCCCCCCAAAATAAATGTTTTATTTTAATTTAATTATTTATTTTTAAAGTGAATACAATATAACTAAATATTCTGTGTATATTTCAAGCGTCTACCTGTTGCCGTTATCAATATCGAACAAAAACGAGCCTTAGGCTTTAACGGAAGAACTTCCGGAAGTTCTTCCGTGACCATGACGCATGCAACAGGTACATGGTGTAAATCCCGATATAGTTAATTCTAATATATTTTTAACTTGATGAAAACAAAGTGTACTAAGGTAGTAAGGACATAGTGGAGCACTTGCGGCAATTTTACATTACTTTGAAATGATTCTTTATTGAGATTTTCTCGTAATGTAAAAGCGTGCTCTAAGAAATGCTTTAGTAAATTCGCACCAAAGTTAACAATTTTATTTATGTGCGTAATAACGAAGATGCATTTGTAAATCGTATTGGTGAATGTTGAGGCAGGATCTCTTCGCCATATGTTCAGCGAAAAGGGAAGTTTTTCCCCCGAGCTAGGTGTCTGTGCTCGGTTACCGCGGTCCAACTGTTGGATGTTGGAATTTGTATTTATGCGAAGTGCTTAGAAAACTTCGATATCGTGAGTCAAGTCTTCATACATTTTTGCCTTGATGTTAGCTTGACGTAGTGCGACGTAACTGCGTAATGTTTACATATTATAGTACTTTTCGCTGATCCTGCATTTCTTCGTCATTCGTCGATTTGCTTATGTAGCGGTATGATCGCGCCGCTACAGTGTAAATCAGACACATCCTTAACAACGTAGCGTTCCTTGGCTTAAGTATGGAACTGCGCCCTAAGCCGTAAAAATTGCAGCTTTATTCAAAACGTTTAATCCCGCACCGCCACTGGCTATAAAAGAGCACCGGTTACGTGACCGCTAAATGACAGTTAAGTGGTCATTTTCTGGCGCAGAGTCAGTACAGAACAATCTAAAACAGAACGGGACTTATATACGAAAGAAAATAAACATTATTTTTTCATTTTAATATTATCATTTATCAAAAAAAACACCTATTATATAAGCAACAGCTATTTCGTGAAACACAAATTTCATTTCAATGATTTGGCAAGTGATTATTTTATTTATACCAAATTTCATTATTCTGTCTTCTTCCAGTTTTTTTTCTAGCGCATCTCAACATTCCTCCTCGCCCCCAATATAGAAAATTAGGTCGCAGTTGTAATCAGCTCGTTAATTAAGTGCCAGGGGGGTTGATAACCCCTTCGAGATAGATAAGCCGGTGAAATATATTTTTCCTGTAACGAGGTAAGGTTTTAATTAACATTGGCAAACGCTTACTGATTTATTTGGGAATAGAAAACTCAAATATAAGCAGTTACCAAAAGGTGGTCGAGATTTAACGAGATTTTAAAGTATTCATTTGATGTTGGAATCTTATTATTTTAAAACAACTACTGAACAACACAAACTTGCTTTTGTTGGCATGTTTTTAATCACGAAAACTAGTTATGATGTCTAATAAAATTAGTCTATTATTAATTAAAGTCATTAAAAATGTTAATTATCATCTCTATGCCAAGATTTTTTGGGGTCGGTGCAATATTTACTTTTTTTAAATTTTTTCTTCCTCCTCAGACACTGATTTCATATTAACATCATTTCGCACAGAATCCATTCATCTATCTTGCGGTCTTCCTATTACTTTCCATCAATCAATTTATATAGTTTTCAATGTTAATAAGCAATAAACTCTTTCATAAAAATCTTTTATTTTCTTCCCTTTATTTAATCAATTATGTTTTATAACGATACCCTTTTCGTTGAAATAAACTCGACTGCTTTGCAAAAAATTAAAATTCAGTTGCAATTGAATTTGGGTGGTGGCTCTGGCCACACAGTACACACTGATTGCCCGGCTTGGCAAACCTACAACGTATCCCCTTTCACAGATATTCACGAACCGTTGCACTTTTAGAACCATTGGAATTGGCACGTGTAAATATAATACCAAATAATATACTAGAAAAAATACGACTCGCACCAGATCATGTTCTCGGACGGGAATCGATATTGACTCGGTAGCTCAGCGGTCAGAGCATTGGACCGGATATCCAAAGGTTGCGGGTTCGATTCCCGTCCGAGAACATGATCTGGTGCGAGACGTATTTTTGCTAGTATACGTGTATTATTTGGTATTATATAAAAATAGCATTGTGAATGCTAAAATCTCAGAAATTTAAAAACGTGTAAATATGTTATTGAATTTTAGTTTTTACAAAATTATTTGCGGTATTGATAGCTTACAATATAAATAAGAATTTATGTTAATAATTATTATTATTGTATAGATACTTATTATGACGTAGGCATCCGCTCTAAGGATCAATTTTTGGAATGATACTTAGAGCGCATGAAATATTTAGTAGGTTACTTGTGATGAAGGCTTGGAACCTAATTGTATTGATATTATTTCTAAATTATTTTTTTTAGAATTTTTAGCTGTTGCAATTTAAAATAAAATCCTATTAAAATGTAGCAACATGCGTAATATAATTATCACTCCGCAACTTTTTACACGAAACATCTTTTTACAAATTGGGCTGTGAAGCTGTTCCTCTCATATTTTATTTTCAGCAATTTTTTTCTTCGACATTCATATTTCACATTCTTACAAATAATAATGGCTGCCAGTTTCAGCCGTCTCGCCTTGGGGTGTGTTCGCGAAATGTAATTTTTTTGGGAGCACTGAAAAAAAGTTATTTACTTAATAAGCTTAATTATTTTTCTGCCATAGCTTGAGGCAGTGACTTGCCCAATTCGTTGAAATGATATTTTGTTTTTGTATAATTTTTTATTAACTTAGTAAATTAATTCTACGAGAAAATACTTTACTATAATGGTTTAGTATGTAACTTTAACTGACGGCCATTTGAAGTACTGAAACCTAAATTACTCTAGTTTGAATCCCGGTAGGTACAAAATGGTTTTGTAATGAGCTATAAAGTAAAAATATTATTATACAAAATTCAAAATTCAAAACTCATTTATTCAGTCTAGGCTGTTACAAGCACTTGTGAATGTCAAAGAAGCTACGCCATCGGTTCGCAAACCCTAAGCGGGAGACCTTGTAACGAGAAGAACCGGCAAGAAACTCGTCAAGGGCTGCTTTTTTCTCCCTGTATATATAATGAACTTTTCTATATTGGCTCAGGGCTGGGTGTTTGTAATACCACCGTTGTCTCTGATTTCCATAACACAAGTGCTTTAGCTACTTACTTTGGAATCGGAGCAATGTATGAGTGATGTTGTCATATATTTATATTTATATTATTATTTATCACTGACCTCCATCAAAAAAATTATTCATGTCAGTGTTATTTATAATAGTAGATTATGCAATAAGGGCTTAAAGTAGTGTATTGTGTCCCGGGCGCTATTATTGAACCCCGAGTACGAGGGATTCTATGGTTAACTCCCGAGCGGAGCGAGGGAGTTAAGGCTAGAATCCTGAGTACGAGGTGTTCAAGATCGCCCATGACAAATACACATTTAAGCCCGCGATGCATACTCTACTTTTTATACTTTCTGCGAGGCAATTGAAACCAGTGACTGTTATAAAGAAAGTACTTAAGTAATTATTTAAAGTTAGAATAATAAAATATGAAAAATTAAGAATATTTACTGAAAATTAAAAGTTATGTTAGAAACATTACACCAATTGTGCAACGACAAAGTTACTTTCCCTGGTACATTTATAGTTGGATAAGAGTTTATGTTTTTGTCGTCTATTCTGTAGTGGTCAGTTCGACATTCAAATAAATCCTTCTTGGTGCGCGGGTGAAAATCAATTTCGTAAAAAGTTTTCATGATGGCATACAGCCTAACTCAGAATAAGATCTCATTGCACCTAAACTTTTTTGAAACCAACATCGATCAAGCACGACTACAAGGGTTGCATTCCAAATTCAAATCACATTATTCCCCATGGGAAAAATGACTTACTTTAGGAAAGGTTTGCATGACACATAATATGCCATTGACGAGCAAATAGTGTAAAAATATCTTTATTATACTCTTTGTTGTCAATATACAAAAGGCCAGCCCTGCTCAGCTTAGTATCAGCTTAGTCTGTATGGCAGAAAGTTGAACATGGAAGCGCATGGTTTGGAGGCAATATTGCGTGCGTTTGACGGAAGTTGACTTGAAAGTTGAAGCGACTCGGTGAATTAGACCATAAATTCCCTTTTTACCCAATGCAAAGTACCGTAACTAATAGTACCGCAGTAGTTTCGTAAACAAACTAGAAAAAAAGCCGCACTAAAAATACAAAAGCTCTCCAGTGAAAGCAATTTGGACCTCGTTCGAGAGAGGATTAATATTTCAGTCCAAGAATATTTACAGTAAAGAGAGGTCTGCATAAAGAATGAAGTTCGTATTCCGGTCTTCTTAGCCAACCTTTTTGGTGGATATTATTCCTTACCTTTTTGCATTTAAACAGGGAATTGTGTTTTGAATGCAAATGAATCGAAGGTGTTACAGTTTCGCTCAAGAACTTTATAATCATAATTCTATTGGTTTCGCTAATATGGCATTTATTTTTTGCTTTGATAATGAATGTTATTATTAAATTAGACCTACAAATTTTAGAATGTATTTAATTCATACTAAGAAGATAGAGGTATTGTAGTTACCAACTAAATAGTGGCTCCGTAGAACTGTAAACCTCGCGTTTGTGACATTTTTGAAATTTTTTCGATATGGCTGAAACATGATTGTCACGATATCTCCGCCATTTTGATAAAAAATGGAAAATCTGAATCGACAAACAAAATCTATACAAGGTGTTACAAAAGTACCCCTAATGCCGAATATTAGTAGATAGGGACCATCAAACTGAACAACTTTTACTATGGGACCAACTTTGAAATCGCGAAAGAAAAATCAGCTATTTCATACAAAAATTAATTACGAAAATATCAAAATGTATGAAACAGCTGATTTTTTTTTCGCGATTTCAGAGTTGGTCCCATAGTAAAAGTTGTTCAGTTTGATGGTCCCTATCTACCATATTCGGCATTAGGGGTACTTTTGTAACACCTTGTATAATTATAGAACCTGCTCACAAAATTTCACGAGGATCGGTTCAGAAATACTACCTGTACAGGAAAACAGACGGACAGCCGGAAAACCGGACAGACATACGAAAGCATTTTTGCCCAAGCGGAGACGTTTCGCTCGCGCTACGCGCTCTCTCGGTCAATAATTTAATTAAAAGACCAAGAAAATTAAACTGCACCTGTATCATGTTTTCAATTCATATAAAAATAGAAACTCCAGCACATTATTACTCAGCGAAAATTTTATGCGTAAGCGATCGCCTCAATGCCATTCATGATAAGATTCATATTCCCTCATGACTGATTTATGTGAATGAGGCTTTGCAATTTACGTAATGTTTTAGAAGTTCGCAATTTCCAGAGTGTATACCTTTCTTGACAGTCATAAATAAAGGCATGTGAATAAATTTCAAGATGGCGGAACGTTGCGTCTCGGTTGTTCATTTGGCCCAGGTGTTGTGGTTAATTGACTTGTGTCTTTCATTTATCTTGGCCTCTTGTATTTCAGAACTTTGTCACAGCAACTACAATGCTTCTTCTGTTATAATCCTACCATGCAATCATTGGATCGACATGGTATTTGTTAACTTCCGATACTTTGCATGTACCATGCGAAACAAAATAATTTTACGGGCTAGTGTCCCAACTACTAGAATATAAATACAGGTTTTTCTTCTACTCTTAGAACCAAGAGCTCAGTTCAGTTCAGAGCAAAGTTCACGGGTTCGATTCTCGTTTAGGCCAACAAAGGAATAGTAATTTATAAATCTGTATTTTTAAAAATTATATTTTTATATACAACATGTTACAAAAATAATCCTAATGCCGAATTTGGTATTTAGGGACCATCAAACTGAACAACATTTACTATGGGGCCAATTCTGAAATCACGACGAAAAATCAACTGTTTCACCCTTTTAAATATTTTCGATTTTAATTTTTGTATGAAACAGCTGATTTTTTTTTCGCGATTTCAGAGTTGGTCCCATAGTAAAAATTGATCAGTTTGATGGTCCCTACATACCATATTCGGCATTAGGGGTATTTTTGTAAAATCTTGTATATCATAAACAACGACAACTGACATTAGTTGATAATATATTTTTTATTAATTTTCCATATTGTAACCTACTGTTTTTCTAATATACATATTTTTATCAGTAAGTCAAACAGTCATCAGTAAAAAAAAAAATTTTTTTCTACATACAATAGCTTGAAAATATCTAATTTCAACTAAGTGGCGATACGATTTTACAAGCGAATGTCGATAAAAAGTGCTAGTTGACTAAAATCGACCAGCAAGTCACCTGCCAAGTGACTTGGACTTACCCAAATTCTCAATATGAAAGAAGGAGTCGTTCAGCTCATGGAGACACTAAATTACATCATGAGTTGCAGAAAATAATATGGCGTTCTACAAACGAGTTTTTACATTAATTACTTAATCTAGATTTAATGATCACGGATGTTTCCCTCGGGTTTCTGTCCCCTTTTTTCCGCTATGTGGACGTGTTCCACTTTTACGGGAAAATCACCGCTTTTCCGTTCGTTAAATTCGTGCCAAATGAGCAAAAACTTTGATGGAGAAGTAAGAGCACATTGTTAGGTTTTTCCTTGTTTAACACAACAATACACCACGCATACATTGCAACAAATACACACATTAATGAACGAACACACACTAATTTATTCTTGAATAGTCATGTCAGAATTTTGTAATATTAGTTTCATACCCCCTTTCTAATCAAGATTGTATAGCAGATGTATTAGTTACACAGAGTTTTGTCCCTTTCTTTTTAATGTCAAACTCAAATATTTAATTTTTAAACTTTGAGATTTATGCATTCACAATGCTATTTTATATAATACCAAATAATATACTAGAAAAAATACGACTCGCACCAGATCATGTTCTCGGACGGGAATCGAACGACCTTTGATTATCCGGTCCAATGCTCTGACCGCTGAGCTACCGAGCCACTAGTGGGAACGTCGAATTTCTCCTAGTATATCAAGCGCTGCAAGCCAGCGCCATCTCACCATTGTACAGTTCTGGTGCGAGTCGTATTTTTTCTAGTATATTATTTGGTATTATATCAAACTCAAATAGTTTGACAGAGAGTGAACATTGTGTAAATATACATACATCTGCTATACAATCTTTATTAGTAAGGGGGTTAGAGTTTAGTTATTGCAAAACAAATTGATTGCTAATACTATCATGATTTCATTTTATTTATGGGCGAGTACGAGGAGCTCGGTTGCGCTGTGGTATAGCGCCTGGCCCATTGATTGCGGATATTAAGCAACTTTCGCAAGGGTCAGTCATGGGATGGGTGACCAAAATCTTGAGCTCCACCGTGCTTGAAAAGGCACGTTAAGCCGTTGGTCCCGGTTGCATTTGCAGTCGTTAGCACCCACCAATCTGCATTGGACCCTCGTGGTGGGTCATGGCCCATCCTCCTTATCCACCCATGGAAGGCCTGTGCCCCAGCATTGAGTGTATTGTGTAAAAACACACATAAATTCTGTAACAAATTCTTATTTTTTCTCTCCAACGTAAACATACTTAAATTCTATTTTCTTTAAGTTAAATAAAATTCCTCGCAATCGCTGTAGGTTTTTTGCGAGTGAAACGTGCCTTTCTAAGAAAACAAAGACTACCCTTAGAAAATTAACAGTCTACCCCATTTCCTACAATGACACGTTTCTTTGTCTTTGAAATATTAAAGTGGAATGTGTGGAGACGTGGTGCGAATCAGAAAAATGTCTTCTTTGCTTTGATGTTTTGTTATATTTAACTTGGTTTACTTTCGGTTGTACTCAAACGAAAGGCGAGATTTTTCTTTACATATCGATGAAATGGAATCCTCAAATATTGTTTAGAGTTAGTCAGTTATTTATTTTGTTGTACTGTTTTCTGCAAGATAAAGAATGTGTAGCATTTTTCAGCGTCGTCGATAAGGTGATATTCGAGATCGATAGATATCTAGTTCAATCAAAGATACATTAAAATATAAAACTATTTTCTCCACATTTTTAAAGAGTACGCTTTATTTCAAGTTCTCTTCAATGGTATCGTTGATCCAGGGAAGCAGGGCACTTATCTTCGTGTAGACTCCAGGAAAGTCACCACAACCTGCCCCGAAGGAGGCTAAACCGACCTGCACGTTGTTGTAGGTAAGGGGACCGCCACTGTCACCCTGAAAGAAGAGGGCTCAATCAGAAGTTATTGTCACATATTGCGAAGACTCGCATAAGCTTGGCTTAGGAGCCAGCCTCGACGTGTACCTTTTTTATGCAGGGGTACTCTATTAAGGACTTCCGGACGTGGTGGGGGCCATTCCGGTGAGTTCAGGACTCTCTTCTGTACAGGTCTGATAAGTCAAGGCTCATCTGATCCGTACGAAGGCATACCTGCTAACCCCCCTGCGGTGTTCCATCTCTACATTGGACGGGGATATACGGCCACATCATAAATAATAGTTCACGCTACGGCACACGACAATTCGGTTGGCCTCGCTAATACCATAACGTTAAAATAGTTAAGACCTGAAATCCCGATAACTTTTCAAATAACTGTGTTTTATTTTTAATTGATTATGTAGTGGTGACAACTACCCAATTCGTAGGTAAGTGCGCAGCCCACAATAGGGCAATGTGGGTTGCGTTTAGCCAGAAAATGTGGCCGATCGGCGCTTTATTTACCTGACATGAGTCCTTCCCATTCCCACCAGCACACATCATCCTTGGAGTCAGCTGCCTCAGGAGCGGGAAGTACATCCGCTGACATGCCGGCCCGGTCACCACTAGTATCTTTACTTGTAGGAGGTGATGGGCTATTTGACTTTTTGGCTGTAATATTATTTTGTAGAGTAAATCACATCTTAACATTTTTTTCTGGCCCTGCGATTGCGGAGGCCAATACGACTTTCGCAAGGGTCAGTCATGAGATGGGAGACCAAAAAATTTATTATCTTGAGCTCCTCCGCATTTCAGAAAGTACGTTTGACCGTTGGCCCAGGCTGCCCAGCATTGGGCCCGCGTGGCCCGTGGCTATGTTAAGGCCCAACCTCCTTATCCACCCATAAGGAAAACCTATGCCCCAGCAGTGGGGACATTGAAAATGGCTGATGTTGAAACATATTTTTATCCACAACAGGTTAGTGCTTGTCCTTCATCTCTTCTGATGTTAAGTGATGATAAGGCCAAAGGTGGAAGCACACTATACCTGGAATCCTCAACCACTGAGGAACGGCTAACTTACCTCTAACTGCCGGCCCTTTCATAGACCAGAAAATATGCAGCAGCTTTTCCAATGAAAACAAAGCAACGCTGCGAACCTGTCTGCTAAGGGCGGAGTTATCGGAACATGGTCCCAGTACTCCCAGCTGTAGCCCCCTACTGTTAAGAAGTTTAATCCACGTTTTAGAATAAGAATATACTTTATATATCTCTGCGCTCTATAATTAGTAACGTACCGAAGTATCGCCCCACCCAGTGATAGCCACAATGCTCCTTCTTTTCAGCTTCAAGCTGTCATCAGCCAGTTCAATTTTAGCCACCTTCGGACCTAATACCAACGGCTGACTCAGTTTTATCAAGCATACGTCGTTATCTTGAGTTCTCGCTGAGTATTCCTCGTGAGGTAGGGTTTTTTCGTATAGTTGACCATCTTGGTGCACTAAATCTGTTCCGACCAGGACTTTGTAGTCGCGTTGTCTGTGGAAAATGCTGATTTTAAAATTATGTTTTTTCTTGTTTTGTTTACATTTATTCGTAAAGCTATTATATACTATTATATATATAAGCTGTATCTCAGTTTTGTCTTTCGAAATCGAGTACACTCGTATGATACTTTTTTTATAAATAAATGTACACGATTACTTTCACGTTTTTATCAATGTATTCATATTTAAACAATCAAAGTGTGCTTGATCCCGGCGGCGAAAATTAAACAGCCTATGTCACGTGCTCAAGAATTTTGAATCGTAATAAAACTAAAAAGTTAAAATAAAATATTACATAACACATTATCTACCTCAATTTTGAGACCTAATATGATATTTACAAGGGTAGACTTGATTTTTACAAGCGATAAGAAGCGCTAATTGACTTAAAATCGACCAGAAAGTCGCCTGCGAAGTCGACCCGTGTAAATACCAAATAACAATACAAACATTGTTTAAAGAAACACTACCTAGCTTCTCTTTTTATTGTCTTTAAACAAAGGAGCTATCCAGGGTGTATATCACACCTGAATATTTTACGAACCCCACAGAAACTTGTTCCTTTAACGGCTAAGAAAATGGCCCCTTTTAAAGCATTTTCAAATTCAATTTTGTTCCTGAAAGCTCTAGGGTTAACTTTGAATTTCAGCACCAAAATATGTTTCAAAGTGCACATTTTCCTGGTATAAAGTTATAGGGGACTTAAATTGCTCTGCTATTATCATTAACACATTTTCGCTGTTATGTAGAAAGTTTATCATTGTTTAGATTTTGTACCAAAGTAGAAATAAATTTCACTTGCTACCACCCTGAGTTGGATTACACATTACCTCCACCACGCAGACGTAATGCATTACGCTATATCCTTACTAATAATGGGAAATGTCTGACAAAAATCTGATTGGCTGAATATTATTTTATAGGTAGTAACAATACCTTATTGATAAAAAGAAGTTTAACAATTTTAAGGCTGCGTGAAAAAATAAAAAATAAACTTTGTCTTCGCAAATGTACGGAAGTAATATCTAAATGGAGATTATTCCCTAGTCACCACATAATGAAAACAAAATTAACTGACAATTGTTGACTTTGCCATAAAATGGCTATGGAGAAATGTCAATAAGAGCAGCTGTTGTAAGTCGACCCTTTTAAATATGTGATGATTAAGGTATAATCTCCATTCTGCTGTTACAATTCCGTACATTTTCGAAAACAATGTGATTTGAATTGTTTAAATTTTTTCACGTAACCAAAAATTCTGAAACTTTTTGGGAGCTTATTCTTACCTATGAAAAATTTTTAGCTGATTTGTTTTTTTTTTCATACATTCTCCATTATTGTTTAACGCTTTCAACTTGTATATATAGCGAAAGAAGAAAGAAAACGACATGCATGGCGTTAGGCGAAAAAATCACGAAATTAAATTCGTAGTAAATAATCGTAGCATCTACTCGATTTTTGAACATGAATGGTTGTTAACTCGGGGTTTCTAAACTAGGCAATCATGTTTGTAGCGTAGGTGTGTTTACTAAACTCCGTAAACTAGTTACTATCTATACTGTTGTAGTTGTAAACTGTGGCAAACTTTAAAATATCGAAGCTTCGCTATTATACCTAACTTCCGTTGAAATTCAATACATAGCTCTGTAACTTGCAGCGAACTAAAATCTATGGAACAAGCATTTCGCTCAAAAAATAGCACCACACAAAATGACAACCAAGTGGGCGCGGCTAAAAATGTTGGAATTTACTTATGCAGCACAAAATAACTGAATACTGGTTGCATAGTAGCAACCATAATCTGATAAGATATCTTACTCAGATATTTTCTATTCTTAAACGGAAAAATATTTAGGTAATACTTATGATACGTTATCTCTGCATCTTTTTGCCTGCTTTGCGTTTTTTACGCCATTTGACTACACAAGACGTCATTTCTAATAACCTCTCTCTTTTTTTTTTACAAACAATTTATTGTAAAAAGCGCTAACGCTGGTCACCGGGCGCGTGGCTGGCCCGTCTAAATAAATAAATATTAGACAACATCACAAACATTGCTCTAATCCCAAAGTATGTAGCTAAAGCACTTGTGTTATGGAAATCAGATACAACGGTGGAACTACAAACACCCAGACCTGCGCCAATATATAAAAGTTCGTTTTCTAAATTGACCAAACCTCTGAGATGGCGACACCTTGAAAACCGGCGTACAAACCACTCGACCACGGAGGTCGTCAATGCTGTGCGAGTTGTAATTTTTTAGCCCCGTGGTGTCATTTTTGTTTGCAATTACACTTCCATAGATTTTAGTTCGCTAGTAACTAAATTCTCTAGTAAGTAACATCCAACTTATATTGTATATTGTGTGAATATGCATTAAATAAATCAATCGCTGCTAATATTATAGGACTTCTGTTACAAAAACAGTTTACCAGTTTTAATTCCTAGTCAAATGTTTGAAATTTTGAGATTTAAGCATTCACAATGCTATTTTTATATAATACTAAATAATATACTAGAAAAAATAGATGGCGCTGGCTTGCAGCGTAAGAGTTGGTATACTAGAAGAAATTCGACATTCCCACTAGTGACTCGGTAGCTCAGCGGTCAGAGCATTGGACCGGATATCCAAAGGTCGCGGGTTCGATTCCCGTCCGAGAACATGATCTGGTGCGAGTCCTATTTTTTCTAGTATATTATTTAGTATTATATAAAAATAGCATTGTGAATGCTTAAATCTCAAAATTTCAAATAGTTATAAAGCTTTCTCGTCTTAATCAACTGTTTAAAAATATCTGGAAAGATGTTCAGTTGAATGTCGAGGTTAATTCCTTCTACATTGGTGAGATGGCGCTGGCTTGCAGCGTAAGAGTTGATATACTAGAAGAAATTCGACGTTCCCACTAGTGACTCGGTAGCTCAGCGGTCAGAGCATTGGACCGGACATCCAAAGGTCGCGGGTTCGGTTCCCGTCCGAGAACATGATCTGGTGCGAGTCCTATTTTTTCTAGTATATTATTTAGTATTATCCTAATCAAATGACTTACTTCCGAAAGTGTCGCACTAACATAGTCTATAAATTATATTGTTACTAACAAACTATGGATCTTTGGTCTGAAAATAAATTAAATTATTATTATAATTTTTTTTTAAGGCTGAAAAAGATAAGTCCATCTATCATTGTCAGCCATTAAAAAATAATCCACTTAGGACAACTTCATTATGCAACTCATTTTAATAATAAATTATTTAAAAATGTACGTACATAAACGTAAAAAAAGATGACAAAATAATGTATTTATTTTATAATATTTTTAAGATCTTCCGACAAATTATTTAAAGTAAGCTTTATTTAACTGTATCGTTTCTGACGTGTTAAATTCAATATATAACAGAACACTGACACTTTATAAACAATTCACGAGTAGAGAGAATTAATTGTTTCTGTAATAATACTTTACAAAGCTTTAATGTAAAGCTGTCATGTAACACAACACAGCTTTGTTACGTTAATGTAAAAATAATTTCCTATGATGCATTAGAGAAAACAGACTGGTTGCATAAGGGTTTTCTAATTTTAGTGACTGCGGACTTCGTAGATTCGAGGTGAACTTTAACTTACGGTACTAAACAATGCGCGGCAGTTAGTATGAATCTCTCATGTATGATTGACTCACCACACCAATGGTAAGTCCCATTTAGACGCAGGGAGACCATAAACGGGACTTCCTCTATGGGTACAGAATGACAAACATTATTATAATTTTATGTTCACTATAATAATGTCATTTCGGACATTATCAAATTGTTAAGGGCGTAATAAACGTAGCTATAATATTAGGTTCCGAATGGCTTTTCTATCTAGGTACTACATATATATTTTGTATTAAGACGCTGAAATGTTAGTCATTTGGTTCCCGCAGTGGGGTGGTCCCACTCATGATGCTGCTAATAATACTGCTAATGATACTGCTAAAAAAATCTGTTCCATACATTAACGTCGAGTTATTATTGCGCTTTTGTATGGAACAGCTGATTTTTTTTAGCAGTATCAGAGTTGGCTCCATTGTAAAAGTTGCTTGTAATCATGAGTGGGATGGAACCACCCCACTGCGGGAACCAAATTACTAAAATTTCAGCGTGTATACTTATACTTGAGTAGGGAAAAATCGTCCAAAGCAACAAAAAAAAGTGTTGCTCATTACTTCTGCGCGGTGATGTTACAATCTGGCGTTATCAGCAGCCTTAAACGGAGTATAAATATTTTATGGGACCCTTTTCCTCTCAACCATGACTCTTCAATTTATCTACAGAACCTTTTAGACGACTTCAGCCACTTGGACTTCTAAAAACATTTAGAAATATCATGATTAATCAAATCGATGATGTTGTAGTTTCTTTTTGTCTCAAACTAAGCTAAGCGAGTACAATCACGTCTTAAATAAAAATATGTGTACAGTTTAGAACTTTGTCACTTTGTTGTAGTAGTCATTTGTCATTGATTGCTGTTCAAAAAAGTAATAGCAGTGACAAAGTTCTAAGCTGTATACTTTATTTATAGACGTGACTTTACCTACTATGTGGCTTATACTAATTTGCCACTTGCAGGATTCTCATATCACGGAAATGGCCCTTAAATGCATATAATAATAATATAAACTAAATAACTATGAGCATTGCAAGCATATTGCAGGTATTATTTTGAGCAATATGAATAATATGTAGATATGTAATCATATGTATTCTGAATAATATGTAGTGTCATTATTATAGCAAAGCCATCTAGAAATAGGTATATGTTTTTTTATGTTTCAAGTAGCCTTAAGGGTTCGTTCACTGGTGCACTTACCCTAGTGTTCTTCATTCAAGTTTCAAGAATCTGAAAATACTAGTAAGCAACTTTTCTGTATAAAACAAGCTTTAAATCACCTTAAGGGTTCATTCACTGGCGCACTTACCCTAGTGTACACACCTACTAAAGTACACATACAGTTGAATTTAGGATTCAAGTAAGTCGCCTGCCAAGTCGACTCGTGTAAATACCGCCTTAAATTTCACCGCTCAAAATCCGTGCCAAGGCCTGTATCATGAATTTGAAAATACTAGTTAGCAACTTTTCTGTATAAAACACTATTAGGTACATTATTAGAATAAACTATATCGGGTACCGGTATCGAGCGTAATAATAAAAGACTTAGACGGAGGGTAGACCAATTCGTCTGCCAATAACATCTACCCGCACGCAACAATCGACAGTTCTTCCGTGACCATGGCGCATACAACTGCGCCGAAATATCGGAGTCTCAAAAATAAACAGGTACATGGTGTAAATCCCGATATAGTTTATTCTAATAACGTCAATAACCATGGAAACTTAAAACTATTACATTAGGTACATACCACTAAGCATCGGTCCCTTATCAGATGATAAATTAACGTTCCTCTGACTGTCATGTTCGGGAAAGCTTTTCCATTATTGCCCCAAGAATGATGGAACCCAAGGGACCAGTTTTGGCTTGTCATTGTCGGTGGATCGCTGTGTCGCTAGGGATTTCTTATTTGTATACTTTAAGCGTATCTTTCACCCATTGGGCAATCTTGTTGAAATCATCGCGCTATTAATGCCTCTTCTCTAAAGGACATTGTAAAAAAGAACAAAAGCTATTATTATTATATTGAAAGAATTTGTACTTATTTACGAAACTTAAAACAGAATTATATAATCCATACCTACTAATATTATAAATGGGAAAGCAACTTTGTCTGTCTGTTACGCTTTCACGAATAGACCGCTGGACCGATTTTGACGAAATTTGGCACGGATATAGATGGGACCTTGGGGACGTACATAGGCTACTTTTTATCCCACTGCTGGGCACGGGTCTCCGCCCACACGATATAACCTGTAGCCCACGCGGGCGAAGCTGCGGGCGGAAAGCTAGTAGTTGACTATGTTAGTGTTACATCATGAGTAATACTAAAATTAGATGAAAATGTTAAAGTCGTGCCACAGACAATGTATAAAAAACTTTACTAGGAATCAAACCTGTGATCAGTTAGTATTATTACCATTAGTTATTGTTTAAATATTAAATACGCAATGTCAGGATGAACTGACAGACAAGGATTAAGGATGGGCTTGATGTACCTCCGGCTTCGGAAGTAGCTCAACACTTCAATAGCTGGGTCCATACCGAGCCAGCTGCGAGCAGACCCATCTAATACCTTGTCGCACCAATTAATGTTCACAATGTAGGATTCCAAATAACAGTAGCTCTACCATGAGTTACTGTAAACTGTTTTCGCTACCGTAAATTATCGGATATACTGCTCACAGTCAGTGCGAGTGAAAGAGAGAAAACAATAGTTTACGGTAATGAAAACGGTGTGCATCAACTCATGGTAGGGCCACTGATAGTTGGTGTGATAAAGTAGATAAGCACTCAGTTCCTTTTGACTCCATCTGTGCTAGGCTACATAACCAAGGAGGTAAACATTGTATACAAATATTTCCCACGGAAACCCCCAGATGGACAAAGTTGGGTGAGCCATTGTATAAAAAGCTTTCCACTGTTCAACCATTGGTCTCAGGAGGTGGACGGTTGAAAAAGGGATTCTGGGAGAAAACTGACTCTAGTTAATAAGTTTCAACGCTCACCAACATATTTCCTGTGCTGTTGATAAACAAGAAAATGCTCAAAAAAAGGAAAAGCAAACTCAACCCGTTTTCGCTCTAGCGATTACGAAAAGACATATTTCTGGCTCGTAAAGTTTTCTTGAAGCGTACGGTTTTCGACAGATAGGATTTTTATGGTGGAATAAGTTCTATCAATTCTACGAGTATGTTGCCTTCACTATATTTGAGAACTTCATGTGCATGTATGTAGCAGCACATTCAATACAACGTTACTTTTTTTATCTCAAAAGGAAAATCGGAAGCTTTAGTGTGTCCAGTGACGTGTAATTAAGATAAAAATTAAGTGACGATTGAACACCCTACGTAAAATAAATTCTCGTGAATATAAATCATCATAAAAACAAAAGCTCCATAAATGAACTGACCGACATGGAAATCGCGCGGTCGTAGCACAGAGCGCACTTTGAAAGTTACATAGACAGGTGCTACGAGATTATGGTGACATTAATTAATGCGAATATGACATTATGAGCCTGGGAGATTTGTGATGCAAGATAAAGTTAGACGTATGAAAAAAATATTCTGTTCATTTCTGCTCCGAATCACTTACTGAGTCATCTCTTGAATTTTTTACACGCCATTCGATACATAATGCTGTATTAAAATATATTTCTTCCATAATAATATCTATGTTAGAAAAATGTATATTCGTCTTTCTGCTATCAACACTCTGCAAGGTCCTGAGGGACTTCAACATAAAGCCAAGAGCGCGGGGAAATTAGACGCGAAAGGCGGGAAAACGGGATTTATTCGATTTTGATGGCATATTTAAAATGTATTTATAGGGACGAGCCAATTCGCCGCGTGGTTTATCGAATAAGAATTGCAAACTTTTACGATAACATTTTTATTTGTGTAAAATAAGTTGAATTAATCGTTTTATTTCATTTACGTTTCTTTAAACTTAATATTCAGAGTCATATTTTAAGTAAATTATCAAATATAATATCAAGAAATATCGCATTTATCCTTCTCTAAAAAGACAATGGTTTACGCAATTTTTAAGTCAGTTTTTATCACACATTGAAAAAGATTTCATAATTATCTCCCATTTTTGATGCTTAATAATATAATAATATAAATCATTGTTGCAAAACCTAGCAGTTTCACGTTACAACTGTAACGTTTTCAGCCAGTGATTTCAATTCAAACTGGGCTGGGAAACCCGCTGAATCACCGAAAATTAAGAAAAAAAAGTACATTAATTAGTAGTTACACCGACCCTCCTTTTTTTACCGACTGTCCTGGCAAAGGCATTTTAAAATAGAGATGGTGAGACCACTCAGTTCTGTGAGAAAATGTTTTTGCTCTGGTCTGTGATGAAAAGAAAATGCCGAGTGGAAAATTGTTGTTTTGTTTTAAGTTTTATGCGACGTTTATAGCCAGAGTGCTTACATAACTAAACAGGTTCCTAAAATGCAATTAGTGGTGGGAAGCTAAAAATGATATCATTTTTTAAATTTTAGATTTTAGCATTCACAATGCTTATTTTACGAAATGAGTGCTTCTGGTGCGTAAAAACATGCAGCAAAATCTTGATTTTTAAATTCTGACACTACCTTTTGAAATAATAAAGAAAAAAGAGTGAAAAGGACGAAAGGACTTGTAAGAATACTTTTTAAATTAAATATTATCGGAAATTGATTAAAAAGTATAAAAAATAAAATACACAGATATACCAAGGAGTTTTGCAATGTTTTCCACCTTCCACCCACTGGTGAGTTTAAATATACTTACATCACTTTTCAGAGTATGAGAAATGAAAAATTTAATCCCCTCCAAATATTCCCGCCAAAACCACACCAAAACATGGCCGCCCGCTATATCACTGATTCCCGCCGGCACTCCGAGTCTGCTCACATCTGGCTACCGTTAATCTGGTTGAGTGACATGGAAATCTATACATCCACCATTTCTGTCTGCAATTTTGTGGCAGCCTTCAGCCCGAGGGATTTACCCGTCAAAACACATATCGCGAGTCAACTATGTCAATCTATTACTCTCGAACATTCCATTCCTACACATGAGATCCGTACGCCATATTTTCATGCTCGGAAAAGTATTTTGGGTTGCGAAAAGTCGCATAAAGTTTACATAATTCTGAAATGTAACAATATTACGTTATATGCAGCGACAATAAAAGCATCAAAGGAAATAATAAAAAAGCCAACAAAACAATTAAAATCCTGATTTATAAATTTATTTGATTACAAGTCTCTATGATTGAATTCACTTTGGTTTTGGTTTTAATATGAAAACACAATAAAGAATTTTGTTAGAAAACAATCGACTGTTGTAATGTAACCTAATGGCACTAAGAAAAAAATATTGTTTGATTTTCACTGAAAGTTAACATTCCAACAAGAAAAAAACTCACATTCGGCTTCAAACGAAACGTAAGTGAAAAAAACTTTTTTATTTCACAAAGCTCTTACACTTTTCCTCTCAATATCCGAACACATCTCGCACCTGTGTACTCTGTTCTAAGTAGGTTCTAATCCCGATGACGATACATCGCAGATTATACGGGCTTAGCGAGAGTGCCTTCGGGAACCTACGGCAGTTCATCCCAAACGCGGGAAGAGGGAGCACTCGTCGGCCCTCTCAAAATTTGCCGCGAAAATTACGCGAACTCGAAGGAGGAGCGAATTGAATTTTCGAAATTTAAAAACGAAAGAGGTGTTTAAAATGTGTCTAGACTTTAGGGTTGTTAGATTTAAATAATAAACCACTAAGTTTGTGTGACCATTGAGTGTTAATAGTGAGTTAAAATATAAATTGAGATTCTTTTAACAAACTACTTGGAGATGTGAAAGTTGTTAATAACTTTATACTGTATAGTGCATTAAAACTCTGTTCTGAATTCTGAAATTTGAGGACTATATAATGATTTTGAATAAAAAATTGTTAAGTTTTCGTGAAGCGGATCTGAAATGAATAGATTCGATAATACATCAAAACACGATAAAGACGACGAGAACAATGCAAGGGGTAATTGTACAAAACAGAGCAAAGTTCTGGGTAAGTTAATAATTGTATTTTAATTTAATAATTTTATTAAAAACACTCTTAAGATCTGTGAAATAACATCAATTTACGCTAGATTCGTAAATAAACAGAATAATTGGATAAGACTAAGAACTGTGACCAACAAGAAAATTGCGGACGAGTTCATATTGATAGAATTAGGCTTACCATACGTCCCGGTTTGACCGGGATTGTCCCGGTTTCATGCATTGGTCCCGGCATCCCGGAAGGTTTGGTATTTTGTCTTGGTTAAGTTAAGACGTGGTTAGTACGACCGTCGGAATGTGTATTATGAAAAACGCACAAAATATACAAGGTGTTACAAAAGTACCCCTAATGCCGAATATGGTAGATAGGGACCATCAAACTGAACAACTTTTACTATGGGACCAACTCTGAAATCGCGAAAAAAAATCAGCTGTTACATACATTTTGATATTTTCGTAATAAATTTTTGTATGAAACAGCTGATTTTTTTTTCGCGATTTCAGAGTTGGTCCCATAGTAAAAGTTGTTCAGTTTGATGGTTCCTATCTACCATATTCGGCATTAGGGGTACTTTTGTAACACCTTGTATATTTCCCAGTACGAAGGTGGTAAAGATACGTCATACGCCAACATCATTGCTTCTTCATAATTAAAACAATATATAAATTATGAAGTACATATTACTTGGATGGGATAAATACGTTTTTGTTTTGTTATTATTTTTACGTCGAGAAGTCCCGGATTGGTCCCTGAAAATTATGGAAACCCTAGATAGAATTAATTCTTAATTCGTTAATATACTACTGGGCCGGAAAATAACGAGTTATAGCATCACGAAACATGCTCATTTCACAGATTTTTTAAATAAATAATTATTATTTTTCCTCGACTAACTGCTTAGTGATTTGAAAAAAAATCACTTTGTAGTAGACATTCCTATAAAAGATATACAAGGTGTTACAAAAATACCCCTAATGCCGAATATGGTAGATAGGGACCATCAAACTGAACAACTTTTACTATGGGACCAACTCTGAAATCACGAAAAAAATATCAGCTTTTTCATACATTTTGATATTTTCGATTTAAATTTTTGTATAAAACAGCTGATTTTTTTTTCGCGATTTCAGAGATGATCTCATAGTAAAAGTTGTTCAGTTTGATGGTCCCTATATACCATATTAGGCATTAGGGGTATTTTTGTAACACCTTGTATAATTTTCAGAGGTAAAATAACCAGTGAACGCACTGTACAAAATTTTCTCCCCAACATTCACAACAAACACGTTACAACCACATTGACGACCTCCGTGGTCGAGTGGTTTGTACGCCGGTTTTCAAGGTGTCGCCATCTCTGAGGTCCCGGGTTCTATCCCCGGCTGGGTCAATTTAGAAAACGAACTTTTCTATATTGGCTCAGTTCTGGGTGTTTGTAATTCCACCATTGTCTCTTATTTCCATAACACAAGTGCTTTAGCTACTTACTTTGGGATCAGAGCAATGTTTGTGATGTTGTCTAATATTTATTTTTATATTTACATTTCAAGGAAGAATTTCGGTTGTATATTTTTTTAATGTAAGTATTTTACCTCAATAATCCGTCCATAATTTATGAACCGTATTGGCAGAATATACTTCCATATTGGTCCAATTTTTTGAAGTTTTGAAATTGGTTTAAATTTTTTCCGGAAATCTTGAAATACTGTCATTTGCGTAACCATTACTTACATGTTTTTTTGTGGATGTTAGAGCATAACTTCTTTGGAACCTATATAGATGTTTTTTTTGTTTGAAAGAGACCACTTTTTTTTTTTTTGAAAGAGGCCACTTCAAGGAGGGTATAGATTTAATTTCACCTGGCATTAGACCTTGAACTTTGAAGATACTAAAATGACTCAAATGGAATAAAGAACGAAAATTGAAGACAATATTGAAAAAAAAAACAAAAATAAAAATTTCCACTCGACTTCAATAGACATTCTTTAAATTTAAAAATGCACTAGTTAATAATAGTTAAGATTTAAATATTATTTCTTGGTTTTCGGAGCTGTTTTAAGGGTTTTCAAGCTTTGTTCCGAAGCAAGCAAAAAGTGTCTTAATTTAACACATTGAAAGCTTTTGTGCCGCTATCGGTGACATTATGAATGACTGCCTTCTTACAAATAAATGAAGCATAAACCATAAAATAAAATATCGTTACCCAGTACGAAAAGCTATCGAATCGAATTCGTATCGAGCACAAATGTCTAAGTTTTTTGAACTAGTTATGTTTTGAATAAGCTGTTATAATTTATTTTTAAAACAAACATAAAAATAGCATTCACAATGCTAAATTAAAAAATCTAAAAATTAATTTTTTTTTAGTTTAGTGGTTAGTTTTAGTGATCATAACAAGAAGAAGACTATAAGATTTTTTACTAAGTACTTGATTTTGAATTAGTTATGTTTATGGCAGAGTCTGCATCTATCACCAGAGCTAACTAAATAAGTTAAAGTATTCAATATCGTATTCATCCACACGTATTCAAGAACAATACTCGAACCTCGAACAACCCTTGCCTATGCGAACGCACTGCGTTGAAATAGAGCTCTGTGATTGGTAGTTGGCACGCTGTGCGTCCGCGAGCACTGTGAGACCTCATAGTAATATTTGTGAATATAGCTCACATTCTTTAATTACTTTGTCAGATAACATTACTTGTCTAAGCGCCTGATTAAATGTAACTTGTGTACCTACCTTTAATCTCCGAGTCATCCATTACAAATTCTCTCATTGTATTTCGCAGGAGGAAAGTACTTTATTTTGGCTGTCTCTTGGGAACCATTCACGCCTAATGCAGATCTCCGGCTGGAGATATAGTTTGAGTACATGTACTTAATTTTTTTAAATGCGTCGGAGTGCTGGCTGGTGACACTTAATTTTGGAATCAAGATAGAGCTTTTTTATTTTTTCATGTTAGTAAAATTACACTACTACACAAAAAAAAATCTTATCCAAGACGGGTTAGTGCTTGGCCTTCCCACACTTAATGTTAAGTGACGATTAGGTCGAAAGTGTAAGCGCACTTCACCTGGAATCCTCACCACTCGAGAAACTGGCTGCCTCACCTCTAACTGCCGCAACACAACAATTTTTATATTTTTGTTATGGCGTCAAACCCGTCAAACTTAAGTAAGATGATGGTAGCTAGCCAGACGGACTTGAAAATAATCCCTAACACCAACCAAACCGAATACAAAGTACCCGAGACCCCTGCGTGTGGGTGAACCACTAGACCACAGAGATGGTTAAAATTTTCATTATTAATGTTTTCATGAAAAAACGGCACACATGTTTAATATTAACCCTTCAACGCCCGGAAAATGAGACACAATAGATATTCTATTGTTGTCCGGCCGCATTTTACCGCTAATTAATCCCCATCATGGGATGAACTATATAAATCCATATAACAATGGAAAACATTACAGCTGATCTGTTTTGCATGCGTGTAGTATGAGGGCCACTTCGTTAAAAATCAACAAAGGATTGGTCTATTTTTGCTGTAAACCCTTCGATAGGTCTAACTGAATTTACGTACCTTTGAATGACCATATTTATTTTCATTGTTATAGAACTGGACCTGGATTATCTGGAGCGTGGTGGGGCTGGGACCCTGACGGTGGGTGGGGCTCCCAGCGTGGAGCCCAGCCCAGACAGCCTCGACCTCATCAAAGTTGTGCTCCTGGGAGCCCCAGCGGTGGGCAAGACTAGCATCATACAGGTAACAAACCTTATTTCCTAATAATAGAATATGAACTTTACATAGGACTGGTTTCCTAGGATAGCGTCGCCGTCATAGCGGTCGTAATTTTACGGACGTAAAAAGACGGCCGACTTTACGGTGAAATTATGTGGAAAACGACACTGCTACGGCCGTCTACTTTTGACGTTATCTGATAAAGGAGGAAATTGACGATCTTAATTTAGCATGAATAATTCTTGGAGCCATTGTCCAAGAAAACAAGGTCTGGCATTCCGAGAGTAAAACTAGCTTACGACACTATCCAATTGCGCGACTTTATAGTAACAAGCCAAGAATGAAGGATTTTTTCTGTCACACTCATTACAAAATTATTTTACTGCATTTACTTATGATTTGTTTCTCACAAACGAAACAGTTCAAGTTAAAGATGAATGAACCGGTTTTCATGGGTCGACATCTCTGAGGTCCCGGGTTCGATCCCGGGTTGGGTCAATTTAGAAAACGAACTTTTCTATATTGGCTCAGGTCTGGGTGTTTGTGTTACCACCGTTGTCTCTGATTTCTATAACACAAGTGCTTTAGTTACTTACTTTGGAATCGAAGCGGTGTATGTGATGTTGTCAAATATTTATGTATTTATGAACTGAACGTAATTTTTAATACCGATAGCGGAGATGACGTAAGCTTGTGTTACCCACGTGACTTCCTCTATGTCGGATTACTATACTTGGAGCATGATCAATCACCAGGAGAAGAAGATAATTGTATGGAGGAATATTATTTATTGACACATTTTCGTGGTATAGATGCCAAAAAAATCAAATCTATTAATCTAGAAATCTCTAATGAGATTCCTTGGCATCGCTGTCTACTGTGCATGCATGCTTAACGACGAGAAATTCAGGAAAT
Organism: Catoptria pinella; assembly: GCA_963556745.1. NCBI lineage: Eukaryota > Metazoa > Arthropoda > Insecta > Lepidoptera > Crambidae > Catoptria > Catoptria pinella. The sequence goes on from OY750779.1 coordinate 7,982,907, forward strand.
GCTTTTCCTTTTTTTTTCTTTCATCACGTCACCACTATCCTGAAAAACGATGGCAAACTGACCTTTATCGTCATGACAGCGTCACCAAAATAGAGGCACCATTTTTTGACGTTACGGTGTCAAAAGTACCGCTTTCTAGGAAACTGCGTCGTATTTTTTACATAGACAACTTTCTAGTGACGTCATTCACTCCTTTATTACGCCGCTATATGACGGCACCGTCATCTTAGGAAAACAGAGCTGTTAGTATATTTTGACGACCTCCATGGTTGAATGGTTTCAACCAGTTTTCAATATGTCGCCATCTCTGAGATCACGGCTTCGATCCCGACTTGGTCAATTTTGTTAACGAACTTTTTACCACACAACCTTTGTCTCTGACTTCCACAACACAACACAAGTGCTTTAGTTACTTAATTTAGAATCAGAGTAATGAACCGTATTTGATGTTGTCCAATTTAATTTGTTAATGTTAACCGACTTAAAAAATTGAAAAGGAGGAGGTTATCTATTCGTCGCATTTTTTTTTCTAGGTATGAAAACACGAATCCGATTGAAATGATTCAAACGTCATTACTTCGGGTTTGTTCTCAAATTGGTCCCATTTGTTGAAAATTTGAAATCAATTCAGTAGCGACAAACAGCGCGAGATGTAGAAATTGAGTTACTATAGGGATATTATACCTTTAAAAAGTGTGAAATATAAAACATTTTATTTAAAATATCTTCGCATACATAACCTAACACAAACAAAAAAGTAGAAAATAAAAAAGATAGGTATTTGAAAAAGCAAAACCTCTTCAAAAACCTTAAAATACAGCTCTAAAAGAAGCAATAAAATATAATGTTAAAAATAAATGTCTTATTTTAGTTAAAAAATGTCTAATGAAGTCGGGTGGGGCTTTTAGAATAAAAAAACAATACCTATTAAGAAAACGACACAATTATAAAAGTTAAAAAGGACCTCCGGTCCCACCCGACTTCAATAGACGTTTTTTTAGAGCAGTTTTTTAAGGTTTTAAGAGGAGGTTTTGCTTTTTTATTACCTGTTATGTGGTAGGACCGGGTGCTTGAAGGCCCCACCGCCCAATAGGGCAAGACCATAACTTAGAATCCACCATGACTAACATCAAAGCATTAAAAGTAACAATCTTAATAACAAAAGATTTTTTTTTATTATAAGTACATTTAACTATGTATTATAGTAATTACATTATGAACAATTAATCACGTAACGTAAACCATGGTTTCCTTCTCATATTTCGTCACGTTTCCTCTAACCCCCATTATTCTATTAACTTCCCACACAATATATTCAATTTTCAGAGTATCAATTAGACCATTACATGATATATTCAGCCTATTCCCATCCATACTGATATCAATTTACTATTACGGTTAACAATTCACGTCCTTGTCAACATCGTATCTTCGAAATATCAATAATGTTAAGCTCAAGGGATTTACCCTTATCACCCAAGGAGATAAACCATAGACTTATTTATACTGTTTATGAGATAAACAGATATCCCTTTCAAAGATATTATAGAGTTGATAAAGTCCATACATAATTTATGTGAAATACATAATGTAAACTCATTGCGATTAAATATTCTTATCGCTTTTTTTAATATTTTTTGTGTTAAATATTTGCTGCATTAAATTAAAAACATCTTGACAGCAGCAAAGTATAATAATTAACTATTTATATAAAAGAGAAAATCACTCACTTACTCATCACGAAATCTCAGAAATTACAAGTGCTAGAAGTCTCAAATTTTGCATGGAGGCTCCTTTTAGGGCGTAGGTGCTCACTAAGACGGGATTTTGCGAAATTCAACCCCTAAAGGGGTGAAACAGGGTTGCAAAGTTTGTACGGGAGAGAGCGGTTCCTTGTTATTACAAAGGGGTACCGAAAAAACATACTCAATATTTAGTAAGAGAGCTTTAATACCATGTTATAACTTAAAAGTTTATGTCATCCGTTTATCCTAAAAGGGCCATAATCCTTCGGGATCTACTATGTTATCCTAGAAGAAATCCTAGCAATTATGAAATCTAATACGATCTGAACATTAGATAGGGGTGAACAGAATGTATTATATTAATGATTAAATTGTAAAATAAATCTGACTCTACAAAAATATGCAGGGTTACATTTTGACGACCTCCGTGGTCGAGTGTGCAGTCGATCTGTGAGGTCCCGGGTTCGCTCCTTGGTGTGGGTCAATTTAGGAAACGAACTTTTCTATATTGGCTTAGGTCTGGGTGTTTGTGATACCACCGTTGTCTCTGATTTCCATAACACAAGTGCTTTAGCTACTTACTTTGGAATCAGAGCAATGTATGTGATGTTGTAAAAAAAAAACATTAATTCATGGTAAACTTAAATTCGCAGATTTATCCATAAAATTATATTTTCTCCAGTAAATTAATTTTTCCCTTCTTCAGCACGAAAAGGGTGCTTTTGGCGCGTAAAAACTTACTTGCCGCTAGGGTTCTATGAAATAAAAAATCCAAAACACTAACCCAATACAATATAAATACCAATTTTTTTTTTCATACAAAACTGTAAATCGCATTAATTTTTATTTGGTTTGCTATTTTGGATTTTTATTTAATAGAACCCTAGACAAATACTGTCTTAATCCGAATAACATCACAAAAAAGGTTAATTATGCTCAAATTAAAATCATTTTGGTATTACGTTTGTATGGCAAGCTCACTTTTCGCCCGAAATTATGTAAGCGCATAACTTCAGAACGACTATACCAAATTATATAATTCTTTTTTTGTGTTTGTTATTTTCTGGAGAAAGTTTGTATAAATGATAATTTTCAAAAACTTGTGCAGAAAGACGTAAAAAAATTGTTTCACTTATCCGTTATTTAAATCGCTACTAATAGATGGCGCCACCCGTGCGAAGCCGGGGTGGGCGGCTAGTTAATTATATAATTCTTGTTTCCAATCGATATAAGTTTTAGTTTGCTCAAATAATTTAGGACTAACGTGTGCTAAATTACAGGACGTCAAACAGTACGAATCGAATAGTAGTTAGTTAACCGCTAATGAATAGCTGGGTGCCAAATTCATGGCATCAAATTTAATAGTAAACTCACTTTGGCAGTTAGCGTAGATTCTAAAACCCATATTCACAAACATTAGTATGAGTCCTCAAAGTGCCCGCGGACGAAGCGTCAGAGACACAGCGTCTCACGAACCAACCAACCAGTAGCTCTACCATGACTTGACGCAAACTTGATGGAGACTTACCGATGACATGACCACGAACTGACAGACGTTGCCAAACTTATGTTCATGGCTTGTGTAGCAATAGAGACTGGGCTGTGACCAAATTAATTATTTTGTCATAGCTAATTAAATTAAATTAATTTTTGAACCCACCGTTTTTATTGGATTTTTTTTTAAATTTGTATTCAAAGAGGTAGAATATGAGACGTTCTATACCTAATAGTATACTAAAAAAATAGGGCCCAATAAAAAGGATTGTCTGAGGTGGGAATCAAACCCGCGACCTTTGGAAGTTCAGTCCAATGCTTATGCTGCTCCAAGTCTTACCAACTGAGCTACAGAGTCACTAGTGCCATCGTCGAAATTACTGTATATCCCACTCTTACGCTGCAAGCCATCGTAATTTCATCAATGTGAGGAATTAATATATTTTCAGATATTTTTGATAATTGATGAATGAAACGGCTATATATTTTTTTTTCATATTAGATAGTCATAACAGCTGGTAACCTCTTCAAAATTTGGGATGATAGGATAACATAACATAAAGATGGTAAGATTTTTTGGCTTTTGAACCGTAAAAAAGTCGAGCATGTTCGTTCATACGTGGGGACGCACTATTACATTCAGTAGATTTACAATGAGAATAAAACAACTAGTCTATTTAGGTACATATAAATGACATTTTATATGTACCTATTGTTGATGTTATAATTCCATTATACAGATTTTATAGACGTATTTTCACATCTCATCCAATCAAACTGATGAATGGGTGAAATTTCCAATCAATTTCTATTGTGGTCCCGCAATCGCTTAAAACCCTGTATTTATTTTTACTCCAATCTGAAATTAAATTGGTGCTATTGAATGAATTGAATTGCAGTGGTTTTCAATTATTTCGTGCAACTTTTGTAATTAGTATTTTAGGTTCAAGTCCTCACTTTTAAACAAAATGTCGTAGGTTTCTAGTTTTTTCTAGAAACTTAAATTACTTATACTAAATTTTACTGTCTACTATAAGGGAAAAAATCCTCTTGTTTTATGAACAACATCAGGATACACTCCTCCGATCCGAAAGTAAGTATTAAAGTCCTTGTATTCAGAAAATCAAAAAGAGTAATAAAAACATCCAATCAAAAACAATAAAGAGAAGTTCGTTTTCTTCATTGATCCAACCAAGAATCGTATCTTGGACCTCAGAGACGGCGACACCATGAAAACCGCTAAACAAGCTACCAAATTTCCAAAAACTAACGTCGATCTCATGTTAAAATAAAACCAGGTAGTCTCATCTCATGCATATGAATGGCCCATGACTACGTCACGGCCAATAAAATGTTGCGATGAGGTCCAATGACCAATCAGGTAACACTTCATCATGACGTTGTCCTGGGCCATTCCCCGGCCATCCGGAGGAAGATAATACCTGGTGAAAAATATTATTATACCATGGTTGATGTTGATATTAATACCAACAAAGTTATAGAAGTTATCTGCAGATCACAGAATAATTATGAACACATTTTCAAATTCAAAACTATAAATTTCAATATGCATAACTTATGGTTAAAACGAGAAACGACAAGGTTTAATATTTTTTCAGAATTTATTATTAAGTTTGTTTCACATAAATTTGTTTAACATCTTACTAAAGATCTCTATTTTTTCTTGTTCAATAAAAATATCGTATATAATTTATTACAAACCGACCCACGTATATCATTGGTAGAAGCCGCAACAAAATTGAAATATCACATTAATTTAAGGGATAGCCGCCGTATCCTTTCGGGAAATCAGGGAATTGATCGCAGTTCGTTTTCATAACTACCTTTAAGATTACAAATATTTTAGGAGATAAGCGAGGGATGTACAAAGATCTAAATCTTTGGGGATATATCAGATAGCAAATCTTTTAGACTAAATTGTTTATCATTTAAAGGATGATTATCGAAGATAGAATCCAACAAAATCAAAGAGTTTATTTTAGATGTTATAAAGTCGGCCATATTTTTCACTAAATTTCCCATGATTTTATCGACGGAAGAGAATTTTGTCACTATCGATCTAAGGATCAATTATTATAATAATAAATATGTAACGATTTTCAATAAACTTGTTTTAACAAGCTAATAGGCCTCCAAAACGTTTTAAGATTCAACAAAAGCTTTAAAATTATCAAACTGTGACTTCGACTTAAAAAAAGCTCGGAGAACCTACAAACTAAAGACGATCTAAATGACATCATTCCAAAGAGTCTGCCAATTTCATAGTAGGTAAGGTATTTGAAAATAGCTCATCAAATTCGAGATGCTGGGATGTCTAATTGCATTCCGACAGTCTCTGTGTGATATCGGAATGTCATAGCGGATTCTATGAATATATTAGCCACATCACTGCTCCCTGTTAATGCGGTGGGCTGGAATATGAAGAAAACTCTCAACAATGTAGAAAATATTTAAACTTGGAGTCTTGGATGTAAGGTTTGAAATGCATAACATTTTAATGACAAAGGCACTTGAACGCTAATTTCGAATTTTATAAGACTACTTCAAATTGGAAAACATAATGATAATAGTAGTGAAAGTCCTTGGGAACGCTTATTTCCAGCAATGGGCATCGTATGCCATGTCGTGTGGCTGATATAATCATGATGATGATTCAATGCTTAATATGAGACAACACAACTCACCAATTTGTGCGTGAGCAGGAACACAAAACACTAAGTCAACAATCACGATTTCTAGGTGCAAGACGAAGTTTGCGACTCAACATCAAACGTAACGTTAATTTGATATTCAAACGGTTGAATCTTACACGTAATTTAACATCGCAGACTCAAGCTTTGTAAATTATGATTTCCTTTGTAGCTCAAGAAACACATTATGATGAAACAATGCTGTCATGTATACATATTACAGCGGAGTTCTTGTTCTTATTTTGTGATGTACCTCATGCAAATCCTTACTTTTCCTAATATTATAATTGCGAAAGTATGTTTGTTTGTTTATTTTGTTACGCATTCACGCCTTAACTACTCAACTGATAATCATGTCATTTTGCATACATGTTTTCAGGGGTACAGAGTAGGACATTATGGTACCTTTCATCCAGAAAAAAGTATTGTTCCCGAGCATGATAGCAATAAAACTTTCCACGCAGACAAAGTCGCGGGTGGCCGCTGGTAAATAAATAAATTCGGTGTGACTCTCATCAATCATTATTTTGATCCGAACTTGAACTATGATAAGCAGGTCTTGTACTATAGTGACTTAATAAAGGATAGATAAGATACGTAGTAGGTAGAATACTGTTACACCTGTGACACAGAATATACACACCTATGATTCGGAAACAATTGCACTCATTTCCTTCCAGGAGTCGAACTTAGGGCAATAAACCTTAGTGCACAATATACTGTGCGTGTATACGCGTCAAAGAACCCCTACCTTAAGGTAATAGGATTGTTATCCTTGCACCAAACGGCCATACATAATAATCATTTGTCATTTGTTTCAGCAATTCGTCTGGAGCGACTTCTCAGAAGAATACGTGCCGACTGACCGCAAACACACGTTCTACCCTTCGGTGATCATCAATGAACACCTGTATGAAGTGAAGATCACCGATGTCCCGGTGATACCATACTTCCCAATCAATTCCTACTATGAGTGGGCGCATTACCGGTTCTACGGCCTAAGGAACGCCACAGCTTACATACTGGTCTTTGACTTATCTAACGTCGAAACATTTCAGTATATCAGGACTTTGAGAGACCAGATGGTAGAGAGTAGGGATATGAGAAATGTCCCAGTTCTGGTTGTTGGTAATAAACAGGATTTGCTATGCAGCAACACTCCTTCTGCTGCAAGCGGGTTGCAGCAGCTAGCTATCGCTGAAAGCGCTTGCGGTGATTCAAGGGAAAAGAGGCGGAATATTGTCAATCTTGTTAGGAAGCATTGGAAGTGTGGTTATGTGGAATGTTCGGCGAAGTATAACTGGAGAGTCATAGCTGTGTTTAAGGAGCTGATGGAAATGATTGATTCTTTGGAGTGGAGTGGGGGTGGTAGAAGTGCGGAACCACCACCGGATTCTTCGGCTGGTGGTGGAACTGGTTCCCATGAGAATCGCTGCGTGGTTGCTTAGCACTAGTTAAATTATAGCTTTCTTGGACGTCATCTTGTAAGTTTTGCAAGTAAAAGGTTTAGCAGTTTACTTGCTATGGACATTGACTTCAATCTGACTGATGTCACTGTGCCAAATTTTGTACTAACTCACAGCTTTTGTACGCGTTTGCTGCATTCAACTTTTTTATCAAAGAAAAAATGTGTTTCTTTTTAGTCAATACGTACTTGTACACTCATTATTTTGTTTATAATCTAGTATGTATATTTCATTCATCATAAAAAAGTATGTATGTTAAATATGATTTTATACTCCATGTACCTAAAAACATTCTAAATTAAATAAAATCATAATAAATACGTAACGAATAAAACAAATCTATGAGTACTTCTTCTAACAATACTGTAAGCTTTAAAATCTAAACATTTTGAAGTAAAATTTATTTCCAGGGTACTTTTACACTTTTCTACTACCAGAACATCTTGTTTAATATTTCATTTCTAATCTTTATCGTTAATCTAGTGTATGAAATTCTCTTAGATCTAGAAAGTATTTTATGAAAAAGAGTGAATTAATGTTCTTTTATTACCGATTTTTTTTTTTTGAGTAAAATAGCAATAAAACATAATTTTATCATTAAAACATTCTGAATTATTACATTACTCTGTGTTGTGCTTTTTAAACCTATGAGCTTCCTTCAATGTTGTAAAAAATGTGTTTCTTAAGCAAAATGTTTTTAAATAATCTTTCATATTAAATCATAACATTTACGATTTGTTGCATTAAAAAATCTATAGATTTGTCGTTTTTAAAGAGGTTTAGAGATTTCCCTAAAAAGTAAAGAAATATTTGTTTTATTGTAAACTTAACGTTTAATTTATCACTTAAACAGCATGTATCGTTAGAGTACTACACACATGCCGACGGCAACGGCCTATGGACTTTGTTTGTACAAATGCCGCTGGCATGGCTCGGCATACCGCGTGTCACTGGCATAGTGTGTAGGAGCCCTAATGGAATCAAATGTGTAAAGCACACACAATTTTTTAAATAAAATAAAACTTAATGAATAGAATCCAGACGAGAGAATCACTACGCATAAATTAGATGTTAAATTTGGGACTTGATGTTAAATTGTTCGATAACGTGTATAAAGAACTAACTGTAGTTGCGTAAATATATATTTCTTTGTTTCTTACAGGTGATTTGTAAGTTCGTTTTTAAATGGAATGTTAAAACATCCATATTCGTAATATTAAAACGGTGCGAAACATAAATTGTTCTTTACAGCCAAAAGATACATTATCCAGTGATTATGATATCATTATCGAAAGAATGGCTTAAAATCAATTGGATGGGACCTTGCCAAGTAAATTGAAAATGACAGTTAAGCAGTCAAGTAGCGTTAGCAAAAAAATCTAAATCTATATAAATAAAAATGTTTTTTTTTTAAGTAAAAAGTTTTACCCTTTTTTCCACTCATTATTAATTAATCACTAAAATAATAATTTAAAATAAAACTCGAGCAAAAATCCTCGCGCACAGTTCTACATAACTAGCATTATACGAGCATATACGCGAATTTTCCGACGCTACGGCTGGCCGACGGACCGTGCGCGTCTCAGTTCCAAAAGATAGCATCCCGTTCTCATCGCGCGCGGTTTTTACAAAAAACTGATCTTTTTTTTCCGGTTGGGTTAGATTAAAGATACAGTTGGTCGCATTACTTTCTTTCGGTTTGTGCATTTCGAAAGTCAAACAATCGTAAATTGACCTTTCGCTGCAATAGCGACCAATCTAAGCACCGTGTTCTTCTTCTATACCACGGTCAATATATTAAAGTTGCGACACTCAATTTTATGAATTAAGCCTCATTTTTTATCGTATAGATTTTGGTATCCATATAATCTACTATCATTAATGTATAATAATGTTCTGCAAACTGCTGAATAGTATTCAATTTGTTTTGAAAAGGTTACAAACAGAATGCTTTAATAGAAAATATAATTAAATATTATATAAAAATATTTGACAACATCACATACATTGCTCCGATTCCAAAGTAAGTAGTTAAAGCACTTGTGTTATGGAAATCAGAGACAACGGTGGTATCACAAACACCCAGACCTGAGCCAAAAAATATAGAAAAGTTCGTTTTATAAATTGACCTAACCGGGGATCGAACCCGGGACCTCAGAGATGGCGACACATTGAAAACTGGTGTACAAAGCCACGCGACCACAGAGGTCACCAAAAAAATTAAAAATTGTTTTGCCGTAACACACTGAAAAAACGCAACAACGCAAATAAATAAATAACCTTCTTGTAAAACAAATATAGTTAATAGACATGCACGCACATGCCGAAGAATACGTCGCGGACTGCTTGGCTAGTAGGCATCGAGCTAATCTGCGATCGCAAGGTTCCCGCGATACAATCTTAGCATGCGATCCTACGGTTTTGTGTTATTCTTTATATTCAGCAGGATCCCATTCTATTAATTTAATTTAAAGCAGCAAACCACTCAAATTAACCTGGAGTATTCATGTGTGAATTCAAAGAATTCTGAATTTCTTTTAAAATAGTTTTATTTTCTTTCAAGTACCTAGTGTGAGCAAAAAGTGTACATTGAATAGTGAATTACACTGTATTATGAGACAGTATTGTAAACCAATGTTATACAAATGTTACACGGTGCAATAAAAAGTTGTGAATAATTTTATTTGACTTTTTTATTTTCCTGACAGCTGTTTAAACAAGTTTTCGTCGAAAAAAATTACACGCTGACTAATGTCAATAAATCCAGACGTATTAAAATGAACGAATCGGGACAATAGTAAAATCAGAAATAAGGTCTATTTCAACAGATTTTTTTTTTCCGTTCATGCGTCTACGCGTTTATGCATCCATACGTCCATGCATCCATGCATCCACCCATCCATCCATCTAACCATCCATAAATTTATTCTTAATATCTGCATTAAGATAATCTATCTTAACGCCCATATTAAGAAAAAGATATTAACATCTAAGATGCAAAATATTTACGAAAATCTACTAAACTTCTGCCCTTGTGGGATTTTCAACCTCCTCCCTAATCTATACTAACATAAAATTACCCGTAACTTAACTAAATCCGCTAGTTGAACTATTTGCAAACGCTTGTAGTTCTAAAGTGACTTCGCTTCTAACTAGACAACTCCCTAGGGTGCTTTAAACAAGACTTAAGTGAGACACAAGCCATGTGCTAAGCACCGTTGAGTATAAGGTGATAACTTAACATCTCTAGATACATTTGCTGCTTTGCTTGGCAGATAATTATAGCTTGAAAAGATAATAATCAAAGAATGTGATTTTATTTGATTTTGATTCTAATATGATTATGATACTTATGCATGCCATGTGCTTAAGTGTTATACGAGCCTAGATAGATAATTATACTTATCAATATAAATATCATATGTTCGAATGAACCTATATTTTTTTGAAAAATATTTTTTCTTTTTATTAGAATTTATCGATAAATCCATGCATTTATTCTATACACAAAAGGAAGGAAGTTTTCCTGGTGCCCTAATATCGAATAATAACAATGAGAATAAATATACTGAACATCTGTAGCTTTAAGGAAGCAAAAATAATAATCAACAAAGGTTTAACCATCAGCCATTTTAAATGTCCCCACTGCTGGAGCACAGGCCTTCCTTGTGGGTGGATAAGGAGGATGAGCCATGGCTTCATGGGTCATGACCCACCATGCGGACCCAGTGCGGATTGGTGGGTACTAACGACTGCAAATAGAACCGGGACCAACAGCTTAACGTGCCTTCCGAAGCACGGAGGAGCTTGAGATAATAAATTCCGACCGATATGATATAGCTAGCGATTTTTTAACTATCAAGACAATGGATTCTGGCAGTTGAGTGTCGATAAAACGCTATAATATCATGCAATATATTATATCGAGTTTCGTCAGTCATGCTTGAGGGGAAAATGACGCAGTAGCTTAGCACATTTAGCTTAGCATTGAGGCGGTGAAGCAACTATCGCTAGGGTTAGCTCATCGGGTGTGACTGACAATTTACCATCTCGAGTTCCTTCTTCTGAAGGTGGTAGCACTGTCTAGTGTTTCTTGTTAAGTCATACAACTAATTTATTGGATTGTATGTTAAATAACGAGATTTCCTCATATGCGGTGACATGTTCTGTATAATCATAACCATAACACTTGGGAAATCAAGTGAATAACACCAAGCCCTAATTAAACCGAAAATGTTACTGTTTATCTTTCGTATTATCGTCGAAACTTAGCAAGATAGCTCCTTACATTCACATGGTTCAAACTTAACACGATTTCCCCCTTTCATGTACCCCCTATAACTCTAGCCACCCCCTGAATGACACACAACTCTACCAATTGTTGTCATTTGATTACGCGCTTATCTGTAAAGTGAAGGCACTGCCAGGAGGCTTGAAGTGAGCGGAATATTGTAGTTTCTCTTTTTAGTGTTGTTTGACAACAATTATGAACTTCCAACATTTCCGCAAATACAATTTTTGTTTACATAAAACACGAGTCCGGCGAACAGTGAGCTTCCCATACAAACGAAATACCAAAAAAAACTTGAAAACAAAAACAACTTCAAAATTAAATACCTCTAAAAAGCAAGGAATAATATTCAAATCTAATGATAATTACGCGTATTGAAGTCGGGTGGGGCTTTTAGAATTAAAAAAAGAAGTTGTCCTCCCGCCCCACCCGACTTCAATACACGTGTTTTATTAATTTGATATGTGTAACTATCATTAGATTAGCGAAGAAGTAAAAAAGTACTAGAAAATTTCGACGCTCCCACTAGCGACTCGGTAACATAATTGGTCAGTGCATTGGACCGAAATCCCAATGGGTTCGAGTCCCATCTGAGGTGCTATGGGTGAGTCAATTTTTTCAAGTATTTTTTCTAATATATTATTTATCTTAAGGGGCTGACATGAGCCAACTAGTGTCACCAGTCGATTTTATTTTATTTATTCTAAATAAGCCCAATTTCTTAAAAAAGGAATCAGTCACGGTCTTCTGAATGACGTCTAATGTTTATTGAATAACGTTACAACATTACAAAATGCGAGCAATAGTTTAAAAACGGATTTGAACCAACAGTGGCCACTTTTAACAAAATTGCGTTTTTAACTGTTTGAATGCGTTTTCAAACTGTGTAAAGTTATTCAATAAATATTAGACGATATTAACGAAACCTTGACTGATTCCTTTTTTAAGAAATTGGGCTTATTTAGAATAAATATAATAAAGTCGACTGGCGGCGCCAGTTAGCTCATGTCAGCCCCTTAATATAAAAATAGCATTGCGAATGCAAAAAATCTCAATTTTATTAACAATTATTATTATTATTAATTATACTCAAATTGCAAATGATTTTGTTATTACGTTTGTATGAAAAGCTCACTGATCGGACTCCCAAAGCCCCTCAAACAGTAAACGACGTGTCAACCACAGATTTGAACCCTGCCCAAACAAGTAATGCCTTGGAGCTGCGAAGGGCCGAGGCTTAAAGAGGCAACTTCCGGTGCAGAACAAGGCAATATCCTGGATCCGCCAAGAATCTATAAGTGTGAAGGCTGCTGTCGACTAAGCAGCAGAGTGATTCTGTAAAGGGCAACTGTTTCTGTGTGCAGGACTGGATGTGGAAAATGAATATTACGAATGTAGTTTAGCTAGTTTACTACTACTATAGATTAATTAACTTATAGGTACTCAACTTTGTTTGTACCTATCTAATCTGTTTTGCTTTTGCGACCACGAACTATTTTAGTCAGCGAAAATTTTTCTAGCGAAATTTTTTCTAAGTCTATGGTTTTAGTCTTTCTTTATATTTATAATGTTTCGTTCTTTATATTTATAATGTTCTCATGTAAGTGACAATGTTATGTCTTTATGAAATTAAAGTTCTTTAAACATAGTTTGATGAGTCCAGAATTCTCTTACAATAAAATAAGAAAACTTAAATAAAAGTATGGCGAGCCCATCGAATCGAGCCTTTTTTCAGTAATTACAATATCCTTCCAGTGTTGCTAAGTAGGACTAATTAAATATTTTAGGAGGCGCTGATTTAGCGATCGCCGCTGCCAGCGCCCTCACGTAGGTGTTGTGATGTCACAACAACGACTGTCGTTGTTGTGATGTCACAACAACGACTGTCGATCCTTAATCGAATTTGACAGATCTCATGGAAACAGAAAATCAAAATCAGAATACAGTCACTTCTTAAATATAAAGTTTACAAATTGTGCCTGCAGACAAAATTTCATGATTGATGTTGTGTTTAATATTCTAGCGCTTTTGTGATAAAACGGGTAGAGACAGCAAAACGGGTTGACTTGAATGATAGATGACTGTAAAAGTTGCGTTTTGTTACGTAATTTCGTAAACAGAACATTTTGTTTATGTGACGGATTGTGAGTCAACCGCATTAAAGTTTTATTACAATGTCCTGGGATAACCACGTGCTTAATTAACTACCTACTGAATAGGTAATATAAGGATATAATTTTTAAATTTTGAGATTTTAGCATTCAGAATGCTATTTTTATATAATACTAAATAATATATAAGAAAAAATACGACTCACACCAGATCATGTTCTCGAACGGGAATCGAACCCGCGATCTTTGGATATCCGGTCCAATGCTCTGACCGCTGAGCTACCGAGTCACTAGTGGGAACGTTGAATTTCTTCTAGTATATCAACTCTTACGCTGCAAGCCAGCGCCATCTCAGTAGTGACTTGGTAGCTCAGCGGTCAGAGCATTGGACCGGATATCCAATGGTTGCGGGTTCGATTCCCGTCCGAGTACATGATCTGGTGCGAGTCGTATTTTTTCTAGTATGTTATTTAGTATAATATAAGGATATTTAGGATTCCGTACCTCAAAAGGAAAAAACGGAACCCTTATAAGATCACTTTGTTGTCCGTCTGTCTGTCAAGAACCTTTATCTCGGGAACGCGTAGAGGTATCGAGTTGAAATCAAAACCATATAATTATCTAGGTCTACAGTCCCTTAAAGCTGTGAAAAAGTCAACTTCTAAGTTAACGTAAAAAAAGATACGGCCGTTTATGCCGCAATAAACGCATATTTCGATACTCCCAGGGGAATCAAAATTTATAGGGTACTTTCCGTTGGCCTAGAACTATGAAATTTGGCAAGTAATATCGTTTCACACTACAAGTACAGGGAAAAATCTGAAAACCATATTGTATTAAATCATAAAAAATAGTATTTATTTAAGTACCTATGAATTTGTACAGCACCCTCGGTGGGCGAGCAAGACTCGCACTAATTGTCCGGTTTTTTATATTATTTTAGAGAAAATCATTGTCAAATTGGTTACTTTTCGCACAGAAGAATTTGAAGAACACAGAGACAGAAGTGGGTATATTTGAAGCCTATAACACTGAATAACTAATAAATAACTAGGCAAGTACTGAGTATTACATTTTGTAAATACATTACATACTGTCATTTCTTTATTATAAAGGAACGCCAGTGTCACTGATAATGTAATTATAGGAAAGACATTTATCGGTGCTTTTTCTGATTTTTTTCTTTTAATTTTATCAAACTTTTTAATAAGAAAAAAATACCCTTGCCTAATATGACATGAAGGTATTGAGTAATTTAATAAAGTTAATAATTATGTGCTTTTCTATGTTGTTTTAACGTCAATAGCCATCTAGAATTTTCTATGTTGAATGCTTTTATTTATTTCATTTAATTCAATTTCAGATAATATGAACGCAATATCAGTTATTCAAAGCAGACGTCATTTAGGCAGAACAATATTTACACACTCGATTGAAGACCGACAGGCTCGTCCCAAGCCTCCAGGGACTCACTATGTATGTAAATAAATTCTCGAAGGATAGAAAAAGATCGAAACAAATTCCATATGGAAAAAGCCTGTAACAATGTACACTGATTTATAGAAATCTATTCGAAGTAATGGCAGCGTGGGAGTTCATAAAAGTATGCTTTTAGTTCGGTTCGTTGTTGAAAAATGGTTGTATGTGTCGTGGGCCAATCTAGATCTGCCTGGGCAGATCACGATACGCCGGCATTTCTTGAATTTCCTTTTCAAAACCCGCCATATCGTTCAAAGCATAACGTTTGTCGATTTGCCCGGCCATGCTTGGGCAAATCGATTCTGTAGGGTGTCTAAAGTACTAGCAAATAAAACGAAGTTTAGATAATAATAATTTTACTAGATAATATTAATCATTCATCATGTCACTTTATACATGCCTCCGACTGCATGTTATTGTTGCCTTTAATATTTGATCTTGTTTCCATCTTTTCAGTTGACTTGTTTTTTGATGCAGGCGGGTTCTTTATATTTTTATTTATTTATTTTTTCTTCAATTAACTCACTGTTATAGTTTTTATTATCACAATTTTCGATTTCTTGTGACGCCGCCATCGTACGTAAACACACAGCTGACAGAGTGCAAACAGAAGTATATTACGATGTGCCCAGCCATATCTCGATGTGGCCAAGTACTAGTAGAGCAAATCGACGAATAAGTTGCTTTTATCGATCTGCCTAATTTTTGATTGGGCACATCATGAAATTATTGGCCAGATCATGAAATGCCGGCACATAGTGATCTGACCAGGCAGATCCCGATCGGCCCAGTTCAACGATTGGCCCACGACATATGCATTGTGAGAGAAATATAAATACTCATTTGTTCTAAAACTACATATCTCCGGAACCTCCTTGATCCATGTTTCAGTGGCACTATCTGCCGCTGTAATTAAAATGAATAAATAAATAAATAAATCTTTCAATGGCCATATTCTATCTAAAAAGTTCTATAAGTTTAAGAGACTTTGATAGCTTAACGTGTTTAAGAAAGCACTTATTATAGTAAAGAAATCCCAAAAAAGATAAATAGTGGACAGTTGTGAGCTTATAAGACCAAAAGACATTTTATATTAAATCTTCAAAGAGAAAGGCTTTCAACTCAAATAATGAACACATTCCTAAACAAATGAATCCCAAAGTTACAGCAAAACTAAGTTTTCAAATGCACTTAGAGCTCAACTTCAGTTGAACAAATAAGTCAAGCGTTAATGCGAATTTAGACTCTATTCCTAAGAGTAGAAGTGTCTTTGTAAAGTAAATTTGTCTCGGTACTTTTGGAGAGTGTTATTGATCTTTCTGTTTGTTTTATCCAGATTTTGAGTTTATTAGCCTTTGTTCTTTAAATTGCTACTCGGATTACAAAGGAAAAATTACGTGGTTTTATTATTAATTATTTGAGATGCCTTATTGTTCGGAACATAAATAATTCGGTGAAGGTAGTGAGTATACACAAGAAGAATACAATTAAATAGGTATTTTCAGATTTATTAACTATTGCATTCACGTAAAAGTCATCTTAATTGCTGTTAACAAACCATGTCTCTGTTTATTACAGAATTACTTTAAAAATTAAGTCGAATTCGATTTAAGTTAGAGCCATAAAGTTTCAATACAGAGAATAATACACATTTTTGTGACAAACATAATTTAATTGCAAAGAAGTATCGTATTTAAAAGTCAATAGACAGTCTCTCCTTTTACACAAAGAAATTTGAAAGCGGAGTCATTATAAAATTCAATGACCTTTGAAATTCAGATCCGCGCGATTCTCTTCAAAGGGATGCATTGAAAGTCCCTAGCTAGGGAGAGCCCATTTAGTCTCTTATTAACCAACCATTGTATTTATTCTTTTATATTCTTTGTTAAATTATCCGTTGGCTATTGTTTCATGTCTGAAATTTATAACGCGGAATTTCCTTTGATTTTTTTTACTTTCGTTAAAGATTCTTAGAAATCTGCATTATTACTACTAAAGTACGCATATCTGATATTAAAAAAACGTCTTTAGAAGTTACGTTCAAAATAAATGCACAACTACATTAATCACGCGAACGAAGTCGCAGGAAAAAGCTAATCAACCATATAACTATAACTAGAATTAGTATTAAACGACATTTAAAAGACTTCACTAATACTGCAATAGAATTATCGAAGGTTTGTTAGTACGTTAGCAAAGTTATTTTAACTCTTTTTTCTTTACGCTATTTTTCTGAAAGGCAACCTGGGGGCTGATTATGCAACTCTGTTGCTAACAATTCTCGATTGAAATCGATTGAGGCCGCAGTTACATTGCTGCTTTAAGTAAGATAGTTGTCATATTGGTTCTTACTGAAGGAGCAATGTAACTGCGATTTCTGTCAGAGTTGATTGCAACAAAGTTACATAATCAGGGCACAGGACGATGAGCAAAACGTTCATTGAATTCACTTCAAATTAAATGCATTTGAAACTAACTTTGTTGCACACATCGCATTTTACTCCTCGCAAACAACAGAATTGTCGCCACCTAGCTTATAGCCTTAACATCGTCAAAGCTATAAGCTATTAAAGTCTAACTGGTGTTAACGACACAATTTCCTATGATGTCGTTAACAATATCTTATGGTTACACGATCCATGCGTGGCCGCCATTTTGAAAAAAAAATGGCGGACAGTAAGTATATTATGCCACTTCATACTAGAATATTCAAACCTCTTAATTGAAACATTTGCAACTCATTTCCAGGGGCCGTACCGGCTAACGCATCGAACTTCGGAAAGTCTGCTGGACTTAAAATTGAAACAGATAAATCGAGCCCCAATCGGGCCAAAATGGCGAACTCCAATTCATGATGTCACATGAACGTCGATATCTTCTAAATAACATCGGGGAATAGTACAATACGAAACTACATACTTCGATTTATCTGTTTTAAGTTGAAGCTCAGCAGACCCGCCGAAGTTCGAAAAGTTAGCCGGTAGGGCCCCAGGTCGGCTAACCCACCGGTTCTCTGTAATATGCCCGTATTATACGACAATTAATGTGAAATTAAAGCAAACATCCACTGCATCACGAAAATTAGTGAACTCTATGATCATGGCCATCAGCCATTTTTAATGTCCCTACTGCTGGGGCACAGGCCTTCCTTATGGGTGGATAAGGAGGATGGACCATAACCCACCACGCGGGCCTAATGCGGTTTGTTGGGTGTTAACAACTGCAAATGTACCCGGGACCAACGGCTTAACGTGCCTTCCGAAACACGGAGGAGCTCGAGATAGTAAATTTTTGGTCACCCATCCCGTGACCGACCATTGTGAAAGTTGCTTAACCTCCGCAATAGCTAGGCCAGGCGCTAAACCACTGCGCCATCGAGCTCCTCGTGAACTCTAGTTAAGCGCATATTACCTCTTACTTTCCAATATAGGGCGTATTCACATTGAACGATAACTGTAACTACACGATATCGTCAGACTGGTAGTTTGAAACAATCACTACTAAATGCTTTCACACTAACCCCCTTACTAATAAAGACTGTATAGAAATTGTATAGTTACACAATGGTTGCTCTCTGTCGAACTATTTAAGTCTGACATTAAAAAGAAAGGGACAAAACACTGTGTAACTAAACATCTGCTTTACAATCTTTATTAGTAAGGGGTGTGTCGTTAACGTTATCGCCGACAGATTATCGTGCTGATATCGGGTGACGATACAGTGCGGGGTGCAGCAGGATCGGTTACTTTTGCTGGCGCAATGCAACTGACCGCATAACAAGAGCTGTTGGTTATATCGTATCAAATACCGATATCGTTCCGATATCGTCAGACGATATCGTTGTCGTCCGAACTAACGATATAATGAGTACCGTGTCGTTATCGTTAACGTCCTATGTGAAAACAGCCATAGTCCACAATATCATATTACGACGTTGCATACAGTTGCGATTAACACAGGCTTGTTTATTGGTTCTGGCATAAGCAGGTAATCCTAGGGGGTGGTTCGCAGTCGATATTGCCAATAACGCTCTGCCGCGGGCTCTAGAGGTAGATGTGTGGTCCAAGGGAAGGACTGAAGTGGTTTAGGAGCTTAGATCGTATGGAAACTTTAGAGTACATAATTGGAGAAAAATGAATCGTGAAGTTACAAGTTTTGCCGGTCATTTTGATGAATCCGTAAAGAGTTCTTAGAGCAGTTCCAGGCTGTTGCTGTGTTGAAGCCCTTTTTTGTATGCCGCAGAAAAATACATTAACGCATTGCCCCCCTTTGGACCCCATCTGTCCGCTATGTAAAGAAAAAGAAGAGACAAGCTACCACTTCATGGCAGAATGCCCGATGTATGCATCGCTGCTTTGGGAGCTCTTTGGAGCGGACAAGCTAAAGGAAGAGGATCTAAAGCAGTTAACGATAAGTCAACTCAGCAGGTATTGTAAGCGCACAGGTAGGTTCGAGGGTCCGACGCCGGTGGGGTAAACGATAACCCGCCTCCCCCAGCTTCCAGTTTTCAGGGGACTTTTGGAACTGGGTGAAATGGTTCCGATTAGGGAGACTGATCACCCGTCCGGCTTCGCTGGCGTCCCCCCTTCCAAATAATAATAATAATAATAATCCCCCCCTTTTCGCAGGTAAGCAGGAGGTTCGTATGAGGAGCCAGGAGAAGGCCGCAGTACGGTACTGCAACCGCCCCCACGTCCACCTTCCGTGATCCCACCCAGCCCATCTCGGGAGGGGGAATACGAAAGTGCACAAGCCCTGAACACAAAAAAAATTAATGCCATTATGCCGGCGGGTACTATGCGTCTCTCGATTGTTTATTTTTCACAACACAATCTTATTAAATGCTGCGTGTATACTTATTTTTAACCTTCGACGCAAAAAGGGGTGTTATTTCTCTAAGTTTGTTCATAGTGTAAATATCTTTCCCCTTTATAATAGTTCCCTGTAGGGTACTACGGCAACTGTAAAGGAACCGAAACATCGTAAAAATCGAATAAGAAACCCAACCAAACATCAAAACTCATTCAATAAAACCGCTTTTGTATCCGTAAAAATATTTAGTTTCAATGTAAATAGTATATTTTTCAAGGCTTTCCATCTCACAACTTAAACCACACTAAAATCTCAAGTCTCAGAGCAAAATTATGTCGGCCTGCGAGCAAAGAGCGAATTCTCTATCAAAACATTACAGCACCACTCGAGAGCTCAATTTTTTTGATAGCCTATTACTGAAATCCATTGTTTTCTTTCTTTTCTAAATATTCCTCTTTAAATTATTACTTAATGGAGTTTTGGAAGCACTGTCAACCCTTATAATGGAGTTTTCTTATTTTATTTTCAACTGAAATAGCTTTTTTAGCGTATTTTTTCTTTATTTTAAAAAGAAAATGTCAACTCTATATAGTTTTCTTCATCTGAGGCTGAAATTCATTACTAACAAGCGTCAAGAGAGACACTACCTAAACGAGAATTTATGATCTCATTGCGAAAACTATTTAACTTTATATTACTATCATAAATCCTCTAATGGGGTTTTTAATTACCTACTGTTTTCTTTTTAATTACTTACCTACTTTCTTCATTATGAATATAATTTATACGACTGAAAGAGCTTTTATAATCTAATTAGATGCAACGACGTCCTGTTCTGGCTGACACCGAATTGTGGTTTTAAAAAAAATCGCACTGTGTCCGTAAAAAGAGTTTAATATAAAATAATATGGGAAATATGATAACGCAAGCTTTGAAATCAAACTCACTATTCATCAAACACTTACGTACTATGCGTTCACTTCGTGATTGCCGTCGACGACCGTTATGACGTCACTGCTAACTGTATAGTAGACAAAAAAGTAATCATGTTTTTCATCAGTTTTTCATTTTTTTCTTGTTCAAAGAGTGTCATTATTTTATATAACAAGATAAGTTCGCCATTATGTAGGAACTTTACTCTTTTAATCATTATAACAACACAAATAACGAACGTAATTATTAAATCAACTGAAACAAAAATTAAGCTTTGCGTTGCTAGCCGTACTAGAGAGGCGACGCAGGGGGTGCGGTATGACGAAGCGGGCCGGGAGGTAGCGGCAATGATGGAGTGAACGCGTAGTAATCATTTATAGCACTGCTAGAGTTCCCTCTATTGATTGGAATTCCCGTTTCGAATCAATTAATCGCACATTCTAAATCCTTAATTACAAACATCTTGTAATTTATTTATTAAATAATCACATTCCTTTACAATTCTCTTGGTGTAATGAAACTAAGGCTGGTGCTACACGAGCAGTTCTATCGGTGAGGGAAACCGCATGATAGGGAAATAACCACACATAAAGTTCTTTTTTTTCTCACGTGACGTTTCAGATTAAAGTAGCTTTCAAATATTTGAATTGTGTATTTCATAGGTACATTACCCGACGCAAGGAAAGGGTTATGTTTTCGCTCGTATCTTGTATGTATGTATGTATGTTTATATGTAATATTCTTTATTACCTCATATCTTTTAAACGGCTAAACGGATTTCTATCATTAATATATCGTTAGATGTGTCTTGACAACCCAAGTGTTTTTAGGTAAGTGACGTTAAAAAACCCAACATGGCGACTGTTATTTGAAAAGAAAAAAAAAATCTTTAATATGGATATCGAATTAAAGGGCTTATCGTAAGGATTTCAAAAAGGTATATCATGACCGTAATATATTATAACTAAAAAATATAAATAAATTATTAAATTGAAAAATCCTGCATCAAAAGACAAGTAATCTGAAAAGATGGAAACAACATCAAAAATATCAATAACATGCAGTCGGAGGCATGTACAAAGTGACACTATAAATGATTTGACTTATCATTAAATTATATGCCGACTGCATGTTATTATGTTGCCTTTAATATTTGATCTTGTTAACATCCTTTCAGTTGACTTGTCTTTTGATGCAGGCGGGAATTTAAGATTTTTAATTTTTTTATTTTTTTACAACACAATTTGCCATAATAGTTTCCACTAATGCTTAGAACATATCAGCATTAAGGCCCCTATATACCGAGGTATAGGATACCTTAAGTAAACAAATACAAGTGACTTTATAAAATGACGATAATAAGGCCACAAACAACGACAGCATTCCGTGTAGTTAGTGATGGCGGGAAAACCGCTCGTGTAGCATCGCACTTACTAATATTTTCATGTTCCTTGAAAACTGTAATTAATCCGATCCGCCATTTTGGAAATGGCGTACTATCATATTTCAGCGTTATTTAAAGCCAACAAGAGGATAAAGCGAGTAAAATAATTAATCTTACGCTTTGCGGTTAGTATGAATATTTTTAATAAATAGGATTTGACGTCCTAATTGCGAAATGTTGTCGCCATATTATGAAGTCAAAGTCTGTTTTGCCTGAGAACATTCTGCAAATAGATGTCTTTTACGAGACGCCATCGACATGTAGTATATATTTGCCTCTGATTGGATTTCCGATGCGCGGACTACCTAAGGGAACACTAATCTAATATGCCATGCACAGGCCCGGCCGGAAGGCTGACGAAAGGATTGTAAAAAGCTATACAATTTTTAAATTTGAGATTTTATCATTTACAATGCTATTTTTATATAATACTAAATAATATACTAGAAAAAATACGACTCGCACCGGATCATGTTCTCGGACTGGAATCGAACCCGCGACCTTTGGATATCCGGAAAAAAAAATGTATAGCTTTTTCATCTTAATCAATTGTTTAAAAATATCTGGACATATATTCAATTGAATGTCGAGGTAATTCTTTGTACATTGGTGATATGGCGCTGGCTTGCAGCGTAAGAGTTGATATACTAGAAGAAATTCGACGTTCCCACTAGTGACTCGGTAGCTCAGCAGTCAGAGCATTGGACCGGATATCCAAAGGTCGCGGGTTCGATTCCCGTCCGAGAACATGATCTGGTGCGAGTCGTATTTTTTCTAGTATATTATTTAGTATTATATAAAAATAGCATTGTGAATGCTAAAATCTCAAATTTAAAAATATTCAATATCTCTTCGTTTATGTATAGAAAATATCTATGAGAATACAGATTATGGTCGCTATTATGCAACCAGCGTCTCTTTGTACTGCATAATTAAATGCCAGCATTTTTAGCCCCGCCCACTTGGTTGTCATTTTGTGTGGTGCTATGTTTTGAGCGGAATGCTTGATCCATAGATTTTAGTTCTTTGGCGGGTCTGCCGATCTTCAACTTAAAACAGATAAATCGAAGTAAGGAGTTTCGTATTGTACTGTTCGCCGAAGTTATTTAGATGATATCGATATTCGTGAGACATCATGAAATCAATAAAATCTTGCATTGGGGTTCGCCATTTTGGCCCGATTGGGGCTCTATTTATCTGTTTTAATTTGAAGCCTGGCAGACTTTCCGAAGTTCGATGCGTTAGCCGGTACGGCCCCTGGTCTGCACTTAAAAATATACCTAGGTACCAATTTCCGCTTTTATGGAGTGTATGCATAATAATATATGGACACTTATCCAAATCAGTGTAGTTTTTTTAATATGTATTTTTTATTTAGGGCGTGTTTTCGGTAATACAGCAGGTTCCAGTTTATCAAGTTTTATGTTGATGAGAGATTGTTTTAAAAAACATATTTTGATTGCAACTAACTCATTTAAAAAAGTAGCTTCTATAATTGGCAGACATTATACCACTCCCACTTTAAAAGCTGGAATATAGGCAATTCTAAGCTTGTTATTTTAATATCCATTTAAAATTCTAAACAGCGTTTTGCACTCCACGCTCCGCAGCAATATTATAAAGTAGTCGGGTAATTTTCGATGAAACCACCCGCTGGTTAGCGAGTGAACTAAATATTGAATTTTGTAATCCACTCAAGTACCTGTACATACCAAAATAAGAAATATGTTTTTAACACATTTCATTTATTCCAAAAATAACTGTACGATTAAGTTAACATTAATTTATATTTATGTTATTTTTAGGGTTCCTTACCTCAAAAGGTAAAAATCCGAACCCTTATATTTTAACACTTCTTTAGACACTTTTTATGTTATACATAAAACACTAAAAAGTGACTTTGGTAACCATCGTTAAAAATTCCAAGTGTGGTAGCAAACAGCAAACTGTTCACAACCTTTTTGTTTCTTCTTACTACACAATCCTATTCTTTTTTATAAAATAGAAGTGTAATTTTTTTTGATAAATCGTAGTTTGATCTAAAAAAAAACGGTCAAGAGCGAGTTTGACTTGCGCACCGAGGGTTCCGTACCATCATTCTGAAAAAGTTTACTATTTAGAGACATCGTTTTATTTTTTCTGTAATCTTTACATAAACTTCTATCACATAAAATAATTTCAGATAAGTATTTCTCTTTGCAAACTTCGGAGATAAGGGGGAACGGTATTTTTTTTACATTTTTCATCAAAAGTCGACAACTATGCGGCCTTAAAAAAATGTTTGAGAATGTGCAAGCAGCGCTCTTTCATATGATACCCCATATGGCCACTAGGCCTCTAAGCTTCACTTCGAATTTTTAAGACCCTTTTTTTCAATCCCTGTTGCAAAAAAGATATAAGTATTTTGATTTCTCTCTTATTTGCAAAATAGTTGGGCAAACGTCATATAAAACTGTACCAAATTTCAAGTTGATAGCATTAGTAGTTCTCGAGATATCCAGCTGTGACAGACAGACAGAGAGACGGACAGACTGAGTCGCACCATAAGGGTTCCTTTTTACCATTTTGGTACGGAACCCTAAAAAGATTAGTTAACATGGAAAAGGAGGGTTATTTCCCCATCCCTTGTTTCACCGACAAGGGTAGAGATTGAGATTGATTCTAATGTCCCACTAAACTTTGTTTGGTTTGACTTGGTAAGCAATGAAAAGAAATGGTAATTTTTTCGTAACATTGTTTTAGGACAAGATCTTTATCCATAGATAGTGGGGTAACTTGAAAGTGGGACTAAAATAGGGGAATAATTTAGTAGTGAGTTGTTCAGAAGAAACAAGATTTTCAAACATCAATTAGTGTGATGGGAACAAAACATACTAAAAAAAAAGTTGGGCGATGGTAAGCTAAATAATTAATATTTTTCAGGATTATGAAAAAACTACTAGCCAGTAATATCTGTAATTTTTTTATGGAACCACACACGAACTATTTTCTTTCAAATAAATAAAGAATAATTGAAATTTATTAACAACTGGTGAAGCTATGTTAAAACATACATAAAAAAATAAAAATAAAAAATACCGTCGACTTGATAACTTCCGCCTTTTTTTAAGTCGGTTAATAAAAAAAAATAGGTATTTCTAGTATGTTGAAACTTTGAATTGCCGAATTACTATGATTTGGAAATTTCATTAAGTACAGATTGCCTCGATTTTTCCATAAATTTAACATAAGAAATTGCTAGAAATTCACTTAGGCTCGATTATACGAACGCTGATTGCGTTTATAACCGTTTAAATTACGGCAAAAAAAACTTTTAATTAAATAGTTTGTATATATTTTATTTGGGAAAACATGATATTTTGAACGATAGTTATTTTTATTTACACGTACCTACACCCACTAAAAATATATTTAAAGGCTGTGTTCAGATTGCGCGTTCCAGTGTACGCGTTGACCACACTAAGGTGTAGCCAAAAACCGCTTTCCACGAGCTTGGCTCTTGCCACAGAACCACACAGAAAATATTTTTTTTTTTCTTATAATACTGAATAATATACTAGAAAAAATGCGACTCGCACCAGATCATGTTCTCGGACGGGAATCGAACCCGCGACCTTTGGATATCCGGTCCAATGCTCTGACCGCTGAGCTACCGAGTCACTAGTGGGAACGTCGAATTTCTTCTAGTATATCAACTCTTACGCTGCAAGCCAGTATATTATTTAGTATTATATAAAAATAGCATTGTGAATGAATTAATCTCAAAAATTTAAAAAAAAATCTTGTCCAGCTGGTCTTGCGGTACGCGTTCTAAAAATGTATACACGTTGCTGTAGATATAGATTTCGCATTCCAGTGTACGTATGTAACCAACTACACGTGCATTGGAACGTGAATCCATATCCTTATGCAGATTTAGAGCTCTTTACCGACTTAAAAAGGAGGGAGGTACTCAATTCGACCCGTTTTTTTGTGTTTGTATGTACACCGATTACTCTGGCGTTGGTGTGCCGATTATAATAATTGTTTTTTGTTCGATTAGGTATACTTTCAATTTGGTCCCATATAAGTTTCATTGAGATCCGACGATAACCTTCGGAGATATGGGGCCTAATGTCAAGGGAGTCATGAATAATTAGAACAATAATAAGTAAAATCGTCTATGTAATCATTAGCTTTTTGTTCTAGCTTAATCCGTTGGTCCCGGCTGCATCTGCAGTCATCAATGCCCTCCAATCCACATTGGGCCCGCGTTATATGAGGGGTGACTAATAATAATAAAGTTATCTAATTATTTTGTTGATAGAAGCGTGGCCGAGCCAGGCCACATGTACGTTGTGTAGCTGGGCCACAAGAAATGTGCTATAACTAGTGAAATACAGTGGTACCTAGGTACTGGTTCTTTTTTAATTTAGACTCTTGGCAACGGATTTTCATTTAGCGTCTACGTTTTTTCATGCTAGCAGGCTGTATTAACCTAAATTGAAAGTGCCGTTAATTCTGAAACGGCACGTTTGCAATAACCTCTCTTATGTTTACATGTCAAACGACTTGGACAGATTCCAGAGCTTCATTTAAAGATTCTCTTGTTGGATTCCTTTAGGAAACAGCGCTATATTGTGCTTTGAGCGCTTTTATTGAACGAATTTAGATATTACTGTAGTTATAGTAGGTATTTTTATTACGAAGTATAATCTTGTTTAACGTTCTTTAGTCTATGGAACTTGGTCAATAGCTTTCTCTTATTTGTTTTTTTGTCATTTGCAAAATAAAACTTTTTATTTAAAAAGTTGTCAAATGTTCAGTTTTTCTGATTTTGTTAAAATTTGTCCAGCTAAGAAAACTAACTTACTCGTGAGGAAAGTTTATTTTGCTCGTACTAATATGTTATCAATTCCGAAACATATAATTTCAATCAAATTAAAATAAGTAATTTCATATATAATACTAAATAATATACTAAAAAAAATCGGCTCGCAACCTGACCATATTCTCGGACGGGAATCCATCCCGCGACCTTTGGAAGACCGTTCCAATGCTCTGACCGCTGAGCTGCCGAGTCACTTGTGGCATCGTCAAATTTCTTCTAGTATATCCCACTACGCTGCAAGCCAGCGTTATTTTATCAATGTGAGGAGTTACCTCGACATTCAATTGAAATATCTCTCCAGATATTTTGACAATTGATTAAGATAAACCAGCTATATATTTTTTTAATTGAATTCAATTTAAAATGAGTAATTTCGTCTTTCCGTCTAATACTATTTAAAAACAGCACATATATGGTAGATAAATCCACCAAAAGGCTCTTAAGGGCACGTATAGTCTGCACACTAGCGCCACCATTGGAAAAAAATCATAGTGCATAAATAAAGACGAAATTGCGAATTATCTCTCTGTAGTGCACTCCGAGAAAACTTTGTGGTACTTTTTATCACTTATACAATATTTCCTAGCCTGTCGTTTAGTTTCATAGAGTTCTATTGCTTTTAAGCTATAATGAGTACCAAAATGCTTCTTTGGAGTGCATTACAAGGAAACGGTTCACAATTTTGTCTTTATTTAAGCACTATGATTTTTTTTTCAATGGCGGCGCTGGTATGCAGACTACGCCCTCTTAAAATTTCAATCTATAAGAAAATGAAGTTAAATATTGAAGAATTTTAATATTAGGTATTTATTAGGTTTTTAGACATAGACATCATCACAAACATTGCTCTCTGATTCCAAAGTAAGTAGCCAAAGCACTTGTCTTATGGAAATCAGAGACAACGGTGGAACTACAAACACCCAGGGCCAATATAGAAAACTTCGTTTTCTAAATTGACCCAGCCGCGGATCGAACCCGGGACCACAGAGATGGCGACACCTTGAAAACCGGTGTACAAACCACTCGACCATGGAGGTCGTCAATATTATTTTCAGGCTGTATGTGTGTTTTTGTTAGTACCACCCAAGGCATGGCATTTTATAACTCTGAACGTAAACGATAACTTTTTACGCATGTCGTGCGTTATCATAAAACTTACAACCCCAAAATGTTTGCCTTAAAAGAAAAATATTCCGAGACGAAATTAACTTTTCATAGGGTCCGCCTGAGCTTAACTCGTCTTATTAAATCTTATGAACCTACCGCGGTAGATTTTATAACGCTTCTGACGCTAAATTCAGTCGCTAAAAATATGTATAATGTAAATACGAAATTTTTTAAAATGTAAACTGTCATGGATTTTAATTTTTTCTATTTTGAATACAACGACAGTAACACCACATGAGTACACACACAATAAACGGAAAAACGAAAACCATTTTACAGCCATACAGAGACAATACCAGAAAATGGGACCAACTATGAAATCGCGAAAAAAAAAATAGCTGTTTCATACATTTTGATATTTTAGTAATTAATTTTTGTAACACCTTGTATACAAGGTGTTACAAAAGTACCCCTAATGCCGAATATGGTAGATAGGGACCATCAAACTGAACAACTTTTACTATGGGACTAACTCTGAAATCGCGAAAAAAAATCAGCTGTTTCATACAAAAACTAAAATCGAAAATATCAAAATGTATGAAACAGCTGATTTTTTTTTCGCGATTTCAGAGTTGGTCTGGTATGAAAATTGACTGGCGTCCTTAATTATGTGGCCACCACTATATATAGATATCCTGTAGTATATATAGTCTAATAACTTCATACTCACCACATTAGTAACTACATTGTAATCGTGCGAAGCCGGGGTGGGCCGCTAGTAATTTATATAATATGTGAAATACCTAGTACTTACTTCGACGACACAAGGTTTCACAAGCTCAACGATGATGTAAGGTACCAAGATTTTATTATATTTTCCTATGGCTTCTCTAACTGCACCGAATAAAATTCAATCTTATAGAAGTAGATTACTAAAAGTGAATGTGCAGAAAATGTATAGTTTTGTAGAAATATAAGGAATCTATCAGATCTATCAGATTTTAGGGTTTTCTCGGACAGAAAATGGAAACTCCTTACGGTAACTTTACCAGGGTAAAAAGTATGAAATTATTAAAAGTATTAAAATGTCGGCGATATGTATGATACGTATGATCTTTTCATATAGGCTATATCGGCGGGCTATGTCGGCATTGAGAAGCTCGATGGCGCAGTGATTTAGCGCCTGGCCCAGCGATTGCGGAGTTTAAGCAACTTTGGCAAGGATCGGTCATGGGATGGGTGAAAAAATTTTTATTATCTCGAGCTCCTCCGTGCTTCGGAAGGCACGTTAAGCCGTTGGTCTTGGCTGCATTTGCAGTCGTTAACACCCACCAAATCCGCATTGGGCCCACGTGGTGGGTTATGGCCCATCCTCCTTATCCACCCATAAGGAAGGCCTGTGCCCCAGCAGTAGGGACATTAAAAATGGCTGATGGTCATGTCAGCGGGTCAGCGGCTTTGTGATTTTCAACTAAACATAAAAAAGCACGTAGTGTTCTATGGAATTAATTTTTTAATTTTTATGGAATGGGAATCGAATGCCAGTCAGTATTAAAACGGTATTTTTGTGAGTAAGTCGAACTTAACACAGCTTCACGTTATCAAATGTAGAAGTATTTGTACAGGACAGATTAAACTTGTACACAAATACAAAAAAGTTAACCAACAATCATTTTTTAGGATCAGAGCGTAATATTTTTATTGCTATAAAATATATCATGAGTTACTAAACTTATTTGCTTTCAAAATATAATAAAATACTAGCGATTCGAATATTTTTTGTATTCAGTTTCTATTATTTAATAAATTATTTTAATTTCACTGTACTTATGTAATACCCAAACATCTTAAATCAATTTAAGTTACGTGAACCTAACTATATAGGTTTTTAATTTATCCTAATTGACACCAGAGTCCTCATCCCCAATTTTCCCGTTCGACCGTTTCTGGAACCAAGTTACAAAACCACTTTCGGGAGAAGAATTAAAATTCTTTTTACGAATCTGGTTTCGAAATAATAAGAATAATTCTTCTCTCGAAAATAGTTTCGAAAAAATAATATTGATTCTTCTTTCGAAACTCAGTTCTTTAGTAAAATACTAGTATTATTAGTAATAAACGTAAATCTTATTGTTTCAAGATTTTAAAGTTTTAACAGAATGATTTAAGTTTTTACATTTGTAGCAAAATGAAAAATTAACTTGTTGTTACGCGTGGTTTAGCGCCTGGCTCTGCTATTGCTTAGGTTAAGGTCGGTCATGGGATGGGTGATCAAAAAATTATTATCTCGAGTTCCTACGTACTGCGGAACGCACGTTTAGCAGGTCTTGGCTGCATTTGCAGTTGTTAAAACCCACCAATCCGCATTTGGTCGGCGTGGTGGGTTTGGTCCATCCTGCTTATTTACCTATGAGGAAGGCCTGTTCCCCAGCATTACATTTTTTAAACCATTGATTATATACATCCATTAATACTTGACTTATAAAAATACTGTGATCATTGCACCTGGAAAGGTGTCGGAACGTCGGGAAATCAAAAAACAATAAATTCAAACTAAATAATTCTAAAACAACACCTGAATTAATAATATACGCGCTGTATTCCGTAAAAAGTGTTTTATTTCTTATGAATTGTACGCGCGGAAGTCTTAAAAGCAAAATAATCAATTTTCTTAGAATAGCAAAGTATGAGAATAGCTAAATTTTTGCTATCTAACTGGGAATTCTGTGTGTCACGTATTGTGTTTTGATCACTTGTAAGAACGAGAAATCAATACCTATCCACTGCGTAAATAAGACCGACGAAAATTAGCTTTGTGACTGACTATTGTTCGGGGTTATTTATTTAATTGTATTTGTATTTACTTGTACATAATAGATATTGGGCTTATTTACTTTTTTATATTTTCTATAGAATCATAATGTTTTTGAAATAATGCACAATGTAGTTTAATTTTTTAACCGACTTCAAAAAAGGAGGAGGTTATCAAGTCGACGGTATGTTTTTTTATGTGTATTTTAACATAACTTCGGGTGGGTCTTTTAGAATTAGAAAATGAAGTTGTCCTCCAGCCCCACCCGACTTCAATAGACGTGTTTTATTAATATTGATATGCGTAACTAATAATTTAAATATTATTTCTTGCTTTTGCTTTTTATTATCTTACAAAGTTTTTTGTATTTGTATTTAATTTTGAAGCTGTTTTTGTTTTTGTTTTCAGGTTTTGTTTTCTGAAAGTTTCTAGGTATCCAGAAAAAAATTACAACGGAAGTTTGAAAAAGAATTTATCATTAAGAGTAGTTTAATTAAAAAAGTGAGACATAATCAAATATTTTAAATAAAGATGCGAACTTTAAATTACATGAACCGTTTTCATCCAATAATGGGACAGTTAATTATTGGCTGATGGTCTGACATTAACAGTTCATCGGAGATAGCAAAAACTAATTAAACTTAAACAGAGAATACAAAGCATCCATCTCTATATAGTGTGCTATATGTCTTTATAATATATATACATATTATGTCTACAACACACGAAAGATTCACATTAGGAGTGGCAAAATCATTTGAGCGCGAAATTAAGGGCCCGGGTCGCAGATTTTATAAGGCCACATTCAATCAAGCTGTCAACTACAAAACATTTCAATTAATTTATCCATTAAAATGTAGACAGGTATTACGGTGATTAATTTTTTTTTATACTTTATTGACCATCTCCGAAAATACTAAAAATGAAATTGGTTTATAAAGTATTTAGTATTTAGCAGCAAATTTCATTTATTAGCTTCATATTTTATTATGCGTACTGCCACATCAGGCGTGATAGCGGTCAAGCGCTTGCCTATCTAAAACGTGTTACAAAAATACGCCTAATGCCGAATAGGGCAGATAGGGACTATCAAACTGAATAACTTTTACTATGCGACCAACTCTGAAATCACGAAAAAAATCAGCTGTTTCATACAAAAATTAAAATCGAATATATCAAAATGTATGAAACAGCAGATTTTTTTCGCGATTTCAGAGTTAGCCCCTATAATAAAAGTTGTTCAGTTTGAATTTCAGAGTTGGCCCCATAGTAAAAGTTGTTCAGTTTGATGGTCCCTATATACCATATTCGGCATTAGGAGTATTTTTGTAACACCTTGTATAAAAAAATATACAGGTTGACCCAAAACTTTGCCACATGGAGGGAAAGTACCTTAAATATTGAAGATAGGACTTATTGCTAAAGGGTTTGTAGACCAAATGCATTTATATCTTGCCCATCATCCTTTTTAGGGTTCCGTGCAAAATGGTAAAAAGAAACCGTTATGGTGCGACTCAGTCTGTCTGTCTGTCACAGCTGGATATCTCGAGAACTACTAATGCTATCAACTTGAAATTTGGAATAGTTTTAGATGACGTTTGCCCAACTATTTTGCAAATTAGAGAGAAATAAAAATATTTATATTTTTTGCAACAGGGGGCAACTGAAAGCCCCCTTTGAGTTGCCCCCTGTTGTCTTCAAAATTTTTTAGGCCGCATAGTTTCGAGTTTTGATGAAAAATGAAAATAAAATACCGTTCCCCCTCTTATCTCCGAAGTTTGCATAGAGACAAATCTGAAATTATTTTATGTGATAGAAGTTTATGTAAAGATTACGGGAAAATAAAACAATGTCTCTTAATAGTAAACTAATGATGTATTTCTGTTGCCGCTATAACAACAAATACTCAAAAACAGAATAAAATAAATATTTAAGGGGGCTCCCATATAACAAACGTGATTTGTCGCTCGATTTTGCTCGATATTGATAACGGCAACAGGTAGACGCTTGAAATATTCACAGATTATTTAGTTATATATTCACTTTAAAAATAAATAATCAAATTAAAATAAAACAAATATTAAGGGGCGCTCCCATACAACAAACGTGATTTTTACGGATCCCTTCGTGTGCTAGTCCGACTCGCACGGTTTTTTTTTAATAAGCCCTCACAGTTCGCAGCTTTCGTTGTAGTTTCAATTAAAATGAAGACTGTTAAAAAATATCAAGTGAAATAAAACTTCAGAGAGAATAGATGAGTGGAGCAAATTGAGGATAAAATAATTTGACCCTTTACAAAGTATAAGATTACAGAGAATCGCTTAAGTAGTCTGTTAGCAGATAATAAAATATTCATGACAAATTCTACAGATTAATATTAAAAGAATTAATTACTTTTTTCATTGAAACTCGATTTTGTTAATTTCATTGTGTTATAACAACTTAACGCGATTTACGCGACTATGTGGAAGCGATGCGCCTGCCTGGGAGCGCAGGGAAAGAGGCGATGCCAACAGCATCCTGGGGGCTGATTACGTAACTCTGTTGCTAACAATTCTCGATTGAAATCGATTGAAACCGCAGTTACATTGCTGCCTTAAGTAAGATAGTTGTCACATTGGTTCTTACTAAAGCAGCAATGTAACTGCGATTTCTGTCAAAGTGGATTGCAACAAAGTTACATAATCCGTGGGCTGGGGGCTAATTTAACTCTGTTGCTAACAATTCTCAATTGAAATCGATTGAAACCGCAGTTACATTGCTGCCTTAAGTAAGATAGTTGTCACATTGGTTCTTACTAAAGCAGCAATGTAACTGCGATTTCTGTCAAAGTTGATTGCAAAAAAGTTACATAATCCGTGGGCTGGGGGCTGATTTAACTCTGTTGCTAACAATTCTCAATTGAAATCGATTGAAACCGCAGTTCCATTGCTGCCTTAAGTAAGATAGTTGTCACATTGGTTCTTACTAAAGCAGCAATGTAACTGCGATTTCTGTCAAAGTTGATTGCAAAAAAGTTACATAATCCGTGGGCTGGGGGCTGATTTAACTCTGTTGCTAACAATTCTCGATTGAAATCGATTGAAACCGCAGTTACATTGCTGCCTTAAGTAAGATAGTTGTCACATTGGTTCTTACTAAAGCAGCAATGTAACTGCGATTTCTGTCAAAGTTGATTGCAACAAAGTTACCTAATCCGTGGGCTGGGGGCTGATTTAACTCTGTTGCTAACAATTCTCGATTGAAATCGATTGAAACCGCAGTTATATTGCTGCCTTAAGTAAGATAGTTGTTACATTAGTTCTTTCTAAAGATAGAAAAAAATTAATTTACTTTTCGTACAACTCTAAAACATGCACTCACACATGATGCGAAACGATGAGATCTGTCTAACTAAACCTTTGAGTACAAAGCGATATCAATTACTCCGAATATCTTTCTCATACACTGTCTTTTACCGCGAACGTCTTATTAATGTTCTAAAGAAAATGATTTATACTGCGCAGTCGTGCCGAAAACCGGATAAAATACGAATGAAATATACGTAACATAATTCATCAGAGTCTCATTGTGAACTACCACAAGGAAGCAACTTTGGCTTCGTAACTCAATATTATTTTTTGTATATATTTTTACCTTATCAATAGGCACTTTAAGCCCTTCAAGGCCCGGAAAATGGGAAACAATTGATATTCTATTGTTGTCCGGCCGCATTCGGGCTCGGGCGTCGATGAATTAAGGACAGTTTTGTACAATAATAGAAAATACTAGCTTTCGCCTGCGACATCGTTCACGTGGACATTCGGATAGACCGAATAAAAAGTATCCTAAGATAAATAGTATTAGAAAAAATACTAGAAAAAATCGACTCACCCGTAGCACCTCAGACGGGACTCGAAACCGCACCCTTGGGAGTCCGGCCCAATGCACTGACCAATTATGCTACCGAGTCGCTAGTGGGAGCGGCGAAATTTTCTAGTACTTTTTATTACTGGCTTGCAGCCAGCGCAATTTCATAATCATCATTTCATGTGAAAAAATACCCCCACATTCGAAAGAAACATCTTTCCAGATGTTTCTTCACATTGATGAAATTGCGCTGGCTTGCAGCGAAGTAATAAAAATAACTAGAAAATTTCGCCGCTCCCACCAGCGACTCGGTAGCATAATTGGTCAGTGCATTGGGCCGGAATCCCAAGGGTACGGGTTAGAGTCCCGTCTGAGGTGCTACGGGTGAGTCGATTTTTTCTAGTATTTTTTCTAATACTATTTATCTTAATATAAAAATAGCATTGTGAATGCGAAAAATCTAAATTTAATAAAAAGTATCCTGTCCACTTAAGGAGTTGAATTTCAAAATATTCTTCCTTATTCCTTGTATACATAAAGGAAACGTTGTTCTACCTTGTAATATGAACTCAAATCATGCCAAGTTTCATTTGAATTCATTTAGTAGTTTCAGAGTGTTGCGCTGCCGTGATACAGGCAGACATGACAAAAATTATAGTTTAGGCCTTAGTATCGACTATAGATAGAGTGCCCTCCAAAAAATTTTTTCAGTATATCTTCAATGTGCTGAATTGGACCAGTTACAGTTTCATTATAAGTATAGATATAGATAAATTGATAATCTGTCAACTTGTTCTTTACTCGTAGAAGAATGCCCGTCGTACCGTATACGCCATTGTCTTGCACCATCAATGGTGCAAATGAGACTTATTAGTTAATTAGAAACCGCGGATTGATAGAAAATTAAGAATAACTTTTTTTATCTTTTGAGTAATAAACACAATTTTACTAACAAGCCTATCTTACCTACGTATCTGTTTTTTTTTTAGTCACTTGGTAATGAAGTAAGATCAACTGACGTAAATACACACAAAGTTTTTAACCACCTTTGTGGTCTAGTGGTTCGCTCACCCGTGTAAGACGCAGGGGTCCCGGGTTCGATTCCCAGGAGGGGGGTACATTTGTAGGTACTCGGTTTGGTTGGTGGTAGGGCCTATTTCAAGTCCGCCTGACTAGCTACCACCATCTTACCTAACTCTGACGCCGTAACAACAATTTAAAAATTGTTGTGTTCCGGCAGTTAGAGGTTCCAGGTGTAGTGTGCTTCCACCTTCGGCCTTATCGTACCTTAACATCAGGTGAGGTGAAGGCCAAGCGCTAATCCGTTGTGAATAAAAAAAAACCACATCGATGATAATCCGTCTATCGTCTGCCCAGTGCTTGGTTCAGAGGCCCAAAGTACTAGAAAATTGTATTGCATAATAAACATTCGCAATAAGAAAAAATATAAAAAAAAAACATACAGTCAACTTGATAACCTCCTCCTTTTTTTGAAGTCGGTTAAAAAGGTAAATAAATATACACAAAACCCGCAATCGGCAAGCTAAGCGATTGGGTATTAAAGGTCTCTAATAAATCAGCAAATTATGCCGAACAATTTTCTCCTTTATTTGCAAGGCAGAAATTCGAATGAAAAATGTTTGCTGTGTAAGGAATTTTCTGGCGAACGTCGGAAAGGTTCTATTGATTCGCTTTTATATTGTAAGCTTGTGTTTTTTAGATAAACGTTCGAAAAATGCATTGCCAACGGTTGTAAAAATTTTTTATTCAAACAAGCTCACATAATAAGCATTTTTAAATCGTCAATTCTTTTACCCTACGTTATGACGTCTATTAGCT
This sequence comes from Catoptria pinella, assembly GCA_963556745.1. Lineage (NCBI taxonomy): Eukaryota > Metazoa > Arthropoda > Insecta > Lepidoptera > Crambidae > Catoptria > Catoptria pinella. The sequence goes on from OY750779.1 coordinate 8,019,870, forward strand.
GATAAAAAATGGGCGCAAAAAATTATCAGCTTTATCAGAAGGAACGATATTTACAAATATGTATATCGTTCCCAGACATTACATTTATACATGTTACAAATTGTAAAATCACTGGTTACAATTAACATAGATTTATAAATAAACAACATTATTTAATTAGCTCATTTTCAAATTAGGTTCAAGCTCTATTCAAAATTTAAAATCATTATTCAGTCTAGGCTGTTACGAAAAAAAAAATCAATCCATACAATTCAATAAACGTTAAGATAGGTAGGCAGAAGCAGACCCATTCCCACTGGCAGCACCCGTTCACGAGCATGACGCATGAACCAGCCATCGCTTCGCTCAACCATATTTGAGGGAACGTAACGACCCGCCTCACACGACACCTACCATATGTGAAGCGAAATAGTGTTAACTGTTGAGCAGTTTATTTTTTGGTAGGTGCGAAATCTTGCACCCTGCTTTAGTAATTACATCATCGCTCGATTGTCTATTTAAAACAACTTGCTATCAATCTTGTTAGCATAGACTTAACCTCTAATTGTATGCTAGTTAGCTTAGTAATTACTTTCTGATTATCTGCATCGTATCTAATAACAGGTCTTGGGGTGTCTTTATTTTTCAAATTGTACTTATAGTTTATGGTATTCCCTTATGTAACTCTCCTTTATGTCCCCGATAACAATCATAAGACCAGGCCCATCTTTCCCACTGGGCACTCTGGGCACGTGTCCAGGGCCCCGCTATCGATAGGGGCCCCCTAGTTCCTGCCAGATCACTAAACGATAACGGACGCTATTACTAAAAAACATATAAACATAATATTTAAGTATTTCGAAAACTTCAACAATAATTATTGACTACAAATACTACTTGCTCACTAGCTTTAGTCATATGGGCTCCCTATCTTAATGTGCCCAGGGCCTCAAATAGATTAAAGACGGCCTTGCATAAGACTGAACTACAAGGAATAATAAAAAAAGGGTATGATTTTATCAATTACCTAATAAATGCATTTTCAGTGACCTAATAAATAATATTTGTTCCTAAAATAGTAGATCTGTCACTTAAATTTAATCACCAAATAATATAAAAACGCTTACCTAAATATTAATTAATAATTACTTGGAAATAATATCAATCATCAAATAATTATATTCGGTTTCTAAATAATAAAAGTGTCACTAAAACTGAATCACCAAACAATTAAAAATGTTTACCTAAAAAATATATTTGATCATTGAAAAATAATATATGAAATTTGACGAAATGGGTACAATTAATTAAATTAAACTACAATAGGTTTTAATCATATAATTTACATTTAAAATCGAAACAAAAACACTATAGTGTTTATGTGTTTACTATACTTATCTAAAACTAAACAAAACACTGCAGTCAAGTGCGAGCTGTGCGAGTTAGTTAGGTATATTTGTTACCCGATTTTCAGGACAAACTAGTTTGGCCTAGGTTAAACTAGTTCTTCCTATACGCGATGGGATTAACTGGTATGGCCTAGACCAAACTACATAGTTTGTCCTAAGCCAGATAGGATAAACCAGTTTAGGCTAGGGCAAACTAGTTGATCCTGATATAAGCATTATGGCCAAACTAGTTGATACTGATATTTATGGAGCTTCGCTCGCTCCGCTGCGAGTGGTCTAAACACTAACCTAACCTACCTAGTGCATTTAAATTTTCACAGCCCGCCAATTTGACTCCGCCCCTACTTAGGATTTTTTCTATTAATTAAGTGACACATCTATTATTTTGATGATTGAACGATTAAAATGTTTGTTGATTAGATTTATAAGGTGATAGATTTACTATTTTAGGTACAAATATATTATTGCTGCCAGGGACTTACTTTTTAGAGGACAGATCTTATATTTAGGTTATAGAAAAAAGTGATCAAACTATAATTTAAGAGACATATTTACATTAATACGGTGATTTATACTTAGAGACAGATTTGATAAATATGATGACTAATATATTTCTTGGGGATAGATATTATAATTTGGGTATTGCAGATTAGTGACACATCTAAACTTAGGTGACAGAAAATATTGTTCCCATAAAAAAATATGTCTGTACCTTTAATACGAACAGCTATCGAGAAAAAAACGCGCGTACAAGCTCAAAATGCTCGATAGAGAAATTCTATATGGGTAATCGCATTTCCCTTTTCGGCGGTAGATGGCGCTGTACAAATTTTCCATACAAAATTACTCTATCGAATGTTTTTACGCGCGTTATTTTTTTCGATAGCGGTGACTTTTTATAGAACACTACGTTAAAAAAAACAATTTTACTATTGTCATATTATCTAATGCTGGGGCCACACTATGGCTTAACAGCATTAATTATGGTGTTAATTGTCCTTATGCATATGCACATAAGGTTCATCAATTCGAGCATTATACTGTTTGGACATTCCATAATACCGTTGCGTCAGCCAATGTTTCCAACTGCATAAAACTCGTACCGTACCCGGAATCGGAACTGAGTTCGGAAGCGACCGGAAGCGTGTATAGAAACTACGTTGGAAGTTTCGATAAAAATTGTTGCCGTGTTTTAAACTTTCGTCTGGCATTGGCGTATTCATATAGATTCGAAAAACAAGGATTGCAAATGGTATTAGTTTTTGACGCTCGCTACCCAAATTGAATTTTCGTAGAGGCACAATTCTCGAATTTTTTTAATTTTTTTTATAAAACATAGTAACAAGTTGCAGGGTTTTCGCTTACACATAGGACACTAAAAATTAAAAACCCGTGAGTATAGTTTTATTCTTTTAGAAATTTAATTCTATGACTATAGGTAACTACTGCAGGATGTTGGCCTCTACCGTCGTGGGAGAATGTTGTAAAATATTTACGCTTGGCATGCATATTAGTCCCTCTAGTACATTGGTTCCAAACCTGGGGGTAATTACCCCCGCGGGGGTAAAATGGCTATTTTATGGGGGTAACAGAGTTGGTACCTAGTACGAATGAATAGAATAGAGTAAAAAATTTAATTATTATTATTTTCGTACTTAAATAAAATGACACTAGTTACGTGGTATAGCGCTCTTTCGCGTGTAGTATGCGTATATTCACAAAATGCAACGCCATGTGTATGCAGGCGGTAGGGTGATCCCCCCCCCCCCCCAACAAGTTGGGGGTAAAGTCTGTTTCCCTACATAGGTCATATGGGTAACAATATTGAAAAGGTTAGGAACCACTGCTCTAGCATGACCACCGAAACACGCGTTTTATCGACACTCATTCATTCACCGTAGGTCTTTTGACATTTAAAAGTGATAAATCGCTATATCATATCACCTTTCGGTGGTCATGCTAGGGGATTTCGCAATATTGCACCGTTTTTATTGAAAATCGCTAGCGGCTGTTTTCTGTGAAGGATTGGTTTCATCTTAATTTAGCTATAACAGTACATGAGACAAACTTATCTGAGCCGGTTGCCAAAACTGGAACTAATGTTATCACCATAGACTTAGAAAAAATTTCGCTGGTTATTACCATAGACTTAGAAAAATTTTGTTATTACATATTGTTACCTATGTGGCGTCTGCAAAGAGGTCACCACTCCTCTATGGTTAAGCAGAAAAGAAGATAGTTCTGACTTCTGTCTTACACACGGTTGTCACTGAATTTTTATTGTTGCTTTCTTGCTATTGTAAATTAATATTATCCCTTCCTTACTCGTCCTTGTTCCTTCTTATTTTAATCTGACTCCTCCTTGTAAATACACACTGTACATAGCATTTATGAAGTAAATAATAAACACACGTTGGAAGTGTTTTCATCATAGTTTTAACAACGAACACAAGTATAGTGCGGGCAGGAACCAAAGCCCGCACACCTAGGTTACGCCGTAGATGACAGCGATGCTGTCACCGGGTCAGATACGTTTGTGTCTGTTAAAGTGAAAAATTAAATCAAGATTATGCTACTCAAAGGCTACAAGGCTAATAAACAATTATTAGTATTGATACTATAAATATACCAATAACTATTTTTGTCTACGAATAGTACTTAAATTAGAAGATTTTATTAAACAACTAACTATGGAAGTAGGTACTTGTTTCAAATAAAACATTGTAGACAATACAAGTTACTACCTCCAGTTGGCAACGAAGTAATGCCTACTCATATTGTTCTCATGAATTTTACAGCATGTTACGTTTTTGTTACCATAAGGAAAATTAGACACAATATTGGGAGAAACTTGGGTAAGCTTTATGTTCCGTCGTAAATGCGGATAAAGAATTAGCGCCCATGTGATACTATGTAGGTTTACAGCATATTTGATTGGAACATGTCACAAGAGGTAGTGATTTACAATAAGTTTGGGCGCACGATAGATTCTGCTAGGATAAAAGACATAATAACAATTATTCTAAAGATAGAAAAGCAACCGTGAATAACATCCTCCAATTGCGTAAATAAGTTTTCATAAAGTCCCGCTGTTATTACAGTTACTCTAAAATTTTCAGCAGCCTTGAATTCATCACTGCGGCAGCGCTGTCTGGTAAGTATCATATACCCATTACAGGTTGCCTAAACTTTTTGGAAAATTCTTAGGGTGCTGGCACATTTTTCTGACGTACGTGTTAACACGGCATATTTTTACGGACATGTTATAAGATAAGTGTGCTTCTAGTTCATACATTCACTACGAGTATCGATGTCATCTGACGGGCTTGTAACACGTAAAGTCAGACAAATGTGTCAGCTCCTTTGTCTCTTTCTTGAGAAAACAAAAGTACGTGATATGAGATTTCCGTCTCTTTCTTTTCTAATATTAGACTGCATTGTGCTACGACTTTGAAAAGGAATAGAGCTACCTATTACTGTATCACATACTTGTTGTATGGTCTGAGGATTGCATAATGGTATAATGGCATTATGTCAAAAACTCCATGAAATCGCATTGCAGATGAAAATCGCTTTGTCCCTATCACTTGTACCACGGAAGGTGAAACGCTACGACTCCGCCATCGCTCACTGTAATGCTCCATTCGTACTATACTCGTTTATTGTTCCTTTCAGTTGTGTTCTTTGACCGTTATTGTATTACGCGGGGGCAGCCATTAATATCTGAGGGTGTGAGGAAACGTGTAAGAGTAATATCACCTGTTATATGGTATAAAGTGAAAGCCTTTTGCAACAGTTCTAAGTTAAAAATAAATCATTATTATGTCGAATTGGGTTGTGAATTTTAAAATCTAAAAAATATGTTAAAAATAGAACATCATTCGTAGATAGAGATGTATATGTCGATCGATATCGACGACCTCCGCGGTCGAGTGGCATTGTACACCGGTTTTCAAGGTGTCGCCATCTCTGAGGTCCCGGGTTCGATCCCGGGTTGGGTCAATTTAGAAAATGAACTTTTCTATATTGGCTCAGGTCTGGGTGTTTGTGATACCACCGCTGTCTCTGATTTCCATAAGACAAGTGCTTTAGCTACTTACTTTGGAATCGGAGCAATGTATGTGATGTAGTCAAATATTTATTTATTTATTATTTATTATTTATATGTAGGTTCGAGTAATTTTGGAAAAAACACAAAATGAAAACTGGTTATTACCGTAGAGCCACGATCACATCAGTTTTACTGATGCTTGTAATGTTATTCGTCTCATTTATCCTCCGTAGATTAACTAACTTTTTATGTATCCATCCAAAAGCAATCGATAACTTTAAATGCTTCATCTTAGACAGCATTGATTAGTTATAAAGGTGTTTTTTTAGAGGAATAAAACTTTAAATTGCAATAAGACAACGATGGATTATTAGATTGACATGATTTTTTTTTATTCGAAAATAATATTGTGGCATTATATTTTAAATGTGATTTCTGGCATATGACTCGCTCGCCACGGCTAGCTCGGATGTAGTTCAATATGGACGTCCAATTTTCGATGACTTTTTCCAACATTTGTGGCCGTATATCAGCAATAACACGGCAAATGTTGTCTTCCAAATGGTCAAGCGTATCAGGCGGTCAGGCTTATCCGCATAGATCAATGACTTTACATAGCCCCACAGAAAATAGTGTAGCGGCGTCACAAGATCTTGGAGACCAATTCACAGGTCCAAAACGTGGAATTAGGCAGTCACCAAACGTGTCTTTCAATAAATCGAAATAAAACTGCACAATTTGCAGGCGTTGTTCAGGCGTGAGTCTATTCATGATGAATTGCCCAACCAAACTGAGAATAAATCACATGACCGCTGTCAAATCGGTCGCCATCTTGAAAAGTAATGCCAACTTAGGCTCGGTTGCATCATCTTAATTTAACTATAACAGTGCATGACACAAACTTATCTGAGCCGGTGGCCAAAACAAGAACTAAGTGTTATTACATATTGTCACCTAGGTTACGCCTTAGATGACAGCGACGCTGTCACCGAGTCAGATAAGTTTGTGTCTGTTAAAGTTAAGGTTAAATTAAGATGATGCAACTCAGCCTTAAAGTTCTATGCCTCTAAAAAAAACACACTTTATTAAAATACAAAATATGCCTCTCATATATTAACTATATAATATGTATGAGAGGCATACTTGATATTCTCATTTGACTTACATTTTCCGGTACATTTCAGCAGAAATGGGACTTTATCTTACCAAATTATGCGTACTTACAAACTTTGCTTTTAGCCTTTATTTCTTTATGAAAATGCTACTTCCTTGGTTGAATATTATTGAATAAATGTTTATTTAACTCCGAGCATTTACAAAAACAGTAGGCATGTAGAAAAACTAGCATTCGCCCACAACTTCGTACATGTGGACTATTGGATTTGCAAAATCTACGTCATAATAACCATTTATGTATGCCTTTGAACCCCATCAATCTAGTGGTTGATGGGGTCAGAACATTATCTAATAGGTATAGATGAAGTTACGGAAGTATCCCTCCATTAAGGTAAATAGGAAAATTACAGCAAAACAATTTAAAATGATCATAACTCATAACTTAATTTTCATGAAATCAGTCAATTAAAAGTTATCACCTGCTTAAGTTATGAGATCACATCCAACATTTATAATCATAAAGTTTGGAACTTTCTTCGTTTAACGAGCACATTTCCCGGAGATTGAGCAGTTAAAGCCGAATCATAAATTATTATCATAAACTAGAAAGTTATTTTCTAAATTGCTGTTGCCGCGAAATTTTAATATAATTATAAACTTCAGTATAGTTATGTTAAAATGTCGTGCCACGACCTCCGTGGTCGAGTGGCTTTGTACACCAGCTTTCAAGGTGTCGCCATCTCTGAAGTCCCGGGTTCGATCCCCGGTTGGGTCAATTTAGAAAACGAACTTTTCTATATTGGCTCAGGTCTGGGTGCTTGTGATACCACCGTTGTCTCTGATTTCCATAACACAAGTGCTTTAGCTACTTACTTTGGAATCGGAGCAATGTATGTGATGTTGTCAAATATTTATTTATTATCATTTCCTTTTGCTTTATATTGTTTTGGTAACTATTAATATTTGTAAACTTCGTGTGACCATAATGTTTCATTTTTAGGGTTCCGTCCATCTGTCCGTCCATCCACGGCTTAGCTCAGAGGCCCTAAGTCATAGAAAACTGTAATTAAATTTTCATTAATAACGCCGAAACACAAGTAGAATAAAAGTTGGTCCCATAGTAAAAGTTGTTCAGTTTGATGGTCCCTATCTACCATATTCGGCATTAGGGGTACTTTTGTAACACCTTGTATACCGCGTATATTACGCGCTGTATTCCGTAAAAAGTGAAAATCAGTAAATATAAGTTTATAGCTACATGGTAATTCTGCCGTCGTATCAGAGAACACAGTATCTTTACTTACTGTGTTTTCACTTTTATTGTATTACTGTAATAATGAGCAAGAGCTCTACCCGGCAAAATTTTTGTTTTATTTTTAGCACTTATGGTTCCAGAGATACGGTTACTAAAAACACAGTAACTTTTACGAACTAACACCAATTATTAAAACAAAACACAGCATGTAGGTATTACATAATTTGAAAACAGTAAGTAAGAGGTTACTGTGATAATGGTAACAAACAATAAATACCGTAAGAAATACACTTTAGATAAGAACACAGTAAAACGCTCTTGCTAGTATAAAACACAGCATTTTTTCTAAATACTGTGTTATAGATTAGCTCAAGATTTCAAGATTATAATATATCACCTAGCAACAATACAGTATCTAAGATACTGTGTTATAAGACAATTATGCTGGCAATCGATTATTTAAGTTCCTTAACAAAATAACAGTATTTAACTACTTACTGTTTTTTTACCTAGACCTTTCGAGCGCGGAAACAATATTTACTGGGTTTTAACTAAGTATAAAGAGCTTATTAGACCTTCCTGAATTCCGGACCCGTTATTCAGAGTCCGATTTAGCATCCGTTATTCAGCCGCCAGAGCTAGCTGATTACACCTTCCTTGATTCAGCGTCCTTAATAGAGATGGGTGAATGAATCAAATACATATCGTATCGATATTATTTTAAATATATCATATTAATATGTAAAAATAACAAAATATCGATATATTGAAATATCGAGAAAAAAATATTAACGATATATACTATAGCTACATAAAAAAAAATCTATATTTTGATATTTTTTACAAGGCAACTAAACACATGCAGCCTACTTATGTTAAAAAACGTTGTTTTTGGTCGGATACAAGACATGATAAGATCTAAAAAATATAGAATTTCATACGGTTTTCATGTGTGTAAATATCGATATATTGAGAAAAAAATATCGATCTAATGATAATTATACAGGGTCATTTGTAATTAATTTAAAACCTCTCGTGGGGTTGATCAGACCATCAAACTGAACAACTTTCATTATGGGACCAACCTTAAAATCGCGAAAAAAAAAACAGCTGTTTCATACAAAAGTACAATGCCTACTCCATCGAAATGTATAAAATAGCTGTTTTTTTTTCGCGATTTCAAGGTTGGTCCCATAATGAAAGTTGTTCAGTTTGATGGTCTGATTAACCCCACGAGAGATTTTAAATGAATTACAAATTACCCTGTATAGAGAAAAAAATATCAACGATAATATCATATTTAAAAAAATAAATATACCTAACGATATTTTTTACTAGCGATGCACGACTCCAAATGATTCTACTTTTCGACTAATTCGTAACTACTGATTTGGATATTCGAATGGCAATTTAGTACCTAGTATACTAATGTCTATGTTCGAATAATAACTACTAATTGCTAAGTACTATAAATGTCAAATGTCCGAAGATCCCAACCAAGCCCGAGTCGACCCGCCCCCAGATTATTTAAGGCTGAGTTGCATCATCTTGATTTAACCTTAACTTTAATAAACACAAACTTATCTGACTCAGTGACAGCGTCGCTGTCGTCTATGGCGTAGCCTAGGTAACGATATGTAATAACACTTAGTTCCAGTTTTGGCCACCGGCTCAGATAAGTTTGTGTCATGTACTGTTATAGTTAAATTAAAATGATGCAACCGAGCCTAACTGTTGCAATCAAGAAACTGACACAAATCGCAGTTACATTGTTGCTTTAAGTGACATAGTTGTCACATTTATTCTTACTAAAGCAGCAATGTAACTGCGATTTCTGTCAGTTTCAATCAAAAGTTGTAAGCAACGAGTTACATAATCAGGGGGCCGAATGTATCGACTGACTGTTCGTTTGTTTTCAACTCGAGTCGAATAAAATGGAACTGCGTTGCAGCCATGGATTTTTGACACTAATGTCATTTTGATGTTCACTATTTGTTCACCACTAGCGACACCGCCATTCTACAGATAAAGCTAGTATTCCGATATTTAAAGTCCCCATAAATTGCGAGTAACGCAGGGTGTAATCACCAACTATCAAAATTAAATTTGTAGTTTATATCATTTTGATGTTATTTTATTCCATTTTTTGGGTTTATATTACAATACAATACTTACATCTGTTTTTAGTATAATAGGTCAATTTGGCAACCCTTAACCCATAATTCAGAGACTTGTATTCTATGCAGACATTTATATAGATAGGCCAATTAACTAGAGAAGATTTATATTTATTGATTTTTGTAATGACAAAATAAATGTAGTATTTTATAATTTATGGGTCGTATTCACCATTGTTTTCAGAATTTGAGAATTTCAAATATACCTACTACAGATCGATAGTGGAGAAAAATCTAAATAAGATGGCATATAAAACTCATTTTGGCCAAAATGTTACGCCCTTTGAGCCGCAAAGTATCGATAAACGCAGTTCATTTAAACAAACCCTAGCGTCGTCAGAAAGAGAGAGAAGAGACGTCGTAGGAACTGTAGCGGTGTCCGATCTGAATTGCGCTTTATTGTGTCGGAGTAAAGTCGCTATTTATTTAAATGACTACTGCGGCAGAGCGTCCTAAATGCGATTACACTGTCCTTAATGTAGCATCCTTTCTGCCGAAGAACATTTCATCCTGAATTAAGGATGCTAGGTAGGATCCTACCTTCCTGACTGCAATTAAACTCTTTATTAAACCTTCCTGAATTCCGGATCCGTTATTTAGCCGCTCCTTAATTCCGAGACGTTTTTATTTGTTTTATTTACCTGGACCATATTCATGTTTTTTCAATTCATTTTACTAAAGAAAATTATATCCTTTTTAGTACAAAAACTTGCAAAGTTTAGTCTATAACACAGTATTGTAAAATACTGGATTCGACCAACCATCGCTAGCTTTTATCGTTTTAACTTAAAATACAGCAACTTGACTTACTAGATTCACAGTCAACTAAATTTTGTTAAGTAAATTAGATTAAAAAACAGTATATTAACAGTTACTGTGATGAAGTAAAGAATTTAGCAGCTTCTTTACTTAACTTAATCACAGTATTTAGTAAATCTTAGCTAGTACACAGTAACTATGTCAGTTACTGTCATTTAGTCTAGTACAACTAATTTTTCTTATTTCTTTTTACCAACAAGAACACAGTTATGCATTTAACACGAAATATCATAAAGATAAATAAAAAATAAAAATACACATTTTAGTGCAACGCTATTTTTAATCACTCTACATTCTAGTTAGTTTGCTAACTTTCATAAATTTGTCACAATCGAACATAGTTTCCAAAAAACTTTTCGCGCGTTTTTCTCGAAACGACTTTTTCAAAGTTACTGTGTTCTCTGATACGACGGCAGAATTGTATACGGTAACTGCGGAACCCTTTACTGCGCGTGGCCCGACTCGCACTTGGCCAGTTTTTCAGTTCTCTCGTTCACATCGCTCAAGGGCAAATGTAGAGAGTACATTTTCACGCTAAAAAATAACGCTCGCTTGCAGAGAAACAAGCAGAAACAACAAATCTGATAAAGAAACAATTATTATGGAAATCAAATGTAACACAAAAAAAATATTTTTTATTAAAAATTCGCAATAACTTAATTTATAACAAAATAATAAGGAATAAATCCGTTACCTAAATTTCAAAACATTAAAGTCAGCCACTCACAAGTGTAATTACTGATTACTAAATGCTGTAACCGCTGGTACATAAACGAAATCGTCGCTACGTTTACAAAATGAGCACCAGGGTCTGTTATGTAGCTAACGACACATTTACAAATCTCAAATAAAAAAAACGGAAGTTGTATAATTTTTGGTTACCATAAAGTTCTGAAACGTCAAACCCGTACAGTACCCTTAACACAAACAGCTATCGAAAATAATAACGCGCGTAAAAACATTTGATAGAGTAATTTGTATGGGAAATTTGTACAACGCTATAGATGGATGGAAGGCTCGTTAAGCCGTTGGTCCCGGCTTCATTTGCAGTCGTTAACACCCACCAATCCACATTGGGCCCGTGTAGTGGGGACATTAAAAATGGCTGATGGTCATGGTCATAGAGTTCACTAATTTGGTCATTGTCGGCTCGCTGCAATAGCTATGCGTGTTGCTTGCGAGCCACGCATACACTATACAAGGTGTTACAAAAATACCCCTAATGCCGAATATGGTATATAAGGACCATCAAACTGAACAACTTTTACTTTACTTATACATTTTGATATTTTCGATTTTAATTTTTGTATGAAACAGCTGATTTTTTTTTCGCGATTTCAGAGTTGGTCCCATAGTAAAAGTTGATCAGTTTGATGGTCCCTATATACCATATTCGGCATTAGGGGTATTTTTGTAACACCTTGTATTTACAGTAACTTGCAACTGTAACGGTTACAGCTTGCTAGTGAGTGCCCAGCTTTGGTAGAGCTTTCACAATATCAGAGTCGATTTCTCTCTTAATAAGGGAGGGTTTAATTGGGTTCAGGCCTTAATTAAAACTTGGCTCAGCGTTGTGCACTCAACTGAGGTATCTTACTCGTACAAATTTTAAGGATTAATTATTGTTTATGGTGCAGTTTCATGAGATCATTTATTCAAAATTTCATGTCGCATGATTATTAACTTTCAATATTTATTAAAATTCTAATCTAGACCATATACTACCTTGATTTGGCCTGCGATGGGCTGTACCTAACGTAATGTCTATTTGTGTACAGTCACGTCTAAAAATATGTACACAGTTTAGAACTTTGTCACTTTGTTATAGTTGTCATTTGTCATTGAGTTCTGTTCAAAAAAGGAATAGCTTTAAGAGTGACAGAGTTCTAAACTGAATACATATTTATAGACGTGACTGTACGCACAACAGCACGGTAAGTTAAACAGTTGAACTACGAAAACAGCTTTTATTACGTACGGCATAAAGACGGTCTCAAGGTCAACATGACTGTATAGTCTGACGTGCCGCTGACTGTACAAGGAAAACCGCGATTTTTTTCTAAGCGCCCGCTGGGTGTTCTTCTGTCCGTCTACCATATGAATCACTCAATACTAAAAAGGCACTTATTAATTTTTTTACGTTTTCTTTTGCTTTTAGGTGTTGCCAATTTCACTTTTTAGTATTTAGAAATTTATACCAGGTATTACAAAAATACCCCTAATGCCGAATATGGTATATAGGGACCATCAAACTGATCAACTTTTACTATGGAACCAACTCCGAAATCGCGAAAAAAAATCAGCTGTTTCATACATTTTGATATTTTCGATTTTAATTTTGTAAGAAACAGCTGATTTTTTTTTTTGCGATTTCGGAGTTGGTCACATAGTAAAAGTTGTTCAGTTTGATGGTCCCTATATACCATATTCGGCATTAGGGGTATTTTTATAACACCTTGTATATTTTGTGGCTCCAGTCCAGCCATGTATATTGAAAATAAATAAGTTTTACGTTAGCCTGCTCATTACCTGTTCGTAAATATTACTTTAAACCTTTTATTGCGGTGTATAATTTATATTCTTGACCAATATATCCAAGCTTCATCGCTGAATTAAAATATCTTCCATAGCAACTAAAATGGAGATAATAAATTGCTGGGGTAGGTATCATTCGTTTTAATGAAAAGCTATTAAGCTTCCTTTCTTTCATATAAAAAGTGTAATAATCGGATAAATAAGAGGGTTGAATTTAAGGGGTTGACATGAGCCAACTAGCGCTGCCAGTCGATTTTATTTTATTTATTCTAAATAAGCCCAATTTCTTAAAAAGGAATCAGTCAAGGTTTTGTTAATAATGTCTTATATTTATTGAATAACTTTACACAGTTTGAAAAGGCATTCAAACAGTTTAAAACGCGATTTTGTTAAAGTGGCTACTGTTGGTTCAAACCCGTTTTTAAACTATTGCACGCATTTTGTAATGTTGTTACGTTATTCAATGAACGTTAGACGTCATTCACAAGACCTTGACTGATTCCTTTTTAAGAAATTGGGCTTATTTAGAATAAATAAAATAAATCGATGGCGGCGCTAGTTAGCTCATGTCAGGCCCTTAATAATGTCGATATTTTTTTTCCGAAATCAATGATCACAGTTTTCATGGTAACTGTAGATCTTTTGGGGGAGCAGTTGGTGTCGTGTAGCTGATATGATGATGATGATGTAGTTCAAAGAAAAAAATAGTTTTGTTTAAAAATATGTAAAAAAAAATATCTTGCCATACTAATTATTGTGCACTTGAATACAACCTATTCAAGTAAAATGTCTATCAGCGTTTCTGTCGGCCCCTATACTTCTCTGCCTTATCATGGCAGTCTATACGGGAGTGAAAAGAAACTATCTTAACGGAAATTCATTCCCAGTAGAAATTTGGTCGGTAGCGTAATTGTAAGCGTATCACTGGAAAGAAAAAAGGTTACAAAACTGTAGTAATATTTTTGATTTACAGAATATTATTTAATTTCGGTAGATTCTAAAAGGAGCTGAAGGGTGGGAAAGTGGCGCAGTGGTTTTGTGCCTGGCCCTGCGTTTGCGAAGGATAAGCAACTTTTGGTTGGTCGATCTTGGGATGGGACCAAAAGATTATTATTTGACGACCTCCGTGGTCGAGTGGCTTCGAGTGGAGTCGACCCCCGGCTGGGTCAATTTAGAAAACGAACTTTTATACATAGAAAAGTTTAATCCCCGGTTGGGTCAATTTAGAAAACTAACTTTTATACATAGAAACGTTCAATCCCCGGTTGGGTCAATTTAGTAAACGAACTTTTCTATGTATAAAAGTTCGTTTTCTAAATTGACCCAACCGGGGATTGAACCCGGGACCACAGAGATGGCGACACCTTGAAAACCGGTGTACAAACCACTCGACCATTAAGATCGTGGTCACATATTCCTGGGTTTTGGATTTTACATATTCCTGAATTAAGTTTCGTCTCCGTAACACACAATCGCGCAATTTTCCTTTCAAACTAACGAAGGTCCAATGCTAACAAAGTACATATTTGGTGCAAACTTTCACGTTGCTTCCGCAATTTGAACCTTACTACTCTACAATAAAGGTGAAACTTTACCTCTTTGTGAACGAAGTAGGCTTAATTGAGCGACGTATTTCGCATCTCTCATTTACAAGTTCTATAGACTCGAGGCGTGTTTACAAAATGGCGACGATTGATTATTTTTTAATTATGTTTGGTTATGTATCAAATATGTAACAAAGCTATCGGATAATGAATTGAATTCTTGTGTCATATACATCATGTTACAAAAATACACAACTGTTTCATACAAAAATTAATTACGAAAATATCAAAATGTAAGAAACAGCAGATTTTTTTTTTCGCGATTTCAGAGTATGTCCCATAGTATAAGTTGTTCAGTTTGATGGTCCCTATCTACCATATTTATCATTAGGGGTTATTTTGCAACACGTTGTATATGTCGTGGGCCAATCGTTGAACTGGGCCGATCGAGATCTGCCTGGTCAGATCAAGATGTGCCGGAATTTCATGATCTGGCCAATAATTTCACGATGTGCCCAATCAAAAATTAGGCAGATCGATAAAAGCAACCTATTCGTCGATTTTCCCTACTAGTACTTGGGCACATCGAGATATGGCTGGGCGCATCATAATATACTTCCGTTTCGCGACGCTTGTGGCGCTCTAACGCTGTTTGCGCTCTGTCAGCTGTGTGTTTACGTGCGAGATACTTTGGTCACCCTACAGACTCTTTATCCCAGCATGGCTGGTTAAATCTTTATTAATTCAGTCTTAATTGAGCGACGTATTTCGCATCTCTCATTTACAAGTTCTATAGACTCGAGGCGTGTTTACAAAATGGCGACGATTGATTATTTTTTAATTATGTTTGGTTATGTATCAAATATGTAACAAAGCTATCGGATAATGAATTGAATTCTTGTGTCATATACATCATGTTACAAAAATACACAACTGTTTCATACAAAAATTAATTACGAAAATATCAAAATGTAAGAAACAGCAGATTTTTTTTTTCGCGATTTCAGAGTATGTCCCATAGTATAAGTTGTTCAGTTTGATGGTCCCTATCTACCATATTTATCATTAGGGGTTATTTTGCAACACGTTGTATATGTCGTGGGCCAATCGTTGAACTGGGCCGATCGAGATCTGCCTGGTCAGATCAAGATGTGCCGGAATTTCATGATCTGGCCAATAATTTCACGATGTGCCCAATCAAAAATTAGGCAGATCGATAAAAGCAACCTATTCGTCGATTTTCCCTACTAGTACTTGGGCACATCGAGATATGGCTGGGCGCATCATAATATACTTCCGTTTCGCGACGCTTGTGGCGCTCTAACGCTGTTTGCGCTCTGTCAGCTGTGTGTTTACGTGCGAGATACTTTGGTCACCCTACAGACTCTTTATCCCAGCATGGCTGGTTAAATCTTTATTATCTAGTAAAATATTTTTAATCAAACTTCATTTTATTTGCTTGTACTTTGGTACCTACAGAATCGATTTGCCCAAGCATGGCCAGGCAAATCGTCAAACGTTATGCTACGATATGGCGGGTTTTGAAAAGGCAAATCAAGAAATGCCGGCGTATCTTGATCTGACAAGGCAATTCTCGATCGGCCCAGTTCAACGAATGGCCCACGACATATACAACGTGTTAATGAATGAACCCAAAATGGGAAAACCGTTTCTTTGGATCATCAAACTGAACAACTTTTACTATGGGACCAACTCTGAAATCGCGAAAATAAAAATCAGCTGTTTCATACAAAAATTAATAACGAAAATATCAAAATGTATGAAACAGCTGATTTTTTTCGCCTTCAAGTCTTGTTTGCCCTGTCATGATGGTATGTACGTGCGTACGCGTTGTTCAATAATTCTGTTAAACGGTGTAATCAATTATTTGTATTCATTAAACTCCTGTATTTTAAACTGTTCGTGTGACAAAATAATGTTATATTTCCTTTGTAAGTATTACTGCCTTACCACAAAAGATTTTAAAACACTGTTCAACAAGTGTTTAACTTAGACACTGTTCACAGTGTCTACTGTTTAAATGTGATGCTGGCACTTTTTTGATCATATTGGATCAGTTTGGAAGAGACGGCATTACATTTAAACAATGTCTAAATTAAACAGTTCATTTAAAATCTTTTGTGGTAAGCCCGTTAATATTAAAATTTCTCATTTAAGTGAATGTATAATTCTTTTGAGAAATAAAAATATTTAACCACAAAAAATGTTGGTATATTTATATATGCATATGTACTCGTACATATTTCAGTAACTAAGTTAATGTAAAAACATCTCCTGATATAGTATATTATAATTAATTTGTTATTTATTTATTACAATGTAATGTATAATATAATAGCATTTCTACTTTGGTAATTTTATTAATGCATTTTATTTTAATGTTAAATAAACGTGAAAAAATTAGTTGGAAATAACATTAACGAATTTTTGATTAATTAAATATCAAGCGCATTGAATAAAAAAAAGAATAAAACCCACCTGCGTATTTGACAATTTGTGTCTTTATTTAGATAAAAATAAACTAATATTAATCAATTTACCTAACTTTGAATAATAATATTCACTAACAAGGATTTTTAGATAAAACCAATAGCTACAAAAATAAGAATTTTAAATACTTACGTTTAATTTCACAATATAAATAAATCTGAAAATTCCTTACCAATAAAATTCTACGCATTAATTACGCGTACATTATTCTAGTGTAGGTACTACTGTAATACCGAAATAAAACTTTAAGAAGAATATTTAAAACTTCAGTTTCATTATTAATTTGTATCAAAATTTATTTAAAACTAAATAAAAAAAATATAAATTACGCTACGAGTTCCAATGTAAAACAACAGGTAATATTTTTTATCATTTATAACAATCAAAAGTGATTAGAAAAAGTATGAAACAAAAAAAAATACAATCATTAATTAGTATTTCAAAAAGATTGAAATCTATTTTTGTAATATCTTGTAAAACTGAAATTTGCCATTGCATTATGTTTACGAAAAAAATAACAAAACACAAAGGGATGCCTTTATCGACTTAAAGAGAAATGATTTCCAAAACATTGATAACAAAGCTCATAATCGCATAAATTGTGACTCTGTCCTTATGGTGCTTAAAAGATAAAACCCGTACAATTATTCAAACAAGTCGTTTTTCGGGACTTTATCCCGAATATTTAATAAATACAGTTTCAGACTTTATAACTACCTTTAAATAAGATAAGTCATAATACGAGCGTCTGAAAATATATTCTCCATTTTGATTTCGAAAATAAAGTTTTTTTTACTTCAATTGTACTAACACCATGAAATAAGTAACGACGGCTCCAAGCACCTGAAAAAAAATTGTCATATAAATACTTTCACTGGGGTTATAATTGATGCAAAATAGCCATGTTACTCGGCAATATTGGCTGGGCATATCATACAATATGATTTTCTTAGCTATGCGTTATCGAGTAGTAGACAGCGATTTCTCAACTAGCTGAAATTTATTTTACCTACCCATTGAAAACTTTGTTAATTATTATAATGGAAAATGACGTCACTTTAAATGCCGACCTCATTTTTCAAATTTTGACGACTCTGTATGAAATATACCTACAGGGAGAAAAATGCAGCCCTTGACGAGTTTCTTGCTGGTTCTTCTCGTTACAAGGTCTCCCGCTTAGGGTTTGCGAACCGATGGCGTAGTTTATTTGACATTCACAAGTGCTTGTAACAGCCTAGACTGAATAAATGAGTTTTGAATTTTGAATTTTTTGAATAGCAGGATCATCAACACAAATTTATTATTTCGTGCTCCTCCCTCCGTACTTCAGAAGGCACGCTAAGCCGTTGGTCTCGGCTGCATTTTGAGACGTTAACATTCACCAGTTTGCACTGCGTGGTGGTGGCCCATCCTCGTTATCCATCCATAAGGAAAACCTGGGTCCCAGCTGTTAAATTTAAATTGGATGATAATGGTGATGACGTACAGAAGCAAACAGATCCAAGGAGACAGTGAAGAACTTAGCCCCTGAAATACTCATGGCCTTCTGACACTGCTGGCACACGATCTGGACGAAGGTCTTCGCCTCCTCGGAGCCGTCGTACCACTGGCAGGAATACGCAGCCTCCATTACTGATGAGCTCTGCGTAAGATTTAACACAATTCCATTTTTATAGTAATCGGTAGGCATTGTAGTCAAATGTCACACTATGATCCATAACTGTTTTTTTACTAGGAAAAGTTCTTGAAATAATAATTTGTAATGAAAACAATTTCACAGCAGATAGCGAACTTGGAATATTAAATAGTAACCTATAGGTTTTATTTAAGTATTAGAGGGCGTGACATTTTTAACTCATGTATATAGTACAAATTCAAGTATACAAACAACATCGTCCGACTATCGTGATTCTATTTTGTAATAGGCCCTTTGATTAAGATCACTTCACACCGCTCTTAACCTTTTGAACGCCACGCTCTTCTATAAAAAACAAATAGTCCTAATAAAGTCGTGGCGTGGAGGGCACGAAAATGTTTGGACAATTTTTTTTTCGCTCTCAACCAGAGGGTTTCGGAGCACCCTCCCCTTTGCGCGGGGGAAGGAGTGGTCTATGGGGGGCATGTCAGACTCCTACCGACTAAAACCGCCTTGAGTTTGGTTGCGTGCCCGGAAAGGCAACGAACCTTCGTCGCGAACAAAGCGACCGCCCTCCCTCAGGGGA
The DNA here is from genome assembly GCA_963556745.1 of Catoptria pinella. Classification (NCBI taxonomy): domain Eukaryota; kingdom Metazoa; phylum Arthropoda; class Insecta; order Lepidoptera; family Crambidae; genus Catoptria; species Catoptria pinella. Next base: position 8,039,488 of record OY750779.1, read on the forward strand.
GAGGACGGCGCAGACGTCACATTTCACCTAGGCGATTGTGCGTCGAGAAAAACGACCGATTCACCCAGAGGGGGCGTCGCTCGTGCTGTTAGCAATTGAGCTGACTCCCTGTGGGGGACCGATCAGCCAAAGAGGGCGGGGGGTTGACCTGAGGGGTCGGAGTGGCGTGGAGGGTCTTTTAATAGAAGACCGTGTCGCTCAAATACTTTCTATCTTGCTGTAGTTGTAAGTAGCATATAGGCCGAAAAAACATTTTTTTTTCATTGTATTTCTTGCATTGTTTCTACTATTTAGAAAAAAATATGTTTTCAGGGATTCTTAAAGAAAAAAAAAATATTTTTTTACAATAATTTTTACCTCTTCGATAAGTCGGTTTCCAAATATACAGAAATGGAACACTTTCTTGCAGTATATCTACTATTAGAAAAAAAAATGTTTTCAGTCATGATTCTTTGAGATATTTTTTTTTATAATATTTACCTCTTCGATAAGCCGGTTTCCAAATATACAGAAGTGGAACACTTGGCCCAACGTGTAGCTAAGGTATCCGATCGTGCTGAATGCGTAGACATTTATACCATTGATCTGAAATAATGAATATTATTTATTAAATTTTAGATTTTTCGCATTCACAATGCTATTTTTATATTAAGATAAATAATATTCAAAAAAATACTAGAAAAGATCGACTCACCCGTAGCACCTCAGACGGGACTCGAGCCCGCACCCTTGGGATTCCGGCCCAATGCACCAATTATGCTACCGAGTCGCTAGTGAAAATTTCGCCGCTCCCACTAGTGACTCGGTAGCATAATTGGTCAGTGCATTGGGCCGGAATCCCAAGGGTGCGGGCTCGAGTCCCGTCTGAGGTGCTACGGGTGAGTCGATCTTTTCTAGTATTTTTTTGAATATTATTTAGTTTCAAAATATGAAAAAAGTAGTCATTTGCAATCTACAAAGTATTAACTAATTTTAAAAAATCTTATGATTTTTTAAATGATGTAATTTTCTACAGTTATTGTAAACTCGCCACGACAGTTATTTCGTCATCAGAAAAATTGAAAAAAACATGTGTAATTTTGGGTTTTCTACTTGTCTGATACAAAGACATACATTAGAGGTCAAACACACCGGATGCGATCCGATCTCAGATCGCTGCGATCTATTCCATATATAGGATCGGAACGCAACCAGTGTGAAAGGGATAAGAGAACTCCATACATCGCATAGATCGCAGCGATCTGCCGGTTAAATCGCATGACCGGAACGCATCCTGTGTGTTTGAGCTCTTAGTACAGCTTTTACGTCTTTTTCATGGCGTAAATCATCGACATGGTGACAACCTCCGTGTTCGAGTGGCTTTGTACACCGGTTTTCAAGGTGTCGCCATCTCTGAGGTCCCGGGTTCGATCCCCGGTTGGGTCAATTTAGAAAAACGAACTTTTCTATATTGGCTCAGGTCTGGGTGTTTGTGATACCACCGTTGTCTCTGATTTCCATAACACAAGTGCTTTAGCTACTTACTTTGGAATCGGAGCAATGTATGTGATGTTGTCAAATATAAAAAATATAGGTATATACAAGGTGTTACAAAAATACCCCTAATGCCGAATATGGTATATAGGGACCATCAAACTGAACAACTTTTACTATGGGACCAACTCTGAAATCGCGAAAAAAAAATCAGCTGTTTCATACATTTTGATATTTTCGAACGGCATTAGGGGTATTTTTGTAACACCTTGTATATATATATGGTTTGAAAATTCATTTGCTACTTTATTCTTACCTTAGTTGCTTGGTACGCAAGAAGAGTCAGGGTGATAGTGGAAACCAACATGTGGAACAGTAGAGCAGTACCATAAGTGTCCCCTATGGAAGCCACAAGTCTGCCACAAAAAAATAGAATGTCACGAACTTGAATCCTATTAAGACTATTAGTGCCCTCACAGTGGCGCCCTCATCATAATTAAATTATAGCTCGCTAAATACATAATGTATCGAAAATTCACACGTACAGATTGAAGCTAAGTTTCTGTAGTTTATTTTCAAACAAACCCCTAAGTAAAATATAGTTTATTGTAGTAGTAGTAGGCAATCTGTAGGTTTGAATTTTCGATACATTATGTACTTAGCGAGCAATAAATTTAATATAACGAGGGCGCCACTGTGAGGGTACTAATCGCTTTAACATAAGGAAAACTTGCCTCCCGAACTAGTTATTTAACCTGTGTCAGGATGCAGTCGCTCTTCAAAGTGACGCGTTACAGTAGTCAGTGAAGACATAATTACTTGTGAACTTAAAAATATATATACTTTTAAACTTAAGGCCCCTATATACCTCAAGTGGCGCCCTCATTTTAATTAAATTTATTGCTCGCTAAGTACATAATGTATCGAAAATTCACATGTACAGATTTAAGCTAAGGTTCTATAGTTTATTTACAAACAATAACCTTAGTATAATATAGTTAATTGTAGTAGTAGTTCGCAAAAGTGCTAAAAGTGGCCACTTTTAGCACTTTTGCGAACTACTACTACAACGAACAAAATTTTACTGAGGTTATTGTTTGTAAATAAACTATAGAACCTTAGCCTCAATCTGTACATGTGAATTTTCGATATATTATGTACTTAGCGAGCAATAAATTTAATTAAAATGAGGGCGCCACTTGAGGTATATAGGAGCCTTAATACGATGAGTTCGAGTGAATGATTGTGTGAGAGTGAATATTTGCGTGAATATGACTGGGTGTTTGTGCGTGTGCTGTATAGGTGTGTGTACGAGAGGAAATTCTAGTATAGGACGGGGGGACAGGTTTGTAGGTAGACGTACAGGGGTGTAAGTGTGCAAGTGTGTGAGGAATGTGGGCGGAAACAATGTCAATATCATTAATAATGTTAAGTAGGTTTACAAATTAAAGCTAGCCTAGTTCTAAGGTTCTCACAGCCTATATATAATTTCTGGCTTAGCTTTGAAGTTGTTAGCGCCACGTATCTTTACTATTTTATTTCATTAAATTATTACTTTATAAAACAAAATCATTGAATTGGAAAAATGCACGAAGATAAAAAAAATGAATAGTATGAAAAATATAAAAAAAATATGACATCTTTATTATTCTTCAAATATAAGATTTGCTTGTTAGATTAAATTAGATTAAAAACCACGAAAACTATGATAACAAAGAAAGCTATAATTGTATTGCTTTACCAATGTTATAAAAATTGAATAAATAAAAAATGCAAATTCATTATTTAGAATAACAGTTTAAGTGTGGCAACAAATGAAGCGAAAAATTCTCGAGTAAATTCATGGATCGTTATTGAGAACCTAGTCACGTATGCCTTTGAGGCTTGCCTGACAAAAATAGAAAAAAAAAATACATTAAAATTGTGACTTGAATAAAATACGAGGAAAAATCAAACCGTGTGTCAAAGTGGTTTAAATAAAATAATATCTAAGAAAATAATATTCTTTGTTGCAAAACATTTGACCTGCATAAAACAATACTTAAACCAGGGAAAGTGGTTTAAATAAAATAATATCTAAGAAAATAATACTCTTTGTTGCAAAACATTTGACATGACTTAAACCTGCATAAAACAAAACATAAACCAGGGTTACAACCTCTTTTAACACATATTATAAGGCCGTGATCGGATTTATACATTAATTAGTATGTACATTAACAACAAATATATTCTTAAACTTGGAATTTTAACCCCCAACCCTTTAAACTAGGATACTATACTAATTCTGTGACTAGGGGATGAATGTTTGTATGAGACTACCGCAAGTTTTGATGCTAGAGATCTGAAAATTGATATAGGGATTCCTTGTTAAGATAGAGAGTGAGCTACGAAAAAGGGCACCTCTGATAAAAATACACTTCAAAAAAAGGAAAAATATTGTCATAACATAGTCATGACAAGTGTAGAGTTTGTAGAATTAGGGCGTGTAGAGTTAGAAGCTTGGCTCTACAAGATGTCTGATAACTTTTTGACAGTGCGAGTATTATGGTCTGGTCTTGGCAACATTTTACATGAAAATGTTTTTAATGGGATTTTGTTTTGTTTGACCCACAAACTAAAACGATGATAAAGAAGTCTCACCCTTTATCATCAAAAAATGCTTTGGTTTTTCTGTCCCGCTGTCCGGCTATCCGGTCGTCCGTCTGTTTTCCTCTACAGGTCGCATTTATCTATCGATTCTCGTGAATTTTTTTGAGCTGGTTCGATTATTATTTATATTTTTGTCAATTTAGTTTTTCGACATTAAAATAAGCATATGTCAGCCATTTCAAAAAATGATCAAAAATGTCACAAAAGCGATGTCTGCAGCTCACAGAGGCATTAGGTTTTCTTTGACTTTTATTTATTTATTTATTTATTTATTAGGTCAACCAACATCTGTGTACATTGAAACATGTTTATATACATAATTATTACCAAGTACTTAAATGTAACAGATACTTAAAGGTTAACTCAGCTTGCACAAAGCTGTACACACGGTGAATTATTACTTAACTAAAAAAATAATAATAATAAAATAAAATAAAAAAACAATAAAAAATAAAAAAGCACATATTAACAATAGCAATCAAAACTAAAAATGACTATTTAAATATTCTAAAACAGTTTTGTAAAATTTGGGATACGAATCAAAATGGATGTCAATCAGATCACTGCACGAGTTCAGAGTTCTGCAAAGCCTGGATACTGGGGAATTCGAACCTAAGACTGTTCCTAAGAATGACTTGATTAACAAACTAAAACTATGATAAAGAAGTCTCACCTTAAAACTTGAAACAATCTTAAAGATCTTTCTCTTGATGACTCTAAACTAAAGCTTTCTCATACCATATTTACCGGAGCAAGTATAAATTCTTTACTTTTGTTTTGCTTCTAGTTTTATTCAAATTGTAAAACTTTGTAAAACATTTGCCTCAAGTTGAAACTTCAATCGATATCACACACCTGTCTGTATCTCATGAAACGAATTTATAAATAATTGGTTGATATTTCAAGGGAGTTGTTTTGTTAGTTTAAAAAGAAACACTATCAATTAAAACTCTTAAATACTTTGAACTATCTGAGAATCAATAAAGTGCCGATCAAACATCGATCATAGCCATCAAAGTGTTATTGTAACTACTTCGTATTAAGGCGACGCATCGTTAAACTGTTTTCGTATCGACTGTCTCACTCAAACTCTCGTAAATTACACTTAACTATCTCACTCACGGCAAGCAGTTTTGCGACGCCAAACCGGTTTTTTTCGTTTAAATAAAAATCCATAAGGTATTTTAAAAAATCCAACTGGCATTTTAGTAAGAAAATTTAGAGGCTTAAATCAGTCATGTTTGTCTGTAAAAAGCAAATCTCTGTTTTAAAAGAGGTTTCTTTAATATTTTTTTCTCTGTTATAAAAGTTAACGAATCGTGTTTCTACAACTGACAAAATGAAGTCAATGAAATAAATAATCAGGTTATTAAATATCACTTTTAAATGTTTTGTAATTGATGAGAAAAATCGAGCCACCAAAAAGTCCGATGCGTCCTCTTAAGTACATTTAACTTACTATTATAACAAGCAGTATCACAGAGATGAGTATGGGACTTTAATATAGGTGCTTTACTATTTCTCGCTAAAATAAGGACTGTCATTTTAGATCCTTTCACATCAAGTCAGTTATCCGGTTCATCTCGAAATGTGTATCGCTTAATGTCACCATTTTACCAGAGCAATCTTGAGAGCGTTCGATGATTTCTATTTTTAATTTAGCTTATACCTACGCTTAATTATTAAGCTTATAATTATAGAAGACTTTTAGTCCCGTTAATAACAAGTATAATCGAATAGCAAAAATTAATAGGAAAGATGCCGTATTAATATACCAGTTTAATATCCGGCAAATGACACGAGAACTTAATAAAAAAAGTATATAAGTCTTTATTGATTTCTTCGTTGCTTTTTGCCTTTGTCTTGCTAGGTAAACAAAGGAGAATAAAAAATATCTTGTTCATCTTAAAATAACGAGCATAAAGCCTTTTCTTCAAAATTCTCAGAAGTAAATGTTGTTTGTTGAGAAGCAAAAACATTGGAAGTGGTGGAAATAATTGAAGCAACTTTATTGTTGTTTAGATAATAAAAAGGGAGTGGAGTTTTATGAAATTGAATTTTTAAGGAATCCATTATACAGGACCCTATTATTTATTTATGTTAAGTTTTTACACCATATTTATAAAAGTAACTTTTCATGCGGTAAACACATGGGTAAAAGTGTCAGATCTTGTAACATAAAAATGGCTAATGGTCATTATCATATTTATTTGAACATGGTCATATAACTTATTTGGTTCTTACCTCACAACATGTTTGTGTCTCTCCACCCAATACTTGATGGCCGACCTGGCCAGCATCTCTTGCTTCTGCGTCAACCCATTCGGGTTGTTAGGGTTCTGCTGCCCGAAGGTCTGGAGTCTACCACCAGCACCTCTTAGCGTCATTCCGAAGTCCTGCTGCGTGGCGTATATACCGCGGATGTCCATGTCAACCGCATCCGGAACTTTTTCTGATTTTTCTGCGAAAAATTGTGTTTGTTACTTTTTGATTTCGGATTACAGTGAAACGGCTGGACAATACAAATCATTATTTAATATCAGCTTCAAATTATGAAGAGTGTTAGATGACTTTAAAAACTTTTACCAGTCGACGAAGCTCGGAACAACTCGGCTGTATTCGGGCGGTAGGTGTCAAGAGACGCGCTAAGCTCCATCAGCGGTTTCATGATCGCCTTCAGATGCTGCAGCTGCTCACACGCAAATATCAGCCAGGAACAGAACATCACGTCCATTAGGTTTGCGGTCGCCATTGAGAACAGCAGCCAGTATACCTTAGGAAATAAGTATTTTAAGACTTCTAAAAGAAAAGCAAGTTTTATTTGTCCATAGCTCTGTCTCTTTCCGTCGTGCGAGAGAGCGAGAAAAACGTTCGATGACAGCAGCGACGGAAAGATATAACGCTTAGAAAAGTCAGCAAAGTCAAGTATATTTTATAGTTAACTTAGATTATTTATTTCATACTGCAATTTATAGAAAATTATTTGATGCACTCGGAAATACATCCATAATACATTTTTTAAATAATGTTGTCGGAAATCATTGCTTCTGTCATAGCACATTCTTTCAGCCTAATTCATCCTACATATAGGTAGATAAGCAAAAGAGATTCTTTGATCTCTTTCCCATCCAATATTACCACATCGCAGCCAAACACCTTTTTTCTTTGATCTTTCCCATCGGATATTGCCATCAAATAGAGCTGCTCTCTCAAAGGCAACTTCAGCCCGCATTAGTGAGGTTCTATCCAGTGCATTAGGACTAGCAATTTCACGAGCAAGCTATTTTGAAAGGAACTAGAACACGAGAAATGGAATAAAAATGAACTGGCAACTTGCGACATAAAAGGTTGGGTTCAAAAAATTGTGCGGTTGAGAGTTTAAACTGAAAAGAAAAGTTTGAAAAGACGTTTCTTCTGGTTTTTTAGTGATGTAACTGAAATGTGAATTACGTGTAGAACATTCTACTGATTCATGTTCTTAAGGGGCTGACATGAGCCAACTAGCGCCGCCAGTCGATTTTATTTTATATATTCTAAATAACCCCTTTTTCTTAAAAAAGGAATCAGTCAAGGTCTTGTGAATGTCGTCTAATGTTTATTGAATAACTTTACAACATTACAAAATGCGTGCAATAGTTTAAAAACGGTTTAAGACTTTTCAAACGGTGTAAAGTTATTTTATAAATATTAGACGTTATTAACAAAACCTTGACTGATTCCTTTTTTATGACATTGGGCTTATTTAGAATAAATAAAATAAAATCGACTGGCGGCGCTAGTTGGCTCATGTCAACCCCTCAAGCATAGCGTTTCATAGTGACGTTTCAACGACACCAAAGTGTCAATAAAATATTTCTCTCTATAGGTGTGTCTTCATACGATCGCTTTCCGGATCCCTTTCACTTTTGTCTGACGCATTCAAAGTCAAAATTTCTTTATTCAAATAAACTTAATAATTAAGCACTTTTGAATCGTCTATATTTTCCTACCACCTGTTCCAGACTTTTTTAACTGACAAGAAGAACAGGCGCAAGAAACTTATCAGCTTTCAATAGTGCATGCTGACCGTGCGCTTTCGCTTTTTTCTTGCGCTTTCAACAGAGGTGAAACTAAGCTAAAATGGGTTTCTAAATAATGAAATGTGGGTTTAAAGGTAGTTTTAATAATTGTAAACTGATGAACACAACTTGACATGTAGGAAGAAAAACACAGAGTACAAAACAAGGAAAATATGTTATAGTATAAAAAGTACAGAATTCAAAAATATAAGTTAAAAGTAAAAAACCATAAACTAGTAAAAAAGAGGCCGGCTCGGCAACAAGAGGCATGCCTCAGGGCAGGCAATAGCGCATGCCCTATCTTCTCAAGAAACGTCAAATTTATGTGTCAGAAAGTTTAACGTAAACGCGCACGATTTGAAGGCAATCAATATTGCATACATTCGACAAGTTGACTTGAAAGTTGAAAGGGAAAGCGCACGGCTTGGAATCAATATTGCATGCGTCTGACGTAAGTTGGCTAAGTTGAAGCGAAAGTTGAAGCGGCACGGTGAAGACTTTCCTAAATCCCACTGTTTCAGTAAATACTCATTTCATTGAGGTGACACAAAATAAATAACTGAGTTTTTTGCTGATCAAAGAATATCTCATAATGATGATAAACGAGTAAGCTGCTTTTAAGCATTGTGGTATCTGATAAAGCACCTTTCTTTCTATATTTCCAAAAACAACACAATCCCGTAATGTTTTATTTTTTAATTTATTTAGTTAACAAAGTTTGTTGTACATTTATTAAACGAATGTTACAAGACGGGGACTTATTGCTAAAAGCATTCTCTCCTTTTTCTTACCTGGTAGGCGAAGGCGATCACATACATAGTGCCACTCATGGCATCGAACGGGTACCAAGCCTTAAGAGGCAGCCTCGGCGCTGGCTCCGTCAAAGTCTCATTTGTTTCCTTGTTAGCGATCATGCGGACTGACTCACCGAAGAATGTTAGAGTCACCCAACCTGCAGAAAAAATGTGTAGAAACAAGTTGTTGCAAGTTGTAAGTATAATAACGAAATTTTCAGTCAAATTTTCAGGAAAAAATGTCCTAATTATTAAAGCATTAAGCGTTTTAATTAAAAAATAAGTATAAACATATTTATTAAATTTAGATTTTTCGCATTCACAATGCTATTTTTATATTAAGATAAATAATATTAGGAAATTATTATTAGAAAAAACAAGGGTGCGGGTTCGAGTCCCGTCTGAGGTGCTACGGGTGAGTCGATTTTTTCTAGTATTTTTTCTAATATTATTTATCTTAATATAAAAATAGCATTGTGAATGCGAAAAATCTAAATTTAATAATTATATAGCTGTTTCATCTTTATCGTTTGTCAAAACATCTGGAAAGATGTTTCTTTCGAATGTGGGGGTATTTCCTCACATTGATGAAATTGCGCTGGCTTGCAGCGAAGAAGTAAAAAGTACTAGAAAATTTCGCCGCTCCCACTAGCGACTCGGTAGCATAATTGGTCAGTGCATTGGGCCGGATTCCCAAGGGTGCGGGTTCGAGTCCCGTCTGAGGTGCTACGGGTGAGTCGATTTTTTCTAGTATTTTTTCTAATATTATTTATTTTAATATAAAAATAGCATTGTGAATGCGAAAAATCTAAATTTAATAATTATATAGCTGTTTCATCTTTATCGATTGTCAAAACATCTGGAAAGATGTTTCTTTCGAATGTGGGGGTATTTCCTCACATTGATGAAATTGCGCTGGCTTGCAGCGAAGAAGTAAAAAGTACTAGAAAATTTCGCCGCTCCCACTAGCGACTCGGTAGCATAATTGGTCAGTGCATTGGGCCGGATTCCCAAGGGTGCGGGTTCGAGTCCCGTCTGAGGTGCTACGGGTGAGTCGATTTTTTCTAGTATTTTTTTTCTAATATTATTTATCTTAATATAAACATATTTTTTAATTTCTACTAACCTATCTCAAAAAGTTTTATAAAGTTATGACTTATGACCTCACAAATTTTGAATGGAAATGCAAATCATCATAACATTTACGGCCTTACCACAAAAGATTTTAAAACACTGTTTAATTTAGCCACTGTTTAGGTGCGATCCCGTCTCTTACAAACAATACTGTCAAAATAGGGACAAACAGTGTTGTTATTATTATTATAAATACTTGTTGAACTGTGTTTTAAAATCTTTTGTGGTAAGGCCGTGAACTGCTAAAGGGTGTCCCATTAAGACCGCATTTTTTAATAGTGTGTCATTTTTTTTCAACTCTGAAATTTGACAGCTGTGACCTATGATTGTTCCGATTATTAGAAATGGAGCGCTACATAAATAAGAACGCGTTAATATTGTGAAACCCATTCCAAAAGGGGGAAAGTAAAATCACGCTTCTTGTTCGAAGTTCTTGTGGCTTCAACTGTTCGACATCAATTTGGAAGACATGTGATATCAGCAGGACCACCACCACCAGCAGGGCCGTAGCCAGAAATTCGAAGGAGATCGAGCTCGGAGACAATAAGTAACAACTTTATTTTAAAATAACAACTTTATACTATTTTGCCGCAACACAGTTTTTAACTAGCCCGGAGGGTAGCTGTCATTATCTGCTACCGCTGTTACTATCCATGATTGTTAATGAAAATAATTGTACTCATTTACTCAATCATTGTGAATGGACAAAAAAATAAGCTTAAATAAAATAAATACAAATTTAATTGAAATGCTTAGTACTTATGTATTACACGGTCCAGCCACACTGCGCATGAAAAATCAGGTTTACTGCAACTCTGCAGCAAACAACAATTTCCAGACCAAATCTCAACTAACCCAAAAACTCAACTATCTCAAAACGATTAATTGATAACGCAATAATGTTACATTTTATTAATGGTAATTAACATTTACTTGTAAGTACAGGTACCTATCCTTGATAATAATTAAGTTAAGCTACATTAGGATAGTACAGCTTAATAAGATATGTCTCTCACAGTAGGTTTGTTTACTGAAACAAACCGACGGGCATTTATCCTTTTTTTTGTTAGACCAACACTCAAAATGAATAAATAAACTGTTTCAGTAAACAGTCTTCTCTCTCCTTGAATTAGTAAATAATCTCTCCCAAGAAAACTAGTAGTAAAGATTGCTGTTGTTTGCCGCCAGACCAACATACATGCCCAGTGGGTCATTTTCTCAGATTTCAATGTTATAAATGAACAGAAAAACATGGCTAGTAAAAAACTGTTTTTATACTTAGTCTGATATTTAAAAATTAATAATTTTGTAAATTTAAAAGAATTTGACTTGTAATTTGAATGATATTAATATTGACCTACTATATTTTCCACTATTATATTTTGCACGCCAGCTCCTGGTGAATGTGATGTGACAATATTAATAGTATATTATGCAATAAGGGCTTAAAGTAGTGTATTATGTCCCGGGCGCTATATTGAACCCCGAGTACGAGGTGTTCAAGATCGCCCAAGACAAATACACATTTAAGCCCGCGATGCATACTCTACATTTTATACTTTCTGCGAGGCAATTGAAACCAATAAGACTAAAGTATTTATTTTAACTTTTTTTGTCGTCTATTCTGTAGTGGTCAGTTCGACATTCGAATAAATCCTTCTTGATACGCGGGTGAAAATGAATTTCGTAAAAAGTTTTCATGATTTTTTATAATTTGTACATAGCATAACATGCAGCCTGACTCAGAATAAAATCTCATTGGACCTAAACATTTTTGAAACCAACCTCAATCAAGCATGAATTGCATTCCAAATTCAAATCACATTATTCCCATGGGAAAAGTGACTTAATTTAAGAAAGGTTTGCATGACACATAATATGTCATTGACGATCAGGTAGTGTAAAAATATATTAAGACCTCTATGTACTGCATTCTAGCAAATAAATTATTGATTCTTTAGTGGGTGACTGTTCGACTGGTTCCAGACGGCTTGCCGTAATCCACCTGTCAGGACCCTTGGGTCCTGACAGGTGGATTATGGTCCATCCTCCTAATCCATTTTTATGGAATTCATGTGCCCTAGCAGGGGGACATTAAAAATATCTTATATCGACTTACTTATAACAGACAGGACCGTTACAGCGCAGATGAAGTACAGCAGTCTCCTCATTTTGGTGAGCGCGAGCTGGTGGTAGCGGGCGTCCGACTCGGTGAAGAGTGGGTGGCTGTTGGACTGGTTCCAGACAGCTAGGGTCCTAAAGGGATACTACACGTTAAAATCCAAAACGTTATCCTTAATAATATTATTTTATCGAAAGTAAGTTTGTTTGTTTGTTACGCCTTCACGTCTTAACTACTTTAACGATCATCATGAAATTTTGCATAAATTCATCTAGAAGAAAAATTCAGTTCTCGAAGGATGAAAAAGTCGCGCAGATGAAGTCGCGGGCGGTTGCTAGGTAGTTCATAAAGCGTTTTTAGTGAGCGGGAAGGTTGCGACTGCATTAAAATGGATTATGCTAATATTGATGTCACTCACAAACAAAATAAATTAAAATCAAATGGGTACGGTACGATGGACACCACATCAGGGTAATCATATTCAATAAATTTTGTAACAAATCTTTTACCGGTTTGTATTACCTGATGTGCTGCTGACTGTACCTACAAGGGTACCTAAAAGAAAGTTTTCGGTAGCTATCGTCACCAAAAACTTTTCGATCGATAACATTTTAACGATTTCCGGCTCGACGATTCCGATCCGATACCGGACGAATTTTTGTGGATACTTCGCGCGTTTAAGCCCGAGTTTCATATTATTACAATATGGATATTTCAAGTATTTTCCATCTATCACTATTTCCAATATTAAAAGTCTTAACTAAATCAAAATTCCGGTCTATGTAAATCCTTTGCAAAAAACAAGGCAACGTGCAATTGAAAAGCAAATCACAATAAGTACTTCTTTTCTAGCGAACCAATCTTTCAGGTGATTTTATTATTCATACTGTCCCGATTCCACCTCTCAACGGAATCAGTTCAAACGAGAACTTTTATCACAATCGCCGCAAGTTATATCTAACGAGATATTGTGAGTGAAAATTCGATTTACGTCATATTCGAATGATGTCAAGCGGTTTATTTGAAATGGCGTTTGACCGGATTGCGAAAATCAGTAACACGAAATAACTTCCTTTTATGTAACACGAAAAGTTCGTCTTTTCTGTGGCAGTCCATTACAATGGATTTAATAATTGGGTATTTGACTTGACAATGGATTCTACTTTTAAGGTATAATAGAGCAGAAAGAGAAGCAAAATAAACCCCTATGCGTAATTTTGGCTCGATTTGAAGAATATTACTATGATTTCGAAGACTCCAAAGTTGGTGAAAAATCAAAATGCTCCAGTGACAAAATACTTAGTGTTGATTATTATAATCAATACGTAATTTTATTCGTATTTTTTTTCACTTTCTCTCACGATAATGTTTTCCTTTGGAAGACAATAATAATTTATCGTAATAAATTGCATAACCAGTAGTTTACCAACACAAAGCGTGATAAAACTCATTTTGTGAAGAGCCCTTGTATTACACAAAAAGATAATTTAAGAAAGATTTCTTTAGCCTCCGGATAAATTAGAATTTATACTCTGAAAGAAACTGAAAAACTAAGTTACGCTTTTCCGACTCTTCGACAAAAACATCGGTTTCCCGTAATAAAAGAAAATGAAGGCGTCGACGATGAGAAAATTATTTTCCACTCAGAAAGCCTTTATGTTCACTCGTTAAATTAAAATTGGTTTGAAATGAATTTTCTTTGAGATGCGACGTCCTCTTTTAATAGGTATTGCTTTATTAAGATTGACTCAGCTTTTATATTTCAAAGAGTTTTGTTATATTAAAAAGACTAAACCGTGAAAATCTTTGAGTTACTCAAAAATAAATATCACAAAGGATGAGTTATTATTATCTTTAAATATAATTGGACCTAGGATTGCACCTTGCGGTATCCTTACCTGTAAAAGCTTTTAGAGTTGACGGCAAAGAAAAGAAGCTTGATAACGGTGTGAGCGAAGAAAAGGACGGTGATAGTATTAGCAGTCAGCTCATTGACTTCGTCGGAGTACTGGGCCATGTTCGCGGCCATACAAAAAAAGTTGATAACGATTAAGATGGCATGCGCGCTAGAGTAGACCTTTCGCAGAAGCGAAGTCATTCCGGAATTATCTGAAAAATCCCCATGATTTGTTTAATTATTTTTATCGTGTTCTTCTTAAAATTAAAGGAAAATCTTTTTTAACAAAATTAAATAGTTTATTTTAAAATTATGGATTTTAACCTACCTGAGTGATAATTAAATAAAAAATGTCCCGCAGCCTGCATCAATTTGATGTTTGGCATCAAATCGGAGACCAGCCCCTGGGTCTTCACTTTGGTCATCATCTGTTAGGAAATTGAAAAAATGATAACTTTACAATAACTGAATCCCAATTAAAGTTAAATTTCCTTTTTTGTAATAACTTACCTTGACAGATTTTTCGTTAAATCCTTATAACAATTTCAGATATATTTTGATAAAGCTTAATTATTCACCCACGAAAACTACGTCCACATTTTTATTTGTACTTTATTAGTCTTAAAGGACCTACTCCTCAAATACGTGTGATCTTCACATTTACCAAGGAGCAAATGGACATCTTCATCGATTTTTATTTCATTGTCATTACTACTTTTGCACTGACGTGTATGATTTTCAAAGTCACGTCGACCAGTAGGCGATGTACGTGAGAATAAGACATATGGCTTGCGGTGTGAAAGTAGGTAATTCTTTCTTTTTAATTATGCATGTTCCTAGCAGTTGGCCGTGTATCTTTGGGATTATGTGAGCGGTGTCATCAACGATCGATGTATTCATTAAAGCGGTCAATGTTATATCAAACCTTGTTTACTTCGCCGACCAACACTGTTTGCTGTTGTCGTTGACTTTGCAATTCAGTGTGCGGGCTTTTCAGTTTCATGTTTGTTTAAAGTTTGTTGTTTTCTAAATACATGATGATAGAACTGTATTCTCTGACTTTGTTGCATTTTGTAAAAGAGTTTCTACAATGTTTCATAATATCGGAGTAGATACTTAGATAGTAGTATTTTATTCCTTGTCATTTTTGCTCTTACGAATTATTTTTTGTTTATACAGGAAATTAGGTAATAGCTTTTTAAAGCCGAATATTTTAGATAGGGTACCACGCATACAACTCCGGAAAATTATTATAAGTCTTGAAAACCGCCACATGGCTGAGAAATTTGTTTTTTAGGGTTCCGTACCAAAATGGTAAAAAGAAACCCTTATGATGCGACTCAGTCAGTCTGTCTGTCACAGCTGGATATTTCGAGAACTACTAATGCCATCAACTTGAAATGTGGAATAGTCTTAGACGACGTTTACCCAACTATTTTGCAAATAAGAGAGAGATAAAAATATTTATTTTTTTGCAACAGGGACTGAAAGGGGGTCTTAAAAATTCGAACTGAGGCTACTAGAACACATGGGGTATCATATGAAAGAGCGCTGCATGTACATTTTTAAACATTTTAGTTTAATTTTTTTTAGGCCGCATAGTTTTCGACTTTTGATGAAAAATTTTAAAAAATACTGTCCCCCCTCATGCTCGTGAAGTTCGTTTTTATATTGGGTATAGGCTGCATAAGATCGCTTTTCATGCTCTAGTGCATAAAGTAAAATCTTCCTCTAAGTCTCAGACTCTAAGACAAAGGTCGTCAGGTAAACAGCCACACACGCAATTAAAATTCGTTAAATAAACTTGTTTTGCAATTTTGCTATTTAATTTCCTCACAATCGAAGTGAAAAGCAGCGTGTATAACTCGTACATAAAACCTATTTTATGCACCAGTTGTACAATCCACTATATATAAGATAAATAATATTAGGAAAAATACTAGAAAAAATCGACTCACCCGTAGCACCTCAGACGGAACCCGAACCCGCACCATTCCTTGGGATACCGGCCCAATGCACTGACCAATTATGCTACCGAGTCGCTAGTGGGAGCGGCGAAATTTTCTATTACTTTTTACTTCTTCGCTGCAAGCCAGTGCAATTTCATCAATGTGAGGAAATACCCCCACATGCGAATGAAACATCTTTTTAGATGTTTTGACAATCGATAAAGATGAAACAGCTATAATATAATTATTAAATTTAGATTTTTAACATTCACGATGCTATTTTTTGGAAGTAGATGTGACATGAAAAATAGCAAGCTATGAGAAAAAGGAAAATCCCTAGAAATAGAACAGAGACATAACGTTATATCCATTCACCGTACTACTATCAATAAGTTGAGTGGAAATCACTTTCTAATTATGAAATATCAAATTCAATTCAAATTTTTTTTCAACAACGCATCGAATTTTATACATATACAAGGTGTTACAAAAGTACCCCTAATGCCGAATATGGTAGATAGGGACCACGAAACTGAACAACTTTTACTATGGGACCAACTCTGAAATCGCGAAAAAAAAAAACAGCTGTTTCATACATTTTGATATTTTCGTGTTTAATTTTTGTACAACAAAATAAAATTTTCAATTTATTAAAATAACTGTTCCATTGAGGTTTGAAAATGTTTATTTCTTCACTCTGCTTTACGAATCGGTTTGCCAAAATGAGATCACATTGCCATTTGAATTTTTGATATCATTAAAAATAATAGAGACATTATTTAATGCTACTAAAATCTCACGTAAAGCACATATAATAAAAAATGTCATCACTCAGTAACGTTCCCCTTGAGAATAATTACCACTGCGAACATGTAAGTCCCCAAATAAGGCACATTTCATAGGATCTATCCCCATGACACGTCTTGGCAAACATTTATCTTACAGTCGAGTAAAGGATAACGAGCTTATTTCAAGTGCTTTAGGTTCAATTTCACTCGACACTGGTATTTACTAAAAGTATTGCCGTCGTGTTTACTTTGAGGCAGGGCGGGCCATGCATTTTTGCGACCAGCGGAGCGGAGAGTTTTACGAGTATAAATGGAATGACTGTTGGCTAGAATTCATAGATAGATGACTGTTGAATATCGGATTACGACATTTTAATAACGTTGTTTAAGGGGCTGACATGTGCCAACTAGCGCCACCATTTGATTTGATTTTATTTATGCTAAATAAGCCCAGTTTCTTAAAAAAGGAATCAGTCAAGGTTTTGTTAATAACGTCTAATATTTATTGAATAACTTTACACAGTTTGAAAAGGCATTCAAACAGTTTAAAACGCGATTTAGTTAAAAGTGGCCACTGTTGGTTCAAACCCGTTTTTAAACTATTGCACGCATTTTGTAATGTTGTAACGTTATTATTCAATAAAATATACTATTCAATAAACATTAGACGTCATTCACAAGACCTTGACTGATTCCTTTTTTAAGAAATGGGTTTATCAAGAATAAATAAAATAAAATCGACTGGCGGCACTAGTTGGTTCATGTTAGCTCCTTAAGCTATTACTTAGTCATAATAACTTACTTATAGCAATATTCAAATGTTTTTTCGTTTGCACTGCCGAAGATAGTGTTATTGATTCCGAAAAATAATATATTCTTTCAAGTCTATTATGAAAGATATTTAGGTGTAATATGCGATGACAAGATATCCTGACACTTCGTCACCAACCACCATCGCCAGTCGCCACGCTAATCGCACCACTCATCGCGAAAGTCGTAGCACAGCTAAGGCAGGAAACGGCAAGCTTAGCTGAGCATTTAGATTTCATTAAGGGAAGGTCGATTGCCATTTTAAGCTTAGATATTTATATTGGACGTCTCTGTCAGAATTTTAATTAAGCCTAATTAGTCCTCTTGGGATTTACAAGATCGTTACAGAATAATCCTCGTGTTTTATCGAACTTTTGTACTGGAACCGCATTTGGATCTATTCCTTTCGAATACCAAAAACTAATACCAATGGTATTTGTTTATGGCCGTTATAAAATTTCTATTCCCAACAAATACTAAATATATTAAAAATTTTAAAATTTGTTGGGAATAGATATTTTATAACGGTAATAAACAAATACCATTTGGTATTAGTTTTTGGTATTAGAAAGGAATAGATCCGCATTTGGGATGCACTGATGTGTTCATGTCATGGAATAAAGACTGTTGTCATCTGATAACAGTCGTTAAGCCAAGTCAAAGGCCTTACAGGCGGCTTGGTAAACTCTAACACCAATCTTCATATGATAAGAAGAATATGAATTGAATAAAATGTTATTATTTTGACCTAAAAGGCGTCCATCCCCTAGCGTTTTGGAATGACCACCATTTTAAATTTAGCTTTTTATTTAAGATTGCTCTGCCATTATATATATATTTTTTCCGGATCTAGAAGTCCTACAATAAAAAAAAACTATTCGCTATATCGCTATAAAGCTAATAATACCACCTATCAAGTAATTAAAAATTGTATAAACTTTCAACTTTAATACGTAATAAGAAAGTACTAAATTAAATTCTAATACGAGTTATTTTTTTTACATAATATCTCAAAAACTAAGATATGAATGTAATTTATTTATTTGCATTATTCTGATACGCATGGATATTATCTACAAAATCACATCAAAGTAATTGCTCTGAGTTAGGTACATATTTCGAGAGTTATTGTTGAATTTAGTAGTTTAATAATTTCCTGACGTATTAAAGTTGAAAGTTCATACATTTTTTATACTTGATAGGCTGTTTTATTGGCTTTGGAATAATATTTTTTTTAAACTGTAGTATTTCGATCAAAAGAAATTAATATTTTTGGCAGGGCCACCTACCTACCTATCACTCAATAAACTTGATCAATAAGTTCAAGTATCATAATCTCGCAACAACTTACAACTTAGGTACCTATCTTTACTTCTAAAATGTTAACTTTGCATCTAAGTCATGTAAGTAGTCCTAGATGATATCAGTTATTTCACGAGAAAAGTTTTTATTAGACCCATAATCAAGAGCAGTGTATAAGCAGACTGGCGAATAATCCTTACACTTCGCTGTATAATGGAGATATTCCCGGATTTGGGCTTGGAGTGAGTCAAAGAAGGAAGCGGAAAGCGTTTATGCGTGTTTTGTTAAGATCAATTTAATTTTAGGATAATAACAATAAACCGGCCGACTAAACATTCATTTTCGGGGCAGCAAAAAAATTGGCATATTTACGTTAGGTTAGATTAGCGACCAATACTGACAAAATTTATAATTATTTTTGCCACTTAGAAATCGGTCAAATACATGCTTTCATTTTATTGAAGCTAGAACAAAATTTAATTATATTTGTCACATCCCCATAAGGGAAATAATATATGACCAACGTAAGAACCATGTTTTATAAATAGTACTTACCCATTTTCTGTCGGCTAAAGCATGTGTTTGCAGTCGGTCAACTTCAGAACGAACTTTCTTGTAGCAAATACATAGCAAACAACAAAATGACAGGTCTACATCTACACCAGCGCCAAGTAAGCGGTAGTGCGCCGACTGGTGGACGATTTTTGAATCAGCAAAATTATCCTGCCATTTGATTTTTTTCAGACACTTCTTAATGCCGTCTTTTCTCGTGCTCTATCTGAGTTCTTCACCTGCCCCCTACCGCGTAAGAACATTGATAAGAAGTTCATGCAAAAGTTGACATTTTAAGTCCCAATTTTTATGGTCTTTCGGGATTTTTTTGTTCTTTTTAACATCGTCCGTAATAACGAGATCTGTTTCGTTGCAAAAAACAAACAAATCAACAAAAAAGCTTTAAAAATAGGGACTTCATGTGTCAACATTTACATGAACTTCATATCAATATAGTTACGCGGTAGAGCCGTGGTTGCGCATGATGAATTGTATGTCCTCGTGCTCCAACTACTGTTGCGTAGTGTCAAGTAAAAAATACTAATATTTAATACAAATTGTTTCATCGAATGAATAACTTAAATTAGGAACTTTTTAAACCTCATCTAAACAGTAGTTTTGAAACAATGTTCTAACCGCAGTATCATTGGCGTAAGCTTATAACTTGAACCAACCGTAATCTTTAGTAACGAGCCACTCAAGCGTCAAAACGGCTCACTCGCACTCATCGACCCGAAGGCGTGTAATTAAACTCGAGCGCATACCGTCCACCGTGTTACTGAGTACTTATTTATACTGGGTATACGAATACGAGGCTGACTTCGATTAAATACTTTTTTGGATTAAAAACTCTTTTCCCCGCAAAAAATGTTGAAATATCGAATTTGAGTGAAAACTTTCACACTTGTTTCTGTTTATTTTTATAATAAAAAAAAGTAAACAAGGTGACTGGCACCTCATAATTAAGAAACTATTGAAACTTTGACAGCCTTACCACAAAAGATTTTAAAACACTGTTCAACAAGTGTTCAACTTAGACATTTTCTAAAATAACATCAAAGAAGGAACGTTAAAATTTTCCAGAATACGATTCTGTTAAAGAACATTAAATGTGATGCTGTCACTTTTTTGACAATTTTGTTTGAAAGAGACGGCATCATATTTAAACAGAGTCTAAATTAAACAGTGTTCTAAAATCTTTTGTGGTATTTATATTGTTTATTATGTTTTTAGAGCCTAGACAAGTGCCAAACGCTTAGCATCTTCTTTTTTTCGAATACTTCTTTAAAACGCCGTAATTGTCTATGGTCAGCGACATCTTACGTCAATTACACACTTATTTTTATTCTATTCAAATTGTAGATTCGAGTAACTAACATCCAAACTTTCACATTTATAATATTAGTGGGAAGTGGAATGCTATTAATCTTTCAGAACTCGAAATTTGTGTGCCATGGGGAGTTTATGGGGTTGAGTTATGATCATGACGTAGCGTAGTTTGAACTTAGTAGTAAATATTATTGCTTGCTTTTATGGTAACACCATTACTTTTGTTACTGACGCATAAATACTTAATTTGTTTTGTATTCATCCCATGACGTCACATACTTTATCTTTTCTTTAATCATCCCATTTCTATTCCTAACTGATCCCACGTTAAAACTTGATTTATCAATTCTTTTTTCATCCCATTTTTGTCAGTGGGATGAGTTAGGAATAGTCCTAACTCATCCCACAGAACAAAACTAGCAAGGTTTGTGTGTACGGTCTGATTAAAAATATTATGTGTAGGTACTTATTGGCGGCTCTGAACATCGCGCGAGACGATGCGCAGTTGCGCAGTACTCTAGCACGAACTAAAAAATAACGCGCGTAAAAATATTCCATAGAGTAATTTGGTATGGGAAATTTGTACAGCGCCACCTACAGCTAGAAAGCAATATGAGTTTTTCCACAAAAAGGCCCACTCGTTCGAAACTACAATCACATGTAAACTGAAAATTATCTAGTAAATAGAGTTATTGCAAAGAAATGCAAGATACTTTTCTATAATTTCCTTTACATCTTCATCGGTCGATAGAAAAAAAATGTAAGCAATACAACAGATGACTGGCTAAGAGATTTATAACAACATACAATAGGATCACTTTGAGTAGGGTGCGACGTTTCAGGAGCGACGCTCGAAGTGGTTTTTGTCTGAAGACAATAATATTCTACGGTACGTACCGTTCTTATTTACACAATTCCGGTGTTTTGGAAGATTGCAAAAGGGTTTCTATTAGACACGTATCTGTGTTATATTGTGGGATTTTCAAATGAAATTTTTGAAGAAAAATCTAAGTAAGATCTCTTCTCTGAAGGATAAATAGGGTGGTAGTTGTTACTATGTAAGTTGTGTAAGTAAATGATTACATTGAGAGGGGGTACAACGCAAATTGCCAGTCGTAATTTGTATATTAACCCTAGAATATAAACTCCGAATTACCTGAAAAAATCATACATATTAAAGCATACTTCAAAGGGACTGGAATACGAATACGTAAAATAATAAAATTTTATCGATAAAAAAATCACAAAGTTACGTCTAATTTTCAACTATTATAAATTTCATTTCAATATGATGCTTATTACTGAGCCAGTATTTTAATCCATAATATCAAATTATATTACCAAGCGACCCTATTAGCGATTTTAGAAAATAATGTATATTTTCCGAGTTATTAAATTAAAACCGTAAAACTCGACGTAACCGCCGTCGCGACGTAACCGCCGCGTTAGAGCGCGCATTGATTTGAATCTTAGTATAATGCGTTATGTCCGATATTCCAACGATGCATGTCACTGCTGCTTATTTTGCTTTGTACCCCCTCTTAAGGTACGATTGGCAACTCACGTGCTTTATCATTTAGCAGAAAAATTCGTGTGCGCGCGTCGACGCCCCTGTACGAATCTGTCGCGGTGTGGAAGCGATTTTAACTTTTGGACTCCAAACCTCCAAACCTTTTGGACTTTACCACTCCAAAGGTCAATGCAACATTACGGATCAATGCATCATTATCGACGATCCAAATGCAATTGAGTGGTTGTCAATATTGTTCATTCGCTATCGAAATGATAATCCGGAGATTTTCGTTTATTATTTTTTTTTCTTTCACAATCCAGTCATCATCATCATCATTGTCAGTCGTCAAACAATGCCATTAGCCAGTCACGAGCCTACACATTTTAATACAAGACATTTATTTGAGTATTAAATTTAGATTTTTCGCATTCACAATACTATTTTTATATTAAGATAAATAATATTAGAAAAAATACTAGAAAAAATCGACTCATCCGTAGCACCTCAGACCAATTATGCTACCGAGTCGCTACGGGTCAGTGCATTGGGCCGGAATCCCAAGGGTGCGGGTTCGAGTCCCGTCTGAGGTGCTACGGGTGAGTCGAATTTTTCTAGTATTTTTTCTAATATTATTTATTTGAGAACTAACTGATTTGCAAAACATTGATTCAAAGATGTGAGGCTCACTCGTATGTCACATGTCAGCGCGGTCACACTATGGTAAGGCGACGTCCAACGATTTAAATCTTAGGATTCAAAAACAAAGTCATGCCCAAACATACGATCACGCGTGTACTCAGATAGCTCGGAACAGTGATAAATCACAGCTCCTGTACCATCGATACTGCATTACATGTGGTTTGAATGCAATAACAATCACGCCCGGAGCAGGGGTACCAGCTCCGACAAATTGCTCCCATATGACAATGTCACGTCCCTCTTCTGTGCTATAACTGTTATTAGAATAAACTATATCAGGGTTTACACCATGTACCTGTTTATTTTTGAGACTCCGATATTTCGGCGCAGTTGCATGCGCCATGGTCACGGAAGAACTGAAGATTGTTGTGTGCGGGTAGATGTTATTGGCAGACAAACCGATTTGTCAATCCCGATATAGTTTATTCTAATAACGTCAAAAACCATGGAAATTTAAAACATTATAACTGTTATTCCGTAATATAGAAATCTTTAACCCGTAGATACTTTAAAGTGTGTCCAAGTGTTTGAATTATTATAAGTTAGCTCGACAAACACAAACAAAACAGAATAGATAGGCACAGACAAAGAGTTTTTCTAAAACTATCTGACAATTAAGTTAATTGGATCTTTTCAGGAATCTGTGAAATTGACTTCTATTTAAATATAAATAAATAAATATTTGACAACATCACAAACATTGCTCCGATTCCAAAGTAAGTAGCTAAAGCACTTGTGTTATGGAAATCAGAGACAACGGTGGTATCACAAACACCCAGACCTGAGCCAATATAGAAATGTTCGTTTTCTAAATTGACCCAACCGGGGATCGAATCCGGGACCTCAGAGACGGCGACACCTTAAAAACCGGTGTACAAATCCACTCGACCCCGAAGGTTTTCAAAATATATACTTTTAATTTGTAACTGAAACTCGCCTTGGCCTAAAATCAAAATTTTAACATATTGAAAATTCTGCTAGTTTCATTAACAAGTCAAACTGTATCGACCAGAGAGAGGGCCACGTGTCCAGCCATGACACATTAATTATTTAACACTGTTCGACGTTCATTTTACCTATAATTAAGTTGGAGCTAGGTTTATACCCAAAAGTATAAACTGACTGTTTTAGATTGCGTTTTTTTTTATACTTAGTGCAATTTTCACTACCAATCTATCGAGCTTCTGTAAGATGTCGAATACCAGTTACTAGTGGCCAAAATTGATGTTGTAGGTTACAGACCTACCAACTTTTTTTGTGAAATGGCGGCATTGTAACCAGACAATGTGTGTACCTGTGTGAAATAGGTTGGCACAGGTACACACTGTTGCAGGTTCGCGAACCTAGTGGATACGCAGCTTGACAGCTGCCAGGCAGCGTAATCGCAGCGACGAATTCAACGATGTTATAGCTGGACATGAATTCGATGTCGAAATGAAAATTACGATTTTAAACTTGATGTCGATTGTGACATTTGAACGATCTTTTGTCCGTTTCAATGTCGAAATTAAAATGTATTCTCCAAAAAAACATGTAAACAAAGTAGCAAGAAGCAGACAGTTCTCTGTTTAATCTTGAGTATTAATTAAAATGGTACAAAACAGATAAATTTCGATCCAATAATAGCCGTGTTCAGGTTCATTGGAGCGAAATGAATGAGCCATTTTAATTAACATCCTTTTGAAATACGGTAGTCATTTTATGACCTTAGCTTTAATGATTTATGGTGTCATTTTGCTTCGAATATAAACTTGGATTTGATAAATAAATCAATAATTATAATTTAAATATAATACAAACTTTAATAAGACAAATTACACACTAGAAAAAAGCAACTCATGGATGGTAGGATGGGAATAAATCGACTATAGCCTTTTGCAATCTGAGCAATGCTCTGACCACTGAGCTACCTAGTGTTTGGAGAAGATTCGTTAAATTGTTGATAGTTTTTAATTTTTAATTTTATTTTTGGGGTTCCGTAACTAAAGGGTAAACGGGAACCCTATTACTAAGACTCCGCTGTCTGTCCGTCTGTCACCAGGCTGTATCTCATGAACCGAGATAGTTAGACATTTGAAATTTCACAGATGATGTATTTCTGTTGCTGCTATAACAACAAATACTAAAAAACAGAATAAAGTAAATATTTAAGGGGGCTCCCATACAACAATCGTGATTTTTTTGCTCGATATTGATAACGGCAACAGGTAGACGCTTGAAATATTCACAGAATATTTAGTTATATATTCATTTTAAAAATAAATAACTAAATTATAGTAAAAAAAATAACCGGGGCTCATACAACAGACATGATTTTTTTGCCGTTTTTATAGATAATGGTACAGAACCCTTCGTGCGCGAGTCCGACTCGCACTTGGCCGGTTCTTTTTCGCTGTAATTTCTGTTAAGAGGTGGCAGCCTCGACATTCGGAAAAAAAAATTGCAGATGTTTGACAATCGATAGCTACTGATTAAGGGGTGTTTATGTTTATTTTTTTCTTATTTTTTTAATGTGATACATCCTGTATTTCTACCATACTTAGGTACTAAATAATAAAATATTTTCTTATATAAAGTTGAAGTGGATCAACATAAAAGCTTTTATTAAATCAACGCTTCACACACGGAAGCGAGAAGAGAAGAAAGTTAACTCATTTTGAAGATTCTCGAAAATAATGAAAGGTTTTGAGAGGAGTGACGACGCTAGGGTTGTCGTAAATTAAAATGAATATGAAAAATATTTTAATTTGTATACTTTCTTTATTAAGTATACTTTGTTAGCCGTCTTTTCGTAAATAAACTATTTATTAAAAAGCTTATTTATTAAAAAAGAAACAACTGAACTTTATTTATTTACATATTTAAAAACTAAACATGATAGTTATAGAAATATAAGTTCCTCGTAGTGCTAAAAGTATCCTATGAATGAACAAAAACAAAACGATAAAAGTAGAGATGAAAGGCTCACTCATGCTAATAGCTATAAATATAAATTAACAGGACACATTTTATCCCAGCTGTATGTTAAAGGGGGTACGTACCTAAAAGTCTAAAGTAAGAATGCACATTAAACATTATTGAACAATGGCTAAGATCAAAACGTCGAATGCCCGCGTATTTGGTATTTTGCGTAAATCAAAGTTGGTGTTCTGCTCAGTTGGTATTTTGCGTAAATCAAAGTTGGTGTTCTGCTCAGTTGGTATTTTGCGTAAATCAAAGTTGGTGTTCTGCTCAGTTGGTATTTTGCGTAAATCAAAGTTGGTGTTCTGCTCAGTTGGTATTTTGCGTAAATCAAAGTTGGTGTTCTGCTCAGTTGGTATTTTGCGTAAATCAAAGTTGATGTTCTGCTCAGTTGGTATTTTGCGTAAATCAAAGTTGGTGTTTTGCTCAGTTGGTATTTTGCGTAAATCAAAGTTGGTGTTCTGCTCAGTTGGTATTTTGCGTAAATCAAAGTTGGTGTTCTGCTCAGTTGGTATTTTGCGTAAATCAAAGTTGGTGTTCTGCTCAGTTGGTATTTTGCGTCAGTGGTATTTTGCGAATATGGCGTTTTGCGTAAAGGTGGTGTTTTGCGTAAAAGGGTATATAATTAGATTCTAAAGGGTCCCAAAACTTTTCCATACCGGGAAAGTACCTTAAATATTAAAGGCAGAAATTTTTACAGACAGAAAACTTCATTTAGATTTTTAAAATAATTTGTACTGCATTCAAAGGTATTTGAAAAACTTGCCGAGTGTCAATTTCAAAATGTACTCCGATAACAATTATTTTTATCCAGCTCGTAACAATTTGAACTGCTGGCAAACCTAGTTGACACTTTAACGATGTTCCTGTCAGAAGCCCTCTTTTGAAGCGCCTTTCGTTAAGCAAAGTCAGCAAAATGTAGCAGGTATTTTACTTTGTTGGCTCAATTATTAAAAACACTGTGCTATGGATAGATTGTAATAAAAATGCGGTAACAATAAAACACTTTGATTAGGGATTTTTTAAAATCGTGTTGAATTATTTGAATTTTGAACGTTATTCCTTGCGAATCCCTTTTTAAAAAATGATGTAAAACAAAAATGTAAAAATATTATTAAAATTATTGTTTGTTTTTGTTTTCGAGGCGTAGAAAAAAATATAATAATTAATTTAGAATAAAAGAATTCCGGAAGACAGACGGTAAGTGAAAATTATGAAAATAAAATAATTCTATAATATTACTCTTCCGAATTTTGAAGAATCTGAAATCAAAATTGGTACTGTAACGATGTTCAGACCACATTTATAGCACCTTAGTATATTTGTTGATAAGCTATGTTATTTATGACCTAACTTTGCTCTACTTTGACAGTCATTTCAGCGTGGTTATTGATGCTACATTTTAAACGTATTGACTTTTAACAAGGTGATAATTATATTTTCTTTTTTGTTAAACATTATGATGTAATGAAACAGCTGATATTTTTTTCGCGATTTCAGAGTTGGTCCCATAGTAAAAGTTTTTCAGTTTGATGGTCCCTATACAACGTGTTACAAAAATACCCCTAATGCAGATATATGGCATATTGGCATTAGGGGTATTTTTGTAACATGTTGTGTATGTATTTTTTTTTATGTGAATATAGTTTAACAAGTTCAAACGGACTGTTGGTAAGAGACGTAAACATTAAAATAATCAACTCGCTTACGAGAAAACCGCTTGTTACAATAAACTTGTAATTCTCTATTATTCGTCAATTTCAACACAATACAAAGAATCGTCACAGAACTTAAGTTATATAAGAAAGAAAGATTTTTATAGGCTCATCTATAAAAGATGGCGGTACTTTACTTAGGGACCATCGTAAAACAGTCCATCATTTATGGCGCTCTCTGGATTTTATTCAGCACAACTTCACGATGGAATCGATATTGAATTAATGCAGAAACAAGTAAATACTGAAATGGGCTTAGTTTTTTATGTAGTGACATAAGTCTCGGTACTTTATCACGAAATCAATACCGTCGTAAAAGTAACTTGGAAACGACCACCATATTTACTAAACGATGGAAGTATTAAAAGAAAAAACAACCACCGTATTTACTAAACGTCGGAAGTATTAAAAGAAAAAACGACCACCATATTTACTAAGCGACGGAAGTATTAAAAGAAAAAACGACCACCATATTTACTAAACGATGGAAGTATTAAAAGAAAAAACGACCACCGTATTTACTAAGCGACGGAAGTATTAAAATAAAAAACGACCACCATATTTACTAAACGATGGAAGTATTAAAAGAAAAAACAACCACCGTATTTACTAAACGTCGGAAGTATTAAAAGAAAAAACGCCCACCGTATTTACTAAACGTCGGAAGTATTAAAAGAAAAACGACCACCATATTTACTAAACGACGGAAGTATTTAAAAGAAAAAACGACCACCATATTTACTTCGCTAACTAAAAAATATTTTTTTATTTTTATTTTTCGCATTCACAATGCTATTTTATTTTATTTATTTTCGCATTCAAAGTACTATGGGACACGAACCCGCACCCTACGTCCCGTCTGAGGTGCTACGGGTGAGTCGATTTTTTCTTGTATTTTTTCTAATATGATTTATCTTAAAAAATATATACATAAGTCTTGATCAATAATTGTTTTCTACTAATAAATAACCATTTTTACGTGACGCCTAAAAGTGTGTATTGTGTTTAGGGTTCATGAGATGAACCCATTGTATGTTTGTATGTATGTGATTTTATCCGCTATAACTTCTAAATGCCTGAACTGAAATGAAAGATATAATTTGTCATTTAAATGTATGACATAAAAATAAGTTTTTTTTTAAAACACGTCTGCATTGCCAAAAACGAACTAAAAAGTTAACTAACAAGTCAAGTAGTCGGGGGACCTCTTTGATTAAAAATTGTTCCATATCATAGAATGTGATTTTAAAGTTCTTGGTTCCACAGAACAGTCCCCCGACTGCAATGACACTTGTTAGTTAACTTTTTAGTTCTTTTTGTTGATATTATTATATTTTAAAGCGTCATTATATCTGCGTTTGTATGCCAGTACGGTGCATCACATGAGCACAACCTATCTTGACGACCTCCGTAGTCGAGTGGCTTTGTACACCGGTTTTCAATTTGTCGCCATCTCTGAGGTCCCGGGTTCGATCCCCGGTTGGGTCAATTTAGAAAACGAACTTTTCTATATTGGCTCAGGTCTGGGTGTTTGTGATACCACCTTTGTCTCTGATTTCCATAACACAAGTGCTTTAGCTACTTAATTTCGAATCGGGGCAATGTATGTGATATATTTATTTATTATTTATCTTTCACAACTTTTTGTACTGTGTATTCTTGCAAATGGAAGGTTATTATTCTAAAATACAACAGTAATTAGTCGCAAAGCCAACAACGAAGATTTCACGATGACAAAGAGTTGACTTCAAAGAATTACGGAACTTGGCGAAGTCTTGAGAATTGTTGAACATAGTTGAGACAGGATGTTAAGAACTCCTTTCCGTAAAATAAGTTTCTATGCTTTTTAAATTTTGAGATTTTAGCATTCACAATGCTATTTTTATATAATAATAAATAATATACTAGAAAAAATACGACTCGCACCAGATCATGTTCTCGGACGGGAATCGAACCCGCGACCTTTGGATATCCGGTCCAATGCTCTGACCGCTGAGCTACCGAGTCACTAGTGGGAACGTCGAATTTATTCTAGTATATCAACTCTTACGCTGCAAGCCAGCACCATCTCACCAATGTACAAGGAATTCCCGTTCGATTCCCGTCCAAAGACGTGATCTGGTGCGAGTCGTATTTTTTCTAGTATATTATTTAGTATTATAAGTTACTATGCTATCTAAAAATATTAACAATGACACTATGAAAAAGAAAAGAAAGGCTTTCGAAGGAATATTTATATTTTAGATTTTTCACTCGTAGTCCCACCAATGACCTACCGGTCTCATAGTTCCACTAGCTTTGGGATCATGGTTCCACTTTCAATTAAAAAATAAAATTGCCAAGATCCACTGATATATTTATTGGGGCTTAATGGCTCGTGCTTCCACTATCTCCAACTAGTAGAACTATAGACTATAATGGGATATATAATTTAACGACCTCCGTGGTCGAGTGGCTTTGTACACCGGTTTTCAAGGTGTCGCCATCTCTGAGGTCCCGGGTTCGAACCCCGGTTGGGTCAATTTAGAAAACGAACTTTTCTATATTGTCTCAGGTCTGGGTGTTTGCGGATGTTTCGGGAAGTTCCTGCACCGGATACAGAGGGAGGAGTCCCCAAAATGCCACGAGTGCGACGCTGTGATAGACACTGCGCAACACACGCTAGAGGTGTGTCCTGCGTGGTCGGAGCAGCGTCGGGAACTCGTAGGGGTGATAGGAGGAGATCTCTCGCTGCCCAGCGTCGTCGATGCGATGTTGAGCAGTGGCAGATCGTGGCAAGCGGTTGTCTCCTTCTGTGAGGAAGTCGTCCTCCAGAAGGAGATAGCGGAGAGAGTCCGCGAAGAGGACGCTCAGGCGGCTCTTCTTCGCCGCAGACGGACGGGGGTAAGGAGGCGTCGAACACGATATTTTCTGCAAAGTAGTAAAGTACGTGAGTTGCCAACCTTCTTGATTCTTGTTTAACCCAAAACAATTCTCAATGAAATCATTTGACGACCTCCGTGGTAGAGTGGTTTGTACGCCGGTTTTCAAGGCGTCACAATCTCTTGAGGTCCCGGGTCCGATCCCCGACTGGGTAAATGTAGAAAATGAACTTTCTATATTGTCTCAGGTCTGGGTGTTTGTGATACCACCGTTGTCTCTGTATTCCTTATCACAAGTGCTTTAGCTACTTACTTTGGAATCGGAGCAATGTATGTGATGTTGTCAAATATTTATTTATTTATTTATAATGAAGATGTCCAATTTCGCTGCCTTCCCCGGTTCATCAAACAACGAAACAATTTGGTTTCAAAACTTAGATTAGTCGGATGGTTACAGCTAACAACGATAAGGTAATAACCACCAAGTTCTAACTAGCTAACTTGTGTCGACAAAATATTCAAGTCATACCAGGGGTTTTCAAACTTTGAACAAATGTAACTAAACTTAATACTCTAAACGGAATTTAATATACAGGGTGTTTGTTAATGAAAGAACCAAAAATGGGAAAACTGTATCTTCGGACTATCAAACAGAATAATTTTTACTATATTACCAACTCTAAAATTGCAAAAAATATCAGCTGTTTGATATTTTTATTATTAATTTTTGTATGAAACAGACGATATTTTTTTATCGCGATTTCAGAGTTGGTCCCTCAGTAAAAGTTGTTCAGTTTAATGGTCCGAAGAAACGGTTTTCCCATTTTTGGTTCATTCATTAACACCCTGTATATGTTACCGTCAATGTGTGAGATATTGTACATGTTAGGCTCAAAGGTCGAAATCGCTCATTGAGCGAAAGAACCGCTCACAACGCGTGGTAGTCACTGCCAAAAATCCACAACGCGAAATTCGTGTTATGACTCATAAAAAATGCCCATGACGCGTTGTGGCAATCACAGAAAGACTAAGGTAATGTATACAATACCTCTTTTAAATATACCGTAGAAAAACGCTTTTACGCGCTTCCCCCCCGTAGGTGGACGGGGAGGGGGTATATGGGGCTCGCCAGGAGGGGACCGCAACATTCAGCGTTGCGGCTCCCTCCACAACTGTATCCAATCTCTAGGTATTGTATAGAATACCTGCTGGTTCACCGGCAAGGTGTGAAATAAGTAGACTTTAGTCTTAGTTGGTTGGGGGGCAGCCACAAATGCAGAGGGGCTGCGCCTTATAAAAAAAGTCTTAAGGAGTTCATTAGGTTAGGTCAAGCGCCAGAAGCGACGTTTTTAATAACAATTACAATTAATTCAGTAGTTCGCTTTAGGACAGATTTACCTAGGTATTGTATACAATATCGGATTATTCACATTGCCGGTAACATTATACATAATGTAGATAATAATATACTCGTATTAGTTATGATCACAACTGTACATTATTATTATCAAGAGCACGAGGACCTGTAAGTACTCCGTGCTTCACCCAGGTGAAGATCCTAGGTGAAGCATGGATCCGAAGTTCATAATGATAGTAGCGATTAATTTAGTGAACTCTAATTTAAAAAATATTATTGTAATACCACCTCGACAGGTAGATGCACCGTGAGATAGTGAGAGATTCGAATACTTTTGTTGTTTTTTAAGCCTTCTCTTTTTGGGAAGCTTCTCCTTCAACTTTGTTTTCACCTTATGCTTGCATAAGTGCTTTAACCTTAGAAAAACCTTAATAGAATCAATAATTTTAAGTTACCCAAATTCAACCCCCTAAGTTTGCAATTACTTCTATCAACAGTTTCTTGGAGGCGATAAACAAAGTTAACCCTGCGAGGTCACGTTCTTCTTAGTAGACGTCCTCGTGTGAACATGCGTGCCCCGAATCTAAAACACGTGGGGTTGAAAGTTTTGATCGGCTCAAAGAAAAAGCGGAAGCTGTTTTGCATATTCCTGAAAATATGTAACTCAGCGTGAATTAGATATTTTCAGATTTAAAAATATTAATACAGATTTACCATAATGTTATCGGATTGTCGAGGATAACAAAAGAATCGTGTTTCAAAAGTCAAATATATTAAAGAAAAATTTAAAAAGCGGAAACAGGAACAGCAAGACAAGTGAGTGAAGAAGCATAAATTTGACGAAGCTCACTATAACTTTTACAAATTGTGAATTTGCCTACCAGACATAATGTATCGTTGGGCACGCGAGTTATATGTTTTTATATTATTGTTCGAAAAATTATTGTACACAGTTTCATGCAAGTTGGTTATACCCTTTTTTACCGGAAGGTACTTTGCACCGGTTGATTTCCCGCCTAAAATCTAAGTCGTATGATCGCGTTTTCCTTTGCTATGCCTGACGATCCTTTCTAGTACCGACTAGCTAGCCAATCACAGCGTATTATTTGGCACGGCACCAATTAGTGTAATGACAAGTCTGCCCAACGACGACCGCAATTTATGGTAACATGCTGTAGTACTAATATTGTACTAATACTAATAAAAATCTAAAAAAAAAAATGTTTCCTTTACCACATATTTAAAAAATCTAACAAAAAATTATTAATTTTGTTCTTTTTCTCATGCCCGTTAGGAAAGGGTTAAGTTATGATAACCGTACCTTCCCAGTTAGGACAGCGTGGCTCTCACCGTATTTTTTTCAGAATCGCTTTCGCTTATCGCTTGTACCAACCTCGGATGTTCCATCGGGCCGGTCAGGTTGTGTAGGAAGAGACGTAATCACCTTTTGCCGTTTTTATGCTTCCAAACGAAGTTAAGGAAAATGGAGGATCCGAATTCATGTCCCTGTCACCCGTTGCGCAAGCGACCGGCGAAATTGGACAAAAACGGTCCTTTTGACGCCACGCTCAATTAACTTTGCTTACTTGCAACACTGAAGGAAGCTGATTCTCGTTACAAGGTCTCCCGCTTAGGGTTTGCGAACCGATGGCGTAGCTTCTTTGACATTCACAAGTGCTTGTAACAGCCTAGACTGAATAAATGAGTTTTGAATTTTGATACCTAGTTCACATTATTCCAGTCCAGTAATCCAGTCCAGTGCCAAACGGGTTCTTACCGGAATGAACAGGAGTATCCATTTCCATAAAATGACGGTTCTACAAAAATGAATTTAGTGTCACCAATTCGATAATTTATTTATTTATTTAAGAAAACCATTTAAATAAATCAATGTAAAAGAAATACTTTAAACTATTTAAAAATGGCGGAGATACGACGCTTCAAATACGCCGTGGGGTTAAATATACCCCACGCGAGTAATTAAGGGTTAAGGATTGGACTGATGGGTCATTCTATTGTAATGAATAACTTAGAAGTAGGTACACCTAAAATAAATAAAAATGATGATTGTGAAGAATGCATCAAAAAGACAATTAAAATATTCAAGATTTTTACTGTTTGGTACCTAATCACAATAAATGATAACAATAATTTAACAATGTCAGCTAATTCACTGTTTTGTTTTTAAAAAGCCAACATTTACTATCCGTCATTGGTTAAACCTAGTCTGTGCTATCTCTAATGGTAAAAATCTGAAAAACTAATTGTTTTTATAGAATAGGTACTTACATTTACCAACTTATGTTGGTAAATTCTAAGATTTTTTAGTAAAATCTAAGATTTTCCAAAATACGGACTTTTACAGTAACATATTGTTAGCATTTATAGCTTTTCATCTTGTTTATGGGTTTTAAAAAAATGGAAAAACATTAGTATTATTTATTTATTTATTTATTTAATAACATTGAAAGATTATTTAAAGTTGCAACATTAATTTTAATTCGTAATTTATTTCCGTGTTTTTAGTTCGAAAACGACTAGATGCGTACTATTATTAGGCTATGCGTTACTATTGGTTGGTTTTTAAATAGCGGACAGTAAGACTTTTGAAACATTTACTTACAATGCTTTAATTTAATATCAAAACCATATGATGCACTGTGCAAGTGCAGCGACAACAATATGCACCGAGCCTTTCCATTTTCAAATATTGCCGTGCAGTCGTGTGTGATGGACAAACGTAATATCTGCAGTGCATTTAATCAACAATGCAACCATTCGCTAAATGAAAATGATTGCTTTTTTCGCTATATTGAAATTCGCTTTTCATCAGTTATGTATATGTTATAATTATGAAAAATATATTTACATGAAACTTAGCAACTCAAGCTGTCAAACACAACTAATTGTGTTCTCTGGTATCTAAAAACAAGAAATATCAAAATTTGAATGAAACACATTGGTATTAACTAACATTGGCTTCATAAAAAAGGTGAGTCATGTTTTCTAAGTCAGTTTCCTGTAACTTTCGTTTCAAATAAATTGTTCCTGTTAAAAAGAAAAACCGCTGTGGACTTAGAAAAAATTGTCCTTTTGTCACGTCGAACACGACACGTGTTGCCCAATATCCTTCAAATATGTCAGTAAAACGATTACCAATATTTCACTCGACCTCAATTCCCACCTGTCGGATCCATTTTGAAAGACGATTTTCCTATTGAATAAGTAATATATCAACTTTCTCAGGCATGAAGAAACATACTTATTACAACAATTTTAGTTTATTTTATTTACATTTGGATCTACACAACAGTCTGCATAATAAGACACATAATAAGTTATAAATGGCGATTAGTGCTGTTATGCAACTATCCCTAGAGTCAGTCTTCGGATGGGTGGTCGAAATTGTATTATCTCCAGCTCCTACAAACCTAGCAAATAGGTACGAATCTAATGCGAATCATGCTATGGCTAAAAATCTATTGGTTACTTTAGGTGACTTTGAAACTTGTGACTAGAGAAATACAGCATGTATCGGATGACGCGTAAAAAACTCAATGAGATGATTCAGAAGTCATTCTAAGCAGTAATTAATATCAAAAAAACATTCAAATATACACCTTTCTTCGCATTTTTTCACAGACGAAATTGTGAATTATCTCTATGTAGTGCACTCCGAAGAAGCTTTGTGGTACTTTTTATAGCTTAAGCAATATCTTCTAGCCTGTCGTCTTGTCTTGTGAATGCGTCTAATGTTTATTGAATAACGTTGGCTCATGTCAGCCCCTTAACTAAACGTTAGGCAAAAAAATATTGTTTAGGCGGCAAACAGCACCACAAAGCTTCTTCGGAGTGCACTACAGAGAGATAATTCACAATTTCGTCTTTATTGAAGCACTATGATTTTTTTGTCAAAAGGCGGCGCTAGTGTGCAGACTCTTAAGAGTTTTCCTTTTTGTGATAATGCCATGAGAACTTTCATTGAGTGAATCTTCGATCATCTATTATTGCAGTAAATTTATTTTTAGAGGTATTCATGCCTCTCTTTCTTACACGTCGCTCAATACACCCCGTATAAAATCCAAATAGCTAATCAGTTTTGATTGGAGACATATTTATTTATAATATCGATTATTTACTATTCTTGGTACTTTCCAGATTTGTTTTGGAAAATGCCGTTTCATAGCTTGTTGTAATATCGATTATTTAAGTAGTTTCATAGTTTATACAAGTTGTGTTTGGTAAGGGAATAAATAATGTAAATGAAATGATGACGATGGGTTTATTTACTGTAACAGGGTTCCAATTCCTACTTTACTTAGTCTTATCCATACCCATGGCACAGTCTATGTTAACGCTGTGCCCATGGTGTAATTCTAATTGCTTTTAGGTATGATTTGAGTTCAAAACTTTAGCAGGGGATATTTATAAATCGGGAGTAGGTACAATTGACCACACCGGCGCTTTACCACCTCTAAGGTTGAAATTGCTTGTACGCCGCCGCGCCGTCACTTCCGTTTAGTACGCGCTGGGGCGAAGCGCGGGCACACGAACTTTTCTGCAAACTGATAAAGAACTTGATTGGCCCATCATACTTATAATCACTGAGCTATAATGTTCAGTGCGATAAGCACTGAATGAAAGAATCGTCAATACTAATATATTGCAATTAGTTACGCGACGCCATTTTGTCATGACAAAGGGTAGGTAGTTTTTTTATATTTACTACCGATAAAAGTTGTGCAATTTATTAAACTTTCCATCGATTCTCTCTAAGGAATAAAGTTCTTAAATAAATAAAACCAGGGAAAAGTAATAAGCTAGTAAAAGTTCCCAAGGGAGGCAAGGAACATGCCTACTTATTGGGGGAAAATTCGATGGAATACGGTAAATATCTTATGCATTATTCGAGTAGGCGAGAGCCGAATAAGTTGTTTGTTTTCTATAGAGACGGAACAAATAACAAATGAATATTATACAAAAGGCTGATCCTGACGGTGGGTAAAAGGTTTTTACTTTGTTTCTCTTTTGGGTCTCGGTCCCATTATGCACTGCACCCGGGTCCGAATTTTCTACTGACCATCAGCCATTTTAATGTCCCCACTGCTGGGGCACAGGCTTTCCTTATGGGTGGATAAGGAGGACCCACCACGCGGACCCAATGCGGATTGGTGGGTGCTAACTACTGCAAATGCAGCCGGGACCAACGGCTTAACATGCCTTCCGAAGCTCGGAGGAACTCCAGATAATAAATTTTTGGTCACCTATTCCATGACCGACCCTTTAGAAAGTTGCTTAACCTCCGCAATCGACGAGACAGGCGCTATACCACTGCGCCACCGAGCTCCAAACTTTTTACTACTAATTCTTACTAATATTATAAATGCGACAGTGTTTGTTTGTCATAACCACTCCACCGATAATCCTGAAAGCATACACGTTATCAAGGGTAGGTACTTAAAAGGACATAAGGTACTTACATCCAGAAGGAAATACTGTTCCCGAGGGATAGAATAATAACCACACAGACAAAGTAGCCGGCGGCTGCTAGTTTATAATAGAATCGTTCAATTCGGTTTATAACGCATACGTGACAACACAATCTTTAATAAAATGTACGCAATGTTTACAAGAATTATTTAAATGTAGACAGTAAAATATTTTTTATACTACCTGCTCGTCAATGGCATTGCAAACCTTTCTTAAAGTAAGTCATTTTTCCCATGGGGAATAATGTCATTTGAATTTAGAATGCAACCCTTGTAGTCGTGCTTGATCGATGTTGGTTTCAAAAAAGTTTATGTGCAATGAGATCTTATTCTGAGTTAGGCTGTATGTTATCATGAAAACTTTTTACGAAATTCATTTTCACCCGCGCACCAAGAAGGATTTATTTGAATGTCGACTGACCACTACAGAATAGACGACAAAAAACATAAACTCTAACCCAACTATAAATGTACCAAAGAATGTAACTTTGTCGCTGCAC
Source organism: Catoptria pinella (assembly GCA_963556745.1). Classification (NCBI taxonomy): domain Eukaryota; kingdom Metazoa; phylum Arthropoda; class Insecta; order Lepidoptera; family Crambidae; genus Catoptria; species Catoptria pinella. The sequence continues at coordinate 8,077,443 of OY750779.1, forward strand.
AATTAGTGTAATGTTTCTAACATAACTTTTAATTTTCAATAAATATTCTTTATTTTTCATTTTTTATTATTCTAACTTTAAATAATTACTTAAGTACTTTCTTTATAACAGTCATTGGTTTCAATTGACTCGTAGAAAGTATAAAAAGTAGAGTATGCATCGCGGGCTTAAATGTGTATTTGTCATGGGCGATCTTGAACACCTCGTACTCAGGATTCTAGCCTTAACTCCCTCGCTCCGCTCGGGAGTTAACCATAGAATCCCTCGTACTCGGGGTTCAATAATAGCGCCCGGGACACAATACACTACTTTAAGCCCTTATTGCATAATCTTCTATTAGCAGATTTGTATCTATTAAATTTTAGATTTTTCGCATTCATAATGCTATTTTTATATTAAGATAAATAATATTTGAAAAATACCAGAAAAAACCGACTCACCCGTAGCACCTCAGATTTGTATCTGTTATCCTTACTTATAATTATAAATTCGAAAGTATATTAATGGTTAAAAATTTTGTGTCTCTTTAAAATGGGGTGAGAGCCTGGAGTCGGAGTTTCTAGTATGGACTCCAGTCTCGCACAAAGGTTTTATTCATAAGCTTTAGCTCATAGTATAGTTACGTATTATATAATATCCGTAAATAAATAATATTTATTTTTATTATTATTTCTTTGTTGCGTCCTAAACTCAACCGATCATCATGAAATTTTCATACACGTTGCCAAGGGTACCTACAGGAAAGGACATAGGGTACTATTCATCCGTAAAAAAACCAGTATCGGTGGAGTGGTATGACAACCTCCGGTGGTCGAGTGGCTTTGTACACCGGTTTTCAAGGAGTCGCCATCTCTGTGGTCCCGAGTTCTATCCCCGGTTGTGGTAATTTAGAAAACGATCTTTTCTAAATTGGCTCAGGTCTGGGTGTTTGTGATACCACCGTTGTCTCTGATTTCCATAACACATGTGCTTTAGCTACTTACTTTGGAATCGGAGCAATGTATGTGATGTTGTCAAATATTTAATTTAATTTAGTTCTCTAGCAGTAGAAAAAAAACTGTCCACGCAAACGAAGTCGCAGGCGGCCGCTTAGTATATTCTTATACTTATTGTAAGCAGACTTGCAAAAAATAAAATATAAATATATGTAGTATTATGATGTTTGTTTTCAAAATTCTTTATTTCATAATAATAGTATAATGTATAACGAGCACATCCTAATACACGTCATATACAAGGTGTTACAAAAATACCCCTAATGCCGAATATGGTATATAGGGACCATCAAACTGAACAACTTTTACTAAGGGACCAACTCTGAAATCGCGAAAAAAAAATCAGCTGTTTCATACAAAAATTAAAATCGAAAATATCAAAATGTATGAAACAGCTGATTTTTTTTTCGCGATTTCAGAGTTGGCCCCATAGTAAAAGTTGTTCAGTTTGATGGTCCCTATATACCATATTCGGCATTAGGGGTACTTTTGTAACACCTTGTATATTGATGTAGTAGTGTATAAATACAATAGAAAATAAGCATTTTAAGCAGATTGTTGTTGTTTAAAAAATATGACTGTAAGAGACATTTCACACTCGGTACCTAATTTGGGTACAGCTAAAAGGGTTCCTAAGGCCATGGCCTAAAAAGGCCCTAATCGAAACTTTGGCGTGCCAAATAACTGCGACGAAGGCCCTTTGGTCATAATGAAGTTGGGTCAACCCAACTTGGACATTAAGTACATTTCAAATGAAGCCGCATAGAACTATGCCAGAAAAGGCTAAGAGACCTTTCACACTTGCCTTTTATTAATCAAGTTGAAACTCCACGCATAGCCATTTTTTATAGCCAAATGTGCTCCGAAACCGGAACTTAAGTGTCCGGTGAACAGTAAGCTTCCCATACAAACGTAATACCTACCAAAATAATTTGCAATTTAATTATAATTAAGTCTTCTTATGTTGTTATTCGGATTAATACAGTATTTGCCTAGGGTTCTATTAAATAAAAACATCCAAAATACCAAACCAAATAGAAGTTAATGTGATTTACAGTTTTGTGTGAAAAAAATAAATTAGCATTTATTTCAAATTGGGTTAGTATCGCAAGAAGAGATAATTACGCTCAAATTGCAAATCATTTTGGTATTACGTTTGTATGGGAAGCTCACTGTTCGCCGGACTCTTAATCCGCAATTCTCCATCAGCAAATAAATATGTCTGATGAATACATTTGTACTGTGTAAGTGCTGTGTCATCAGGAATGTAGGTAAGTTATAGCATCCTTTATTCATCAACGCCCGAGCGGCCGCATGCGGTCGGGTAATAATGGAAAATCTATTGCGTCTTATTTTCCGGGAGTTGAAGGGTGGTAATTTTTTTTTTTGTGTAGTATAACGAAAACATTTGATCTAAGTACAGGATTTCTTTTCCAAAATTCAGAGTAAGCCTTACTTTAAAAAGATATAGCTGTTGTGCATGCAGTATAAATAAATATTTGACAACATCACATACATTGCTCCGATTCCAAAGTAAGTAGCTAAAGCACTTGTGTTATGAAAATCAGAGACAACGGTGGTATCACAAACACCCAGACCTGAGCCAATATAGAAAAGTTCGTTTTTCTAAATTGACCCAACCGGGAAACGAACCCGGGACCTAAGAGATGTCGACACCTTGAAAACCGGTGTACAAAGCCACTCGACCACGGAGGTCATCAAAACCAACTCATATAGAATTATTTGACCTCCCTTGTTATCGGTCTACCGAATCACCGCTTGTGTACAAGGCCCTTAAGTAGCACCACCCATCCAAAGGGCTACAACTTGCTAACGAAGGGAGGGGTACACTATTAAATTTAATTGAGTTTCCAACTTGCTACATTTTCGAGTTATCCCTTAAACCTTTCGATGAACGCTATGGCGGTTATTGGTTAGTTTTACTGAGGGTTATTCTTGCAACCTGGACCCTATTCAATAAAAGTTACAATTGTAATTTACAATTACAATTTTCGATACTATTTTTTTTTTAAAGAGTAAGTTACATATATTTCTCTTTTCACAAGAAAATTTTCGATACATTACTCACAATGTTAGGCACCTTGTTACTATTCATGTAATACGCTCAAACATAAAAAGCAACGTACGTCGAATTGTAGTTGTAAATTACAATTATAAGTTTTATTGAATAGGGCCCTGGTCGATGTGACCCGATTATTGTGATGCTCTCCCCACATTCCGATTTCAATTACAAGTATGTTGTACCTTCGTCATCATCATCACATCAGCAGTCTACAAACTTCCCAACAGCTGGGGTACAGGACTCCCTTGATGATAAACTACAACTAGGATTATTGATTGAGTGAGCAGATGTCACAGATCAGACCATACGAAAACCACAGACAACCTCCTATTTTTTTTTATTTATCCCACCACACAACAGGTGAAGGTATATTTTTATATTTATTCAGTTTATTAATGTTATGCTCCTTTTTACTAAAGTATTTATGATTATAACCTGCTTATAGTTCTTGCTTTTGTGTCACCTCACCACATCGTCCAGGGTGCTGTCTGAAAACCAGCGCTTCTGCGGCATTCCGCGTAATGCCGCATGCCGCAAAAGCATAGTTGTGACAGCTACCCGTTGGCCTCACCCGTAATCTTTAAGCATCTGTATACAAGGTGTTACAAAAATACCCCTAATGCCGAATATGGTATATAGGGACCATCAAACTGATCAACTTTCACTATAGGACCAACTCTGAAATCGCGAAAAAAAATCAGCTGTTTCATACAAAAATTAAAATGGAAAATATCAAAATATATGAAACAGCTGTTTTTTTTTTTTCGCGATTTCAGAGTTGGCCCCATAGTAAAAGTTGTTTAGTTTGATAGTGCCTATAGACCATATTCAGCATTAGGGGTATTTTTGTAACACATGGTATAATGTAAATTTATCTTAGTCTCTTTTCTCTAATTTTTCTGTTTTTTTCTATATTCATGTTTTTGATGCCAATAAAATTGTTTCGTTGTTTTTTTAAAAAAAATAATACTAGAGGATGCACCACTAGAGTTAAATGCTATTTGGTACAAACTTAAAAAAAATATATTTTTATTAAAAACCGGATCTACTTAAAGCTTTAGGCGCTAAGTCACATGCTTTTGTACCTTAAACTTTTAAAACGTATAGCTTGCCTTAAAAATTCTTTTCATTTATAGACTTTTAAAAGTCAAAAAAAGGCAACGAATAATATTAGATTTTTGCCTTGGTTTTGACTTATTCACGTATTACCAGAAACTGAGTTATTTCACATTAATCCATTGTTTTCCTATAATTAATGCCAAGGGAGCTATCCCTTTCTCATACAATTCTCGGTTCACAAACTCGTGTAATTAGTGATTTCAGCTAGTAATCTCATTAGCCACTAATTATCTTAATCCAGATGAACGGAATACGGTATACATGATAAATAAAGAATCACTATAAACCGAAGCTGAAACTAAATAAATTAGACAGAGTAAGTAAATATAATAATATACGGTTTTTGATGTACTTTATCGGTTACTGGTTTAAAACCAGATAATGTGGACCGCTCCGATAAAGTTAAACCCCACCGACAAGTAACTTAAAAACCGGGGGTTAGTAAAATCAGAGCTCATTTAGCAAAAACACTCGTTCTGAATTTTCAAATAAAATACTTATCCTTTTCAAAGTTTATTTTATTTAATTGCAACATTTTTATTATTCTTTAAATAATGGAAATCATGAGATTCCAAATAAAATTCACTGAAACATTCCAAATCGAATGTTCTCAATGAAAATAAATCATAGACCCAAGAAGAGAGAAAAATGTGTAGGAATCGAACACAGGAAAAGTGGTTACAAAAACTACAATAGGTATTTAGCTCTTAAACGAGTATTTTGACAAATATTTACGTTTTAGTTGAAAAGAAACAGTAAACTTTAAGAGGAACAACCAAGTTGCCTAAATAAAGTACACACTTATCTTTATTGGCCACAAAGCTTTATGCCGTCTTATTTACTAGAGTTTCTACTTAACTAGAATACATCACCCTACTAGCCAAGTGAAGTACTGGCTCCCTAGCATGACCACCGAAACACGATATAATATCGCGTGATATAGCATTTTATCGACACTCATCTGTCAAAATCCATTGTCTTATAGTTTTATCATAACGCGTTTCGGTGGACATGCTAGGAGGGCTGGTGAAGTATGCTTAAGCATGCTGCAACTCTTAAGTTTTTCTAATTCGTAATTTTGGCAAAAAGTTATGTCAAAAGACTGATAGATTAATATATTTAGATATTATGTAAGTCTTACATTTTATGACCAGCCACGCGATATGATTATAGCGATTTATCACGTTTAACTGTCAAAAGACAATGGATTTTGACAGTTGAGTGTCGATAAAACGCATAGACTTATTTGTATATGATAAAACCACTATATCACGCGATATATAGTGGCGGTCACATAATTAAAGACACCAGTCGATTTTCATACAGTCGAAGTAACTATAAAGTAATCTGAATCTCCTCCATTCACTCCCTGGATAGCCTTATCAGATCACAGCAATGTCAATTTTTGGCGGAGAACCAAGGCTTCAAAGTTACCTTGTTTGTATGAAAATTGACTGGATGTCTTTAATTATGTGACCATCACAATACAACATGTTAAAAAAATACCCCTAATGCCGAATATGGTATATAAGGACAATCAAACTAAACAACTTTTACTATGGGGCCCACTTTCAAATCACGAAAAAAATTCAGCATACATTTTGATATTTTCGATTTTAATTTTTGTATGAAACAGCTGATTTTTTTTCGCGATTTCAAAGTTAGTCCCATAGTAAAAGTTCTTCAGTTTGATGGTCCCTATATACCATATTCGGCATTAGGGGTACTTTTGTAACACGTTGTATATCGTGTTTCGGTGGTCATGGGTCATGCTAGGGGGCTGATATTGTTTTCGATAATTTTAACACATGTGGAGCTTGAGACTAAGCGGTAAGTTGCCTCTCATAAAGATATTAAAAGTTTAGTCACCAATAACACAAAACTATAATACCTCCATAGGACCGTAAAACCAATAAGCATATTCCATTACCCTAATTCATGCATAATTTCCACAATATTCTCTAAAACGTACATTATAAACGAGTAAACTTAAACGGTTCAATACTGAAAAGTTTCAAGAACGATGTTTATTTCCAGCTGAATTGCTTCTAAAAATGGACTAATCTTCAACTCCGTTAAGCTTCCGGACGTCCAACTTCGCCAAAGATTAAAGTTTTACTTCAGATAAGGTTTCTTTCGAAGTCTTCAGCAGGTACTGAACTGTTGAATGATTTATTATACTCGCTACGAAGGGCCTACTATGGAAAAGAATATCGATAATCGGACGAAGTTCATTGTCCTATTTTTTACTAACTCATTTAACAACTTCGGTAGACAATTAAATACACTTTATGCTACAGTAAAAATGAATTTCTCCCTCACTCACAAAAACCTATCAATGTATAAGTTCGCGACATGTCAAAATGGCAATTTTCTAGTCTATTTGTCTAGTAAACTACAAAGCAACAAAGTGAGCGAGATCGAAATAGATAAACGCAGCCATAGTGCGGACTAGTGCAGCACTGAGACATTTATAGACAAGTAAGTAGGTAATGACTTAAGTAAAACTTGCAATTTTCAAATGCTATTCCCATGCAATTTAAAATAATCTTAAATGAATATAATATGCATCTAGCATTTGGAAATTGCAAGTTTTGCTCAAGTAATTACTTACTCGTTTATTGATACGAGGGTAACTGATTGCTGCCGCTCGAGGCGTCCCCCCCCCCCCCATCCATGCCTAACCTCACCCGAATACCATGTCAACCTGTCGCGAACTTATATCTGCATGCCAAACTGGGTTGAAGTTTGTAAATATCTTTAGGCTTATTTCTGTTAAAGGTGGTAAGTTTCTTCCGCCCTGTCTGTTAAAAAAGTCTGAAAATATATAGACGATTCAAAAGCGCTTAATTACTAAGTTTATTTGAATAAAGATATTTTGTCTTTGACTTTGATTGTCTACCGAAGCTGACAGTAAAACTTTCAATTTGTAATATTAAGTTTGCTGCAAGAATTTTACTTTAAACATGACACAGATTATGAATTTAAAGTTCTTAGTCTGCTGCCTGAACCTTTATTTTTCCTGGACTGTATAAAAATTTATCATGATTGAAGCGGAACGAACTTCATTGTGAAAAGAGAAATATATGTAGCTTACTCCCGCAAAAAAACGAACGAACTTCGTTTGACTATCCTACGTTTTTGTAGTAGGCTCCCGGTTTCTTCGGATTGTTCTATCCGTGAAAAATCCGACTTTGCAGCGCGGTAAAGATACCATTGTAAAGGCAAAGACGAGTTATTTAGGCGCCTTAAAACCAAAACAACACGTAGAGCATATAATTGTTATAGTAGTTTCTAGTAACTTCTTGAATGATTTATGCCTCAGTCACATACCATAGAGATAGTTTCCATTAAAACTTGTGACTTGCTTTCGTAAACATCTAGTATTGTATGAGCACAAAGAGCACTGCACTGAAAAGCTTTGAGCTAAATCCACGAATATGAAAGCAAACAACGAGAGGGATTGAATGTGTTGTTATTTACCTTAAGCTTAAGAGTATCAGTAAGGTTGATTTGTGTCTTTTTGCAAATTCATTTTGATACAAAATACCTATTATCGAATTGGTTTCATAAATATAAAACCATATTCTGACAGTACCCAGTATCCCCCTCCTGGGAATCGAACCCGGGACCCCTGCGTCTTACACGGGTGGCCGAACCAGTAGACCACAGAGGCGGTTAAAAGAGTAGTAAGAATCACACAAACCATACAAATATAATAAAAGAAAATATGAAATTTATTTTTCGCTATCGAAAAGCCATTCGAATTCTTTTGAAACAATTTACACAACAAAGGAATACTTTTCCGATATTGACGACATAGTAGTCCTTTGAGGAAATATGGGACTTGCTGCAGTTTTATCATCTACTTATATAAAGTTCTGTAATGCATTTTATGAACGCAGTCGATAAAAATATTTCAAGATTCAATGAAGGTTAAAAAAAAGTCTTACCATTTTCAAGACAATATTTTATTAGATGTTGCCGTTCTAAAAAAATTAAAGTCCCTGACAGTTAATAAGGTGAGAAAAAACTAAATGTTCATAAAAGCAACTACGCAATAAATAAATAAATCGATATGACATAAGAATCGATATTGATTCTCGTGTCAAGGTCTTGATAATATTCTAGGCAATAATAACACTTGTCTTGCTGAACAAGTCGATTTTATTATAAGTTAAGTTGTCAAGGAAAATATGTTTTTGTAAACTTTAACTTCATAATAACTTAGACCGGGCAATATCTGATAAACTTACTTATACCCATATTATACGGAAAATATTTAATTAATAATGTTTCTAGTAGCTTTTTATATTGAGTTTTATTTCTGCCGTTCTATCTAAACGTTTTGCACTTCAAAATGAATACTTATTAGGGTTCCGTACCAAAATGGTAAAAAGGAACCCTTTTGGTGCGACTCAGTATGTCTGTCTGTCTGTCTCGAGAACTACTAATGTCTCGGTGCGCGATTCCGACTAGCTCTTGATCGTTTTTTATAGAATCAAAAGTTATTGTAGGTTTTTTGAATTTTAATACAACTGATATTACCTAGAAACCTACGCAAGATACCTTTATAGACACTAATGGTAAGCGTTGCCAGCTGTCAACCGGAAGAGCCACTCGAAACAATTGCAACATAGAGGAATTTCAGGAATTTTCGTGCACTCGCACCCTAGAGGAACTTCAGTATCTCCTGTACTCGCACCATAGTGGAATTACAGTATTTCGTACACTTGCACTATAGAGGAAATTCAGTTTTTCGTGCACTCGCACCGTATAGGAATTTCAGTGTATCGTGTACTCGCACCGTATAGGAATTTCAGTGTTTCGTGTACTCACACCATAGAGGAATTTCAGTTTTTTGTGCACTCGCACCATAGAGGAATTTAAATTTTTCGTGTACTCGCACCGTATAGGAATTTCAGTGTATCGTGTACTCGCACCGTATAGGAATTTCAGAGTTTCGTGTACTCACACCATAGAGGAATTTCAGTGTTTCGTGTACTCACACCATAGAGGAATTTCAGTTTTTTGTGCACTCGCACCATAGAGGAATTTCAATTTTTCGTGTACTCGCACCGTATAGGAATTTCAGTGTTTTGTGTACTCGCACCATAGTGGAATTACAGTATTTTGTGCACCTGCACTATAGAGGAATTTCAATTTTTCGTGTACTCACACCATAAAGGAATTTATGTACTAACGTAAGTACTTGTATAAATTCCTCTACGACTCGCACATAGACATTATGTATAGGTATAGACAATCTCAGTCCAAACGATTCAAACGAACACTAGAACACAAAGTGCTATTAAGAGGCTGACATGAGCCAACTAGCGCCGCCAGTCGATTATATTTTATTTAATCTTAATAAGCTCAATTTCTTAAAAAGGAATCAGTCAAGGTCTGTGAAGGTTTTGTGCATGACGTCTAATGTTTATTGAATAACGTTACAACATTGCAAAATGCGTGCTATAGTTTAAAAACGGGTTTGAACCAATAGTGGCCACTTTTAACAAAATCGCGTTTTAAACTGTTTGAATGCCTTCAAAATGTGTAAAGTTATTCAATAAATATTAGACGTTATTAACAAGACCTTGACTGATTCCTTTTTTAAGAAATTGGGCTTATTTAGAATAAATAAAATAAAATCGACTGGCGGCGCTAGTTGGCTCATGTCAGCCCCTTAAGTCCGCTATTAATTATAAATCTATAGTTTCATTTCAACCGCCACTTTGATAAAGTTGCCAGCGACATTATAAAGAGCTGCCTTGGTCGGCTCAACTCTGACCGCGCCGTCTAAATCAAGGCGGGCACGGGCACCCTTTTAAATCTTCCCACTACATTCAACTGCAGTGAATTTCAGAGCGGATTTCAAATAAATCTACTATGAAGTTTATTCGTCTGGCTGCAGTACAATTAAGTAGATGGCAAATAATTCATTGTTCTCGTAGAATTCATTATTTTCGTAGCGAGAATAGCTGTAGCTCGAAGTGGACACAAAGACAACTTACTTATACGACAGCAAAACTAGGGTGCCCATCTTTCCCACTGGGCACTCTGGGCACGTGCCCAGGGCCCCGCGATCGATAGGGGCCTTCCAGTTCCTGCCAGATCGCTAAACGATAACGGATGCTTATCACCAAAAAACATATAAAACATATTTAGGTATTTCGAAAACTTCAACAATAACTACTGACTAGTACTTGCTTACTAGATTTTTCAAGCGCATAGCTATCCTACTCTTGCTCGAATATCAGGCTTTCTGATGTGATTTCGGCATGTTTAGATAAATTTAAGTCAAAATCATAGGTGCCCCCTTGTAAATGCCCAGGGCTTCAAATAGGTTAAAGACGTTCTTGACTTGGGTCCAGGGCCAAACGCCTTAATATTATATTTGTTTAAGTTATAGAACTTAAATTAATATTATATTTGTTTAAGTTATAGAACTTAAACAAACAATATTATGGCGTTAGACCAAATTTCTTTTATGTTAATGGTAGCATAAAAGAAATTTGGCCTAAATACAAGTACACTTTATCTACTAAGATTCGAAGATAGATCAACCTTTTAATGAAACACTCATTTACCAAATGAAAACTAGTATTTTATAATATTTTCAACACAATTGCTCGTAAAATGAACCTTAATACATCGCTTTTAGAGCCATAAACCGAGCTATAACACACGCGCGTAATAACATTACAAACTAGTGCGTATCCCGCGTATCCCTACAAAGTTAAATCAGTACCTCACCACAGAATTCGTATTGACGTACCTTACTGCAAGTTATATACGAGTAAACAGAGCATTCTCAATTTAAACTGGGTAATACAGTTATTTTTTTAGTTACAATAAAGTGGTTTTATGCCTCTGAAAGTCCATATACGTTTTTAGAATAATTAAATTAATGTGTACGCCTCAATTAAGTCAAACAAACATTTATTATTATGAAATTATTCATAACTGACAATAATTTTTTATAAAATATTCAAATATTTGCATTTTATCACTCACCTCTTTGTTCGCGCAATATTCTTGCATTGGGCGCGTGAAAAAAAAACTTGCGCGCCTTTTCCCATAATTTTCATTTTTTTTTATCGTATTTATCGCTGTGTGGTAAATTATTTTGTTTTTCCTCATGTGTTGAAAAACGTCGTATGAAACTCGTGAGCTCTGCTCACTTGTATCATAATATACTATTACCGTACATTTTTATAAAAACCCTATACAAGGTGTTACAAAAATACCCCTAATGCCGAATATGGTATATAGAGACCATTAAACTGATCAACTTTTACTATGGGACCAACTCTGAAATCGCAAAAAAAACATCAGCTGTTTCATACAAAAATTAAAATCGAAAATATAAAAATGTATGAAACAGCTGATTTTTTTTTCACGATTTCAGAGTTGGCCCCATAGTAAAAGTTGTTCAGTTTGATGGTCCCTATATACCGTATTCGGCATTAGGGGTATTTTTGTAACACCTTGTATATCTAAATAAAAGTAAATAATGGGCACTGATAATATTGTTTTAACTGTCCAGCGACTATTAAACCTTGCCAGTTGCGATATTCTGTGGTTGCGGTGTCAACTGTTCACAGTGCGCCTTTGAAATATTACACCTTTATCATAGAGTATAATAACTCTAACGCCTTTATTGTGAAACTTAATTAGGTCTTTAAAATTCAATTAAACATCGGAAATCTCGACTGGGATGAGAAAGTGAGCATCATTTTTATCCTTTTAATTTGATGATAAAAAGAGAAAATTTACGAATAATCGCACCTAGCTTATAACGTTATTATTAGACAGCGTTTATTATTTTACTGGATTTGTTTACAATATTATGTTTTTCCTATTATGATTTATTGTAAGAAGAATTTTGACTTAATCTTGTAGAACCTATGAAGATATCAATAAGCTTAAATTCTACACGTCCATCAATATTTGTGATTTTTGCTGAAATTTGACTTTTGTCCAGCAGCTGACTCGACAGAACCATCTTCATATTTTCCGAGTGAGGCGAGTCCATTAGCCTGAAAAAAGGAGTACGTATGTACCTCTTAATTGAATTCAACTTATTGACTTGACAACGCATGAAATTGGATTCTTATTTGTAATTTGATTTTTTAACATGGAAGTAGGACTAAATAAACTTTCTTGAGATTAAAGAAAAAGATTTTTACTAGCGTAAGTAGGTACAAAATACCTCTATAATGCTCGATTTCTGAGGTACTTTATCGGAGGTTTATATATTCGATAAGGGTTAATGTTTACATTGCCTGGTTTGAAGTTGATAATAGCTCGTCTATACAACGTGTTACAAAAATACCCCTAATGCCGAATATGGTAGATAGGGACTATCATACTGAGTAACTTTTACTATGGAACCAACTCTGAAATCGTGAAAAAAAATCAGCTGTTTCATACATTTTGTTATTTTCGTAATTATTTTTTGTATGAAACAGCTGATTTTTTTTCGCGATTTCAGAGTTGGTCCCATAGTAAAAGTTGTTCAGTTTGATGGTCCCTATATACCATATTCAGCATTAGGGGTATTTTTGTAACACCTTGTATAATGGGTAAACACTCGGACTACCAGGCTCTGCTGCAGTTCTAAATAGCTCTGTCTCTTTCCGTCGTTCTCAGGAACATCATTCGCTAGAACGAGAATATTACTTCTTTATTACCTTAGCTTACCTTAGCTCTCTTCAGAAGTTCAGCTTGTGCCTTCTTGACATTCTCATCTTTTCCTGCCCAAATCTTCCAGACTGACGCTTGCAGAGCTCTGCCGTAACTGAAGGTCAGGGCCCAAGGTTTCTTAGCTTGAACCTCGTTGATCGCATTTAGGTTGATGGTAGCATCTTCTTCAGATTGACCACCAGAGAGGAAAGTGATGCCTGGTGAAAGAATAGTAATTTTTTGATTATGGCGGAACCAGTTACAAATCAATAACCGCGTCTGTCTGTGGTCTAGTGGTTCCCGGAACGCAGGGGTCCCGGATTCGATTCCTAGAAGGGGGGTACAATTTGTGGTAGGATTTATTTCAAGTCCGCCTGGCTAGCTACCACCATCTTCCCAAAGTCTCCCTATCCCTTTCTCTTCTTTGTGCAACTTGCGTAGCAATGTTAGCATGCCAATGTAGTTGCGTTGCGTAGTAATGATAAGCAACTGATTGTGTATTTGATTTTGTGTTTGAGTTAACATTTATTATTTCATGATGTTAATTAGATTGTTTGTGTTTATACCCGGCACAGCTGCTGGTACACTCCTGCGCAGTGCAGTCACAGTAGCAGTGGCGATTTGTTCAGGTGTGCTCTTCACCTTGGAATTCTGTCCTGGAGTAACCTGTAGAAGAAAAAAAACACAAATTATTAATGAATTACTTACATTCTGCCTCGTTTGACAAATGTTCTCTTATTGGCTCTTTAGAGATTTAATCAAATCACACGGAATACCTTCAAAGTAAAGTTAATTTTGAATTTAAGCTTCTTACCATATTTGGCTTCAGCAATGTTCCTTCTAGAAATACATGGTGGTCATTCAATGCTTTGTAGACTGCTGCTAAAACCACTTCTGTTACTTTCTGAGTTCTTTCAATGTCATGATCACCTGGAAACAATATTTCTTCATAAATCTTAAAACATTTTGAAACGCTCAAAATATTCATATTTAAGCTTTATGAAGATGACACTCACCCCACTTTTAAAATGTGGACTAAAAGTTAGACCTGGGTCCTATTTGATTACGTGACAATTTGTCAATTATCATGACAATTCCGTTTACAAATTTTATAGTTCTAGGTCAACGGAAAGTACCCTACTAATTTTCATTTCCTTGATAGTGTCGAAATATGCGTTTTTTACGGCATAAACGGCTGTAGGTATCTTTTTTCACGTAAACTGAGAACTTTGTTTTTTTCATAGTTTCATTTCAACTCGAGACCTCCACGCGTTCCCGAGATAAAGGGTCTCGACAGACATACAGACGGACAGACGGACAACAAAGTGATCCGTTTTTTCTTTATGAAGTACGAAACCCTAATAAAGCCGCGTGCTCAAGCGTAAGTTCTTTTGCTCATAAACATGATTTACTTCACTGCTTCCAAAAAAGACCAATCATTATTTAATAATTCCAAGAAAAAAAAAACAATAGCAAGGAGAGTTTCTACACGGTATAACTCCTCAACCAATCCAAAAAATCAATGGTTGGTCGCAATCGATTTCAAAGTAATATTGAACAAGCGTTTTGGGCTCTGAATGCATTAAAACTTTGATGTAAAGGATAATGAATTAAACGACAGGGTGATTTATAACTAACGTACATTTAAGTGGCGGTTAGGCCTTTACGTAATGTAATCACACAGCTAAATTGATTCGGATTACATGGATTACCCATAATGTGGTACTGAATAATCTAACATGTTTGTTGTATTTCAGTTGATTAGATCATTCGCTTGGATTGAATAAGTTAATGATATGATTATGCAATGTTTTACAAGAATACAATCGGTTTTTATTTATAACTTATTTCTTTCCTATCAGCATTTTTTTTCATTACTTATAGCTTGTACCTTACTTATACCTTAAGTACGGAGTGTCACTGGCCTGGTAAGACCTTTTAGAGGGGACTGAGCTATGTGGAGTTCGATGGCGCAGTGAGTTAGTATCGGTTCTAATCAACGTAAGGGTCGGGATCATAGGATCTTCTTCTTACCATCCAACAAGACGTCAGGTTCCACAATTGGCACCAGACCCTCGCTCTGGCATATTGAGGCATATCTGGCCAGCACTTGAGCAGTGTCGTTGATGGCCTGCGCTGATGGTGTGCTCTCACCGATCTTCAATGGACAACGCCATTTTGCGAACCTGCAACCTCTCTTCTTGTATTCCGCGCACCGTACTGCTAAGTCGTCGAGACCTGAAAAAAATGCTCTAAATGCAGTTGATACTCAACTTTACTAAAATGTTGAACTTACCGACCTGTGTTGCTATTATCCTTATAAATATTATAAGTATGTTTGTTACGCCTTCACGTTTTAACTACTGAACCGATCATCGTGAAATTTCGCATACACGTTTTCAGGGGTACAGAGAAGAACATAGAGTATCTTTCATCCCGAAAAAATTAATTGTTCCAGAGGGATAGCAAAAATAACTTTCCACGCCGACGAAGTCGTGGGTGGTCGCTAGTACTACATATTTTCATAATTAAAATCATTGATTCCATTGAGGGTGTCGAAATATGCGTTTTCTACGTTAACTTACAAGTTTTTTTTTCACAGCTTCAAGGGACTGTAGATCATGGTTTTAATTTCAACTCGATACATCCACGCGTTCCCGAGATAAAGGAACTTGACAGACAGACGGACAACAAAGAGGGTCCTATAAGGGTTCCGTTTTTTCTTTATGAGGTACGGAATAATAAAAAATAATAATATTTCTAATAAGTAGGTAGTGATTGTGTCTATGAATAAGCAAAGAATTGAATCTTTGTGAATAAGTTGACCTCATGCCAAGTACCTACATCATCGAGGAGCTCGGTGGCGCAGTGGTATAGCGCCTGGCCGAGCGATTGCGGAGGTGAAGCCACTTTCACTAGGGTCAGTCAAGGATGGGTGGCCAAAAATTTATTACCTTTACCTCCGTGCTTCGGAAGGCACGTCAAGCCGTTGGTCCCGGCTGCATTTGCAGTCGTTAGCACCCACCAATCAGCATTGGGCCCGCGTGGTGGGTGGCCCATCCCCCTTATCCACCCATAAAGAAGGCATGTGCCCCAGCAATGGGGACATTAAAAATGGCTGAGGGTCAAGTACAAAAAACATGAACTAGATACAACCTACCCTGAGTAGTAACCTCATCTTCAGACAAGAACAGCGGCACAACATCCCGGTCCACCTTGATCCCTGGGATGATGTTCTTCTTCTGTAGCACCTCGATAAAGGATACTCCATCATCAGTCTTTTGGTATACCGTCTCGTCAAAGAGTATCACGGCAGAGACATGGTCAGATAAAGACTGAAACAGTATCATTGCAGATTGAATTAAAAAACTAACGGACTTAACGAGAATTTTATTTGGTTTGGATAATTCTATTTTAGGTTTCATAGAGGCTCTCAAGCTCCTTTTTGGGGACGTAGCCCCTTATTCCTAAAATGTAGAATTACTTTCTTCATATTTAAGATAAAATATTATGTTGCAGTTTCAGACATTGCAAATTATTTGGAAGTTTTTTGACCTCCACAGACATTTAGCGATATTTTTTACTGCAGTTGGTAGATTCCACGAAAATTAAGTGGGTAGTACATTTAGGCAGACGTGGGCCATGTGTACAATTCACTTCAAACTTATTGGCGGGTCGGAACATCGCGCGAAATGATGCGCAGAACATAATTAAAGAGGCGAGTGGTGGAGCACAGGCCTTCCTTATGGGTGGATAAAGAGGATGGGCCATGACCCAACACGCGGGCCCAATGCAGATTGGTGGGTGCTAACTACTGCAAATGCAGCTGGGACCAACGACTTAACGTGCCTTTCGAAGCACGGAGAAGCTCGAGATAATAATTTTTTGGTCACCCATCCTGTGATCAACCCTTGTGAAAGTTGCTTAACCTCTGCAATCACTGAGCCAGGCGCTGTACCACTGCGCCACCGAACTCTCATATCATTCTTCATTTATTAATTATGCCGAATCTGGACGAATAAATGCATGCGGATTGATGACGCGCCCAGATTGAAACTTGCGTAATTTATACAATAAACAATTTTTTTTTGTTAACTAACTCTACAATATTACGTTAATTGATGATAAAAATAATTCTACATTTACATAAAAATATGCGAAATCATTTACTTTTGTCATTCACATGAACATCACCATTGTATAAAAAATGTAAAAATAGTCAAAATGAAACGAGGGAAATTCTTTTCTTTTTTAATTCTCGGCAAAGGAAACGAAATCCGCGAAATTCCAAACATTTTCGAGGACGTTTCCGGTGCGGGACGATGAAACTTTTTGATTTGTCGTTTGAATGGGGAATATTTTGAACTGGTGTAGGGGCCTTCGGTCCTTTTGCTATAGAAGACTTAATTTAATGGTATAAGGGAAATAAACTTACAGTTTTGAAACTATTTGTGATGAGATACTTATTTACTGTTTTGGCACTTTAAACGTTGATTTATCATTAAATAAGTGTTGTAATGTGGCAACAATCGTACCTACCTATAGTTATTATATGTAACATAATACAAAAGTGTTAAGCGTCTTTTGACACCATAGTAAGTTCTAGCGGCGGCGGCGTTTAAGGTTCACGAAATCTACTTTTTCACTATATCTTTGTAATATAGTTAATTACTGCATAGCTTCAATTGTCGCTTCGCCAGAAAGACGAAATTTAGTATTTTTTTATTGATTTATGGAATACTGGATCATTTAATAAAAATCTATTTGGTTATTGTGTTAGATGAAAAAAATCATTTTTTGAATAAAAAATCATATCACTGTCGTTGAAAATTACTTAATCTGACAATTGGAAATTTATTTTAATATTTATATGGTGTTCTTCAGGATTTTTCAAAGAGTTACCAAGCCATTTCAACCAACTTCAAAAAAAGGAGGAGGTTATCAAGTCGACGTTAAGTTTTTTTTGTATTTTTTACCATAATCGATATTCTGCTCGGTTATTGTGTTCCTTTGTTTCTTTTTCAGTCTACAGTAATTTTTGTAAAGTAGAATTCTACATCAGCTCTTCACATCGAAAGCTCAAAAATCAATCTTTTCATCAGGTCGTGAACTGGCCTCACCTTAACTTCCTCAACTAAATACGGCCTAAGTAGTGACTTCCGAATACTACCGAATAAACCGGAACCTGTTCAAGGATTTTAGCAGGTACATCTAGTTGCTTCAAGGCTCTTGGGCTTTCGTTAAGTTGGTGTACGCAGGAAATTCACACACAACTACACACTTCTAGATCGTTGGTTTTAAGTGTTAGTCTATTTTACATTAATTAGTAGGTATTATTACTTATTATTATTCTTACATTATCAGCAGTAAACAGTAATTGACGATACTTTCGCCTGTTCTCTTCTGTGTTTTTTAATCCCACTCCAGCTAACAGGTTCCCGATTCCCTCTGTAAGAAAATCAGACAATCAGTAGGTACAGTACCTACAGCTTGGCAAGAAAGTTTAGAAACCAAACTAAAATTAACTAGCAACACTTGGTTTTTTAATTTCAATAACTTTATTGTTTTTTTTTTAAATTATGTTGTTTTAAATGAAGGTATTTGGTAACGATATAATTTCTTTGTAAATATCGTTACTTCTGATTTCTGACAAAGCTAAAAAAGTCTCGAATTGGTGGTAGGACTCAAAAGCACTTAATATCTAAGTTTATTTGAATAAAGAATTTTTCATTTTCATTAATACAAAAACAGTTGGCGTGATGATTGTCATATAATAACACTAATGACTTTGAAAGTGGTGCTCCTATTAACTAATAAACCTTTTTGCCACAGATTGTATAGGTACTGATCAACAGAAAACAGAGGCCACTAGGTATATGGTTTTCCATACAAAACGGATAAATGATAAATTCAATCGGATTTTGTTTCAATTAATTTCTCCTATTCGCTTTGTCAGTTATAATTAAAAAAATATTAATTTCGCATGTATTCGCATAATGAAACTCCTATTTCATTGTATTCTAACTGACACACGGCGAATAGAAGAAATGATACAGTAAATTCGACAATAAAGTCCGCAAGTTGACTATGACAGCTAAAGTAAAGTAAAGTAAAAAATTGCTTTATTCAAATAAACTTAGTAATTAAGCGCTTTTGAATCGTCTATATTTTTCTACCAACTGTTCCAGACTTTTTAACTGACAAGAAGAACAGGCGCAAGAAACTTATCAGCTTTAACAGAAATAAGTAACGATATTTACAAACTTAAATATATCGTTCGTTACCAAATACAATACATACAACAGGTTATTAACAACAAAGTACTTACTGGCAAGTTATTGTGTTACATCATTTCCACGCATTCCGGTCTTTCAGATAATCGTCTACTTTATAATAACCTTTACCCATGAGCGTCTTTTTGACATGATTTTTAAATTCATGCAAAAAAAATCAGTATAAAATTCGAATAAAATCAGATTGAATTTATTTTTAAAAAACTTCTCAGAAGTTAGCTCGTTTCTATGGAAAACCATAATTAGAGTGGCCCCTATTTTCTTTCGAGTAATATACTTAAATAAATTATTGAAAAAAATATTAAACAATAGGAACTAAGTTAGGCAAGTCCGCATCTTTAATTTTTTAGTCATCTACAACTAATGCTGTTGTCTTTAGTAATGAATAATCTAATAAAAACAGAACACTTACCATTAGCTTCGTCCACTGCCAGTATACCCTTGCCTGTTGCGACGATGGCTTCTGCTGTACTCTTCAACTTAGCCTGCAGCTCAGGAGTCGGGTATGAGAAGTAAATTGTCATGATGCTAAAAAAAATACTCTGTGGTTAAAACTAAAATCTGTCTAATTTTTGTCAGTTTTTTTGTCGGACCGCTTTCATCGGAAAACTCTGATGAATATTTTCTAATCCATTATTTATTTTTTAATGTAGTTAGATGTATTTACCTTACTAGTTAGAGGGTTGGTCTATTCTACTCACACGACTACGAGTAGGTACGATTTTCGATTACATTCTCATTGGAGTTTAATTTTTATACTCACAAACCTACTGCCTACCTGTCTTAACGTTTATTGAATTGTATGAATTGTTTTTTTTTGTAACAGCCTAGACTGAATAATGACCTTAAATTTTTGAATTAAGCTTGAACCCTGTTAATTGATTCAGTAGAAATGAGGTAATTAAATAATGTTATTATTTATGAATCTATGTTAATTGTAACATGTATGAATGTAATGTCTGGAAACGATATACATATTTGTAAATATCGTTCCTTCTGATAAAGTTGATAAGTTTTTTTCTTGTCAGCTAAAAGACGTCATAATGTAGGGTAAGAGAATTAACGATTTAAAAATTATTATGTGAGCTTATTTGAATAAAAAAAAATTCAAGTTTAATTTCAATTTCACAAGCATATGGATTGAATTGTTGATATACCATCAAAAATTTTATTAATATACCTACTTAACAGATATTTTATAACTATTATTTTAATAAAAATGTTATAGACAGTGACAGAGCGATAAATTTCTATAAGTAAACGAAAAATGTTTGCATCAACTTGTACATTTCGTCTGTTTCATCTCAGCACGAAATTGTAAAGAATAAGTAACTACTTATATGAGAAGAATATGAGTAAACCTAGGGCAAACTCATACAAGAGATTTTTGTGGCCCCCCCTTGGGGATACCCTTGCCTATATGAGCCGGCGGCACGCAAACAAAATAATAACCTGGCTTTGGAATTTCTACACAGCGCGTGATATACAGCGTCGGAGCTACGGTCATGCGCCCCTGGCAAGATTTGAATTTTCTGTCCTAAGCCTTATTTCTAGCGTCATGAGCGCCTATGGTAGGATTCGAATTTTGTGTCTTAAGCCTTATTTCTAGGGTCATGAGCGCCTATGGTATGGTTGTAGATAACGTTTGCCCAACTATTTGGCAAATTCTTATTGTACGTGTTTCTCTCTTGAGAAATAAATATATTTATATATTTTTTTGCAACAGGGAAAACAAATTCGAAGTGAGGCTACTAGGGCATATGAAAGAGCGCTGCTTGCACATTCCCAAAAAATTTTTTTTAGCCTACATTATTTTTGAGTTTTGAAGAAAAATTAAAAAAAAATAATAAGGTTCCCTTCCTCTTATCTCCGAAGTTTGCGTAGAGAAAAATCTGAAATTATTTTATGTGATAGAAGTTATATTAAGCTTACAGAAAAATAAAACGATGTCTCTAAATAGTAAACTTTTGCAAAATGATGGTACGGAACCCTTGGTGTACAAGTCCGACTCGCTCTTGACCGTTTTTTTTACTTTACGGTTGGTTTTTCCCTTAGTTAAACTCAGGTTAAAGTAAAAGTAATATTTATTATACAAGGTGTTACAAAAATACCCCTAATGCCGAATATGGTAGATAGGGACCATCAAACTGAACAACTTTTACTATGGGACCAACGCTGAAATCACGAAAAAAAAAACAGCTGTTTCATACATTCTGATATTTTCGATTTTAGTTTTTGTATGAAACAGCAGATTTTTTTTTCGCGATTTCAGAGTTGGTCCCATAGTAAAAGTTGTTCAGTTTGATGGTCCCTATCTACCATATTCGGCATTAGGGGTACTTTTGTAACACCTTGTATTTACATTTTTTCTGATCGTGCATAGCATGACATGACATGGCAATGTGTAAGGAACAGTCGAGCTCATTAATAACTATGTAGGCACTTTTGACAGTTCATCAACCTTTATGGCTCTGTACAACCTAATAAAAGTCAACATCCTGTCAAAAGAATGAATGAAATGAATGTCATAGTCAATGAACTCGACTGTACCTACCTACTGACTTATAATTGTGAAAAAATAACAATGCCATTGATATTAGTTTCTTCTAACAAAAAAAATAGCTTTAAATATCCCCTCTTTGCGTGGGCACAAGCATTAAATTGGAGGGAATTTCTACGAAAATTTGGGAAGGTGTGAGAAAATAGACGCATTGTACCTGATGTCTCCCAGGAGACGGAAAGGGTCCGAGTTAGATAACAGTCTATAAAAATGGCGCAAAAATAATAAAGGTTTAGCTGTGGGAACATTGCTGGTTTTGATCGAGAGGATTTAGAAGTTATCTTATAGAGCCCGCTATGTACAGCAAAAATAATTTCAGCCTATTTTTACTTAGACTTAGTAGTACCTACCCATACTGTGGTATTACCGTGGTAGGTTACTACCCAGTCGTGTTGTATTTGTGTGTTGCAAATAATCTGTATCGGACTTAACAACTATTGATAATTATTAATTCATTACTTAATGACATTTTAGTCTTGAATCAATTTGACTATTTAATTAAATATTAGGTACTTACTTACGTTTTATTAACACAAAATATCCTGCAAGTACAACCTACTTAACTTACTAGCAAACTGGTCTCTAATTAGTTCTGAATATTATGTCACATAATAAGACGATGTTAAATAATAAAGCATCGTGACGTGATAATGTTATCAAGGCGATAAGGGGTCATATAAGTAAGTATTGTACACACGACAGCACGTCAGGTTATACAGTTAAACTGCGAAAACAGCTTGTATTACGTAGGGCATAAAGGTGGTCTCAAGGTCAACATGTATAGTCTGAGGTGCCGTCGTGTGTACTTAATAGGGAGTATTTGTGGCTCGATAAAAATGTCGATACTTAATATTTATTAAATTTTATTATTCAGTATGGGGCAACACACAGAATTAATAACAGTACCTACATACTGACGTCATATTATAATATTTTGTGCTGACGTACAGAATAACCACTCCCACCCTCCCACCGATCGGCAGTACCGCACCCCGCCCCGCACTAGGTTGATGTATCATTATAGAGAGCCGTACGTAGGGTTGCCACCTGTACTTTATAATAAAGTAAAACTTACTTTATTTCGGAGTAATTGTACTCTATACTAATGAGGGAAATAGAGTACTGTACTTAGGTACCTACGTGAAAATACTTTATTTCACATGGCTTATTATTTCTCTAGGATAAATTTAAAAAAGTAATAAAAATTATGTTTTTAAATGTAAAAATAAATAGGTAATAGGTACTTCATTTCCATATAATATAGGTACTTTTACTTCTACCTTTAGCAACCCATGTACTTAATTAGTCAAAAATGGAGGCAACCCTAGCCGTCCGTGTTTCTTGCTCTTCGCTCGGTTCGACAGTTGCAAAGAGTACTTTTGTAATATGACAGTTGATACAGACAATATGATAATTACGTAAAAGTTTTCATAACAATAAGCTTTTCAGCGAATGTTTAAAAAAGATCTGAAGTTTCAGCGAATGTTTAAAAAGGCCTGAATTAATAGTCAATTAACTAAATATCAATCACAGGTAAAAAAAAATTATGTAACCACGAACACTTTAACCCTCTGAGTACTAAAACCTGACTTATGCAATGTGTACAGAAGTACCTATAGGATATAAAATTAACAAGATGTTTATAAATGGAGTGCCCGGGGTGTGATGGGGCCCATACTATTCTTTAGTCCTCCCCCAAGTGCCGGGCCTGATGAGGCGTCAACACCAGGACCACATGGTGCGTGTCACCACGGTCCCGTAGGTCCTGTGTGTTAGTAGTGCAGAATATGTAGTAGGGGGTTTAGTGGGTAGTGCCCCCGGCAAGTCCCTTAAATGCCTTCAGGATGCGTAAATGCATTCCCTCTAGTATAAAAAAATAACTATGGCCACATAATAGATATATTAGATATTGGTGAATTGGTACTACATGGTGTATGGGCTTAGGTTTCATATACAAGGTGTTAAAAAAATACCCCTAATGCCGAATATGGTATATAGGGACCATCAAACTGAACAACTTTTGCTATGGGGTCAACTCTGAAATCGCGAAAAAAAAACAGCTGTTTCATACATTTTGATATTTTCGATTTTAATTTTTGTAACACCTTGTAGAAAAAAACTCTGACTGACGTTCGTTGCTCCTTGTTATCCTCCCTAAAAGGACGATAAAGGCTTGATAAGCAAAAAAACGTCGTTGTTGATTTATCGGTTTTAGGGTTTAGAGAGTCCTCTATCTTAGCTCAAGTATGCATCCTACCTAGTTTGAAACTATCGACAATTACCTATGTATTCTGTGCTGTCGATAGATTATAAAGATAGTTTGTCTCAACCTTATCAGCTTTTTACTTATTTTCAAACACATAGAAGTCTTGGCTTAATTTTAATTCTTTTCAAAGTATTACGACTACCTAAACTGCAAAGTGACTGCAAACTTCTATTTCATTCTGTTTTTTCACCTTCATGTATAGGTACCTGGTGAATCTACGTCGTTTCTTATACAACGTGTTACAAAAATACCCCTAATGCCGAATATGGTAGATAGGGACCATCAAACTGAACAACTTTTACTATGGGACCAACTCTGAAAAAAAAATCAGCTGTTTCATACCTACATTTTGATTGGAAAGATGTCATCATTTACGTTAGAGTATACTACGTTACTATAATAAATTATATTAATTTGCATATTTTTAATTTATTTATTGCGATGCATTTGATTTTTAAAGATTTTCGAGTTACGATGATGACGCAGGAAGTAAGAAACAACGTAGATTCGCCCACCTACCTTGTAACGAATAATTTTTGAATTTAAAATTGCTTTCCTTATACAACGTGTTACAAAATAACCCCTAATGCCAATATGCTAGATAGGGACCATCAAACTAAATAACTTTTACTATGGAACTAACTCTATGGGACCAACTTTGAAATCGCGACAAAAAAAATAGCTGTTTTATACATTTTGATATTTTCGTAATTAATTTTTGTATGAAACAGCTGATTTTTTTTTTCGCGATTTCAAAAGTTGGTCCCATAGTAAAAGTTGTTCAGTTTAATGGTCCCTATCCACCATAATATATTCGCCATTAGGGGTATTTGTAACACGTTGTATAGTAATCCAATTGATAGATCATTTTGGATTATTTTGCTAATTAATGTTACAATGTTGTGACAGTTCCTACCTACACAATTTTTAAAGTAAAGAAAGAGTCTATTTTAGGTAGTTCTACTAGAGTGAAACAGCGCCATCTATCAATACCGAACACAAATAAGTTCATTGCTTTGCTTGCTTTGCTCCCACAGAACAGAGCCTTTTTCAAGGCAGCAGCAGCTTGAGAGCTCCATAGCTTATTGTAAAGTTGAAAATATTCACAGATGGCGCTGTAACGTAAAATTTGACTTTTCTATCGCAGTCCTTCAAATGACCTTTGAGTTGTGCCCTCTCTTTGACTTGTTCAATTTGACAGCAGTAGTACCAACTGAGTTTTGGTTCGGGAGTGTCTGTTTTGGGTACTTTAGAAACTACATAAATCAGTAAGTATTATTTACATTTTTTGTGAACTTTCACTAACTGTAATTGAATAGCAATAATTTTTTGTCGTTCATATTGGAAGGTTATTTCTGTTTTGTTTCAGTCGGTACCTATTTAAGGTTATGACGTTAATAATTACCTACACAATTTTCCTACTGTTGAATATTTTTCCATAGATGCTTCATAAACTATGGAAATAGAATCAAAACATTTTATAATATGAACCTAGGTAGTCAATACTTGTATTTTATTTTATTTACCATCTATTACATCAGATAGTACTTAATTAGGAAGTCACGTAGTCCTTCACTAAATAATTCGTAATATCTGATAAAAAAGTTATTCATATTTTTTAAATCGGCAAGAAAATAACTTTAAACGTTTATTTTTTTGGACAAAATAATATAAACACACAGGTACTTACCTACGTTTTGACATTTATTTCTAAACATAGATTTCCATTGTTATTTATTGAAACGTTACGTAAACCAGTTTCATATTGCCAATAATTTAGGTCCCAAAATAGTTTTCTAATACCTACTTCATGCATGTTTTGAAAGATAAATTCCTACCGCGGTTAAAGATGTCTGTTTTTCTGCGACCTTTCAAGGTCACCATCTTGATAAGTGACATCAAGACAAGTGAGAGTAATTTTTCGTTTAATAATGAATTTCTTACATAATAAAAAGAATTAGGTAATCAATAACATTTTCATTAAGTATACAAGGTTATGACCGGTAATTTTTTATTCGATCCTTATAAGATCAGGCTAAGGTTAGAGATAAAGACCATTATTTCAAAAACAACTTCAAAATATAGTACGCTTTTCACCTCACTAGCAGTCAATTTTGAAAGTGTCATGTCATTTTTCAAAATTCGAATCAATTTGACATATGACATTTCTAATCAATCAAAACAAAAGAAAGTTGCGTCAGATTGTGAATAATTTTGGTGAGTTTTTGATAGAAACATTTTATTTCTTTACGATGTCGAGTATAAGATTTTCAATGTATTTTTAAGTGAAATTTATTTTCTACAATAATATAAAAATATCACAATGCCACCAAAAAAAGGAAAAGGGAAAAAAAAGGGACCTCCTGAATCAGGATGGATGCCAGGCCATGGAACCAAGGGTACGTTTTGTGACTGTGAAATAAAAAAAAAATCCGACGAACAGAACCCTGAGGCCTGAACCAAAGCCTTGGCAAATCCAATATCTATTTGCATCTACTAAGTAGATACCTAGGTATTTTACTTTTATTATATCATAGCAGATATTTTACAAACAAAGTGCAGAATGTAACCTACGAAATCAGCGGTTTGAGTTTCCTTTTAAAATCTGGAGAGGCTCCCCATAAGTTAATGGCCAAAACTGGTGCAATGGCCACAACTAATAAAATCACATCTCTGTCATAAATACAAACTAAATAATTCTAAAATAACACCTGAATTAAAAATATACATGCTGTAATCCATAAAAAGTGTGTTTTATTTCTAATGAACTGTACGGGCGAAAGTCTTAGAAGTGTATATCTCTGTCATCATTTTTGTTTTAAATTAAGCATTACGTATTGTATCAATTTGTATTGGATCGTATGTGATTTTAAAAAATTTTTGAATGCAGTTCCAATTATTTTTAAAATCAAAATGAAGTCCTCTTTCTGAAAAATTTCCTGCCTTCAATATTTAAGGTACATTCCTTCCGTGTTGCAAAGTTTTGGGATACCCTGTATGTATATGTATAGGTGTATAATATTATATATAAGTTAGGTAGGTATTTACATTGTTACATCATAGAAGATTATAATTTTCATTTCTAAACTATTTGCTATAATAGCAATAGGTACTTAAATACTTACCTATTTGCTTACAATATCTTGGTTTTATTAAATACTTATGTTTATTTGCCTTAGCATATCCTAAAGTAATTAATGTTTATCACAGGCTTACTTATTATTGGCCATAAAGTTTGTGTGAATTGTTTTATTTATATCTATTATTGTACTATTTGTTTTATTATTATTTCATTATGCACGTAAACCTGAAAGGGTTTGTCAGTAAAGTTCACTTAATCATAATGAAAGACAAAAATAATTAATAATCTTAACTAAAGAAGGGTTGCTTTCACAAGTTGCTTTACAAACAATCACTGATATAACTTCTCCAATTTCATAATTATATCAAATTCAAAATGACAAACAGTTAATAACATTCTCAAAGTTCACATTTACTATCTTCTTGACAGGGGACACACCCACTGACGTAAAATTTGATCTTATTGAATAATATAATGAAAACTTGATTATTGTATCTATTTATAGTTTACTAACCTGTTATCTGTTATTGAAAGTCCACTTTTGCTGTCAGTCCTGAGTTGGTACTGTTAAGAAGAAGGTGTTTTGACTTGGACTAAATTAGTTCAATTGTGATAAATAATTCTGAATTGATAACCACTTAGGCAGTCTGTTGTAAAGGTGTTGCCAATATTTTTATACACTCTTCAATAAAATAGCCACGTTCAAATAAAAAAAAATTCTTTGTCTGATGTTACCTAACAAATTTATGCTTTAATCCCTTGTAATAAGTACTTGTCTCGTCTACAGGCACCATGAGCACCTACTTCCAGTACCCAACTCCCGAGTTGCAGGAGGAGCTCAGGAAGATCGCTCAGGCGATCGTTGCTCCTGGCAAAGGCATCCTCGCTGCCGATGAGTCCACTGGTAAGTTCATATTTTTTAACAAGATGGGGAAGAGTTCATTGTCCTCCTTATCCATAAGGCGAGACTTTGCCCCAACAGTGACAAAATGGCAAATGACAATTCTTTAATTACAACTTAGTCAGAAAGAGTAGAAATCAAATAAAATGGGCCTAAAATTTTTCAGTAAAAAAATATAGTTGGGTGTTGCCAAGTTATTTGTGATTTTAATGTGTGAAACCCTATAGAATATGGTGATGAGAAATTATAAATAAATAAATAAATATTTGACAACATCACATACATTGCTCCGATTCCAAAGTAAGTAGCTAAAGCACTTGTGTTATGGAAATCGGAGACAACGGTGGTATCACAAACACCCAGACCTGAGCCAATATAGAAAAGTTCGTTTTCTAAATTGACCCAACCGGGGATCGAACCCGGGACCTCAGAGATGGCGACACCTTGAAAACCGGTGTACAAAGCCACTCGACCAAGAAGGTTCTCAACTATAATAACTTTTCTTTTCTAAGGAACCATGGGCAAGCGCCTTCAAGACATTGGAGTAGAAAACACTGAAGAGAACCGCCGCAAATATCGCCAACTGCTCTTCAGCACTGACCCTGTAAGTTTTTTTTTACCCAATATACCTGAGTCTGTAATAGTTTTTTTGATAAGTACTTGAAACATTTGGTATAAGTACTTATCACTGGAAGAACTGGTTCTTGTGACCGATCACGGAAATACTTGAGGAAATAGAGATTTTCTTGTTAATTCTTTAGTTTTTTAATGCACTCTGAGTTAGATTTTTTTGCGATATTATAGAAATTGGCGCCCTAAAACAACAGCAACAGGGATAAAAACATTATGGCGTTTTTTAAAATCCTGTTAAATGTTACCAGGCTATCTCTGAGAACATTTCTGGCGTGATCCTGTTCCACGAGACCTTGTATCAGAAGGCTGATGATGGCTCACCCCTGGTCAGCCTCCTGGAGAAGCGAGGCATCATTTGCGGCATTAAAGTGGACAAGGGTGTCGTCCCGCTGTTCGGATCTGAAGACGAGTGCACCACCCAGGGTAAGAAAACTTAGTTATGTACACACGACAGCACGTCAGGTTATACAGTTAAACTGCGAAAACAGCTTTTATTACGTAGGGCATAAAGGTCTCAAGGTCAATATGTATAGTCTGAGGTGCCGTCGTGTGTACAATAGACCACACCGTGTCCCTTAACCACATCTAAGGTCAAAATCGTTTGCGCGCTGCGACGTCACTTCATATGTTTAGTACGCGATGTAATTTCGAGTCTGACTCGCGCACTGAGGGTTCCGTATCAGTCTTAAATATTATAAATAAAATTATTTAATATTAGCGTGTATAAACGGTTTTCGCAGTGCCGGCGTTAGAGGGACTGACACCCTGGGCAAGAATATTTTGGCGCCCACTTAAAGAAATCAAAATCGAGTATTAATTTTTTTCTGAACCAATGTGAACGTGTATTAAGAATTCTATATTCCATCTTCCATCGAACGCTTAGCTATCCCCACCATCCACCACGCGTTCTAGTTTGGTGGGGGAAGTATCCCACCTCCACTAATCGCCCCCCCAAATTTGGCGCCCTGGGCCGTCGCCCCATCGCGCCCCCCCCCCCCCCCTAACGCCGGCACTGGGTTTTCGTAAATTGATTTTACTTTTAATTTTATTAAAATTACACTATTGTAAGATAATGATATAACCTTTAGGAGTTAATTTTCTACTCAATATGCCTGAAATAACGTTATTTATGTCAGTTCAATGCAAAATGTAGTTTTTGAACCACTCCTATGTATGATCAGCTATACAAGCATCTATATGCTATTCAACGCGCGAAAACCTATCTCATGTAAATTATGTGTAGACAGCAAAGTAACAAAAATTATAATCTAGTGGCTCAGTAAAGTCTGTAGACCTCGCGTCTGTGCGTAAAAAAGTAGCTCAAATTGTACGTTGTTTAAAAATAATCTCATAGATGTCGCCACGAGGTTTTTTTATAAAAGTACTATGTGCTGTTTGGTAACTGTATTCTTTTATTATATCTATTCGAAGCTAGATGGCGCTACTAATTTTCAACATTTTTCGAAATGTCTGAAATATTTTTTCTTTTCGAATAACTAAATCAACAAAAAAATCTATACAAGGTGTTACAAAAATACCCCTAATGCCGTATATGGTATATAGGGTCCATCAAACTGATCAACATTTACCATGGGACCAACTCTGAAATCGCGAAAAAAAAATCAGCTGTTTCATACAAAAATTAAAATCCAAAATATCAAAATGTATGAAACAACTGATATTTTTTTGCGATTTCAGAGTTGGCCCCATTAGGGGTATTTTTGTAACACCTTGTATACAATAATCGAACCTGCTCACAAAATTTCACGAGAATCGGTAGAGAAATACGACCTGTAGAAGTAAACAAACGGACAACCGGACAGCTGGACAGACATGCGAAAGCATTTTTGCACGAGCTGAACTGCAGCAGACACACTACGCGCTCGGTCAAAAAAAAACCTTTGAAGCAAAGCACAAATACATGTTCAGAAAAGTAGATTTATTGTATCTGTTTAACCCTTCAACGCAGAAAATGAGACGATAGATATTCCATTGTTATCCGACCGCATGCGTCCGCTCGGGCGTTAATGAAATAATTTTGTCGTTCGCCATTACATTTTTATCAATGTCAAGAGTATTTTATGTGTACATTTAATAATGGCTTACTTTATCTCACTGATAGTTGGGTCACATTGATATTATAGTCGTGTCTACAGGAAAATTCCATATTTAACATACTCATTTTGTTTATACAGTAGAAGACGTGACCAACTCATTGTCCGAGAAATCAGATTTTTCTAGTGGTCAATGAATTTTATTTTATACATTCAAAATGCTTTAAAATTCAGTTGATTGGACATAATTATTAGATTATCGACTTTTTAAATTCAAATATTAAAATGTATTAATTTCTTTTTGTTGTACACACGACAGCACCTCAGACTATACATGTTGACCTTGAGACCGCCTTTGTGCCCTACGTAATAAAAGCTGTTTTCGCAGTTTTACTGTATAATTTGTGCTGTCGTGTGTACAAGACATGTATTATTTTGTAATTTGCTTTTCATTATGAAGTAAGAGAATAATATTTCTGTATTTCCACTCACCAACTGAAACGGATCAACTATTTTTCTTTCTCAACGATACAACTTTTTGGTTGGTCCAATAGGAATATTTTGACGAGGCACTTTTTTTCAACCAAATTTATAAAGCCATGAAAAGTATGTAATTTCTCAATAACAACCATTAAGCAACGCTTAGTATTTTGATCCAGTCATGGTTATATTTATTTGGTTGATAAAAGTGATATGAACTTATTCTTTGGGCGCAAATTCAAATCTTGCCAAAATGATCATCCTGATTTTATTCAGTCGCATCATTTTATCAGTGTCTAGAGAACTAGACCTAAAATTATTAGCCGGATAGGTACAGGAAGTGTTAGTTCTGTATTGAGAAAATCAAACCGCGGTAAACGCCCCTTTGTAAACCCTTCGAGGCTCTTCGCTTGGTGAAGACCCAGCCGTAAAGCATTGTAATTGTCATTTACCAGCTAAATAATATACTAGAAAAAATAGGACTCGCACCAGATCATGTTCTCGGACGGGAATCGAACCCGCGACTTTTGGATAACCGGTCCAATGCTCTGACCGCTGAGCTACCGAGTCACTAGTGGGAAAGTCGAATTTCTTCTAGTATATCAACTCTTACGCTGCAAGCCAGCGCCATCTCACCAATGTAGAAGGAATTAAGAAAATATCTGGAAAGATGTTCAGTTGAATGTTGAGGTTAATTCCTTCTACATTGGTGAGATGGCGCTGGCTTGCAGCGTAAGAGTTGATATACTAGAAGAAATTCGACGTTCCCACTAGTGACTCGGTAGCTCAGCGGTCAGAGCATTGGACCGGTTATCCAAAGGTCGCGGGTTCGATTCCCGTCCGAGAACATGATCTGGTGCGAGTCCTATTTTTTCTAGTATATTATTTAGTATTATATAAAAATAGCATTGTGAATGCTTAAATCTCAAAATTTCAAATTGTCATTTACCAGGCTTGGACGACCTCGCCCAGCGCTGCGCCCAGTACAAGAAGGACGGTTGCCACTTCGCCAAGTGGCGTTGCGTGTTGAAGATCGGCCGCTTCACTCCTTCATACCAGTCCATTATGGAGAATGCTAATGTGCTCGCTCGTTATGCCTCCATCTGCCAGAGCCAGCGTATCGTGCCGATTGTGGAGCCCGAGGTGTTGCCTGATGGTAAGTTTACTTGAATTTATAAAGTATCTCAACCATAAATTGTCTAGAAGTTTCACCAAGTGCTGCTAAGTGTTGAAGATCGGCTGCTTCACTCCTTCATACCAGTCTAAAGTGGACAATCAAATACTCGATATATTTATTAACACCGACATTTAAGATTTACCTAGTTTATTTCGTCTTTGCATATTGATTGCACTTTCAGAAGTAAATCTTGGAACGCTTAAGATTTCTAATAAATAATAAATTAAATAAATTTGACAACATCACATACATTGCTCCGATTCCAAAGTAAGTAGCTAAAGCACTTGTGTTATGGATATCAGAGACAACGGTGGTATCACCGTGTACTTGTGTAATGGGTAAGGGTCCTGCCACTGTTGTGGAAGATCCCATTCTAGCCAGCTCATCGGCGGCATCGTTCCCGTGTGATCCACTATGCCCTTTAATCCATTGTAGGATTACTCCGTTGTTGGATGCCAACCGATCCAAAACTTGGTAGCATTCGTAGACGATACTGGAGTTGACCGTGTTGGCTTCCAGTGCTGATAGGACGGCCATGCTATCAGTCAGTATGCGGATGTTTAGTCCCTTCACACCTCTAGTCAGGGCCGTAGTAGCGGCGTTAATTATTGCAACACATTCGCATTGAAATATCGAACTGTGTTGGCCTAGCGCTAGTGATATTTTGATATTTAGGTCTTGTGAGAATACTCCAGCTCCAGTTCCAGTCCCCATTTTGGAACCGTCCGTATAGATTCGGACTTCATGTATGCCAGAGTAATCTCGGTCGCTTTCAAATAACTGGATTTGATATTTCTTTAGGAAAATATATTGCTTAGGGATCCTGTCGCATGGGGCAGCGATTAGTGACTCATGTTTCACTAAGTTATTCCAAAATATGGAGTGAGGACCCTCTCGGTTGTACCACAGACCTAGGTGTTTAAGCCTTATAGCAGCCATGGAGGCTTCTTGTTGTATAAACAGGTCCAAGGGTGTTAGATCCAGGGCTACTTCTAGGGCGGCTGTGGGGGTAGTTCGCATGCAGCCGGTTATAGCAGAGCATGCCAATCTTTGGAATTGCTGCAGCTTGTTGATGACGGTGCTTTGCTCTGTTTTGGACCACCAGGCAACGGCTCCGTATGTGATTATGGGACGTATAACAGTTTTATACAGCCACATCGTTATTTTCGGTGATAGTCCCCACCTTTTGCCGAGTAGTCTATTACATTGGCAGAAGATGATGGTGGCTTTGTTTAGTTTTCCTTCGAGATGTATGTTATAGTATAAAAAGAACATAATTCAAAAATAAAAAATAAGAGTAAAAATCCATAAAACTAGTAAAAAAGAGGCCGGCTCGGCTATAACAACCTTATAGGCCTTCCATAACTTTTTATAAATAAGACGGTTTGTCTTTTACAGGTGAGCACGACTTGGACCGCGCACAGAAGGTGACTGAAGTGGTCCTCGCGGCCGTGTACAAGGCGCTCAACGACCACCACGTCTACCTTGAAGGAACACTCCTCAAGCCAAACATGGTGAGATTGTTGTGAGCTTTACTACAATGCTGTAAGGTTGAGAGTAACTGATATATTGTTTTCATGACAGTTTCTCGATTCTAACAGGAGGATTTGCCAATAGAAGCTACTTCCTGTTCTTTTGCCATTGCTGCAAATAGAATGACATAAAAATAATAACTCTATATTTTTGTTCTTCTAATTAAGTATATTAAAAAAATTCGCTATAATATTTTCCCAGTACAGTCCGTTTGTTTATAATTAAGAAAAATACAATTAATCGTTACTACGTCTCAAATTTAAGCAGTTTTGTCCTGCATTATCCTCTCAATTGCCTCAAAAGGAAAATAAAGCGTATATATAATATTAATAATAAATATTTGACAACATCACATACATGCTCCGATTTCAAAGTAAGTAGCTAAAGCACTTGTTTTAAGGAAAATCAGAGATAACGGTGGAATCACAAACACCCAGACCTGAGCCAATATAGAAAAGCCCGTTTTCTAAATTGACCCAACCGGGGATTGAACCCGGGACCTCAGAGATGGCGACACCTTGTAAACCGGTGTACGAAGCTACTCGACCGCGGAGGTCGTCGTGTAATAAATTGGAATTTGATACAAAAATACGCGAAATTTAACATTGTTTAAATTCTAATTGACACACGGCTAATAGGATAAATTATACAGTAAATTCGACAGTAAAGTCCGCAAGTTTACTATTACAGCATTCGAACAATTTCAAATTCAAATAAAATTTGATTGATTTCATATTTAAAAAACCTTACCAAAAGTAGCTCGTTTGTATGAAAAACTAGCGACGACCTCCGTGGTCGAGTGGTTTGTACGCCGCTTTTCAAGGTGACGCCATCTCTGAGGTCCCGGGTTCGATCCCCGGCTGGGTCAATTTAGAAAACTAACTTTTCTATATTGGCTCAGGTCTGGGTGTTTGTAGTTCCACCGTTGTCTCCAATTTCCAGAGCACAAGTGCTTTAGCTACTTACTTTGGGATCAGAGCAATGTTTGTGATATTGTCAAATATTTATTTATTTATTTATGGTGGTACCAAATTAAGTAACAATACTGAAACAGGTGATACTGTTGTTTAAACTGAACAACTTTCTCCAATTCCATACAAAATGTGGATTTAGTCTAGGAATGACTGGTTCGCAGAATGACTACGTAGTCTATTATTGATCGATTCGTGGAATGTACAATTCTATAAATGACTGATTCCAGTAATGACCGATTCTACAAATGACTGATTTTACAAAAGACCGATTCTACAATTGACTGATTCTACAAACGACTGATTTTAGAGTTTATGAACAATAGAGATTTGATTCCTAAGTGATTTTTTTGTTTATTTATTTTTTGACCAAATCTGAATACATCTTTGATTTTGCGCTACAAAATGTAGTATGAAATATTGTAATAAAAGAACTATTTTTTCTTTATAAAAATTGTTAGCAGGTTAGCGTCATTGATTATGGTGAAAAATGTTTGAAATAAATGATTCGTTATTCCTTACATTGCATTTTATTTACCAAATTCATTATCAAATCTCTATTGTTTATAAACTCTAAAATCAGTCATTTGTAGAATCAGTCAGTTGTAGAATTGGTCTTTTGTAGAATCAGTCATTTGTAGAATCGGTCATTACTAGAATCAGTCATTTGTAGAATTATTGTACATTCCACGTATCGGTCAATAATAGACTACGTAGTCATTCTGCGAACCAGTCATTCCTAGACTGAATCAAAATGTGATTTTTGGTCAGCTGATAGACTTTGTATGGAAAGGCGAAAAAAAAAATTTTATGTTCCTTGGAGAAAGTTGTTCAGTTTAAGCAGCTATCACCTGATTCAGTATTATTACTTAATTTGGTTCCACCTTATATAATAGCCCCTATTTTGTTTTGAGCAGTATATGTTGTTCTCTCGCAGGTGACGGCCGGGCAGTCGTGCAAGAAGACGTACACCCCGATGGACATCGCGCGCGCCACCGTCACCGCCCTCATGAGGACTGTGCCCCCCGCGGTTCCCGGTCAGATCACATACACTAGAAAAACATTTACATTATTATAGTTAAATAATATATTAGATAAAATCGACTCACCCGTAGCACCTCAGACGGGACTCGAACCCGTACCCTTGGGATTCCGGCACTGCACTGACCAATTATGCTACCGAGTGGCTCGAAGCAATCGCTAGAAGATGTTTTATGGATCAGAGTTTTCAGTTTCAGGATTTCCATACATCTTTATGCTAATTTTTCGGTTTTTTAACATGTCCTTATTAGCCGAATACTCAAACGATACTTAACTTTGAGGCGCTAAAACATCATGCTGTCTTTGTCGTATTTTTGACATTGATGCAACAGGACGATGTTTGAGAGCCTTTCAAAGTTGAGTGACGTTCGGCCATATATTTCTTAGAATGCTGATCAGATCAGTTGGGTGTGTATAGCGGTCTAAATCTCCTCCATTCACTCCCTGAATAGCCTGCATCAGATCACAGCTAGGTCAATCCTTGGCGGAGAACCAAGGATTCAAAGTTACCTCCTTTATATGAAAATCGACTGGTGTCTTTAAGAAACACCACGGTCGAGAGAATTGAAAAATTGCTATAGAAAGTTGACAAAATTAACGTTTGGTAGTCTCCTGTTTCTCCTCCAAAACTTAAATATTTTTTTCATTAAATTTTAAAGGATTCAAATTTAAATGGATGTCTAAACAATGGTATTATTTAGGTTTTTGGAGATTAATATCTCATGAAAAAAAGGAAACAGGAACACAGCCTAATTCTTTCTTTATTTTTTATGTTGAAAGTATTTAAATTGGTATAGTTTTTAGGAGGAAACGGGGGACTACGAAACGTTGATTTTATCAACTTTCAATAGGAATTTTTCAATTCTCTCGACCGTGGTGTTTCCTCTTAATAATGTGGCCGCCACTGTATGTTTTTGTTAATCATCGGTTATTGGTGATACGCAGTCTAGGATGAAGTCAAATTCTTACCCATTTCCATTATCTCTCCAGGCGTCACATTCCTCTCTGGCGGTCAATCCGAGGAGGAAGCCTCCGTCAACTTGAACTCTATCAACGCAGTTGAAGGCCTCAAGAGGCCGTGGGTACTCACATTCAGCTACGGACGCGCTCTACAAGCGTCTGTACTTCGCGCGTGGGGAGGAAAGCCCGAGAATGTGCTCGCTGGACAACAGGAGCTGCTTAAGAGAGCTAAGGTAAAAAGATTTAGCACCTAAAGCAAAACTCAAAAACTTAAAAAAATCCAGAATTTTTAACAGAATTTTTGATATAGTTCTTTTTTGTGTCGCTTAGAAAAAAACGTTTGCTAGAGTGATAACATTGATGACTCTCGCATTATACAAGGTGTTACAAAAAAATCCCCTAATGCCGAATATGGTATATAGGGACCATCAAACTGAACAACTTTTACTATGGGACCAACTCTGAAATCGCGAAATAAAAATCAGCTGTTTCATACAAAAATTCAAATAGAAAATATCAAAATGTATAAAACAGCTGTTTTTTTTCTCGCGCTTTCAGAGTTGTTCCCATAGTAAAACTTGTTCAGTTTGATGGTCCCTATATACCATATTCGGCATTAGGGGTATTTTTGTAACACCTTGTATATAAGTACCTGGAATTGTCTATATTGAGTAAGGAAAAAGAGTATAGCATCCTTATAAAGCAGCAAGCAACAGCAGTTACTGTGTTTAAGGTAAGAAGGTAGTTAGCTACATATTGTAGGCCTCAAGAGGCCGAGTGTACTCACATTCAGCTACGGACGCGCGCTACAAGCGTCTGTACTTCGTGCGTGGGGCGGGAAGCCCGAGAATGTGCTCGCTGGACAACGGGAACTGCTTAAGACGCCGGCGAACAGTGAGCTTCCCATACAAAAATAATATCAAAATGATTTGCAATTTGAGCATAATTAACTCTTCTTGTGATGTTATTCGGATTAAGACAGTATTTGTCTATGTTTCTATTAAATAAAAATTCCAAAATACTAACCCCATTCAAAATAAATGCCAATTATTTTTTTTCATACAAAATTATTCGCTTTAATTATTATTTGGTTAAGTATTTTGGATTTTTTTATTTAATTGAAACCTAGACAAATACTATCTGAATCCGGATAACATCACAAAAGAGTTAATTATGCTCAAATTGCAAATTATTTTGTTATTACGTTTGTATGGGAAGCTTACTGTTCGCCGGACTCTTAAAAAGGCCAAGGTAAGAAAGGTTTACAGAGAGACAGAACATTTAACATGATGGAATCGCATCGAAAAATATTTGATTCAGTGACTTCAAAAAAGGAGGAGGTTCTATGTTCGGCTGTTTATCGTGAATAGGATCCTTGTGACACAGCATTTCAGACAACAGACGTTGGTTAGAAGGTAAGGGGACAAGGAGGTAGTCAGCTACATATAGTAGGGCTCCAGAGGCCGTGGGCACTAACATTCAGCTACGCGCGCGCGCTGCAGGGAGAGACCCCAGAAAGTGCTCGCTGGATAACAGGAGCTGCTTTAGAGGGTCAAAGTATCCTTGACCATCAGCCAATTTTAATGTCCCCACTGCTGGGGCACAGGCTTTCTTTATGGGTGGATAAAGAGGATGGGCCATGACGGGGGCCCAATGCGGATTGGTGGGTGCTAACAGCTGCAAATGCAGCCGGGACCAACGGCTTCCAAAAAACGGAGGAGCTCGAGATAGTAAATTTTTGGTCACCCATCCCATGACCGACCCTTGCGAAAGTTGCTTAACCTCCGCAATCGCTGGGCCAGGCGCTATATACCACTGCGCCACCGAGCTCCTTGGTATCCTTACTCCCCATCATTTTCTCCTGAAAATAATGGCACAAAATCCTCTGTCTATCTCTTCGTGATAATAGGATTTAAAGAGAGACGGAACGATTGTGCGTAAAATTTCTAACAAGGTAATTTGTCTCTGGAGTGCGAACGAAAGGTATGTGTAATCTGTCGCATGCACGGATTTTGTCAAAAACTTTAGAATTTACTAATATTTTTTAGATATTTTACTTATAATTACCAAAACAGATTTTCTTAGGCCCGCCACATACATACGGAATCTTATTCGGAACTCCGAAACGGAATATCGATATTACCACATGTGTGTGGTAGTTCCATAGATTTGTATGGACTTGTTGCGTTCGGAATTATTTCGTTTTGGAATTTTCAATCAAAATTCCGTCTGTATGTGACGGGCCTAATATTGTTGGTGAACTCAATACCTTAGTGAGATGGCGCTGGCTTGCAGCGTAAGGGTCGATATACTAGAAGAAATTTGACGTTCCCACTAGTGACTCGGTAGCTCAGCGGTCAGAGCATTGGACCGGATATCCAAAGGTCGCGGGTTCGATTCCCGTCCGAGAACATGATCTGGTGCGAGTCGGTATTTTTTCTAGTATATTATTTAGTAAAAAACCTTAGTGAAAAAAAATGACCTTGAGGCCAAATACGTGCCAAGCTTAGAGATTAAGCTAGTATTATCGTAGTGCGGCTTTAGCCATGTTTTGTGTCGCCTAGCCATTAATTTCATTTATATGTAGTAACAGCTTGTAGAATTAGTACTAATTTTGCATTTTTTTCCTCCCCCTGCTCGTGTCTCCTGCACAACACATCGACCCGTGACTTCACATGATCGACTCACGCGCACCATCTTCCCACATCTAATTTTAATCTATGTAATATCATTCAATGCCAATAACCTTCAACGGTTCATGATTTGAAAATGGAACTTGTTTTTTAATTCTTTTTTTTAAGGCTAATGGTCTCGCTAGCCAAGGAAAATACAAAGCAGGCTCGATTCCTTCTTTGGCCGCATCCAAGTCTAACTTTGTTAAAGCTCATGCTTACTAATTTTGAATAATTTTACTATTGTTGAACTTTATCGGCCTTACCACAAAAGATTTTAAAACACTGTTCAACAAGTGTTTAACTTAGACACTGTTTAAATGCGATGCTGTCACTTTTTTGACAATATTGTTTGAAAGAGACGATATCACATTTAAACAGTGTCTAAACAGTGCTTTAAAATCTTTTGTGGTAAGGCAGTATATGCTTTTTTTGTATTGTTGTTTTGATTTTATTGAATACTCTATAAATCATGAACTGGATATTTTGCCAAATAATTATTGAATTTGATTCGAATATTAATCAAACACCCGTATTCACAAACATTACTATGAGGTCTCACAGTGCCCGCGGACGCACAGCGTCCCAACTACCAATCACATTATAACACGTAAAACAGACGAACCAATCACAGAGCTATATTTCAACGCAGTGCGTTTGCATAGTCAAGGATCGTTTGAGTATTGTTTGTGGATACAGGTATAAGAAACAACTTTCATAAGATATCTAGAGCGAGAAAACTACTCTGCCATCTCGCTCTCGCTCTAACGAATGATGTTTCAGAGCAGCGGAAACCAATAGAGATACGGAAAAATGCGATGCCAATATGGTTTAAGACTTAAAAAAGTTTTCAAGTACTATACTAAAAATACTGGCATTGATCTTAAAGTTTTGTTTTTTCATATAATACGCATGTTGTGTTGTCCTACCATAGATAATATACATTGTACTGATTTACCTTGCATTTGTAGATATTTCTCTACTATTAAACAGTGTTGGAATATTTTTATCCATTATACAAGGTGTTACAAAAGTACCCCTAATGCCGAATATGGTAGATAGGGACCATCAAACTGAAGAACTTTTACTATGGGACCAACTATGAAATCGCGAAAAAAAAATCAGCTGTTTCATACATTTTGATATTTTCGTAATTAATTTATGTATGAAACAGCTGATTTTTTTTTTCGCGATTTCAAAGTTGGTCCCATAGTAAAAGTTGTTCAGTTTGATGGTCCCTATCTACCATATTCGGCATTAGGGGTACTTTTGTAACACCTAGTATATTTTTTGAGCTCCATTTTATATCGAACAAAAGTTAAGTACATTTACAAGTTTTAACATTGTTTAATAATAGGGTCCTGGGGCCGTACCGGCTAACGCATCGATCTTCGGAAAGTCTGCCGGGTTTCAAATTAAAACAGATAGATAAATCGATCCCCAATCGGGTCAAAATGGCGAATCCCAATTCTTGATGTCACACGAACATCGATATCTTCTAAATAACTTCGGCGAATAGTACAATACGATACTACTTACTTAGATTTATCTGTTTTAAGTTAAAGCACGGCAGACAGACTCGCCGAGGTTCGAAAAGTTAGCCGGTAGGGCCCCTGTGTGTCTAAATATTTTAAGAAAATAGTATTGTGTAAATGTTGATTAAAATGAATTTATTATTAGACCTCGTTTTTTATTCTCATTACTAATGATATCCCCATAAACGCTAAATGACATCTAAGTTACCTCTAGTTATTGATATTAAAAAAACAGTTCATCATCTTAGCTCATTTAGTCGCATTTCTGCACAAATTATTAAATTGAAAAATAGTAGTTAGTTCTTTTTTCATTTACTAACAATTTAACTATGATTTAGTATAACTATTGAGGAGTTAGTGTCACTTACAAATCGGTCGGTGTGAAAAAAAAATAAAAAAAAAAACGGTTCGAATTGTGCCCTCCCGACCCGTCCACCCACTGGACTTTTCCACTGGTGGGTACGTCTAGTAATCGACTAATTTATAAATTCGATTAATTATTATGAGTACCTCCCTCCTTTTGAAGTCGGTAATAAGCCCAATCTAGTCATTCAAACCACTGGCCATCCAATCTAACCCTTGCTGTGTAGTGTTCTTCGATCAAGAATACTATTTTGATCGAATGTAGTGTACCTTTAACAACCATTAATCCTAAATCAATTCCGAACTGATAAAAAAATAAGTAAAAATAAAATTGATAATAGTACGGTAATAGTGTTCGTTTACGGAGCCCCGGGGCGTCGCGTGCGGCGTGGCGTGCAGCGGCCCGCGTCTTCGCCAATCGCACACGTAGACACAAACATGGACACGATGTTGTTTATAAAGATGTGGGGCGGTAACAGTAGCGGGCATCGTTACTCTAGTCCGTTTATCGCGGTGGCGCACGCAGCGGCAATACTCCACACAAGAGACCCGCTTCAAGCGCAGTGGCGACGGCGGGACATGCCACGCCGGCATCCGCGGGCTCCGCCGCAAGTAACGCTGCATTTCAATGTTTAAAATCTTGTCTTCTCGTCTTTTAAATATAATTTATATTTTTAAATAAAAAATTAAATTAAATATTAAAAAACAGTTGATATTTCATCCAATCTATAATCTCGCTCCTCGCTCTTCAAATAATGTTTGAATTTAGTGCAAGCCGCGACGCGCGACGCCCGACGCCCCGCGTCTCCGTAAATGTCCAAAGCTACACGCGAATCAGGCACGTTTTGTTATACAATGATCGCTTAGGACCAGCGACGTCACCAACGTGTACTATAAACAGCAGTGTAGCCAAAATCGCGCGTAAATTCGCGGCGAATTCGCCCTTTCTGGACAAGGTTTAAGCTATTTCATTTCGTCGACCGCCTTATTACCCGACTGCAAGGAAACGGTTATGTTTTCTCGTCTCTTATATTGTTACTCCGAACGCTTCTCGCTTCAGACTGGTTATAATAAATATTTTTACTCTGCTTTTAAACATTTATCTTGACCTTTGCACAGTAGATATCTCTTATCTGTTACTTAACGATTTTTCATTGGACATCTATTTTGGGAGGAATTGTTGTTTACTCAATTTTACGATTTCATACACTGTGCGACGATTTTATATTATATCTTTACCAAGAAATGAATTGTTTACCATTTAAGTACGTGATATGCGATATTTAAGGCTGGCTCCAGACCTGACTACCTCCTTATCCCCTTACCTTTTAACCAACGTTTGTTGTCTGAAATGCTGTGTCACAAGGTCTGAAATGCTGTGACGAAAATCTATCAACATTGAATCAAAAATTTTTCGATTAGATTCCGTCATGTTAGGTGTTGAACGTCTCTATGTAAGGCTGGCCCCAGACCTACCGGTTTCATTTCTTTGCTTTGCTGTTCTAGTAGAACAGGGGGCCGTACCGGCTAACGCATCGAACTTCGGAAAGTTTGCCGGGCTTCAACTTAAAACAGATAAATCGAAGTAAAACGTTTCGTATTGTAGTTATTTAGAAGATAACGATGTTCGTGTGACATCATAAATTAGG
Organism: Catoptria pinella; assembly: GCA_963556745.1. NCBI lineage: Eukaryota > Metazoa > Arthropoda > Insecta > Lepidoptera > Crambidae > Catoptria > Catoptria pinella. The sequence goes on from OY750779.1 coordinate 8,120,498, forward strand.
ATTCGCTATTTTGGCCCGATTGGGGCTCCATTTATCTGTTTTAATTTGAAGCCCGGCAGACTTTCTGAAGTTCGATGCGTTAGCTGGTAGCCCCTGTTCAACTAAAACAGCAAAGCAAAGAAATGAAACCGGTAGGTCTGGGGCCAGCCTTAAAAGTCGTCGGTGGGCGTGTCGGTATTGTGATTTTTTTAGTTCAATAGTAGCGCCACTTTCTCTGTTAAATTATTGTCATGGGAAACTGGGGGCTAATTGTCTAATTTAAAAATCTATCGCAATCGCTTTCATTTGACAGTTGGATCCGACACATTGCTGCATTTCTTTGGTAAGTTTTTATTTGTGCCAAAAAGAAGCATCAATGTGTTTCATCCTCAAAGCGATTGCGATAGATTTTTAAATTAGACAATGGAAAGACTGGCTTGACAAAATTAGTACCTTTTCCTGTCGCGTGCCAATGTAAACTTGGCGTACAGTAATGAGTATATGGTACCTCGTAAAATGTATATTATTTTCTTGTTTACAGGCTAACGGACAGGCGTCGCAGGGCAAATACGTCGCTGGATCAGTCACAGGGGTTGGTGCAGAATCTGTCTTGTTTGTAGCCAACCACGCATACTAAACAAAACACATCCACACAAATATATTACACCTAGCAACACTGGCGCCAAAACTGTTGCGCGCCATTTTGTTTATGGTGCACGGATTTTATCTGTGGTTCAAATGAGTTTTTTTTTTTATTAATTTTATGCCATGTTGGACAGTGAGGTTTTAGTTTTTTTTTTATATATAAATATACTTTAGAAGATTTTTGTTAGGAAATGTAATGTAAGACGCCTCGAATAAGTTCAATTTGCATAAAAGAGTAAGTTTATCGATGTTTTATGATAATTATATAACTGTAGTATTTCATATTATCGTTGAGATTGTAGAAGCCATCTTAATGTAGCTTCGTGTATACTTAGGAAAAAGTTTAAGATATCTAATATACACTTGCTTGCAAAAAAAGACCTATCTCTCTGTCAATATTTTTAGAAAGCATTTATATGAAATGTTGGATAATCATGTTTGCAACAAAATCTATGTATTGAAAGTTACTTGCAAGCGAGTGTCAGTACGGTGACTTAAGACCTACACTTTATAAATTATGGAAAAGTGACAAAAAGTATAATCATATAAGTTACTGTTAACTGTAGTCTGTAGATATAGTAATTCAGTTGATGTTGTTAATCGAAGTTATACAAAATTATATTTTTTGTTTATAAAATCATGTTGATAAGTAGGTAAGTATTAAAATGAAATTGTCGCTATCAAATTATTTAAATATATTTATTTTCATTTTAGTTAGTAATGCAACTTTGATATCTTTAAGATAATAAAATTATAATAATATTGATCAGACTTATGTAGGTTGTTTCATTTAATGTCCTGTAGTGTACGATGTATTACGTAGAAATTGCTATTTTATTTTACTAGGAGTTATATTGCATATTTAAAGCTTAAACAAAAAGTGTAGGTCATTTAAAAAAAGGATGCCCATTTCTGACCGACTCATTCCCATCTTCCAACCAAGCTATCCACCCCAGGTTGGATGTTGGGATTTTTTGTGCCATCTTCTAAGTAAGCGAACAGTGGCCCTACCATGAGTTGATGCAAACTGTTTTCGTTACCGTAAACTATCATTTTCTCTCTGTCACTCGCATTGACTGTGAGCAGTATACCTGATAGTTTACGGTAGCGTAAACAATGCATCAACTCATGATAGAGCTACTGAACAGCCCCCTGATTACGTAACCGTTGCAATCAAGAAACTGACAGAAACCGCAGTTTCATTGCTGCTTTATGTAACATAGTTGTCACATTGATTCTTACTAAAGCAGCAATGTAACTGCGATTTCTGTCAGTTTTAATCAAGTTGTTAGAAATAGAGTTACATAATCAGGGGGCAGAACACACACCTGTCAAAGACCTTGAGTTCAATGACCTTAACCGCAAAACTGAACTCTATGAAGATGAGCTTCTTTATGCCGAAATCATTATGATCTTAATTGTGTTGTGGTTTATATGTCTCGAATGTAAATCAATGGCTGATTTTTGAACTCAATGTGAACAGAATTTGGTCCGAATTTAAATGGACAGTGGGCTGTTATTTTTATGGGCGGATTTCCATTAAAACTGTACGAATTGATTAAATAAATATAAAATTAAATTGAAAATGCTACTAAATTCGTGATCGTAAATTCGAAATCCAAAAAAGGGCAAAAGTACCTAAGTAACTAATTTCGAAAAGGCATTCAATCTCGATTTTAAATTTTGTGTAAAATTTAATACTTTACTTTTTTAAAGAATAATTTCCTGCCTTTCCTGGGTCAATTTAGACAACATCCGAAACCGTCCCGAAATTCTTCGTGCCTTTGAAATGCTTCGATATTGATTCAACTGTTTCTTTGCCAAGCAGAATATCTAGTCTAGCTAGGCACAGAATATAAATAGTACCAAGGTATTGTAGGTACAAAAACACGTTAAGGCCCTTTTCAAGTCCACGCCAGAAGTTATTAACCGGGCCATCGCACACTGTCTGCTGTCTGCATAGCTATTAGTGAAGTAGACTGCGAAAAATTCCACGGCAACTTTAACAATATTGATGGAATGTTTTGAAGGGTTGGAGTACTTTAAATAATCAAATCAACCGTGTAGATATATTAGCGTAGACGAGTAATGTTTAAAGTTTGAGATTAAAATAAATGTTTTTTATCACATTACAAAATGATGTCAGCCGTCATATTGACTTCAAAAAATCTAGCCAGTGTCACTCGGGGTGATTAAGGATTCTAACTATACCTCACACATCCAAATCTGTTTAGGCATTTAGAAGTTATGGTGGAATGAGGAAACTCACATACATAGATTTAGAAAGAGAGAGGACGCCCTCTATCGAAGAATGAGAGAAACATGATGATATTCAACTGTCTACATATACAAACATACATGAACCCTGAACACAATACACTATTCTTTTTTTGGGCAGTCGTGTTAAATGTGGAGGTAATACTTATGAATCTCCGATTTTACCCGTATTAAAGTACCTACTGACCTACCTACTTAGGTAACTTTTCAAAATCATAAATTAATATTAGGTCCCCACCTATGAAATCGGAATTTTGTATGGAAAATTTTAATAAATTAACAACCATGAACGCTAAATGTTTTAAAACTTGTATGCACAGTGTTTAAACACTAAGATAACGTATGACACTTAAGTTAAGCAAAAAAAAATAAGTTAAAACGAATGAATTAGTCATTTCTGGTAACAAAAAGAGGAGTCATTTTTAAGGTATTAAATAAATAAATAATAAATATTTGACAACATTACATACATTGCTCCGATTCCAAAGTAGCTAAAGCACTTGTGTTATGGAAATCAGAGACAACGGTGGTATCACAAACACTCAGACCTGAGCCAATATAAAAAAGTTCGTTTTCTAAACTGACCTAACCGGGGATCGAACCCGGGACCTCAGAGATGGCGACACCTTGAAAACCGGTGTACAAAGCCACTCCACCACGGAGGTCGTCAAAAGGTATTTTTTGTATGTTTAGAAAACTATAATTTTTTTACTATTGATAGTTGTCTATGATGGTCAAAAATCGATGTAGGTATTTATCAAGCATTTTATGAATATTTTTAATCATTGAAGTGACGAGGTTCTCTATTTGTGAAAATTTGTGTGAAATAAACACCAATTTCATAGGTGGGTTCCTAACCTAATATTACAAGTCTGTTTCTTGAGATAGTAAATTACATTACATTTACTTTACAGCATTAATTAAGTAATATTTTTACAATTGAAAACAAAATTACTCCAACTCCTAAACTAGGACGAATCCTGTAACTTAGGAGTTGGTGCTTCCTCCCTACAGCATTCAAAACTTTGTAAAGCGCAAGTAAAGTGTCGAAAAAACATAAGAATTGTTAATTGTTAAGTTACAAGACTAAAATGTGTATGTGCGCGCGTGTGTGTGTGTATGAGTGTCTGTGAGTGTGTGTGTGTGTGTCTTTGTGTGCGTGTGTGCGTATGGTAAACTGTGTGTATCATTATGATCATTTGATTAAACTTTCGGTCTCATCGTAATTAAAAGTTAGAAGATATTCATGAACTGTTCATAATTTGTTGGTACCTAATTACTTACGACTTAATCAAAAGTGAGACGTAGGCGATAATTTGTTCTTTATTTCGGGAATCTTTGTAATTTGCAACCTACTTTCAGAGTCCTTTCAATTATTTTGACTTAATTTACTAAAGGAGTAACTACCCCTAACTAAAATAAGGCATTCCTTCGGCGTACGCAGTACCAGGGGTTACCAACCTATTAATACTTGAATAATTTATAATTGGGAGCTGGAAAATTGACCTGCTCGTAGGACAATGTCCTCTCCTAACTCGATTTACGTGTAAGTAACACTTTAATAATAACAGCTCTTTAAATCGGAGATACATTTATAATGATTACGTGATAAAACTTATGAAAGATTTAATACCTAGGTATCTATTACCTAGGTATACATTGATTTTTTAAAATTCGGCATCTAGCCCACGTGTCAGGATACATAGGTACCTACAGGTAGTACCTATGAGGGCGGTTTTTTCCTTACGATTTTTTTTTAAATTTGGAAACAAAAAGCTCAAGCTACTTTTTACTTTTCTTCATGACCCTGCCGACCCACTCAGCTGCACTCTTGACATCAAAACTCATCGAATTACGATACGAATTATTGTCTTACCCTTCCTATTGTCGACCTCCGTGGTCGAGTGGCTTTGTACACCGGTTTCCAAGGTGTCGCCATCTCTGAGGTCCCGGGTTCGATCCCCGGTTGGGTCAATTTAGAAAACGAACTTTTCTATATTGGCTCAGGTCTGGGTGTTTGTGATACCACCGTTGTCTCTGTATTCCATAACACAAGTGCTTTAGCTACTTACTTTGGAATCGGAGCAATGTATGTGATGTTGTCAAATATTTCTTTATTTATAGTCTAGATTGCCCGCTTAGGTTGATTCTATTCTATTCTATTTTCATCAAGTCAAAAGGTGGTACCTGAAATGACCCCACATTTAAGTTGCCACATTTTTCAGGCTATAAATGAAGAAAATAAGTCTGGCCATACACTATTTACGGAATTCCGAATCAGAATGATTCCGAACGCAGCAAATCCATACAAATCAATGGACGCGGACCTCTACCAGACACATGCGTTATTTTTCCGTTCGGAAATTTCATACATTTTCGGAATTACGAATCAGATTCCGTCTGTATGTGGTCACTGTAAAACAAAATAATGCTGAAAAAAGTTTTACTTTTTAACCCCCTCCCCTCTCCCCTCCTCCCCTATTGTGATACGTGGAAAATCACGTGTATTTTTTGGTACAAAGTATAATTAAAAAATTCAGAATATTACCCTTAAATACAGGATTTTATTGTTTAAAGAAAAAATAAATACACATGATATCTCACTACAATAGTGATATTTGGTTATTTTTTAACCCCCCCCCCCCCTTCCCCCCTTTCGAGCCTCACGTGATGAATGGACGACCCCTTTACTTGCTTACAACTTAATTTAAAAATTTCATTCTAGCTTATTCCACACAAATGTCACATAAACGAGGTGATAAGTTCAATGCTACCTAATATACAAGGTGTTACAAAAGTACCCCTAATGCCGAATATATATAGTAGATAGGGACCATCAAACTGAACAACTTTTACTATGGGATGGGACCAACTCTGAAATCGCGAAAAAAAAACAGCTGTTTCATACATTTTGATATTTTCGTAATTAATTTTTATATGAAACAGCTGATTTTTTTTTCGCGATTTCAAAGTTGGTCCCATAGTAAAAGTTGTTCAGTTTGATGGTCCCTATATACCATATTCGGCATTAGGGGTACTTTTGTAACACCTTGTAGAAAACGTCGGGGTGTGAGTTTTCAAATTATCTTTGCTTTAATTAAGTACAATCAAGATTAGTTGTTTCGAGTTTGAAATTATTTGCGCTAAGTTTACAAGCTTAAGTTGAATTAAGTAGATGTCATAAGTTCGGGATGACCTACAGATATAAAGTTTGGCATTGAAAGGGTTTCTTACTTAAAGTTATTGGCATTCAATAGAGCAATGGCAGGGAATGGCAAGACGACCTTGATAATAATGCAGACGATTTCTTTGATTGAAAGGATTCAATCAAAGCAGGTATTCAGATTGTAATTGACACCATAAACAAAAAATTCCAAGATACTTATATATAATTTTATAAAGAACCCATTAAATTTTCAATTCAAATCGATTAATACTAAGTTAATTAATTGGGTTGGAAAATTAGTGACGTCACAGGGACATCGTTCTTTAGAAGCGTCAGATTTTTTGGTTTTAATGTTGTAATTTAAAAAAAACATTTTTTCAAAACAAATTGTCAAAATATACGATCTTGGAATTTTCTAAACTTTGGAACTTTCAATTGGTATTTTGGAAACCAAACCAAAATCGCATTTTCTGATTTTTGAACAGCATTTTTAAACATTTTAATATTTTGTTTTGATAAAGTCAGTAAAGCAAATTTAATGTTAAATATTCACAAATAAGTGCCTAGAATCAAATCTAGATTATCTGATCTGTGTTTAATTGCTGCTAATTTGATAAAATAATTTTATTTAAACGACCTACATGCCGATAATACTTTTTTTTTGCATCTTATACTTAAGGAACCTTCGTCAGACAATAAAAAGTTTGATATTCAATAAAACACTCCACTTGATTTGTTTATAAACCTTCACTATCTCTCAGGGTCTAAACGTCAAAGCATTAAAGCTTTCAAGGTGGATCTCTACATCAAAAGCTTCTGTAAAAGCTTACTAATAAATGTTGTTTTTCTAATCAACTTAATGTTTCTAAGAGGATTTATGCTCTTATTTCTATTGTCTTTGTTTATTGTTTTCAATTTCTATGTTCAAGTTCGTTTCTAAGTATTAGTTATACAACTTAATAATATTATTAAAGCAGAAACATTTTGCCAGGTGGCTCCACCCATGGTAAAATAATAAATGTTTGTTACGTGACGAATGCCAGACCTTGTTTTCTTCGATCATAGCTGTATTACTTACTTAAATATATCCAAATTTTAGCTTTTTTTTATTCAAAGCTTTTCATCATTTTTTAAACAATGTCCTAGGGAAAAATTAAACATAGCTCTTTTCATTGCCCGCTAAAAGATTTTGAGCCTTATTATTAGACCCAAAACCTAGTTAACAGACGCGTTGGGTAAAAAAGTGATTATTTGTTGAGTATGAAATTCGTGGAAAATTAAATAAGTACTTAAAATGGCAAATTCAAAACATCACTGATTACGTAACTCATTTCATCAAAAGGTTCCAAACCATGGAGAAATGTCTCGGCGGTGTAGTTATCTCTTGTTTACGTTTTCCTGTTATATAATACCGAGACAGTGACATAAAAACTCCGCGATATCGTCCTAACTAGAATTTGGCTCATTTTGTAGCGTAGGTAATCAAACATTACTGGGACACCCAATTGGATAAGCGAAACTTTAACCCACTTTTATCCCAATTTCCGACTCACAGGGGGCTTGGCATAAATCTGCCTTGGTTGGTCTGGATTGGTTTACTGAGATTTGTTTGGGAAAGTACAACATTATAACACTAGTTTGGATGTTATTATGGTTACTATGACACTGGATGTTATAGTGTTGGCATCCAAAAAAAATGTGTGTCACATGTTAGTTTTTAAGGTTCCGTACCCAAAGGGTAAAACGGGAACCCTATTACTAAGACTCTGCTGTCTGTCCGTCTGTCACCAGGCTGTATCTCATGAACCGTGATAGTTAGACAGTTGAAATTTTCACAGATGATGTATTTCTGTTGCCGCTATAACAACAAATACTAAAAAACAGAATAAAATAAATTAATATTTAACGGGGCTCCCATACAACAAACTTGATGTTTTTTGCTCGTTTTTTTGTATTTTCTTTATATATATATTCAACTTTATAGTTCAATATTACCACTAAAAAGTCTTAAGTCTTAAGTTTAAAACGTATTACTTAAGTACTTAGTACTCGATACGTGGTTTTATTATTTTGTGGTATAAGTAAAACGTCAATCGCATTTTGAGAGCTCTTAATTTAAGTAACCCTACTTAACCACCTTAAATAAACAAAACACAATGAAAATGGGAAAAAGAGATATTTATTGGTATTTAACTACATCATTGAAATGATCAATCATCATCTTTTTGGATAGTAAGCGGGCTCTATTTAATAACGTGACAATTTGTCAATTGTCATGACAATTTGGTTAACGATGCAGTGTAGCTTTAAGTAGTTTGATCTATTTTAAAATTAGGTATTTTTATATAATAAGGTTTTTTTTGTTGGTTCACTTTTTTTTACTTTTCTTATACTTAGAGAATCAAAAGTCAGATAGGTAGTAACTTTTAAGATTACTTACGTAATTGACCATAATTTTCGTTACTTACCTACTTTTCACATCTGAACATTTACTTCTTAACACAAAATCTTTGATAAAGTACTTACAAACTTATTTGTAAATAATCAAAGCACAAAATTAAGTAAGTAAGTAAATGACTACAGAATTTAAAACAATAATTTCCGTTCTTTTTTACAGGTTAGCTGAAATGAAAATAACACGAAATCATGAGATTAAAGAAGTCCGATTTACATCGAACTGTATAATTTTACAAAATATTTGTACATTGTTTTATAAGGGAAATATATACTCGACATTAGTGATACAAAATAGTGTCTTTTTTATTCGTTGTCGTAGTTAACGTAGATATAGGTATAATCGGCGCGCGATAAGAATGGGATGGGACCTTGTCAAAGTAAAACGCGTCTCAGTTTGACAAAGTGCCATCCCATTCTCATCGCGCGCGGGTTATATAACTTTTTTTCATCCAATCATGCTCACTTCGTACTTGCTCTCACAAATAAAAGAAGGAGTGCCCCTCTGTGCGTTGAATTTTTATATTAGGGAAAAAGTAAAAGGAGATTGACCATTTTCTAAGTACAAAACATACCGCGCATATTTTTGTTCCCTAGTGATTGTAATGGAATTAAGTAGCTGTAAAGGTCTTAAGCTATAATCAGTGGGTAGGTAATAAGTTTTTTCTTTTTTTTTCCTAGTATTATTTACCTATACAAGGTGTTACAAAAATACCCCTAATGCTGAATATGGTATATAGGGACCATCAAACTGACCAACCTTTACTATGGAACCAACGCTGAAATCGCGAAAAAAAAATCAGCTGTTTCATACATTTTGATATTTTCGATTTTAATTTTGGTATGAAACAGCTGATTTTTTTTTCGCGATTTCAGAGTTGGTCCCATAATAAAAGTTGTTCAGTTTGATGGTCCCTATGTATACCATATTCGGCATTAGGGGTATTTTTGTAACACCTTGTATATTTCATTTTTTGTAGTGTTTAAAGGCTAAATACTAGACAATTTGGAGGATGTTGACTGAGATAAGCCAAATCAATTAGCTAATCAATAAAAGGGTAGGTCCCATTTGTTCTATCGAACCTGATGTTATCGGACAAAATAACACAAATTTAACCTATTTTGTTTCATAGAACAATAAAATTGTCTAATCAATCTCGAAAGATACATGTTTCAAACATATCGCTAGGAATGAAAAAATAATACAATATTATAGGATTTTAGGGCTTTAGAAAAAACAGCGCCGTAAAACGCATAAATTAAAAAATAAACTTGTTGTAGAGGACATTGATTATATTAATTGATTTTATTTTGTTAAGGCACAGAACCTAAAACGGTTCATTAGTAGTCATTCTCCTTTATTATATAAAAGTAAAAACTTGAAATTTTCAAAATGTAAAAAGAAATACTGAATCTTGCTGCCTAAATCAAATAATTATCAATGGCAAATAAGTACTTATATTGTGTATTATCATCATTATGCCATTATGGTTTTTAGTTTTAGTTGAATAGTAATTAGTTCAGATGCAAGTAATTTTAATTTTTCATGGACTACAAAATAAGAAACTATATCGCTTGAGATTAAAAAACGATTCAGCTAGGTTTTTAAGTTCTTTCCATTGTTGAGATGCATATATCAATAAAATTGATCTCTTTAAAATGACAAAGAAACGAACTACCTAGTTACATCGATTTAGCTAAACTAAATCTATTTCATTGCTCTGAATCTCAAGTGTAATATGGGTTGATCGATTCCACTTATCGATCATTGAATCTAAAGTCTCTTTCATCAACATCTAATGACGCAGAATCGCTCAAGTAATTCAAAACCCATCGTGCAATTTTATACGTAAATATTTACGTGCTTCAAGGATAATTTTGTTTAGACCAAGATCTTTAGCGGCCTTCGTCAAAGTGCAGGCAAGGTTGCTACGGCGTGGCGTCTTTGAAATTTTCCGGATTTATTGGCAAGGCCCATTATTTTCAATACGAAACATCCTTGAAATATCAGCGTTAGACGTTTCAGCTTTGTCTGAAATTACATACCTTTTATTAGTGTTCATCGCAAAATTTTCAGCATTAATTTATTTCTTTGTCGATGCTTTGTCGCTGAAATTCCAGTGAGTATTGTCTATTTATAATAGGGGTAAATGAAATTGGCGATTTTTTCTCACACACAGGAGTCTCCTCTTCAATGATGTTAAAGATGCTTCAGTTTATTTCAAATTATGATCATGACGGCTACCTGTGAGCAATAAAGATATTTCTGATTTTCTAACTCCTTTTTTTGTTAGCAGAAATTTCGTTGTAACTTAGCCGATACGATCTTTGAATTTATTGACTAAGCAAGCGCAAAGAGCGAGCGAAGCGTCTCTGCTTCAGCTTTGGCAAAAATGCTTCCGTATGTCTGTCTTCGTTCCGGCTGTCCGTCTGTTCTCCTAAAATTTTTCAACCTTTTCTCGTGAAATTTTGTAAGCAGTTTTTTTGTCGAGCCAGTTTATCGAAATTTTTCGGAAAAAAACACCCATTTCGAAAAAAATCAAAATTAGATTCGCCATCTAGCTTCGAATAGATATAATACCTGTCTATCAAACAGCACATAGTGCTGCTATTGAAAACCTCGTGGCGACATCTATTAGATTATTTTTAGACAACATACAATTTGAGCTACTTTTAAACGCGAGGTCTACAGAGCCACTTTCCAATTTCCAAGAAATGGTAAATTTATATGAAAGAACGTTTATTAAGCTTCGCGAAACCTAAATCGTAAAAAGGGATTGGCTATATTTTCCAGTCATTGACTCCTAATTCCAGTAATAAAGCAGACCTACAAATTGTCTATCACCGAATTAGCCCAAAAAGAATATTACGCCACTAACACCGCCCTACTAAACGTTATTCAATGTGCCGAATAAGGGCTAAGCTACATTGCACCCGTTGCTCTATTATCTCTTTTCGACATCTGGAGCGAAAAAACCCATAATGCCGGGTTTAAAAAAAATATTTGACAACATCACCTACATTACTCCGATTCCAAAGTAAGTAGCTAAAGCACTTGTGTTATGGAAATCAGAGACAACGGTGGTATCACAAACACCCAGACCTGAGCCAATATAGAAAAGTTCGTTTTCTAAACTGACCCAATCGGGGATCGAACCCGGGACCCCAGAGATGGTGACACCTTGAAAACCGGTGTACAAAGCCACTCGACCACGGAGGTCGTCGGTCGGTTTATTCCCACTAGTTCCATTAATAAGTTCTACCGTCGAACAATTGGGTTTTTTTCTCAGGAGAAACGTTTTGTTGTTTGTTTTAATTTTTGTATTAAAATATTACCTATTTTATTGTTTGAAATTTTGAGATTTAAGCATTCACAATGCTATTTTTATATAATACTAAATAATATACTAGAAAAAATAGGACTCGCATCAGATCATGTTCTCGGACGGGAATCGAACCCGCGACCTTTGGATATCCGGTCCAATGCTCTGACCGCTGAGCTACCGAGTCACTGGTGAGAACGTCGAATTTCTTCTAGTATATCAACTCTTACGCTGCAAGCATGAATGCAAGCATAAATGTTTTATGTATAAAACATTTATGTATTTTTATTTTATTGTATTAAGTACCTAACTAAAGGTACCTAGGTAGGAAGTTACCTAGGTACCTTCCTACTTACAGCAAAAAATAAAAATAATTTATTAAATAAAAATACATAAATGTTTTATACATAAATAAAAATACATAAACTTTTCTTTTTGATTGTCTCCCGGCGAATTATGAGAATCCGACCTTTTGCGATTCCGACCAAGTGCGAATACTTGTGGATTTTGGATGTATGTTGAGAACGCAGCCTAACACCATTCCACTAAATGTTATTCAATGTGCCGAATTACGATGGCCGTTATTATGCTGTTCCAAAAAGCGCCTGATAGTTTTTACTGCGCAATAAATTAGATTTCTGTGTCAATCAGGCGCTCATAGTTTGGTCATTGTGATGTTCTGATTGTGTGGAGAAAGGGGCATTATTGTTATCGTATCCGAATTAAATATTATTTTATACTACTTATATCTACTCGAAAAGCACTCATTACTTTTTCAAAAAAGGTTCAGAAAGCTCTTCTTCATTCTCATACTAAAAAGCGGGAGCAAAAATCCATTACTCCCGCTGTTTTTTAATTGTAATGTCATAATGCCAAAGAACAAATTTTTTTTTAATAAGTATGGGTTATAGCGCCTGGCCCAGATATTGCGGAGGTTAAGCAACTTCGCAAGGGTCGGTCATGGGATGGGTGACCAAAAATTTATTATCTCGAGCTCCTCGGAAGGCACATAAAGCCGCTGGTCCCGGCTGCATTTGATTTGATGAATGTCGTGCGTGTATACTAGATGCACATTGTTTTAGTGTGCGTCTGCACGCTCTCGTATTACGCACACTAAAATAATGTGTGCATGTGCACGCCTAACAACATTCTTAGCCGAACCGCATTCGTGAGATAAAGCAACTGTACGGAGTCAAAATATCAGGTTTTCAACCTCCTATTGTACCCCGGAAGTCATTTAACAAAACGTCAAAATACGGTCAAGTGTGATATTTTTTATATTTTTCATAGAAAAGTAGGTGCACATGACAGCACGTCAGGTTATACAGTTAACACTGGTGTATTGTTTCCCGAGGCAAACCTTGTTATAATGGCTCCTTTCGAAGAATCGCTCGCTTTCTCTCCTCGATGTACAATGTACTATTTATTTAGGGCAAAATTATTTTACTGCTTTAGTTACTATCTTTTATCTAATGAAAATCTAAAACAAACTACTTACCTATTTTTAAATTATACAAAAATACAAGTGTAAAAAGACCGTTTTTTAAATTATGTGATTGATTTTCCCATTAATGTTTGAACATATTTTGTATCTAACATACAGCTTGACCATAAAGAGTTGACAAAAAATGAGGGTGCCACTTTCTATGCAAATACGTCAAAATCACGAATAACTTGGCAACACTTGACTATATTTTGTACCCAAAAATTTTAGTTCCATTTTATTTAATTTCTTCTTTTTCTGGCCAAGCTGTACCTAGGTATTATCTATAAGGCTTTGTCTGTTTTCTGCTTATTAGTTAATCTTTGCAATTTGTCCCATTTTTACGAAATGGGGTGATAGGATACGTAAGAATTTCGGATACCTACCAATTTTCCCATCACTATCGCCAGATAACCTTATGACCTCGGTCACTAACTAGCAGTTAAGGAAGTGGACTAGCCTATTAGCCTACGCTACTTTACGTAAATCTCAATACGATTTGTTTCTTGGCCTAAATCGGCATTTTATTTTACTATTCACAACAGCGGCACAGAATTCTAAATGAAGTTAATAAATTGACTATTATAGGCCGCCGTTGAATAATAATGTACCCTGAATGCATTTAAGAATAAGGGCTATTGTAATTGAGTAGGTAGGTTGTTGATTAAATCAAAGTATGTAATACAAGGTTGAGATATCTTTGAACTTTCACTACTACCTACCTAGGTAGGTACTTGTAGGTACTAATTTGATTATGTGAAAATAAGTTATAAACTTACTGATTATGTGAATCGTGTATGCAATGTTACAAAAAAAAACTCTTAAAGCTAGATCTAGGCACCATCAAACTGAACAACTTTTACTATGACACAAACTCTGAAATCGCGAAAAGAAATCAGCTGTTTTATACAAAAATTAATATCGAAAATATCAAAATGCATGAAACAGCTGTTTTTTTTCGCGATTTCAGAGTAATGCATGAAACAGCTTATTTTTTTTTGCGATTTCAGAGTAATGCATGAAACAGCTGATTTTTTTCGCAATTTCAGAGTTGTTCCCATAGTACCCAAAAATTTTTCAGTTTGATGGTCTTACTGTTACACGTTGTATATGTAAATAGTAACTTATTTCATTCTACGAATTATTTACATTTCATTGTACACAATTTTGAAACAATTTTTACAAAATTGTATGAATAACATGGCCTTTGATCATCGAAGATGACAACAGATTTTAAAATTTGTATTTTGGGTGGAAACCATAAACTAATAATAGGTACCGTGTTACAAAAAAACCTCTTAAGCCGTATATGGGTCGGGACCAACTTTGAAATCGCAAAAAATCTGCTGTTTCATTCACTTTGATATTTTCGTTATTTATTTTTGTGTGAAACAGCTGATTGCTTTTTCGCGATTTCAGAGTTGGCCCCATAGTAAAAGTTGTTTAGTTTGATGGTCCCTATATCTACCATATTCGGCTGAAGGGGTTTTTTTGTAACACGTTGTATAATACTGGTAGAAACCACAAACACACTAACATGCGCGGCAGTGCGAGGTCCGTCTTATTTAAGTAATAGTAATTTCGCTTTGATTAAATCGTTAATCCACCTTGTAGGCTGCTATAATATAAGACAGATCGACGATTTGGTAATTTAGTCGCTAGATGCTGTTAGCGCAGATGGTAGTGGAAAACCTTGGGGAGGCATGTATGCTATGTAGTTGGCTAATAAAGAATAGAAGAAGAAATTCTCTTTCAAAATGTTTCGTATAAACGTAACATTTGAAAGGGAATTTCTTCTCGTATACGGTACTCATTATTTTCGTATTAAACCCTGTTGCAGTATATTCATGACAAGTTCAAGGGCTTAAAAGAGATTCAATGTCATGCATCTCTTTTAAGTCCTTGAACGTGTCTTGAAAGCGAGCTCAATTATAAAAATGTTTTTAAAAGCTTTCCAGTTTACAAACAGTGACGGCTGATGGATTTGTAAATGTTTACAAATCAAATAAATTATGAGTTGCGACCTTTGTGTGTGCGAAGGACGATGAAACGCACTGGGTTAAAACCTTGGATTAAAACGAATTGGAATACCTAAATGTACTTAAGTCCATTGTGTTCAGACATTATTTATTAAAAACTGATTCGGGGGGCATGGTAGTACCTTTTCTCGAAGCGCTTTGTAACATTTTTTAATCCCTAATAATATTTGGATTATACCAAAAAACAAAATTCTTGGGATATGATGTCAATAGTGGAATTATTAAACGTATGTATTAAGTCTCAATTGCATAGCTCTTGTACTTTAGATTATATTAATATCTAAAAAAACCAGATTTCGTCATCGGCTCATTGATGATCATCAAAATTCTTAGGGTACTAGGTACCACAGGTACTACTATGCTAACATTGATGAGATAACGCTGGCTTGCTGGTGGGTTATACTGCCACTAGTGACACGGTAGCTCGGCGGTCAGAGCATTGGACCGGACTTCCAAAGGTCGCGGGTTCGATTCCCGTCCGAGAATATGTTCTGGTGCGAGTCTTTTTTTTAGTATATTATTTAGTATGGTGTTGTACTAACTTTGAATTCGTTTTTCACAGGTTTCTTATGTTCTTTCTAAGAAACTTTTGTTCAATCGGTAGCTTGGAATATAACAACAACATAATTTTATTACATAAAGTAAAATGACATCCACTTTGTAACATCTTCGCACGAAAACGCCCACGTACGTTATTTCTAGTGAGAACTTACTATGAACGTTTCTATGCGTACCTACCAAGGCAGGTAATAGACACTCTAATCTTCTGGTCGCCGTAAAATGTAACATATCATTGATGACGCTCGTCCCCAATTCCCAAAAGCCTAATCAAAAGCTGTCAAGGTCTTTGACCTGTGCAATTTTTCCACGTCTGGTTACAACAAAAAGTTCCATACATTGACCAATTTCCGTGCTCATGAAACTCACACAGGCCCACCCCACCTGTATTTCAAGTGTGCGTCGAATCGTGCATGGGACGTTATCGGTGGTTTATCGATCGGTTCGGAAAGAACTCTTCGTGTGTCATGACCTCCTGGTAATTTCCGAACGGTTGTCCATTATCGGCAATTGCCAATACCCAATAACTGTTCAATCGGAGAGAGTTCCAAGAGTTCTTCGATTAGTGTTCTTCTTGTGAGAAGGCAATCGTTTAGTTAGAGTCAATCCATACAAACATTTTGGTTTGAAAAAATGCTTCCACCAATATTCATTGGAACAATGTTAACAGATTCACCATTTTAAGTAAACACCTATCATAATTATGTAAATTTTTTGCTCATCAATTAAGTGCGTACAAGAACTTTGCTCAGAACAACACATATAAAAGCGTGGGATCAGAGATGTCGGGAGTCTGTGCAACGTGGGAAGTACACATCCTTACAAAGGATGCAATCCTGGTAGTACCGAAGAAGTTTCTTCCCGAATTTCTCACGCTCCTATCACATTTTTAACAAAACCAAAATGAACCAACTGCTAAGATTTCAACTTAATACGGAAGTAATAAAGTCGAGTTTTTATATTATAAGTCCCATGTGATAGGATATTACAAATAATGGCGAGAAATCAGCTGTTCGTATCCTATAAAATTTTACCTGCATCCTGTAAATAAATTATTCTAAACCAAACCTTAATACAAAGTGTCTAGGTGTCGATTTACAAGAACAGTGGTATATGTGGGAGTAGCATGACGATACACGTCCCGTTTCTATCTTTGTCTAGTTCATTGACCGAGATCCCGGCGGCGGTTGGCGCATCTGTCTGGAGCGCGTTGGAATGCAGGAGCCTGCTGGGACGTTATGTGTTCCTGGTACTTTTGAAGGCTTGGAGCTCTGATGCGAAGCCAACATTTTTAAGATTGATGGCAGAATTCTTTGGTGATTGATAGTTTGTTTTTATTTCAGGACCTTGAAACATTTATTTTCTATTTTGAATTTGTACTTTCGCATTTATAATAATGAATAGAAGCAGTAAATTTTTAATTTCGGTTTTGGTTACTAATGAACTCGTTAGCCGGGCTAGCGAGGATTCGAAATCATTAATTTTATTAAAGCAGAATATTTATTTCTGAAAAGTATTTTTAAAATACTTTTAGAAAACAGTATTCACTGAGCATAACGTTATAACTGTTTGTAGGTACTTATCTAATGGTAATATTTTTATTTTAAAATAAATAATCGTGACCCACTTACTAATAAAGGTTGTATAGCAGATTATAGTTACACAATGGTTACTCTCTGTCAAACTATTTGAATTTGTCATTAAAAAGAAAGGGACAAAACACTGTGTAACTATGCATCTGCTATACAACCTTTATTAGTAAGGGGGTAAGTATTGCAAGAAGACCACATGGGGTATATATAATATAATCTTATGACTGTGGTCTAAGAGATGTGTCTTGACATAGTCGCGTAGCATTATATGACTTGATATTTCCCTTGATCTGAGAAAGTTTCAATTTACACATAAAAGTGTTTTGCTAAAATTAGCTATTGAACCTACTAACTTGTGAAAAATTTGCTTTAACTTTACACAAAAGTTTTGTTTCAAAATAAAGTAACAATTCCTGCTTAATAATTTCACCTTCACCTTTAGCTAGAAAAGTGAAGAAACTTATTACGCAATCCAACGAATGTTCCAGTAATACCCCAAGGAATACTTATAAGTGCAAGTTAATTGGTTACGTTTTCATAATGAAGAAACATCATCCGTTGTATTTGTTACCAGTATTTCTAGAACTCATTACACTTATGCTAGAACTGAAATTCGTGTTTCGCTGAGTGTTGTGTTTGTCATTTCCAATAAAGTTGACCTTCATAACTTGAGACTTTGTACTCTGGATTCGGTGAATGTTCATCTCCAAGGTGAAGGGGACTTGATTGCTGTGTTGGTCGATAAAGGAAAATTTTTCTTTCTAAAACCAGCATATAGGTAAGTAGGAGTGGTAGGTACGTTAATTTGAAATCGTAGCAAGGCAGAATTTTTTTAAATAGGTACTTTAAAAACCAATACTCCTCTAACTTAGTATGGGAATCGAAACTTACCTTTCACAATCCGGGTAATGTTCTAACTAAATGAGCCAGCGAGTCGTTGATCACAATATAAATGGAACAATCCTAATATATAAAAAAAATCGATTAATATTAATCGTTTTTTAAGAAATGTCAAATTAAATGTTTTCTTGGTTTTCGCATTATTGGAGTTCCAAGCCTTCAAAAGTACCAAGCGCACATAACCCCGTAGAAGGCTCCTGCATTCCAAAGCAATACAGACTACTGAAACATTATAACAACTTGCGTTGCTGAAATAATTGACATCATTGAAAAAAAAATTTAATGACGATTTTACTTTGTATAATGAAAGTAATAAAAAATTAGGGGACACGTATTTTAAATTTTTAATTTTAAACCTTTTTTGCTATATTCAACCACTGTTTGAAATTTTATTCATTCTAAAAGAGCGTAAGATTAAGACAAAAATTAAAATGAAAAATAGCAAAATGTATGGAACAGTTGATTTTTTTTCGCGATTTCAGAGTTGGTCCCATAGTAAAAGTTGTTCAGTTTGATGGTCCCTATATACCATATTCGGCATTAGGAGTATTTTTGTAACACGTTGTATAATTTTAAAGCGGCACAAAGCTTTTGGCACTTTTTATGGTCTTGTTAGCGGCGGGCTTCATTATTGGGTGGATTTCCCATTTGAAAAATTTATGCGGCACGGATGAAATCGGTAGTGTAAAACGTTGCTTTACAGTTCTAATATTTTTTTCTATGTAGAAGAGGTCGTTGCCTATAAGAGGCAATAAATATTGTTTTATTTGGATTGCAGTTAGTTAGGAAAAAATAATAGTTAAGCCCCGATTTTATCATTTCGGTAGCTGTCCAGAACACTTTTTTCAGTGTAATTTCCCTCGTACAACAAAAACTATTGATTATTTTGATGTGTGGTTACTTTTATTTTAATCTTGAATAGTGAGGGTATTATCACAAAGTAACTTTATAATTATATCTACCCAGTTTAGTAACTGGTATGAGTAAACGCATGTGTCCCAGAAAGTCTATTCATTTCGGTGACCTAAAGTTTATAAGGCATATTTTTGCATAGAACAACTCTAGCTCCCCCCTCATACGCTTAAAACTTGCGTACCAGTGCCGCCTAAGTGCTTGTTGTGGAAGAAAGTGCGCAGCTGGCCTGCGGTTCCCGCCAAAAAAATAAGTATTGCTGTTCGGTGGTCATGGGACAACTTTGTTTTCATTTCCGTTTATGGGTATGACTCGTCTTCCAAAGAGCTAGTATTTTTAATTGATTGTTCGTAAGTACGCTATTTCTACTACGTTTATTTGAGTAGTATTCATAATAATCTATATTAAATAGAATTCTTTTAATTCTAATTTTTGTTCTTGTTTTTAACTTCGGTGTCTTCATTTCGGTTGATTCGGTGGCCTAAACTGTCAACCGAAATGATAAAAATCTAACCGAAATGATAAAAAAAATCATTTCGGTGAGTGATGATAATTTCGGTGCATAATTGTTTCATGTCAGTGGATTGTTTTATCATTTCGGCTTATTATTATTTCATTTCGGTGAAAATTCCGGCCACCAGGTGATATTTCAAAATCTTAAGTGTATTTTTTAATGTGTTTCTAAGGCATGTTTTTTATGCGATACTAACTTCGACCTTTTATTATTGTAACCACTACTTGATTGAAAGGGAATTATATGTTTCTTTTTATGAAAAACTGGCCAGTGACAACCATTATAATAATTTTACGTGGTCGTATCTTCTCTTTTTAGTCAGTAAACTTGGCAGGGTGGTCGTGGTCGTCATAATCCTTCAGCGGAAGTGGAAGTGACCTGCATTACTATTCATCGGCATTCTTCGATAGTGGCTGCCTTCTTTATGCATACGTGCAAGCGGTCATCCACGGCTGCTCTGACTTGGTCCATCCACCTCCTTGGCAATTTACCACTTGGCTTGACCTAACCCTGCACCGCGACTCGTTCGATAGATGCGCCGCCTCGCCGGGATACGTCGTGTCGTTGCTACCTGTGGCTTTTCCGTTCTTCAAATGTTTGAAGATGTGTGTTACGATCATGTCTGCATGCTGGTTGGGATGTGCCTAGACAAGACACGACAGACCGATAGACTAAACAGTTTAGTTCTCAAACGGCTCCTAAACCCTTCATTATCTGTCTATCCTCAATCAGTGCTAAAGTAGTGTCGCTCATCTAGTGTTGCCGTTTGATGGTATCCGCGAGTGGTTCAGACTTTTTGACTGTTCCTTACCATAATTTTGGCTTGGCCCCAAAGTTGATCTGTGTTCTCCATCTTCATTTCTGCATACAGAGTTGGAGTCTATGGACAGCCATAGACTCCAATTCTGTTCGAGTATTGCTATAAACTTTGAGTTATTCTCTATTTAGATTCTTTTATTTCTCTATCTTTCTGGCTGCTCTCAGTTTTAGCCGTACTTTGGAGATAAGAATCAGCCGCAAGTAGAGTGAGAGCATTTATGACTGATATCCGCTATCGAGATCCGATTAGAATGAAGTCAATTTGGTTAAGATACTTGTCGTCAGGTATAAAGTCTTCTAGGGTGATTCTGGAACAGGCTGTTTGTCGGCCGCAAATTGCATCAGGCGTTCACCTCTTTTATCGCACTGACCTAGTCTCAATCTTAGTCGGTGGAAGTCAGCCCCAATCTTTAGCATTGAAGTGTGCTGCTAATTGGCCCTGTCTCAGCAAAATTAACTTCTGGGTCATTCTTGTGATGTTTAGAATGACCCAAAAGCACTGGTATTATGACAGGGTCAAGGAGTGATAGAAACAGACATGTACGTGATGATAAATTATAGAATAGAAAAAAAACAAATACTTAAGACATAGGGATTAATAAAACACAAAAATAAATATTTACACAGACATTTATCTGTTAGAGACCATGCTAATATAGACATCCTAGAAAGATTTTAAAGCAAAGCACTACGGACAATGCTCTTTATCCCCCCAGTGCATTAGCAACAAGTATACATACTTAGACCTTAAAATAAACACAGTTCGGCAAGAAATAGCCCAGTACACTAAAAAGACAGACCAAGACAGGTTTGTTACCCATGCGAACGAACTGGCTAAGACCCTAAGTGGAGAGAAAGGTGTACAACATGCCCGTTTGAAACGACATGACATTTCGACTTTATTTAAAAGATCTTATAGCCAAAAAGAGTGTTAGCTGTAAAGAAATCTTACAACTAGATTTGGCTCTCTTAGATGTGTAAAATCCAGATCTAGGATCAGCCAAAGAAATGACTTATTGTGAATACACAGATCGCCATGAAGCAGAATAAACAGGAAAAAACAGACCTTGCTCATGGCGCTCTCCAGTTCGGCATAAAAACTCTCCAGGTCAGCCTCCGTTGCAGTGCTGGCGCCGCTTTGAGCTTGATGCTTAGTACTCGATTGCTGATTGGTTATGTGTGTTTCTTATGAGTTTTGGAAGAAGGACGGCAACTCCATTTCGGGTCATGTTGTCATTGCCAGAAAAGTTGATGGCGTGTGTCTCGGTGGGTAAATGACCATTCCATTCCAATGAGTTTCACTAAGCCCGCAGATGTTCAGTTCACATCTGGTTATTTATTTTTCCAAGATCTTTAGTCCCGGGCTGTAGTGAGCCAAATACATTTCAAGTAGCTATCCTCTGGACTTGCCGCAGCTTAATTAAGATACAAGTAGTATTTTATTCCATGCGTTACCTGATCTCTCACAACGTCATGGCCGGTATCCAATTTTCCACCGTTGCCCCGGACGCAGTACGGCGCCGGTTGCTAAGCGGATTTGCATAGCTATCTTAAGATCTTTAATTGTGATTTCATGATAATTTTCTTGGGATAAGTAATAGTGCAGTGATTTTCTTTTGCCTTCAGCACCAGGTAAGTATTTAAGGAGTGATTTAGATTCTAAAGGTCACTGAAGCCTCTTCCAATTGGTTTCACGGCTGGGTGTATGGCTATGGTGTACTGCCATTGCTGGGTTGTCAGAGCCTCGTCTGTTATTCAGCAGCAACATGACGACGACTGGAAGGTTATTGCCGCAAGCTATTCGTACGAACCACCAGTGCATGCAGGTGAAGTTGACAGTAGGGTAGGGTCAGATAAAGATGTTGTTACCGGACCGGTTACCTTACTCACGTCTTACTCACCCATGAGGTCGTATGCATGCATGATAATGCTATCTATCATATACGGGATTATAAGGGGATTAACAAATACCCTGTATAAGTATTGCGGTACACCTGTATATGCTGCTTCGGTGGATTTTAATTTCGGTGTATAAGTTCATTCATTTCGGTGACTAGTTATTTCATTTCGGTTAACGACCGTTTCATTTCGGTGACATCACATTTTTAAACAAGTATATCTCATAAGTCTGTAAAGATATTTTAATGGTGTTAAATATGTGCATTTAGAGTATAAAGAAATACAATAAACCACGGTTAGAATTAAAAAAAACTTTATAATAAAAAATTCAACCGAAATGAAAGAAAAAACACCACTTGTTGAAATTGACCCTATTGACATGTTCACACCTTAATTCATCACTACTAGCACTATTATAAGTAGTAGCACTAGCACTCGTATCACTGGTATCACTTTTTATTTGATTGAAGTTTGATAGACAAGTAAAATGAAAAAATTGTCAAACAGCCAAAATGCCAAGTAGGTAGATACCTTAGTATTTTGGTTCTTATATTGCTTTTACATTACAATCTACGAGTGAATAGATTGGTATTTCCACATAAATATTTAGACTATCCACGCCAACTTTTAATAGTCTCACTGGGTTAGAATAGTAAACTTGTTTGTATTGTCAGTTTCGACTCATTACACTTCAGCGAAAATTTACTCGGCAATTAGTGATTCAATATACGAAATTAGCAATTATTCGCACTTGGTCGGATTCGCAAAAGGTCGGATTCTCATTTCGCCGGAAGACAGTCAAAAAGAAAAGTTTTATGAATAAACTTGGCTAGCACTTGGTCGGATTTGGAAAGGTTGGATTCTCATTTATTTGGCATGTTTCAGCAGGTAGATGATCATATTTATCATCATCTAGACCAGGGATCCCAAACTGTTTTGGGCAAGAGACCCCTTTTCCAAAATGAACTGATACCTCAGACCCCCATAGCCAAATTACTTTAAAAATCCTATCAAATATCAAGTGTAATTAATAATGATTCATTTAGGTCGACCCCTGGAAACTCGATTTCGACCCCAAGGGGTCAATATCGACCACTTTGGGAATCCCTGATCTAGACAGTCGTCTTCTATAGCACCAAAGTTATAATTTCGGTCGTAAGACTCCAGTCTACGACAAATAAACATGATATTAAATAGAAGTCACGAAAAAAGACTTAAATAATTGATGAAAAATCTGAGTTCGGTAAGACATTATTTAGAGTTATCTTTCACTCACCTCTCCATTAAATCAGCGTTCTTTCCTTTTAATGATGCTTTCCGTTTACGTAATTCATCTTTTACTTGAGTAACTGATAGTGTAGAATACATTATTTCCAGCTTAATTAAACAAATCCCAAAAAAGAAACGTCATAATTTGTAAACAGGGTACCATTGCCGAGAGCGCCACCTACAAAAGTTTTAAGTGACATCTCATTGTGACAATAAGCCTCAAGCGATGAAAAGAGGTAGTACAGAACGCTCACTGCCTTTCAAAAGTAGAGCCCCCGATCTAAGTACCTACCCAAATGAGATAAAACTGGTCTAAACAATCGCACCCATAATATGGTTAATAATTAAAATGATAATAATCATGTTATAATTACATAATTTACAAATCTAAATATTAGGTACTTTATAAATTAATAACACATTCATTCCACACAGTCACTAATATTAGTGACTATATGAAAATGACTTTTAAAGTGATCTCATTTTCTGCGTTTTGTTAAAATTTTAGGTACTGTAGGGGTTCTGACATTTCACACGTCTGTACCCTTAGCACGAACAACTATCGAAAAAAAATACGCGCGTAAAAACATTCGATAGAGTAATTTTGTATGGGAAATTTGTACAGCGCCATCTGCCACTGAAAAGCGAAATGAGATTTTCCATAGAGAAATACTCTATCGAGTACTTTTATGCGCGTTTTTTTCTCGATAGCTGTTCGTGCTAAGGGTACTGATCTTGACCTAGCACCTTTTAGTATTTTGTTGTTTTCAAAACAGTTGTTCTACAGCGTATATCGTTTCCAGATGAGCAAGACATCTTTTGGGAGATTTACATAAAGACGTTCTTTATTTTTGCAAATCTCCGAGAAATATATTTCCAAATGAAGTCACACCATCAAACATTTCCATTACACGATGGTTACGTAGAAAAATCACATAATCAAGCCTAATTGCTACTGTAATCGGAACAACGCCATTAGATTTGGACATTAACGACTTTAACGCGAAAATCGAACTGGAAATCAACCTCTACCATTTTCTCTCTTTTATAAAAAAAAATACAATTTGTGCGTTTGTGTAGATAAATTATCCTGTCTTGCCCGTGGTCCACCTGTCTAGTTCACCTAGGTGGATTACGGGAATTTGTTTTTTCCCGTCGTCCACCAGAAAGTCCATTATGTATATATCGTAGTATTACGAAAGAAAATAAATGATATTCAATTGTACAGCCAGTTTTGATGCATGGTTTGTGCAACATCAGGTGCTACGTGGTCGTCTCTGGGTTCCAGCCCTCATTCAGTGATTTGGAGACAAAACTTTGCTACTCGGAGGTAGGAAATTTAACTGAAAGCAAACTTCATTATGTTTTCAAAAATAATTGGAACTACATTCAAAGATTTTTTCGAAAATCGCATTCGATACTATACAAGTCGATACAATACGTATAAATTAAATTTCATGGTCTTTATTTTATTAAAGATGCTGTGTTACTCAAGAAAAAATAATTTCTTATCAGTGACCCTTTCGTTCGGTATCATAAAAATAAAAGGTTTTTTTTTTCATATTTAGTGGGATTCATTCCTGGTTAAGGCAGGTGATTTTTCAAAAATCTTTGAATGTGGTTACGATTATATTTAAAATCAAATGACATCTTTACCATCCTAACTTCAATATTTAAGATCCTTCCCCTTCATGTGGCAAAGTTTTGGGACACCATGTATATTTTTAGCATTGAATGTATGAAAAGCTTAAATACCTTTGTCACAGTAGCGTAGCGCATTGTAGATTTTCAATAGTATCTTGTGCATCAATTTTTCCTATACATGTAATGTGGATTGTGGATATGATAAAGTAGGTAGTATGAATTGTCAAGAATTTCACTCGTAGTAGGGGTATAGTCCTGTAAATAACATGTGGAAGACGTAACGCGGTTAACTTGATATATTTATTGCAGATTGAATTAGAAGCTATCGCCCTTATCACCTTGCAATAAGTCTGAAATTGGTATAGCTCGCACTTAATAAAATGAGCTTATGTTACGAGGTTTATTGTTGTGGTTTATTGAAATTCTACAGTTTTGTGGCGATTTTTATTGTTGCCAGTTTTGCGGCCACAGGTGTACCATTTTAACTATGTTAGGTGGTTTTATTACCCACTGGTCAATTTGATTGTTCTTGGAATTTAACGATTTTATGACTTCATTGGTGCGGTTGCGCAGTAAACGGAAATAAAACTGAGATTTAATTCGAAAATATCGTAATAATACCGTTGATGGACAAGTGTTTGAAAAATAAACAACGAGATAAAATAGC
This sequence comes from Catoptria pinella, assembly GCA_963556745.1. Taxonomy (NCBI): domain Eukaryota; kingdom Metazoa; phylum Arthropoda; class Insecta; order Lepidoptera; family Crambidae; genus Catoptria; species Catoptria pinella. Next base: position 8,146,638 of record OY750779.1, read on the forward strand.
AGTTTTGTTCATATTATTTGAACCAATAAAATTGTTTGCGGCCTGATTTTCATCAAACGTGTAAGTATAGTGTGTGCTGCAGTGAAAATGTAGACTCACGTTGTCAAACACGTTGTCAAACACGCTGTCAAACAAACGAACGAACCCACGCACGCAGCTAAAATGCGTGCGTGTGGTGTGAGGGCCACTTCGTTAAAACTCAATAAAGGTACACTGATGATTGTGTACCCCCTTACTAACAAAGATTGTATAGCAGATGTATAGTGATATTTGACGACCTGAGTGGTGCAGTGGTTAAAATGCCGGTCTACCACGCAAGAGGTCCCGGGTGCGATTCCCGGAGGGGCAGAAATTGAAATGATGAATTTTAATTTCCGTGACGGGTCTGGGTGTTACTGTGTATAATAAGTATATATTTAAAAAAAGTATATAAGTAATATATCAGTTGCCTAGCACTCATATTACAAGCTTTGCTTAGGGGGCTAGATGGCGTTGTGTGAAATTGTCCAAGCATTTATTTATTATTTATTTATTTATAGTTACACAGTATGCGCCGTTGCCCGTGGCCCGGGCCAATGGGGGTTGAGTGTTGGCAACTGCAAATGCAGCCGTATCTAACGGACTAACGTGCCTTTCGAAGCACGGAGGAACTCGAGATGATTAATTGTTGGTCACCCATCCCGTGACCGACCCTTGCGCAAGTTGCTTAACCTCAGCAATCGCAGGGCCACGCACTAAGCCACTGCGCCATAGCACGCCTCAAACCTTGTTTACCCTAAACAAAACCTAGTATTTCAAGGCAGTTTTTAATTATTATTGTGATTTGATGGTTTATTAGGCGTATTAATTTAACTGCTTTTGCTTTATGACAAAGAAAATAATAAGAATATTCCAATTAACTTGTAAGACTTAATTTATTTAGCTTTATGTTAGTTTTGATGTTAATAAAGGTAAGGGTACTTAATTAAAAATAAACTAATGGCTCTGTGAGCTGTAAAACTCGCGTTTGTGTCATTTTTGAAAAGATTTCGAAATGGCTGAAATATGTTGTTTTTTAGAAATAAAACACTTTTTACGGATTACAGCGCGTATATTATTAATTCAGGTGTTATTTTAGAATTATTTAGTTTGTCTTTATTGGTTTTTAGAATTCCCGACGTTTCGACACCTTTCCAGGGGCTGCAAAGCAAAGAGGCTGCTCATATTTTTATGAAATTACCCGCTCGAAACTTTGTAAAAATGTATTCAAGTTTATTAAATTATTTTATAGCTGCGTTCTCATTTTAATCATTATTACTGAATTAAATTGAATAAAGTTACTTAGAAAACAAGATCTAGCTACTGAATCTACTACCAGTTCACAAATTGGGAGGCCTCTGAGAGAAAGAACTGGCGGAAGAAAACTCGTTTTGTCGACCTCCCTTTTGATCCCTATCTACAAAACGAAATAATATACTGTAATCCGTAAAAAGTGTTTTATTTCTAATGAACTGCACGCGCGAAAGTCTTAGAAGTGTATATGTTGTTTTTTTTTCGAAAAACTGAATCGACAAAAAGAACAGTATAAGTAATTATCACCTCACAAAATTTCACGAGAGTCGGTTGAGAAATGCGACCTGTAGAGGAAAACAGATGAACAGCCGGACAGACATACGAAAGCATTATTCCCCAACCTGAAACGGAGACTCTTTGCGCTCGCTCGGTCAATTTTTATTTTTTCGCACAATGCCTGAAAAAGATCGCAGTTAGAAATTCAGTTTTTTTTAATTTAAGAGTAATATTATGATCGGTGTACGAGCCCAATTTCGAGGAAAAACCCCAAATCGATGTACACACGACGTCACCTCAGACTATACATGTTGACCTTGAGACCGCCTTTATGCCCTACGTAATAAAAGCTGTTTTCGCAGTTTAACTGTATAACCTGATGTGCTGTCTTGTGTACAGGATAGCCCTTTCGCACAAGTATACTAGAGGTCAAAAGAAATTATTTTAAGCCACAGTTCTTAAAAAATGCTCCTAAGAGAGAAGTTATGACGTCATATCTTTATTGATTGGGTCTGCTTCTGACTACTTGTATTAAGGACGTCGCATACATATATATATATAATCAACCGTTCTATGGAAATGTTGATCCAGTACCATTTTTGAAATAATGTTGATCCACCTTTTCGCCGTGTATAATTGGCTCTCTACGAATACAACCGATATACTTTGATCCAGAGTTGACACAGAAGGGTCGTCCGCCAATCAGCATCGGTTTCTTCCAAATATACTCGTCATCAAAAAATACATAAATCAAAGATTTTTGTTGATCCGTTAACGGTCATAGAAATTACACCGAGGCGTCAAATGTTTATCCGTTTTATATTCATGCGCGTGCACAATCTTCTTAACTATTGTTGATCCGAGGGCGTTTGGCCTTTGACGCCTGCGCGGTGGGGTGTTGGCCGTGCGCGAGGCGCAAGCAATGGTCGAAATGTGATTGTGTTGTTACGTGTTGTGATGGTAAGTGTTTTACAATTTTTTTTATGTATTCTTAGAAGCAAATTATCAGTGACATACCTACATAGTATCACGTCTTTTTTCCAGCATACCGTGCTGGATCTAAGGCGCGGATCCGCAAACGTATTAAATTCAAAATGTGTCTTTAATAGCCACCTTTTTCAAAACGGCGGCGGCAAATCGGCGCGGCGAGACGTTGCCATTTAATCGCACTAGCAAGTAGCACGTGCCGCAAGTGCAATCGTACGGCAACGTCGGTCGCCTAAAACCTGATAAATAATAACACAACGGTGATGGCGGAAGCAGTGTTGCCAGTTTATTTGATACTAAGAACTCTAACACCCCCACTATATCAAATTTACAAATAACCCAAACATTTCAAAGTGTTAACAATTTTAAATTTCACTAAAAGTTACTACACATCTAAATTTTAGTTTTATTTAAGTACGCCTTTTTTATAATACCAAGAGTTTTAATACATTTATTATGTTTAGGTCCTGGTAAACCTTTTGTGAGTAAATCAGCGAACATTTCAGAAGTAGGCAAATAGTCATTTTTAATAATTCCATTATTAACGATTTCTTTTATAAAATGGTATCTGACATCTATATGTTTTGAACGACGATGATATTGATGATTATTATTTGCCAACTTCAGTGCACTCTGACTATCACTGAACAATACAATTTTTACATAAGAACCAGTTAGTTCAAATTCTAAATTTCTTAAATAGATAGCCTCCCTACAGGCTTCAGAAAGTGACATTTATTCAGCCTCACAACTATTTAATAATGCAACTACCTATTCTTTTATTTTAACTTTCCCGAGATATTATAGAACCAGATTTCATAAAGCAATATCCTGTGTAAGAGATTCCGATGGTTTTAGCTTGTATGTAGGAAATGACCGCCTACCAACAGTCAACCAGTTCAAATACCTTGGCTCCGTGCTAAGCAATGACGGAAACATTGACAGCGACGTCCTCCATAGAGCTCAAACGGGCTGGATGAAATGGCGACAGCTCACGGGCGTCATGTGCGATAGACGAATGCCTCTGAAGGTGAAGAGACGAGTTTACAAAACAGCCATTCGACCTGCCATGCTGTATGGGTTCGAATGTTGGGCCACAAATAAACAACAATTAAACAAACTTCATACGTCAGAGATGCGCATGTTACGCTGGTCAGCGGGCGTCACTATGCTGGACAAAATCAGAAACACATACATACGGGGAAGTTAGGTACACACGACGGCACCTCAGACTATACATGTTGACCTTGAGACCGCCTTTATGCCCTACGTAATAAAAACTGTTTTCGCAGTTCAACTGTATAACCTGACGTGCTGTCGTGCGTACCATCACTGGACTTCCAAATATCCGAATATGTTCTAAATTTGGCTTTCTACCTGTCCATATTTCATAGGGTGTCTTGTCTAAGCGATTGATCTGTTTTTAAGATAGACAGCTATGTTAGCAGCTTCTGCCCAAAATCTTTTTTCTAGATTAGCCTCGAATAGCAGACATCTGGCTGGCCCTTTCAATAATGTTACGGTTGGATCATTCACTAAGGCCATTCTGCTCAGGGGTATAAGCACTAGTCTTTTGATATACAATTTCTTTTTCTTTAAAATATTGTTCAAAATCTTTGTTGCAATTCTCATTTCCACTGTCTGATCTTAAAATTTTTATTTTCTTGTTATGCTAATTCTCTACCATCGACTTAAATTCTTTAAAATGTCTTAATGCACTGAAGTCATCGATAAACAACAAGAAGTATCGGGCTTCTCCAATGGATTTGCATTCCATGGGGCCGCATATTATGTCAGAATGAACAATCTGGAGTATTTCTGTTGCTCTTGTGCCAGTCGAAAAGGGTAACCGTGACTGTTTGCCCTCACAACAAACTTTACATTGAGATTTGGTTATATTAAAAACATCACATTAACAATACCATTTCTCAATTAATTCATATCTTTACTAGTCATGTGTGCTAATATTCTGTGCCATACTCTCCACTAACTACTGGAGCAGCTAACACACAATCTTTTTGGAATCTCAAAACACCGTTCGTTAACTCAGCGTCGTGCAGCGAACCAGTACATAATCTTGGTTTCCTGAAAAAGCCCGATGGAACTTACACCAAAACAGATCAAGAGATCTCAGAACTGTTAATGACCACTCACTTCCTAGGGTGCCGCATAACGGAAAGTCATGGGACATGGGAAGGAAAAGATGAGAATCTACCGGCTGAAACCGACTGGATCATTGCCCACAAGGTTGTCCACCCGGAGAAAGTAAGATAGGCAATCAACAGCTTCCTTCCATTCAAATCAGCGGGACTAGATGGAGTTTTTACAGGACTCATGAGGTGGAGCGACGGAGGTCTTATTGACCACCTCGTAGCCATCTACAGAAGTTGCCTAGCACACCGCTATATTTCTATGAAAAGGATCCCTCCTTCCCAGTCAGGGTATTCTTCATCCCTAAACCCGGCAAAGGACACTACACTCAACCTAAATCATTCAGACCAATTAGCTTTACATCATTCCTTTTAAAGGTTTTGGAGAGACTAATAGACAAGGAGATATGGAGTACTGCATTAGTCAGGAACCCCCTAAATCCAAACCAACACGCCTACTCTGCAGGCAAATCAACAGAGTCTGCCCTACATAAAGTGGTTTCCTTTATAGAAGGCAATCTCAAACACAAAATATCTACACTAGGCACCTTCATCGACATTGAAGGAGCCTTTGACAAAACTAACTTTACCAGCATAAGCCAGGCCCTGTCCAAACATCTTGTGTCCATGGTGAGAAGTGCGGGCTCCACGACCGCAACTTCTCACAGTAGGCTATGCAGACGACCTGACCATACTTATCAGCGGACGAGTTGGGAGTGTGATTTGTGACCAAATGAGGTCTGCATTGAAGGTCGTCGAACAGTGGTGCACTAAACACAACACAAACAAACGAAGTCTAGGAAATCTTAAACTCCCTAAACTTTTTAATACCAGTCTGTCCCTTAGCAAGGAAGTCAAGTATCTAGGTGTGATACTAGACAACAAACTCCTCTGGAACAGACATCTCGAAGGAAAACTAAAGAAAGCCACCATCATCTTCTGCCAATGTAAAAGACTACTCGGCAAAAGGTGGGGACTATCACCGAAAATAACGATGTGGTTGTATAAAATTGTTATACGTCCCATAATCACATACGAAGCCGTTGCCTGGTGGTCCAAAACAGAGCAAAGCACCGTCATCAACCAGCTGCAGCAATTCCAAAGATTGGCATGCTCTGCGATAACCGGCTGCATGCGAACTACCCCCACAGCCGCCCTAGAAGTAGCTCTGGATCTAACACCCTTGGACCTGTTTATACAAAAAGAAGCCTCCATGGCTGCTATAAAGCTTAAACACCTGGGTCTGTGGTACAATCGAAAGGGTCCTCACTCCATATTGTGGAATAACTTAGTAAAACATGAGTCACTAATCGCTGCCCCATGTGACAGGATCCCCAAGCAATATATTTTCCAAAAGAAATACCAAATACAGTTATTTGAAAGCGACCGAGATTACTCTGGCATACATAAAGTCCGAATTCATACGGACGGTTCCAAAATGAGGACTGGAACTGGAGCTGGAGTATTCTCACAAGACCTAAATATCAAAATATCACTAGGGCGCTGTCTCCACGGGCGAGAGAATCGCGACGAATAAGCGCTTCTTCTATCGTCGCATCTCCGCGATAACATCGCCGTGTGGAGAAGCTTTCATAGAGAGTATATAGAAATACGTGGCACGACGATAATATCGCCGCGATTCTCTCGCTCGTGGAGATGGCGCCTAGCGTTAGGCCAACACAGTTCGATATTTCAATGCGAATGTGTTGCAATTATAAACGCCGCTACTACGGCAATCTCTTGAGGTATGAAGGGACTAAACATCCGCATACTGACTGATAGCATGGCCGTCCTAACAGCACTGAAAGCCAGCACGATCAACTCCAGTATCGTCTACAATGCCACCAAGTTTTGGATCGTTTGACATCCAACAACGGAGTAATCCTACAATGGATTAAAGGGCATAGTGGATCACACCGGAACGACGCCGCCGATGAGCTGGCTAGAATGGGATCTTCCACAACAGTGGCAGGACCCATACCCATTCTGCCACTCCCGTTCAGCCAACTACGCTCATGGGTAGGATAACGAAGTCGTGCTGCACACAGTACTCGTTGGGTAGACCTAACAAGCTGTAGACAGTCTAAGATGGCGATGACTGCAGTTTTGCCGCGTGTGACCCGCAGGCTGCTCAGCCTCAATCGCCCAGACCTCCGCATAGTTGTAGGTACACTTACAGGTCACTTAGATTTAAACCGACAACTATTCATCATGAATGCGACAGACAGTCCTCTATGCAGGGGATGCCTGGAAGCAGAGGAAACAGTCGCCACGTGATTCTGAAGTGCGTGGGGCTGGCCATACAACGGGCAGAAATCCTCACAGAGGTGAGGTCGCTCCTAGAAGCCTGTGAACGCCTCAGGAGGCTTCTGCGCTTCTGGAAGGAGCTGGGATGGCTCGATTAGCCATACCGATGCTATGAGGTTTCACGCATAACGGACCAAATTGGTCTAAATGCGGAGAAAAGTGCCCACCACCAATACCAATAATTCAACGTCAACAACTAGATCATCGTCTTGATTCTTTATCAGACATCTATTTGGTTCAACTTCTACGCTGTTTCCACTTTTAATGTGTTTTTAATTAATTAATTTTTACCATGGGCAAAAATCTGGTAAGCCGGCTAGTAGCAATGAGCCAACTCACTCATCATTTTTAAAACCAGTGCCACTCAGTCGTTTCGAAGTTTCCACTATTTGTGTCACATAATTCGTCATATTCGAACTATTTTCCAATCTTATTGAGATAAGATGGCGGAGCAAAGTAATTCTCCTTGAAAATCCTCATCTAATCATCGAACAAACTTTTAAGTTTTGCCTAAAATTCCTTCGTGGTAGGCAAACATGATGTCGAATAAACACTGTGATAAACGAGTCAATATTCTTTATTCAAATAAACTTAATAATTAAGTACTTTTGAGTCGTCTATTTTTCCTACCACCCGTTCCAGACTTTTTTTAACTGACAAGAAGAACAGGCGCAAGAAACTTATCAACTTTAACATAAATAAGTAACGATATTTACAAACTTATATCATTACCAAATACAGTACAACAGGATTATTACGTAACGACAAAGTATCTACTTATGTTTTACATGTTACATCATTTCTACGCATTTCGGTCTTTTAGATAATCGTCTACTTTATAATAACCTTTACCCATAAGCGTCTTTTTAACATAGTTTTTAAATTCATGCAAATTAAAATCAATCACTTGTTGTAGACCTTTATTAAAAAAGGCTATGCCTTTCCCCAAAAATAAGTTATAGCGCAAACGTGTTTATAACAAATGAATATTATGTGAAACAAAAATGATATTAACTAATTTTTTACCAAACGATTATTATGTTAAACGTTGTTAGAAAAATTGAGATTATATGAAACGTTGTTATTTCAACCAAGGGAGAACCACTCCAGACGCCGCCGTACGCGGCGCCGTCGTCGCTCCGTTCGTCCCGTGGTTCGAGGGTCCAATGAGAGACTTGCCGCCTTCTGATTGGTTCATTTGAATCGGATCAACAATTATCGGAGTGGATTTGTATATGTGATCAACATTTTCTTTGCGTATCCCAAAACTCGTCGGAGTAAATCGTTGATCCGACCGGAGCCACATTAGTATGACAAAAGTTATATTGGATCAACAAAAACCACCCGGATCAACATACGTCATCGGATCAACAATGTGCTCGCGTGACAGTACGCATGATCAACATTTACAGGGTTGGTATCTCTATATATATATATATATATATAAATGTTTAATATTATCTATATGTATGGCACTTCTTACCCAAAAGATAAAATTCATAACTAATACCTTGTTTTGGATTTTTTTTTTTTGCAATCTTTCACTTTCTATAGGCCTATGAAAAGCTTTTGGATATTAGTATTCAATTCGATGCCTTAACATGGGTAGCCTAAGTATGTCATGCTCTCTTTAATCATTTCTATGGTGGTGTCTTGTGAGGCGGGTCGTTACGTTCCCTCAAATATGGTTGAGCGAAGCGATGGCTGGTTCATGCGTCATGCTCGTGAACGGGTGCTGCCAGTGGGAATGGGTCTGCTTCTGCCTACTTGTCTTAACGTTTATTGAATTGTATGAATTGATATATATATATTTTTTGTAATAGCCTAGGCCGAGCCTTAAATTTTTAATTAAGCTTGACACCTGTAAATTGATTCAGTAGAAATGAGCTAATTAAATAATGTTATTTATTTATGAATCTATGTTAATGGTAACATGTATGAATACTTTGAATGTAATGTCTGGAAACGATATACATATTTGTAAATATCGTTCCTTCTAATAAAGCTGATAAGTTTTTTGCGCCCATTTTTCTTGTCAGCTAAAAGACGTCATAATGGGTGGTAGGATAAAAGAATTGACGATTTAAAAATGCTTGTTATGTAAGCTTATTTGAATAAAGAATTTTTCAATTTCAATTTCAATTTCAATTTCAATTGATGGAGAAAAAAAATTGTCCTAAAATCTATTAGTGTGTGATACTGTATGAAGGGTAAGACGATTCTAAAAAATAACCACATCATTACATTTCAGCCAGTTGTTTTTTAACCAAAAATCATTTTCAAAACATACCAAGTTTGGGCTCCTCCAGATAATACGGTTGAAATTATTTTTCGTCAAATACACCTGAAATGAATCATAGTATCCTTATATCTAACCTCATGAAAGCAAGACCCATAATTTCGGGTCATTTCAACCGTATCGTATCTGGAGGAGCCCAAACTTGGTATGTTTTGATAGTGTTATTGGTTTAATTTAAAACAAATGGCTGAAATGTAATAATGTGGTATATTTTAAGAATCGTCTTAGAAAACCCTTTCATACAGTATCACACACTATTGGTTATGGGACATAAACTTTTTTCCCATATAAAAAAGTTGACGTCATAACTCCTCTTCTAAGAGAGTTTTTTAGGAACTGCGGCTCAATAATTTTATTTGGACCTCAAGTATACGTGTGCCAAACGGCTATTGACACTAATTTATTTCAAAGTTGACCTTTTCAACGGAGTTCGCTCTACCTTTTCATGAATCTATTCTAACGTGAAGATATGAATATTCAGTTACCTAATCGATGTTATTGATGAATGAAACCTTACCGATGAAAACTCGTTACCTACTCTAGAGAAATCGAGAAATATATCGAGATAATATTTAGGATATTGGCAAATGTCGATAATGGAGAACCGATCGGAAAGTACTAGGCTGGCAGAATTTACTAGGAGCTCTTTCGAACCGATCAATAGCCAATACTATATCCATCCTACTCTCCCACCATCGACAGGTGTCCGTGCAGTGATGTAGATAGGCCAATTTAAGCCCAACCCTGACATGGGATTCTAGATTTTATTTTGTGGTGCATAAGTACTGTACAGAGACAGGGAAATTATTTTTTTTCTTTTTACTTCCGCTCGGATGTTAGTACTCGGAACAGCTGGCGTCTGGTGCAGTTAATCATTGTTATGGTCAATGCGTGTCTCCTTCTATTCATTGTAATGAAGCGTATCGTATCACTAATTTTGCTGTTAGTAGTGTCATAAATTGGCATTGCAAAGCATAGTACCTATAAAATAGGGGTGCCCTTCGCATCGCATTATGTCGATTGTCTTAAATTCACTTGACATAACTCGATTGGCATAATAATAATAAAGCATAAAGTATGCTTTATAAAAGCATAAAGCATAAAGTATATTTTATTATACAAGGTGTTACAAAAATACCCCTAATGCCGAATATGGCATATAGGGACCATCAAACTGAACAACTTTTACTATGGGACCAACTCTGAAATCGCGAAAATAAAAATCAGCTGTTTCATACAAAACTTAAAATCGAAAATATCAAAATGTATGAAACAGCTGATTTTTTTTTCGCGATTTCAGAGTTGGCCCCATAGTAAAAGTTGTTCAGTTTAATGGTCCCTATATGCCATATTCGGCATTAGGGGTATTTTTGTAACACCTTGTATATATTCTTTAAAGCATAAAGTATAATTTATTATTATTATTATTATTAACAGGCGAGCAGTTGTTGCAACTGATAGTGCCTGTATCCTGCAATTTTACTAAGCATAAATTGCGATACGCATAAACATGGTATTGCAGAACTTTTAAAAAGCTCAAAAATTAAAAAATAAATAAAGCATAACAGTTACCATTCCTAATTTCAATTGGCATTATTGTCAGTAAGCATGAATTGAAGACATAATTTTGTTTTGCACAATTTACATAAGTACTGATGTTTTAAAGCATATTATAAAAAGCATAACTCATTTTAAAACTGATTAATAAAGAAAAACTTTTAAGGCTACATTGGTGGGTTAGGTCAGTGTTTTGACCACTTGTAGCGGAGCGAGCAATGCGAGTGGAGCTTAATAATGCTTGCATGCATGTTGCATGCTGTTTGCTTACTTGCATGTTGGGTGCTTAACTTGCTTGCATGTTTTATAATGCTTGCATGTTGTATAATGCTTGCATTCTTGCTTGCATGTTGGGTGTTTGCTTGCAGAATGCTTGCCGAGGAGTGAAGGGGGACTGGCGAGGTTGGGGGGAAACAAGCGGAGCTCCATAATGCTTGCATGCATGTCGCATGCTTCAAGCTGCAAGGTTGCACGCTACATGCTTGGTTACATGCTGCATGCTTGTTTGCATATTGCAAACTTTTATGCTTACTGCTTGCTTGCTTGCAAGTTCGGTGCTTGCTCGCATGCATGCTGCATGCTGAGTGCTTGCTTGTAGAATGCTATGCAGGGGGCGGAATCGCTAACATTTTTAATGATTATTCATAAAATGTTTATCAGTTCGAAAAATATGCCTAAAGAAGTTAGGCTTTCTATGCGTAATAAAATATTTTTTGATGATTACATTTGTTAGACAATACGGCAATAAAAAAATATGCGTTTTGATATGATACTTTTTGCATATAATGCCATTCAATATTTATGCTTAACAAAATTCGGCCTTAAGATATTATTATTATGTGTTTTAAAATAGTGCTATAAAATATTATGCCATAAATGATGATTATGCTATTTACAAGTCTCCGTTTTATGTTTAGGACAAACAAAGTTATACGTTCCATTAGGTATAAAATAGAAATTTATGTCTGATATAGAATTTGTGTATAATAAACTCCCAATAAAATCATAGATTATGATACGTCAGAGTGGTCTGCTCTTAACTTTATTATAAACTTCCTGTGTGTTATAAATATAGGGTAATATACTAATATTTTGAAGAGGATCGTAAAATGCAGTATTGCTGTTAAACGCTCTAAATATTGGTCGTAAAATTCAGTGGATACTTTTTGCGATAGCTGGCAACTATTTCTTATTGTGTGCTACTGGCATTAACCTTCGATCAAGAATACCCTAGATGTTCGGTCAGTCCCAAAAACCTCGAAATTACGCCATTTTCAAACTGGGCGTTTATTTTGTAGACAGTATTCTCTTCTTTGTTTCTTAATACTTAAAGTTTAATTTGGAAAGAATAGTAATTTGTACCTAGATAAAAATATTTATGTGGGGGTCCAAATTTCAAAATTATTTTTGTTTTGTCAGTTGGTGCAAGATTTGCGTGTTGTTTTTTTGCGTGTTGTTTATTTATGATGACGCAACTTTTCTTTTATTGATCTTTCAGTGATTGCCACTTTGATATACTTACTGCTGAATCAAATCGTTATCATCATGAGCCATATTTTTTTTAATAAGTACAGTCACGTCTATAAATGTTAATAACGTTATACAAGGTGTTACAAAAGTACCCCTAATGCAAAAAATAATTACGAAAATATCAAAATGTATGAAACTGATTTTTTTTTCGCGATTTCAAAGTTGGTCCCATATTAAAAGTTGTTCAGTTTGATGGTCCCTATCTACCATATTCGGCATTAGGGGTACTTTTGTAACACCTTGTATAACAAATGTTATGCAACATTCTCTAACTTTTTACTCTTATATTTGTAACAAAATGTTACTGTTATAGAATGGTACCGTGTTACACAATGTTTAGAACTTTGTTGTAGTTGTCATTTGAACAGAAATCAATGACAACTACACAACAGAGTTCTAAACTGTATACATATTTTTAGACGTGACTGAACAGTAGCAGAGGGGGGGACATTACAAGCTCTAAAAAACTTGTCAGCTTTCTAAATGACTATCGATGCGTCTCTTTCTCGCTGTATAGCAAATAAAAGAAAATTGATGTAATTAAGAAAAATTATGCTGAGTCAAGTATTAGTGCTGGCTGAGGCCACATTATCGCCATGCTACCGTGCTGTTGTGAAGCTTTTCGTTGTCATGTCGTACAATTAGAAACTTTGAGACAAGGGATTAAAGTTTATTTTCATTAAATACCTTTAATTTATTTCCTTTAAGTGAAATAAACTCTAATTCTTTAACTCAAAGTTTCTAATTGTACAACACTACTACGAAAAGTTTCGCGACAGCGTGATAACGTGGCCTCAGCAGAAGAGCTTGTAATGCATGAGGATGGTCCGTAACTTATTCCACCACGTGGGCCAAATGAGGATTGGTGGGTGTTATTGCAACTACTATACTACGGCAAACGCAGCCGGGGTTAAGGGGAACTCGAGATACCTAATACATTTTCAGTTAACCATCCTTTAATTAAACGACTCTAGCGACATTTGCTTTACTGCCACCACCTGCGCTGCTTATATAAGGTTTTCTGTTCCTGATTTCTCCAAATTATTAATAATTATCTTATTACCAGAAAATCAGAAAGGAATTGACAATTGGAATAGGTAAATAATGGCTTAACTAATTTATCCTAAGAAATCCTTATCGTTAAAAAACGAACTAAAAAGTCAAATAACAAGGTATTATTGCACTTGATGGACCTCTTTGATTAAAAATTGTTTTTTAATTCGTTATTGGAATTTGGAAGGACAGTCTTGTTTTTAATATTTTTTAAAATATTTTTATTTTTTAAAATTTAGTAACAAATTATATAGTTTTGGAATGAACTCTTCAAGGCCTTCTATTTGATACCAATAGAGTAATAAATAAAGTTCTTTTTAACATTACAATATGGCGTCATGCAGCCGACATATTGACTTTTAAAAAATATTAGTCAATGTCACTCGGGGTGATAAGGATTCTCAATATACTCACACATCCAAATTTGTTTAGACATTTAGAAGCTATGGTAGAATAAATAAACTCACATACATACATACATACATACAAGCATGCATGAACCCTGAACACAATACACTCTTCTTTTTCTGGTCAGTCGTATAAAAATGGCAAACTCTATCAATACTAAGTACTTACTTTTCTGACCTATGGCAAAATAATCCCAGACAGCTGAACAATATGGAGATAAATCTATCTGACATTTATTAATCCCGCCTTTCAGAAGACCATATCACTCAAGTGTCACTGTCCTAGATAAGACATTTCAAAAGAATTTCATTGAATGCCCAGAAACCGACCCTAAACAAATAGGCTGGAATCAAACCAATATCGGAAGTGATACATAGCAGGTCACCTGTGGGTCGGATTGACCTCAAATCTGGTTAAATATTACCCACAATTGGTATTTGGTTACAGGCGATGAAGAGTTAATATTACAGGTGTGAGTGGGATAGAGATATAGTGTATGTAACGTTGTCTCGCTTTTACGATCGCAATAATGCTGATCTAAAAGATTTAGGTCGGTCGGTTTACGGAAACGAGAAAATGTGTACATTTGATCCTTCGCATTGGCACAGATTTATCCGCCCAATTTTATTAGACCGTTGGACAATACTTTGCATTAAGTAAATTAAATTGTGACATTAGTAGGTAATAAAAAAGTCATTGGTAATATTGAAAAATGTGTGTCTGCAAGCAGGCTTCTAGGATATTGTCACAGGAATAAATAACAAAGATTTTGACGTAAATTAAATATAAATAAATATATTTAATAAATAAATAAATATTTGACAACATCACATACATTGCTCCGATTCTAAAGTAAGTAGCTAAAGCACTTCTGTTAAGGAAAATCGGAGACGACGGTGGAATCACAAACACCCAGATCTGAGCCAATATAGAAAAGTTCGTTTTCTAAATTGACCCAACCGGGGATCGAACCCGGGACTTCTGAGATAGCGACACCTTGAAAACCGGTGTACAAAGCCACTCGACCACGGAGGTCGTCGATGAACGTCGATGAAATTCGATGAACGTCGTGCGGGGGTAACGGCGGAAAAACCGTGACACGAAAATATCTGTATTTTGATGAGCCTGCTGCGCCTTACACATTAACGCCATGTCGATGCCAATAGTACCAACGTGTAGTTTACTTTAGACAGATCAAAACTAATAAGCCACCGACCACCGCCTCTAATATCGATAGAGAGATATCGACGCTACCGAGAAGACAGCAATCGGACGCGTCTAGGGGCTCTATCGGCTAAAAACATTGAAGTTTGAAACATTGAAACTGTGTTTTGACAGATGTATATGATACATTGCTACTTGTTTTGGCACCAATAAAAACTTACCAAAGAAAAGTAGCAATGTATCACATACACAGTTATCATTAACTTCAATGTTTTTAGCCGATACCGTCGCAGCTCGCCGTTCAGACGATCTCAAAGAAGGGGTTAACTATATTTTAATAAGTAGAGATGGTGAATTATATTAACATTTTATTGATTTGGATGTATTTGAACGTTTATTTTTGACTCGATTAATCTGTTGATTTGACTTCGATATCATTTTTTTTTGTAATGTTGTAACGTTATTCAATAAACATTAGACGTCATTCACAAGACCTTGACTGATTTTTTTTTTTTAAGAAATTAATTTACAATAGTTAAATAAAATAAAATCGACTGGCGGCGCTAGTTGGCTCATGTCAGCCCCTTAAACCTTAAAGCACAAATATTTATGAAACCATTATTTACCATTGACCGTGGCCCGACTTCTACCACTTCATTTTTTTGATAAACTGTGATAAACCTATGCTGCCTTAAGAAACAAAAGAATACTTTGACGTAGCGATATAGGGATTGTTATTGAAAATTACTAAACGCAGGAAAACTAAACCCTTTGTAACACTCGTTGTTTGTTTGTATCTTGTCTTTATCATTAGATAAAGATTCTTAAACGACACACAATGGATACGTTTATTGAGAATAGAGAAAGGGGTAGATGGGAAAGAGATACGTAAATAAGTAAGATAGGGAAAGCAAAAAAAAACTAAGATTCCGCAGAAAAATCTCCCCGCGCTATGACACCCTGTACCAGGCGAACACGAACTCTAAAGAGGTATTCTATTACAGGGTGAAGGGTGGTGACCCCGAGGGGTGTGTTTTGAAGGGTGAATGACCGATACGCTTGTACAGGCGGGAGCTATCTACTCAATTTCATCTGTATTATCTAAGGACGGTAAACTCTGACTTTTATTTTCACAATCTCGAATGCTCAATAATGTCAAAAAGATTGCTAAAACCTCTATACAGCTTATTCTTTTGGTTTCTTCGAATACATACTATGGGAGAAAATATTACCACAAGCATTTGTAATAAAATATTTATTAAGAAATCTTTTATTGTAAATATAAAGAAGGCTTTGGAATTTTTCAGGTACTTCTGCACAAAGTCAAAAGTTCACTTAGCGAGTATACGAGTATTTTTATTATATTACATCATTAATATTACTTACTTATTTAAAAATCAATTCAATTATACAATATTTTTGATTTCTTTCCGAACTATTCAAGTCAAGTTGATTACTATAAAAAATAATTCAAAATAAATAATAATCAGCTGCAAAAAAAGTTAAAGAAGCTAGTCGCGTACTAAGGTCATTGGGATCACAAGTACTGAAACAGGAGTGGGTTCCTCGCATATGCTCACACACACACACACACACACTCTCACACACACACCCACACAATCACTCTCACACAAACACACACACACACACACATACTCACTCACTCTCACACACGCACACACACTCACTCACTCTCACACACGCACACACACACACTCTCTCACACACACACACACACACACACACTCACACACACACACACACACACACACACACACACACACACACACAATCACTCTCACACACACACACAATCACTCTCACACACACACACACACACACACACTCACACACACACACACACTCACACACACACACACACACACACTCACTCACTCTCACACACGCTCACACACACACACTCTCTCACACACACACACACAAACTCTTTCACACACACTCTCTCACACACACACACACACACACACACACACACACTGTACTCGTTTGTTTTGGAATAAGTTTTAGGAAGAGCGGATACTCCTGACACAAGCGTTTTTTACAACACTTAAAAGGAGTTTTTCAATAAATATTGTGCTAATATTGATTGAGGAATTGTAAAAAACACATTTTTTTTGGATAGTCTCTGCTTGAAACTATTTCTACAACAACAGCCTTTGTAACAAAAACTATGTGTGAGTACTATTATTTTCTATTCTACGAAAAGGTAATTTTATTTTGAAAATTATAGAAATCCGGTTTACAGCCCTCAGTGTAAAAAACCTGGAATAGACAACATCGAGTCCACATCACTACCAGGAAATCATAAACATAAAAAAGTATGCGATCACCAAACTTTAAACCGCCCAAACTTCGCCACATAATCATTATTGTTTGTAGTTATTATGGTTATTGGCATAACTTTACTTCCTTTTAATATTACTTAGAGCAAATTGCACTAATTTGCTCTAAGTAATATTAAAAAAACAGCTTCAAAAAACAACAGCTCTAAAAAGCAAGAAATAATATTAAAATAACGTCTTTTGAAGTCGGGTGGGGCTAAAAGATATTTTTCTTTTTTAATTTATATAAACATTTATCGTGGTTTCTCTTTCTCAATTTGATTTTTTAATTCTTAAAGCCCCACCCGACTTCATAAGACGTTATTTTATATCAGATATGCGTAGGTACTAATGCAGATTTTAATATTATTTCTTGCTTTTTAGAGCTGTTGTTTTTTGAAGCTGTTTTTTTAATATTACTTCACATTGGCCTTCGAAGATACACAAGAGAACTCTTCAAAATCAAATAGGATAGTGTATTAGTGATTACTCTACCTACGGTATTGAAAGGTTTCGCATCAGCCATTTTTATTGTCATTGCTGGTGTAATTCTATTGAGTACTGAGTTATTTTACATACAACATTAGTATATACCATTGAGCCTTTAGGAACTCGGTGGCGCAGTGGTATAGCGCCTGGCCCAGCGATTGCGGAGGTTAAGCAACTTTCGCAAGGGTCGGTCATGGGATGGGTGACCAAAAATTTACTATCTCTAGCTCCTCCGTGCTTTGGAAGGCACGTTAAGCCGTTGATCCCGGCTGCATTTACAGTCGTTAACACCCACCAATCCGCATTAGGCCCGCATGCCCCATCCTCCTTATCCACCCATAAGAAAGGCCTGTCTCCCAGCAGTGGGGACACAAAAATGACTGATGGTCAATTGAGGTGTCAACAGACTTTCCAAAAATTTACAATTAAATGCAAACATTTCATCTTATTCACAATTAACCCTAAATGAAAATGGTCAACAATTTGCATAATCATTTTCAGTTCGCACTTTGTGTTTCGGCAAACCCATTAAAATTTATGTACCAACTTGTAGGATTAGGAAATCTTGAAGTTCGGCCTACTTTAGTAAGTGTTTGCTTCATCACCCCTCTGTGAAATAAAATCCTGGATTAGGAGCAAAGTGTCCGGGACTGTTGATCTTTGATACTGCGTGTTTGAGTGGTGGTGTAAAAAATTATGTGTATTCTAACAACTTAAGGCTCTTATAGTGCCTAAAGTTGTCACTTTTTGCTTTGCGAACTACTACTACAACGCACTATATTTTACTGAGGTTATTGTTGAAACTAAGGTTCTATAGTTTATTTACAAACAATAACTTCATTAAAATACAGTTCGTTGTAGTAGTAGTTCGCAAAAGTGATAAAAGTGGCCAATCTATACATGTGAATTTTCGATACATTACGTACTTAGCTAGCAATAAATTGTATTAAGATGAGGGCGCCACTTTGGGGTTTATAGGGTCCTTAAACCTTTCGTTCCCATTGGAGAGATATGAAATTTGATTACACAGGGTGATGTGTAATCCTGAATTTGATAGATAAGGGTACCATATCCTTTATACAGCCACGGCAAATAACTATACAAGGTGTTACAAAAATACCCCTAATGCCGAATATGGTAGATAGGGACCATCAAACTGAATAACTGTTTTGGGACCAACTCTGAAATCGCGAAAAAAATTGCTGTGCTGTGTGTGTGTACTACTAGGTACGAGATTTGGATGAAACGTGATTTGTTTACTGAAAAAACTATTGAGAAAATGAAATTTACAGCAAGGCGAAAAAAAATAGTATTCGTAAGAATTTGGTAACCCAATCATTCTCGTCACCATGAAACCTTTGGGTTTGCAATAAAGTAACTTTAAGTTACCCGAATTAGGGTAAAAATGGTAAAACAATTAATGTAGGATTTCGCCATAAGTTTGTAATTGTAAAGTTTCTGTGAGCTAAAAAAAGATGAAGCCAAACTTTTGTAATGACGAAACAGTCAAAAAGATTATTGCGTTAAAAACGAATTTAATGTTACGACGTTTCAGAGAGATTTTTAAGATTTATTAACAAACTAGCTTTACGGACTGCTATATTCATAGCTAATCCTCCGTCGTCAACAACTATAACGACTTTAAATTACTAAGTGTATGTAAGAAAAAGTGTTGCCAACGTTTAAATCGTAAAATGACTATTTCGTGATTGCTTCCATACGTATCACAGACAAGCTTAAGTATAGGTGTGCTTAATTCGCACCGTGAGTTTGTGGCGCCATTTTGTCGAGTTTGGTTTGGTGTCTATTTTAATTATTTTCAAATTGATTGTTATATGGTACAAGTGTCTACGCAACTAAACAATATGTGGGATAATTGAAATAGGCGCGATCTTGGTTGTGTGAAGCTGAGCTGAGACTTTTATTGAAGTGGTGGCTTCCTCGGCAGAACTAACCGAGTAAACTGTCTTGATATACTTGGTGCCAATGCTCCAAGCAGCATTGGAATGCGATGCACCCGCATTCTAATGAAAAATTAAACAATATCTACCACTGAACTATTTAACACTTGACACTGGCAAAAATTACTTCCAAGAGGAAAGCAGATTGCCATAACAAAAAAAAAGAAAAAAAAATTCACACCGTATCGATAGAGTTGTTCTACAGAAATGATTATGTAAATTGACAAACCGTTCGAATGCGCTTGATCCGCGCTTGATTGAGTACGCATGTAATCTGTGGTTAAAGACTAACTTTGGACTTGTTATGATAGCGCGAATGTTCGCGATATCGCGATAGTGTGGCCGTACCATTCGTCGTTTTGAACTTTTATAGCGACAACGCACCACTAATGTTTGTGCGACAGTCTGGCCGTAGCCAATGACTTCAATTACATAGACGAGCTGTTCAAAATTAAAATTGTGTCACAACCAACCTTCGCGGCGCATCAACTGTTTCTCTCGGTCGCTCGCAATAGACTAAAGGAGTTTCGGTGCATGAACCGTAACTTAATGGGCAATTTTTCGGTACTGTACAGTATACACATAGAAGTCGTTGGCCGTAGCATTACGCAGTATTGGTTGAGTGTGTAAGGTTGGATCAGTTGGATGTTTTATAAGTCCGTCCTAGGCGTTACGCTACCCATAGCATCTAATTTAATGATCACTTATTCGTAATTTCAAGCTGAATTCCGCGAAGTTTACCATTTAATCGGGCAAATTATGTGAAATAAAGTCCTTGACACCGACAATGCGTGTGTGGGCGCTCGTGTGTTCCATTCATCACCAGCATGGGCATCTAGTACTTGACATGTTAGGACGGAGCTTGTTTCCATTAGCCCAAAAAATATTTCAGAATTTCATGTTGATTTTAGAAGAAAAATTATGCGTCAATAATTTCTAGTCTTTTTTCATTACTGTCAAACCCAAAAACCGAACGAAATTCATCAAAATCAAATTAACTAATTTAATAAGCTAATCCAACGGGATTTAAACAGAATATTTATTCCACTTGGCGTTTTCTTTAACTTTGAATACTTTTGAATTGTTTCCCATGGGAAAAAATTCAGTACAACATTATGACCCGGCTAGACCGTGGGGCTGTAATGACTTACTTTAGAAAAAGTTTGCATGACACATAATATGCCATTGACGAGCAGGTAGTATAAAAAAGTTATAACGTGTTTGGGGCAATGGAACTGTAGTAAACAAAAAACGTGTGAGCATGTGGGCATTTTCGACGAACCACACAATACAAGTTACAATATGTACCTCCAATAGTGTCATAGGTTTGGTTTGCGGCTTGCCCTTTCACAGGAAATTCAATTATTAGTGCCGCAGATCCATGGCTTTCTTATTTAGAAAGTGGGTGCTGCCATTATATCACTTATCAATGAGACACACGCCCACGTCTGAGATATTAATAAGTGATTAATGTGTTTATTAGGGTTCACATACAAACGCTGCGACAAAATGTGGGTCGGTTATATCTTTTGATTTATTTGCGTACAAGTTAGTAAGAAAACAAGTAAACACTCCGACGACCTATTTACAAATCAAGGAATAACTAATCCGTAAAACAACTACTAAGTTTTTTAGAAATAGCATAAGCACTTAGTTTTTTTTTCTTGTAAACTCATAGATGAATAAAACATTTAATAATATGTGCATGATGCTAACGTATGTAATCCAAAAATAAAAGAAATTCTTCTATTGGAATTATCCAATACATCGTAAGTCATGGATGAATAACTTATTTTTACTAAAAAAAACTTTTTTTATAGGATTTTTGTTTAAAATTTAATGTTTGTATTTTTGTCTTCTATGACTATGAGCTATGCTATAAGAGTTCCTAAGCTATCCGTTTGCGGCATCGCAACGCGTACCGGGCACGGCTAGTTATGATTAAAATAATATGCTATATTATACTACATAGCTACGAAGTATATTAAGGTACTAACCTACAATAAAGTTT
Organism: Catoptria pinella; assembly: GCA_963556745.1. Lineage (NCBI taxonomy): Eukaryota > Metazoa > Arthropoda > Insecta > Lepidoptera > Crambidae > Catoptria > Catoptria pinella. The sequence goes on from OY750779.1 coordinate 8,168,444, forward strand.
ACAAAATAAGTCCAACGCTACTTGTTACACCGTAATGGGAGTAATGCATGTAGGTACATACGTACGTCTTTTACAGCCGTTGTCGCGTCTTGTGTACTACCTCCTTAATATTCACCTAAGCAAGATACACCGCAGTGTGTCCTGATAACCTAATTGTACAGGCAGCTAATTTATATTTAGCTATATGAACTTCATCGTATTGGAATCCTTGGTACAGAGGCGGTTTTGCTCTCGGTTTTCATGTAATAATAATTTTTCAACACGCTTATAGGGCCATAAACCGAGCTATATCACACCCGTGCGTAATAACATTACACACTAGTGCGTCATAGTATTATCCCTACAAAGGTAAATTAGTACCTTACTGTAGTATTCTCAATTTAACCGGGTACTTAATACAGTTATTTTTTTAGTAACAACAGCTGAAAATTATGGAATAAATAAAAGTGTACGTCCTTAAAAGTTTCCCCCCTTCGCCGCACTTGACGCAGCTCCTGACACAAAGTGCCGGGGGCAATCCCACACATGGCGCGCCACATCCCTAACCTCTCTCAACTGAGAGGGATGGGGAGTAACCATCTTCGGCTTTGTGTTTTAGGGGATATCAACTAATTATTGACTACGGAACCCTAAAAAATGGGTCGATGAACTCAAGGGGCGCAATTAAGTATCAGTTTAATTAAAAAAATCTCAATCTGAGTGTCTACTATAAATAAAATGGAATGCTCGAAAAAGATTGATGTTTAATTTGTGTAACTACAGTTTCCCGTGACCATAGCAAAGGTGCCAAATGTCGGTAAAATTAAACACAAAATAAAAAGTATTTAATAAATCCGCGCAAATATCTGTAAATACATAAATATCTGAAGGAAATGTGTAAAATCCTTAGAGCATTTATTGCAGGTAAAATCACAATTTTTTTTAGGATAAAATTAGCCTAATTGTTTTTCCTAAATGAGATTAAGCCATTTTGTCGTCTCCCATCATGGCTGTACTGATGACGTAGAGTACTCGAGCGAAAGCTATTTCTATCATAATAAACGAAATTAGAATAATGATACTTACTTACGCAATAATTTAAAAATAGGCCGCCTGTTCAGGACTCTTGTTTTTATTAAGGTTCTGTATGTTTCTTTCTGAAACAAACTTTGTAAAATCTTTGTTTAGATTCAACACAAAACGTAAAAGTTTGAAACTGTATCAAAATATACTAATATAAAGTTCATTACCAAGTAGGGCCTCAAAAACAATTTCGTTTATGTGCTTATATATTTACTTCTGAGGTTTTCGTGCGTAGGTACTAAAAACTTGAATAAAAAACTTTTTGAGGATACTAGCGCCAAGTTTTAGTCAAAAAAATTAAATAAAAACAAAATCGCATCAAAATCGGTCCATTTGTTTGGCAGCTACGTTGCCTTAGACAGACAAACAGACAGACACACGGCACACACACACACACAAAAATTAATTACAAAAATATCAAAATGTATGAAACAGCTGATTTTTTTTTCGCGATTTCAGAGTTAGTCCCATAGTAAAAGTTGTTCAGTTTGATGGTCCCTATCTACCATATTCGGCATTAGGGGTGCTTTTGTAACACCTAGTATATACAACATTAGTTTTTTTGTGGTTTGGAAAAAGCTAATTAGCTTAGTCAAACTGTATTGAACGCCATAATTAATGTAACCTTCGATCACTGATGTTTTGATAGAAAAAATACTTGATATTTTAAGGAACCATCATGACCCAAATTCTATAACCGTACATACTGAAGAAAAAATACGTGATTTGAATCTTAAATATGAAAAAAAAACACCTGCTTTATCAATGGAAATGTGACCACATGCTGGGCATCCAAATTTATCGATGAAATGTACGTAATTGTACGGTGACCTGGTACCGACGACGGCACATCAAACTATACATGTCATGTTGACCTGGAGACCGTTCTAATGTCCTATGTAATAAAGCTTTATTCGCAATTCAACTGTTTAATTTTATGTCCTGTCGTGTGTACCTTTAACAATCATCTTTTATAAAGTTATTGATAAAAAAAATATTATACAAGGTGTTATAAAAATACCCCTAATGCCGAATATGGTATATAGGGTCCATCAAACTGAACAACTTTTACTATGGGGCCAAATCTGAAATCGAGAAAAAAAATCAGCTGTTTCATACATTTTGATATTTTCGTAATTAATTTTTGTATGAAACAGCTGATTTTTTTTCACTTCTGACTTTCCTTACTTGTCTTATTTGGGAAACAATCTTCACCCATCTCTTTATTAAAAAAAAAACAATTATAAAATATAGCAAATGGTTTTCCACACATAGATAACAAAAGAAATTAATAATGATTAGTGACAATTTGATTTAATAAGAAAACATATTCCCGTCCGAGAACATGATCTGGTGCGAGTCGTATTTTTTCTAGTATATTATTTAGTATTAATTAGGAAATAGTTAGTATTATATAGTTAACGATTTAATTTTAAAAGACGTATGACAACTGTCAAATCTGTTTACTAAATAAGACAAGTGAGGACAGACTATAGGTTTCTGTGTCACTACAAGTAACAGATTAACAAAAAACGTGTAGGCGGGACATTATAATTGAATGTAACATCATTTAGATTCTTCAGAATCGATACTTTCCCTCTTGTTTTGGAACTTCTAGGAACATTAATATTTTGCCTTAGTTTGTTCTTGTTAGAACTAAATAAAATGTGACTCATGAACTGAATTACATCTAGTCAACTGGTCCAATCGAAACTGTCTATTACAACCAGTGGGCGTAATGAGGTTTTTTTTTTTAAATAAAACTTCAAACTACAGACTCTTGATCCGTACTTTTTTTTTGTTTGTGGTTCATTTTATTAGAGTGGACTTACAATTAAAAGTAATGAGGTTAGGTTAGGTTAGGTTAGAACTGCGACCAAAAGCCGAGCGAGGGTGCCGCGGCAGCGGCCGGCGAAGCACCAGAAACGATTTTTTTACAAAAACTATCAAAGGATCACATTGATTATTAATACTTACCGGCTATTATTAATAATTGCCACATTAATTACATTTACCGTAACTTATACAACATGTTACAAAAATACCCCTAAAGCCGAATATGGTATATAGGGACCATCAAACTGAACAACTTTTACTATGGGACCAACTCTGAAATCGCGAAAAAAAAATCTGCTGTTTCATAATATTGATATTTTCGATTTTATTTTTTTTATGAAACAGCTGATATTTTATTTGCTATTTCAGAGTTGGTCCCATAGTAAAAGTTGATCAGTTTGATGGTCCCTTTATACCATATTCGTCGTTAGCGGTATTTTTGTAACAACTTGTATATTTTGTTTTCGCTCTTGAAAGTATAAGTACTACGCTAATACAGTATGGGTGCGCATTGGCAAAGTATACTTTGAATAACTTCTTTATTATCCGATGAGGTGTAAAGTATCGCGCATAAATCGAGTATAGTTTCGACACATATATTTTTGTTTTCGTCTTAAAAGTATACTGCGCTAATACAATATGGGTGAGTATTGGCAAAGTTATTTTCAATAAACGCGTGCTGGAGGCTGGAGGTGCCACATCACATCTGCTTTTTCGTTGTTCAGGTCAGATTTGTTAGTTTCAGGCGGTTTCAGTAAAAGCAATTAATAACCAATGCTCTTATTTTGTTTTGCCTGGCAACAAGGTGCTGCCTCTTTGGACGACTATTTCTCAAGGATCCATTTTTACCTAACGTCTTCCTTGACTCATAATGCTCAGTCAATTTTACGCGATATGAATACTAAGTGACTATTGGGTTATTTAACACACAAACCGATGTCAATCTTATTTTGGTATCGGGCCTTCCCTGTGTTGAAATTGTTGTCTTTTTATTTTGACTTTTGACCTAAATTTAAAAAAAATATAGTTAAGGCATTGGCACGTATTTCTTTAGTTATTATTATTACGGTTCCGCGCTTTAAAATAATAACTAAACCCACAAAACGGATCACTTGGTTGTCCTACTGATTGTCTTCGAAAATTTAACTGTGGAGGTTCGGATTGAAATTAATATCAAAATGTAAAAAAAACAAACTGCTAACTTTACACAATAAAAAATATACTAAGTAGGTATATGATGATGTTTCTAGTAGTATTAGTAATAATAAATAAAGGTACAAGTCATTCAATGTGTCATGCCATGATGACGAATTTGAAATTTTTTTTTGCCACTTATAAGTACTGATTTATTCTGTTGAGCCCATACAGCCCTTTAACATCTTCATCTCATTTATATTAACGTGTATTGTCAACCACACCACTGGACCTTGGGTGCCGTTTACATTTTTTTTAGGTAACCACACCACTGTAGTGAATTTCTAATACTAAACTTGCATTTATCGATATCAATTTTATTAATTATCATTTGTAGGCTCACAACTTGACAATGTTACACATCACTAGTCGGCAGTTATGTGGTTATCTAAAAAAAAGTAAATAACACCTCAGTGGTGTGGTTTAGTGTTGTGGTTGACAATACACAACGACCTCCGGTGTCGAGTGGCTCTGTACACCGGTTTTCAAGGTGTCGCCATCTCTGAGGTCCCGGGTTCGACCCCCGGTTGGGTTAATTTAGAAAACGAACTTTTCTATATTGGCTCAGGTCTGAGTATTTGTGATACCACCGTTCTCTGAGCAATGTATGTGATGTTGTCAAATATTTATTTATTTTATAATTATACACGATTTTTAAGCATTGTATAAAGTTATGTCAGAAAAAGTGTCACTTAATTTTTCACACAAACAATACAATTAAACCGAAACAAAAGACGAACGATGTAGGCAGCAAAGAATTGTATGACCATCTTAAATTCGAAAACAACATTTAGGTATGTTTCAACATTATCCTTGAATCACAAAGGTACTTTCCCTAGGCCTGGGTTAGTTTATTTCCTTATTTTGTCCAAATAAATGGGACACTTTAGACTGTTACGTGCTATTACAGGGACTAAACATAGGACCTCTGCTCTATCATATCAACTCACCTGTCGTGGCCGCAATTTTTTTCTTTGTATTTTTTTTCCTTCTTCAGACTACGTTCATATTATATATATGTAATGTTCATTAGAAATAAAACACTTTTTACGGATTACAGCGCGTATATTATTAATTCAGGTACAAACTAACAAATACAAACGAAATAATTGTAAAACAACATCTGAATTAATAATTATACGCACTGCAATCCGTAAAAAGTGTTTCATTTCTAATGAATTGTACGCGCGAAATTCATGTGTATTATGTTTAAGTAATGTTGTTAAATTTTTGTGCAACTAGGTACACACGACGGCACCTCAGACTATTGACCTTGAGGCCGCCTTTATACCCTACGTAATAAAAGCTGTTTTCGCAGTTTAACTGTATAACCTAACGTGTTGTCGTGTGTACATAATTAATGATTTATTTTAAAGTACTTAGGTACCGGAATACGATATATTTATTTGTTCAATAGTATCTCGGTAAAAATACCACTAATAAAACACTAATTAAGTAATTAAAATACCTACTGTAAGTGAAAGAAAATAAAGTAAAAAAAACATAAGTCTCAAATATCAAAATGAAGCAAAACAATATTTCACTCTCATAGTTTTTTTTTCACCAAATAAACTATGTTTTTCTAAATATCAAGTAAAATATATTTTAACAAGCGAAAGAAATAAAAACAGTAAAAATATAATTTAATCGACCGTGACAGGACTCGAACCTGCAATCTTCGGATCCGAAGTCCGACGCCTTATCCATTAGGCCACACGGTCGCTGTCTGAGGCAGCGAAATAGGCCATCTCGTCCCGCGGAACAAGCCTTTGCGCATGACGTCATCGATTACGTCACCCTCATCTCAGTAAGTTTTATGGTTTTGACAAGGACGGTGCATATGAGATTTTGTGTTTTGTAGGAAAAAGGAAATCTCGGTTTTTGGTTTACTTGATAATGACAAGCAATGATGTAGCAAGTATCGCTACACTAACAATATGATTTATGGTGAAAATCAGAACTTACTTTTACTAAAAAAAAAAACTTATTTGCTAACAGGCTTTAATAAAACATTAACTAGGTATCTGAAATCAAGATTAACATATTAAGATGATGTTTTATTAGTACGATTAAACGATATACCTATTTAACGATATTTTTTGGTAACGATATATTTAAGTTTGTAGATAAATATCTTTACTTATTTCGGTTAAAGCTGATAAGTTTATTGCGCCCGTTTTTCTTATCGGTAAAAAAGTCTGGAACGGGTGGTATATAGGAAAATATAGATGATTCAAAAGCGCTTACTCATCAAGGCCTGGAAAATGAGATGCAATAGATATAATATTTTTATTAGGTCGCATTCAGCCGCTTGGGCGCTGATGAATTAATTACCTACTAAGTTTATTTGAAAAAAGATATTTTTTACTTTGACTTACGACTAATTAAAACCCACTTTAGATAAGTAAGAAAATCCGCAGAACTGGACCAAGTATTGTATAGTTTCTAGTTTTTCATTAAAGTTAACTATGAATTTAGTTCTATAATTCTCAAGGAATTCTTACGTTATTCTCATTAAAAAAAATCTGTTTAATATGTTGTTAGTATTTGTTATTCCAAAAGAAAAAAGAAAATCGGCAATTTATGTCTCACATATTTAATTTAAATAAATCAACTCAATCAACAAATAAAGAAATCAAAAACTGTGGGATATGTCCATTGAGATAGTCATGAAATTGCACAGCACAGCACAGCACAACGGGGAACTTCCGAAAATAATTTTGTGGTTAAGTACACTACATAATATATTTCATCAAAAAATATTGATACGAAAAACCTTATTGCGCGGCTCGCACTTGTCAGATTATTTACTAATAACAAAAAAAACAATTAAATCGAATCGCTAATGCTAAAAGTTTTATGTGTAGTAAGTTATAAACTCCAACCTCAGCGGTTGCAACTGTTTAGTACACACGACAGCGCGTCAGGTTATATAGTTAAACTGCGAAAACAGCTTTTATTACGTAGGGCATAAAGGCGGTCTCAACGTCAACATGTATAGTCTGAGGTGCCGTCGTGTGTACCTACAGCAAGTAGTGACAATTTGCCAGCTTGTCGCCTTAAGATTTACACACAATTGATACAAATTAGCAATGTGACATCCTAAAGAAAAGTTATTGAAGCTTGTTATAAGGGATTTCTTGAAAATCATTATTCATAATCACTCAAAGGCGACAAATGCTTTATAAACCTTTGATAAAGTTAAATAATATAATAATAAATAATAATAAATTTGACAACATCACATACATTGCTCCAATCCCAGAGTAAGTAGCTAAAGCACTTGTGTTATGGAAATCAGAGACAACGGTGGCATCACAAACACCCAGACCTGAGCCAATATAGAAAAGTTCGTTTTTTTAAATTTACCCAACCCGGGATTGAACCCGGGACCTAAGAGATGGCGACACCTTGGAAAACGGTGTGCAAAGCCACTCGACTACGGAGGTCGTAATTAAAGAGAGGTGCTGCATATTATAATCCCTATTTTAGTGAATAACATGGCCGACTACTTAACAGCTGATTGAAGTGACAGCTTTCATGTTATTTTACAACGTAATGACATTTAATGTCAGATAATGGTTTCCTTTTTTCGGAAGATGTGAGCAGTGTTGCCAATGCTACGGTAATCACCGTGTTCTACGGTAATAGGGGTCAAAAATTAACCTTGCTACGGCCGCCTATGGCAGAAGTTTTCATACAAACACGGTAATTTCGTTCAGTACAGTAATTATATCCAAACACGGTATTTTTTCAATTTTCGCCGATCTACGGCAATTTCACTGACAAAACACGGAAACTGACAAATTTACAACGGCAACACTGGATGTGAGTATCAGCCAGAGGATTTGCTTGTTTTGTCTATGGATTCGTAAAAACGACAATATAATAACCATAAAGTAGCCCAGTGCGAACATTTCCTTAAAATACGTTTATGGATTATGAATAAGGCAGCAGTAGTACTGGATAACATCTCCGTGGACAAGGGCGGACCCAGGGCCATATTTATTAACGTGACAATTTGTCAGTTGTCATGACAATATAGTTTACATTGTGGTGTAGCTATGAGTGGTTTATTCTATTTTCAAAGCGGTTGACGCAATGGATATAGAATAGTCATGACAGGTGACAAATTGTCACGTTTATTAAATAGAGCACTGGATTTTTTCTGGGAGGGACTTTTTGTCAAACGGGCAAAAAATTCTTTAAGTATGTACCTACCTACTGTGATGGAACTGATGGAATTTCCTCAGTACACAAAAAACCGTGTCCCCCCCCCCCCCCAAATCCACCCTTGTCCCAGAAAATGGACAGCGCAGCAGTTTTCTTATAAAAATGGTCCAACACTGCAACCTCCAACTCCCCAGCCAAGCATGGAAATAATAGCAACATCTTCCCACGGGAGAGGCCTACATCCTGCACTGCACTATAATGGGCTTAAACAGCCGATGACGCTGATGAAGCAATAAAACTCGAATGTCTTAGTTGATTTTTATAACTTTCGCGGGAAAATATAGCTAAAAATGTACCTATGTTTTTGTTTCACTCTTATATCAGCGCGGAGCTTAGACGTCAAGTTTATTTTTAAATAACAATAAAAAAACTTCAGTTCTATTAATAGTTGATCTAAAAATAAAGCTGAGGTCAAGCTATTTTCATCTGTTTCGCTATTCGCTCACAGTAACAGCTATTAGTTACGGATGAATTACAGATTTTAAGAGTCCGGCGAACAGTGAGCTTCCCATACAAACAAACGTAATACCAAAATGATTTGCAATATGCCGCTTAGGGTTTGCGAACTGATGGCGTAGCTTCTTTGACATTCACAAGTGCTTGTAACAGCTTAGAGTTTTGAATTTTGAATACGAGCATAATTAACTGATTTTGTGATGTTATTCGTATTAAGAAAGTATTTGTCTATGGTTCTATTATAAAAAAATCCAAAATACTAACCCAATTCAACATGTTTTCATACAAAACTGTAAATCGCATTAATTTTTATTAGATTTGCTATTTTTTATTTAATAGAGAACCCTAGACATATACTATCTTAATCCGAATAACATCACAAGCAGAGTTAATTATGCTCAAATTGCAAATAATTATGGTATTACGTTTGTATGAAAAGCTCACTGTTCGTCGGACTCTTAAATGAAAACCTTACTAATTTACTATGCTTTTATGCAACACCGGGTTTAAAATGATAATAGTGCTGGTTTTTTTTTCAAAACTCTTATTGTTATGCCGTTTTAGTTGTAATTAGATTTTTAATTTTAATTTGTAATAATTTGAATAAGCTTGTCCAGCGCTAAATATATGCAATGTTAGAAATAAAACACTTTTTACGGATTACAGCGCGGATATTATTAATTCAGGTGTTATTTTAGAATTATTTAGTTTGTATTTATTAGTTTTTGTAATTCCATAATTAATAATATACGCGTTGTAATCCGTAAAAAGGGTTTTATTTCTAATGTACTGTACGCGCGGAAGTCTTAGAAGTGTAAATATGCAATGTTTTTAAGATACCTAGGTACACCCACTTATCTACAAAATATTTGACAACATCGCATACATTGCTCCGATTCCAACGTAAGAAGCTAAAGCACTTGTGTTATGGAAATCAGAGACAACGGTGGTATCACAAACACCCAGCCAATATAGAAATGTTCGTTTTCTAAATTGGGCCAACCGGGGATCGAACCCGGGACCGCAGAGATGGCGACACCTTGAAACCGGTGTACAAAGCCACTCGACCACGGAGGTCGTCTAAATAAACAAGGTAACGGAAAGTTCGAAGAAATACTATAAGAATTACATACTGTGAAATTCCTTTTTTTATTGGCTTTCTCTTAACTTATTCTAGACTTCAAGGCTAAAGGTTATAATTACATTGTTATTCCAATATGTACAGTATTGTTTTATGTTGCAATGTTGATTAACAAGGTTACATAATGTGGACATGTTATAAAACACAAGTTATATAACATGATACATAGTCTGTCACCTTTAGAAGAGGCCGATGATGGCCACGCCAGGAAGAAACCAAAAGTACACACAACAGCAACGTCATGTTATACAGTTAAACTGCAAAAACAGCTTTTATTACGTAGGGCATAAAAGCGGTCTGAAAGTCTGAGGTGCCGTCGTGGGTACCAGTGGAAAATACAAACAGGAACAAATTGGAGGTAAGAGAAGGTGTTTGTTCCACATTTAGCGTAAGGAATATTACCCGACCCTCGACCGGGAAACCGTTAGGTTATCATGATATCGTCACATGACGCTGCGCGACAGCCGTCCTTGCAAACATGTTGTAAATAAACTTAGCACATACTTGTAATAGGAAGTTATCTCTATTACCCCACACGAACTGAGTTTATTTTCCACCAAAGTAACATTAGTTATTTATCTAGGGTTGTATACAATATCCTGCTATATCGAGGGCTCGACTACTATATTTTTTTTTAAATATACAACATGTTACAAAAATATCCCTAATGCCGAATATGGTATATAGGGACCATCAGCCTGATCAACTTTTACTATGGGACCAACTCTGAAATCGCGAAAAAAAATCAGCTGTTTCATACAAATATTAAAATCGAAAATATCAAAATGTATGAAACAGATGTTTTTTGTTGGTCCCGTAGTAAAAGTTGTTCAGTTTGATGGTCCCTATATACAATATTCGGCATTAGGGGTATTTTTGTAACGGGTTGTATAGTAGGCAAAACACTAAATTTTTCAGGTGAAAAAATTAAACAAGTTAAGGCATACCAAAGCAGCAGCAGTAGTTAGTAGAAATAACCGCTTAATCCGTTGTAGTTGTAACTTAATACGTACGTAATACGTAGTAATTAAAATTAAAATGTTAAATTAAATAAACATAAATAAATATTTGACAACATCACATACATTGTTCCGATTCCAAAGTAAGTAGCTAAAGCACTTGTGTTATGAAAATCAGAGACAACGGTGGTATCACAAACACCCAGACCTGAGCCAATATTGAAAAGATCGTTTTCTAAATTGACCCAACCGGGGATCGAACCCGGGACCTCAGAGATGGCGACACCTTGAAAACCAGTGTACAAAGCCACTAGACTACGGAGGTCGTCAAAGTTCCATAGTCTTCCTTCTGTTTAAGATGCTGTGTTATTCAAGAAAAAAATGTGTGTGTGTGTGTGTGTGTGTGTGTGTGTGTGTGTGTGTGTGTGTGTGTGTGTATGTGTGTGTGTGTATGCTGTGGATGTAGCTAATTTGGGAAAAGATATAAAACTAATGGCTCAGTGAGCTGCAGACCTCGCGTCAAAAAGTAGCTCAAATGGCATGTTGTTCATATAAGTAGTCTAATAGATGTCGCCACGAAGTTTTCAAAGGGAATACTATGTGCTGTTTGGTAGCTATTCTTTTATTATATCTATTCGAAGCTAGATGGCGCTACTAATTTTGAACATTTTCCGATAAAAAGTCTGTCTATACAAGGTGTTACAAAAGTACCCCTAATGCCGAATATGGTAGATAGGGACCATCAAACTGAACAACTTTTACTATGGGAACAACTCTGAAATCGCGAAAAAAAAATCAGCTGTTTCATACATTTTGATATTTTCGTAATTAATTTTTGTATGAAACAGCTGATTTTTTTTTCGCGATTTCAGAGTTGGTCCCATAGTAAAAGTTGTTCAGTTTGATGGTCCCTATATACCATATTCGGCATTAGGGGTACTTTTGTAACACCTTGTATAATTATCGAACTTGCTGACAAAATTTCACGAGAATCAGTTGAGAAATGAGACCGTAGAGGAGAACAGACTGACAGCTGGAAAGCCCGATAGCAATACGAAAGCATTTTTTGACCTTAAGCTACTTTGCGCTACGATACACTTGTACTATTAGTATTATATGTCTGTATGTAAATATGAATTTAGCGTAAATACGCTGGCAGAGCATAAGCACAAACAAACCAATACTCACGAAACTTAACACATCTGCGCGAACAACGTCTTAAAATGTCTTAAAACTAGCTAATAACATATAAGTCAATGCTTAAAATAAAGAAAAACTTATGGATACGTAGCTTTGATCTTTTTGTTTACTTACTTTAAAAACAAAAGGATAATTTAACTGGCAATATTTATAGTGACGCCATTTTGCTAAAAGATATTAAAATCCGAAATCTCTAACGTCATGCTGGATTGAGTTATTCTATATTTGTACCTGAATCTGTTGCAGAGATAATAAACGGCAGTTTTGCAAAAGCTCAGTAAAATTACTTAAGTATTTGAAATTCATCTACTCTAGGATTTAAAGCGTGATCTGAAATAATATTTTCTTTTGCATATTATGTACACATAAACAGTTGTTACAATATGTTTATGCGTAAACAGCTTTACACCTAAAATAACATGATCAAAGGAACTTTACATAAATAACGTTGTTTGATATCTGGTGAATCATTATTACTTAATAAAAGATTCCATATAAAAGTTATTCGTTTATCTAGTGTTAGAAGATAAATTTTATAAGTCAATGTTACCATTACGATGATACAGTGCCTCACTTAATGCTTATCTAAGTTGTTACAGATACCCAGTTATTTATAAGTATAATATCAGTGGTTAAATTCTTGGTTCAAAAAGTTGTCTTTGAACCTTCTGCCTTATGGAACATCTTCTTGCATTCTTCAATGAATAACTGTTCGTTAGTATGGCTACTACTCAAAAACCGCTCACGCTTGACCGATTGTAATAAATACTTTTTTGTTTTTTTTCACTATAGTACTGGGGTGGTTTAGAAATAAAAAAAAAGACTACACTGACTTCGAGAGCTGTAGAGCTCGCGTTAGTGACATTTTTATTGTTCATCATCATTTAAAAACTGGCATACACATACATTTTGATATTTTCGATTTTAATTTTTGTTTGAAACAGCAGAAATTTTTTTTCGCGATTTCTGATTTGGTCCCAGAGTAAAAGTTGATCAAATAATGAAACAATTTTTTTTCCCTAGCTTTAATTATTTATCGTTTGCTAGAACAAGTCCTTTTATCAAATTTGTGAAGCTTGACAACGTCGATTTTTTTCTTGAAAGGAGTTGATAAGTAAACAGAATAAAAACTTTTTAATGGAAACATTATTCAATAGAATAGAATTAAAATAAGTACAAAATAAAATGTTCATTTACTTTTCCCGTCAAAAAAAAGAGATAGCGAATAGTTGGTATAGAAAAAAAACAAGGAACCCAGCAACTTAAACGGGAGTTAAGGTGCGGTTAAACCGGTTGCCACGCGAGGTTGCCGTGGTTACCCATTCCCGTCCGACCCTCTTTCTACCTCGATTCTACCAGGCTCGCATAAACACTGAGAGCTATTTGTATCGCCATGGCGACTGTGACCACTCAGCAGATATAACCCGTAAATCCTTACGCATACGATCTGACATCGCTTGGACAACTCCCAGCTTCATCTCCCATTCATACATGATTTTTTAACGTTGCAAGGAATTGCACCCTATCCCCGAAGCATAAGTGCTATTGTCGCATAAATGACCGATAATTCAATTTGTTCCCGCTTCCGAGCTGTGGTAAAGTGAACGCCTTATATTTCTGCGTTCCTGGTACCCTGATCGTGTGTTTTCGTTCCGCAATCGTTACGTTCGCCTAATCAACGAATATAATTATTATTTTGACTAACTTATATTGATTATACAGATGCTAATAATAATCTCACTAAATTATAGACAAATTAGGCTGATGTAATAAATACTATCCTCATCTTTTTGCAAAATTGTATTATCTAATCAGGACATAATGGTCGCAAAATACTATTATTGGTTATTGAGTAGAAAGGACATCAAAGCACTGACGCAAAATTGGTTTCGAAATAAGAATAACTATGAATACTATGAATATTGATAGAGTAAGTCGGCTATAAAATGGATCTATACATTTTTGACAACTTTTTCTTATTCTATTTTTTTCATTCACTGACCGACAGTATTTTACGAAAGGACCATAACATTCATTCATAATATTGAACTATTAATACCATTCGATTTAAAAAAGAACTTTCAGTGATTTATTAACTTCGTTCACGTGGACTGTCGAAAAAACCCTAGGGAGGATAAAAAATAGAGAAAGTGGAAAAGGCTGATGTCCATTTTAGTGTGTCCTCTTTTATTTTGTCATTCTGAATAATGAATTACACGATCAATTATTATGTTGCGACATAATTGACTTAAAAAATTACTAGAGTTCTAAATGTTATTTTCTCTTCTTTTCTCTCTTATTCTCTTAAAAATAAGAGTTTTATAGATATGCACGTTTGTATCGTGTTTCAGCACTTGATACGCCACGCATCACTATTCGATTATCAGAAAATTGACGCGCAATTGCGTGCTCTGAAAATTAATTAGTAAAATCGATGTTTTGTTATCGTAACGTTTGGTTAGAATCGAGATCAAGTAGACATTGTTTCGTTCTGATTAACTTATTTGAGTGGGTCAGAGATAAGCTAAACATAAACGAAAGCAAAATGCAAAAAAAATGCAAAAGCTCTTCGTGGGGAAATTAAAAAGTTAACTTAAAAATTCTCTTAACCCTTTCACACTGGTTGCGTTCCAATCCCATAGATCACAGCGATCTGAGATCGGATCGCATAACCGAACGCATCCTATGTGTTTGATTGAGCTCTAAGATAGGTGTAAGTACTGTACCCACTAATGTTGTTAAGTATCTGCCTTGATTTTTTGGTTTCTTCTTCTTCTTTTTTTGTTTTGGCAATCTACTTTCCTCTTGGAAGTAATTTTTGCCAGTGTCAAGTGTTGAATAGTTCAGTGGTAGATATTGTTTCATTTTTCATTAGAATGCGGGTACATCGCATTCCAATGCTGCTTGGAGCATTTGGCACCAAGTATATATCAAGACAGTTTACTCGGTTAGTTCTGCCGAGGAAGCCACCACTTCAATAAAAGTCTCAGCTTCACATAACCAAGATCGCGCCTATTTCAATTATCCAACATATTGTTCAGTTGCGTAGACACTTGTACCATATAACTGCACCAATTTTAAGACACAATATCCACTATGAATCAATTTGAAAATAATTAAAATAGACACCAAACCGAACTCGACAAAATGGCGCCAAAAACTCCGATTTTTTTGTTATTATGGTGAAACACTGCCTAAACCTTTTGCGGAAGAAAACGGAACGCAGCTGGATGTGTGTTTGCGCCAAGAACCGCAACGCGGCGCTGTACAAAAACTTCGTTGGAACGCTCGAAAAGTAATGGCGGCCGCTCGGTTTTCCTGAACTTATTTTAATTCTTTTAAACTTATATATCGGTGCAAGTGTGTGTTTCCTTATATCATTGTATTCCCGGGGTGCTATATGAACTAATTGTAAGATCAGAACCTGGTCTACTAACAATATTGTGCTAGTTTGAAACTTGGCTACGCCGGCGTCGGCAGTGGTGCGAACTCCGAGAGACGAAGCAGCAGGCTGATGGTAAGTGCTTTTGCTTTAATGGCCTTAAAATCAATCGGATCGTACGAAGGCATCATAGTTTGATATCTCTAATATTCATTTTTAGTGAAATACAGTCCACAATCAATTTTCTACCAGTGGCAGGCACGTTAATTTTGGATGTTGGAAGTGAATTTTCGAAAATATAAATTTATTTACAACTTCCATTCTATAACTACATAGACCTACCGCATCGAACTTCGGAAAGCTTGCCGGGCTTCAACTCAAAACAGATAAATCGAAGTAAGAAGTTTCGTTCTGTAGTTATTTAGAAGATATCGATGTTTGTGTGACATCACAAATTAGGGTTCGCCATTTTGGCCCGATTGGGGCTCGATTTATCTGTTTTAATTTGAAACCCGGCAGACTTTCCGAAGTTCGATGTGTTAGCTGGTAGCCCCTGTTCAACTAAAACAGCAAAGCAAAGAAATAAAACCGATAGGTCTGGGGCCAGCCTGAGACATACTTAGGTAATTGAAAAATAACCGGGAACATAACCCCGAACTATGCACACGTATTAAAGATCTCTACAGCAGCGCCACCAAGCGGGATAAATTTTCTGTCATCCTGCCATACAATCCATGTAGGTACAGAAACATAACATAAAATTATTCAGCTCAAATCTTAAACTATGATGCCTAGTATTAAAAGTATAATTTTAAAGGTCACGATGATAATTTTGATTCTGCGAAATTCGTTATCAATTTCACAAAATGACACTTTTTTTGACGAGTTTTTAATTTTATTGTCCCAATACATGGTTGACCGAGCGAAGCGTTTCTGTTTCATCTTGGGCAAAAAATGCGCTTGTATGTCCGTCTGTTCTCCTCTGCATCGCATTTTCAACTCAGGTCGCATTTCTCAACCGATTCTCGTGAAATTTTCTGAGCCGGTTCGATATATAATTTTTTGGTCGATACAGTTTTTTTTTCAAAATGGCGGAGATATGTAAAAAAATCACCAATCTATATCATATTTCAGCCATTTTGAAAAATGATCGAAAATAACACAAACCTTTTTTGCTAGCGGTGCAAAGCAAATTTTGATTTTTTTTATTTTTAGAAGACTCAAAGTTCAGTTCAAAATCAATCAAAATATTTCTGGCCAATAGTCGAAATTTGAAAATTATAAGCTTGTGAGGTTGTGACAGAACTTATGACTGCGTATATTATTTGGATTTCATATAAGGACTTCGTTGCTTACTGGTTGGAATATTAATATTATTCTGGGAACAGAGGTAAAACGTTATGGGACCGATAAATAAAGAAATACTGTGTGAAATTGTTGCTCAACCATGTGTATTTAACGTTGTACGGCCCTATTGACTTGCGAGGTCTACAGCCCACAGAACCACTATAGTATACAACGTGTTACAAAAGTACCCCTAATGCCGAATATGGTAGATAGGGACCATCAAACTGAACAACTTTTGCTATGGGACCAACTCTGAAATCGCGAAAAAAAAATCAGCTGTTTCATTCAAAAAATAATTACGAAAATACCAAAATGTATGGGTTACTTTTGTAACACATTGTATAGTATACACCTATACCCCCTTACTAATAAAGATTGTAGACAAACTTGCCGTCCCAAGTTTTAGACTAGCAAAACCTAGGGGCTTATTTATGGGGAAAGGAATTGCCCTTTTGAATAAAGTTCTACAAAATGTAATTGAACTGCCTTTGCATGAATTCAAAATACATGTTAAAAAGACGCTCATGAGCAAAGGTTATTACAAAGTAGAAGATTATTTAAAAGACAGCAATGCATAGATGTAACATTATAAGTAACTATCCTAATTTTCAGTTTTTAATAACTTTATTGTTTTTTAATTATGTTGTTTTAAATGAAGGTATTTGGTAACGATATAATTTCTTTGTAAATATCGTTACTCTGATTTCTGACAAAGCTGATAAGTTTCTTGCGCCCATTCTTCTTGTCAGCTAAAAAAGTCTCGAATAGGTGGTAGGAAAATATAGACAATTCAAAAGCACTTAATATCTAAGTTTATTTGAATAAAGAATATTTCATTTCATTTCATTTCATGTATAGCAAATGTAGAAGTTACACAGTGGTGACTCTCTGTCAAACTATTTAAGTTTGACATTAAAAAGAAGGGATAAAACACTGTGTAACTTATACATCTGCTATACAATCTTTATTAGAAAGGGGGTAAGTCTATAAAATAAAATATAACAACAATATTCTTCTAATATTTGACGACCTCCGTGGTCGAGTGGCTTTGTACACCGGTTTTCAAGGTGTCGTCATCTCTGAGGTCCTGGGTTCGATCCCCGGTTGGGTCAATTTGGAAAAGGAACTTTTCTATATTCTCTCAGGTCTGGGTGCTTGTGATACCACCATTGTCTCTGATTTCCATAACACAAGTGCTTTAGCTACTTACTTTGGAATCGGAGCAATGTATGTGATGTTGTCAAATTTATGTATTTAATTTAATATTCTTTATGCGTTAAAGATTTACATCGATAGGTAATAAAATTTTATTATACTTTTGGGTAACAAAATTATAATATCGTGTCAAAGGGCCTCTCAGCAGTGTTGCCACACTTAAATAGGTCCATACCAAATATTGCCACAGCCATTTTATTTCATGAAAATGTTATGAAAAATTAGAAATGACCGATCCGATCTCTCTTTACAGATATGAATAAGTAAGTTTAAGTTCTAAATTATGCTGTACCATTTAACTATAGGTACTATAAATAGTTTCACATGTCTATTTACTGTATTGAATAGTTAAATAAAAAAAAAATATCTAAATTGAATGACATAATAATAATTCAACTAGGTATATTCATGAACGGATATAAAAAATAATTGTTTTCAATTAAAACTCTCATTACAAACTTTTATTACCATAATATTTTTTCGTCATTAGATAAGTACCTACCTGTAAAATACACTGTCACGTTTCTGCGTTGAAATATCACGTTTATAGAAAACGCTTACCACTTTCTTTTATAGACTCTTGTAATATTATCACAAGGTATCAATTACAGTCGTACCTAATGAATGAAAAATTTAATATGTATCGCCACAGTATAATTAAGTACCAGTAGGTATTCCATCGTCATACAAACCAACGAAAAGTAGGCCGAAATGATGCGCTAAGAAATCACATAAGTTTCTATACTATACCCCACAATACTCGCGAGCAGTGTTGTCGGACATACGGTAATTACCGTATTTATACGGTATTTTCATGCCTTGTACTGTAATAAATTTTGAGACTTCATACGATACGGTAACTTTGGCATCACGGCTTTCAATACTGTACGGTATTTTTTTACCATTTTGTATGAATGTACGATAATTTTTAAGTTACGGTACAGTATTTTGGATTTTCGAGACGTTGTGACGCGAACAGCGTTTGACGCTCCCGCGAATTTTTTACGTCGATTTTGTTATTGTGACTGTATTTTCTGTGTATTGTGTACCTTCCCAATGAATGGTGGAGATGGTTAAGAATCTAGATTTTTATAGTATTCATATTGGTTTTCACCAGTAATCACAATATCGAGCTCGAGAGAGACAGTCAATCGTACGTAGAGGTAATTATTTCTACAACACGGGCAAGACACAATGTTGTTTTTTTATTTACTGGCGGCCGCTCGCAGCTTTTTCTTCGTCGACAATTATTTTATACCCCTCGGGAACTGTAATTTTTTGTGGATAAAAAGGCACCCTATGTTTTTTCCTATACTCCTGAAAACGTGTATGCAGAATTTAATGATGATCTATTGAGTAGGTACTTATTTAAGACGTGAAAGTGTTACAAACTAAAAACTCTTTTTCGCAATAATATTACTTATAGTACAGTAAGTAACATGTTCACACAAAAATACATTCATTAATGTTGGGTCTACCATGCAACCCAATTTCTGTTTATTATCTAAGCTGTGGCATCGCCCTGTGACGCAAACGCAGCCATGGTTACTGACACCAGTCACGTGATCCATTTTACCACGTGATGCTATTTTTCGAGAAGTTTTGATCTCCGATAATAGAATATTAACACCTAAAAGCCGAGTCCTTGTATGTAGAGTGAGGCAAAAAATACTGAGCCAAAAAACCTCCTTCAAAAAACCTGAAAACAAAAACAAAAACTGCTTTAAAATTAAATGCCTGCTGCTTTTAGAATTATAATATCCAATAAAATAGTAACTAATCCCCTAAAGGTAGGGAAATTAAAAAAAAAATCGTTCACACACACAGACATACACTACAAATACACACACAACACGCAAAATCGACACGTGCAAGGAAAAACATCGTAATTCAGTTTTTGGCATTTCACATATAATGTATGTAAAGAAAAATTTAGATAGTTTTGTAAAGAATAGTAATGTTCATAAATTCAATACAAGAAACAAGGACAAACTTGCTGTTCCAAAGCGCAGACTGCATAAAACCGGAACCTCTTTTTTGTGTAGATGTATTACCTTTTATAATAAGATTCCACAAGAAGTTACAGAACTGCCTTTGGAAAAATTTAAAAATACTGTTAAATCCAATCTCATGAGTAAAGGCTATTACACTATTTGCGATTATTTGAAGGATAATAACGCCTGGGCATAGCTTTTGTATTTTTAATTTTTACTCTAATGTTCAGTATAGATTAAGATAAGTCCGTGGTTCTTTCGTGGGTCTAGTATAAAGTTCTGTACTATAATTTCAAGTGATTCGAGTCATCGATATATTTTTTTTTTTTTTCTCTTTTCTTTTTAAGTATAGTTTGTAAGAAGTGTCCTACCTACTTAAAAAACGTATCTACAGGTTTCTTGACTCGTCGCCTTAATATGGGTAGCTTTAGTATGTCATGCTCACTTTAAACATTTCTGCGGTAGTGTCGTGTGAGGCGGGTCGTTACGTTCCCTCAAATATGGTTGAGCGAAGCGATGGCTGGTTCATGCGTCATGCTCGTGAACGGGTGCTGCCAGTGGGAATGGGTCTGCTTCTGACTACTTGTATTAAGGACGTCGCATACATATATATATATAAATGTTTAATATTATCTATATGTATGGCACTTCTTACCCAAAAGATAAAATTCATAACTACTACCTTGTTTTGGAATTTTTTTTATTGCAATCTTTCACTTTCTATAGGCCTATGAAAAGCTTTTGGATATTAGTTTTCAATTCGATGCCTTAACACGGGTAGCCTAAGTATGTCATGCTCTCTTTAATCATTTCTATGGTGGTGTCGTGTGAGGCGGGTCGTTACGTTCCCTCAAATATGGTTGAGCGAAGCGATGGCTGGTTCATGCGTCATGCTCGTGAACGGGTGCTGCCAGTGGGAATGGGTCTGCTTCTGCCTACTTGTCTTAACGTTTATTGAATTGTATGAATAGATATATATATAATTTTTTTGTAATAGCCTAGGCTGAGCCTTAAATTTTGAATTAAGCTTGACACCTGTAATTTGATTCAGTAGAAATGAGCTAATTAAATAATGTTATTTATTTATGAATCTATGTTAATGGTAACATGTATGAATACTTTGAATGTAATGTCTGGAAACGATATACATATTTGTAAATATCGTTCCTTCTAATAAAGCTGATAAGTTTTTTGCGCCCATTTTTCTTGTCAGCTAAAAGACGTCATAATGGGTGGTAGGATAAAAGAATTGACGATTTAAAAATGCTTGTTATGTGAGCTTATTTGAATAAAGAATTTTTCAATTTCAATTTCAATTTCACAGGAGAGCGCAACAAAGATTCAAAAAATTCTTACTAATTTCGTATAAGTCCTAACGCCAATCGATCTTGAACATTTAAGTAAACGTGGTAAGCACTTAACTATTGTATTATTATGATAAAATAAATGTATAAATTGAATGATTTATTGTATGTTTTTGTGAGTTACAATCAAATTCATCCACATATACTTTATAAAATGACATTGTAACTCAGACATACAATCATAAATTGTATGAAATTGTTATATTCACAGAAAATTATAAATGTATGTCTGAGATACAATTTTTAAATAGTTTAAGTATGTGTTTTAGGGTTACAATTGGAAATAAAAATGTAGTTTTTATATTGTTTTATATTTCCATGGTTCAATCGATCGACGTTACTAGAATAAACTATATAGTTATTAGAACATGGTGTCAATACCGACGGATTTACACCATGTACCTGTTTACTTTTGAGACTCCGATATTTCGGCGCAGTTGCTTGCGCCATGGTCACTGAAGAATTGTCGATTGTTGCGTGCGGGTAGATGTCATTGGCAGACGAATCGGTCTACCCTCCGTCTAAGTCTTTTATTATTACGCTAGATACTGGTACCACTGTCTGCAAACTCAAACTCGAATAAGAGGGCCTAGTATGAGTTGCTATTTTCACTTTTCGAATAGTAACTATCGTTTTCTCTTTTATTCATTCTCTCACTAACGTTGACTCTGAGCAGTATATCCGATAGTTAACTAAGCGAGAAGTGAAAACTCTAACTTGTACTAGGCCCTCTGTTCTCGACACACGACACTCAACAGATACAGATCTGTACGCGAGACGGCACTTTTATGATTTTTTGTTGTTTTTACACAATCGGACTCCTGGATTCCAGATACTCCACAAAAAACCCATCTTCACGATTGAAATTTTTGTATTTGGTAATTTCAATCGCTTCTTTGACCATTCTCGGTATGTAGTGGCATTCTGTTGAGATAATCTGAGGGTCATACAACTCGATCCAGTGATTTGTGTCAGAATGTACTAAATGTTCAGCGATGGCCGATTTTTGTGTATCGTTGTTTTTGACCGTTTTTATGTGTTCCTTTATACGGCATGCTATTGTGCGTTTTGTTTGTACGATATATGAACTACCACAACTGCAGTCGATCTTATAAACACCAGGTTTCTCCAAAGGAAAATTATCTTTCGGTGACCGTAGACATTGCGATACCTTTTCAAAGGAGTGAAGATAGTGTTTATTACATACTTCTTTTAAATATTTGAGACCTTATCCGTCACTCCCTTTACATATGGCGATAATACTGGCTGTCTACCTACTTCCTGCTTCTGTAATTGGTGCTTTTTCATGTGTCTCGGTGGAATCGAAACACACGAAAAAGTACCAAATTTTCTAAGAACAAGATCGTATCTTGAATTACAATTTTATTCATGTAAACTAATAATGGTAAGCAAAAAAAAACGCATGTAACTAAATATACAATTTTAGTACCTGCAGTGGACCTCCACTTACGATGTTATTACTGTGTGTATATTTTAAACTATAACGAATTTAGATACGACGATAAGAGTGAAAAATTCCGCATTTTTTGCTGAGTAAGAATACCATCTTAACTCAATACCGCCTAAAACTGAGTTACGATGTTTTTCCTTGCACGTGTCGAAATGAACCTAAAAATAAAATATCCTCACATAATAAATGTAAGTATTTAAATTGAGGAAAAAAAAGAAGAAAAAAAACATGTAAGTTTTTGATAATATACACCCGGTCCAGAGTTGGAGAGGCTGGTTATCTGTCATACAGGTCTCCTAGCGCAGAAACCAGTCTCTTACGTAGATAATTGAATGTTGTCAGCAACTTATTTTAAGACTTTCCTTTAAAATTAAGTGCATTATATCTATGTGAGAGAACTAATAAAGATTTTTTGTATTTGTATTTTTGTTCTTATAGGTACGATTATGTAACGTATGAAGGATACAAATCTGAAAACTAAGCCATTTTGGCTCAGTATTTTTTGGCTCACTTTTGACAGTGCGCTTTGTATGGAACTATCGTTTTATTATTCTAAGCCTCCGATGTGTTTACTTATTCAATTTTGCACTTTGGTCTAAGTTTATACTAAACGGACATTGTTTGTTTATTTTATGGGTCGAGGAATTAATAAACAGTTCTCCCGGTTCCCAATCATCAATATAACTTAGAAGATGGGTCCAAGGGCACTCTCCAAATGGGGATGCGATAATTGTGTCTTCATATTTCCGATCAAATTACTTTCAAAACGGTGACTAATTACTAGATGAGCAATGTTGGAGCGAAGTCCTCACGTGATCCCGAGTTGATAAATCAAGGCCTATATCACAATATAATGACTACATGCACATTTAGATATTTCGCAATTTCGTCTCTAACATTGTAGCATTTTCGGAGCAACATAACTAGAAAAAACAAATGACTGTAGTGTTTCGAATACGGCACTTCTGAAAAAATAGGTACGTAAGTGTGCTTCTGTCTAGAACGCATTCTCTTTTTACGGATTACCTAATTGTCGTAATATTGTCGCAACGTCCTAAATAATTTCTAAAACAACACCTTAATTAATAATATTCATACTTAATGCGTACGTCTTCTTCTTTTTGTGACTAACTACTTTTGATCATTTCACAAGAATATTCATTAGTTAAGTAATTCTTCATGACAGCACTACGTTACCCTGCGAGTTCTGTGACACATAAAAACACGAAATCACATTTTCTTTATAGATGCGCAAACACATGTCACACTGACCTCATCCAGTGAACAGTCATGTCTATACCAAGTAGAATCCAATCTAACCCTAGAATACTATCACCCAGTTCTGCCAAGGCTGCTGCATGTAGAACTGAAAGCCTGGCCACACGGACTGGCGACCGACGACGCGACTCATTCGTAATTTTTTGTTATTATTATTTACTATACCATTTATTTCAGGCATCAATGGCCCATACAATAAATACCTTATATACTAACATACATATAGTATTCATATAATATCTTTAATTATTGGCTGGCAGCGACGTGTTGCGCAACGCAGTGTCCGGTAACCGACCGCGGAATCGTCGGAACAGTGTCCTGTTCCCGAAGGGTGTCCTCTTCGGCCAAAAATACATTTCGTGTAACGCCTCGCCCGCTGTGCAGTGAGTGATGGTGTCGAGCGCGCAATGCAAGTGATAATTCGCGCGTCGCGTCGCGTCGCCGCCCGTAACCGGTTCGCATGGCCAGGTGGTGACGCTGTCTGGCACACTCGCCTTGGTGAAGGTCGCCCCCTGCAGACGGTGTGATTAGGTGTCAATTGCAACGTTAAGCTGCGGCAAGGACAGGGTCTGATGGAAAATAACGTTGGATGAGGTAAAAGGGATGGAAATAGTATTCCCAAAATAGGTATCAGCAATCATGGTGTAGGTGGCTTTACAACTTTTTTTAAGGGTTCCGTACCTCAAAAGGAAAAAACGGAACCCTTATAAGATCACTTTGTTGTCCGTCTGTATGTCTGTCTGTCTGTCTGTCCGTCTGTCTGTCAAGACCCTTTATCTCGGGAACGCGTGGAGGTATCGAGTTGAAATTCAAACCATATATTCAAATCTAGGGGCACTTGCAGCTGTGAAAAAATCAAACTTCTAAGTTAACGTAAAAAAAAGATACGGCCATTAATTCCTCGAAAAACGCATATTTTTCCACCCTTAAGGGAATCAAAATTCATAGGGTACTTCCCGTTGACCTAGAACTTTGAAATTTGGCAAATAATATCGTCATATACTACAAATACAGGAAAAAGTCTGAAAACTATACATTTGTAGTTAAATCATTAACTGTCTGTCTGTCTGTTCATCTGTCTATCAAGACCCTTATCTCAGAAACGCGTGGAGGTATCGAGTTGAAATTAGAACCATATACTCAAGTCTACGGGCACTTGCAGCTGTGAAAATATCAAACTTCTAAGTTAACGTAAAATAAAGATACGGCCATTAATGCCTCAAAAAACGCATACGGCAACGCATTTCGACACCCTCAAGGGAATCAAAATTCATAGGGTACTTCCCGTTGACTTAGAACTATGAAATTTGGCAAGTAATATCGTCTTATACTACAAGTACAGGGAAAAATCTGAAAACTATACATTTATAATTATATCATAAAATAAAATAAAAACAATATAAAAAGCAAATAAACAGCCGAACCTCCTCCTTTTTTTGAAGTCGGTTAAAAAAATTGGCATTAAAGTACGTACTCAATCATCGAGGTTAAACGACAGTATGCGCGGTCATAATTTAACTTGTAATTGACCTATAAACTTGTGAATTTGGTGATTATGTTTATTATTACGTGTATTTTACCAAGAAATACCAATACATTGATAATTCTAATTTTTTTCTTTTAATTTCCCTCATTTTCCTATTACAAACCAGCTTAATTTTGCGGTCAAACGAGTAGCACAGATAAACCCCGCCCCTTAGCCCTATTTTTATAATTTTGTAATGCAATTAAACACAATTCTTAATAGGTACCTACCTACTTAAGTGACTTGTACTTTGTACAAACGTTTACTGTGGTGGTCGATGACTTAGCGATCGGTCTGCTGAATGCACCGATCCGTCCGTTTAGGGTACTGAATTTTGGGTGTAGCTCGGAAAAAACTGAGACTCGATTTCTGAACTATTTATTTTTACATTATCATTGCATTGCTCCGATTCCAAAGTAAGTAGCTAAAGCACTTGTGTTATGGAAATCAGGGACAACGGTGGTATCACAAACACCGAGACCCGAGCCAATATAGAAAAGTTCGTTTTCTAAATTGACCCAACCTGGGATCGAACCCGGTACCTCAGAAATGGCGACACTTTGAAAACCGGTGTACAAAGCCACTCAACCACGGAGGTCGTCAAAATTTTAAATCGAAAATATCAAAATGTATGAAACAGCTGTTTTTTCATAGTTGGTCCCATAGTAAAAGTTGATCAGTTTAATGGTCCCTATATACCATATTCGGCATTAGGGGTATTTTTGTAACATGTTGTATTTGCGTATCGGTAAAGAAGCTTTTGCAACCTCTTGAGCTTTATAATGTCCTGGTAGTGATTTTAGATGATAATACTTTGAGGTACTGATTTCCTAAACCTTAAAATCATTTTTAATAAAATCTATCCAGAGATCAAACAATGTTAATTATTAGAATATATTATTATTCTAATTTGAAATGAATAATTGCATACATTGGTGAGATGGCGCTGGCTTGCAGCGTAAGAGTTGATATACTAGAAGGAATTCGACGTTCTCACCAGTGACTCGGTAGCTCAGCGGTCAGAGCATTGGACCGGATATCCAAAGGTCGCGGGTTCGATTCCCGTCCGAGAACATGATCTGGTGCGAGTCCTATTTTTTCTAGTATATTATTTAGTATTATATAAAAATAGCATTGTGAATGCTTAAATCTTAAAATTTCAAATAGTTATATAGCTTTCTCATCTTAATCAACTGTTTAAAAATATCTGGAAAGATGTTCAGTTGAATGTCGAGGTTAATTCCTTCTACATTGGTGAGATGGCGCTGGCTTGCAGTGTAAGAGTTGATATACTGGAAGGAATTCGACGTTCTCACCAGTGACTCGGTAGCTCAGCGGTCAGAGCATTGGACCGGATATCCAAAGGTCGCGGGTTCGATTCCCGTCCGAGAACATGATCTGGTGCGAGTCCTATTTTTTCTAGTATATTATTTAGTATTATAATTGTATAATGTTTTATAAATTAACGACATTCATTATAGGGTTTTCAAAGAATCAGTACTTAAATATTAATTAATTTACAATCTTGCCTTTTGGATGATGCTCAAAAAGTTCATATAAATACAGAGGTTGGTGATGGTGGTAAATATGTATACAGTTTAGAACTTTGTCACAAATGGCAATTACAACAAAGTAACAAAGTTCTGAACTGTATACATATTTTTGGAGGGGTTGGTACTATGAACTCACTTTTAACACTCAAAGTTTAAACTCACCAACTACCAACTTAACTCTGTCAAAAGATACATGTGGGGGTTGTGCAGGTTACATTCACCTCGAGATTAAAACATAACCGCAAACGTTTAGTTTTATTATACAGGGTGTTAGTAGCACCCTAGCGAAAACTTTAAGGGCATAGTCGACTCATGATCCTTAGTCTATTTAAAGTGGAATTTTACATCGCAAAATTCATGAAAAGTGCGTGTTTTTTTATTTTTTTTCTGTTACACAGAGTCTGTCTCAGAACCTTAATTTACAGAAAAAAAATTAAAAAAAATCAAAATTTTATATACCCTCAATGTATATACAACAACAGCTATTTGCTTGCGGTCGAAGGTCGTGACTTTGTTGTAAGCGCGCGTGCGCTCACGCGATGTTATCGAATTGTTACGCGTACATTGCTACTCAACGAAAAATCAAAATCTCAACTATGCATTTGCGACAAGTGGTTCCATAGAGAAAGTTGCTTAACTCTAAGAGTAGAATGATCCTTTAAAGTTTTCGCTATGGTGCTACTAACATCCTGTATATACAACGTGTTACAAAAATACCCCTAATGCCGAATATGGTAGATAGGGACCATCAAACTGAACAACTTTTGCTATGGGACCAACTCTGAAATCGCGAAAAAAAAATCAGCTGTTTCATACATTTTGATATTTTCGATTTAAATTTTTGTATGAAACAGCTGATTTTTTTTCGCGATTTCAGAGCTGGTCCCATAGTAAAAGTTGTTCAGTTTGATGGTCCCTATATACCATATTCGGCATTAGGGGTATTTTTGTAACACCTTGTATATTGTGACACAGACCTATTACATTAAAATAATCGCGGTAAGCGGACGATGTTCGTCCCACTCCGTGACACTATTGCCTCAAGAATAAGGTTCAATATCAAGTAAATTGATCGACGAATTGCGTCCGATTATCGCGATTCATTTAATGTAATAGACCTGCCGTTTATGTTATCTGCGACACGTTTAGCGTCTCAGCTCGTTTGATTACGACAATATCGCCACTGAAAAGAGGTACTTGACCTGAAAGCAGCGCTGCGGAAAGCTTTAGGGATTTTTCAGTCCTCTTGATTTTATTATAATGAAAATAATTATTTTACAAATAAACTATTTGTACTGATTTAATAAGACCGGGTATTCAATATATTTGAGACGATTAACACTCATAAGAGAATCGTAAACGAAGCAATCCGTAATAATTAATAATATTTACAACAAAAAAAATCATAAAACTAAATTAATCATTTTCATCGTCGTCAATCAATTCAATAGACCTAATTGATAATTGTAATCTTTTGACTTATTAATATCGTTAATTACTGTATACTGCTTGTTAAGACTGCGGCGAACAGTGAACTCCTCACACAAACGTAACACCAAAATGATTTGTAATTTGAGCATAATGAACTCTTGTTGTGTGATATTATCCGGATTAAGACAGTATTTGTTTAGGGTTATAATAAAAATCCAAAATACTAACCCAATTGAAAATAAATGCCAATCATATTTTTTCATACAAAACTGTAAATCGCATTAATTTTTATTTGATTTGGTATTTTGGAGTTTTTATTTAAAAGAACCCTAGACAAATACTGTCTTAATCCGAATAACATCACAAGAAGAGTTAGTTATGCTCAAATTGCAAATCATTTTGGTATTACGTTAGTATGGGAAGCTCACTGTTCGTCGGACTCTTAAGTTTCAGGCTTCTTGAAATTGATTGACTAATAATTAAATATCACATGTAAGTACCTGGTTTCCTTTCTCAATGTAAGCGAAAGTTCTCAGAATGTGATAATATTTGTACTTAATCTAAGAGGTCTTCAGCCGAGCCAATATTGGGATTTCTAAAAGGTATTGCCCTCACTCTATCATTTCCAGAACAGTGCATTTTGTATGGAGACATTTCTTATCTTAACACTGCAAGACGTTATTATAATATCAGATTATTTTTCCATATGAATTGTTCATTGGTGCATACTGTTTTGTACTAAAAAAATATTCTAAGAAAAGCTTTAGAGTTACGTAAGATTTTTGTTAAATCTTTAAGCTCCTTAAAAGAGGAATTGCTAAAAAACAGCGGAAACAGTAGACAGAGTATACAAGGTGTTACAAAAATACCCCTAATGCCGAATATGGTATATAGGGACCATCAAACTGATCAACTTTTACTATAGGACCAACTCCGAAATTGCGAAAAAAAAATCAGCTGTTTCATACATTTTTATATTTTCGATTTTAATTTTTGTATGAAACAGCAGATTTCTTTTTCGCGATTTCAGTGTTGGTCCCATAGTAAAAGTTGATCAGTTTGATGGCCTCTATATACCATATTCGGCATTAGGGGTATTTTTGTAACATGTTGTATATACAATGCAAGGTGCTGTATATACAACACTGTGCCAGGCGCACCACTGCGCCACCGAGCTCCTCGAGGATAAGTAGCTATGCTTAGTAATTTACAGTTATATACAGTAGGTTTACGGTACCTACTCAAAGAATTCCCGACAAATAGAGCTCAAACAGCTCAAACAGATTTAAATCTTTTTTTAACTCCTTAACACGTTAAGGACAACACAATACATGTATTGTGAGGAATGAATCAATTCTGGGCTACATATTTCTTCCAATAATTTTTTGTAGTAAAAGTTTCGCAAAATAGTTGCTCAGAGTTGTAATGAAACTGTTATTAACAAACATACGTGTGATAGTTATGATTATGATTACATTAATGAAATTGTTATTGATAAGAGTTGTTTGATTACAAATTACGCCATGATAAATATCGACTACTACGTTCTCTCGTTATTTAGTTTACGGTCACTGTATTTGCCGCAAATCAGTCTTCCCCGATGGTTTTTTTTTCTACTTCTATGCGCGATAGAGAATTATTTCTCTACCTTATGTGTCAAACAGTCATCGAGAATACCATCATGTCATGTATGATAATTTGCGTGGTAGTATTATTATTTATCAATAATAAAACTACACTTAAATACAATTAAAGCTCATGAGAAACAGGTAATATTGTCTGTCAATAACTTTATTTTATTAAAAAAATATTAACTTAAGTTTATCTATAACCATTTTCTTAATGCCTAAAATTAATTCACCTGCAAAATCAAGTTTATTATTTTCATTGCAGGTATAATTAATTATCTTATAAAATTAATTTAACTGCCACTGACATAAACGTCGAGATCGTCGAGTTTATTGCACATAATACTCGTACAGATGAGATCGTAAAATTATCTGGAAATATTCGACATTAACGAGAGTGTACTCTCAGTACATTCAACTTTAACCTTAAGTACAATACAAATTTGTATTTCAATAATCTTATATATTAAACATCCGCCGAGTTATTCATGAATGCTTTAACAAAGTGAAATGGAACCAGTAGGAAGTACTGAAAAAAATAAACAGGAAAAGTGCAAAATTCTTGCTTACGACTGAACGGATTTGAAATGGCACACATACAAGGTGTTACAAAAATACCCCTAATGCCGAATATGGTATATAGGGACCATCAAACTGAACAATTTTTACTATGGGGTTAACTCTGAAATCGCGAAAAAAAAATCAGCTATTTCATACATTTTGATATTTTCGATTTTAATTTTTGTATGAAACAGTTGATTTTTTTTTCACGATTTCAGAGTTAGTCCCATAGTAAAAGTTGATCAGTTTGATGGTCCCTATATACCATATTCGGCATTAGGGGTATTTTTGTAACACCTTGTATAGCTTATAGCCTGGGTTAAAACTTAGGATACTTTTTATCTCACTCAAAGGTTCCCTAGGGATTTTCCGAATGTCCACAAGGACGAAGTCGCGGGCAAAAAAGCTGGTTTTAACATAAAGGTAACCCACAATGAGAATTGATTTGTTTATTTGTATTATTTTTATATTATTGGTGCAATAGAAGAATATTTAGTTATTTTTCAGTGTCATCATAACCAATATCGGTTTATATATAGTTTAAACCTTGTCCCATAAGTACTTTTCTGTCAGAGACATTGCCCTATAGCCAAGTGGCTTTCTACAATTAGAATAGAATAGAAGTTAGTATGCAATTCACGTACAATGCGATTAAATTGACAATGGACAGTGATCCACTGCAACTTCATTCGAGTATGTATGGGAAAGATAAAATTTTACAGATTTTAATACGTCGTTTTGTACCGCAAGCGCTCTAAAGTTGCCGCAGATCATTCCCAACTAGCACACTAGTGAAAAATGCAGCTTTCCTTAAAGCTTCAATGTCTATAGGGGTGGCATAAGGGAAAAATGCAGCTTTCCTTAAAGCTCCAATGTCTATAGGGGTGGCATAAGGAGTCAGAATTAGGCACAAGTTCGATAACAGCTAAAATTATGGCTATGACCGCATTTAAAACCTAAGGTATTTTTGTGACACCTTATGGCACCATTAACTGCATAATAGTTAAATTTGTAACTTTTTTGCCACTTTTACTCGCAAAATGGTTTCGCATAGCATTTCAGACCACCATTAACTGCATTGTAGTGATAATTGCATATTTATTGGCACTGTTAGTTGCATTACGGGCCCGGGTGGCATACTTTACTACCCTGTGCTGCATAGGATAGGAAATTGTGACTAATTAACTTCTTACGGTTTCTGTTAAGCCTGTGAGGTAAAATTAGCTCCTAAGCTCGTAGTATTCCTTTTTGTGGAACTACTATGGAGTCTGCAGTGCTTCATGATAGAAAATAATAGCTTTTCAAGAAAATGGAGAACGTTGTACGCCTGGCCAAACTTATTGTTTTCTGGCTTTTTAAATAATATTTCGCGTATATTATTATTAAATAATAATGGCGAAAAAAACATCAAAGAAAAGTGGCTGTTGTAGGCGCAAAGTTATAAAATAAAATAACAAGATATTTAGAAGGAAATTGAAGCTTTATATCACATCAAATTCACAATCTAGGTTATAATATCCACTTTCTTAGACATTGTATGGAGGTAGAAGTTCTAGAACAAAGAATTTAGCAGCTTAATTAGATCTAGGAGTTCCTGAACCGTGATTTTTGTCACCCATTTCTGCAAAAGGGGGCTACAGTAGCGAAAACTAAAAACAAAGGCTGCAATAATATTGACGCCATTTTCTGAGACAATTATTTCATTTGTTTTTCATATATTTCTCTTTTTAAACACACAGGTCACATGGCACAGTTTAGTATGATCGCAAACAATATGTTATCGTTAATTATCCATAAATAAATATAATTCAGTGTAATACTTATCAAAATTACGATTTTTTTTTTGACCCGCTGTTATAAATTCATTATATTTTCGTAAAATCTTCAATAAATTGAGGGCCCATTAGTTTTATTCCAAAAACACCATACACGTTTCACAGTAAATTAAATTTGCCGATGTTTATCACCGAACAAGCCGCGTAGCGTAACTCAAATCGAATATTTACACTGCAATTCCACCATTTTATTATTTCACGACACACTGCCTAGCCATTATTATATGAAAACATCTCACATGTAATAGAAATTAAATACTTATAAAACCACCAAGCTTCCCAAAGAAAGTCGCAATTTGCACTCAAAGCTGTAATTTACGCTTCGGAGTGAATGAAATAATCTGACGATCATTCATTCAATTAGTGCCAGTAGGGTGCTTAAGGAGTGAAAATGGCGGTTGTAAGAAATTAAATGCACTATTATGACACTCTACTGGATCTATTTAAATAGGTTCTAATTTCGCCCCTTTAGATCTAAAGCAGCTGCAAAAGGGTTGCATAGCGCGTTATGCAGCTGACTCTTGCAGCTTATAACTGTAATTATATACGCTATATAGGTCTTAAGCAGACGTTTTGTGCTAGTTGGGTTATCACGAGTCAAATGACGTCTATTGTCAATTTATTCGTATTGTAGATGTCGCTGATCATAGACAATCACGGCGTTTTGAATTGTCCATTTCATACAACGCTTTCTCAGTTCTATTCTAATCTAATAGAAGATACTAAGCGTTAGCTACTTGTCTAGGCCCTCTGATACTTTTTATTATATCATTTAAAACTTCTCCATTTATTTGGCTAAAAACCAATAACTTCAATTACAAGACGAGCTGTTCAAAACTAAAATTGTGTCACAACCAACCTTCGCGGCGCATCAACTGTTTCTATCGGTCGCTCGCTATAGACTAAAGGAGTTGCGGTGCATGCACCGTTACTTAAGGGTCCTGTATACCTCAAAGTGGCGCCGTCATCTTAATTTAATTTATTGCTCGCTAACTACATAATGTATCAAAAATTCACATGTACAGATTGAAGCTAAGGTTCTATAGTTTATTTACAAACAATAACCTCAGTAAAATTTTGTTCATGTGAATTTTCGATACATTATATACTTAGCGAGCAATAAATTTAATTAAAATGAGGGCGCCACTTGAGGTATATAGGCCTTAATAAGCAATTTTTCGGTACTGTACAGCCTGTCTAGTGTAGTATATACATAGAAGTCTTTGCTAATAAAAATGGAGCGTAAATTCTTTTGTCTCCTATCTAATATTACGTGACATTGAGCTTCCAAAAATATCTAAACAGCATTTGATTTAATTTTTTCGCAGCCATATCATGTTAACCCTAAATCTTTTTATAATAATAATAAGCTATTTTGGAAGTAAATGACGCAATATAAGAACGGTTTTAGGGATTCTGCCAGTCTCCTTTTAAATGACTGTTACTCAAACTTTTTCATAAAGGCTTACTCAAACTTTTATGGTGAAAAGGGAAAATTATGTAGTCGCTGAAAAAAATTTACACATACAAAATGATTAACAAACCATCTTAAAAAAATACTATTGATATTCAAATTAAACAAATGAGTACCTACCATTTTTATATCAGAATAAAACGCGTTCGATTGTTTTAATATCAGTAAAAAATTGTTTATTTAAAAAAAAATACAATTAACACCGACCTTGCCGAAAACCTAAAAAAGAGTTAATGGAATGATTAAGCAAAATTTTCACTGACCGAGCGAACGCGAAGCGCGAGCGAAACGTCTCTGCTTCAGCTTAGGCAATTAAAAATGCTCGTCTGTCCGTTTGTTCTCCTCTACTTCTCAACCGATTCTCGTGAAATTTTGTGAGCAGGTTCGAAAAAAAAATTGGAAATATGTTCATAATTAAAATAGAACAACATAGTTAAAATTATTTGTTGTTTTGTTATCACAAGTTAACTATGTCGCGTTACTAATATAATTTGTAGTAAATGTGAACTTACGTTATCTGCTACAATTATCTCGTTTAAAACTGAGCTAAGTGTGAAATGAGTGCGCTTTAAGTACTTTTGCACTGCAACAAAACAAAGATCTCGTTCCATAAAATAAATTATGTTAACAGAAAAGCTGCTTAGAACAAATCGCAGTTTTCAGAGCACACACTTATGGATCCTTCACATGCACAGGCCCGGCCAGAGAGGATTGTACCACAGAATAGAGTACTTATCGTTCCTTACACAGATTATGTTGTTTAATCGATTATCACGAGCTAAATCGACACGACGAAAATTAAAATCAGTAAAACAAAATGAAAATACTTTGTGTGACTCGGTAGCTCAGCGGTCAGAGCATTGGACCGGATATCCAAAGGACGCGGGTTCGATTCCCGTCCGAGAACATGATCTGGTGCGAGTCGTATTTTTTCTAGTATATTATTTGGTATTATATAAAATAGCATTGTGAATGCTTAAATCTCAAAATTTAAAAAGAAAATAGTTTCATTAAAATAAATAATATTATTAATCACTATGAGTTCTGTTTGGTTCCAGTTTAAGCAATTTAAGGATAAAAGACATACAACATACAATTTAACTTCTAACCATTCGGTCAATTAAACACTGTTCAAAATTCCATGAAACATATTACAGAGAACATTTGTATTTCATCATTTGTTAATCAAGTCCTTTTCAGAGGATCAAAAAATAAAAAAGTTCCAAGAACGAGTTAGAGGTGCATTCGCACCCAAACATGGTGGATTCTGACATCACTGTTCTGTGAAACGGCGTCGTATTGTTCTAGTCTTGGAATCCGCAGGAGTAAATAATGGCTTTACACTTTACGATTGTACCGTAACGTCCACCATGATAATCGATCACTGGCGACGATCGTTCCACTTCGTGAAGTTATTAGTTCTGAACCCGAATGGACAACATTTCATTTTGAGAAAGTACCTACTGAAGTTAGAAAACCATTTCGACATTTTAATGTTCTAAGCTCAATATAGCAGTTTCATATGAAAACCATATTTTAAATTTATTTTATTAAGATAAATAATATTAGAAAAAATACTAGAAAAAATCGACTCACCCGTAGCACCTCAGACGGGACTCGAACCCGCACCCTTGGGATTCCGGCCCAATGCACTGACCAATTATGCTACCGAGTCGCTATTATTTTATGTTTTTAGGGTTCCGTACCTCAAAAGGAAAAAACGGAACCCTTATAGGATCACTTTGTTGTCCGTCTGTCTGTCTGTCTGTCCGTCTGTCTGTCTGTCTGTCTGTCTGTCCGTCTGTCAAGACCCTTTATCTCGAGAACGCGTGGAGGTATCGAGTTGAAATTAAAACCATATACTCAAATCTAGGGGCACTTGCAGCTGTGAAAAAATCAAACTTCTAAGTTATCGTAAAAAAAAGATACGGCCATTAATGCCTCGAAAAACGCATATTTCGCCACCCTCAAGGGAATCAAAATTCATAGGGTTCTTCCCGTTGACCTAGAACTTTGAAATTTGGCAAATAATATCGTCATATACTACAAATACAGGAAAAAGTCTGAAAACTATACTTTTGTAGTTAAATCATTAACTGTTTGTCTGTCTGTCCATCTGTCTATCAAGACCCTTATCTCAGGAACGCGTGGAGGTCTCGAGTTGAAATTAGAACCATATACTCAAGTCTACAGGCACTTGCAGCTGTGAAAATATCAAACTTCTAAGTTAACGTAAAAAAAAGATACGGCCATTAATGCCTCAAAAACGCATACGGCAACGCATTTCGACACCCTCAAGAGAATCAAAATTCATAGGGTACTTCCCGTTGACCTAGAACTTTGAAATTTGGCAAATAATATCGTCATATATTACAAGTACAGGGAAAAGTCTGAAAACTATACATTTGTAGTTAAATCATTAACTGTCTGTCTGTCTGTCCATCTGTCTATCAAGACCCTTATCTCAGGAACGCGTGGAGATATCGAGTTGAAATTAGAACTATATACTCAAGTCTACAAGCACTTGCAGCTGTGAAAATATCAAACTTCTAGGTTAACGTAAAAAAAAAGATACGGCCATTAATGCCTCAAAAAACGCATACGGCAACGCATTTCGACACCCTCAAGGGAATCAAAATTCATAGGGTACTTCCCGTTGACTTAGAACTATGAAATTTGGCAAGTAATATCGTCTTATACTACAAGTACAGGGAAAAATCTGAAAACTATACATTTATAATTATATAAAAAAAGAATTGGCATTAAAGTACGTACTCAATCATCGAGGTTAAACGACGGTATGCGAGGTCATAATTTAACTTCTAATTGACCTATAAACTTGAAATTTGGTGATTATGTTTATTATTACGTGTATTTTACCAAGAAATACCAATACATTGATAATTATATTTTTTTTCTTTTAAATTCCCTCATTTTCCTACTACAAACCAGATTAATTTTGCGGTCAAACGAGTAGAACAGATAAACCCCGCCCCTTAGCCCTATTTTTATAATTTTGTAATGCATTTAAACACAATTCTAAATAGGTACCTACCTACTTAAGTGACTTGTACTTTGTATAAACGTATACTGTGGTGGTCGATGACTTAGCGATCGGTTTGCGTAATGCACCGATCCGTCCGTTTTGGGTGTAGCTCGGAAAAAACTGAGACTCGATTTCTGAACTATTTATAATGTAGGTACGGAACCCTCGGAGGGCGAGCCCGACTCGCACTTGTCTGGTTTTTTTTAATTGTTAACACAATCTCGTGCAGTGTAAAGACACTTAACTGGAACAAATTTTAAGAAATATTGGAAAATGGCGCGTGCGAGTTAACGGTTCAACATCATAGTGACAGTTTGTTGTCAAACAAAGGTGGATCCGTAACTTTTAGTTATAATAACAAACAGAGGTTATTCCCGAAGAAATCGAGATCGATCACAAACATCAGGATCGAATAAACGTTAAAAATGTGTTATTTTGGTATTTTGAAATCGGTTTCCATGGTTTCCATAGCATGAATTTGTCGTTTATTTGATTCAAAGTCGACGTTGATCGTGTTGAGATTAACCCCCCCTGAATATAATATACCTACACCCTTAATTTTTAAGTATACTTAAAAATGAAATGGGGATATAAGATTACGTTACAGAATTTGTATGTGCAGTTAAAAAATAAAAATTAATGGTTTGAAAATATCAGAAAAAATCTTGACTAATTGGCAAACTCGCAAAGATAGCAAGACGGGTGCGTAGACGCATTCATTCTTTTCATGATTTACGTAAATTTGATTACGCGCGTTTAAGTCCAGAAATCAAATAACTCAAACAAACCTCTATGATTGACACATTATTAAATATTGAAACTTTAAACTAAACGTTAACTTGATAAGAAAAAGGAAAACTTTTTTAGATATAATTCCAAATTAACTGCGTACTCATTTTTGGGTAAAACAGATAATATAGGCTGTCTTCTAGACAGAAGTGAAACGTATTCAAAATTTTGGTCCGTGGTAGGGCTTATTTCAAATCCGCATGCCTAGCTACCACCATCTTACCTAAGTCTGACGCCATAACAACAATTTAAAAATGGTTTTCTTCCGGCAGTTAGAGGTAAGATAGCCAGTTCCTCATTGATGAAGATTCCGGGTATAGTGCGCTTACACTTTTGGCTTTATCGTCACTTAACATCAGGTGAGGTGAAGGCCAAGCACATCCCGTTGTGAATAAAAAAAAATACGTCCAATTCCGTAATTTGTTTTCTAGAAAACCTTTAGGGAAAATACAATTTAAAAACACGTACAGCAAGGCGAATAGTATTCGTAAGATTTAGACATAAAGTTCGGTATTCTCTGAGTTAGTTTAAATTCGTGTTAAACCATGATTAAGTAAAGTGTTAGCTGGTTTTTTTACTTGAATACTTTAGAGAAAACACAATTTAAAAAGCTTATTAAAAAAAACCTCCTTCAAAAACCATAAAAAGCTAACAAATATCTTTAAAAATAAACAGCTCTAAAGTAATAATATTCAAATCTGCATAATTACTAATAGGTACGCTGTCTGATATGAAAAACCGTCTTTTGAAGTCGGGTACACAAAAAAAATAATGAACAGAGAACCTTCTCCTTTTTTAAGTCGGTTAAAAACACGTACAGCAATGCGAACTAAAACAGTATTCGTAAGTTTTTGACATAAACAGATGACATAAGTTATATTCCCCGAGTTTCAATTCGTGTTAAACCATGCTTAAGTAAAGTGTTAGTTCGCCAGTACGGCGAATCCTAATGTTACCTACTTTAAGTAGTTTAATTTGTGACTCATCGACAAATACGTCTGTAATACCGTTTTGACAGTTGATACTACTGATGTCAGTGGTTCATACAATGAAATTCAATATATAAGTAGGTATCGTTCTTCATTCGAGTCAAGGCTTTTTAACAACCATTCTGAGGGTCGATTATTACTTCAGTCTACAAATTATAGACCAATTAGACTCGTAGGCAACATAAATTGTTATATTTACGGTTTACTTCATACATAACTATTTCAGTTACATAGGTGTTATTTATTTATCGAGGAAAATTTTCCATCGTTTCGCAATATTATACTCGTAGATTTAAAAAATAATAGTTTTGTACATCAGTCATTTTTAATGTCCCCACTGCTGGGGCACAGGCCTTCCTTATGGGTGGATAAGGAGGATAAGCCATGACCCACCACGCGGGCCCAATGCGGTTTGGTGGGTGCTAACGACTGCAAAAATCACGGAGGAGCGCTTACGCTTTTATATTTTACTAGTGGCCCGCCCCGGCTTCGCACGGGTACAATGTAGTTA
Organism: Catoptria pinella; assembly: GCA_963556745.1. Taxonomy (NCBI): domain Eukaryota; kingdom Metazoa; phylum Arthropoda; class Insecta; order Lepidoptera; family Crambidae; genus Catoptria; species Catoptria pinella. The sequence continues at coordinate 8,207,918 of OY750779.1, forward strand.
CTAATGTGGTGAGTGTGAAGTTATTAGACTTTACTACAGGATAAATATATATAGTGGTGGCCACAAAATTAAGGACGCTAGTCAATTTTCTTACAAACGAAGTAACTTTTAAGCATTGCTTCTCCGCCAGGGATTGACCGAGCGGTGATCTGGTGATGGCCATCCAGGGAGTGAATAGAGGAGATCCAGATTTCTATACACACCAAAGTGATCTGACCAGCATTTTAAGAGATGTAAGGATATGTTTAAAAAAACCGCGAGTATAGTATAGAAATAGAAATGTATGAAAACTTGCAACTGAAAATTCTTATGCTTAGGTACATCTCTTAGAATGCTGACCAGATCAGTTGGGTGTGTATTGCTATCATAATCTTCTCCATTCACTCCCTGGATGGCCATCATCAGATCACAGCTAGTTCAATCCCTAGCGGAAAACCAAGACTTCAAAATTACCTCGTTTGTATGAAAATCGTCTTGTGTCCTTAATTATGTGGCCACCACTATATGTATATACGACGTACACAACATACGCAAGGGGTGTTATAAGTTTGACTTGTGTGTGTATGTCTGTCTGAGACAACCTAGCTCCCAAACTTATGGACCGATTTTGATGCGGTTTTTTATGCATAGTTTAAAAGATCTAAGTGTACAGACGACGGGGCTCCTAAACCATTGATCCGATTATGATGAAACTTTGGTGAGTTGTTCTGCTTACGACCGGGAAAGTCCCTGGCTAAAAAAACGGAGCATTGCAATACGCATGCCGGTTGCAGCTAGTTCTAAATAAAAATATGTTGTGCATTATCAGGATTATCAATCTCGATCATCCAACACTTCTCTATAATATACAACATGTTACAAAAATACCCTTAATGCCGAGTATGGTGGGGATAATGGGACCAACTCTGAAATCGCGAAATAAAAATCAGCTGTTTCATACAAAAATTTAAATCGAAAATATCAAAATGTATGAAACAGCTGATTTTTTTCGCGATTTGAGAGTTGGTCCCTATAGTAAAAGTTGTTCAGTTTGATGGTCCCTATATTACCATATTCAGCATTAAGGGTATTTTTGTAACATGTTGTATACCTACCTTATTTCTTGTCATGTTATCCGGTTGCAAAATAAAAAGGCTATTCGGCGAGCTGACTTTCGAGCAGGCTACATTAGAGCTGGCCATGGGAGAAACAATCACTGCGCAGATCTACACCAGCCGCTCTTAAACTTTGTCCCTGTGCTTTATTAATTGTCATAGCATAGGCGACTTGACTGAATATTGTATTCTTTTAAAATTAAACTAATAATTAGAGGGAATAATTTTGCCATAGGTACTATTCAATGCCTATGGCGATAATGCATTCTACCTACTCTCAGGGGAAATGACCAAAGAGAATGTAATACTACGTTGATATGACAAATGATATTTATTTTTCTTATTTAATCAATCAAATGCACAAAAAAGTTTCAATTCCGACGTCGAAGTCAATCACAGCAAAAGTAGCTTTTTATCACTTTTTAATCCTGTTAGGTAATAAATATTTAAAAAATACGAAACACGTGTTCAATTAATTTTGTGAAAGAATGTCTATGCCAAATTTCAAGTCAAACGGGCCAAGGAATCGCGTTCTCCCATACAAACTTTACCACCCTGTTTCATCCCTTTAGGGGTTGAATTTCGCAAAATCCCGTCTTAGTGAGCACCTACGCCTTAAAAGGAGCCCCCATGCAAAATTTGAGACTCCTAGCACTTGCAGTTTCTGAGATTTCGTGATCAGTGAGTGAGTGATTTTCCCTTTTATATATATAGATTACGCTTTTACTAGGTACTTAATTGATCATTATGTTTTTTTTTTGCATTTGTACAACTTGTCAGAAATATAAAAAAGGACATATAATGACTGTTGAAATATAAAACAATGACATAGTTAAGATTGTTATATGTTGATAAATCATTAAATTAATTTATCTTCATATTATGACTGTTATATTTGAATGAATAATCTACTAAATAACTCAAAGAGTTAAGAACTTTTTGTTACTTGGGTATATTAATTACTTATTTGTCCAATCCTCTATAATTATCATACTAGTGTTGTAATGGTGATGCTACGTGGTTATGACAATAAAGAAATCTTCCAAGACCCATTAAAAACCTTCGATAGGTCTTATATCGTGAGCATTAAGACAAGCCATAATTTTAAGTGGGCATATAAAATCCAATTGCGGGACTTTATTCACTAGAATCTTCCACAGTTACACAGCAACTATTTCCTAAAGTACGATCGGCAGGAAACTCGAAACAACATTGACACATGAAAAACCTACCTTATACCATTGTAATAAAAGTGAATTATATATTAAAACTGTACAGTTAGAGGTGAGTACAAACGTGTCCATTAAGTTTTCTCTGTCAGACACTGTCCTCACTAAATTGATAGTTACGCCGATGCACTGGCTATGGAAAATTCTACAAAGACATATTAATACAATCAGCGAAGTGTACAATAAACCAAGCCTTTAATTTAAATCTATTTAGTAGTTTTATGTAAGAAGTTTCCAATATTCATAACACTAGTAAGTTTAGATGTTTTGATTAATAAACCTGGAAAATATTTATTTTTGGTTCGATTTGACTTTTGAACATTATAAACAAGGCAAAATAGGTCCTACGGCAAGTCTCGTTCGCCACAATGTGAACTTCAACTCAGTCGTGGTGAGGGCACCGACCGTTCATCTGAAGACCTTCATGAATGAAGATTTTTGGCCGAAAAGTGTCTTGTTCCGTTATGGTTTCGCGGTCCGCTACCGGACACTGCGTTGCGCAACACTAAAACTTCCACCGATACGTAATAATAATAAAGAAAGAGAGAAAGAAAATAAATTTATTTGAATAATGTATGGTTATACAAAGAGCTAAAATAAAATGACCAATTGTATACAACATTTTACAAAATACCCCTAATGCCGAATATAGTATATAGGGACCATCAAACTGAACAACTTTTACTATGGGACCAACTCTGAAATCACGAAAAAAAAATCAGCTGTTTAATACAAAAATTAAAATCAATAATATCAAAATGTATGAAACAGCTGATTTATTTTTCGCGATTTGAGAGTTGGTCCAATAGTAAAAATTGTTCAGTTTGATAGTACCTGTACACCATATTCGGCATTAGGGGTATTTTTGTAACATGTTGTATAGGGCCCAATCCCATAACCCATCAAAGCCCGGAAAATGAGATACAATAGATATTCCAATGTTATCCCGCCGTATTCGGCCGCTCGGGCGTTATTGAATTAATCTGTAAAATTTACTCCTTGCTATACATTCTCGAGTGAAGTTGCAGCGGATCACTGTCTATTGACAATTTAATTTCCATTGTAATTTCCGTCCGGTTTCTGAGGTACTTGTCTGTGGTTTATCAGAGGTTTAACTTTAGCGGAGGGGTCCACATTAAACCATTAATATTAAACGGGTACATTTTAAGTGCTCACCAAAATATATTTTTCTTGCCAAAATGGATTGATGCTCACCAAATATTGTTTTACTGAAACAGTAATATTGATACCAAAAACTACAGTTCTAATTTGCCTTAGTATGTAATGCACCATGTAGGTTAGGTTAGGTTAGTGTTTTGACCACTCGCAACGGAGCGAGCGAAGCGAGCGGAGCTCCATAATGCTTGCATGCATGTTGCATGCTGCATAAATGTTATTATATCATCTGATCGTTAGTCCATGTAAATTTAGGTTATACATCACACACCCTTAAATAAAAAGGAAATTAGCTTCATATCTATAATACTTCATGAAACACAATTTAGTGAGCATTTTTCCGTTATGGCAGGTATTTTGAATTTATTGGAATTAGTATAAGTGCATTTCTGGTAGGCATTTAAACACAAGCCATATTAAACCTCCGATAAAGTACCTCAGAAACCGGGGGTTACAGACTAAATTGAACCATTAGTAAGTTCATTTATTTATTTCTTAAATCATGCTGAAATGTTGTTACGAATCATTTCTAAAGTCTTTACTTCAAACCAAGTCCTTTCATGATTTACAAGTCTCAAAAGATAAATGAAATGATCCGCATATCACAGAAACTATGTTACACGAGTCTATATTTTGCTATGTCATATAAACGCGAACATAGCCATACATACAAATTATACATACATAGCATAGTTATTGCACTTTTTGTTACCAGGTTGCTCTGGTTTGGTAAAGGAACGTATACACAGGCGTGTGAAAAATCGGAATGTAGATTATATTGTTTTGAAGAATTTGAAGTGTTATTTACATCACATTGTTTTATATCGTTATAACAAGATAGCATTTAACCATTTTTTTTTTATTCCGGATTTTTTACAATCATTTAGTCCCAAATAAAGCAAAGCTTGTAAGTATCTACATATTATAATTATATATATTATTTACATATTACATACATTATGGTGACCAAATATTGGATAGAAATACTTAGATAAGAATAGCAACATCTATGACTGGGGAACAGCTTAGGTACTACACTATCTTATTTATCTCTACCAGGATTCGAACCCAACCTTTACAAAAGTATTAGAATGCATCCACCTTTTTAACGGACCTCAAAAAAGGAGGAGGTTCTCAGTTCGTCGGTATCTTTTTATTTTTATATTTAATGTAGGTATGTTACTCGATTACTCAAAGACGGCTGGACTTTGAAAGCATATACTTCCAAGTTGGTCCCAGTTCAAGGTCAAGGTCTGATGATGGGATCCTGGAGAAATCAAGGGAACTCTTCAAATATTTTAAGCACACCTATAGCATTTTGGTAAATAGAAGATAATGTAAGAAATTGATTGGATCGGAATAATTCATAAAGTAAGAGTTGTTATCGTTAAACCAGAGACCTGTTTAATAACGAGACAATATATCAATTGTCATGACAATTTGGTTTATATTACGGTGTAGCTATGAGTAGTTAGTTCTATTTTCAAATTGTTTGACGCAATGGATATAAAATTGTCATGATAGGTGACAAATTGTAACGCTTATTTAATAGGGCCCAGGTTTAAATACACAGACGACATAAGTTTATTTTAGTGAGAAATAACTTGTTACATTCCTGACAGTGTGCAATGGCTCTAACAATTTGAATACATTGAAAGTAGTAGGAATAAGAAAAAATCTGTGTTGCATCAAATTCTTCGCAGTGTGACGCAACTCCCTACCCTGAGTTTATCCAAACTATTTTTTTTATTTTAATAAATTGAATTATTAAAACTAAATTAATTATTAAGGCTAGAGTTTAACCAAAATGGCTAATACCGGCCCCCCCTCCGGGGGGGAGGGAAGCGTTGCCCCACCAACTAGAAATCTAAGTAAGTATAGCTTAGACATCTCGCGCTATCCGCAACGCTCTGTGGAATTCGACCCAGACGATAATTCCTCCACCGGTTTAATACAAAATTGTTATGTAGTTACTTTACTATTGCAAAGGACGAACGAGTACCATAATGATCTCCCTGAATCCTAATCGAATAGCTGTAATTTCCCTAATCGAATGCTGCTGGTAAGTAACCCCGCTTTTAACGTGTTTGCGATCGGTTCTTACCTACTGTCCCTAATCGAATTGATAATGAACCCCGCTTTTAATGTGATTGCGATCGGTTCCTAACTACATTCCCTAATCTGTACACCCCATAACCCCATTTTCCCAACCCTAATAGCAGGCAGACCATTAAAGTACGACACGCGGAACATGCGCGCACACTTAATACACAACGATATGTTACGCAACAACAACAACGGCTAAAGTACTTAAAATACGCAAAACAACCTTATACTATTAGTACACTAAGATAAGTCGCATAATACTCAACCTTACGCCCTAAACACTTAACATTATGAATGCAATTGGGACTCACCGGGATAATCTCGTGTAGCTTACGCGTACTCGTACGACTTACTCTAAACAGCCACCGCTCTCGTACCTGCCTCAGCTCTCGTACCTGCCTCAGCACAGCACACCTATACACACATGGACCAACGACCGACACGAGACTTCCGTATTAGCCTCTGGACACTTAACACGCGCGCGCGCACTATCCATTTCACTCCCGATGAACGGCGTGCGTCATTTACCACATCCAAGTCCCGAATGCCTTCCCTACACATTTCATAATATTACCACGAGAAAGTTTAAGGGTTTTTTGTAACGTATTTTCAAAGCTATTCTCACATCTGTTTAGCTTCGTTGGACTTCCCCAAATCATCCATTTGTCTTAGCTTCCCTTTGTCTATGATCCGAAGTTAAATACCAATGTTTTTTATGATTCCACATGCTGAAACCCTGCTTTTGTAAAATTAGGAATACATTTGTCTTAATGTCCCTTTGTGCATCTTTCTTTTGAAATTTCTATTTAAAATAAAGAACTCCTACAGTCTTTGAAGGTCGGGTTCGCACATTAAATTATTTATTGTTTCAAAAACAACTTCCGCCTCAAGTTTTGTTTTATTAGTTTGGGAATAGTTTTTTGTGTTAAACATGCGCTATTAGGACGGGCGTCACATTCCCCCCTCTGAAAATCAGACGGCGAGATAACTCGAGACGTATGGGTTTTCACAATAGGAAACTGTTACATAACCAGGCTATATTGTTCTTATACAATGTCCAGTATGAAATCTTTGGCTACCTTTTAAATAATTAAGGTCTCAAATTAGTTTCGTACCTTTCTCATATGAAACAATAATAAATAGCGAATGACACCCATACTCCGTATCCTACATTCTCCATTGCAGAACGTTTGCTCCTAACGTATTGTATTCACAAGGCGTCCGTTATTAACCTTTAATACACGTCCAGTTGTCCAATAAGAAGTAGTAAGATGTTTTAAAGTTTAACCCTTTAACCCTATACCTCTTTTGGTTCAGTATGTAAGTACTCACTTACTGCAACTATGCGCTAATCCTTTCCGAAATGGATGCTCTATCTGGGTTTTCTCTAATGATCAAATATTCCGCTCCAATAAAATCTTATTAGAAAATAACCTCTCCATTCCACGTTCGGTGATTGGTGAGTTGTAGTGTACACAGCTACAATGAAATGCTTGCATTTCTCATTCGAAATAATTGTCCTTAAATGACATACCATTAACGCAAAATATAATTATAATCGTTTCCTTCTGCTAATTTTTCCTCCTGAACCCATAACGTAAGAAGAAAATTGATATTTTTCTCTTATTTTCGAATTTAAGTGGAAAACACCCATATGACATCGTGTAAAAGTCCCAATAAAGTTAACCTCTTAACGAAATCGCTATGTAGTCGAGCGTAATTAAAAGAGACATGTAACTTATCTGCCCCTTTCATTACCCTGAAAACTGTGGACGCATCACCCGTATAGTCCAAAATACCGTAACCCTACGCCACACCGATTTCCGAACCAACTCCGATAAAACACCTAAACAACCCAGCATCATACATTTTTACTACAAAGTCTTGTCCTTGTTTGGCGTTCATCATATAAGTCGCACGACACCCACCGCTGGGCACAAGCCTTGGTATTTGGTATGGAGATGAGACATGGAAGACCTGAACATTTCTCATGAATAATTTTAATTCATAAGGTTCGACTATTTTAACCTAAAAATAAAGCTAAGTAAAATAGTACAGATGAGAACTATCCCCACCACTAATTAAAACACATAATAAGGCTAGTTTCAAGAAACTGTTTGCACTTAATCCTATACGATAAACATTATACTGTCTTATAAGACAATAGTATACGATGATAAACATTTTTTTGCACTCTCCCCCCTCAGACTGATGAAAGCTCGTGTTAGTTTCAATGTGGTCTAACCCATTTAGTTTTCATCATAACGCATAGAATTTCCATATCCTTAACATATAAAGTAGAATCAACGCTTGAATTGTCCTTACACCTACTTAGCATAATACGCTTCTAAACCGTTTTTCCTCATTTCAGCTTTACGTAGTTTTGCTGTCTTAAATCGCACTTATCACTAACTACTCCCCCAAATAGGTAAATATTGATTCCCTGAACCGAACAGGTTTATTGAGTCCAATATCATCATCATATCAGCCGCAATATCATAAACCATTTTAATTTCAATTGATAACTTAAATACCATTTCGAATATATATGATAAAGAACAGGCTTCAGCTTATTTCCACTCCATTGACATCAGCTATTTTTAAATGGCTGATTTTTACTCCATATACCTACACTTAAAATGAAATTACAGATTAGAGCTTTCCCTTTTTTTTCCACTTTATCCAATTGATCAACGTACCTGAATCGAACAGGTACTTTCTAGTTCCGCAGCGTGTATAATTACAAAATAAATCATCAAATTGGGTTCTATGTCCTAATCGTCGAGCAGTGCACTCAAATTGCACGGGCTTAGCTTGGTTAATATTTATTCTATACTTAAATGACTAATCGGTATATTCGGTTACGTTTATAGTTTATCGATCGCGATCCTGAATTGGACATTTTGAGTTCCATTTCCGGTATATAAATAATGTTACTTAAATTACTAAATAGGGTTTCATTCCTCTTTAAAAGTCTTTCTGCAATATCCATTGTTAGTCCAGCTACTTGAATCGAATCGTTTGCTTCTATATATTCAATTAAATAATAATTCACCTGAATCGAACAGGTAAGCTTTGAATCTTCCTAATCCCAACACTCGAATGGAGTAGATTCATAACAACATTGCCATGTCATCCATCATGAATGCGCGTATGTATGCACCTAAGCTTTGTAAATTCGGTAAACAATAAAACATCAGTCTTCAATAGTCGCACTTAACTTAGTTTTTCATCTGGTGACAATGGTTACGTCTATCGAGCCATTGTTTACTGCCCATAAATAAATGAAGAAAATGATTACAAAGTAATTAGACTCTAATTACTATGTTATTTTTATTATAAGATATGCATAGCTTTATTACTATCTATTTATATATTTTTTCAAATCACACGTTCTAACCTACTACGATAGTGAAGACTTACTTATCCTTAAATTAATTAATAGTTATAAAAAATAACAAACGACGCCGCCTTCGCAAATTCGTTCAGTGAGCAACCGAAAATGTCCATGATATCAGCCGTATTGTTTAGCGTGCGTCCGTAGCATTCGAGTAATGGTACTCCCCTTTTTTTTATGAATTAGTGCGCGCGCGCGTTATAATAAACAATGGTGGCCGTTTCTGCCGCCACACATACCTAACGTTCTGGGACACACAACTGGTCTATTCTTTATCTTTATATACGCATCTTTACGCATCTCTGTTGACGACAGAAACACAAACTGGATGTCGTTAACTGTCGCTATTGGCGCCATGCCCCGTGTTCAACTGAAGCGATTGAGCCGGGAATTACCACGCGTTGTTGATGATTACGATGCTCGGATCGAACCATATGAAATTGGGATACAAATAGGTTGAGTTGACTGTTCGTAATAAACTTCCTATAAACACGCAGACACAAAATACACAAATAATAATATAATTTTGACATAACACCTTAACCTTATACAATATACCTAATAAACCAACTGCCATTAATGTGTAAGATAAATGTTAATTAAGTAAATCAAAGTTAAATGCCCCCCTCAAACTCTTGGTTCTGGCGATTACTTTTATATTAACAACTTCCGTTATTCATTGGGTTCGACTCAAAATATTCGGAGACCGTTCAGTAGAATTAACAGACAACCTTTATTAACGATTTTTGATATCAAAACGCTTAATACTAGTTCTACATTAATATTCCCAATTAGTTCAGTCAGAATATTCAAAGTAACTATGCAATTACAATTCTTAGTTTTGTCATGGCTGTGATCGTTTTAGAGACCAATACGTTGTGTGAATAAAATCCTACGGTATAAGAAATAACGATGTCCGTTGTGTTGACCTGAGTCAATACATTTAATGACGGACATCCTGGTCACGCAGCACCACTTGTGACGCAACTCCCTACCCTGAGTTTATCCAAACTATTTTTTTTATTTTAATAAATTGAATTATTAAAACTAAATTAATTATTAAGGCTAGAGTTTAACCAAAATGGCTAATACCGGCCCCCCCTCCGGGGGGGAGGGAAGCGTTGCCCCACCAACTAGAAATCTAAGTAAGTATAGCTTAGACATCTCGCGCTATCCGCAACGCTCTGTGGAATTCGACCCAGACGATAATTCCTCCACCGGTTTAATACAAAATTGTTATGTAGTTACTTTACTATTGCAAAGGACGAACGAGTACCATAATGATCTCCCTGAATCCTAATCGAATAGCTGTAATTTCCCTAATCGAATGCTGCTGGTAAGTAACCCCGCTTTTAACGTGTTTGCGATCGGTTCTTACCTACTGTCCCTAATCGAATTGATAATGAACCCCGCTTTTAATGTGATTGCGATCGGTTCCTAACTACATTCCCTAATCTGTACACCCCATAACCCCATTTTCCCAACCCTAATAGCAGGCAGACCATTAAAGTACGACACGCGGAACATGCGCGCACACTTAATACACAACGATATGTTACGCAACAACAACAACGGCTAAAGTACTTAAAATACGCAAAACAACCTTATACTATTAGTACACTAAGATAAGTCGCATAATACTCAACCTTACGCCCTAAACACTTAACATTATGAATGCAATTGGGACTCACCGGGATAATCTCGTGTAGCTTACGCGTACTCGTACGACTTACTCTAAACAGCCACCGCTCTCGTACCTGCCTCAGCTCTCGTACCTGCCTCAGCACAGCACACCTATACACACATGGACCAACGACCGACACGAGACTTCCGTATTAGCCTCTGGACACTTAACACGCGCGCGCGCACTATCCATTTCACTCCCGATGAACGGCGTGCGTCATTTACCACATCCAAGTCCCGAATGCCTTCCCTACACATTTCATAATATTACCACGAGAAAGTTTAAGGGTTTTTTGTAACGTATTTTCAAAGCTATTCTCACATCTGTTTAGCTTCGTTGGACTTCCCCAAATCATCCATTTGTCTTAGCTTCCCTTTGTCTATGATCCGAAGTTAAATACCAATGTTTTTTATGATTCCACATGCTGAAACCCTGCTTTTGTAAAATTAGGAATACATTTGTCTTAATGTCCCTTTGTGCATCTTTCTTTTGAAATTTCTATTTAAAATAAAGAACTCCTACAGTCTTTGAAGGTCGGGTTCGCACATTAAATTATTTATTGTTTCAAAAACAACTTCCGCCTCAAGTTTTGTTTTATTAGTTTGGGAATAGTTTTTTGTGTTAAACATGCGCTATTAGGACGGGCGTCACAGCAGCATTAAGTAATCAGTCAGCAAAGTCTATTTCTGTGCACTTCACTACATCTAGGTGCTTGCTGTTTAGTACATCTAAATAAAACGAGTGCATTATAGCATAGAAATATTTTGTTATTTTTAGTAACCAACATAATTTTTTGCTTTCTTTTGGTAAATTGATAAATGTAGAGTTCTAAGTAGTATCTTGTTTGTAATATTTTAAGAGTTATTGGCATTCTTACTTAGCTAAGTAGTTCCTGAGTGGTCCAGGATATGAAGTGAAGCACTTCCACCTTCGGATTTATCATTCAACATCAGGTGTAGTGAAGGCTAACTACTTACCCAATGTGGAATAAAAAAAACGTTATGTAAATTATTACGCTACGAATAGCTTAGAATCCATTAAATGTAAAAAAATCATATAAAATATGCGTCTTATACAGTCTTTGATAAACAAACACTTAAAAAGTATACTTAATACGAGGAATAAAAAACGAGCCACTGAAAATTCGTCAACAACAGACAGTATAACTAGCCCCAATAGGTTAGAGTGAACCAGCGAACTAAAATCTGTGGAACAAGCATTCCGCTCAAAAAATAGCACCACGCAAAAATGACAACCAAGTGGGCGGGGCTAAAAATGCTGGCATTTACTTATGGAGCACAAAGCGACTGAACACTGGTTACACTAATAGCGACCATAATCTGTATACTCGTAGATATTTTCTATACTTAAGCAAAAAAATATTATGTATTTATGGTACGCTGCATCTTTTTGCGTTATTTGCGACTTTTACACCATTCGACTTCACAGGACGTCATAAACTCTATCTTTTCTTTAAAATATAAACTGCGAATTATTGTAAAGAATGCTAATCACAGAACGCGTGGCTAGCCCGACTAATGCTGTGCGAGTTGTTATTTTTTAGACTAGTGGTGCTATTTTTTTGTTGGCAATTACCCTTCCATAGATTATTGTTAGTGGCTAACCCAGTAAAACAAATGCTCGTTCATGAATTTTGTTATTTTCGATAAAATACTACGCTTTTAATATATGCCCAAATACTTTTTTCTTGCTAACAGACCGGAAGGGAAAAAAACCTGATGAAAAAACTTAATCTCTTTTAATCGTCGATATAATGAACCTTTCATCTTTTCATGCGTATTGTTTGAAAAATAGTTTTAAATAACAATGTATAATTTTAAGCCCGATTTCCACCAAAGCGGAAAGAACAGGAGATGTCTCATTTATCTATAGAATTTTGTGCCGCGCGCGAGCTATGCGGAGAGATGTGGAAATTTCCATAGAAAAATGAGAGATCTCCTCTCCTCACCGCTTTGGTGGAAACCGGACCATAGTCCATTTTCTTATTTATATTATTGTTTCCCATTCAAGATTAATTTTGAAAGTCTCGAGAATTTTTATTAAGGGGCTGACATGAGCCAACTTGCGCCGCCAGTCGATTTTATTTTATTTTTTCTAAATAAGCCCAATTTCTTAAAAAAGGAATCAGTCAAGGTTTTGTTAATAACGTCTAATATTGATTGAATAACTTCACACAGTTTGAAAAGGCATTCAAACAGTTTAAAACGTGATTTTGTTAAAAGTGGACACTGCTGGTTCAAATCCGTTTTTAAACTATTGCACGCATTTTGTAATGTTGTAACGTTATTAAATATACTTATTTATATTATTGTTTCCCATTCAAGATTAATTTTGAAAGTCTCGAGAATTTTTATTAAGGGGCTGACATGAGCCAACTAGCGCCGCCATCGCCAGTCGATTTTATTTTATTTTTTCTAAATAAGCCCAATTTCTTAAAAAAGGAATCAGCCAAGGTATTGTTAATAACGTCTAATATTGATTGAATAACTTCACACAGTTTGAAAAGGCACTCAAACAGTTTAAAACGCGATTTTGTGATGCTGTAACGTTATTCAATAAACGTTAGACGTCATTCACAAGACCTTGACTGATTCCTTTTTTTAAGGCATTGGGCTTATTTAGAAAAAATAATATAAAATCTACTGGCGGCGCTAGTTGGCTCATGTTAGCCCCTTAAGCATAAGTGCAATGTCCGTGCACGCGGAAATTGACACATTTTTTCAGTCCACGTGAGGAACCCGTGCAAAGTCAATGTCGATCGGTTATCGACACTCACTGTCGGTATCGAATATCGCATCACGACGTTCATTAGGTCGCTGCGTCTGGCGGCTTAAAAAAAAAGATGAATGGGCTTTGTTATGGGTTCCAATTTCGCTGTTTGTAGTTCGATTTTTGAAAAGTTTATTTCACTTTATGGAACTCGTTTACATGTTACGATTTTAGGTCGCTGCGACTTGTGGAACGCGCGGCGCTTAAAAAACCGGCCAAGTGCGAGTCAGACTCGCGCACGAAGGGTTCCGTACCATTGTCTATGTAAACGGAAAAAAATCATGTCTGTTGTGTATGGAATCCTTAAATATTTGTTTTATTTTAATTTTTAGTATTTATTGTTATAGCGGCAACAGAAATACATCATCTTTGAAAATTTCAACTGTCTAACTATCACGGTTCATGAGATACAGCTTAGTGACAGACGGACAGTGGAGTCTTAGTAATAGGGTTTCCGTTTTACCCTTTGGGTATATATACCCGTAATAGTTATGAATTGCTAGGAACAGAAAATAACACAAACATTAAACAAACATGTATGGTTAAAGATCTTATTTTCAAAAAGAGGTCAATTTCCGACACATCATAAAATAAAATTAAAAGTACTTTGTCAAATTACACTTAATATTTCGTGGAAATAACAGTAAAAGTTAGATGAATATCTTTTAATAGGCAAAGGTCGTTCAATTCGACCTTTAATCATCTATATACTAGTCATAGTATGTAGATTTGTTTATTTGGGCCACGGCTTACCACGTGCTAATCTCTATTCTGTTCCCTCCCCCTTTTAGCCTAAATTGAACTCCTAAAATGCGTAACGGACATTAACTTGCAAGCTTAAAAAATATGATGACTCTCAGGGACTCTAAATTGAAACTAATTTTCTATATTGTCTTGGGTCTAGGTGTTTGTGGTATAGTAAGCAGCAACGAAAATAAATTGACACTTTAGTACTTTGACATAACAACTTTTTTGACAGGTTTCTTGCAGTTTGAAATATTTAATATAAAAGTTATTGTGACAAAGTACTAAAATGTTAAGCGACTTGCGTTGCTGACCGTACAACCATCGCTTCCGGATCCGATAATGCAAGTGCATAAGGCCCGGTTTCCACCAAAGCGGAGAAGAGAGGAATGTCTAATTTTTCTATAGAATATTGTGCCGTGCGCGAGCTAAGCGGAGAGGAGATGTGGAAATATTCTATAGAAAAATGAGACATCTCCTCTCCTTTGGTGGAAACCGGGCCTAATATTAGGGCCTTCACATGCACAGGCCCGGCCTGCTGATTCGAACGTAGAGGCGCGGTCTACCGCGGCCTTACGGCCAAATCTCTACGTGTGTAGGGAGAGGCGCAGCCTCCGCAGGCCCCTCTCTACACACGCTAAAATTTGGCCTAGAGACTCTACGTTCGATCCTGCAGGCCGGAGCATGGAGGAGCTCAAGATATAAAATGTTTGGTCACCCATCCCACGACCGACCCTTGCGAAAGTTGCTTGACCTCCGCAATCGCAGGGCGAGGCGCTAAACCACTTCGCCACTGAACTCCTCTAGCCAGACAGACTCTAATTGCCTCAAAATGACTAGTACTTATCGTAGATCAACATTATTAACCTTCTTAGCTCCAATCCTAGTGTTTGCACCCGACACTAAAACGTGCACACGTGACTGCTGAAATAGAATAATATCTACTAAATCAGACAATAAAACCACTTAAACTTCATATTTGTGTTCTTCTTCATTTTCATATTTGGTTATCAGCCTTTACGTAGAATACTTAACAGTTGAAAGTCTTTACTTTTGGTTTCTTAGATTTATCAAAAAGTCTGGAACGGTGGTAGGAAAGTAGACTCGATTCAAAAGTGCTTAATTAATAAGCTTATTTGAATAAATATATTTTGACTTGGTTTCGTCGTATCGAGTTGGCATTTAGTTACGATTGACAGATATGAACATTACGTCGCAATAACTTCCTTATGGGTGAATAAGAAGATTGGGCCATAACCTGGCAATAAACCACCACATAGCGTGGGCCCAATGTGGATTGGTGTATTTACTAGCTATCATTTTGATGTTGCTGCCGTGAAAGTATGACAGAATCGAATGTATTTATGTCTTCAAGATAATTCTTATTTGGAATCTGAAAAAAATTACAACACGAAAAAAAGTTGTAAGGAAATTTTGTTCTTGAAATGATGTTAATGAATAATGTTATGTTATTGTAATATTGGTAGTATATTTTCTCAAATATACTCAGCGTTCAAACCTTTTAGTTCATAATATACGTGAAATTAGCAAAGATTTACATTATATCATTTAGTCCTGAATAAGGATTTGATTTGTCTAACAATTACAATTTTAATTTAATTCTATTTGTTGCAGTAATTAAACAATCTAGCAAATCTTGACGTACAAAAGTCTGAGATACATTAAGCCTCTTTTTTAATAATTACACTTTTTCCTTTAACTGGCATCGGGGATAAACAATATAACAAGTTCTAAGATCGTAAAAATCGTACTTACACTAAATAATTGTAACAATGGGAAAATAGCTAAGGTAGTTGTTCATATACAGATAAGCGATATGCAATATGCATAAATAGTAATCAGTGAATTACTGAAACAATATGATATCATCAACTTGAGGTGCAGAAAAGAAAAAATAACGAAATAAATAATACAACCTACAACGATAGTTACTTACAAGCGCACTGTCAAAAGTGAGGCAAAAAATACTGAACCAAAATGGCTTTTTCAGATTTTTATCCTTCATACTTTACCTAATCGTACCTATAAGAACGAAATAGTTTCAATTCACCTATCTTTAGGGAATTAGTTACTATTTTATTAGGTTTTAGTTACGATTAGGTAACGTATGAAGGATATATAAATCTGAAAACTAAGCCATTTTTAACCGACTTCAAAAAGAGGAAGTTATAGCTCAGTATTTTTTTCCTCATTTTACATACAAGGTCTCGGCTTTTAGGTGTTATCAAAGAAAAATATAATTGCTTCGATTTCAAATTTAGAAACGACGTTCCAATTTTCGAAATTAAAGGAATACAGCTTTTAATATCACCTTTACTTTGAATCACTTAAATGTGCTGCCACGTCTGTTAGATAAAAACTATGATTAGGTCTTTATAACCATTATTTGTAGTAGTACGAAAAAAGCATTTTTCTGTTACAATTTAAATTATGTTTGTAAAATTCTCGTGTCCGTCCGTGTGTGGCTGAACAAACAAACGCAATGCAATAAAACAATCTATTCCAAGACAGCGAAACAGGTAAGTTATGTTTATTAATTATGTTGGTACATTTGACAGGATGTTGACTTTTATTACAAAGGCATAAAGGTTGAAGAACTGTTAGTGGTGCGTACATATTATTGAGTTCGACTGTACCTAACATTTTCATTTCTGTCTAATTGTTAGCTTTTGGCATAATGTGATTTTCAAACGTTTGGATTCCATATACCGTCTGCGTCAGATTAAAGCGGTTTTTTTTAAATATTTATCGCTTCGCTAACCAGTGGACGTTTTCTTTATGTTTCGTGAGATAATGATTACAGTAATAGGACTCGTGTCTCCTAATAGGCCATTGTTATCAGGATCCTGTTGCTAGGCTTCCTCGCTACTAATCATAAGAAATTGTAAGAAATAAATCATTTTTATGCAATTAGTTGGAATATTTACGCTTGGCTTACATCCTATAACTTCAACAAGCAAGTATTATAAATACATACGCTGTTATTCCTTGGAGAAAATTGAGTAAGTTCCTATTTCTGGCTAGAAGATGATTTGGCAAATCTTTTTCTTGGAAAGAAGTCCCACTCCCTGAAAAGCAGCACTACACTACGGTCCGTAAATTCGAATTCTGTTAAGAGCGCGTAGTCTGCACACTAGCGCCGCCATTGGAAAAAACATCTTGCGATAAGTGGCCAGTTTTAACAATAAAACTCCATTTAACTAAACGACAGGCTAAAAAATATTGTTCGTGCGATAAAAATAACCACAAAGCTTCTACGGAGAGATAATTCACAATTTCGTCTTTATTTAAGCACTATGTTTTTTTCCAATGGCGGCGCTAGTGTGCAAACTATGCAGCCTTAAGGATATTATTTCATTATATTCCATATTATTTTTAATTAAACCAGCAGATAGGTACTATCTGGCACTTGAGAAACTGGCCATTATGGTGCCACTAATTTGGGTATTCCCCCCTCCCGGGGTCCCATCGAGCCACTAGGTGCCACCGTGCTACTAGTTCCACCTGCCACTGTGGCCCCCTCCTGGCAAGCCCCAAATACGAACCCCCTGCTAACCTGCTATGCGTAAATTATTTTTTCTCGGTATAAAAAAGGGATGCCACTAATTTAAGGCCTTAGCTTATACTTTAATATTTTGGAGCTTGATTACAAATCAAATTAAAGAAGAAAAAGATAACCTAAAAAATTACAGTATTTTCAGGATTACTCAAAAACTACTGAACCGATTTAAAATTAAAAAAAAATGGGATTAACTTGGGAACAAACCTGATAAAGTAACGTTTGAATCATGTCAATCGGTTCAGCCGTTTTCGAGTAATCGGTGGACATACAAAAAAAACAAATAAACAGACGAACATAGAACCTCCTCCTTTTTTTGAAGTCGGTCAAAAAGATAGTATCCTGCATGTATTTCAACTACCAGTTCTTATGTTATTTCCCATAAACTTTGTATTCAAATAAAGCCAGTTTATCAAGTCATTATTAATCGACACCTATTCTCCAGTAATTATAAAGTGTGTCAAGAAGTATAACTCACCTCAAATTACTAGCGGACAGAAGATTGTTAGCAGAGACGCATTTGATAATTTAAAACCTATACAACATGTTACAAAAATACCCCTAATGCCGAATAAATGGTATATAGGGACAAAAAAATCAGCTGATTCATACATTTTGATATTTTCGATTTTAATTTTTGTATGAAACAGCTGATTTTTTTTCGCGATTTCAGAGTTGGTCCCATAGTAAAAGTTTATCAGTTTGATGATCCCTATATACCATATTCGGCATTAGGGGTATTTTTGTAACACCTTGTATAATTGAATATTTGACTTGAGAATGGATTTTACTTGTACCCTCTTACTTGTAAAGATTTTATGGCAGATGCATAGTTATACACAATGGTTACTCTCTGTCAAACTATTTAAGTAGTAGGTAGTCTTAGAAATCATAGTAAAATTCGTCAAATTGAGCCAAAATTTCGCGTAGGGGTTTATTTTGCTCCCCTTTCTGCTCTATTATATACCTTAAAAGGAGAATCCATTCTCAAGTCAAACACCCAATATTATTATTACTTACTTCGAAACTTTAAGCATCACCTGACAATAAAGTTCCATCCCAGGTAGCCAAACTTGTTGGTATAAAAGCCATGAGCACGTATTTATTACAACTTTTGGCTGCAGTGGTTATCATATAATTGTATATGTAAGCTTCTATACAACTTCTATACAGCCGGTTTGGGCGCACTTTACATAGCCTTTCTCTGCTGCATACAAACTGTGAAGTAGCTAATTAAAAGGCTTTTCAATTGTCAAATAATTGCTTAATACGCAACTTTTATTTGACTCAAAATGATATAGATGTTAGTTATTGCAACTTGAAGTAATTTAATTAATGCCAGAACAAAATGAATCAAATTATCTGTCAACTAATTCACAATTGTAATGCTTTGTCAACTTTAATGGCGAATATTTATTAAAATGTTGATATTTTTTAAGGTGATTACACTAATAACAAGCATGATTTCTTATGCAAATCAAATTTTACTGATAATTTATACTCATGTTTTATGTAAATTTTTAATGCGCTGTTAATATTCTGCTATTTTATGAAATATAATATAAAAAAATAAAAATTGCTAAAAGCAGTAATTTTATTATTTATCAGTAAAAGTGTAAACAAACGTTTTATAACAGCTATACAAAGCTATGGGTTAACAAAACACAACATTTTAGTAGTAATTACCAAGGAAAATATATTTTAATATTGTTCAATGATTTATTCTGCAAATAGAATTTACAAAAAACATGGCGTTGATGTTTATATTACAAAAAAGTGTTTTATACTGTTTATTGCAATGAAGGATGCTAAATTTGAGCACTTACATTGCTCTTAGCTACAATATTTGCATTTATGTTGCTGTTAGCAAGAAAAGAAGCTACTAGCTTTAGCTTTAATATAAGCAAAGAGATAGCAAAATGAAATCAGTTCCGTGCAATTTTATCTGATCGAGTGGGTCGTACTGAATTTTGAAAGCAGCACTTGAAGCTTTATAATATTATTTGGGTATAGCATTTTAATAGTGTTTTATTGCTCTAAAAGTAACAAATTTGTCACTTTTATAGCTGCTGGCAAATAACTGACAATAGTAACAACTTTTAACCGATTCCGCGTGGCAAAAAGCTATTTAAATGTAACTTACAGTGCTTCTTTATGATAATTGTATGAAGCTAAGTTTCCGTGATTATTAACACTGTTAAATGTACTTAAAGCAATATAGAAGTAAATTACTCTACGGTTATACAGAAACTAACAACTTAATGCCTGCGTAAGAAGCTCTTTTACTATTGCTTTTCAACATTAACATAAGAACGTTTACATGGCTTATTTCAAACTCTGTTAAATGGCAGCAATTTAAAACGCTGTTTAAACGTTTACACCGCTATTTTATTAAGCTTATGATGAAAAAAGATAATAAACCATATATTATGTCTCTATCCGGCTGCGTATTTTGTAAATTGCGGCTACACAACCTTCTTAAGATTCTATGCTATATAAGACAAATCATACACAGCGTTTGTGCTACCTGGGATATTTCCTGTATTTGTCAATTAGTTTTGTTTTTATTATATTGTCTGCCATAACGGCAATTGTATTGTAATTTGACCGTAAATAATTTCACAGTCTAGTCAACTACTGATTGAAAGTCATTCTAACAGGAACTTACTTACTAAACGGAAGTGGTTGTAAATACGGCCCTGGTTCTTACGAAGGCTGTTCGTAGGCCGGAGTCGTAATGAAAATTAATAAAACAGATAATTGAAATGACCTCGCACCTGCCCACGGTGAAATAAAGACGTTGTTTTAAGAAAAAATATTAATTTCGAAGCGGAAAAACGGAAAATATTTTCTTCTTTTACGAATGCCTGTTTATTACCATTATCTCAACAGCCCATTGTAGTCCAAATTTTTTTACGCCACAGGGTCTGATAGGTCTTAAAAATTCGAAGTTTGATGATATTTAAATCCCCTCTATCGCTATGTGTGTATCTCTACCCTATGTGTGTAAAAGGCAGTAACCCTATGTCCTTTTCAGTACCCCTGACTACGTGTATGCAAAATTTCATGATGATCGATTGAGTAGTTAAATAGTGAAGGCATAATAAACAAACACACTTTCACATTTATATTTTTTTATATTATATTATATATTATAGGTATACAAGGTGTTACAAAAGTACCCCTAATGCCGAATATGGTAGATAGGGATCATCAAACTGAACAACTTTTACTATGGGACCAACTCTGAAATAAAAAAAAATCAGCTGTATCATACATTTTGATATTTTCGATTTTAATTTTTGTATGAAACTGCTGATTTTTTTTTCGCGATTTCAGAGTTGGTCCCTGAGTAAAATTTGTTCAGTTTGATGGTCCCTATCTACCATATTCAGCATTAGGGGTACTTTTGTAACACCTTGTATATATGTAAGGATATTTGTTCCTTAGCAGGAGCTCGATGGCACACGGTTTAGCGCCTGGCCTAGCGTTTGCGGACGTTAAGCAACGATGTTTGATCGAAAATTTACTATCTCGGGCTCCTCTGTGCTTCGGAAGGTACGTTAAGCCGTTGGTCCTGGCTGCATTTGCAGTCGTTAACACCCACCAATCCGCATTAGGCCGCGTCATGGCCCATTCTCCTTATCCATGACCAGCCATTTTTAATCTCCCCACTGCTGGGGCACAGTGAGGGTCTAAGGTTATTAGTAAGGATTACTCGTATACTAGTAGGATTATTCCCTTTTCGCTATTGAATTCAATTGAGCATTGCCATAAGGAGCTGACATGAGTCAATTAGCTCCACCAGTCGATTTTATTTTATTTATTATAAATAAAGCCAATTTCTTAAAAAAGGAATAACTCAAGGTTTAGTTAATAACGTCTATTATTTATTGAATAGACATTCAAACGTTTAAAACGCGATTTTGTTAAAAGTGGCCACTGTTGGTTCAAACCCGTTTTTAAACTATTGCACGCATTTTGTAATGTTGTAACGTTATTCAATAAACATTAGTCGTCATTTACAAGACCTTGACTGATTCCTTTTTTAAGAAATTGGTCTAATTTAGAATAAATAAAATAAAATCGACTGGCGGCGCTAGTTGGCTCATGTCAGCCCCTTTATATCTTCTTGATTTACCAATCTCAACGAGAATGTAAATGGCTGCAAAAAACATCTACACATCAAACTTTTGTAACGCTTTTTACCAATGTAATTTATTATAGCCTATTGCATCTTCTCTAGCCTATTTAAAACACTTTTAAAGTGATGCAAATGTCATTGACTGAATTGAATTGAAACCTTACTGCAATGTCTAAAATTATAAATTAGCTTAGCAAAACCGGCCGCTTAAAAATTATGCAAATGTCACTGACAATAGAATTTAAACCTTACACCGATGACCTAAATTTGAAATTAGCTTGGCATACCCAATTGCAGTGTTGGATGCACTCACGACCGTGCCAAGGTCGCAACCAGCGCGTGGTAGCCCGCTAAATCATTGGTATAGATTGCATGCTTTCATGTGCAGAAGCGACACGCAATCTCACGTTCACTTTACAAACCGAGAGTGAAAACGTAAAAAAAAATTGTCAAAAGTAAATTATTGATTCAAAAAAAAAGCTACGCTACATCTAAGATAGTTTTTACAAGTGCGCAAATGTCATTCGATTGTTACATACATGTTTAGTTTATTGACAAGATTTTAAAAACACTTGTATTATTATGTCACTGTTATAATTGATTACATTAGTTAAGTACAATCAAATACTTGACAACAAGCAATAACATTGAAAATTGAATTGAGCACTCTACTAGCTGTCCACCCCGGCTTCGCATGGGTGACGCCATCTATTAGTTTGAACGCGATTTAAAATGCCGGAAAGAGAAAAAAAATTACTTCTTTCAGTTAAATTTTTTGCAAATTTTCTTTTATACGAACCTTGTCATGATAATAACAAACACAACAAAAATAGAATTATTTAATTTGGTGCAGTCGTTCTGTAGTTGTGCGCTTACATACATTTCGGCGATTCATTTTTATTGAAGTGATGATGATGATGATACTTAATAGTGCAGCAGTGTATGTCATAGGATAATCGTATAAACCGAATATTTGCTAAAATTATGGGTCGATTGTACAGGGCCGGATAGTTGGACTCTGAGATAGATTTTCGCAATCGTCCGATCAATTTTGTCTTTATAAAAATCCCAGTATGATTCCGACAATTGGAAACTTGAACGCTGATTGGATAATCTAAGAGTCACAAAATGATGGTCATTCGCGATTTACTTTGGACACGCTGGATTTTTGTAAAAATCCTAAACATTACTCAGTCGACTGCAAAAAACCGTGAAAATTCTAATTATCTGATTTTTTGCAATCTTACTAAGATTTTTTAAAGATCCAATTTGTATGAATATCTTACGACATATACAAACAGTTGAAAGAAAAAATTGAATTGAAAATACGTTTCAATCACAGAAGCACACACAAATAAAAGCGGTAAAACAGCATTTATATCTCTACTCTATTTCGTTAAAACGCAGAAATTTTGAACATAAATGCTCGCTCACTGTGCGCTTCAATGACTTAATTAGCATAAGCACAGCTTTATTTAACTACCTTAAATCTCTCAAATTCTGCTAGAAAATGCAACAGAGACACCAAGTCACTGAACGGAAAACATGTTCAATAACACCTTGTCTTCGTTAAATTATGCAAAGTTTCAGTGAATAGCTTGTTTGCCTGTCCGCCCGCTCAGAGGACGGTCAATCGTAGGCATAAACACGTTAGCTGGCTCACTGAATCATGCTTAATCGCTCGATCAGTGATGTGTTGAATCGGGTTATTTATATTGTACCGAAAAATTATTCACCGATCCCCGATTTAAGAAAGGTGAAATCTAAACAATTACTTTTAACTTGACTCAAGTAGATACTTACTAATAATATTGATAGATTATTTAAATAATAAATCTAATGGACGTTGAAACTTTTTTGCAATCAAAATTTTTAATTATTCTTATGAATTTATACCTACAGCATGTGCAGCAATATTATCGTGTCTTTGAATATTGTTTTGGAACTAGATAAAATATAATTAATAATACGCTGGTACACACGACAGCACGTCAGGTTGTACAGTTAAACAGCGAAATCAGCTTTTATTACGTAGGGAATAAAGACGATCTCAAGGTCAACATGTATAGTCTGAGGTGCCGTCGTGTGTACCATTATTTTTAGATGTAGTTAATTTTTTTACTACACACTTTCACTTTATTCCTGTTCCAGTACCTATTTTATGCATCGTGCGCATGACAATCAAATGATGATGATGTAAAGCACTTTGCACCTTTGTATTACTTAAAATCCGTAAACAGTTTTTCGTTGCTATAAAAGTGCCCTGCTGACTCAAGGGGCAGCGACCGCGCACTGTAACGAATGTTCGGTTCGGTGCTCTTTGATTAATACAGTAACCCGTTTGAAGATCCCGTGGGAATTTCGCAATGTTTACCTGCTCTCGAATTTCTGTTTTTTTTTTGTATCCTTACTTTTTGGAGCACGGCCTTGATGATGCAGTGGGTTAGGGCATTCAAACTGCAGTTGCGGCAGTTAAGCAACTTTCGCAAGAGTCAGTTTTAGGATGGATGACCAAATATTTATTATCGAGCTCCGTGCTTTGGAAGACACGTTAAGGCGTTGGGCTCGGCTGCAGTTCTGTTGCAGTCGTTACCCACCAAGTCCTATTGGGCCTGCGTGATGGGTTAAAAGGCCCATCCTTCTTAACCACTCGGAAGTACTATGCTCCAGCAGTGGGATCATTTAAAAAAGATGACGGCAATGCTTTTTTGGTTTAAATGGCGTAAAAAAATGTACAAAACTTGTCTTAGTAAAAAGTTGTCAGTATATTCTGATCATTTCACAGGAAAGTAATATCGTAGCTACTGTGTTTTATTTGTCTGAGCTGTAGCTTAGCACTTTATTTTATGAATCAATACGTGTAGACGTGTACGTATGTATACAATCCATGCCGCCGTGGCAAATTGTTGTTTCTTTACAAATATTTTAGATTGTATTGTT
The DNA here is from genome assembly GCA_963556745.1 of Catoptria pinella. Lineage (NCBI taxonomy): Eukaryota > Metazoa > Arthropoda > Insecta > Lepidoptera > Crambidae > Catoptria > Catoptria pinella. The sequence goes on from OY750779.1 coordinate 8,232,802, forward strand.
TCAAATCAAATGTACATACACGAATCTTATCTATTTTGTAACCAATAGTAAAGTAACACGAGATAGAAACAACGTGGCACTATGTTTATTAAGGTGCTGCCACACTGCTGTTTAAAAATGTTTATAAACATTTTATAACATTAATACATTTACTGACAAATGTTAGGAATTGTTACATTCTGTTAGGAATTGTTAAATGTTTTAAGTGCTTCTATACCGATAGAAAATGTTAACAAACATTTGAAACAGTACACTGCACACAGCGCGGAGCACGCCGCCTGGGCCCCGCACTCTCCGCATACCCTGCTGTGGCCTGGATATATGTTTACAAACAAATGATAACAAATGTTATACTTTGTTACAATTTGTTAACGAACAACTTTGTTTAGAAATGTTTACTAACATTACCTAACATTAAGATATTTTCTAACATTGTGATCGTATATTTCTTAACAAATGTTTGCTAACGTTTGTAAACATTTTTAAACAGCAGTGTGGCAGCACCTTTAGATACATAGGCCAGATAATTAGCATCTTTAAAACGTTCACAGTAATATCGAACTAAAAGCTGTAACGTTAAAGTTCAAATCAATTTGGTCGAATAACTTTTGTGAATAATTTGGGTTCGATCATTATAAACCCTAGATACACAATCGGCAATCTCATACTAAATGCGTTCGAAAAAGTGATTCCAACAGTGCTATACAATTGTAGTGGTATAATATAGATATTTCTCTTCCGAATACTGCCGCTGCCATATTTAATATTCAACCTTACGACACAGTAACTGGTTTTAAATTCGGACGGCAGTAGTGATATTTACGATCTTATTACATGAAATTTAATGCTCACGAGGTCGTCCGCCGCCAATCGGTCGACGGGCGCATCTCTTAGAAGAAACGGTTGTACGGCATGGAATATTGTAATATTTTTTATTTTACTTAAATAATAAAATTAAGGTTGTTTCAGTACATGTTTGACTTTAAATTCATAATGAAATGTGTTATTATGTCTACGCTAAATATTTACCGAAAATATGATAAGCCATCTTATTTTTTCACTTTTTTCGAGTTGTTTTTGCACAAATTTACAGCACATTTAGGCATCGCCTGGGCGGTCAAATCAATTCAGAGGGTGTGGTCCGCAGAGCAATGACTAATGAGATCTAACTAATGCTCACTTTCGATTGGAGAATTTGTTCACGGCGTCACTTTCAACGCGCTTACGCTACATCTAGGGTTACAGTCTTAAAATCAGGTAAAAAGGGGTATCGAAAAAAAAACTTAAATTACCTACCTTAAAGTAAATTTTTTTAATAGCGATTTAAGTTAAAAAGACGTATGACAACTGTCAAAAACTGTTATAGGACAAGAAAGGATAAACAGACTGTACACATTTTAATTGTGTGTTGCCAGAATCGCATCAAATGGCAGCTATGTAATGTGAACCACATAATCATTATACCTGACCTACGTGGTCAGTCATATGAAGACGTCATTTATACGCCTTATTCAACGAAGCATAAGGTAATGTGAGTCTACCAACCACATGCAGTCACATGAAGTACTTTAAAGTCGACCACAGACGCAGTTCTTTGTAGTACTCAACAGTCTTTCAGTTTCAGTTCTTTGTAGTACTCAGTAAACAACTCCAAGTAAACACTGTTTAATTTCAAAGAACTTCTATGTGTATTAATTTAGACACTGTTTAAATGTGATGCTGTCACTTTCAAACAATATTGTCAAAAAAGTGACAGCATCACATTTAAACAGTCTCTAAGTAAAACACTGTGTTAAACAGTGTTTTGTGGTAAGACCGTTAGTTTCGACATCAGCCATTTTTAATTGGTGGGTGATAACGACTGCAAATGCAGCCGGGACCAACGGCTTAACGTGCCTTCCGAAGCACGGAGGAACTCGAGATAATAAATTTTTAGTCACCCTTCCCATGGCCGACCCTTGCGAAAGTTGCTTAACCTCCGCAATCGCAGAAGGCGCTAAACCACTGCGCCACCGAGCTTCTCAACCTTTTGTACAACTGTCAAAAATGACATTTTTTTTCGCGATTTGAGAGTTGGTCCCATAGTAAAAGTTGTTTAGTTTATTGGTCCCTATATACCATATTCGGCATTAGGGGTATTTTTGTAACATGTTGTTAAGTTAAGTATCAAACATTTAAGGTCTTATCATAGCCAAAATAATCTCCTATCCTCTTTTTATGTTAGGTCAGATAAACAATTCCTTTTTTTTGTATAGAACCTACAGCCTTTCAATAACACTCATGAGATGACGCATCCATCCCTTGTTGACAATATGCTGATAAACACTTCATATGCACGTTGAATCACTAGGCCCAGGTTCTATAAATATTTCTATCTCGTAAACAAGTTGGGGAATGAGGCGCAAATCGAAATCTAAATAGGGGCTGAAGTGAGCGCGGTTCCGATTTCAGGGAGGGTTAAAAAGGTATCAATGTATGTTCAGAATATGAAATGCCTATGTTTCATTTCCTAAGTATCAAAATTAACATTAACGGCCTTACCACAGTGTTTAACTTAGACACTGTATAAATGTAACGCTGTCACTTTTTTGACAATATTGTTTGTAAGAGACAGCATCACTTTTAAACAGTGTCTAAATTAAACAGTGTTTTAAAATCTTTTGTGGTAAGGCCGTATATGTTTGCTAAGAGCGCGTAGTCTGCACACTAGCGCCGCCATTAGGAAAAATTCGCAGTGCTTAAATAAGGACGAAATTGTGAATTATCTCTCTGTAGTTTTTGCTAAAAGTGGTCACGTTTCGCAATAAAACACTGTTAAACTAAACGAGAGGCTAGAAAATATTGTTTAAGCTATAAAAAGTACCACAAAGCTTCTTCAGAGTGCACTACAGATAGATAGTTCACAATTTCGTATTTTTTTAAGCACTATAATTTTTTTCTTATTTTCGGCGCTAGTGTGCAGACTATGCGCTCTTAAATGCAATCATCTAATTTGACAATGACAGTGAGTTTTTTGTTGTATGGACATTTTTCGTTTTATCAATGACATTATTATTTCAAGCGAAAACATCAAAAGTACTATTTGAAACATAGCTTTATAGCTTTATAGCCTATATTTATATTCGAGCTAGTTACAATAGCAATCTTAATATGTGATTTTATGTTCCATAAAAAGTTTCGCTAATTTTTCATTATGTATATTATGACTACTAATTTTAAGGTTGCTTAAAGTGTTTTTGCTACAAATAATTAAATGTTTTATGTATAATCATGCCTTTTTAACCCCTCAGTTATGCGAACGTGTCTCGTTATGCGTAACGGAGTTATGGGGGTGCCAGTTTAGGGTTGCAATAGATAATCCGAAGAAAAAAGCTATACCCCACACAACCATCATAATTTTCTTGATACACAGTTGACTCTTTAAAATACCCGACCTCTGATAACCGCGAGTGTCGCCATCTCTGAGGTCCCGGGTTCGATCCCCGGTTGGGTCAATTTAGAAAACGAACTATTCTATATTGTCTCAGGTCTGGGTGTTTGTGATACCGCCGTTGTCTCTGATTTCCATAGCACAAGTGCTTTAGCTACTTACTTTGGAATCGGAGCAATGTATGTGATGTTGTCAAATATTTATTTATTTATAATAATAAGCCCAAATTATACCACCTTCCACCACCATTTGCAGCGAACTCAAATCTATGGATCAAGCATTCCGCTCAAAAAATGGCACCACACAAAAATGACAACTAAGTGGGCGGAGCTAAAAATGCTGTTATTTCATTATGCAACACAAAGCGAATGAACACTAGTTGCATAATAGCGACCATAATTTGTAATCATTTGTATACTCATAGATATTTTCTATCCTTAAACGAAACAATATGTTACGTTATTTCTGCATCTTTTTACTACCTTCTTTGAGTCTTTTACTCCATTTGACTACACAGAACGTCATTTCTAATAAACACTCTCTTTCTCTCTTTTATTTTCACAAACTGCAATTATTGCAAAGAACGCTAACGTATGTCGCGTGGCGTGGCACGTGGCTGGTACGACTAAATGCTGTGCGAGTTGTAATTTTTTAGCCCTGTGGTACCATTTTTCAAGTAATATTTGTTTGCAATCACACTTCCATAGATTTTAGTTCGCTGGCCACTTATACAAATTATTTATACTCCAGCCAACTTACGTAAATAATATTTGAAAAACAAACCGCCGATACTTAACCTCAAAAGTATTTTTTATTACATACTAGCTGCCCGCCCCAGCACTGGTGATGCCATCTATTAGTTATATTGTGAATTAAATTGAGGGGAAAGAGAAAAAAAATCAAATTAAAATTTTCTTTTGAAACCTTGTGCTGATAATATGAAACACAACAAAATAAATTATCTAATTTGGTGCAGTAGTTCTAATAGAACATTCCTTTGACTTCGCTACACGCTAGGTGACTATCTAGGCTCTAGGCACTAAGCAATCCGTCTGTCAGTGCGTACCTGGCCTTATAATTCTCGACCTCTAACTGATACTTACATTAAACCATAAGTATGTTCCATGATTTTTGGTAGTTTAAAACCGACTTCAAAAAGGAGGAATGGTTATTAAATCTGTTTTTTTGTATAGGTACCTCAGTACTACGTCACTGATGGACCGATTTGATATTTTTTTAATTCAAAGAAAATATTTTGAGATTGGTCACATTTTTTTATTTTTTTAAATCGGTTCCGTCGTTTTCAGGAAATCCTGAAAATACTGTCATTTTCGTTACCATTACTTGCATAACTTCATAGATTTATTATTTTACTTTGCATTACATGCATATAACTTCTTTGTATAGAAACCATTTTTTTTTTTTGTTTGAGAGAGAATTACTTCAAGGATGAGCTTTTAATTTATTGCCACTGGACCTCGGACTTCAAAGATACACAGGGGAACTCTTCAAAATAGGAAATTTAGGGGCTGACATGAGCAAACTAGCGCCGCCAGTGGATTTTAATTTATTTATTCTAAATAAGCCCAATTTCTTAAAAAAGGAATCAGTTTAGGTCTTGTGAAAGACATCTAACGTTTATTGAATAACGTTGCAACATTACAAAATGCGTGCAATAGTTTAAAAACTTTTAACAAAATCGCGTTTTAAAACTGTTTGAATTCCTTTTTAAATTGTGTAAAGTTATTCAATAAATATAAGATGTTATTACCAAAATCTTGACTGATTCCTTTTTTAAAAAATTGGGCTTATTTAAAATAAATAAAATAAAATCGACTGGCGGCGCTAGTTGGCACATGAGCGAAAATTTTTCTAAGTCTATGTGTCAGCCCCTTAAGAGTTATTGATCAAGTTTGACGTCGTTGAATTGAGTGGTTTTGTCTTTTTACAGTACACGTCATCACAGTTAACTTGTCAAACAATACACCCCCGCAGCCATCACTTGATAAACAAACTGACTTAAAATACCTGACCTCTGATAACCGCGGGTGTGGCTCCGCGTCACCCATTCACGACCAGCGTAAACAGTAGTAGCGAACGATAACTGATAAAGTAAGTAGGTAAACACGGACTACGTCGTGTTGCATAGTCAAGGGAATTGCAGTAGAGCTTATTTGAAAATTTTAATCTAAATAATATACCTATTATTCAGTCTATACAACGTGTTACAAAAATACCCCTAATGCCGAATATTGTAGATAGGGACCATCAAACTGAACAACTTTTACTATGGGACCATCTCTGAAATCGCGAAAAATAAGTCAGCTGTTTCATACAAAAATTTAAATAAAAAATATCAAAATGTATAAAACAGCTGATATTTTTTTCGCGTTTTCAGAGTTGGTCTCAGGGTAAAAGTTGTTCAGTTTGATGGTCCTTATATACCATATTCGGCATTAGGGGTATTTTTGTAACATGTTGTATAGGCTGCTACAAGCACTGTGAATTTCAAAGAAGCTACGTCATCGGTTAGCAAACCAACTAACGGGAGATCTTGTAACGAGAAGAACCGGCGAGAAACTCGTCAAGGGCTGCTTTTTTCTTCCTGTTTTATTTCATACAGAGTCGATGTCAATTTTTATGCCGAAAATGTTAGTTCTCTTTACAGAGGAAAGGGACGCTGCTATAAAGTTACTCCATTCCATTCTTTTCGAAGATTTCATTAGATAAAAAGGGTCTTTTTCTGAAATCAACTTTTATTCTTTTCGTGCCAATCACTTTCAAACGAAGAAAAACATTTTTATAGTTAAAGTGCCATGGACCAGATCTTATATGCGTAGCTTTTGATGTTCACAAGCATTTGTGATTTGATAAGTATGTATTGGACAACATCATCATCAAGCCTTCCCCAGGGATCTCCGAAACGATAGTTTCTGCGCTGCCCGCATCCAGCGGCTTCCCGCGACCTTCAACAGATCGCCGGTCCACCTTCTCGGGGGCCTACCCACGGAGCGTAGTCCGGTGCACAGTTGCTATTCCAGAACTTTTCCGCTTTTGGACTTGGGACTTTTCCGCTTTTGGACAACCACACATCACGATAATTGACTGTGATATAAGTAATTAAAAATTTATTTATAAATTTACCTAATTTTCATTTATTTTTCGACTTTTTAATTCCCCCAGCAAACCAGAGAAAACCAGGCTCAGCTTGCAAACACTCGGAAAACTGCTGAGCAATCCTATCTTTTCCCTCATGACATCATCCTACTGTTTACCAACATACTATGTCACCTCAAGAGTTCGCAGTAAACTTTATTTAGCTACTCTGTGTCTTCTACTGTCGGTATTCACATATTATGTGTCATATTTACATACGGGATAGTCAATATTTCTTCCAGTAATGAGAACTACGCGCATAAATGCTCGTATGTATACCAGGTAAATACGGTCACTACGACGTATTTTTTTCATAAGAAATGTAAACATAGGTATTTTAAGATTTTTTTACATAGCTCTGATTTTCAATAGAAGTAAAATGTATTTAGGATAACCGAACCGAAAGCGCAGTAGTAAGACTGTGTAGCAAGTGTGTAGAAAAATGTTACCTATAGAAATCATCGACAGTAGGTACCTACTACATTTTGATTAGTTTTATTACACCAAAGTATGTATTGTGTATAGGAGAGTCGAATGACGAAACGAATCTCCTTTACATAAAAAGATATTACTATTAATAAAGTATAAATTCTATATAGTAAAAACTTTAGAGTATTCTCAAACATGCTTTTCAATTATTTATTGCGACTGAAAATCTGCAATTGCTGCTTTTAGCATTTAGAATACTATAGAATGTTGAAACAAATGAGATTTTATTAACCGAGTGAGCGCAAAGCGCGAGCAAAGCGTCTCTGCTTCAGCTTGGATAAAAATGCTTTAAGATAAATAATATTAGAAAAAATACTAGAAAAAATCGACTCACCCGTAGCACTTCAGGCGGGACTCGAACCCGCACCCTTGGGATTCCGGCCCAATGTACTGACCAATTATGCTACCGAGTCGCTAGTGGGTAGTACGGGTGAGTCGATTTTTTCTAGTATGTTTTTCTAATATTATTTATCTTAATATAAAAATAGCAATGTGAATGCGAAAAATCTAAAATTTAATAAAAATGCTTTCGTTTGCTTGACCCGCTGTCCGTTTGTTTTCCTTCAAACAATTCTCGTGAAATTTTGCGAGCAAGTTCTTCGTCGATTCAGTTTTTTAAAATTTAAAAAAAATGGCGGATTTATGGAGAAAATATATAATATATTTCAGCTATTTCGAGAAATGTTCAAAAAATATACAAAAACGCGAGGTCTACAGATCTACAGAGCCTCTAGTGCTAGAGTTTCTGGTGACTAAGAATACGTAGTAGTATTAGTAGTAAGTATCTATGCACGCTTTGGCTTTTTTCAGCATTTTTCTTGGTTAAATATGGTTGAAATGCTTTAAAAAAAAATTTTTTTTACATCTTTTTAAGTCTTTTTATCTTCAATTATTGTATGCTTTAAAACTTAAAGTTTTAACAACAAGAAATTTAAAGTTAAATAATTGCTAACACTACTTAAAGATATAAGATTTATTTTCTCTTGAAATATTTATTTTAAAATTTTTACCAGAGCCTTTTTTCTTTAACTAAACCAAATAACTGTGAAGATTAATTACCGACTGAACAAAGTAGGTATTTGCTTACACTTCTTATATAAGAATTTTAAAGTATTAAACACAGTTTAAGACTGACGCGAAACTCTTCATAAGGGTATTAAATTAACAAAAAGTTCCATCAACTCTGAGGTCATCGACAGAACTCTATTAACGAGGTTCAGTGGCGGATTTACCAGCAGGCTGAGTAGGCTTGAGCCTAGGGCGGCAGATTTTTGGGGCGGCAAATTTGGGGACCGACTTTTTTTTTTCTACCAGAAATCAAAAAGATTTCTGGACGACGGTTTTCTGTATTCTGTTTTCTGATGTTTTACAGATAGAAGTCTGCAACAAATTTTGCCGACGACTTTTCCTTCTCACTTATCATTTGTCATTGTACGTTCCGTGAATCCATTTAGCAATCTTCCATATTCTAGAGTAAAACAGCTAGTAAATTTTTCGTGATAGGATAACAAAAATTGACAAATTTAACATGACAATTTGACAATTGTGGAGGCAAGGGCGGCAAAAGCTTTACAGCCTATACCTTGAAAATTTGTAAATCCGCCACTGACGAGGTTATTGAACTTTCTTATAATTACTTCCTTAAATGAAGAAAATGTGATACTCTCTAATAGACGAAAGATTCAGCTTCCTTTGATAATGCTGTTCCAGATATTTTTTAATTTATTTTTTAAATCAAACATGCTACTTTTGTTGTTGACTTTCAAGAGTTTGCGTTCCAATTTTTTAATGGAACACTTATATTAGAATTCTGTTGGCAGATAAAAGAAGCATAACAGGTAAAAAATTGACATTAGTTTATGAAAAAGAATTTTATCATAAATATTCATATAGTATTCCGACTGAACAAAGGAGGATGACGCAGTGGTTTAGCGCCTGGTCCATCGATTGCGGAGGTTAAGCAACTTTCGCAAGGGTCGGTCATGGGAAGGGTGACCAAAAATAAATTATCTCGTACTCCTCCGTGCTTCGGAAGGCACGTTAAGCCGATGGTCCCGGCTGCATTTGCAGTCCGATCCGCATGTAGCCCGCGTGGTGGGTCATGGCCCTTTCTCCTTATCCACCCATAAGGAAGGCCTGTGCCCCAGCAGTGGCGACATTAAAATGGCTGATGGTATTCATCATTCATTCATAAATATTTATATCTAATGCCCCGTTCCTTAATTAAAGAAGGATCCGTTTTGCTTGCGGATGGTAGAGTTCTCTACAACAGCTAGTAGAGCATTGGTACCATAGAAATAGATTGAGCGCAGCGAAAAATTTTCTAAGTCTATGATTGGTACAGTGCGTCAAGATAAATAAGGCGCCTCGCTCGCACGGCTTGCAACTAATTTGCTTTTTTTAGAAATGACATTGATATTAGACATGCGCAAAATACTTCACTGAAGTGTAAAGAGTGATTTAGTTCAATTGAAATAGATGAAGTATATCACACATTTAGTTCATTTAGTTCATCTAGTTCACTTGGCTCAGTACCTCAGTAAATCCATTTGAGTCACTTTGTTGTTATATAAAACTAAGCCTTAATGATGCGCAATCATTAAGGCTTAGTTTTTGAATATAGGGGCTTTTGAAGTCAAATTGAGTGCGGGCGGACTCCGGCTGACTGCTGGCTGCCGAACCGTGCAACTGTCTCGCTTCCGCAAGCGGTGTCCGTAATATATCCATCCGCTTTACTCTCCTTCAGTGAAGTGTGAACTAAATGAAGTACTGAAGTAATTGGGACCCGAATGATCGAGTGAAGGAGATATACTTGATAAGTGAACTGGTTCAATTGAAGGATTCATTCAAGAACGACTCAACTCTAATTGATATTTATTTCATTGCGATAAATTTTGAATTGTAAATGATTCTTAATGGCCAAACTACTTGTTTTTGGTATGTAGTTTCCGATGTTTTCCGATGCCCATTATTTATCTTGTAGTACTGTGACTCTATATGGACGAGCGAGAGAATACTGATATATTCTTTGAAATTAGGTTTTTTTAGTTTTAGTTCATTACAAGTAAAGGCGGGTTTTCTAATTGACCCTATACTCTATCTAAATATCGGAAATAATATTGGTAATGTGGTTTACATGAGTCGACTTGACAGGCTACTTGGCAGGCGATTTTAGTCAAGTAGCGCTTTTTATCGACAATCCCTTGTAAAATCTAATCGCAAACCTAATTTCAATGAGGGGGCGATTCAATTTTACAAGCGATTGTCGATAAAAAGCGCTGATTGGTTAAAATCGCCTCCCAAGTCAACCCGTGTAAATACCGCCTAACATAACTTTATTTCATAATAATTACGCAAATAGGTATGTTAAGTTTCAGGGAATTAACGCATTTCTCGGACGGGAATCGAACCCGCGACCTTTGGATGTCCAGTACAATGCCCTTACCATTTTTTCTTATTCTATAGTATTGTATAAAATAGCTTAAATCTCAAAATCCCAAATAATGTTTAGGGTTGAAGCTTCATAATCGTTGTTTCTGATTTCTTAACTTAAAAAATGCATCGGCATACTGAACACTAATAATATCTACGGATTCCACTTGGCCTCTTTTTATTAAGCGAGTGTTTGCCCGACCTCGATATAGGGCAAAAATCTTGCCTAAAAATCCGTTTTGTTTGTAATTTCCTGTTAACTATTATTCTGGGTAAATGAAGCGACGGAAATGAAAAATAAACATCATATTTAAATTGAGGATTTGTTATGAAAACTCTTTTATTTTAATATTTATTATATTTATTTATTGATTTTCAGAAATAGCATAATTTGGTGTATCATTTACAAAGTCTTCCACACTAGGCTGTGCCTGTCCTGTGGAAGTCTTTTTATAATATTAACTAATAGAAAACTAACTTGAAAACGAATATATATTTCTCTTATATTAATTTTTTGTATACCAATAAAAAGACGTAGTTTTAAATGTTATTGAATTAAAACTTTACATAAATCGCTTTGTAAATAAAATAATGAATAGAATAAATAATAATTTCTTACATGAGCCTACAGGAGAAAGCTTTGATCCGGACGAACAAATCAAATTAGATTTAATTTTGATAGTTTTTAGGGTTCCGTACCTCAAAAGGAAAAAACCGAACCCTTATAGGATCACTTTGTTGTCCGTCTGTCTGAAAATTAAAATCATATACTCAAGTCTACAGTCCCGTGAAGCTGTAAAAAAATCAAACTTCTAAGTTATTGTAAAAAAAAGATACGGCCGTTTATGCCGCAAAAACTCATATTTCGACACTTTCAAGGGAATCATATAGGGAACCTCCCGTTGACCTAGAACTATGAAATTTGGCAAGTTATATCGTCTATACTTTAAGTACAGAGAAAAATCTGAAAAGTATACATTTGTAATTAAATCATCAAAAATATAGTCTTCAACCATCGAGGTTAAGCAACGGTATGCGCGGTCATAGTTTAACTCCCAATTGATCTATGAACTTGAAATTGGGTGATAATGTTTAATAATACGTATATTTTACCAACATATACCAATATTGATAGTTATGTTTTTTTTTCTTTTCAATTCTCTTATTTTCCTATTACAAACCAACTTAATTTTGCGGTCAAACGCGTAGCACAGATAAGCCGGCGGGGCCTATTTCACCTTAGCTCTATTTAGTACGGAACCCTAAATGTGCGAGTCTGACACGCACTTGGCCGGTTTTTTTTGGAAAAGTCATGAACAATTTAATTAAAATTGAATATATTCAATAGATTTTCATGTTAATTGCAACAAAAAATACCATATTTTCCCCCTGTTTTGTTTCACAGTCTTCAATTGAAATGTGACCTCAATGCAGACATACGAGTATAGTGGGATCAATTACTACCATCACTGTATTAATTGAAGTACCAAACCACTTTTTATTTTGCCTTGTAGTCTTATTTTTTCCAAATATCCACGCGGACAAAGTGTCAGCGGACCTAAGCTTTAACCTAGACTAGTCAAGACTAGACCAATATCTTTTCCGAAGTAGGAAAAAAATATATTAATTTAGAATTCAGTGCTGTTCAAATGTTAAAGAAAAACGTTCTTTAATAACGTAACATAAATAAATTAATATAAATAAATATTTGACAACATCACATACATTGCTCCGATTCCAAAGTAAGTAGCTAAAACACTTGTGTTATAGAAATCAGAGACAACGGTGGTATCACAAACACCCAGACCTGAACCAATATAGAAAAGTTCGTGTTCTAAATTTACCCAACCGGGGATCGAACCCGGGACCTCAGAGATGGCGACACCTTGAAAACCGGTGTACAAAGCCACTCGACCACGGAGTTCGTCAAAACGTTCAAATGTTAAAGGAAAACGTTCTTTAATAACATAACATCGGTAAACCAAGTGTATGACAGAACCATTTGCCTGTAAAACTTATTTATAAATATTAAAAAAGTCTGCGATATGTTAGCTCCATTAGTTGAACATTGTTCTAGGTTACGTGTCACGGTGATCGTTCGTGCTTTCATAATACGACACGTTCGAGGCGTCCGTACAATGCTACTGAGTATTCGTGGTAAGGGCAACGCATTCGATACAGTTGATGATACAAATCATAGTTAAGGGTATGATAAGATATCCAAGGCCGTCTTTAATTGAAACCCTGGGCACATGACGACCTCCGTGGTCGAGTGGCTTTGTACACCGGTTTTCAAGGTGTCGCCATTTCTGAGGTCCCGGATTCGATCCCCGGTTGGGTCAATTTAGAAAACGAACTTTTCTATATAGGCTCAGGTCTGGGTGTTTGTGATACCACCGTTGTCTCTGATTTCCATAACACAAGTGCTTTAGCTACTTACTTTGGAATCGGAACAAAGTATGTGATGTTGTCAAATATTCATTTATTTATTTATTAAGATAAGGGGGCCCATATGATCTTGACTTAAGCTAGTGAGCAAGTACCTAGTATTTGTAGTCAGTAATTATTGTTTAAGTTTTCGAAATACCTAAATATGTTTCATATGTTTTTTGGTAATAAGCATCCGTTATCGTTTAGCGATCTGGCAGGAACTAGGGGGCCCCTATCGATCGCGGGGTCCTGTGCACAAGCCCAGAGTGCCCAGTGGGAAAGATGGGCCTGAAGATATCCTTCGTAATTTGTTACAGTTTCCGATATTATGATGTACTTAAAAACGTACTAAAATGTCAGTTCCCAAGTTAAAGCCGAATCATAATTTGAATACAGTTGAGCAATAATGGCAATTTATTGTCACTACTGCTTATAAACTGACTATATTTTTAACCGACTTCAAAAAAAGGAGGAGGTTATCAAGTCGACGGTATTTTAGTATGTTTTAACATAACTTCACCAATTGATAACCGATTTCAATCATTCTTTTTTTATTTGAAAAAACATAGTTTGTGTGTGGTCTCATAAAAAAATTACAGAGATCTGGCTAGTAGTTTTTTCATAATCTTGAAAGATAACAATTATTTAGCTTACCTTCGCACAAGCTTTTACGGATTTTCAGGTATAATTTCTTTGTTTATGAACCGATTTCGATAATTATTTTTTTGTTTGAAAGGGTACCTCAAAAGTGGTCACATTTTAATTTCATTAGTATTGACTTTAGATCTTGGACTTCGAAGATACACAAGGGAATTCCTCAAAGTCAAATAGGATCGTCAATTTGGAAATTGAGTTATGGGCGTTGTACCATAGAAAATATTATATGAAGTTAAAAAATATTTACACGCTTACATACCTTACCACAAACACTATATAAAGTAAAAAAATATTTACACGCTTACATACCTTACCACAAACACTATATAAAGTAAAAAAATATTTACACGCGTACATACCTACCACTAAAAAGTTGAAAATAAAAAGCTTTTTAAAAAAGAAGAAAAACCTCCTTCAAAAAACCCAAAAACACATACAGCTTTAAAATTAAATACCTTTAAAAAGCAAGAAATACTATTAAAATTTTTAGTTACTCATGTCAATATTAATAAAAAACGTCTAATGAAGTTGGGTGGGGCTTTTAGAATTAGAAAGAAAAAGAAAAGCAGTTGTCCTCCCGCCGTACCCGACTTCAATAGACGTGTTTTATTAATATTGATATGCATAACTAATAATTTGAATATTATTTCTTGCTTTTTAAAGGTATTTAATTTAAAAGCTGTTTGTGTTTTCGGGTTTTTTGAAGGAGGTCTTTCTTTTTTTTAAGTTAGCATCTTCCCTAATAATTTTGTATTTTAAAATTACACGTTACAGACCTACAGATGACCGAAGTTAAAAAAAACAAGTGTCTAACCTACAATCATTAACGCGAATCACAACATATAAAACAATGTGCATTGTTCGGTATGTTTGTCCTACAACTGAGCAATTATTTACATAATACCACGAAAGTGACACTGTATCACTCTCACCTTTAAAATTAACAGCCATTGAATCTTATGACCCTGTAACACGACACAGCTAATACTGTCCCCCTAGCATGACCACCGAAACGCGATTTATCACGTTTAATTGTCAAAAGATTTTGACAGTTGAGTTAAATTTTGTTTTTTTATTTCTATGGAAAACTGCAAAGTAACAACCCTAGACGCAAATGGAAGCAAAACACAATTTAGGTTTAGGGTTGCCGTTGCCACTATGCAGTTTATTAAAAAAATGATTTTGAAAAATATGGCGGTTTTCGGGGATTATAATGATTTATATTTAATTGTTTTAATTTTCCGTGAAAGTATGCAGCATTGTACCCGTTTAAAATTCATCATTTCAATTTCTTCTGTCGAATCGAACCTAGGATTGCGTGGTAGACCGGCATAATGACCACTGCACCACTCAGGTCGTCCATTTTAAACGAAAAGAATTAAAAGCTATTTTTTTTAATCTAATCAATTACGTGCTTTAAAAACCTTATTCCTGGTTTGATATCCATGTCGTGCTTGTTTTCCTGTGATCGTTATCCGATTGAAATATTATTTATAAAGTCTGTTTATCCTTACTTGTCTTATATGGTAAACAATCTTTACACAACTCTTTTTTGATATATTCATTTTTAAAATACAACAAATGGTTTTCCACACACAAATTACGAAATAAGTTGATAATTATTAATGATTAAAGTTAATAGGACAATATATTTTTTAATAACGATTAAGTTTAAAGGACGTATGACAACTGTCAAAAACTGTTTACAATATAAGACAAGTAAGGATAAACGGACTCTATAAGGTGGAACCAAATTAAGTAATAATACTGAAACAGGCGATAGTGTTGCTCAAACTGAATAACTTTCTCCAAGGAACATAGAAAAACGATTTTTTTTTCGCCTTTCCATACTAATTCGATCAGCTGACCGATACATTTTGTATGGGATGAACTGTTTTTTTCGTATTTCGACCCATGTTCCTTGGAGAAAGTTGTTCAGTTTAAGCAACACTATCACCTGTTTCAATGTTATTACTTGATTTGGATCCACCTTATATGTATATATACCTAGCTATAAGCTGCCGCCCGTGACTTCGTCTGCGTGGATAGTTATTTTTCTATCCCTCGGAAACAGTGCTTCTCTGTATTCCTAATAACGTGTAAGTATGCAAAACTTCAAGTTAGCACATTATCAAAAGCGATAATAAACTTCGCTGTGTGTTGACTTAAATTTTCGCTAACTAAATATTTTTTTTAAATGTCAAATCCATCGTAACGATCACGAAGTTTGTTATCGTTTCACAAATGTAACTTTGTCTATGGGGTCTTGTTAGTCTATTTTGTGGTACTTCAGTTACATCATTTAATTTGGATTGTTTATGTTCCATTTATGCGAATAGAACTTTCTCCTAACTTACTTTTTTATTTATTATACTTACTTACACATTATACTTACTCCTTGAATGCCATATTAAATTGAAGGGAGTTTTAGTCTTCTTTGGAAGGTGGCAGCTGGACGACTGGAGATACCAGGGGAGCAAGGAGCTGTTTAGAGGTCTCATCATGAGCTCTTAAAAGAGTATTATTGCCGTTGCAAATGAGATAGATGTCACAAAATAGACAACACGCGCGTTAAGGCAACGCATGCACACATAGACAGCTCTCACCGACCGATGACACTGCGTCAAGCATTCGAACTCGTTTGAGATTCGTCTGAGATTCCGGTTATTCCGTGTTGGTGAGAGGTGTGTCTGAGTGTGCGTTGCTCAAGCGTGAGTAGTTAAGAGCGCGTAATTTTGCAAAAAAAACTCCATTAAACTAAACAGTGAACAGGCTAGAAAATATTGTTTAAGCGATATAAAGTACTACAAAGCTTCTTCGAAGTGCACTACAGAGAGATAATTCACAATTTCGTTGATTTTTTCCAAAGGCGCTAGTGTGCAGACTGCGCTAGTGTGCAGACTACGCTCTCTTAACTTCTGTCACAGAATAATAGTATGCTTCTGTAGGCTCTCTATTTTGTATTGACGTACCTATTCATAGGTTAACTTAACTCCACCCCACTACCATAGCCCATACTTCATTTCCTTTGAATATTGAATGTCGTACATACATACCTAATATATTTCTCTCCTCAGTTGAATGATTTTTAAATTATAGGCAATGGTAATATTATTCTTAGTTAATAATTAACTATTGCAATCATTTTATCCTTGTAAATTTACCTTGCTCTAAAAACTGAATAAATACTTTTATTAGTTATCATTAAGTATGCCTAATATACTCCAGTATGTCAAAAATATTTATGCTACACAATTTGTGCGATAACAGATTGAGAAACTGTGTCTTACAAAGTTCAATGTCAAGATCGTGTAATAATTTTGTGTAAAACATTGAGTTCACTCCAAACATCATTTATTAACGCAATTTCTTTAGCTTTGAGTAATAGTTGCATTAAAGTGTGTGTAAAATGATGATGAAATTAACGCTATTTTGTCATAATGTAGCGTTTTCATAAAGTGTTGCCCCATTTAGTTAACCTTCACTCTATCTGGTCGTACGTGTGAACATTGTAGCTGCGGTTGGCATCGCCAAACTCAATCCGTGCTACTGGGTCATAGAGCAGATTGGAAAAGAAACAACAATTTCACTTCGATACGAATTTATATTTTAACATTTTCATACATTTATATATATGTCAGGTAATAAAATTGTCCGCTTAGCGGAAAGGTACATGGACACATAATAAATTAACCTAAAACTAAATCAGTCTAACGGTCGCTCCTAGAGCGGAGCGGCTTAGCCTAGTATCACAGATCAGTAGAGCGGTGGGGCGCGGGGCGAAGTGCACCCGCGGGGCGCGCGGCGGCGCGCAGGGCGGGGGCGGCGGTCACTCGTCCGACGCGGACGAAAGTTGTGTGCTGCCGCCCGAGCTGAAAGATCCCCTACAGGCGGCAGCTTCCGAACCGTTTCCCGGCACCGGCGCATCGCCCGCACCGTTGCCTGGTGACAACGTTCGCAACAGTTCTAGCGCGGCACGAGCGCGCTGCCCATCGGCCACAGCGGCAGACGCGGCGCCCGACGCCCGCTCCCACGCGTTTTTCTCCGGTAGCAACAACCGCCGCGCTTCCCTCTGCACGCGGCGAGAACGCAACGCGAACAGGAATGGAGACGCAGCAGCCGACAACAGCAGCAGTGCCAATGCAGGCGTACGCACACACGATGCTAATCCAGGCAATGCTGCCGAAACCACCGCCGTAGCGGCATGAGGAATATGTAACATCACTAACGCACCCGTCAATAGTCCAACACGGGCCGCACGAGATTCTTCCCTATATCTAAATAATGAAGCGTTCGATATTCTACAACGAATCGACGTTATTCTGGAACCACAATGAGAGGGCTGTGGTGTGCGTGGTTGCACAGCAAGTAGCGGAGCGGCCAGAGATGGTGCAGAGCTCACTGCCGGTAGCCCCTTCCTGAGATCCTCGCTAGACTTTCCCTCTTTTCGCGCGTTACGTAGACTGGCGACAGAAGGACATCGTAGTGGACGCTCTGGTGGAAGAAGGAATGGACCAAACTTTCGGTCTGATTCTCCGGACGTAACGTTGTCAGGTGCATCCGGCACATCAATCCTTAAAGTCAGTCCTTCGGCTTCTTCGACCAATTCTGGTAGGCTCATAGGCGGCTCGTGGAGCTGCAGAGCACTTGCTCCATGCGCTCTAGCTCGTAGTCCTGAGGAACGTGCCGCTCGGTATATTCTTGCGTACATCACGCACACGATACCCGCTGGCGTGAGAACTCCCAAGATTAAGTACACGATGTAGTAAGCGAACTCGATTCCTTGGACAATAGGCTGGAGTGGGTAAAAGTGGCGGAAAACCGCGATGGCGGCTCTGATGGATGCCGCGGCTGCGGCGGCCATCCAGGTGGCCGCGCATAGGGCTGCGGGGCGGCGTTGGAGGAGGCGAGTGTGGCACCGCAGGGGGTCTGTGACGGCGTGGTGCTGGTCTAGAGCGATCAGCATGACCGCCAGAAGCGCTGCTAGGCTGCACGCCGAGGCGGCCGCGTCGCCTGCTTCCACCCAAGAGGCTACGTTCTCCTTGGCTGAATGCTCGCCGAACAGCGCCGGCGCCAGCAAGGAAGTCGTCAGCAGATTGGTCGCCAATAAGTTAATGACGAACCTGAAACAATAGAGACAAACGTAAGTTCACAAGCCAATGTTTGCGGGGTCATGTTGACTCGGCCGCAGGCGCGTAAGTTTGCGAGACGCAGTTTGCGCAAGGTCTTCGCGCTGATGTATAGCCACAATAAGGTTGACACGTAAATTCGTGTCAGGCTAAATAGCCTGCAGAGTTCTGTTTAATTTGATTTAACGGTAATTAATTACCGTAGCTGATCGGAAATGAAACAAATGGTTATGATTCAAGCTGTGTTTACAAACTTTGTTTTAACTTCGAATGCCAACACACGAGTGATTAAATAGGTTCTTTATGTGGTCTACGAAACATTCGAGAAATGCTTGCTTGTTCCGAGAATACCGTTGGTTCATATTTGGTCTGCTAGTGGTAAACATGCGGTGTGCATACGGTAGTTTACAGCTTTTATATAAAGCTAATTTTGGTAGTGAGCTTACCATTAGATAAAATTGATAAACAAGCAAATGCGTACCTTTTAAATGATTAAGTTATCACGCGATGGTAAACAACGCGAAAAATTTGGGAGCATGTCCTGAGTCTTTAAAAAGTCATTAACCCAAAAACAAGTCCTGTTAATCGCCTTAATTGAAGTGGATAAGTATGTTTTGATGACGAAATCCAAAAAGTTCTAGAAAAAGGAAATGTTTCAGGGGCCTTATTCTTGAAATTATTCTTTTGAAATCGTTCGTGTGACTAAGTCACATGCGTAGTAATGTTACAATTGACACTCAAATTGTATGCTACACTGACAACTACTAGCCAACGAGCGATTCAAAAATACGGATTTTGGATAATTATGTCGAATGAAAGGAAAGAACACTCGATGCCTGCCGAAGAATTTCAAAAATAGGGCTCCCGTATCTACATATTCTTGAAGCAAGCAATTGATAACATAAGCGCCTAGATTCAAAAATACAGTAATTAATCACTTGAATGTAAGATGATTTAAATAGTAAAAAGTTTAACAAGGTGAAGGCCACATTATGAAATAGAGATTAATACGTTCAATCGTTAGTTAATAGCTTCCCATTTAAGTTAGTTTATTTATTTATTTATTTAAAATGTCGATGAGTTGCACAAGTGGAAACGGAACGATAATTTCGAATATTTGATGACATACTGAGTTGACGATAAGTTCTATAAACAATCTTTTATGCATACCCAGATTTAAAAAAAAACCTATCAGGTGTTTCCAATTTTTTTTATACTGCGTCTTCCTTTACTTGCTGTAATTTTTACGCGACTCCCTTGTAAAAGAAAATACCCACGTGTAGCTTTTGAATTACATACGATTGAGCATACACATACCGTTTCGCGACGCTCCTGGGACAGCACCGCGACGCCCAGGGGCGACAGTTTGGGAACCACTGACTTATCTGATATTATTAGAATATCGCTTCAGTTTGACATAACGACCAAAAAAATAATTTCTGGAAATTTACTGACATTGGTCTAAAATGATGGTCAAGGTAAGGTTGGGTATAAACATGAAAATAAAAACTGCTTCAGTGTTCGGATCTCTAAAGACTGAAAATTTTTCAAGATGACAGATATATTAAAGAGATATTATTATCACAAACTGTGTTATTATTGTCCGAAACTCAATACATTTGTTTTTACATTAACAACGAAGTTTTTGGAAAACTTTACCTTTGCCTATGATTTTTTTATTTTAAGTAGAAAACAATTGACTCTTGGTCGCGTCTCCATAGCAACCTTATGTCACGGTCAATCTTTATTAATAGGACTAATCCAGAATGTTCCTGGATCCCCATATATTAATATCAAAGCATACCCTTGTGAATATATAAGATAAGACATTGAATAATCGACCTTCGCCGATCGATATACATTTAAAAATCAAATGGATCTTTTTAAGTTGCACATATGCGAGAGTTTTATGCATTTTTTCCAACGGACACGGATATGTTTTTGCAATGGATGTGAATTTATGAATGTTATTGAATGATTTTAAAATCAAGGATTTGTTTGATTAGATCTGCACGCGTAAATGTGATTGCGATAATTTTTTTTTAAATATCGAACGAGGGTATTAAAATATCATTAAAAGTTTTGCATAGCATTGAAGATATTATAATTCTCAGCTTATAGATAATTTGGAACAAAAATCTTTATAATGGAATTTTGAGAAGTATTTTTTTTTATATGTATAGGAGGATATGAATTCCGATTTTTTTGTCTATTTACGATAATCATAGAGTTATAAGGACTTCGTATTGAAGCGTTTTTCCATCTATTTACGCGAATATATTAATTATATGACACACTATCTTCTAATCATGGAAAGAACCAAGACATGGTTTAATATGAAATTCCACTTAATTATTCCGTCGCTTCGTGTGAAAGCATCTAATAATTTCATAAAAACAAATCTGGGCGATTCGAAAGTTTATGACAAACATTTTCGGACTTTTATACATAAAAGAGTAATTAAAGATTGCAAAAAACGTATAGCAATCATACCTTTGATAAAATCTCACAGTTTTGACGAAAACAGCGGCCATTTTGGAAACTGTGTCGAGGTCGATTATCACTATGAATATGCCCACATCCAAACTTATAAGTAACATAACCTCAAAGTGTGTTCCGTTCTTAAATTGATGCGAATTTAATGTGTTTATTTCAAAATGACCTCTAAATCATATTTTATTGTTACATGCTTCGTTTAAGGTTACAAATAAAATTAAAAAAAAACTGTCGGCCTTGGAACAGAACTTCTAAGAATCGTAAAGAGGTGACCCATATTACCAATTTTAAATAACTCGTATAAATTATTACCTTCATCCGGAAACGCCAATAGCTATAATGTTGTTAAACATGTCAATGTCACATGTTATCCGGTGTCAAACATTAAGAAGGTTTGCCAAGTTTTGGCAATAAAGTGGCAACATTATTTAACTTCACACCTACTTCATTTATCATCTCCCCTCGTTATTATTTTATTGAGTTTTCGGAAACACTAAATACATTGGTCTGATTCCAAAAGTGGCTTAAAAAGCACTTTGTTTCTGGAAATTTTAAAAAAACCTACATCTGAGACAATAATCTAAAAATACTACTTCTAATGTGTGGCCAGTGAGCCCCTCAGAAATAGTTTCAGGCTGTTTGTTTTCTTGTCGATTACGAAGGTCGACAATTCAATCGACCATATGTATCGAAAGCTGTCATTCATCTAGTTAATTACCATAACCTACAAACTGTTTTGTTTCATAAACACCTATAAAAAGCTCAATAAAGAAATGTTAACTTTTCATTTCATCATCAAGAATGCTTTATATAAAAACTTCAGCTGTTAAAACAAACAAATGTTTAACACAACATTCAAGTATTTAGTAAAGGTCGCGTTTAGCAAGAAGGCCTTAATACATCCACACGTAATTTCATTGTATACAAACAATTGATGATAAAATTACGCGGCTATTTAAGAAACCGATTAGTCCAATGAAAACAAAATAAAAATAAAGT
The DNA here is from genome assembly GCA_963556745.1 of Catoptria pinella. NCBI lineage: Eukaryota > Metazoa > Arthropoda > Insecta > Lepidoptera > Crambidae > Catoptria > Catoptria pinella. The sequence continues at coordinate 8,255,020 of OY750779.1, forward strand.
ATGAAATGAGGTTATATTTATAAATATTTTTGTACGCAAGGTCGGGGAAACCCACTAAACTTTTGCCGCTGCTTGTGAAACTTGTTTTGATCAAGAAAAGTATGTGATCAACAAGTTTGTTGATAGTCTTCTGTTTTGGTTGATAGTCTTCTGTTTAGGGAATGAAAGAAAAAGGTATAAATGTTTCGAGTTAATTAAAAAATGGCATTGTAAGTATAAATCTGTCTTGTTTGTAAGACCCAATTTTTTTACAGAATTACTCAAATGCTATATTTAAAATTGATAATTGATCATGAAGTCACCATCATCAATGAACTTTAGAGTCGCCCCTAATGTGAAAGTTAGATTAAAGCTTTTCTTACAATAATAATAATCATTATATTAAATAATATATGTTTACTGAAGTATATTTTTAATCAACAAGGAAATCTTGTGCCCACCAGTTTTAATATGTTATTGTAATATACATGCTGTTATTGTATGCAGGATTCGAAACCGCAAATATCTTACAAACCACAATATTTTCTATCCTTGTAAGTATATCAAGGTAAACTAGTACATATCAAATGAGATATAAAAAGATATAGGTAAATTGAGAATCTTTTGATCAACATTTCATTTTATAGTGGAGATTTCTGCAAAAGCCGTGCATAAAAAAATGACATAATAGGTGTTTTGTGAAGTAATTCTCGGAAGTGTGTGGAGTACCAATGCCTGCCCACCGTGCAGAATTAATGCAACAATTAAAACACAATGGATGGCCAAGTTCAATACAAACGCATGCTGCTTCTAGTTAATTAATAGTTCCACTTAACAAAACAGTTTAATTTGTGGGAGCTTAAGGATTTTCCGCTTGAAACACATCCGTATTCCTTTTTTGTACATCGTTAATTGTACAGCTGTCATGTGTCATATCTTTAGCAATGCAGTCTGTGGCATGATGTTTTGTTGGTTCAATTGTTTCACCAACCTGCTCCTAGAAAGTCTCAACTTTCTCTTTTTTAAGATCCTCTAGTATATCGATGCTTTATAAATCATATGTGACAGCTACATTATCTTTACCATCAATCGATGTTTTCGAAGTCTTCATTTGAGTCATCAATTTTTGACCATAATATCCTAGTCTTTCAATTTGGAAAGTAAGACCATTAGAATATTATCGTAAACACCATTAACTTAAATGGTTACAATAGAAAAACAATAACCATATCTCGTCCTTTTAAAGCATTTACCATACTTTTAATATTAATACTGTTCCATCAACGTGGTTGTACTGAAGAATATTCTCGAATAAAATATTCAGGGTTGCTAGGAGAGACGCCTATTAAAGTATTGTTTATGTAAACAGTTGCTAATAGAATGTAAAATAAGGTTTGATTGATGTTGATTACGGGACGTAATGAATGAAAAAAGGAAAAAGAAAAAATAACACTAATGATCGCAAGGAACAATGCAATATTGAATTCGAAATCATTTCCGAACGAATGGTTAATGTGAGCCAAATATGGCTGGCCAGGTTAAGCGTTTAGTGTTAAATTTTGGCGAAAATGAACCATTGTCAATCTAATCAGGCAGCATAACGTGATTAATTACAAGTCATTGATGTCAATTGAAGCTATAAAATTAAAACACGTGTGACGTTAGCTACAGGTGTTTGGTTACATGCTACTTAATTTATCGTCACGTGAAAAATCATTGAGAAGTTAGCGACTAAGAGATAAAAAGTTAATTGAAAACTATAAAAATAGTCATAAAGGTTAATGCTAGAGAAATAGTAGAAACTTAACTTGTGATGGTAATTAGTAAACTTGTTAAGATTATGCGATTTGAAAATTAGTGGTCAGTCAGTTTGTGAACCTTATTATAAGAACACTTATGTCGAAATTTAGAAAATGTGAACGTGAAAGTAAAACATAAGGAAGTCTTCGTTATTTAAAGTAAAGTATTTTGAACTTTAAGTTTCAAGAGAAAAGGTTTTAAATCTACTAGCTGATGAACGTAACCTTCAAAACCATTCTATTATTAATTACTCTTTTACAAAATGAACAGCAGACAGTTCACATATTGGTCCTTAATAGCGTGAATGATTTTAAAATACTTTTGCAATGATCAACGCAATCAAGAATTCATTTTTTTTTATAGACAAAGACTCATTATTACACTTTTAATGTATTCTCGCCTTTTGTTCTACTAACAACCGTTTAGAATGTATTTTGTAATAATTAGAATTTCAAAGTCAAAACTTACATCATTCAAACAGCACTACAAAAGCTACACGTCTGGCACACTCTGAACATCAAGGCTTTACGGGATTTTGTTAACAGTCCACGGTACAAGATTGATGTAGGTAACGGTGTCAATAATGTTAGGAAACTTTCATTCGGCCTGCATGGTTGGGAGCAGTCACCGAAGCATAAAAATCAAAGCTATCAGATGTCACTCACACAATACCAACCTTCTATACCGTAAAACAAAACACTGCTTACAGCAAAAAGATATGGTATTTGACAGCGGTCTTCTACATAGTATTGCCCCCAATAGACTCAAAAAACGAGCGAAAAAATTCCGCTGTGTCTCCAATATTCCAAGTTAAGTCTACGACAGACCTGTTTGGAATCCAGCGTTACGAGTATCAACGAACTCTTGTACAACTAAAACAATTTAAACATTTATTGCATTCTCTAACCTAGCCGGTAGTTTAATAAAAGAATTTCAATGCGAAATCTTAATTGTTAATACGCGCCTTTAATGCTTGAACTATTCTTGTTAGTGATCTAATGATTTAATAAAACGTTTTTTTCAACTGAGGAAACAAAAATGAAAAAAAAATCCAACAAATTATCTTTGTTAAACTGTTACTTTACTTAAATAATTATTTCAATTGAAAACGTGTTCCTAATTGTTTTTAAAGTATAATCAATATTGAATGGGAAGTGAAATACTAACAATGATTAATTGTTATAATTTCTTTTATCTATTTTTTTTTTATTTAAGCGATGATGCGACCTACGATGAATCGCACTTGCCTAGAAGATGCCTATTCACTCGCGACTTGAAGTCCCCTAGATTGTACCTATCAGGAAACACAGACTCAGGCAAGGAGTTCCACTCGGATGGTATGAAGCAAAACGCTGAGTGTCCTTGGAATATCCACTAAAAAACAGTGGTGCTAATTCGTGCGTCTGGTCGTCCGATGGAAGAAGGTCCAGAAAATATCTCATCTAATGTTGTATGGTTCAGGTAATACAGACCATTTTAGTGTGGCATTCCGTTCAAATTTTTAGGTATGTGTAGGACCAAGTAACTTAATAGGAATTTAAGTTACAAAAGGTTTATACTACGTATAAGTTAAATCTTGCTTATTTTAATTACTACAATTATTACCAAGTACCCTTTCAATAATTTCCTTCATATTGACGTATTTCCCTTTTTTACCGGAAGTTCAAAATGTCACAGTCTCTTGCCCTTTATTGCAAGAACAACTAACCTCCTTTTTCTGAAGTCGGTTACCGAAAATTACCATCAAATCAATTCATTTTAACCATTTAAATATAAAATACTAATTGACAACTTTGAATTTATTTCTAACTACTGGCTGGATTAGGTTGACTTTTTTCCACAAACTAAAACTACGTATTATTATTTTATATTTTACTTAACTTACTGGAGACCTATACTATCATATAGGTCTCTAGTTAGTTATTAATATTATGACGTAGATGGAGACATCCGATGTATAAAGGTTTTTTTATATAAAGGTATTTAATATAACACGTAAACAGTAGCCAGACAGATATTTAAGTAAATCCACGATTGACCTTCATTCAAACACATCGTAGAATAATTATGTATGTTTCCAAACAAAGATATTAGTTTTGTAGTTGAGGAAATAGTTGAAATTCACCTCTCGTATCTAGAAATCTACAATCAATCGGGTAAGTCCCATTATGATCGGTGCCTATCGAATTGAATTTTTCCTTATTCGGTTGTTTGTTACGCAACGCAATTCAAATCGGGCCATTTATTTGGCTATAAATTATATATCGAAAATTTTTTATAGAGTGTTTTATGTTTCATTCCATTTCACCGACTTGAACGCTGAACATCTGTTTTAAAAATAGTTTGTCTAATTCTAAATAATTATTTATTTTTAATTTATTAAAGCGGGAAAATTGCGGAATAACTCAAAGTTTAAAGAGTTTTAAAAAGTTTTTTAATGACTGTTAGAAAGAACGAAGTAAAATATAACCTACTGATTAAAATTATGAACTATTTTTGAAAATTTTGAATAGAGAAAACCGAGTGTTTAAAACCGCGGAAGCGTAAAAATGGACACACGGACACGGCAAAGGTTGCAATTAAAACAGCCACAAAATACTGCGGTGAAAGGGAACACTGCGTTTATAATCGTAACAAACGAGGCTTATATAGACAAAGGTATCACGAAACAGGATTGAGAGTTGCCGGCGGCAAGTAATTAGGCAAGTATCGGATAAAAGTAATTGCGTGTATGTATCGCCCTTAGCCCTTTATTATTGCGCAGAAAAGTCTAATGACGTAAAACGAAACTTAATCGTGCCTTAAAAACCTTACCGCTGTTCGTTACGCGTGTCTGTAAAAATTAGGTAGGTATGTAATAAGTACTTACTTATCATACTTTTTCGATAAGCAGACGTTTCATTGTTTCGAATTTCGAAGGCTGACGTGACGGTGGCGAGTATTGTCGCCAAACGTAGCTGCCTATTGTTCTCTGCAGACGTACAGACATTCAGATGTTCGATAGCACCATAGCTTCATATCAAACTGCGGCGACACAACAGAAGTAAAACTAATGATTTGACGGTGAAACTTTTTAGACTGCCTAAATATTCAAAAATCGAACTGTATTTGAGTTCTTCTTTTGTTTAGGTAAATAAAACTATTCGAAATGTAAAAATAACTCTTTTAAGTGCTTCGTTTGCAATTGAAAACTCTCACGTCAATTTAGCTTTTTCTTTTGCGAAAATTATTTATTTCCTTAGCAGAGATTTATGAGCCATTGCAAAACGCTTATGTACTAGCCTTCACCTGAAAACATGAATACCGAAGCTAATATCACTAGAGACACAAGCTGACCTAATTTCTTTGTGAATAGAGAGTGGTAAAAATCAATGTTGGTAGAAATATCTAGTTTAAATTCACAGAATGGTTAAAACTGTTTTTGTAATCATATTATGTGCACCAAGGAAGTTTGTCGTTCAAAGCTTTTTTTTTAATACGGTTTAGATATGTGTAAGCTTTTTATTACTTTTCCTCAGTTAAATCCAGATATTGACGTAACTGGCTTTTCCCATTTGTCTCTTAAATTTTCATAGACAGAAAATTCACCTTTATCAACGAGTTATTTTTCTGAAAGAGTAGAGAAATAATGTCTAGGTGGCTGACAGTTGTCCTACTTTCAAGAAACCTTTTAATAGAACAAGGAACATGACGTCTTTGACATTTTATAAGTTTGATATCAGGTCGCAATTTATTTAACAGCACTTTTTCCAGATTGTTTTGAGTGTGATAAAGTATTAAGTGTTATGTTATTCTCTGTTTTTCTTTTCAAACAGTGATTTCTAAACTTTATAATAATGCGGGTCTATTATCTATTATCCATTATTAGCTATTTGGTATGTGAAAGATAACACATGCCACTTTGGATTCCCCCAAGTATTGGATTGAGTAAAAAAAGGAATTTAAGTAGCCATTATAAGAATATTTATAGGTAATGGCTAAAATAAAAGTTTACCATATAAGTTTATTGTAACTAGTTTCTATGTGGTCCGCGCTTTTTACAGTTTTAAGAAATCTCTAAAAACTGCGAGTATTTTTTTCTGTATTGTGTAAAAGTTTGTATATAATGTATAAATTCCTTTTTTAAAATGGGACAATCTTTTTTGTTTACAATAATTGAGCAAAGAGGTCGTAAATGATTCTAGTGCATCCTTAGCATGAAGTAGTTCGTTATATGGGTCAATGGAAGCACTGAATGCAACCAAGGCGAGCCCGTGGCGTGCTGTAAAGACCTCGCGTAAGCCAGAGAGCGAGGCAGAGTAGTGTAGTTCAATTACAAACTTTTTCGAAATCTAAGTGAAAGTTCTTTTTTTGAATAAAACTTTTTCGAACGTTGGTGATTCAAACTATTTTTTTAAGCAAAACATTTCAGGGTCTGGTATTAAACAGAAATAGTTTCTTTTGTTGCTATTGCTATAATAAAGTCCACTAGCAAGAAGATAAAGCAAGTTAAATAGATGGTTATTTATAGAAATATTAACAATCTTTTAACTATTTTTACACGTCAAGAGAATTTTGATTAAAAAATATTTTAATCATTAATGATCCAACGTTGTTTGGGAACGTGACTTTACTATAAGTAAAATAAGAATGTTGAAATATTTCAACAAACACTTCACTTTACGTGATTGTCAAGCAATCCGTAATCGTATTGAAAACACATTTTTCAAAGAATGCAGTTTCAAAACTGTTGGCTGAAAAACACAAATTCTTAATAATATTAAAAATAAAAAAGTCCAAATTTCAGTTACAACTATTGTCGATTTTTTAGGCAAAAATTTAACTACTCGTACAATCGCAAATGCAATCATTTAACACCAATCTTTCTTTTGTACCGAATTCTCACGAACTCAAACCGTTATATAAAAAAAGTAACCTAATTCCTCTTCCACGGCGCGAATGGCGCGAAAAGGAGCCTCGTTATATCATTGTTTACAATGCGATTAAATTAACTATGTACAACAAAAGCGACCAACTTCAGAGTGCTTGCGGTTTAAACGATGTATTTTAATCTGTAAAATTTATTCTTTGCCATACATTATCGAGTGAAGTAGTCACTATAGTAATTATTAATCGCATTGTTAGAAATTCGGGTAATCGTTACGTTTTATAAAAAGAACAATTCCTGTTCTATTTTTGGAATTTATAACAACATTATTTTGTTTAATGCGAAGAATATTTTGAGACATTAATTTAATTTGGTATTCGAAATTCGAATGTTATTCGAAGTGGAATCTTACAGGATTTTTTAAACTATTTACATGAAACCTCATTAGTTATCTTGTCTGTGGTTATTTTATACAGTTTTGGCTGTAAAATTGAAAGTTAAGGTCGGAATTTAAAATTGTATCAATTGGCAATTAAGACGAGGCCGACTTATTTCCTTTTTGCTTAAGGCTCCTATATACCTCAAGTGGCGCCCTCATTTTAATTAAATTTATTGCTCGCTAAGTACACAATGTATGGAAAATTCACATGTACAGATTAAAGCTTAGGTTCTATAGTTTATTTACAAACAATAACCTCAGTATAATATAGTTCATTGTAGTAGTAGTTCGCAAAAGTGCCAAAAGTGGACACTTTTGGCACTTTTGCGACTTTCCATACATTATGTATTTAGCGAGCAATAAATTTAATTAAAATGAGGGCGCCACTTGAGGTATATAGGAGCCTTAAACGACTGTGCCTATGCTGTGCAGCAATCAAAGAATGGGTTCAATCAAAGGTCATTATGGTGTAAGTACCATGCATTATTACTGGGAGGTTATTACGAAACGTAATTTCTAATCATTAATCTAATGTGATTAAATAAACATGTTCTATTACTGAACGGTTGGTAAAAATAGCTATGAAATTGTAAAACAAAGTGAAATGAAACAATTTTTTAAACTAGTTCTTTTATTTGTTTGTTGTTGTATTGTTTCAATCAACCATTACGCTTATTGTATTCATAAATTCTAAAATTTGAATAGTTACTCGTGTAACTTTTGCGCTAAGTGTATTTTTTCTTTAGATATTGTAGAGTTGGAATGTGTTTCGGGACAGTTATTATTTTATTATTTTCTTCTTAAGAAAAACACTTTTATCCCTAACAATGAGCACAATGCGATCAATTTAAAAATGTGCAACACGTGACTAACTTCAGATCAGAGCGCTTGCTGTAAAGTTGCAGCGGATCACTGTCTATTGTCAGTATAATCGTTTTTTTTATTCCTCACAACGAGTAGATATTGTAATGCCATTGCCGTTGTTCTGCAATTGAATACGATACAGATATTTAATTATTCAATTGGAACGTTCGTGGTAACGGCCAACCTTGACCGTGAGTCCACTCGACAAATTAACAGACAACTCACCGAGATTGATTGAGTCTATTATCTATAGTTATGTCAAAGATTTTTTTTTTAGTTTTACAGGAAACTTACAGCTATATTTCTAATAAATTTCTAAGTATATACAGAATGGCCTTTTACAAGTTTCCACATATAGTTATTGATTAATTATAAGTAGACGGGAAAAAGAGGATAATAACAATTTTGGTCCTATTATGTGTACACCTCTTTAAATATAGTAGCTTGACATAATAAGTGTTTGGTCACCCATCCCAAGACCGACCCTTGCGAAAGTTGCTTAACCTCCGCAATCGAGGGGCCAGCACTGCGCCACCGAGCTCCTCAATTATATATAAATTTTAATGGGTAGGTATTATTTATGACTTATTTTATATTATTACCAATAATATGTTGTTAATATTGAATAAGGTATTCCTTAGTGATGTTCCTTTGATGTTTTATAATTATCGTACTTGACATTTGACACTGTCATGTGATTTATTGATCTACAAAGGAAACTTTATGGTTCGTTTTTAGAACACAGAAACAAAACAAAACTACTTAATATAAACAAAAAATACAAGGACATTACTTATCTATGATAGTTTTTATGCATTTTTAAATTTACCTAGCAACATAATTTAAAATCAGTGAATCATAATCCCCACCACCTAATTTGGGATGCCCACTCATTTAATTTATTTTACTGTCCGTCCGTCTGTCCAAGTTCGTTGCCCACTCAGCTAACCAAAAAACGCTACAAAGACAAGACAAGACACGATCCAGTTTTTTTTAAAATAAGTTTTTTTTTTCTACAAGGTATAATCAGTTTAAAACAATGTTTATTAATTGTCACATACCTGTGATTGACATTTGAGTGAACAACGCCTTGTTAAAGTACAAATCGTGTCATTATTGTTTTGTTTGTAACCGATGATAAAACGTGTAAATAATGAAGTGGAACAATTGCCTTCTGTTTCTATGATAATGTGAACACAATCAGTGCATTGAAAATTGAATCATTGAAACAAATTGAATGAATGTGTGATGTGGTACTTATAATTTAATTTCATAAATCGAATAGTGGTTGTTTTAACCATCACCACTCTATTCGATTTTTTAAATTAATTGAAAAGTATCAACCTCCTTGTTCGAATTGCTGCCAAACTCTTTCTTTTGTTATCTATGCATATCTAGCATAGTGACGTAGTTCCAATTTCATTCGTTAATCGTTAACAATCATCCTACCGAGACGCAAGCGTATCCAAATATAAATAGACTTTGCTCGAGACATTTCCGTTTTGGAATCAATGCAAAGCATCCTGTACTAAAATACTCAGACAGCCGAATGATCGCATCGAACAATGGCTTTATGTACCTACTAGTCGAGTGCTTTACATTGTGTTGTTGCTAGGGAAACGCTACTGCCTAATTGCTTATTAACATAATATTGATCTCTAAGATAAAAATATATTGACGCTTATTAGCATAATTTATATTTTTTGTCCATAGTGGTCGTTCGTTACAGACAAATTCCGATCTTACTTCATAGAAATAAAATTGGAATTAGGTACAAGTAAGTATATCCTGTTTGCTGTGACATAAAAAGAACCCAATTTTGTTTTCTTTAAATATTTTCTAATCGAATTTATCACGTCTCTATAGCAAAAAAAAAGTTACGCGCCCAAAATGGATGTACTTTTCCTGCTCCCAAATATAGAACACATTCGATAGTTTTTTAGTGTCATATCATAGTTCATTCATTCGGAACAATACAGTCTCGTCATTGGAAATTATTCATTGGGAGCGATTAAATCACCACAGCACAAATAACTTTGCTGTCGAATATTAACTAAGTACTCTTATTGCAAAGCTGTTAGAGCTGAAAATCGTATAACAACCGGTTTTACGGTTCTTAAAAATTACGGTTCAAGTACAGAGCATGTCAAAAGTCAAAGGAATTAGCAATGGTAATAGGGGACGTGTCGGTTCTTGAACCCGTTCAAGGAAAAAAGACACTTTGCTTCGTGTATACAACGTGTTACAAAATCCCCTAAAACCCTAGATAGGGTACCATTAATAAAACCCCCGAAAATTATTATAAACCTTGAAAACCGCCTTTTAAAAAAAAACATTTTAACTGCATAGTGGGAACTGTAGACCTAAATTGTATTTTTTCTATTTTGTCCATCAATGGGATTGATTATCGAAAGCAATAATCTATTTGCATCTAGGGTTGTCTCTTTGCCGTTTTCTTTACAAATAAAAAAAATAACGAGTTATTATGAAACATCCTGTATACATCTCTCTGAATAAAAATTATGTGCCTGAAAATTACTCATTCCAAGATAAAATCACTTTTTGAAGTTGTCTTATATCAGCTTTTCATTTTCTTTTTCTTTTCTTTAAAAAGGATGTATTTAAACATCGTAATTATTTAATAACCATCAAAGTTGTTAAACAAACAACAACTTGTTAATAAACGAATAGACCAAATTATTCATAGTTTCGGTGTATTCATTTATAATTTCGGTGTCCTGTTCCAGGTTTTTTGTTGAAGTATTACGCTCAAAAAATATTTCCCTTTTTGTTGCCAGAATTATGTATGATAACTTGAAGTAGTTTTTGCAAGGTTTTTCACGTCTCATACCTATTCAAAATAAGTTTTTGTATCGCCAGGTCAAGGTATAGCGAAATTCAGATTCAATTTTGCGATAAACCACGCAATAGAATACGTAAAGAATCGCCCAAACATTCCACCCACAGTGAAATCGAAACTTCAAAACATAACAATCGAGTAATCATATCACATAATCGTGACACGACTATCAATCAGAATCGTAAACGACACTCGAAAGTAATAGTTATTATTCAGTATAAAGAAAGTATTTTGACATTCTCATTTGTCAAATGTCAGTCGGTCTCAGAAGCTGGACATTTTAGGACTTTGTCACACCAACTGTAAAAGCATTAGTAGTAAGACGTTATAACGGAATCATTGGTCATACATGGTCCTAAAGTGGTCAGCTACTTTTGAGTCCGACCGCACCAGTCAAGCCAGTGAGAGTCCGGATTAGTCCGGAATTAGAATACTAGTCTAGTCAGTTACGTTTAAGTATAGTGATAGTCGATACTAATTATAGATTTGATAATCGATAGTGTTTTGTTAAGTCGATCGATTTGGCCGCCCACATTTTGTGATTTATTTGAGAACATCACGTGTGTTTAGTCGCTATCCCGCTTAGCGAATAATAACTTGACTACTTGACTGACACATGCGAAAGCTACATTCTAATGACGCAGTTATCATTGTCATTGACTTATTTATTTTTTATTTATTTAATAATTACAATGATGCAGAACATAATTTAGACTGTACAGTGTTACAAAAATCAGCACAGATTTCATAGATTAGACATAGCATAGACTATTGTGATGATCATCTTTAACGGTTAGTAGATTCTATTCTGTTTTTGTAATGTTTTTTTTTGCATCGATGAGAGACGTAAAAGCTTCGATGAATGTTGGTGAGACAGAAGTGTGTCGATTTGTTTACATTATGATAACTTTTGGGTCAGGGAAAAATCAGGTATTTATTCATAAGGAAAATTGAAAGTTGATTTAAAATTATTCCTAATCAACAACAAATAAAAACTTATTTATGTACCTTCACTAATGAAGTGACAAACGGCACTAATAATAGTCGTCTAATAGCTTAGATTAAACATAGTTTCAAGTTTTTTCAAGCTAATAGTGTTATTCGGAGGTTTTTTAAGCTATCGAAACTATTTTGCGCCGGAGTTGATGCTTAAACACGTGCTCGTTCACGTCCCACTTAAAATCCCATTTACATTTTTATCCAAATGCGTTCAAACACTCCCATTTAGATAGTACCAACCGGCAAGAAAGTCACTTTAGTCGCAACATTAGCGTTTCCCAACATTTAATGCACTTTAAGCCCTTTAAGAAACTTTATTTGCATTTGACATTGATACGGCACGACACGAGTAAGAAATAATGAGAAAATACTCATTTAACGGATTTTACGACCTCAGCTATGACATAAAAAATATGGAAAGATACTTCGAAACCATTAACATCTAACTGCAATCTCACACGCACAAACTTTTTAAAATAATGCTTTTACAATTTTTTGTTAAAAATCTCCTTCAATATCGATGTAACCGACAAAAAAATTCATCATCTAAAAAAATAAAAGTTCTTGACATTATCGCCAGTATCTATGGACATAGCCTGCACAATGTCTTTGTCAAGGAGTTTAAAAAGTTTACATCTCAAAATAATCATTTGCTCCAATACGAATAATAATATAATCTATGACCCAATTATGCCGACCTCCCGACACATGCCAAATGCTGTATTGGTTACTAATGCAAGTTTACTCACAGATTTGACTAAAGGCCGACCTAAATGTAATAACAAACATTGAACAGGCACATCGGTATCTTATGAAATGTCTTTTAACGATTACGCGAGGATAAAACTAATGTTTGCTAAAAATAGTTGAGGAATTTAAAAAATAGAACGCGTTTTTTTTAAAAGAAGGTTGTATTAGAAAAAAGAAAAAGGTTGGCTGGGAAGTTGGGAACGCTAATGTAACTGTTGCTGCGGGTTAAGTTCTATTTTTAAATACACAAAGCTTTACAGTAAGCGGTCAAGAACGAATTTGCGAAACTCATACATGTCAGCTATTGCAGCGCTGCGATCAAGCGGTGGGTTTCTGTTTTGTTCCGCTTGCTTTGTTTTGTTACGCAATGTTTTGTTATATTTATGTTCGTGATAGTATCACTAGCGTTTCATAACGCTGGTTATTTTGGAGACAGAAGTATTCCGCTAGCACTTCTTTTGTAACCGTTAAAAAACCGAAGATTTTCAACATCAAATAAAACTCGTCATTTTTGACCATTCGAAAATTCTGTTTCGTATACTCTATTTTCTCTTCTTAAGTGTCAAACAACTAAGTAATTACTTCGGCAATCTTAAAATGGGTTTCTTCCTAACTTAATACCTACAGTTTTAATTGCAGTGAAACGAAAACAATGAATTGTAAAACTCATTAACATCCATTAAATGTCAATTTTAACCCTTTGATGGAATGATAGATTTTTGTTTTAACGATATTGAGAAAATTAAACTTGTAACGGATGACATTAGTTGTTTTTTTTATCGAATTCTGATTATACTTTATCAATGATTGAAATGTTGAAAAAAAAACCTTAAATACTTTCCATCGAGGAAAGAAACTCTAGACAAACAGCCTAACAATATTTTTTTATCATTTATATGTACAACAAAAATTTCTCCCTGTCAAAGACAACAAAAAACAGCATGACAATAACAAAATACTACTTTATTTACTTTTACATTTTGGAATTTATCAGTACTCATTATTTCCACTACCATTTCTGGTAAGCCAAATAACACATACATAATTTTTTTACCAAACTAATACTGGGTTCACACGAGGCGATTTTAGTTGATCAATTATTATCGGTCAACAAAAAATGTACGCGGTCGCTTGTGAATTTGACGTTCAGACGGTTTTAATCGATTTAGCAGTGGATCAACTAAAATCGCCTCGTGTGCACTCACTATTACCTATGTAAACCGTCGTCGGAAAACGATTCCAAACAACCTGCATCCTGTTGTAAAATCTTATTAACTCATCTGATTCACATAAAATTAGTGGTCAGTTTTTATCGTCCAAACTAGTCCTTAGTGACGTCAGCGGTTTTTTTACTGCATCATTTATGTCAGTTGGGATTAAAATTTAAGATCTAAATCTTTCTGCGTATAATCCTCTTGAGACTTCTGGTTTCTTCCACTTAGTAGCAAATCCTAATAAAATTGATTTATTGCGTTTATGAAGCTAATGACTCACTCTTGGTATAATTTTAAGGATGGTGTGTTGGAACGAGACTGGTGTAAGCCGCCAAACTAGCTGAACATTCTCGTACTTTATCACATTAACTACTTATTATAAAAAAAGAAAAAAACATTCTTCAGTTACTTCTGCCATTAATTGAAACATCAAACAAATAATTTTTCAATTACATCTGCCATTAATTGAAACATCTTAATAAACTGCAAAAATATAATATTAAAAAAAACAATTATTATTTTTCATTGTAAAACCTGGGAATCGGCTCTGAAGCTTAAAATGGCGTTGACCGCAACTGAGGCCATCAAAATTTAGTACATCCAATTTTATTGCAAAATCTTTTGGAATTAATTGAAAAGCAGTATATTATGCAGTTAAATTACTTGTGAACAACATTCTCGAGAATTCTCTTAATAACAGTGACGTCTATAAGATATTGTTATTTACTATGATATCATCTACAAGCCAATGGTTTGATTATTTCCTATAGCTAATAATCTAACACGTAACATACATCCTCATTAAGTACCTTGGTTTTTACTAATGTTTCGGAGCTCGGTGGCGCAGTGGTTTAGCGCCTGGCCCCACGATTGCGGAGGTTAAGCAACTTTCGTAAGGGTCGGTCATGGGATGGGTGACCAACAATTTATTATCTCGAGCTCCTCCGTGCTTCGGAAGGCAGATTAAGCCGTTGGTCCCGGTGTGCAGTCGTTAACACCCACCAAACCGCATTGGGCCTGCGTGGTGGGTGATGGCCCATCTTCCTTATCCACCCATAAGGAAGGCCTGTGCCCCAGCAGTGGGGACATTAAAATTGCTGGTGTCGAATTGCGTTTCAATGACTACAGATAATTTGTGTCGTCACAACATGAAAATATTCTGATTCTTCAACTTTAACATAACAATATGTAACAATTTTAGAATTTGTTATCTTTTATACATCTCCTTATATCGCGTAGCGTATTTTATATTTGTCTTTTTTTTAATCTTACTATTATTAACATCTTATTTTGACATCTCATAGTGACTCGGTAGCTCAGCGGTCGGAACATTGGACCGGATATCCAAAGGTCGCGGGTTCGATTCCCGTCCGAGAAGATGATCTGGTGCGAGTCGTATTTTTTCTAGTATCTTATTTTATTAAACCTTTTTTAAACATGTTGAAAATAAGAATTGGCCATAGATACAAGAAGAGTTTTTTTAACCGTGTCAATTTATCGAGCTCCGGCATTTTGCCCAAACAACAAATTATCTGATATGGTACACTTGATTTTAACTGTCTGCATTAAAAATTGATTTTCGCTAGAATGCGGTGACACACTTGTATTATCGTTCAAGTTGTGATATCTCGAAGGAGCCTGTAATATTCCACTATAGTAAATAATGTTTGTTTGTGACTTTGATTACTTATAATATATCGTCTTCGTTGGACACCAGTCATTAGCTTCTAAAAGCAGCGGTTTCTAACCTTTTGCAGCCATAGACCCCTAGATTTTTTATCTAAACTTAGGTGACAGAAAATATTGTTCCCCATAAATATTATGTGCTAGTTTAATATATATTTTTGTGTCCTTTGATATATTTTGTTTTCTGTAACTATTATGTGCCGTTGTTTGTTTCTTTTCGATTTTATATTCTTTTTTGTTGTGAATGTCAATAAAAAATAAAGAAGAACTTTCAAGGCCCTAAGAACAGCAATTTTCAGACCTTTAATATTTTAAATTCGTTAATGAAGGATGGTGTTGCTTATTGAGAGAATGAATTGGTGAAAAATTGATGTTCAGAAATGAGACTGCGGACCCCTATACAATTTATAATCGCGCGCGGACCCCCAGGTGTCAGCGGACCATAGGTTAGGAACCGCTGTCTGAGGATTTAAATTAACAGGTATGTTGATTGATGGATGCCTTAAATTTGCTACTATTGTGAGGTTTTTATGGCAGTCCCAGGTATTAAAATATTGATAAAGATGATATCTGAGTTTAAAGATACTGGGACAACAAATGACATCAAAGTTATAACCGATTAAGAAATAATATGATAAAGACAAAGACCCTTCTAAATAATATTACATAGAACAAAAATAAGGTTAAACGTATTAAAATGGTTTTCCTTGACATCTCTGTGTAACTAAATTGTTTGTTTTTAAATTAAACAATTGCCCAAGCATCCCATTTAAGGATCTCTTTTGAAAACGTGTGCCCATTTAGCGCGTGAAAATCGTGATGAACCAATAATGAAAGTTTTGCGAAATTCCTCATCGCGACGAGAAATAACTCTTCTTTGCTAAGCAAACTTGGTCGAAAACCTCTTTGCTTTAATTTAAAAAATACAAAATGAGTTCTAAACAATTACAGAGTTAGCGAATGTTTGCAGACAGCATTGATAACCCTTCAACGCCCGGAAAATGAGACACAATAGATATGCCATTGTTATTCGGCCGCATGCGTCCGCTCGGGCGTTGATGAATTAAAGGTCAATTAACCAATTATCAGAGGCTTCCTTTCACTGATATTTAAAAAGGTCAATGCATTTACTTTCATTGCAAGATAAGTATCAACTTCGTCGATTCTAATAACAGCATTAGCCAATATTAATCTACCAAATTATATTGCATATATTGCGCCAACAATCAAGATTATTTAAAAAAAAACTCCTTACAAACTATACCCACGGTTATCGTGATCGTAATTGGTTCATTTTAGGGGTCAGAATCATATGAGTCAGATTAGACTTGTAACATCATATCGTAAAATAACTCGGAAAAGTATTAGAATGAACAGACTCTAATTGAAAGAACAATATAGGTACAGATGGACCAGAAGTAGCTTAACTTTTAGTACTATATCACACTAATAATTTGCGTTCGAAAAGTAGTATTTCAAATGAACAAGCCCATTAGTAGGTGTGATATGGTACCAAACTGTTTAGCTACTTTAGACGCCGAACGTAAGTACAAATCTTTGTTTACATTCCGTCCACGTGGTTTTAAAGTTCAAACTTCATCGGGGATAGGAAATAGCCGTTTAGTTTGTTTTCAGGTCAACGAAAATAGGTTGTATTACTAATTAACACGGAATTTATTTGTAAACAATTTGAAGCGTTAAATTAAAAAGCACCACAGATAATAGCCATGGAGTTTTCTTAAAAAATAATGTTACACAGATTACAACTACTATTTTTTTATATTCTGTAAAGAGGTTTAAAGCTTTCAAGTTGAATGTTTAACCCGGTTTTATTTCGCTAATTTAACACTCATACCATAATCCATTGTAACTTTCCTAATGATTAATGTCAATGTAAATTTAATTTTTTAATGTACTTTTGATTATAGGTTCAAATATTTGTAAATAAAACTCTAATTGCCGCTACTATGTCTCGTCTGTTCAAGTTTTCGGAATCGGGTTGTAGAATTCAGTTTAATTAACACCTATTTTGCAATAACAGTGGCTTCTGTTTGAAAACGGAAAGATTTTTGACACTTGATTCTTTTTTTTTCAGCAATAATGGTAGTTGCAAAGTCGACCTCCTTGGATTCGAATAAAAAGTTTGGCCGTTTCCTAACCGCCGTTATGGTGACCATGCGATTTTTATTGACCACTTAAATGTTGGATTGAACAATAACCCATGACCTTGAATTTTAAGAACTATCTCTTTGGAAAGGATTCAGAAAAAGTTTAACACGTTAAAATTTTGAAATTGGAATTTTGAAAAAGAAACAATAATGTAAGGAGACTTTTTTGTTTGTTAATGATAATGGCCTTTAATTTTAAGAAACATCTTGACCTCATTAGAAAGGATTCAGAAAAACTCGTTGAAATTTTAAAATTCGAATTTTGAAAATAATCAAAATTACAACGGAACTTTTTTTTGTTATGAACGCAGCTATCATAAACATATTGATAGAGTTGCAACAGCTGTAAATGGTTTCTTCTCAAAGCATAAATCAAATATTGCAAAATGTGTAAGTACATAGAAAATGAATGTTAGCACACAGGTAGAAGCAGAGTACGACACTTATAGTCTAATAATACGATCAGTTTTGGCTCAAACCCAAGGGGCTTCACCCCAAAAAAATGTATGGGTTTCGAACCCGCAACCGGCTTTTGAGTCCTTTTGTTTGAGCATCGATCGTGAAGTGTAAACTCAAATTCAACAAAGAATTTCCTTTATGTTTTATAGATTTCTCTAACTAATATTTTGTAATGATTGATGTTCGTATGTTGGCATTGAATGATTTGAACTTTACATGGACTTGAAAAAATTGCGATGGCGACACACAATCTTGCGTTTTGCAACATGCACATCAATGCTAAATCAAGATTCACAATTGTATTATTTATGTTAATATTTTTTTAAATATTAAAACTTCGTTGAACTGAAAAACTAGATGTGAAAGTGAGCTTACCTATTGGATATTGTCCTCAAGCCAGGCCGTCGGCCAAAGACCAGTAGGGCCAGCGAGTTCGCCGCCGTTGACACTAAGAATAGTGCCAGGAGTACAATCTCCTCGACAAGCCTGTCTCGTTCCATCCCCTCTGACATCAACGTTGGTCCAGGAGATGAGAGAAAAAGCTGTTCCATTCAAATATCATCACTACACTTGAACACTAGCAACTTGACACTCTCAGTTTTATTTTTGATCCAGTCACTGCAATTGTAAGTCGCGTAAAGTTTAGAGAACACTGCGGCGGGTGGCCGCGTCTTTCTCGTAGCGTTGTGGTATGACAACTGACTGTTGAATGGAGAGCGAATGCGGACGGCTGGCGTGGCGAGCCATCCCCTCTATTTCGAGTCGGCAGAGATCGCGTGCAGTCGTTTGTCGCGAACAAACGGATTTTCCCATCAAGCTCTACAGCGGATTTTAAGACCTAAATTGTTGTAAAAACCAATAGTTTTATGCTAAGTTTAAATTAAATAATCTTTTAATAATGTTCTTTATAGCTATCGTGGTAATCAGAAATGATAACTTTAATTACTTTGTCAATTATGGCAATTAACACACTTTTTAAGGAAATTTTGTAGTTTTCTCTACCTACTGTCAGATATACCTATTATTATGTAACTTGAAGATATTAAAATGTTCTGGCTTAAATGTAATGAAAACCTTTTACAAGTAACATATTTGGCATTTGAAATATATTCGAATACAATAAATACAGAGTTGAAGTTAGAAGGTTAACGCCTGTTACACTGCTTGTTCTTTATAATAGATTTTTTAATGTCTTTACCACAGAGACAGTACCCATCACTTTTATAGGTTATAAATACCTCTAAAAGACCGTATTTTTCCTTGATAAAGATATCAAGTCGTTTAATAGTCGTAAAAACAAACTTATTGAGTCTTAATAATATGACATAAAAATATTATATCAAACATACTTTGACGACCTCCGTGGTTGAGTGGCTTTGTACACCGGTTTTCAAGGTGTCGCCATCTCTGAGGTCCCGGGTTCGATCCCCGGTTGGGTCAATTTAGAAAACAAACTTTTCTATATTTGCTCAGGTCTGGGTGTTTGTGAATACCACCGTTGTCTCTGATTTTCCATAACACAAGTGATTTAGCTACTTGCTTTGGAATCAGAGCAATGTATATGATGTTGTCAAATATTTATTTATGATGTTGTCAAATATTTATTTATGATGTTGTCAAATATTTATTATTTATTCATAGTGGTATAGCGCCTGGCCCATCGATTGCTGAGGCTAAGCAACTTTCGCAATGGTCGGTCATGGGATGGGTGACCAAAAATTTACTATCTCGAGCTCTTCCGTACTTCGGAAAGCACCTTAAGCCGTTGGTCCCGGCTGCATATGCAGTTGTTAGCACCCACCAATCCGCGATGGGCCCGCGTGTTGGTCATGGTCCATCTTCCTTATCTAACCATAAGGAAGACTTGTGCCTCAGCAGTAGAGACATTAAAATGGCTGGTGGTCATGGCCAGAAAAAGTTAGGTCTTTCATGACTCCTAAGTCATTTGACATTTGACAAATGAAATAAAATAAATTACTTTATATAAGGTATCAAAATATAAGCGTTTCCATTCATATAACGAGTTAATGACCGAATCAGACCGATATACGTAAAACATGCGTAAAACGTGCGTAAAACATTAAAAAACATCATCTTGTGTATGATATTCTTTACGTAAGAAACAAGCAAACGCAATAATCTACACCGCCTATCACTGAAACATGAACTTTACTGCCCTAATCTTTAATAAAATATTTCAATGAACAAAAATTATTCCCTGCTTATTGAAACTTTGATAGGGTCAGAGTATTAATATCGGCATATAAAACTTGTTTGTTTTAAAAAAGTTCCGTTCGAAATCTAAATTTAGAATTTCCAGATTAAAGTTAGTTGTGGCTTATATGGTTTGTAGTTCTCACAATGTTGCCCACTTAGATAACGTTTGTTTTCCCGATTTATTCTTGTTGATATAACACCTTTTTGTTAGCTATTAGGTACGAGCTTAAACATAGCGATGTAGAGGAAAAAAAATATTTCACCGATGTAATCGAACTTATGTAAATTTAGTTTTCAACACACTTGCTTGTAAAGTGAGCCATAACTTTAAGCGTCATAAACCAAGGTATAACACACACGTGCGTAATAACATTACACACTAAAAATATTATTAGTATCTTACTGCAAGTTACATGCGAGTAAATAGAGCATTCGCAATTTAACCAAGTAATTCAGTTTTTTTTTTAGTAACAACAAAGAGGTTTTATTCCGCTGAAAATCCATATGCATTTTTGAAATAAATAAATGTGTGCGTCCTTAAGTCAAATAAACATTAATTATTATCAAATTATTCATAATTCACAATAATTTGCTATAAATTATTAAAATATTTACATTTTAACACTTCAAATTATAATTTTGAAGTAGGCTGTATGTTCGCTCACCCCTTAGTGCGTGAAAAAAAACTTACGCACATTTACCATTATTATACCATTTATATTTTGCTTTTATCCTATTTTTAGCTGTTAGGTAAATTATTTTGATTTTTCCTCGCAATGTCGAAAATTCCAGTGAAACTATTGAGCTCTGCTCATTACATGAGCAACATAACATAGCTCACTTGTATCACATAATATACTATTATGCTTTATTTATGTTAGAAACTACATATATTGTTGTAGTTGGGAATAAATACAAATCCGTATATTAACAGCTTCTTGCAGTAATTGTCACTGGCACTTCTATTATAACTGAAAAATTCTCGCTTTGAAATTGGAAATATCGTTGTTTCGGCTAAGCCGAAACATGAAAATCGAAACAAATTGCAACAAAAATACTTTAGCTACGATACGATAACTTGAAAAATTTACTTGGACAAAATTCTGGTAAGAACGGCCCGTAGAGTCCGGCTAACAGTGAACTTCATATAAAAACGTTTTACCAAAATGATTTGCAATTTGAGCATCATTAACTCTTCTTGTGATGTTATTCGGATTAAGACAGTATTCGTCTAAGGTTCTATTATAAAAAAATCCAAAAACTTAAGTTTTGTATGAAAAATGTAATTAGCGTTTATTTTATTATATTGGGATCGCGTTTTGGATTTTTTATTTAATAGAACCCTTAAAATAATTACGTAATTATTCTAAGATAGACAAATACAGTCTTAATCCGAATAACATCACAAGAAGAGTTCATTATGCTCAAATTGCAAATCATTTTGGTACACGTATAAATATTTTCTAACCAATAAAAAGTACCACAAAGCTTCTTCGGTGTGCACTACAGAGAGATAATTCACAATTTCGTCTTTATTTAAGCAATATAATATTTTTTTCCAATAGCGGCGCCAGTATGGAGACTATGCGCTCTTAATATAAAACAAAATATAAGAAAACACATAGAACCTTCATAACAAAGAGTAAAGAAGAAATGTTAAAACTAAAGCTAAATTGCTAAATGTTGTTTAGATACTTCGCGTTTTCATAGTTTTTTGTTTATTGTATAAGAAATACAACTACACTGGCCTTCCAAACTTAGTACCTACAACACTTTTAAAATTACAATTTCTCTGAATATAATAGAAGTTAGAGTTTTGAAATAAAAATAGTAGATTATGCAACAAGGACTTAAAGTGTTATGTCCCGGGCGCTATATTATTTTCAATGGGAAAGAATGATAATCAGTACAACATTATGACCCGGCTAGACCGTGGGGCTGTAATGACTTTCTTTAGGCACATAATATAATATAATACAGCTTAGGTTTGCATGACACATAATATGCCATTGACGAGCAGGTAGTATAAAAAGGTTTTTTTTTCAAGAAGGTCATTGATTGTGAAGTTATTATTAAAACTGTTATATCAAACCTTTTTATTTTAAAAATATATTTTGTGTATTTTTTTTACAATTTTAAAAGTGTGGTACTAAGTTTTGAAGGCCAGTGTCGTAGTAGAGACTAATAAATTAACATCAGGAAATATATTACATAATACTTGTTATTGCAAATGTTTCAGCCGTGTTGAGGATTGCGTAATTACAAAACACTTCTAAGGTTTAAGGGTTGTATTTGTACACGTGTAAAGTTTAAGTAAACATGCAAGTACCTACTTAAAGTTCTTTAGAAATAAAACACTTTTTACGGATTACAGCGCGTATGACGTGACCACGGCCTCTGGAAAGGTGTCGAAACGGAAATTAAAATACCAATAAATCCAAACTGAATAATTCTGAAATTATACCTGAATTTATAGTATACGCGCTGTATTCCGTTAAAGTATTTCTAATGAACTGTGGCCTTATCCTGAGTTGATATAAACACCCAGACACCCAACACCCAGACCTGAGCCAATATAGAAAAGTTATTTTTCTAAATTGACCCAACCGGGGATCGAACCCGGGACCTCAGAGATGGCGACACCCTGGAAACCGGTGTACAAAGCCACTCGACCACGGTTTCAGCAAGGTAACCTCCGCGGAACCAACATTTCTTTTTTTTTCTAATTATTACGATCGTCTTTTGTTTAGTAACGCTCTTGGCGCACCGATTCAGACACTAGAATGTAATGTAATACATGTTTATAGGTTTTGAATTACCAATAAGTATATTATTTTTATCGCAAGTTGATGTGTTTTTATTCACTAATCACTGAGTATCATCGAGTACAGCTTAGGTTGCACAGTGTTTTAATAATCAAGACTAACCTATGAGATAATTTATTTATATGCTTGAGTTTCCCCATAACTAACTTATTCTATTTGTTACTAAATAATATACTAGAAAAAATAGGACTCGCACCAGATCAAGATAAATCAGATCAAATTAAAAAAGTTATTCTATTTGTATTTTTGAAAAGTTTTCTATGTCAAGTTCATTAAATCGTTTACAAAAAATATTGTTTTTCTTTCCCCAAAACTTTTTAGACTTTTTAAACGTTTTCATAAAAGCCTCTAAGCCGCCGTCAGATTATTGTTGGTTACTCAGAAACTTGTGAAATGAGGATTATCTCCTGTTAGCACTTTAGGATCATGAGAGTAGGTCATATCATTTAACTTTGATTAGAAAGGATTAAATTCTCATTTTGTAGTCGCTTCTGCGGTTGCTCAGCTATGAAAGTGTTATATGAGCCTTCATAGAGATTTAAACCTTATTGTATTGAAATAAGACAGAGCATTTCTGGCAATTTTTCACGATGCATAATTAAATTTTTTAGTAGTCTAGACATTGGTTTGTAAATATGTTGGTTTTGGTAATAATATCCAGCAAATTAGTAAACATTTATATGTGCTCAATTAGGTGGAAAGCTCTCGTATTATTTTGTAAAATACCTAAATCATGGTTAACTAGTGGCTCCCAGCGATTTCAATACCGACATAAACTGAATTTGTCAGTCATTTTATAATATTATAATAGGTAACAGTGATATTTTTAACAAAGAAATAATATTTGTTTCTTGTATGTTCTTGACTTTTTATCTACCACAAAACGACGAAACAAATGGAAAAACTAATTTCAACATATAATGTTTGGTTGTCTGAAAAGAAAACCCTTTTCATTCACCAACCACCATTTTAATCTCCCTACTACTGAGGCACAGGCCAAAAAAGGCAGAAAAGATGGATTGGGCCTATCTCACACGGCCTAATGCGAATTCCATGCAGGACCTATGAAAATAAAGGGAAAATTATCAACAAAAATACCCCTAATGCCGAATATGGTATATAGGGACTATCAACCTGAACAACTTTTACTATGGGGCCAACTCTGAAATCGCGAAATAAAATCAGCTGTTTCATACATTTTGATATTTTCTATGATAATTTTTGTATGAAACGGTTGATTTTTTTTGCGCGATTTCAGAGTTCGTCCCATAGTAAAAGTTAAACAGTTTCATGGTCCCTGTATACCATATTCAGGATTAGGGGTATCTTTTAAAACACCTTGTATATACATGGTGTCCCAAAACTTTGCAACACGAATGAAAATACCCTGTATACTCTGTATATCTCGGTGGGTAAAACTATTAAAATGTTTGCATATCGAGTACTACTAGAGTTTTCCAACCAACCTTGTATTTCAATTACTGACAATATTATTGAGTGCGAGTCGACATTGAAGGCAATGTCTTCAGTGTTTGAGCAGAATGAATAATCCGCGTCTGGCGAAACTTAAATATTGAAATTAATATATTGCGACTGTTTTTATTACTAAATTTTTATCATTGGAATCCAGTATTCAGCTAAGTATGCAATCTCGAAGTACCTAATGCTTGTGTTTGTATTGTTTTTGTTTTTATTGTTTTTTTTAAATTTTATATTTTGTTAATAACGAGAGAGGTTCAATATGCAGGTGTGTTTTATATTATCTTGTTTTGATTGCTTACTGCAAGGTAACTTTATTTTGCGATGGAGTAGTGTGGTTGGACGTGGGCGTCCTAGATTCTAGATTTTGATTTTATGAAACGACTTTTATATTCTACTAGCTGCCCGCCCCGGCTTCGCACGGGTGGCACCATCTATAAGTTATATTGCGATTTAAATGATGAAAAAGAGAAACATTGTTTTTTACGTCTTTCCGTATTTTTTGATCCGTATTCCGTATTCTTTAATACAAACCTTGCCCTGGTAATAATAAACACAAAAAAATGGTGAAGTCGTTCTGGTGATGCGCTTACATCATTTCGGCTATTTTTAACACGTTTTTATTATGTTGTTTTCTCGTTTGTTTGTTTGTGTGTCAACAAATTTCGCAAACGATTTTATACTAGCTTCCCGATGAGCGACTTGAAACTTTAAACATAGGTCAGAACTGGAAGGCAATGCAATATTATGGTATCATTGAGCTGATCTGATGATGGAGCCGAAAGAAAGCCATAGGAACTCTACGGTGAAACCATACAACTCCATTTTTTTGGGCTCGTTAGAATTGACTTGACAAGTACTCTGACGGGAGATGAGGTCCAGGGTCTGGCGATGAAGTCGGAAGGCTATGCCATAGGAACTCAATATTGAAACCATGCAACCCCATCGAGTTTGGGCTCGTTTGAATCGTCTTGACGAGTACTCTGTTGAGAAGTAGGGTCCAGGGTCTGATGATGGAGCCGGTAGAAGGCAACTGAAACTCTGTAATAAAAACATGCGTCAATTAAGAATGTTATAAATATTGTCTCGAAACAGAGTCTGACAGATAGTGAAATAACTCTGTCAAAAATGTTAATGTTTGTCAATGTTGGCTTAGCATGTCAATGCAATGGAAACACACGGTTATAATGACCTTTACACAAAATAACAAACTACAAATTCAGCAAATATACTAAAAAGCCCTATTAAGGTTAAGGTATGCTATATAAAAGGAAGTAAATAATCTTGACAAGTAGTTAGTGACGTCATCAGTGCCGATATGCATGATATGATATCAGGTCGCGACGCAACGGCGCGTCACTTGCGCCGGCGCCGAATGGCGTTCGGTTACCGGCTTTGAACAAACCGAATCTTTTTTTTAAATATAAATTTTATAATATTTTTTAATGCTTTTTCATATTATTGTATATTGTACCAACTTTTTTTTTAAATTAGCTTAGTAAATTTGTTCTAATTTGTTTGTCTTTGGCTTCAAAATCATACTGTTCAAATCGTATTTTTCCCCCATAAGACAGACATAGCCTAGTGTGGGGGTTAGTCAAGTCATTAAGCTTTGTAAACTTTATTGGAAAAAAACAATTATTATTAATTATTATTATTTTCACACATGCAATAAATAAGACTTTATTTTCTACTTAACTTGCGCTCCGTAAATTAAAGGTGAGTTTTGAGTATCAATTAATAATAATTTATGTTTTTATATAAAGGAAAAGGCATATTATATCCGTAGAATATCCTGTTCAGTTGTATTGTAATATTCGATAACGTTAATAATTCAATGACAATTGAAATCCGTCTAAAAATACTTAAAGTTACCGACAAAGGCAACGCACTCTTTACCTTCGACAAGAATAGAATTAATTCGATATACAAATATTATTCTTGCGTGTTGGTTGGTTGGCTCTGCACTAAATTTAATGGCTGCCATGACCATTCAAATTTATTAAAAACCTCGAAAAGTATTTCAGTTAAGTATTTCAATTTCAAAAAAGTATATTTTATTTCAAGTATGTACCTACCTACCAAATCTAATTCTATTTTTGTGGATTTCCAAATACAATAAACTTATAAAGGTTGAGTTATTGCAATAAGATAGTCACTGACTCAGTGGTTTCCAATCCTTTAATCGGTAAACTAGCGACCGCCCGCGACTTTGTCTGCATGGAAAGTTTTTTTGATATACCTCGGGAACAATTATTTTTTCGGGATGAAAGGTACTCTATGTCCTTCTCTGTACCCCTGACAACGTGTATGCAAAATTTCATGATGATCGGTTCAGTAGTTAAGACGTGAAGGCGTAACAACAAACGGGCTTTCGTATTATAATATTATAGGTAAATATTTAGGTGATTAAATAAAGAATTTTTGTATACAAGTTGTAGTACTTTTCCGGGGCCTACCCACGGAGCATTCGTCATTCTTCTTCACTTTATTTTAATTCTTGTATGTAGCTATTGCAAATCCTTTATCCTATCTAATCTTCTGTGAATAACTTCAAAGTTGTTATGCTTGTAATCTTTCTTAGAAGTATAGTTCTAAGTACTTCGTATGCGTGATACAAACAAAAGCACTAATATACCTCAGATATTTTAACTGCGACCAATGAATAATAATAGCTAGTGGCTTAGTGAGCTGTACCTCGCGTTTGTGAGTTAAGAAGTAACTCAATTTATGTAAACATTCATTCACATTCTATTATATTAACATACTATTATGTTGTTTAAAAATTAATGTAATAGATGTCGCCACGAGATTTTTAAAAGCAGTTTTAAAAGCATTTTTAAAAACAGTACTAAGTGCTGTTTGGTAGGTATTATTTTATTACATAGGTACTTATTCGAGGCTAGGTTGCACTTCTAACTTTGAAAATATTTCGAAATAGGTGAATTTTTTGGTCTACGGGGCAGAAACTTGGACTCTTACACGACAATACATCCAAAAGCTGCAGGTAGCCCAAAGGAAGATGGTGCGCGCCATATTGGGTATCACTCTACGCGACAAAGAAAGAAACACGGTGATCCGGAGTCGCACTAAACTAACTGACGTGGGGCGCATCATTGCACAACGGAAGTGGCGATGGGCCGGTCAAATATGTCGCAGAACCGGTGACCGGTGGAGCAGAAAGGTGCTGGAGCGGAGACCAAGGACCGGTACCAGAAGCGTTGGCCGCCAGAAATCCAGATGGTCAGACGTCATCACCAAAGTAGCGGGGAAAACTGGATGAGACAAGGACAAGACCGAACGAGATGGCGTGCAAATGAAGAGGCCTACACTCAGCAGTGGGTGCCTTGAGGCTGAAGAAGAAGAAGAAGAACAAAATGCAGGATTATTATTAAAATAGGCGAAGTGGCACCACCGTGATTAAAACAAATACTCGATGGATACAATGATTGTTTGTGTGATTGATAAATAAAACTGCCAGTCTATAAACATAACCTCACCTGTACATCAAACTTGATATGTATGTACTTGGCGACTAATATTAGAAGAAAGTTACATTCGCTCGTTTGAAAGGAATAAGGGCCCTACCATGAGTTGATGCAAACTGTTTACGCTACCGTAAACTATCGGATATACTGCTCACAGTCAATGCGAGTGAAAGAGAGAAAACGGTAGTTTACGGTAACGTAAACAGTTTGCATCAACTCATGGTAGGACCACTTGTGTCCTGAAACAGCACAGACTTAAAAAGGCATTTTATTGTTTTGTTTTTGCGGACGATAGCACTGTGGCCACTGGCAACATGTTTAACGTAAATCATCTAGTTTATTTGTTCATTGTTTTTCTAGATCCGGAATTCCGGATGTAGTAAAGATGTCACGTTTAATAGGTACTTAGACTTTTTTCTTTAAACCTACACATCAAGAATTTAGCTTCTGGACCTTCATAAAGATACTGAGTTTAATGAAACCTTGACTTAGTCATTAGCAGACGATATAAAACAGTTAAAAGAACACACACACACAGTCATAAAAACAAATGGATATTTTCTTAAAAACTCAAATTATTTAAGAACTGTTTTCACAAAGACCCCCATCTTAAAACTTAAGCTTGTCTCAACACAGAAATTAGTAATATTTTGAACATTACATTTTAATATTTTCTGCAGTATCGTGAATGTGTAAAGTGTAATGTAACTGACGATAAATAACATGGTTTTAAAACAAAATCGTCAGTTAGTATTTAAAACATCCGTTAATCGATGTGCCCATTCACGCTTGACCAATTAGTGAATGAGTACTTCATTTAAGCGTAAACATTGTCCGTTAGGGAATTCCCTTATCAGGGGATTCGAATCAATGTACTTGATAGGTTTATAGGTAGATATGGAACAGTATTAAATATATACACTGGCCTTCAAAGTTTAGTAGGTACCACACTTTCAAAATTGCAATTTCTCTTAAACAATAGAAATTAGAGTTTTGAAATAAAAAAAAAATTAAGACGATAATCGATTGTAAAGCAATGATTTTAAAAAAAACTTTTTTTGAGTCCTTTTTATTTTAAAAATATAATCTTGTGTAGTTTAAAAGTTATTACAATTTTAAAGTGTGGTACTAAGATTTGAAGGCCAGTGTATTAAAAAGTATATTAGGAGCTCGGTGGTGCAGTGATATAGCGCCTGGCCCAGCGATTGCGGAGGTTAAGCAACTTTCGCAAGGGTCGGTCATGGGATGGGTGACCAAAATTATATTATCTCAAACTCCTCCGTGCTTCAGAAGGCACGTTAAGCCGTTAGTCGTTAGTACCCACCAATCCGCATTGGACCCGCGTGGTGGGTCATGGCCCAGCCTTCTTATCCACCCATAAGAAAGGCCTGTACCCCAGCAGTGGGGAAAAATAGCTGATGTTCATGGAAAAGTATTAAATAGTACGTTAACTGTTGTTATTAAAATACAAAAAAAAATGCCTTTACGGTGTAGTTAATGAAGGCAAAGGTTGATTTCTTTAATACTGACGTTTTTTTTCTACGCATCTGTTATTTATGTTATTATGAAAAAATAACATAAATAACAGATGCGTAGAATTTTTATACAACTCACCTTATAGTGTTGGTTGTAACCTATTTGGTGAAAAACAGCTGATTCATACAAATAAACAACAAAAATATGGAAATGTTTGAAACAGCTGTTTTTTTTTGCTTTTTCAGAGTTGGTCCCATAGTAAAAGTTGTTCAGTTTGATGTTTCGGATGGTGTTGCCATTTTTGGTTTATTCATTAACACCCTGCATATCAAAACATCATATTCAAATGAAGTAGTAGTATGCAGTTCTACAGGAAAAACAAATTAATAGTTAAAATAGTACATTAATTGTTACATAATTATACAAAATATAGATATGATTTCCTATAAATCAATATACAAGGTGTTACAAAAGTACCCCTAATGCCGAATATGGTAGATAGGGACCATGAAACTGAACAACTTTTACTATAGGACCAACTCTGAAATCGTTTCATACATTTTGATATTTTCATTCATCATTTTCATTTTTAATTAATTTTTGTATGAAACAGCTAATTTTTTTTTCGCGATTTCAAAGTTGGTCCCATAGTAAAAGTTGTTTAGTTTGATGGTCCCTATATACCATATTCGGAATTAGGGGTACTTTTGTAACACGTTGTATATCAGTATTTATTGATTATTAATTTTCAAAAAAAGTTTATTTGATGCGGTCACACAATACAAGGCAGAATAAAATTGATACACATTTCAGAAAACAATCTGATAATAATAGATACCTAGAGAATGGCTATTTTTATTTTCTATTTATAAATATGATAAAAAACTATTTTCATTCTGACACTATCAACCACTTGATTTATCATGAAAAATAAAAATACTACATATTTTAAAATTACGTCATTTGACAAGAAAAAACATATTATAATCTGATTGAAATAATTTGTTGTCGGATTTTCGGAATTTCGGATTTTGTAACGTGATCGTCTGATCTTTAAGTTTGGAAAAGTATGTGTTTTTTTAATCCAGAGCCCTCTGGATAGAATGACGGTGTTTGTTGATCGAGTTACTTGATTTGGAACCTTATGCATGAATTAATAATGTCACGGAGAGGGATGAACATCGTACGCTTATCGCGGTGCTTTTTTGTAATAGGCCCTCTGATATTTAAATTCAATGACGTTTTCTGTGATTTTTTTCGTCGCTTTGATGTGTTTTCCCATAATATTGACCATCAGCCATTTTTAATGTCTCCACTGCTCGGGCACATGCCTTCATTATGGATGCAGCCGGGACCAACGGTTTAACGTGCCTTCCGAAGCACGGAGGAGCTCGAGATAATACATTTTTGGTCACCCATCTCATGACCGACCCTTGCGAAAGTTGGTAAGCCTCTGCAATCGCTGGGCTAGGCGCTAAACCACTGCGCCATCGTGCTCTTCTATACTATTTTTTCAAAATAATTCTATAACTAGTTAGTTTAACTAGTGAACTTTAAATCAATTTTACAGTTACTAAAACCCATTTTTCCGCAACCCAACAATTGTATTTCATTTGAAAAATGTTCGTACATTTAAAATATTGACGTCCTCTATGGCGGAGTGGCTCGTACACTGGTTCTCAAGGTGTCGGCATCTCTGAAGTCCCGGGTTCGATCCCCGGCTGGGTCAAATTTGAAAACAATTTCCATAACATAAGGGCTTTAGCAACTTTCTTATGAATCGGAGCAATGTATGTGATGTCATCCAATATTTATTCATCTATTATCAATTTACGCCTCACGAATCACAATGACTCAACGTATCTATGACAATTTTATTTTTTGTCTGTCTCGTCTCGTGTCGTTGCCTCAAATAGTTTTTTATCAAATGTTTGTGAATGAATAAAATACGCTTTACAACTCAATGAGTAAAATAAGAGATAAGATAAGTTGTTTTACCCTATTGTTGTGCAACAGTTTGATATTTTTACGTTAGTTTCATTTTAGTTTTGTTTTATTAAAACCGCTGAACGTACATATTGTCAAATATAGAACAGGATAGCCTACAGGATTACCTAGTTTGAGGACTACCTACTAGTGATCCAAAAACTGTGAATCTATTTAAATATTAATTTCTTATAATTACTTAGGATACTTATAAAATAAAAAAATCCAGTTCGAAGGACCAATGTAGTTAATCTTTTGAAATTCAATAAAATTATTAATTGACGTCAATGGCAAGTTGATAAAAAACAAGCAGCCATTTCCAAATCAACGTATGTAGTAAGTACTTAACTAATAGACGTAGTTTTAAGTCTTATCACCGGTATAAGTACTATTGTAATGAGTGTAAAATTATAATAATAGTACGCAATATTGACATCCGTCAAATTCGTGACGGATGACAAGTCGTGACCTCTCCAAAAAACTGAAGATTGGAACAATAAAAGGCGGCAGCTATTAGCGTGCGTGTGCGCAATTAATCAGTTATTAACTCCAGTGTGTAAGGTCGAGTTGCGCGTGGTGCAAATGGAATCAAAAAAATTGATATTTTTCTTACAGTAGGCTGTAAGATATCAAAAATATCATTTTTTTCCAGGTTTTCACTATGGTGATATAGTTGCATTTTAAGTCAAAAAACCCAGTGCAGTACAGAGCAGGCGAAGCTGACCTGGCGCAGGAAAGTGAGAAGACCGCCAAACCCAAATATTGGGATTAAAAGAGAGAGAAGAAGAAGACCCTTTGCTAGGTGTCTGTGATCGGAGACCGCGGTCCAACTGTTCAATGTTGGAATTTGTATTTATTTGAAGCGCGAGAAAACTTCAATACCCTCTACTCTGAAATTATAAATCCTTACTAATATTATAAATGCGAAAGTCATTTTGTTTATTAGTTAAGCCTTCACGTCTTAATATTCAACCGATCATCATGAAATTTTGCATACACGTTGTCAAGGGTACAGATAAGGACATAGGGTACCTTTTATCCCGGAAAAAGTACAGTTCCCGAGGGATTGAGAAAAACCACGCAGACGAAGGTCACTAGTACAAAAATAAAAGTAAAGTTCAGTTACAATAACAAAATCACCTAACAATAGTGCAATGAAGCTATCACAAGAGTTAGATCACTCAAGTTTTGATCATTAAATAAATTCTCTCCGTCAAGTAAATATCACTATGACATATGGAAAATAAAATATAAAAAATAGTGAAAAAGTAATAGCTTTCTATAACATTTATTTAATTTATCGTGTTATTTGTGTTTCAGTTTGTTCACTCAAGAATATAATTAAGAATGCAATTATTATGTACAGCTTATGTACGAAACGGAATTGGTTAAGTTATAGGTTAGAACTGTGACAACGCACAAAAAATTATGTGGGTGAGTTTCAGTTGGACCAGTTGCCACCTAAGCCTCTTAAAATCGTACCTCTTCGTCAGCAGTCACCTTTTACGCCTTTTTGACACGCTTGAGTTGTTAAAATCGCTGTCCGCTTATGACTCGCGACTGTCACAAGTTGAAGCACGTGTTTCCTTGAGAGGAGCGCGGTCGGCGCCTGCAATTTCGCAACAGTATCATGCGCCCGCGCACGCACCACGATCAATGTGCACATGTCGCACTAATTAGTTTTTGCTGGCATTTCTTGCAAATCGCTTGTCTTTTTAATATTAAATAGACGTGGGAACGTATCTTGTTTTTTTTTTATTTTGTTGTTTTAAAAACAAATTCCAAGCTGATCGGCCAATGTATAAACTCGATTGAAAACACATCTGATTGGAAAGACTAGAAATGCCAGTTTTTTACAAAAAAATTACATGGCATTGCTAGTATTTGTATTATTTGCATATTTCCTGATACATCTTATTGATATCCCATTATTACAAAGCTTATCTATCAAAGGGGCGTAAACGAGTATTATTTACGCGTTAAAATAACGCAGTCATGTCATGACTAATTTTGAGTACCGCATTCTTTCTGTTATTATCAGTCTATGAACTGAAAGCAATACATGGGCAAAGTGCATATTGATTAGGGACTTTACACATTTCACTAGTTTTGAAATTGTTGACAACCAATCCGGAAACAGACCATTATAAAAATTACTGAACCTACATTCATTATTAATGGCCTAAGGCGAAATAGATTCAATCAAAATCTACAATGATCTATTCCTTTCTAATACCAAAAACTAATACTAATGGTATTTGTTTATTGCCGTTATAAAATTTCTATTCCAACGAATACCAAATTTATTAAATTTATATTAAAACTTTTCAAATTTGGTATTCGTTGGGAATAGAAATTTTATATCGGTAATAAACAAATACCATATGGTATTAGTTTTTGGTATTAGAAAGGAATAGATCTCTACAATAAAGAGCGTAAAAAAGTAACCTAACGAAAAACAAAAAGAAATATATAAATATCATTCACAAACCGGGTGGTTCTATTGAAATCATTAAATAACCAAATGCCAAATTTCAAGTTAGTCAAGTAATCTTTAATCTTAAGGTTATCTATCAAGATGCGTAGGATTCAACCCCGTGACCTTTAGCCGCATGACTTTCACTAATGAAACTAATAGAATTGGCCAAATATGTAAAAAAATATACTATCCAGAATAGTCTTTTTTATATACTAGGTGTTACAAAAATACCCCTAATACCGAATATGGCATATAGGGACCATCAAACTGATCAACTTTTACTATGGGGCCAACTCTGAAATCGCGAAAAAAATCAGCTGTTTCATACATTTAGATATTTTCAGTTCACGAAATCTATTCTTTCACTATCGCTCTTTATTGTGAAATTCTCTACAAGGCTTTTCAAATCTACCAAAGTTTGGTGTATTGCAACTGCTGAAGTATTTGTGACTTATGACTAAAGGTTTTACGTAGGTAATACCTATCCCGAATGTAAAAATTTTCATGGTCGCCCATACTAAAACTCACCAAACGCAATATTAAACTGAAGAAAAAAACATTTTATGAAAGATAAACAAGATCTAACACAATAACCGAGTACATTGTCGACTGACGACCTCCTTGGTAGAGTGACACCGGTTTTCAAGGTGTCGCCGTGCCGTCGCGGTGCGGGCGGAACGATAGATATAAAAGTCTAACAAAAGTCGAACGGGCCGTACGCAGTCAAATATGGCTGGACAAGCTGTCAAAAAGCCTAAAACTGTCCGGCTATATCCGGACGGATGGCAACGCTTCACCCACAGGATAATCCAGCAGTGAACTATAATGGGCTTATAAGATAAAGATGATGAAATGCCAACAAATACTGTACAATTAAATAATTCACTTTAATTAGTATTGACGACCTCCGTGGTCGAGTGGCTTTGTACACCGGTTTTCAAGGGTCGCCATCTCTGAGGTCCCGGGTTCGATCCCCGGTTGGGTCAATTTAGAATACGAACTTTTCTATATTGGATCAGGTCTGGGTGTTTGTGATACCACGTATGCTGTATGGTGCATTATGCTGTCTAACAGCAAATATTAATAATGTTAATTTTCATTGGTATTTAATTGATTTTATTTTTACTTATTCTAAATAATGTGTGTAATATGGGCTACTTTGCTCGAAATAAATCATTTTTATTTATTTATTTATTTAATGCAATGACAATAATAAATATTTGATAAAAATTGGTATTAAATACCATACATAAAGACGAACTGAAGTCACTTTCCTATTTATTAAAATTTAAAACGACATACTCTGAAAGTTAAGTAGGAAAAGTTTAAATATGTCAGCTGTATTATAATACCGTTGTAAAAGACGTCTGGGAGACAGAGTTCTATGGCATTTTATGATAAGATAAGAATTTGAAGATTAGTGTCGTCGACTCAATATGTTTAAAATATTTTTCGCCAATTAGACAATGAAAAAAAGTTATGCGTGGACACCAAAAGAAGAACAATACACTTTAAATATTTATTGTCTTCCTTTGGTAAGGTAGGTTTTTTTTGTTTGTGTTTTTAATTATCGTATCATCTTAATTTAAGTATCACAAAATCGTAAAATTCTCTACAAGGCGTAAAATTCTTTGTAAAATTTTCTAAAGAAATATCTTTAGAATATTGTTTGTCGCTTCGACAGAAAGGAGAAATTTTGTACATTTTTATCGAGTTCTGGAATACTGGATCATTTATAAATTAACAATAAATAAATAAATAAATAAATATTTGACAACATCACATATATTGCTCCGATTCCAAAGTAAGTAGCTAAAGCACTTGTGTTATGGAAATCGCCACAGACCTGAGCCAATATAGAAAAGTTCGTTTTCTAAATGACCCAACCGGGGATCGAACCCGGGACCTCAGAGATGGCGACACCTTGGAAACCGGAACAAAGCCAGTCGCCCACGGAGGTCGTCGATTATATACCGCTAATTTAAGTCAGTTGCCTGCGACATACCTGTCTGCCATCAAGAAATTAATATAAGCCAATTATTCGCACCAGTGCCTTTTAAAAACAGTTTTATTCCTAGTAGGTGTAAAGTACAAGGTCGGCTTAAAGATGATTTTGAACTAGAAATGTTGAAAAAATCTTTGGTTTGCTACTTAACCGGTAAACTGGTTAAATGTCGCGTGACTTTAATCTGTTTACGTATTTAAAGGAGTTCAATTATTTATGTTTTCCCCCGTAAGTAATTACTTATGGTTTTTAGGGTTCCGTAGTCATCAAGGACCCCTTAAGTTTCGCCATGTCCGTCTGTCCGTCCCCAGCCTAGCTCATAGACGCTTAGTACTAGAAAGTTGTAATTTGCCATGGATATACATATTAATCACGCCGATAAAGTGGTGAAGTAATTTTTTTTAAAGATTTTTTTAGGTTACCTCCCCTACACGTGAAGTGGGGATGTAATTTTTTTTCTTGTCTACCCCATAGTGTGGGGTGTCGTTGGTAGCAATTTTAAAAATATTTCGGGTTTTTGAAAACAGTTTTTTGATTGAGGCATCCGTTTGTGAGTTATTAAGCTTTAAAGTGCAAAATTTTGATAGAGTCAAGTGTCTCCACCCCTTGCCAGCCAAATTGTTGTTTCTGTTTTTTTGGTCACCCATCCCGTGACCGACCTATATGAAAGTTGCTTAGCTTCCACAATCGCAAGGCGTGGCAACACGGATACGCTAATCCACTGAGCTCCTCAACACGTACTCGTTTAAATCTTCAATTCCTACATAAATTATCTGGTCGTAACCAGATTTAAGTAAATTTTTGAGTCACACCGACCACCAACTAAATACTGTTGTTAAGAGTCGTGAGATAATTAATCATGAATATTCATGCCAAATGCCAACAGGCGGATTATCAGAATTAACTAGTAGGTTCTTTACATTTTTCTAAACGCGTAGTTTACGTATCAATGAATGGTACAACTTTGACCCAAACACGAAAAACTGTTAAAAATCCTGGCCAATACACTTTGCTCTGACGCAAATACTTAAGTAAATGCGTGGGGCTTTTATATTAAATTTTGACGTCGTATTTTTTTCAAAATGTAAATTTTTTGTACTATTCGCGTGGACCGACGATCTGGGGCCCTACCGGCTAACTTTTCGAACTTTGGCAGGTATGCCGAGCTTCAACTTAAAACAGATAAATCGAAGTAAGGAGTTTCGTATTGTACTATTCGCCGAAGTTATTTAGAAGATATCGATGTTCGTTTGACATCATGAACGCTGGATGCGGGCAGCGCAGGACCGATCGTTGTGAAGATCCTTGGTGGAGGCCTATTAATACCCAGCAGTGGGTGTCGTGCGGTTGATATGATGATGATGATTCGCGTACCTACCCAATGGATGCAGTATGTATTATTTTTTTGTCAAAGGTCGTCAAACGTCAAACGTTGTCAAACGTCGCTGCTTCCATCAAAATGTCATAAACAAGAAAAATTGAACAAATATTTATTTAAAAAAATAAAGACTATAGTTAACCTCTTAATAAATAAAGTACACTAACTAAATAACTTTTATACATTAAGTGCTAAATGACAAAAGCACATTTTAAATCTAAAGATTAAACAGATTTCTTACTAAATTATAATTTTACCCACAAGGTGCACTTCAAATATTTGTTTACCTGCTTGAAAAAAGAACTTTGTCACTCTAAAAAAGTTATTACTTTTCTGAACCGAAACCAACAACTACAGCATAGTGGCAAAAGTTGTAAACTGTATACATATTTTTAGACGTGAAATTTTTATATATAACTGGGATAAAAATTACCCTATAAATGTTCATCTAGGCTTTGAACTATTTGTGGGTTTTTCACCAACTCGACACAAGAGACTGGACACTCGTGTGTCCAGTTGGTGAATCTCAAAATTAGTATCACTTATTATTTCGTCATCTGGACACGCAAAGATTTCAACGCGCGTCCACATAGTGAAACCACGTTTGATAATAATTAATTCATTTTATTGTTATATCGAATCCGAAGCCGAAGCTCACAGTCCGGCGAATCTTAAGAATATTTAAATATTATATCTTAAGAACTCTTAAGAATATTTGAATCAGCATTCCAAAATGGCAAAAAATACTTAACAAAGAAAAAAAAGTTTTTGAACTATATTTTTTTTTATTAAATGAAGTATACAACGTTATACAAAAATACCCCTAATGCCGAATAATATGGTAGATATAGGGACCATCAAACTGAACAACTTTTACTATGGGACCAACATTGAAATCGCGAAAAAAATAATCAACTGTTTTGAACAAAATTAATTACGAAAATATTAAAATGTATGAAACAACGGATATTTTTTTTCGCGATTTCAGAGATGGTCCCATAGTAAAAGTTATTCAGTTTGATGGTCCATATATACCATATTCGGCATTAGGGGTATTTTTGTAACATGGTGTAGATTGACGAAATAATGATATCATCACAGCATAGCACGCATAGTCCTCTATATTTAGAGAATGTTCTAAATCCCTAATAGACCTTTACGTCAGAAGTACCATTGATCAGTAAACTTGAAGTTAAATTAGGTAGTCACAGTCTACACGCGTAGCCTAGTATAATATCCCAGTGTGACATTTCACTATATCATCAATATTTATTTAGCTATAGTAACTCGATCACCTAACGGCTTTAACCTTGCAAAATATTAAAGAACTGTTTTTATATTCTGGGGTAATGTTCGTTAGCGGTTTTTTCTTATTCTACAATAAAATAAATGTGCTGGATGTATGATATTATGATATGATT
Organism: Catoptria pinella; assembly: GCA_963556745.1. Taxonomy (NCBI): domain Eukaryota; kingdom Metazoa; phylum Arthropoda; class Insecta; order Lepidoptera; family Crambidae; genus Catoptria; species Catoptria pinella. The sequence continues at coordinate 8,293,859 of OY750779.1, forward strand.
CAATGGGCACTGTACGAATTTCAATGCAGAATTATGTATTCGATTCAAACTCGTTTTTGTTGTGATGTTGAATCAAATTGATGAAATACGAAGAAACTGTAAAACTCCCAATGACTTTTATTATACAAGGTGTTACAAAAATACCCCTAATGCCGAATATGGTATATAGGGACCATCAAACTGACCAACTTTTACTATGGGACCAACTCTGAAATAGCGAAAAAAAAATCAGCTGTTTCATACAAAACTTAAAATCGAAAATATCAAAATGTATGAAACAGCTGATTTTTTTTTCGCGATTTCAGAGTTGGCCCCATAGTAAAAGTTGTTCAGTTTGATGGTCCCTATATGCCATATTCGGCATTAGGGGTATTTTTGTAACACCTTGTATAGACGAGCTGTTCAAAACTAAAATTGTGTCACACACAACCAACCTTCGCGGCGCATCAACTGTTTCTCTCGGTCGCTCGCAGGAGTTTCGGTACATGCACCGTAACTTAATAAGCAATTTTTCTGTACTGTACAGCCTGCCAGTCTAGTGTAGTAGGTATATACATAGAAGTCTTTGGATTTTCTCTAACTTCTCATGAAAAAAAATCTCTTTAAGAAAGTTTAAAAGCACGAAGCTGACTGAATACTCGTAGTATTATACACACGGTGGGATTTCCAAAGGGTTTTTTTTTGGATACCTAAATCTACATAACTCACTTTCTTAGCACAACCACAGTATAATAAGTTTTCATAAACATAGTCTGACTCACAGAGTATTTTAAGACATATAAAAATAATAAATGACCCATGCATTAGTAATCGATAAATGTATGCAAACATGAGTTATCGATATTTGACCATTCATGGCAATCGTAAAAATAACTGAATAAGTACCGCAATTTGGTCTGCCTCGTGTTATTTAAATAATGATTAATAATAGTGCTATTTTTGTAATGACAAAAATATTATGGAAAGTTACTTCGATTGGTTGATTTTAGTTCTAGCGTCATATTTTATTTGCGAAGTTCCAAGAAATCTATATATTCATATTGGGGCTATAAATAATTAGAAATATGAAACATTACGGATGCGCAAGCGCGTTGTATTTCATAAATAAAATAGGTGGGTAAGTACTCTACTTAAGTACATATTACTAGTGCACATTTAATATTTACCACTTCACAAAAATTTGTAAGTTTAGTGTTACGGTGAACAGAAGAACCGTTTGGAATAAATCGCAGTTTTCATTTCAGTGCGCACATTAGGAATTTAACGTACATACAATTTCAGGTTAAACCGAGCTTGTACATACGACAGCACGTCAGGTTATACAGTTAAACTGCGAAAACAGCTTTTATTACGTAGGGCATAAAGGTGGTCTCAAGGTCAACATTGTATAGTCTGAGGTGCCGTCGTGTGTACGTGCTCAAACTCGAAGAAAAACCGGAAATCGATGCACAAGATAGCCGTTTGGCACACGTATACTTGGGGTCGAAACAATTTTTTTGAGTCGCAGTTCTTAAAAAGTCCCTTAGGAGGAAGTTATGGCGTCATTTTTTTTTGTATGGGAAAAACTAATTTTCTTTCTAAAACTATCGTATGTGGTACTGACTGAAACTTTCTGAGCCGGTTCTAAAAATATATCACATTATTACTTTTCAGCTACTAGTTTTATATTAAACCAAAAAAAGTTTTATTTCTAATGAACTTACTTACCAAGTTGGGCTCCTCCAGATACGGTTGAATTATTATTTTTCGTAAAATATACCTCAAAGGACACGTAATATTCTCATATCTAACCTCAAGAAAGCAATTTTGAAATTACATTTCACACACACATACAACTACATTTCAGCACCGCCCCGTTATAACTACCTTTTATTTACCACAGAATATTTAATAGTATTAAACGTACAGAAGTCCATCTGCGCGAGGACAATCAAATAATAAGCTACTCTCGCTGCACGGCAATAAAGTACAATGTCTTATTGCTCAGCGCTGCGAGCCTATTATTGTATGCACCTTCTCTTTCTGTCGCGTTAGTCACGTAGCTCTGTCTCAACCGACACACGACATTCCTCTTGGGCTGGCTTGACTGAATGAGCCGCCAGCAGTAGGCTAGTTTAAGCGTGGAGTGAGCCCCCCTGCTTTTACACAGAAACTACATAGAATCATCTTTTAAAGTTTTCGCTAGGGTGCTACTGACACCCTGTATTATCTGTGGCCAAAGTCAGTATTATTGTGGTGAAGAGCCACCACTTGTATCAAAGATCCTGGGTTCAAATCCTGCTACAGGCATTTTGTTTGTTATGCAAGCTTTGTTAGTTCCGAGTCATGGATGTTCCAGGGATTACGTAAACTCAACTCATCTCAAACATTTAATGGTATTGAAATAAATGATGAACAACTGAAACATCCATTAACGTAAAACTGAAACCTAATCTTTCATCTTTATTCTAAAAACCACGGAAACAGATGTTATTGTTAGTAAATACGTAGGTATGAGTTTCCCACCTACATAACTTTTGATAAGAAAACAAAAGACAACGTAAAAATTAAACTATGAGGAAAACCAATATGGCGCTCATACCACACGTCACGACGACCGCGCGTACGCAACTACGTCACTAGCATTCACATTTAAGTAATTAACGACCTTAAAACCATCGTTGTTCAGTCGATATTGCAAATAATTAATATTTAATATTCATCACTTGTTTTTATTGATTTTGAAGTCGGCAAAGACAGTTCTAGGTGAGCCGGTAGTACGTCATTCTGCGTGTTTCTCTCTCCAGTGACTGCTAAGTGAACTCTATCGGAATGCAGTAAAGGTTAAAGATCATAAATTATATTAATTTCGTTAACAATATTGTTCCGGATGGCGTGACGTCACTTCCGTAGGCCGTTTTCGGTTTACGTAATAAACTTGATCGTTGAAATTGGCCGTTAATTTAAATTGACTTTCGCCTATTTTGTCGTAAAGACGTCTTTTATAATAGTTTATGGTATGTTGGATAACTGTTAAAATGTGCTATAAGTACTTATAAATGTTAAAACGCACAAAAAAATCCTTGTGATGTGGTTAAATGTAATGCGATGAGAATGGGATGGAACCTTGTCAAAGTAAATCGACAATTGACTAATTCGTTCATTTTAATTTAATTAATCAACTAATTGTTTACTTGTTATCTTACTTGAAGTTGCTGCAATAAAAGTTCCCTCACCTTTGATGCGTGACACCGTGTTTTTCACCCTGTGAATGACAAAGTTCCATCCCATTCTCATCGCGCGCGGTTTATACCATCATGATTGTCACCTTTTACGAAGACACATTCAAGAACAATACTCAAACGACCTATGCATATGCGAACGCACTGCTTTGAAATAGAGCTCTGTGATTGGTTCTTTTGTTTAACGTATTACGTGTGATTGGCAGTTAGAACGCTGTGTGTCCGCGGGCACTGTGAGACCTCATAGTAATGGTTGTGAATACGGATGTAAGAGTGACAAGTAAGTCATTAAGTACCTAGGTGCTTACATTATGTAAATGTTTGACTTGCTAACGCTATAAGCAAATCTATTATGTGCTATTCTTAGCTTTTTTTAAAGTAGTTGAAAACAATTTTTGAATCATTAATCTAATTCTATTAGGCGTTTGTTTCGCAATAGTTTATGAAATTCTCATTCATTGAATAGCATATTTAATGTATTGGACAGAAATTAACAGTCAAAGTAGTTCGGTAACTTAAAACAGTTCATACATTACACGCAGTTAAATCTATGAACTTGATTTAAAGTAAGTTTATACATAATCGTATTAGGAATGCATAACACCATAACAAATAAAATATACCATAAATACCTAAGATTACGGATGAGCTTTGCATAAACAGCGAGTTTAGAGAGGAAGAAAAGGAGAAACCGCTAGAGTACCAATGATATTAAACTTTTTTTAATATCATTGAAACTGAGCGAACTAATGGGTTACCAGGTAAAAATGAGTGAGTGAGAGACGATGTGGGTTGTTGAAACACGGTTTATTTATTTTAAATTAATGGCAAATACAATTAACGAAAAGCAAAAAACAAAACAAAAGGAAAATATTATGTTATAGTAGGAAAAGGAACAAGTATTCAAAAATCATAAATCAAAAGTAAAAAAAAACATAAAGTAAGTATTGACGACCTCCTTGGTCGAGTGGCTTTGTACGCCGGTTTTCAAGGTGTCGCCATCTCTGAGGTTCCGGGGTCGATCCCCGGTTGGGTCAATTTAGAAAACGAACTTTTCTATATTGGCTCAGGTCTGGGTGTTTGTGATACCACCGTTGTCTCCGATTTCCATAGCACAAGTGCTTTAGCTACTTACTTTGGAATCGGAGCAATGTATGTGATGTTGTCAAATATAGTAAAAAAGAGGCCGGCTCGGCATTCTCGGCAACAATCAGTATAGAGTACCTACACATAATAAAGTACACAGGACGGCACCTCAGACTATACATGTTGACCTTGAGACCACATTTATGCCCTACGTAATAAAAGCTGTTTTCGCAGTTTAACTGTATAACCTGACGTGCTGTCGTGTGTACAATAGTTTGAACCTTTAACCTTTGGAATTGAGCCAAAATATTTGCATAATATTCGTAACGCGATGTCTTTACGGTCGAATGCCTATATTCTCCACAAACACTTACAAATTATTCATAAATTATTCTTGAAATAGAACACGAACTTTCTTAACAATAAAATATATTTTAGTTTCGTTTTTCTTGAAGGTATTGGGATTATAACCATTGGTCTACCAATCATACTTGGAGTATGATTGGTCTACCAATCCAAGTACATACAACAGAATTGTGTTCATGTTGCTAGTAACATCAGAGGTCTGAGGCTGGCCCCAGACGCCGGTTTCATTTCTTTGCTTTGCTGTTCTAGTTGAACAGGGGCTACCAGCTAACGCATCGTACTCCGGAAAGTCTGCTGGGCTTCAAATTAAAATAGATAAATCGAGCCTCAATCGGGTCAAAATGGCGAACCCTAATTTATGATGTCACACGAACATCGCGATATCTGTTTTAAGTTGAAGCCCGGTAGACCTTCCGAAGTTTGATGCGTTAGCCGGTACGGCCCCCTAGAACGGCAAAGCAAAGAAATGGAACCGGTAGGTCTGTTGCCACCCTAAATGTAAATTTTTACCACGTTTTTACTAGGTTGCTTTCTCGTTTGTTTCTGTCCACAAATTTTACAAACGATTTTATATTTGTATATTAGCATGCCCCCATAGCATGCCCACTGAAACGCGATATGATATAGCGATTTATCACGTTTAACTGTCAAAAGACAATGGATTTTGACAGTTAAGTGTCGATAAAACGCTATATCACGAGATAAGTATATAAAATATAAGTAGGTACCTTAACGTTGTCATAGTGCAATAACTATTACGTAGACCGAAAACAACTTTACATCGTGTTTTGGTGGTCATGCTAGGGCAAACGTTACTATCGCGTTTGAATACCGACTCGACGCCAATTCCTTTTGGTGCAACGTTTCCTTATGCTAGTGTGCAACAATGCGAAACAAATATCATCTCACCGTGTTGCGGCAAAAGTTATAAAATACTAGCGTTACCGACTTGCGAAAGTTGCTCCAGAAAAACTTCTAATAATTTCTTCGGCATTTATGCACCATAAAACATAAGAGTAGGGTTCTGCTATCATGGAATTTAAATTGAAATTGTATTTTAAAGCCCTGAGCTAAGTAATCTTAGCCCTAAGTAATCTTCTTGTTACTTATGCGTAAGTAATATATTCTTTACACTTGTATTTACAAATTAGGTCTCACAGCCTCCCAACTACCAATGACACGTACCTAATACGTTACACAAACGAACCAATCACAGAGCTCTATTTCAACGCAGTGAGTTCGCATAGGCAAGGGTCGTTAGTGTTGTTCTTGAAAACGGGTGTGTTGTCAGTTCAATTTCTTAGATATAAAGCGTTATTGCATCTGTTGCAATTCTGTAGTTTATATAAAATTTTAATGACTTTTTAACTACACTGAAGTCACAAGACATGAACGGCAATACTGAACACATAATTTAATCAACCAATCCGACAATTATTAGCTGAGTCATCCCAATTGAAACGAAGTTCAATTGGTACAATTACTAATAGGAAACTAAGCGGTTCTTTTGTTTTTTAAGAAATCAATTTCTGCGGTGTTTTCATTCATCTAACTAACGTCTATATTTTCTATCTTATTCCCAGATGACGTTTAAAGTTAAATTATCCGGCGGATCCAGACTTTGCGAGGCATGCGCAGTGAACGGCACATAATGCTCAAACAGAACACAGTACTGATTGATAGATTGCGTGTCCTATTTGAGCATGTGCCATTCGCGGCGAATGCCTCGCAGTCTGGATCCGCCATTAAGGCGATTAGTGCCCTCACAGTGGCGCCCTTATTATATTAAATTTATTGCTCGCCAAGTACATAATGTATCGAAAATTCAAACGTACAGATTGAAGCTAAGGTTCTATAGTTTCTTTACAAACAATAAGTAAAATATAGTTCGTTGTAGTAGTAGTAGCCAAATGTGCCAAAAGTGGCCACTTATTGTTCTTTTGCCTACTACTACTACAACAAACTATGAACTACTACTACAAAAACTGAGGGGTTTGTTTGTAAATAAACTATAGAACCTTAGCTTCAATCTGTACGTTTGAATTTTCGATACATTATGTACTTAGCGAGCAATAAATTTCATTATGATGAGGGCGCCACTGTGAGGGCACTAATCGCCTTAAGGATCCGTACACGTCAAATACTATGTTTTCCAGCACTAAAATTCGAGAATTTCTTTAAACGTTTTTCTTATGATTATTATTTAAATGAAAAGTCCTGTGTAATTTAATTTATTTATATAATCAACAGAAAAAAAAACAAAAACAAATACACGTGTACTATAGCAGTAGATGACCAAATTAATAACATTTCTGCCGATTTTTTCCAAATGGGAAAAGTCACGTTTGAGCATTACATAATTACTTAGTTACATCTAGCCGTAAACAGCCTCAAGGTTGCAGTGTCTGGTGTCTGTCTCATAATACAATTTTTGTGCGTGTCGTCATTGTCGTTATTCGACACTACTGTGATGCCCGAGTGCATCGATTACGAACTCATTAGCTGAGTCACAAGTAGTAAATTAAAAAAAAGAATTTTTTGTTCTTTATAATCTTTGAAAGCTCATTCTGTCTTTTTGCCTTTGAGAATATGTCGGCTTAACTATGTGATCGAAAAAAAATTGACGCGTAATCAGTGTTTTGATAAAGTAGCTAGCCTCGTATGCGTGATTACTTTTATAAAAAAAGCAATGTATTGCCTTATGTTCAATTGCTGATGAGCATTTTTACATCATGTAAATAAAAATTGATGAAAAATGTTTGCGGTAAACTTTTTTGCGTTTTACGACAAAAATAAAACAATATCAACATGATTTTTAACTTAAAATAGCAACTATGAAAGAATAGTTGTAAGGACTTGTACTGTGTGTGAAATAAAATTTAATTATTTGATTGAATCAGGCATTACTTGGAAAAAGTCCCAAACCATTGTGAAAAGAGAAAATAATAAAGAATAAATAAAAAAGTAGTCTAATTGGTGAAGGTGCAAGGTGTGTCGCTGTCATGCTAAATGCAAGTATTTTGCACTGATATTTTTGTGGTGTGCATGTGCATTTTTTGCGGGCGGGCGGGCGGTGCATTCTACATATATTTTTTGCGGGAGTAAGCTACATATATTTCTCTTTTCACAATAAAAATATAATTATTAAAAAACTGCGACTGCTGTCAAAAACGAACTAAGTGTCATTGCAGTCGGGAGACCTCTTTGATTAAAAATTGTTCCACAGACCGGTCCCCCGACTGCAACGACACTTGTTATTTAACTTTTTAGTTCGGTTTTGGGCAGTCATGTTTGTAATATCTTTTTAATTCTTTTTAATCTTTTTAATGATTTATTTTCATTTCATACATTTAAGTGATAAATTATATAGTTTTGGAATTCGCTGGCCTTTCATTTGATGCTTAGAAAGTATAATTGAAGACATTTTTTTTTCACATTGCAAAATTGCGTCCTGTAGCCGGCATATTAACCTAGCCAGTGTCACTAAGGCTGAGTTGCATCATCTTAAGTTAACCTTAACTTTAACAAACACAAACTTATCTGACTCAGTGACAGCGTCGCTGACGTCTATGGCGTAGCCTAGGTAACAATATGTAATAACATTTAGTTCCAGTTTTGGCCACCGACTCAAATAAGTTTGTGTCATGTACTGTTATAGTTAAATTAAGATGATGCAACCGAGCCTAAGAGTGATGTAAGTCTTCTAACGATATCTCACCAAATCTGTTTTGGCATTTATGTTACGGCCACACTACCGTGATATGCCATTGAATATTGTAACTCATGAACCTTATGCGTATAGGCATAAGGAAAATTATGGGCATAATTATTGCCATATCACGGTAGTGTGGCCGTAACATTAGAAGTTATGGTGGAATAAAGAAACTCACATACATACAAACATACAAGAACAAAATACACTCTTCTTTTTTCGGCAGTCGTGTAAAAAATCTCGGGCTGCCTCTACGTGGAGACACTACTGTTTTAATATAAGAATTCCTTTTATACTACCTCCATTAGGTATTTTGTAATGAAATTAAACGAGATAAGGTTTATTTTAACTAAAATTAACTACATCTGCAGTCAAACCGGTCATTAGAAACGAGGAACCTATACTGTACATCGAACAGTCATATTACATTATCGTATTAGATAATGTCATGATTGTGTAACTCAAAGACTTGGTAATGACACTGCTCAGTATATGAAATCCATCATTAAGTTGTGATGGGTTGATGGTGTGTTGTCATGGAGGTGATGGGTATATGGTTGTAAGGTGTAGGTACAAAAACAAACATGTAATGTTAAAAAGATTGAATAAAAATTATAAATATTATCGTTCTCTCTCTCGTTCAAGAGCTCGATGGCGCATCAGTGAGTCATCATCTGAGCCCGTAGCCAAGGTCACATTTAAAAAATATCGCTTCGCTTCGAAAAATGTATGGATTGACGTTTTAAATTTCGATTGATAACGAAACCTTATGTCAATCCCATACATGTTTCAAAAGCGAAGCGATAACGAAGATTTGCAAATGTTACTTTGGCTAGACCCCCTGTAAACTTAAACGAACAGCTATCGAAAAAAATAACGCCCATAAAAACATTCGGTAGAGTAATTTTGGATGGGAAGTTTGTACAGCGCCATCTACCGCCAAAAACTGAAATGAAATTTTCCATAGATAATTACTCTATCGAGTACTTTTACGCACGTTTTTTTCTCGATAGATGTTCGTGGTAAGGGTACGAAATCTCCGTAGTAATTGTGGCGGTGGTTATAACGAAAGCGCCAAATGTATTTATAAAATGCATTTCTTTCCAATTGTTTGTCTTGTTGATCCGAAGATAATAAATAATGTCGATATTTGATTTACATTCCTTAGTTTGTATTTATTGGTTTTTAGAATTCCCGACGTTTCGACACCTTTCCAGGGGCCGTGGCCGGCAGGACTAAAGTAAAAAGGCTGCTCATATTTTTATGAAATTACCCGCTCGAAAATTTTATAAAAATGTATTCAAGTTTATTAAATTATTTTATAGCTGCGTTCTGATTTTGATCATTATTACTGAGTTAAATTACATACATTTGAGTTATTTGAGTATTTATTTCAGTTATTTACATTCCTTATTCAGTAAATTAAATATCATCACCATTACCTTTTGTTTAAATTGTCTACGGATGTATTTGCACAAGTGCATTCAGTTAAGACAGCACTCTGTATTGCTTAAAATTATCTAAGATTGCGTCATTAAGTTCTGTTACCTATGTTAAAAATAATCTCTAGTTTTTTGTTATAGACCCTAGATTAAATAAAAAAATCAGTGTAAGTATTTTTTTCTCGTTAAAAACAGATGAATAGAGTGTCCCTTGTGATTTTATATTGCCTGATAGTTTGCTCGTTCTGGGAATCAGTGTGGAGGTTTAAAACAGTGAGCAAGTTTGATGATTAAAATAAACAGTCAGTCAGCGAACTAAATCTATGGAAATGTAATTTAAAAAATAGCACCACGGGAATAAAAATGACAATCCGCACAGCATTTAGTCGGGCCAGCCACCGCGCCGGGATTACAGACATTAGCGCATAGAGTTCATTACAGTTATTACAGTACGTGTGTAAGATTTTTTTTTTACAAAAATTACGTTTTGTATAGTCAAATGGTGTAACGTATCATATGACAATTTTTTTCGTTTAAGTATAGAAAATATCTATTAGTACTTATACAGATTATGGTCTCTATGCAATCTGTGTTTAATCACTTGTGCTTGTGCTGTGTAACTAAATGCCAGCATTTTTTAGCTCCGCCCACTTGGTTGTCATTTTGCGTGGTGCCATTTTTTGAGCGGAATGTTTGTTCTATAGATTTTAGTTCGCTGCAGTCAAACGTACAGTAACGATTAAAAAGACATAAATACATACGATCAAAGAACTTGTTATTTTTAAATCAGTTAAAAATAGCAAGTGTGCGCTAGCTGTAAATAAAAAAGCGACCTAATATATACGTGGTAGAAATTGCTCAGTTACGGATCAGATTGGAAGAATTTTATGACTTTAATTACACTTTTATGAACAATTTCAAATAAGCGATGTGCCAACTCATTACATTTATGATTTATGGTGGTCACGCACGTCCCACTTTAGTCACCCGTCCTTGTCGCTTATGGAAGGTGTCATGTCTTGAATACCCTAAGAAATAACTTTCTATCTGACATTTAATCGCTAAAGTGAACTCTGCCATCACTAATTTGACGACCTCCGTGGTCGAGTGGTTTTGTACACCGGCTTTCAAGGTGTCGCCATCTCTGAGGTCCCGGGTTCGATCCCCGGTTAGGTCAATTTAGAAAACGTACTTTTCTATATTGGTTCAGGTCTGGGTGTATGTGATACCATCGTTGTCTCTGATTTCCATAACACAAGTGCTTTAGCTACTTACTTTGGAATCGGAGCAATGTATGTGATGTTGTTAAATATTTATTTATTATTATTATTACTAATAACTTGTTAACGATACAAAGATTAAGTGAAGACTGATTGCCACAATGTAAAGGATCAATTTTGCAACTTACTGCGTTATGATAAGGTAGGTTTTAAATGCTGGTGATATTTCAATGGTTTTACTGTATCTTTGTGTCGTTTAAGGAGTTGACACGAGACAATACTAGCGCCGCCAGTCGATTTTATTTTATTTATTCTAAATAAGCCCAATTTCTAATAGTTAAATCTATTAGTCGTCTAATAGTTATTCAATAAATATTAGACGTCATTCACAAGACCTTGACGGATTCCTTTTTTAAGAAATTGTGTTTATTGAGAATAAATAAAATAAAATCGACTGGCGGCGCTAGTTGACTCGTGTCAGCTCCTTAAGTGTTTTCATATACTAATGAGATATAAATTAATATTCGCATGACGCGCCGTCAAAACCAGGCATTTTTGATGTCCCCACTGCTGAGGCACAAGCCTTCCTTACGGGTGGATAAGGAGGATAGGCCATGTCCCACCACGCGGACCCAATAAGGGTTGGTGGGTGCTAACGACTGCAAATGCCGGGACCATCCGCTTAACGTGCCTCCTTCAAAAACTCCAAAAAAAGCTCCTTCAAAAACTTGAAAAGAAACTTAACACAAGTGCTATCAATAATAATGAATATTTCAATAAGTGTCTATCAATGGCGAAGGGTGAAATTATGGCGAAGGTAAGCCGTTCCACAAAAATGTAATGATCTTTCAAAATTCAAAACTCATTTATTCAGTCTAGGCTGTTACAAGCACTTGTGAATGTCAAAGAAGCTACGCCATCGGTTCGCAAACCCTAAGCGGGAGACCTTGTAACGAGAAGAACCGGCAAGAAACTCGTCAAGGGCTGCTTTTTTCTCCCTGTATATTTCATACAGAGTCGTCAAAATTTGAAAAATGAGGTCGGCATTTATTGTTACGTCATTTTCCATTACAATCTGCATAGTGGATCGGTGGGGTGGGATTTCTAAAAGGTAAGCCGGTGGGAATCGACTTGTACCTATGAACCCTACGCCACTGGTACCTATTATTTCTCGCTTTTTAGAGCCCTTTATTTTTCATGCTGTTTTTGTTAGGTTTTGAAGGAGGTTTTTATGTAAACTAACGATTGAAAATTTTAATTCAAATTAAACATACAAACATAGTTTATTAGATAAATGCATACATTTTGTGTTCGGGGTTTAAAATATGGATAAGTATAACTTTGATAGAATTACAGAATTTGAACAAAATTTTACAGAGTTTGTGACGTCACAAGTCTCTATTTTTTCAAATATGTAAAATATATATATTTTCTATACAATTAAGCGCTTATGCTTAAAATATTTACGATTTTATTTCTCAAAATTTGACATAAGGAAGTTCCCTTATTATTGCCCTTTATGTCATTGTGAATCATCCTTAACTTTTCCAATAGGTGCGAAACTTTGAAACCAAAACCTATGTCAAGTGAAGGAATAGTGACTTTCTCCAGTGCATGGACAATTACTGATTAGTCGTCCAGACATGTCCGACAAAAGTGAAATACCTTTTTCGAGTCCTTGGTGAAAGCATAGTGCAATGAAATCAGTACTTCAACTGGAAATTAAAGCTTTTTGGCACTGCTATCCCTACTAGATCTAGAGTACTTTAAGCAAATAGCTATTGGATATTATCATCGATAAGGGTACGTGTAATTTATATTCAATTAATTATCTTTTATAAAAAATATTTAAAAAATACGCTGGATTTTTCATTACAACAACAATCAGTTGTCATTGAATTTGAAAATAATAACTCATTTAAGTTTAATGCTTTATTAAAGTTTGCGCTATCTCTTTCTTTTCCACAGTAATAATAAGACGACACGATACTGAATGAAATGGTGTCCTATCCTCCCTTCCCCTCCCTTGAAATCTTCGAATTACTTATTTATTTATTTATTTATTTATTGAGCACTGCCACATGGTACATATTATGACTTACACAACTTATAACTACATACAAAAAAAAAGAAAACTGATATGCACCACAATATCGGCGTGCATAGCACTTAAAATATTATCAGTGTGCACTACTTGCTACGGTATAGATTCCGGATTACAGAGACTAAAGTTAAAAGTAATTACCAACTTACTTAAAATATATAAACAATTTCTTTTTTTTATTAAAACTATCATTAAAAATGTCTAGATCTTCGATCTTACTATATAAACTGTTATATTGTATTGTATTACTTATAATCATTTCTAAAAGTTTCAATCGCCGTTTTAACTCCCTCGCCTCGTTTATAAGTTTGTTTAAAATCAAATTATTCAAAAAAATTGCTTGCTATACATTGCTTAGTGTAAAGAGGTTTAACTTTTTTTTATTTGAGCTGTCAGAAAATCGTCCATTATGATTGATGTAAAATTATCGAGACCTTTTTCATTTACAAGTTGCAAATAAGTATTTACCATGCGCTGCAACATTGTGACAAAAATATTGGATATACTGTTATTTCTCAGTAATATATTACACTGTGGTCTAACGAACTTTCGATAGCAGTACGAGTTTTCTATAGTTGAATAGAATAGAATTTCTCAATAATAGATTTCATTAGACACTTTTTCTCTAAAGATTTATTTTTTGAGTTTAATGGAATTTTTCATAGAATTTTCGTACTTGGGCTTCATTTTCTGTGTACGCACATTTTTTAATTATTATTTTATTTAAGCAAATTAAGAGTAAAATAAAAAGTGCCTTTATTGTTTGAAATTAATACTTCAATGAAATGAAATGAAATAAAGAAGTCTGAATATTCAACAACCTTTTTATTGTTTGTTTGTTCTTTAAGAATTCAGCATAAATAAACAATAGAGAAATAAATTACAGTCGCATTGAGCATAGAATATTAAACATTATAGACAAAGAGTTTTGATTCGAATTCCATGGAAGGACAATATACAAGGCACTCGATGTGTTGCATCGTAACGTAACGAAAGAGACGCAATAAAATGGCGTACAGTCACGAGCAATTAAATGTACATGTCGTAGTAAAATAGTTATGGCCGTGATATAATTATATCCCTAGGGACATAGCTATGTACCGGAACATAACTATGATACAAGCACGATCTAGTTACATAATAACTATCTTACGCGCTTAGACGACCTCCTTGGTCGAGTGGCTTTGTACAACGGTTTTCAAGGTGTCGCCATCTCTGAGGTCCCGGATTCGATCCCCGGTTGGGTCAATTTAGAAAACGAACTTTTCTATATTGGCTCAGGTCTGGGTGTTTGTGATACCACCGTTGTCTCCGATTTCCATAACACAAGTGCTTTAGCTACTTACTTTAGAATCGGAGCAATGTATGTGATGTTGTCAAATATTTATTATTATTATTTATTATTACTAGATCATGGACCAAGGATATGATCTAGTGAAATTTGATTTTTGATTTTTGGGTGCAGAGTGCGGCGCTCTCCGCGGCGGCCGGTGGCGTTGGCCTTTCGCACCCGCACGTCTCGGGCGTCAGTTGTTATTCGGCGTTCATCAGTCTCCATCAAAGGAATCCCTAACTTGATGGGGTTGTATGGTTTTAGTACAGAGTTCCTGTGGCCTTCATCCGGCTCCACCATCCACCGGCTCTACGTCATTCACTGGCAACTTGTGACTACGCGCATCAAACTGCATGTTGCATGCTTGCTTGCTTGCATGCTGAATGCTGGCTTGCATGCTGAATGCTTGCTTGCATACTGCATGCTGCTTGCATGCTACAAGCTTGCTTGCTTCCTTGCAAGGTACTTAAACGTACTTGTTCCTACAAATAACAAATAACAGCAAATATTAGGGATCGAAAAAAGTGTGCTCTGCTGTTTGGGGAAATGAAAAATGCTAAATAAAACAGTGGTGTAATGAATGTTTGGAAACATAATACTTCGAACAAATGTAAAAACATTTTTGACCAAATAGACGTCGGAGTAACGAAAAAAAAAATTGATAATAGGTCAACTGATACAGAGGCAACGTGATTTCAACGAAGTAAAAAAAGACAGAACGAGAATAATCGAAAAGATTTCCGTTACATCAAATTCAATCAAAAAAAATTCGATTTCATATCATGTAACTGCATTTTCCATACTAACATTTCCTTAATTTATTTAACAACCATGAACGCTAATGTCTTAAAACATGCACAAATGTTTAAACAGTCAGCTAACTAATACCATTTGTTAAGTGAAAAAATAAGTATCTGATCGGCCAAGTTAATACGAATTAAGTGGTCATTTCTGTTTACAGAAAACGGAGTCAATTAGTACTTTTTTAAACGTTAAGAAAAGGAAATCAGAAATATTTAATACTAAATAATATACTAGAAAAAATAGGACTCGCACCAGATCATGTTCTCGGACGGGAATCGAACCCGCGACCTTTGGATATCCGGTCCAATGCTCTGACCGCTGAGTACCGAGTCTTTACTGCTTATAGTTGGAGAAATATTTTTTATTGCTTATAGTTGGCCGTCATGATCATAATTCACACTAGCTGTGAAACTGTAAGGCGAAATCTTGTTCTCTCTGAATATTGAAGTGGGCCAGATATTAATTATTATTATCAGATAAGTAAAAATCCGTAATATTCATAATGTTATTGGTGTCATCAAATTTTTGATATTTTATTTTTTGTATGTTTATTTTATAAGTAGCAAAATTAAGAAGGTTACTTAGCGATCGATGTAAGTACTTGTGGCTTAATTGTGCATTTTTACTATCTTACTTTTATTTGTGTGAATCTGTAAATAGTTTTCTGTTTTATACTTGGATTGCTATAGTTAACATAATAACTGTTGTTTTACCTGTGAATATAAAATAAAAATAAAATAAAATAAAAGTAAGCATTTTTAACATCATAGAAGATATGAAAGTCTCTGTGTGTGTATGAGAAAAATCGACAAATTGTTACGGTAGCGATCCTGCCTACTTCACCAAGGGTCCCGCAGTCAATGCCTGGTAGGGGCGTTTTAACTTCTAACAAAACAGACACAAAATAATATTATTTACCCCCGGTTTCTTCTGAGCTGGTTTATCGTAGGTTTAACTTTGAAATTGTTTACATTTATTAAATTTAGATTTTTCGCATTCACAATGCTATTTTAAAGCGACTCGGTAGCATAATTAGTCAGTGCATTGGGCCGGAATACCAAGGGTGCGGGTTCGAGTCCCGTCTGAGGTGCTACTAGTGAGTCGATTTTTTCTAATATTGTTTATATTTTCCTACCATATTCGAGACTTTTTAGCTGGCAAGAAGAATGCGTGCAAGCTTTGTAGTTTCCAATCATAAAGTAGTTGGTCTTGCTAGGGGGGCAGGGTGTGGAAAGTATGACAAAATCCTCCTATGGTTGAGGACTTTGGTTTAACTTTATCGGAGGGGACCTCATTATCTGGTTTAAGTTAACTTTATTATAAGGGCTGATTTTTCAATGCCTAGATAAAGCTTTATCCGTTTGATAGAGTATTTGACCGGCAAATTAAAAATGTTTGTCATTTGTCTGCCACATTTTTAGAACGACTTTTAGTGAAGGATATCTGTTATCTTTAGGCATTGAAAAATCTACCCTAAATCAGATAATGTGGTCCTCTCCGCTTAAGTTTAACCTCCGATAAAGTACCTCAAAAACCGGGGGCTAGCAAGCGCGAGAAGCAAATACAAAAATAAAATTTGCTTTACGCCGCTAACAAAAAGATTTGTGTTATTTTTGAACATTTTTCAAAACGGTTCAAATATTATTTTTTTTCATATCTCCGCCATTTTGAAAAAAAATGAAAAACTGTACTGACTGAAAAAATCTATATTATTATCGAACCTGCGAACAAATTTTTACGAGAATCGGTTGAGAAATGCGACCTGTAGAGGAGAACAAACGGATATCCGGACACCGGAAGGAGATACGAAAGCATTTTTGCCCAAGCTGAACCAGAGACGCTTGGAGCTCGCTCGGTCAACTAATAACTTGTTTCTCACAAAGAATATTCTTCGCTCATGAATTTTGTACCCAGATTATACCTACCTAGATATAAAAACATGAGATGTCACTTGCCCAAACAACTTTTGATCTAATTTTCTGCTAAAAATATATTTGTTTTTAAGGATTTATTTTTAAATTTATCAAATCCAAAACAGAATTCTAAATGCGTTTACTTCTCCTAAAACAACGAAATTAAAGCCCAGTTCTTTGTTTTCAAAACAGCCACTTTGTTTACAAAGTCAGACTCTGCTATTTGATTACTTTGAGTAAATAAAATTTAAGCTTTAATTTAATAAGTAACTAGCTTACTAAGAATCTCAAAGTTAATTTCATGTCTAAATAAGGTAAATGCTACAAGGAAAATGAGATTTACCTAATCACAAAAACTTTAAAAACGCATATGGAAGATGTGCCATATGCCATATCCCACCACGCAGGCCAAATGCGGATTGGTGGATGTTAACGGCTGTAATGTAACTTGAATCAATAGCTTAAGATGCCCTCCATAGCATTTGAGATCCTCCTCTTCCTCCCTACTCCAGATCTACCATCCATTTGGTCACCCATCCGATGATCATGCCTTTTTTCTATCCGTTCACCTCTAACCGGATCTCGTGTGGCCATAGTCTTCCACGAGACTCGGCTCCGAGGTGAGGGTATTCAGCCTAGGGGTGGGGACCCTCCCTCCGCCGACTAGGGGAGAAGGTGCACGTGTTGGCCTTCTTCTCCCCAGTCGTCTCGTGCAGAGGGAGTTCGGCGGGACGTTTTCCTACCAAACTCGCTCAGCGGTCTCCTTCTGCGAAAGCACGTCCTCGCAGAAGACGACCGCCGCCTCCCACGATTTCTCACTCTTCAGCATGGCACGAACCACGCTAGACAGCGAGAGCCGATGATCGACCCTACCACAATCGCTGAATGCAGCCACTAAGCTATCCACCTTCTCATGTCTCAATAATTAGTTACAAAGGCTATGTTCTGTACAATAGTCATAACATTACTTTATTACTTAATAATTATTAACAATTAAATTACCAGATAGTTATCATAAGGTATTTTATTGACAATTAAATTAACACAGTAATATGAAAGTTCTACGCATGATGTATGATAATAATATGATATTATCGGTCATTTAATTTTGTATAGAAAATAGAACAACTTTTTAAAGAAAACTAAGATTTCCAATACAAATAGAGTCGGTTAAAAATACAATGTAACTCGATACGAATATTGTGTAACACAATTGTGCTAATGGTGTACCCTAGGTAAAAAAAACGTAAATTTTGAAACAGACTTATAGACCCTTGGTAACTTCCTCGGGCGTAAAAGTTCAAAGCAGTAAGTATCTGTAGTACATTTTCACAGGTTAAGACTTATGAATCAGTAAAATGGAAAATTTCATTGAAGGGAGTGTTTGACAATTTACACTTACTTAAAGGGTGGGCTCGATTCCATGTCGTCTTGCCCTTGGAGGCAATAAAGGCACTATTTCCTGGCACAACTCCTCGAATAATTCCCGCCTGAGTCTGTAATTTCCTACAAGCTCTAGATCGGGAATATTCGATATTTAATTGATTGCGCAGGCGGCGCCGGTTCCTTCTACGCTCTAAACGTTCTTTACGTAAAGCAGCCGCGATTAAAAGCTGTCTCGTAGCCATTTTAATTTATTTTTTAACAAAATCGACCAAAACGAAAATAAAAAGGTAACACTTTTGGTTTCGTCAATTTGAGGTTACAATTCCTAACAATTAAGATAAACAATATTAGAAAAAATACTAGAAAAAATCGACTCACTCACTTAATATAAAATAGCATTGTGAATGCGAAAAATCTAAAATTTAATAATTCCTAACAATTAGTTTTTCAAATTTTGAAATTTTAGCATTCACAATGCTATTTTTATATAATACTAAATAAAATACTAGAAAAAATACGATTCGCACGTAAGAGTTGATAACTAGAAGAAATTCGACGCTCAGCGGTCAGAGCATTGGACCGGTATCCAAAGGTCGCGGGTTCGATTCCCGTCCGAGAACATGATCTGGTGCGAGTCGTATTTTTTCTAGTCTATTATTTAGTATTACATAAAATTTGTTTTTAGTTGAATTAGAGTAGATCTCCTGATCTCAACACAGGATACGTCGTCTATTTTTGGACCTAATACAAATTTAATACCGCTATACAAGACCACCGGGCTCGCATTAAATATTTAGCAACATTTCAATTTCAATGCCCAGAATACCTTACAGGCAGACGAATATATAATCCTTGACCGTGAACTTTGGGAAATATTTAAAACAGCGCGTGACAATGAAAAGTGATAAAAAAACAATGGTCGAAGAGATGGGTGTGTATGAATGAAACTGATACAAGCTTCGTCACGCGCATGATATGAGTGCGTGTTTTAGTTTTTCGTTGTTTGATTTGGTTACTTTAAGTTTTTTTTTTTTGTATTTTTTGTTTTGACGCGAATTTGAAAGTCTTCCTCTTTGTAACGGCGGCCATTACTGAAAAATTACGACACTAAAAACATATATATTAAACCTTCTTTTGAAAGTTTCATACACCGAAAGTATAAATTAAAAAAACCTAATTGGGAATATCTATCTGACCACAATATCAATATAATAAAATTGTTTTATTAGAATTTTAGTATGTCGGCTTTAGAATTTCTCGAACGCTACAAATAGTCAACTTTAATTCGTTACTAAAATTTTTAAATTTTGAGATTTAAGCATTCACAATGCTATTTTATATAATACCAAATAATATACTAGAAAAAATACGACTCGCACCAGATCATGTTCTCGGACGGGAATCGAACCCGCGACCTTTAGATATCCGGTCCAATGCTCTGACCGCTGAGCTACCGAGTCACTGACCGAGTGTCGTCCAAAGGTCGCAGGTTCGATTCCCGTCCGAGAACATGATCTGGTGCGAGTCGTATTGTTTCTAGTATATTATTTGGTATCGTTACTAAAATTTAAACCTCAATTTTGGAATAAAAACTACATCTGGCTAAAATGTATGCATAATCGAAGTTGCCTCTCGACAGTACATTGGTTACTGAAAAGGTTTCAATTTGAAAGTCAAGATAACGTATTAATTTGAAAACATCGGTTTACTTGGCCGTTGTCTCGTTGAATAAGCAATGCGTTTGTGAGTTATAAAACAGTGAAAAATACGTGGCTGGCGGTGTGGTGACAAAGTGGAATTATTTATTTCTTTGAATCAATGACTTCAATTTCATAGACGAGCTGTTCAAAATTAAAATTGTGTCACAACCAACCTTCGCGGCGCATCAACTGTTTCTCTCGGTCGCTCGCAATAGACTTAAGGAGTTGCGGTGCATGCACCGTAACTTAATGAGCAATTTTTCGGTACTATACAGCCTGTCTAGTGTAGTACCTACACATAAAAGTCTTTGCTTTGAATATTAAAAAACCAGAGATTATGGAGGGGGGAGTGGGAAATAAAGCCTGTCATAACGATGTGTTACATTACAATAATGATATATAACACATCGGTAATTATTTTTAGTGAAAACTATAATTAATATTTTAGAGTTTAAATGCCTTTTGATTCCGCACTTCTTCTAGTTTAATATTATTTAAGTACCTACCTACTTTCTGTTAAGTTATTGTAAACGTGTAAATCTAACTTTAAAGTTAGGTACCTACTAATGTAGACTTCATTGTGCTTTATATCATTCAAATTCTAATATGTTTAACGTAACTTTTTATTTTTTTTATTGATTACTTAGAGACAGCCGAAAAAGATGTTGCAATTTGGTCAAATAAAGATTTCGAACCATGTAGACAACAAATCAAATAGTTTTAATGTAGGTCACACCTCGTTGAAGGTCAGGGTTTCGAGGCCAGGATCAAAGTATTTTGACGATTTAAAATGTCGTAGACTGGTTTTCAAAAATTATTTAGGCCTCTAAATTATTCGGTTTGGTTGAAATTTGCATCTTTTTTATTTTGTTCTATATTTTTAAATGTATGTATTTTGTAATGAAACATTTTCATAAGAAAATACTCGTCTTCCTTTTGACGTGATCAAAAATTTTATTATGGTAATTGACTAGTGTCAATTTACAATGTAATAAAAATCGTTTCGAAACCATAGACTTATTTATACTAGCGTAAGTTTATTAAGTTTATTAAAAAGAGTGGAAACTCACGGGAGTACCACAAATACTTCTATGTTGTATACTGAACATTGTGAAATCACTCAAGACTTGCTTACTTACCTAAAAGGTGTAGGTATTTATTAAGAGATGAAAAATAAGTTAATTATTAAAATAATTACCAATACTTATTACCAAACAACTCTATACGCAGCTATGACCCCACCCATGGTAATTTTATACGCTTCAATATTCAACAACTCCCATGATGGTAGCAGTTTGCTACTCAATTTTACTTATTTTCCCATCCCTACTTTGATATTCCATAATTATATTGTCGTGGGATGCATAATGTTTTATTATATCCTAGGCTATATAGGGTTGCCGAAGTCAAATACACGCGTATAAAATGGCAGATATAGGTATTTCCATCAACTGTTTATCAAAAATACGAACAAAATTAGCTTCCATGTCAGCCTCTGTGTTTTGCACACATCTTTTCATAATGTGGCCAACTCGGAGAAGGGTTCGATTACAGCCGTATCAATTTTGATACCGTCGTTGTCTCCACTTTCCATAATCCAAGTGCGTCAACTACTCATTTTGGGATCAGAGCAATGTTTAAATAATGATGTTCTCTTTTTTTAGTATCGACTGCAAACCCTAGCCAATCCCAGCTCTGTGACTAATTTTTAGTATCGAATGCAAACCCTAGCCAATCCCAGCTCTGTAACTAATCATAAGTTCGCAATCCCACGTCCCCTGCCACGTGCATGGGTCATTGTCCCACATCATTCCATCTCATTAATACACTCTAAACAGGGGCGTGTGGTGGCTGACCTGTGCTGACGCAATGAACAGCACACTGAAGGAACTCAGGGCGCTTTCAGACTAGCGTTTTCATGTGCGCGTGTAAGCTAGTTTCGGTAATGCGCGTTACATTTCGCTACTTCAAAATACTGAATCACGCGATTATTCCTGCGTGTTCGCTCGAACGTTAGATCAGTCAGTGGCAATATGCAATGATTCTCTTGCGGTTTGCGCTTATACGAGATGCTCGCCGAGTCACGCGTAAGGTTAAAATCGTGTCCCAAAACGAGCTGAAATTTTAATGCACTAAAAAAACGATAATGTGAAAAAGCCCTAAACTTAAGCATAACTATGTTAGGAACGAACAGTCCACTAGGAGCTAAGTTGAGAACGCAAACAATGCAGAATGTGCAACGGGTCAGAGACACTTGGCAACTCACGTGGATTAAAAATGGGAATAGATCATAACTTGTGTTGAAAATAAACATAATACACACGTCAGGTTATACAGTTAACTGCGAAAACAGCTTTTATTACGTAGGGCATAAAGGCGGTCTCAAGGTCAATAAATGTTTAGTCTGAGGTGCCTTCGTGTGTACCTAGCTAGCTATGTTGGTAGCAGATAAACATTACAGTTATTATTGAAGCAGTTTTTGAGGCAAATGTTTTAACTTTCATAACCGGAAAGAAAACCCCTTAGTTGTTTAATTAAAATAAACTAATATTTCACGACATTGGTCTAATCCCGACAGTACAATACCTGTCTTAACAATAATCTGAAAGAATCTGCTTAAACCAGAATTCCGCCCAAATCAGACAGATTCTGATTTGGGCGGAATGAGAATCTGTCCTTAACCAAATAAGGGCTTTTATATCTAAAAAAAAAACAAAAGAAACTTATTTGGAATAGACATTCCACAACCACCCAGAAATTGATGGTCCACATAAATAAACTGAAAACTTCATCAACACATTGCCGGAATCCAACTTGAAGCGAGCAAAGCGCCAAATTCGCAAATCTTCATCGCTTCGCTTTTGAAAGAGTATGTATTTCATACAACTATACTAAAAAAATACAACTCGCACCAGATCATATTTTCGTCCGGGAATCGAACCCGCAACCTTAGGATGTCCGGTCCTTTGGTGACTCGATAGCTCAGCGGTAAGAGCATTGGATCGGACATCCAAAGGTTGCGGTTACGATTCCCGTCCGAACATATGATCTGATGCGAGTCGTATTTTGCTTAGTATATTTAATTTTATTGTATAAAAATAGCATTATGAATGCTAAAATCTCAAATTTAAAAATGTATTTGACGTTTAAACATCGATGGTTAGCGGAAACCTTTGTAAATACCATTAATTTATATAAAAAAACTATTTTTTCTAGTTTTTTAATTACCTTAATTTGAAAAACACTTGTAAGATTCATAGGATCCAAAACGGAAACAAGTCCATCGAGTTATAGAGTCCAAAAGCAAACTAATGATGAGACTAACTATTAGCTAGGTAAAAGCCTCTAAATAAAAATAGATTTTAAAAAATGCAACATATTCTAACTTTCTTTAGCGAAGTTCATTATTACATGTGAGTTGCCCAAGTATCCAGTCAGTAGTTATCTACGGACGAAATCCCAAAACTTTCATCCTTTTGACTTTCACTGCAAACAGGTGAAAATAATGGCAATGGAGTGCCTTGAACTATTTCATTTATTTATTATGTTGCGACAACACACGGCCAATTACGTCTAATTGAAGTCACATTGATGCACGCCTAGTGATGTATCGCTTAAACATCTTGTATCCGAAAACTAAGCACAGTTTGTATTTACAAGCGACAACCAGACCGATTTATATAAAGCCATTTAACTATTATATTGGCTTGAAATATTTTTTTATTTTACTATAAATAACGTATTTTATTTTATATTTATTTTATTTTATTTTATTCATCTATTAACATCAACAAGATTAACATTAAATAATTCACAGCAAAAAGAAAATGAAGAACACTTTAAATGCCATCTTAATAATAGATGTTTATTTAATCTCTTTTTTGTTCACAATATAATAATGTACAAGAGGTGGACTTAATGCTAAAAGAATTATCTCCCAGTCAACCCTCAGGGAACAGATAGCCACGAATGTGGTACATTTAATACACGCAGTATAATAAATACAAATATACATAATAATATAAATACATCTACAATAATAATATACGGGGTGGAGACGACAATACGACAATAAATAAAAACATTGTGACATTAGTTCATAGGAGTATTTTAAAACCATCAAATAGTTCCTAGGAACGAAATTTTTTTTTTCAAACAAACTAAATAGCTCGTAAATTAATTTGTAATGAAAAATATTTTTTGTGACTAAACTATTGGATATTTTTAATTGTTATTTTATGAGACTGCATGGGAGCGTTCTTAGCTATACGACATTTAATTTATTGTCGCATTGTCGTCTCCAGGTTGTATAATACCTACAAATACAACTTATTATAACAAATCCATATAATCATACAGTAAAAAGGAAAAGCAAATAAATGACGATGGTTTTCACTTTATGCTCATTATAAGCCTTCTAAAAGGAAAGCGTAAACGTTTTTGTTTAAGACAAAGGGTGTTATCCTAATAGCTTAAGGAAGACCGTTTCAGAGACACACTGTTCAGTCACACGATAAGTAGCTTAAACACTTGTATTATTAAGTAAATTATAATAGTAGTTTATAAATCTGTTGCATAATAAAACACGAGTGTTTTAAATAGTTATGTAGGCTCTCGTATAATTGGGATTGAACCTACTAAATAAAAGATCAATGTTACAAAATAGTGTTTCTTATCTTTTGTTATCCGCTGAGGCTCTTCTTTACTCCAACGTTTAAATTATGAATATCTGCGGAATTTTCGGATACCGCCGGCTACATCCCCTCACTATTGGACGTATAAAAGAGTATTATTGGCCATCTTAAAGGCGACACTATAATTTTCCTCTGGATGGGTATTGGCGGCACGTGGAGTGTTACACGAGTGGGAGACCATTGAACTTCTGTAGCACGATACGACGTCTATCGTCTTTTAAACCCAAGGGAGTTAACAGCTATGATTCAATCGAATGCAGAAATAACATTGGTTCGATTGCAATTAATGTTGTGTAAGATGTTATGAGATGTAGGTACTAGTGTGGGGCGTAGATATTAAAAATGACGTTATAAATCGATATAAAAGTCTTTATTTTTAGTTTTTTTATACTTTTTCGTTTCTAAAATCAATATCGGCGCACGGCGTGCTCTTCTTTCAAATCGAATCATTACTTTTTAAAATAAATAATTCAAATTAACTCTAGCCAGCAACGGCGGTGATGGTCAGCTTGCAATGCGGAAACATACGAACTCTACAGTAGGCTGTATGATTATTTTAGTTGATGTACACTCATCAAATAATAGTTTCGTTCGATTCACGTGACAATGGTGAAATGACTTACATGACGTGGACCACGGGAAGAAATTTAAACTATTTTTTGAAACTGTCGGAGATGTATGAAATGGCGGGCGCCATTGCTCATACATATCTGACAGTTCTAAATGTCAAATTACTGATTCGAATTAAATGTTTAGGGTTCCGTACCAAAGTGGTATAAAGGAACCCTTATATATGGTGCGACTCAGTCTGTCAGTCTGTTACAGCTGGATATCTCGACAACTACTTATGCTATCAACTTGAAATTTGAATAGTTTTAGACGACGTTTGCCCAACTATTTTGAAAATAAGAGTGAAATAAACATATTACTTGGGAAACGGGTCTTAAAAACAGGAAAAATAAAACGATGTCTCTAAATAGTAAACTTTTTCAGAATGACGGTACAGAACCTTCGGAGCGCGAGTCCGACTCGCTCTTGACTGTTTTTTACTTTAGTTAACCCGCGGTAAACTGGAGAACTATATCTAAGTTACAACAGCATTATGTCAACGGCTCATCACCTTTTACAAAATACTGCTTTTCCCGACGCTGGGGCGTTAATTGTTGAGGAGTTCTCCTGGCACTTCATACCAGGAGAACTCCGAACGAACTATCAGCTCCACTTCACCACATGCATTATAATAATAATAATAATAATATAAGATTTATTTCAGATACCTAATTAAATTACATCCATATTTGTTAGTATTACTTAGACTATGTTAGTAACTTTAAAATTAAAACAGAACTATACGAAAAATAATATTCCCCTGCTGGTACACCCAGGTCAATTTATTTAGGTAACCACGGGCACGGAAGTTATTGAATAACGTTTACTGAAAATATTTTCTCGTTTTGAAATATGTTTTGTTCCGTACGTTGTTCCATTATTTATTCGTTCGTTTTTTATAAGGACTGTAGCTGCTTCGGTTATGGAAAAATACTTGGAATCTGCCAGTCATCAATTATAATAAAAGATCCTTGATCCTTACACCGCCTTAGGTCCGATATGAACCTCATAAACATAATACTTGATATTTAGGTCGATCCTCTAAAAATAGAATGAGGAGTGGAGTTGTCTTATTATTATTTAGGGTGAGACCAGACAGGCGCAACTTTGTGAGTTGTGAGTCGCGTAATTTCGGTTTCATGCAAAATCCCAACTCATTTTGCGTCGCTGTGGCTTTTGTGTGAAACCGAATGTAGCAGAAATTACGCGACTGAAATTACGCGACTCATAACTCACAAAATTACGCCCTTTACTCAAATACGACGCAAAATGCCTAAGTTTTCAGTATCGTTGTGCGAAATCAATGGCCCACCCTCCTTATTCACCCATAAGAAAGGCCTGTGCCCCAGCAGTGGATATATTAAAATGGCTGATGGTCAAACATACTTAACAAGTATATGAAAGGTACTAGTGTTAATGACAAGTACTAAGTATTAATAGCTAAGCTCGTGTAAACATGGCATTACTTTACTCACCACAACACTGCTTCCAAAAGTGTTTCGACTCCGGCTCTCTCTAAAGTATTGCCTTAATTTTATCCTTCATCAAAGCCGAATACATAATTGATGAGCATAAACAAACCCTTTGAAAGTACAAGTCAGGAAGTAGTCTGATGAAACCTTGAGCACCACTAATAAGAAATCTGCTAATTAAAAATGTAAAAGGTTCGTCTTTGTCTATATTACTGTCTATTATTCACAACACCAATGTCCTTGGAATTCCCTTCTCATTATCTGGACCGAAGGCTGACTACTTATAAATAACATCCAGGTATATTTATTATTTACGTATTTTAAAACTTTATCTTGTAGCTCTTAATGGCTTTGTAAGCAGATAATGTTTAAACACTTGTTTTTGTTAAATTACTTAAGCTGCTTTACAGGATCAATTTAAATCTTAAAAAAATAGGTTTTTTAAATTGTTTTGAAAGGATATAATATCAAGAGATTAATCAAACCAGTGTGTGTATGTCAAAGACTTCTATGTGTATACTACACTAGACAGGCTGTACCATAGACTTAGAAAAATTTTCGCTGATGAGCTGTACAGTACCGAAAAATTGTTCATTGAGTTACGGTGCATGCACCGAAACTTCTTTAGTCTATTGCGAGCGACCGAGAGGAACAGTTGATGCGCCGCGAAGGTTGGTTGTGACACAATTTTAATTTTGAACAGCTCGTCTATGTAATTGAAGTCATTGGTGTATTTATATGTTCTGTGACAGAGTCCCACAGGAAAAACACAGTGTTATTTAATTTATTGTAACTGTTACTAGCCAAAATTATTAATTAATAATTAATTAATTAAATTAAAAAACACGTTTTATTGATTATTTTCCTCTCATGACCTATGAAGGTGACATTCGGTTACGTTATGAGGCAAAATTAATTATTATTTACATCAACAATGAACATTTTGGCAACACTTTACAGAGTCTGATTGTGGGTTTATAAATATTAGCTGATTTGCGTTTTTGCGATGAAGCTGTGTTTAAAAATATAATGGATTAGGTAGTACAAAAAGCGATGATAAATCTTTTACTCATAAATAAATTAAATGAAATCTTTTCTTTCTGACAAGCTCAGCGTAAGGTAGTCGTAGTTATAGGGACGGCATAGACAGCTAGTGGCGGGTCTGGAGACACAGGTAGGGTTTTTTTTATTTGGACTTTTTGATATTTTCTTGGCCAATGTTAAATTGGAGGAGTCAGCTAATTTCTAGTCAGTACCGGCACGGTAATGTCAACTACTGTAGTTACAATACCGGGTACCGACGCAAACCCGCGCTACGCCACTGGGTCATACTAAATAATAAATATAAATAAATATTTGTCAACATCACATACATTGCTCCGATTCCAAAGTAAGCAGCTAAAGCACTTGTGTTATGGAAATCAGAAACAACGGTGGTATCACAAACACCCAGATCTGAGCCAATATAGAAATGTTCGTTTTCTAAATTGACCCAACCGGGGATCGAACCCGGTACCTCAGAGATGGCGACCCTTGAAAACCGGTGTACAAAGCCACTCGACCACGGAGATCGTCAATACTAATGAAAGTGAATTATTTAATTGTACAGTATTTGTTGGCATTTCATCATCTTTATCTTATAAGCCCACTATAGTTCACTGCTGGATTATCCCGTGGGTGTAGCGTTGCCATCCGTCCGGATATAGCCGGACAGTTTTAGGCTTTTTGACAGCTTGTCCGGCCATATTTGACTGCGTACGGCAGGTTCGACTTTTGTTAGACTTTTATATCTATCGTTCCGCCCGCTCCGCACACACACTCCTCAGCTCCTCACCCTACGCGTGTGGTGCGGGCGGCGATCGTGTCAGAAATGGTAAGAAAAAACTAACGGGCTTACCACAAATGATTTTAAAACACTGTCTAATTAAGACACTGTTTAAATGTGATGCCGTCTCTCTCAAACAATATTATCAAAAAAGTGACAGCATCACATTTAAACAGTGTCTAAGTAAAACACTTGTTGAACAGTATTTTAGATTTTTTTGTGGTAAGGGTATTAGACTCGTGCGCCAGCGAGGTTGCAGGTTCGCAGAGCGCGGAGGTAGGTTCGCGAACTTAAGTTGGACCCACCAAACGGACTGATGTGTGAACGGGCACTTATTTATAGCACAGTATTATATTTTTGAAAAAAACTAATATACACTCTCATTTAAAACTATCATTTAAATAGCATGGATCAATCATTAGAGACGAATTGAGCAGCAACATGCCACGATGTTTAAAACGTTTAAATGCGGTGGAATTGTAGCACTGGTATTTATATTGTATCCTATTGATAGATAGAGCTTGTTAGAATGCAAATAACGATAATTCAATGCGATCTATTCTGGTCATGAGAGGAATTCGGCGCGTGTTGCAAAATGATCGAAAAATTAAGGTGGTTTGACATGGGAATGGGATGGGATATCAAAGACAATTTTGTCGTTTTAGTATATGAATATGGTCGAAAAGTGATCAGTTCAAAAAGCACACACATAAAATATGACCCACCTATAGCATTATATGACACAGCTAGATTTTTATTTTTTAATTTAATACAATTTGGTACATTTGTTGTTCCTTTCGTTTGAAAAATCTGTATTCTTTTTTTATGTCGAGATTAATTAAATTGATGACGTATTTTGATGTTATTTCACAAAAAAACCCTATAAATACTATCACTGTCAGCACCCGAAACTCAAGATAACCTTATATGGCTTCATCATTAAGACGGGTGCGGTGCTGTTTCGCTCGCATAAAATTTTTAGTCATAATGACCTAATGAGGACATGACTTAGTGGGAACAGATGTAATATGGTATGGCATAGCAGGGAAGGCATAAAGATTTTTCGCATAATAGCATATTCGCATAATGTTATATTTGCATAATATTATATTCGCAAAATGTTATATTCGCAGAATAATAACATTGGCATAACAATTACTTCTACTTATTTCATTTGGCATAATGAATGAAACTTGAATACGCATAACAGTAATTTAACATGAGATAGAAATGACATAATTTATGTATGACTATGACTATGAAGTCATAATTTTATTGACACGCTATAAAACATTTAATGGACTAAGTACTTATGTCAAGACCTTTAGTAAACAGACGATTAGGTGCGACGACGAGCGAGCGTAGTGAGCGGCAGCAGTCAGCGAAGTACTAGAACCGACTTGCTGGCGTGTATGCATTATGCCACTAGTTGTTATACTAGTAAACGTTATGAAAGTATGCGTAAACATTTATTCGGTATTAGTGTTATGCGAATTGATCATTCTGTCAAAATATCTTATGCCATAGTATATTATGACTTTAAATGTTATGCAGTCACATATGGACCCCATTAAGACTGCGATGCAGTAGCCATAAAATAATAGTGATTCATCATCCTGTGACGTCACTCAAACGATAAAACCGATCACCCAACGTTACCATGAAAGTAACGTAGCTAGTTCAAGAATATTATGGAATACCACTAAAGAAATTGCGCGAAAATTGATTTATTTTGACGTTTACTGTCAAAATGTGTTGCGTGGGGGCAAACAATAATATTTTGTGGTGGGGGCAGGCATGGTACATACAATAATTAAATATCTAATATAATATACTATGATAATATACTGCGCTAGGTACCTACAGCATTCCGAGACAGGGGAAGTCACGTGGGTGACACAGGCTTACGTCATATCCGCTATCGGTACAAGTCTATTGAAAATTACGTTCATTTCATTCATCTTTAACTTCAACTGTTTCGTTTGTGAGAAACAAATCACAATTAAAATGCACAATAATCATTTTGTAATAAGTAGTACAAAAATAAAAATTGATTATATCAAAATGTATGTACCTATATACCATATTCGGCATTAGGGGTATTTTTGTAACATGTTGTATACCATATTCGGCATTAGGGGTATTTTTGTAACACGTTGTATATTGCACACACCAACAGAAATAGCTAATGCATTTCGTAGGCACTTTCAGGTTGAACCACCGGTCGCTTTGTTGGGACAGATGAGCAATGCTGAGGCCATCATCACCGGTAGCCCCACAGTAACCAGTTTCTCGGCTAAGTCTGTTGCGGGTGTTATTAAACATATGGTGAGGGGGAAATCACCCGGCTATGATGGCCTGAGCATTGAGCATTTGAAGTATGCAGGTGATCACGTTCCTCGAGTGCTTGCAATGTTTTATAGTTTATGCATAAGTCACAGTTACTTACCTGCGGACTTGACAAGAACTATGGTGGTACCTGTTATAAAAAATAAGACGGGCGATGCTTCCGACATTTCTAATTATAGGCCAATATCACTAGCAACAATTATGGCCAAAGTATTGGACAGTCTGCTGGACAAAATATTGGCTAACCACATTGAATTATATGACAACCAGTTTGGTTTTAGACCCGGTCTATCGACTGAGAGTGCCATCTTGTCCCTTAAGCAGACTGTTCACTACTACACATCTAGGAGGACGCCGGTATTTGCTAGTTTTTTAGACTTGTCTAGAGCTTTTGACGTAGTTAATTATGATAAGTTATGGCATAAGCTGTCTTGTGAGACTGACGTACCTCGAGAGATTGTAGCAATATTTAAGTTTTGGTATGGTAGTCAGACAAATACTGTCAAGTGGGCTGGATGTCATTCTAATGAATTTGGACTACAATGTGGTGTGAGACAGGGTGGGTTAAGTTCCCCTCGATTGTTTAATTTTTATATTGACCAGCTGATAGGTCGACTCAATGGTGCCAACGTCGGCTGTTACATAGATGGCGTTTGTACGAATAATATCAGTTACGCTGACGATATGGTTCTGTTGAGTCCATCTATCGGTGGGTTAAGAAAGCTCCTGTCAATATGTGAGTACTACGCAGTGGATCATGGACTTAAGTACAACACCAGTAAAAGTGAGTGGATACTGTTTAAGTCAGGTACGCTAAACTATACTAATCTTCCCGAAATAACACTTTGCGGGAAGCATCTGAAGCGGGTTCAGAGTTTTAAGTACTTGGGCCACTGGGTCACAGAGGACTCTGATGATAATTTGGACATCGAGAGGGAGCGTAGGTCGCTGGCTGTTCGCTGCAATATGTTGGCTCGCAGATTTGCACGGTGTACCAGGTCAGTCAATGTAACGCTTTTTAAAGCATACTGCCAATCTTTTTATACGTGCAGTCTGTGGGTTACCAACACGCGGCGGGCATTCAGCGATCTAAGAGTCCAATACAATAATGCCTTGAGGGTGCTGTTGGGGCTGCCATGGCGATGCAGTGCCTCCAACATGTTTGCAGAAGCTCATGTTGACGGCTTCCATGCGATAGTGAGGAAACGGTGCGCCTCCGCGCTGACTCGGTTGCGTGGCAGCAATAACAGCATCCTTAAAGTATTTGTTGACAGATGGGACATGCCTCTGTTGCAAAGATGGGTTCATGCTCACACCGTGACAAATACGATGCTTTAGTATTAATGTAATATTTTAATTGAATTTAATTTGGTTTGATTTGGTTTAATTTGATTTAATTTGATTTAATTTGATTTAATTTAATTTAATTTGATTTAATTTAATTTGATTTAATTTGATTTGATTTGATTTAGTTTAATTTGATTTGATTTGATTTAATTTGATTTAATATTATAGATTCTACTGAATTGTATTAATTGAAGTAATTTACTAACACTAGTCTTAAGATATTGTTACTAACATTTTTATGGGCCTTGCCTGAAATAAATGATTTTAATTGAATTGAATTGATATCTGTAATAGTCTCAAAATGGCGTCCGTAACAATAAGTTTTCGTCTAAATTGGGCCACAAGAAATGACAAATAAAAATATGATACATGTTTGCATTTTTTTTTTTTTTTAAATTTTGAGATTTAAGCATTCACAATGCTATTTTTATACAATACTAAATAATATACTAGAAAAAATAGGACTCGCACCAGATCATGTTCTCGGACGGGAATCGAACCCGCGACCTTTGGATATCCGGTCCAATGCTCTGACCGCTGAGCTACCGAGTCACTAGTGGGAACGTCGAATTTCTCCTAGTATATCAACTCTTACGCTGCAAGCCAGCGCCATCTCACCAATGTAGAAGGAATTAACTTCGACATTCAACTGAACATCTTTCCAGATATTTTTAAACAGTTGATTAAGATGAGAAAGCTATATAACTTTTTTTTTTTTTTAAATTTTGAGATTTAAGCATTCACAATGCTATTTTTATACAATACTAAATAATATACTAGAAAAAAAAAAAAAAAAAAAAAAATAGGACTCGCACCAGATCATGTTCTCGGACGGGAATCGAACCCGCGACCTTTGGATATCCGGTCCAATGCTCTGACCGCTGAGCTACCGAGTCACTAGTGGGAACGTCGAATTTCTCCTAGTATATCAACTCTTACGCTGCAAGCCAGCGCCATCTCACCAATGTAGAAGGAATTAACTTCGACATTCAACTGAACATCTTTCCAGATATTTTTAAACAGTTGATTAAGATGAGAAAGCTATATAACTTTTTTTTTTTTTTTAAATTTTGAGATTTAAGCATTCACAATGCTATTTTTATACAATACTAAATAATATACTAGAAAAAATAGGACTCGCACCAGATCATGTTCTCGGACGGGAATCGAACCCGCGACCTTTGGATATCCGGTTGCATGTACATGTTTGCATGTTCAATTTTGCTGGCACTAACGAAATTATTCTAGTCCATTCACCTAGCAACACACCGGTGGCCTATTATAACGAAACTTTCTTGTCACAAATATAATTCACTCAATGAATCCACAAAATAGATGTTACACGTTTCGCCACTAAAATTATCTTTACGTTGCCGCGCTTGTCATTCGTCTTTCGAGAAATATATTATTATGTATCTTGAACAAGTTCCAAAAGTCGTAAATTTATGGCAAAATGTGGATATTACACACAGACAAGAAATTATGAATAGGTACTATAGGATCACACACTGACAAAAATGAGATAGGACAGGTTGTAATTATTAAAACAGGCGGCAGAGAGTCTACCTCTTTTCTATCTTTAATAGTGTTGGTTGTTCCGATCTTAACTCTTCAACGCCCGGAAAATGAGACACAATAGATATTCCATTGTTATCCGACCGCATGCGGCCGCTTGGGCGTTGATGAAAGATGTTACTGTATATTTGGGCGTATTGGATGTCTCCCTGATCTCCCTATACATGACACCACAGACGGTGCATGACACTGACTGTACATCACATCATTCAATTAGAAATCAGATTTTCCTAGTTTTATTTTAATCTTGAAAAACAATAAAATTTCAACATTCTTAACTGAACCAACGATTTTTGGTCAACCGACACCGTGGCTCTTGACACCGCTATTAACAGCCGACTCAGCTGATTTTAAAATCTTAACTTCTACTTACTTTAAGATAAATAATATTAGAAAAAATACTAGAAAAAATCGACTCACCCGTAGCACCTCAGACGGGATTCGAACCCGTACCCTTGGGATTCCGACCCAATGCACTAACCAATTATGCTAACGAGTCGCTAGTGGGAGGAGCGAACATTTTCAGTACATTTTACTTCTTCGCTCCATCCAACGCATTCTACTTACTTACTTACTCTTACTCTTGACACTGAAATCTTGGTACATAATTACATAATTTCTCAACCGATTCTCGTGAAATTTAGTGAGCAGGTTCGACTTTTATTTGTCGATTCAGTATTGCAAAATTTTTAGATAAAAAAAACATTGCAGCCAATGTTCAAAAATGTCATAAACGCGAGGTCTACAGTTTACAGAGACACTAGTGATTTTTATATAGATAATGTAAACAATGATAATAAAATTTCCTATAAATAATATAAAAAAACAAGAGAAGATTACCAGTTTTTTTTAATAGACCGAGCATTGTGAAAAGAGAAATATATGTAGCTTACTCCCGCAAAAAATATATGCAGGATGCACCGCCCGCCCGCCCGCAAAAAAATGCACATGCACACCACAAAAATATCAGTGCACAATACCTGCATTTAGCAAGACAGCGCATCACCTTGCACCTTCACCAATTAGACTACTCTACACGTGTTTCGCCCCAACCCGGAGCATCCTCAGGAGTTTTTTTTTTTGGTATGTTTGATTCTCTATTTTGTTAGTATTATTCTCATAGTGTTTTATGTTTCAGGAGGTGAGACGGCAGCGATTTGATACTGACCATCAATTTTATTACAGTAAGTTTTTGTTTGATATATTATTGTTATTTATATATATGTATATGATATATTGCGTAAACCAACGCCGAAATTCAGTGTTAGTTTACGCACGATCTAAGCTACATGTTTCTCTTTTCACAATGGTTTGGGACTTCCGCCAAGTGACGCCTGATTCAATTAAATTTTTCGAGCTTTTTATGAAATCCATACTATTCATAAAGGCGTGTTATAGGGGAAAAGTTCATTTGGACACTTGCAACAAAATCCACGCGATCGACGATGCTCTTAGCTGTCGTATAAATTAATCCCCTCAAAAAACACATTTAATCACTTTAAATTTAGTCGCTGATTGACCACTTGGGCTTTTGCCAATTAGAGTTCGTCGACTTTTCTTCATACGTCATTTTTGTCAACGAAATTTTAGCATCTTTAATTATAATAAATTATTTTTAAGTTGTTGTGACGAACGTGTCGCAAC
Source organism: Catoptria pinella (assembly GCA_963556745.1). NCBI lineage: Eukaryota > Metazoa > Arthropoda > Insecta > Lepidoptera > Crambidae > Catoptria > Catoptria pinella. The sequence continues at coordinate 8,329,661 of OY750779.1, forward strand.
ATAATTATATTTAACACCTTATTAGTAATACTGAAAATGAAATACAAATTATTCTTATCCCCTTTTCTGCGCTGTCTGTTCATTGATATAAACACACACCGAAGCAAATTAAGCAGCAACAGGCAAGCAAAAGGTACTGATTTGATTTATTTATATTTAAAGAAGACCAAATGCAGATGAAAAATTAAGCTACAATAAAATTATACGTTCCAATATTATTGGCGGATCGGAATATCGCGCGAGTCGATGCGCAGTTAAAGTGGGTGAGTAAGGCGAGTGGTAGGGCACGGCTACGCGAAAAGTGGCTAACTTCACAGTCGCCAATAAGATATAGAAACGCACTATAACAACAAATTACCAATTTATTTTAAGGCATTTCTCTTGAAGTGTGAGTTTTTGTTCAGTATCCAAATCACACGTAAAAATACGTTTTTATAAAGAAAGTACTGCACATCTGACGATACTTTTTGGGCAGAATCCCTGCAAGGTGGACCAACGATCAGGTGAAGGTTGCGGGAAGCCGCTGGATGCGGGCAGCGCAGGTCCCCGGATCCTTGGAGAAGGTCTATGCGTCATGCAGCAGATATGATGATGAAGAGAGCAATAGTCTGTGATGACAAATGCTTATACAAGGTGTTACAAAAATACCCCTAATGCCGAATATGGTATATAGGAGCCATCAAATTGAACAACTTTTACTATGGGGCCAACTCTGAGATCGCGAATTAAAAATCAGCTGTTTCATACATTTTGATAATTTCAATTTTAATTTTTGTATGAAACAGCTGATTTTTGCGATTTCAGAGTTGGTCTCATAGTAAAAGTTGTTCAGTTCATGGTCCCTATATACCATATTCGGCATTAGGGGTATTTTTGCAACACCTTGTATAACTATTTGTTTAATTCAACTTAATGGACATGGAAAATGGAAATGGTTTACAATATCTGTCACACATATGTTTTCATAAGCATCAGTCCATTAAGTTTACATTTAAACCTGTCATTTCAAAAATGGATGGTCTGTTTCAAACTGAGGTAAACGTGATTTACGAGCTTATTTATCAATGTTATAACACCGATCGAATGAGGTTAAGATCACTGATTCACTCGGTTAAAATCACAAATGAATGCCGCAACATCCGTCGTGAAACACCAAAATCGATATACCGATGGAATGCAAACAATCGGATTGAATCGAATGATTTACAATCGAATGGCAGTGGTATGGTACTAGTCACGTTCGTCACGTGATTAGTTCACGCGATGCTGAAATCAGCTGATTCGGGGAGGAAAATCGCATGTGGAATTGACAAATATGTCAAACAAGACACACTTATTTCTAGAATGGTACCCTTATAGATCAAAGAATGACTAACGTTTGCCGCAAGTGTAGGTCTGCGGAATTTCGGACAAAAAATTCAAAAACCCCGGACATTTGAGTGAAATTAAGAATTTTACCCGGAAGTACTTGACAAAAAAATACAATAAAATAAAAAACATAACACCCTTTTCCGTAACAGACCGGGTTTTACCCGGACACCCTACATTCTAGGACAAATCCGGGGAAACCCGGACGGATGGCAGCCCTACAAGTGTCCGATTGTAAAGTTTTTCTTTTTGTAATCATTCTTATCTCCACTCCATCATAAGCACCCTGTGCACTCTTAGAAACAGTCTTATTTCATCAATTGTTTATCTAGCTAGGTCATTCATTTTCATTTTCTCATATGTGGGTAAGTAAAGACTTTTTTCTACTTAGTAATTTAACTATTTCCTGTGGAATTAACGATGTTACCCAGTATTAAAGAGGACATGCAGAAACTGTACCTATTCGAAAACACTTCCGAACAAACAGATTTAAATATTTCTGTGTTGTGCCTTTAGATATCAGCCTCATGACCAATTAGTTTTTTTCATAGCCCGTCTCGTTTTGACAATAGGGATGATGACATGAATTGCAAATATATAAAAAGTTGTGTTTAAACTTTAGAAGGGAATAGAAAATGTAAACAAGCGTTTTAAATTTTAAAAAAATATTTAAAATGTTTTAAATAACGCTCAAAATCACGTGACTGCAAACGCCAATTGAAGCGCCATTACGTAACGGTATGAAATACCACAATATTCATCTGTGGATACCATCTGTCATACATAGTGTCATCCATGAAAATAAAGATTGTCATCATCTCAGAAGAATAACTAAATTCTTCTGAGGCCATCATAGTGTTTGTTGCTGACAGTTTGATTGATGTTTGACATTGGTTTATTTAGTTAACATAAATGTTAACTAGACAAACAATTATCATTACGTAATCAAGAACACGTGACTGCTTGGAGCGTTTAGGAGGGAAAATTAAACATAAGACGACTTACCACAAAATATTTTAAAACACTGTTTAAATGTGATGCTGTCTCTTATAAGCAATATTGTCAAAAAAGTGACTGCATCACATTTAAACAGTGTCTAAGTTAACATTTGTTAAACAGTGATTTGTGGTATGGCCGTAATAATTTACTTGGTTTATTTTTATTTTTATCGTATTATTTACATGCCTTTCTAAAAAATTGAAGTGGTTCCAAAAATTTGTCACCATCCCTATTGCGTAACTTTCATTCATATTCTGACACTGTTGTTGCAGCGGCCCAGAATACGCGTGGTTACGCGCTTACATGCATTGTTGACTCGCTGCCAGACTGCTGAAGCAATAACCAAACACACTGAACTGCATAGGAACTGCAGAAATGTTTTTACGCTTCTTTATTCCACCCGACTACTCCAGTCTATCTCAAAGAATGTTTCAGTTTTCGCTGCTCTTCCACACTGTCCTCACTGCGCTCGTCTTTTAATCTTACTTTTGATATCCCTATCTATAAACATCCCTATCCTTCCCTATCCCTAACTATAAACTTTAAACATTTCTATGGTAGTGTCGTGTGAGGTGGGTCGTAACGTTCCCTCAAACATGGTTGAGCGAAACGATGGCTGGTTCATGCGTCATGCTCGTGAACGGGTGCTGCCAGTTGGAATGGGTCACTCGGGTTACCCGTTATTTTGATTATTTCTAAGAGTTTAACTTAAAATCTGGCGCATGTTTCATCTCGAACGCTAATTAGAACAAAGTCCACGTGGACGAAGTCGCGGGCGGCCGCTAGAGGGTGAATAAAACGATTAGGATGACATCAAAACAAGCCACCAAATCACAAAACCACGAAGTTAGCACAAAGCATCGTTTTAACTTCACATTCCTAAATGTATCCAAACTTTTTGTGTGTTACCGGAAATTAATTAGAGAGCTTAACTATTTTGCTATGTTCTGTTTAGTAGAAAGAGAGCAGTCAATCAGGACATAGTTTTCTTACTCAACATTCCATGAAAAATCTTGCGGTCAGTTGTACTAAAAACATAAACAACATCATCATATAAACAGTTAAACAAATTTTATAAAGTTTAACCATTAGTTAACCTGTCTAAACACTGTTTAAGGATAAACAACTACAACGATAGAGACTAGTTAATTTTTAAACAGGGGCGCTCTACTCTAGTTCGATCAGGAAATAAACTATAAAATTTAATTATGGGTCAGCAGAGTATAGTAAGTAGCTTTTAATATGAGTTTGTTAAAAGAAAACAACACTGAAAAATTACCTACCTTTTGAAATTTAAATGCCTAGTTTACATTTATTAATTATACTACAAAAAATAATTGAAATTCAATTATGTAGGTATATTTATTGCAGATAAATAATATTAGAAAAAATCGACTCACCCGTAGCACCCCAGACGGGACACGAACCCGCACTTTTGGTTTTTCGGCCCAATGCACTGATCAATTTATACTACCGAGTCGCTAGTGGGAGCGGCAACATTTTCTAGTAACTTTTAACTTCTTCGCTGCAAGCCAGCGTAATTTCATCAATGTGCCATCATCATTCACAATGTAATTTTTATAATAAGATAAATAATATTAGAAAAAATACTAGAAAAAATCGACTCACCCGTAGCACCTCAGACGGGTCCCGTATTTAAATTTAAATTTAATATTTATTGCAGATTGTATTTGTCCATTTTTTTAATTTACTACCCATTCAGGACATATTTTATGAGACAAGAAGAGCGATAACGTGTAGTAGTAACTATGTCGTTTTATTGTAGTAGTTAGGTAGTTAAACCAATAAACAATCTACAAAACATAAAAAAATATATCTTTGTACTACTCGTAACTATGATCGAAATACAGATAGTAATTAATCATCTCTGTGTATAATAACTTACTTACAATATAGGTGTTACAAATATACCCCTAATGCCGAATATGGTATATAGGGACCATCAAACTGAACAACTTTTACTACAAGACCAACTCTGAAATCGCGAAAAAATAATCAACTGTTTCATACATTTTGATATATTCGTTTTTAATTTTTGTATGAAACAGCTAATTTTTTTTTTGCGATTTCAGAGTTGGTCCTATAGTAAAAGTTGTTCAGTTTGATGGTCCCTATGTACCATATTCGGTATTAGGGGTATGTTTGTAACATGTTGTATACAAGGTGTTACAAAAGTACCCCTAATGCCGAATATAGCAGATAGGGACCATCAAACTGAACAACTTTTACTATGGGACCAACTATGAAATCGCGAAAAAGAAATCAGCTGTTTCATATATTTTGATATTTTCGTAATTAATTTTTGTATGAAACAGCTGATTTTTTTTTCGTGATTTCAGAGTTGGTCCCATAGTAAAAGTTGTTCAGTTTGATAGTCCCTATAGCATATTCGGCATTAGGGGTATTTTTGTAACATGTTGTATATAACGTGACTACCTACATGGTCTGGGTGTTAAACAATGTAATAAAATGTGACTAGAATACTTAAAAATATCTCATTGGTTGAATATGGCCTTTTAGAAATCAACTTAGAAAGCTATACATTTACACTTTTACGAGTACATGAGCTTTTCGGAGCTCCTGAATCGCACCACATTTTTCCATATTTTCGAGAAGTTATAATTATGATCAGTCTGTCATAAGTAAAGTTTTTTTTTCTTGCATACACACCACGAATGTCGGGTACACCAGTTTAGTTACTATAACTTATGTTTGTAGCGTTCAATTTTAGATTTAAGCATACATGTAAATCTGATAATAATAAAACATCCACACACAACAGACATACATACACACACATTCACATACGTCTCTGTATTTAAACATGCTATGTTAGGTCAAAAACCCGCATAGTCATGAGTTTACCTCATTATTGGGTGAAAAAAAGTATTCATTTAATTTGGGCTTGAATTAAACAACTATTATGTTTGGTCACCGTAATTCCCACCCAAACTGTCTAGGGACGCGGTTATTGCCGTAAGATGACCGAGATAACATCACGCCGTGACAATTCAATCTCTGCAGTATGAAAGAAACTCATATTGAAATCATTAATCATCATTCATGAAAAAGTTGCTCAGACTCCTTTATAAACTTGAAGAGAGCTGATAATCTTTAACTTTAAACGACTTAACCAATTATCTTAAGCTATCTAAATGATGGAAATGACAAGGAAAAGTCCCATCGATTTACCGACCATAAAAAAACTATAGAAGTCTATCATTACATCAAATTATTGATGTTCAGGAATCACTAATTGCAAGCGATTAAATATACAGATGAACACGCAACGCTCTAATGAGAATAACCAGCATTATTCTTTGCCATGTATAAGAGGACTAAATCTTACAGCTTCTTTGAGAAAGATTTTATTTTACGTTACAGAAAAATCACGAATAAATAAATCATAAATATTTGACAACATCACATAGGTACATTGCTCCGATTCCAAAGTAAGTAGCTAAAGCTTGTGTTATGGAAATCAGAGACAACGGTGGTATCACAAACATCCAGACCTGAGCCAATATAGAAAAGTTCGTTTCCTAAATTAACCCAACTGGGGGTCGTACTCGGGACTACAAAGATGGCGACACCTTTAAAACCGGTGTACAAAGCCACTTGACCACGGAGGTCGTCAAAAACGAACGAATAAAAACATAAAACTATGAGCATAGTAACTAACTAAACTGTAGGCACAGATTTTATAGATAAAGGTGGCTTACATACTATTCTGCCACTAGAATAACAATAACAAATGGACCGCAATCAGCAGCTTTTGTTTCGTATTTGATTAACTTTATTGTATTGTGCGAGTATGTATTTGTGTTATCGAAGCATTATAATGTTTGCCTTCAAAAATATTGAAAGTGTAATCGTAACTATATTTTATTGTTTACAAAACAGAAATATTACTTGTAACTCCCACAGAAGTATCATTTCGATTAAAAAACCTTTATAGTCCGAGCTCCCATTGCAGGAAACCTTAGCTCACAAGGTGGAAGATCAGAAGTGTGTTACAGTAATAGATACTACTTAGGAACACTGGATTATTATGATTCAATCATAGACCGGTTATACTTCCCAAGCGAGACAAAGAATGAGTTTTCTCATTTTCCTAACCTTCAAGGTGGTTCTGAAAGGCATTCTTAAAGTGCTCTGTTAACTGTAATTAAAGTAATTTCTTTGAACACAGCCAATTAGCGCATGACATTGTGGAACTAAGAAAATGACAATTTGATATGGAATTATCAGATGATGTGTTCAATGAAAAAGAAAAAACGGGATAAATGTGAGAATATTATTCCAATTTCCAAAGAGACAATTGAAAGGCGCAATTAAACAAATATTTATTATTAAAAAATCTAACTCTTTTGAAATTTTGAGATTTAAGCTTTCACAATGCTATTTTTATATAATACTAAATAATTTACTAGAAAAAATAGGACTCGCACCAGATCATGTTCTCGGACGGGAATCGAACCCGCGACCTTTGGATATCCGGTCCAATGCTCTGACCGCTGAGCTACCGAGTCACTGGTGAGGACGTCGAATTTTACACTTCCAAGACTATAATACTAAATAATATACTAGAAAAAATAGGACTCGCACCAGATCATGTTCTCGGACGGGAATCGAACCCGCGACCTTTGGATATCCGGTCCAATGCTCTGACCGCTGAACTACCGAGTCACTAGTGACTCTATCAAAACTAGATCTTCATATTTTTGAATTGAAAATAAACAAAATATATTTTGTAGACAAATAGGCATATAAGATTGAGTACATAATATAAAACACAAATAAAATATCCTGGTTGACAGACTGATTCATCATGCTCTGCTCAGTCAGACTACTGAAGGGATCCAAGCCAGAAAGTTATTATGACGTAAGCATCCACTAAAATGGATTTTTGAAAATTCCATGCGGTCACGGGTGGTGAAAGCTATCATACACAAATGCACAAAAACACTTTGAAAGGATACGTTTATTGCTGCTACGATTCTGGCGCTTTTACCTTGCTTCCACTTTATTTTCAGGCTCTTTTAGACTACCATAGTCATAAGTTTTAATCCTGCCTGAACTGGGATAAAGTTTAGTTTAGACCGCTAAAGAAAAAAATTAAGTTTTATTCTACAGGTAACTACGACCGATGCCTTTCTTGTTCATCTACAATGGGTTACTATAATTATTTGGAGGGGAGACACCAGCGAAGCCGGACGGGTGATCAGTCTCCCTAACCGGAACCATTTCACCCAAACTAACAATCTACAACAGGTTAGTATTTGGCCTTCACCTAACCTGATGTTAAGTGAGGCGCATCATGGTACCACAACTCACTCGGAATCCTCACGCACTGAGGAACGGGGGGCTAATTGTCTAATTTCAAAATCTATCGCAATCGCTTTCATTTGACAGATGGATGTGACACGTTACTGCATTTCTTTGGTAAGTTTTTATTTATGCTAAAAAGAAGCATCAATGTGTTACATCTTGAAAGCGATTGCGATATATTTTGAAATTAGACAATAGAAGGGCTGGCTTTACCTCAATTGCTATTACAACAACAGTTAGTACAAATAAAATATTTTTCAAAGTTATGGCCAAAGTTATCCCCGACCCCGAGTCATAATAACTCGGCTAGAATCCCGATACTCGATTAATTTGTTTGTATTATGATGTCTTGTCCTTACACTTTCTTTGTATGTGTTGTTTATTTCATTTATGTATTGTTAAAATATTTTTCTGGATGTAACAATAGTGATATTTTATCTATCAGTTCAATCACCTCTTCATGAACATTGTCCTCAATAAGAATTGAGGAAGCACTCCAAATGCCGGAAATAAAAGGGAAAACAGCCAAAGAGGTATGTTATTATTCTGTTTCTAACCGGATTAATATCCTGATGTGATGTGAAAGGTAGATGGGTTATTGGCCAGGGGGCCAATGATATTCAGAAAAGACACTTTAACAAAACAGAATAGAATAGAAAACCATTTATTGAAAAACAGATGATGATGATTGATGAAATGTTACACTTTCACGTCGAATCGTAGAATTTTCTTCCGATAATCAGTTCTCTTGAGCTCGATGCTGCAGTGACGGTGGTTAATACCTTTGCCTCTTCGTCGTGCCACCGACTTGTTCCAGCAGCAGTGGCGCGAGAAGGAATTGCCGTTTCTTATCGTACCACTGAATGCAGATACGTATTAGTGAAGATTACTTCATTTCCATTGAGTATACATGTTACAAAAATACCCCTAATGCCGAATATGGTATATAGGGACCATCAAACTGAACAACTTTTACTATGGGACCAACTAAGAAATCGCGAAAAAAAAACAGCTGTTTCATACAAAAATTAAAATCTAAAATATCAAAATGTATGCTGATTTTTTTTTCGCGATTTCGGAGTTGTTCCCATAGTAAAAGTTGATCAGTTTGATGGTCCCTATCTACCATATTCGGCATTAGGGGTATTTTTGTAACACGTTGTATATCACTATTATATTAAACCGTCACAATATTGTCTTTTAGTTATATGTAATCGTATTTTATATTCAATGGTACTTGAAATAAATATGCAAACATATTAGAAAAAAATAAGATGAATTGATTGATAATCGCAAATGAAATTAGTTAACTTTTGCAAGTGTCGGTCATGGGATGGGTGACTAAAAATTTTATCTCGTACTCCTCCGTGCTTCGGAAAGCACGTTAAGCCGTTGGTCCCGGCTGCATTTGCAGTCGTTAGCACCCTCAAATCCGCATTGGGCCCGCGTGGTGAGTCATGTCCCATCCTCCTTATCCACTCATAAAGGAAGGCCTGTGCCCCAGCAGTGGGGACATTAAAAACGGCTGATGGGTAATTAGTGTCAACTTTCACTAAGGTCGGTTATCGGATGGTTGTCCAAATAAGATTGTTTCGAGCTCCTTCGTGCTTTTTAAGCTATCAGTCCCAGCTGCCTTTGCAGGCGTTAACACCCACCAATCCACCAAAATTGGGCCAGCTTCGTAATTTATGATTTATTCGCTTCATCCATCAAAAAAGAAGGGGCGGCAGCACTAGACATTAAAAAGGCTGATGATGATGATGATGACGATGAATTAGTTCTGTACCTACCCCTAGCATGAACATCTATCATCTAGAAAAAACGCGCATAAAAGTACTCGATAGAGAAATTGTACTATAATAAATGAGAAACTTCATGTTGCTTTTCAGCGGTAGATGACGCTGTACAAATTTCCCTTTTTCACGCGCTCTTTTTTCTCGATAGACCGGGCGCAAGATGCGCGAGCCCGGCGTGCGCGACCTGCAAAACTCCACCTTCTATGTTCATGCTACGGGTGCTGAAAAGGAACTCGTATTATTAGACTCGGTGTGCAAGCCACACACAGAGAAAGACAAAAATATTTTTAAACAATAAAATGTTGTCTTGTAATGACATTGCTTCAATTTTCAGAAGAAAATCTATAAGAAACCATCATACACTTGTAGATGTATCATGAACCATTAGAATTGTTTGCCATCTCGCTCTGGTATGTACACACGACGGCGCCTAGACTATACATGTTGACCTTGAGACCGCCTTTATGCCCTACGTAATAAAAGCTATTTTCGCAGTTTAACTGTGTAACCTGATGTGCTGTCGTGTGTGCCTTAAATTAAATAAAGACATGTTTCAGACTTGCGATGAAGTGCCTTGTCTGAAACTAACTCCAATCAAGTGTTTCGGGGCCGCCGCCGTCGGTAATGGAGCTCTTATCGAAGCAGTGATGCGATTTCGACAAGATATTTCAACGATAAACCAATTATTATGCTGACGAGGATAACATTTGGCTTGTGTGTTGTGTACACAGAGTGAATTTACAAAAAGCTTCACTACCGCAGAATTCATCTTGTAGAGGACTTAAAAAGCATTTGTCTCACACTAAAGATTTCTTTCAAATTCACCTAAGTCATGAGATATTCGCTTTTAAAGCTTGTACGAGTTCTTCAGGAACAACCTAAGTTAGTCATGTTTCTCCCAAAAATAACGTTATGTCTGACATGACATCGGTTGTTTACGGCAGATTTTTTTTATAACTTTTACGGTTACCGTCTCTCTGTTTTATTGTTATTATGAGAGGGTTTTGTGTAAAAGATAGATAGAAATAAATATAGATGAAGAAAAGATAAAAAGGCAAAATTATAAAAAAGGTTTTTATAAAATATTGAGTGTCAACATCACCACAGTGTCACTTATGATGGAAATGATGTAGCTAGCTCGATAAATAGTAGTGGTGGGAATGAAGTTGTGTATTTTATTGTATTTTACTAATTATATGTAATATATCCTGCAAAAACAGCCTTTGTCACCACCTTTTCAGATTCATAATAAGTTTTCTTTAGCTATTCAATATCTTTATTTAGTAGCAAAATAAAATAGGGGCCACTATGTATGGCTTTCAATACAAACGAGTTAATTTCTTAGAGGTTTTTTAAATATAAATTTAATCTGGTTTTTTTGAATTTTATATCGTTCGACAGCTGTAATAGTCAACTTGCGGACTTAGACTGTATAATAACTCTTATTTGCCGTGTAAACTGAAAAAAATAACTGTATGAAACTCCAATTTCTTTCTATTCTAACTGACATCCGGCGGATAGGAGAAATTATACAGTAAATTCAACAGTCCGCAAGTTGACTATTACAGCTTGCGAACAATATCAAAGTAAAATAAAATCAGATATTAATAATTTATATTAAAAAATCCTCTCAGATATTAGCTCGATTGTATGGAAAACTGTATATAGTATAATGGCCGTATTTCCTTTTGAGTAGTGTTGAGTCCAGGACAAAGCTGAAATAACAGAAAATATGTTCAAAGTTATTTAGACATTTATTATCACTTTGTAATTAACTGTGGAAAAGATTTATCTCTCTTCTGAAAAATCATATTTTATGACATAGGTGGTTTTTGAAATAAACCTCTTCTTTTATACAATATTAATAATATACTAGAAAAAGTTCGAATATACAGATCATATTCTCAGGCGGGAATAGTCAAAGGTTGGTGGTTTGATTCCCGCCTGAGAATATGATCTAGGTCGAATTTTTTTCTAGTTCATTATTTTTTTTCTAGTTTATAGTATAAAAATAGCATTGCGAATTCTAAAACCTCCAATTTAAAAATAAACTCTTCTTATTCAAGTCATATCACATCACTAGCGATAATCCAGAGCACTCAAACTCGAGGTTGAGGGTATCGCGAGACGTCTTCTTGTTATAACTACGAGTGTTTGTGTACTAGCCTCTGTTCCAGGAAGGAATGCAATGTTTGCTGGCATCTTCAGCATTTTCCTTGTTTAATTTGGTCATATCGTGTAACAGGGTGAAATCGACAATCGCTTGTAAAATTGAATCGCCATTTCTTTGAAATCATATTTGCAATTCGATTTTAAAATCGATTGTCGATACCCTATTCGACTAAAGTAGCCTAGCAAGTCGCCCGGAAAATCAACCCGTGTAAATTCCCCTAACGGGTCGATTTTCCGGGCGACAGTTATTAATATCGCGGTTAGATTCTTACAGTCTTATTCATAAAGAGCTATGAAGACCTATAACGTAAACTTTTTCAGAATGATGGTACGGAACCCTTGGTGCACGAGTCCGACTCGCACTTGACCATTTTTTTAAAGGCTGTTAGCTTAAAAGATAGTCTATGACTTCGATTTCACCCTATATAGTTCGAGGGTATATAACTGATACCATGATTACAGCTTACTTTTATGAGTTTGTAATTGTGAGCACTTTTGAATCAGAACCACATATATGTAAGTTAAACTGAATTAGATTTATTTAGTATTTATTTAAAATCCTAGGGGAATATGGTTGTGTGATGAATTTGTTTCAAACCTTGATTTTCATATTTCATAAATATATTTTCCATTCTTTATTAAATCCAGTGTTTTCCGATCAGTGGTACGCATACCCCCAGGGGTATGCAAGGTTGCATCAAGGGGTACGCGCAGTCATACATCTGAGAAGAATAAGCTCTACTTTGTTTGAGACTTAATAATTGGTGTATTATGGTATTATTTATTTATTTCACCTTAGTTCGAGCCCTTATTATCTCCCCCTACTTTTTTTATCCACAACTGGTTTGTGCTTGGTCTTCAGCTCACTTGATGTTAAGTGACGTAAGTGAAGGTGGAAGCACACTACACCCGGAATCCTCACCACTGAGATACTGGCTATCTTACCTCTAACTACAACTTTTAAATTGTTGTAAATAAAATTGGGAAAAATAGAAGTAAAAGGCAGCTCGAGCGGTGACAACTGAATATTTATTGACATTAGAAAAAGAACCAAAAAGAGTAAAAAATACAGACAAAAAGAAACATTGTGTAAATCCTCCTTTATCGGTAACACAGAGACTTAGGTAAGACGGTGGTAGCTAGCCAGGCGGACCTGAAACAAGCTCTACCATCAACCAAACCGAGTACAAATGTACCCCTCTCCCGGGAATCGAAACCGGGACATCTGCGTCTTACACAGGTGGACGAACCACTAGACCACAAAGGCGGTTAAATTAGGTTACTTACCATAAACCATTAACAAGATCTCAAAACTGAAATAAAAGAGGAATTATACGCATAACAATGCGATTTATTCATAATAACGTGACGGAACATTAGTATCCAAACACAGTTGGACCGAGAATGATCAAATTATTCCAGCATTGACATATATTTGAGTAATCGCGGCGAGCATTCACACTGTGGATGCTCTCTTTGTCTATCGTACAGACGAGACGAAAGTAACAGTTGAAGTAATAATGTACCTATAGTAGTCCACTGATCACCATCGTATGCAGCAACGCACATCGCATATAATGGATTTAAGTGATATATGAAGTCATACAAGTTGATCCGCGGAACGCAGAATCACGCTTCGCTCGACCGAAACTCAATTTATTAACTCCTGTAGATCAAAACTGGAACAGGGGCCCTACCGGCTAACTTTTCGAACTTCGGCGGGTCTGCCGAGCTTCAACTTAAAACAGATAAATCGAAGTAAGGAGTTTCGTATTGTACTATTCGCTGAAGTTATTTAGAAGATGATCGATGAATTGGGGTTCGCCATTTTTGCCCGATTGGGACTCGATTTATCTGTTTCAATTTGAATCCCGGCAGACTTTCCGAAGTTCGATGCGTTAGCCGGTACGGCCCCAGAATTGCTGCGGAGGCGTTACGCCCCCTCACCCCAATAGACTCTAGGCCGGATTTTGGGCAAGAAATGAACGTTCGCCGTCAGTCCGGATAATTATTTTAGGTGGCTCTGGTTGAGTTCCAGTCTGACTCAGATCTACCTACGATCTGGCTCTGGTACGGCTCCGATCGAGCTCCGGTGCCATCTACACGAAGCCTCGAACTCGTTTGCGGTCAGAGCAGAACATTCGGCAAGATTGGGAAACTGTCGTCCGGTTAAGGTGAGTAGAGTAGTTTAGAGCAAGGCTGGCCCTATAGATTTACCAGGTGGGCAGTTTTTTAGTCTGTGGCGGCGCCGGGCCTCAACTTTAAAACCGGGCTGGCCGGCAAATTCAAAGGGCTTAGCCACTTTGTAGCCCCGGGCCGCGTGCCTGGATTTGACCGGCCTTGGTATGGAGACAAGTTTTTTTCTAGTATAAAGTTTAACTTAAGAAAATCATTTCTTGTCAATTGTCTCCCCGCCTGCCCTAAGCATCAGGTCAATCTCGTGCACTTTCGAGGTTGCTTTGTGATTCCAATAAACACGTGAGCAGTACCACAGCCTATTGTCCCATTTTACTCGGCGGCCATCTTGTTTTAGATCATACGCACGTCCGACCTAAGATCACGTTATCGGTTCGCATCAAATCCGCGATTACTATACAAACATTTCAATTGCAAACAATGTTTAGGTTTTCTTATTAAGTTTGTTTACACTATGGTAATTTTGTTTTTTTTTCATGTTTTACTTTTAAAACTTTTGTACTCTCTAGTTTAGGTAGATTACTTATATTTTATTTTCACATATTCACTAATTATAAGTAAAAATGTACAATGTAAGTACCTACGCATGTTACATAATATACGAGTACTTAGATCGTTCTTTATAATTTGTTATAATAATGTTGTTATTTGCTAAGCGGTCTGTGGTTGTTACATCACACCTAGGTTATCTATGGCATGATTTTGAAGTGGTGAAGCGCCATTGACACATTTACGGGTTACCATGGGGTTACCCCAATGATATGGTAACCTTATTTAACACTAATCGATGTATCATTTGTTTTATGGTAAATGTGTTTATATGTTACCGGCAATGTGTATAATCCGGTATAATAATATATATCCGGTAATACATTACCTGAAACGTTCAGGTAATGAATGAAATATTATTCATTGTATACTTTACTTAGATAGTCTATACAATATCTGATGCGCAGCCGGCAATGTATGTAAAAGACGAGAACAGGGAAGTTTCACGTACTAAAACGTGGTTTCTGGCGCTTCGCCGGCCGCTGCCGCGCATCATAAAACATTAAGGCCCCTATACAACGTGTTACAAAAGTACCCCTAATGCCGAATATGGTAGATAGGGACCATCGAACTGAACAACTTTTACTATGGGACCAACTCTGAAATCGCGAAAAAAAAATCTGCTGTTTCATACAAAAATTAATTACGATAATATCAAAATGTATGGAACAGCTGATTTTTTTTTCGCGATTTCAGAGTTCTGCCGTCTATAAGCAATAATGCCGTTATCTACGAAAATGAATTTTCGATTTACGCGGGATTTAAGATAAAATGGATGCTATTTGATCAATAAACTAGCTATTTACAACTTTGAGGTATCATTGAAATGGTATTTGAGGGAACTTTACGATGCTTTTATTTTCACAAAGAAATATAAAACAGTCATGGAAATATTTAAAAAAATATGTTTGTAATTAGTATTATTTAATTTATTTGTTTATATAAACATCACTAAAATGTCGTTGACGTTATAGTAGCGACATTTTAGCGTTTGATTTTAGATTTATTTTATTGGCTTGTAAAATACTAGATATCGCGTTATAATTGCTTTACTAAAATGCCACTAAGTACCTTAACGGCATTTAAGCAAACTTTTGTTTTCTGGTCACAAGACATACCTACTTAACTTTAATGCTACTATAATAATTTAGCGGCATTTAAGACAAGCTATTTAAGTGTAAATTTATCCAGTTGTATTTGTGAATATTTTTTTTTATCTATTGCAATGATAAATTGCAGTTAACTTTCAAACCTTTTTAGATAATGGCAATTTAGCTTAGTAAACATTTTGTGATAACTGAGAGAATCCAACAAAATGTATTTAAAGATCAAAAATAAAACATGTGCTTCTGAACTGAGAGCCCATTTTTTAATTTAAATCATGGCGAATCTAACTGAGGGGATCTTATAGGGGATTTCGTGAAAAAAACAAAAACTGAAAGCATAGGTTCAAAAATTTCTAAAACGTGAATTAAAACTTTTATAACCGAATGTGTTGGGCCCTCAATCCAGACGGTTGCAATAAGAGGCATAGCTTAGATCTCAGAAAGTACCATCTCTGTGTTAATAATTTTCATTTTAGAATTAACTAAAGAATTTCTAACATCGTTTCAGAAATTTTCAACTCGCTAGAAGATGGCATAACAGATCTAAGGCTGTTTAACTAGTGCCCTCGGTTCAAACATATCTGAACTGAGAGCCCAAGATAGAATCTTCGAAATATTTGTTTTAACAAAAAAATACAATAAAATTACGTTTTTATCATAAAGTGGAACACCTCAGTGAATTTCTAAAAACGAAATATTCGTTAAAAAGTTATTGGTTTAATAGGTAAGTGAAAACTAAATTTCTTAAAACCTCTGAACTGAGGGCCCAACTTTTTCAGCTATATTGACTTGTCTAAAACTTATAGAATAATGAAAATTACACCAAGTTCTTTTAGAAATTCTTTATTAAAAATTGATATATCGTTCGTTGTTCTTAATACAGTACTTTAAGAGAAAATGCATTTTAAATTGTTTGTATGAGCAAAATTTGTAGAGTGTCCATAATGTTATTTAAAGTAGGTAAGTATGTACAAAATATAAAAATACAAAAAAATAAAGATCAATCGGAATGTAATAAAAGAAATATAACTTTTTACTTTTAACTTATTTTCAGTAAATATAGGTCAGGACAAAAAGATGGTAAGATATTGTCAACGTTTTTTATAATAAACATGTGGGCACCCACATATAAATACCACGGTACCACAGAATTAATAATAGTACCTACTGAACGATACACAAATATTCACACTTCACACACATAAAAACACACATAATCAAGGCTTTAAAGTTACCTCGTTTCTATGAAAATCGACTGGTATTTTTAATTATCCGTCCACCAGTACACACATATGTATATATATATATAGATGTAATAAAATAGGATAATAGGGATCACTATATGATTTTCCATACAAAGAAGCTAATTTCGGAAACGTTTTAATATGATAAATTCAATCAGATAAGAAAGTTGTCGTGTTTGAAATCAGTCTTTGATTATCGTCTCTAAGCACAATTTGACAGTGGGACTCGCTTTTAGAATTGTACAACCTTTTACTGAATTTTAATACAAAATATGAATTTCAAAATGTAATATTTTTATTTCAACGTCAATAAACGTCGAAATTATAGAAAATTATTTGAAATTAAATAGTTCTAACATGATTGTTATTTTTTTTAATTCGTTCTAAGTTAAAAAGACACCCAAGAGTTTTCTTCCGTAGACAAAGCTCTCTCGAGCTCAAAATAATTACTATTATTGCCATGATAAAACTTAATAGTGTCACCGGTACTTTACATTTATTACAATAAATAGCGTTTTAAATAGCATTATCATTTCTTGTAAAGCTCTGTTTCTATCTATACCGAAAGGTAACGAAGAACGGTTTCTTTCTATACCGAAAATGAAGTAAGATGTAGGTCAGTCCTAAAAATATTTTGAAATCATATTATTAAATGATTTTGTATTACAAGGGTATATATACCCTACAAATTTTTAGTCCTATAAAAAATGAAAATGCATTTTTTCTTAAAGTATGGTATTAAGAACAACGAACGATATATTAATTTTTAATAAAGAATTTCTAAAAGAACTTGGTGTAATTTTCATTATTCTATAAGTTTTAGCCAAGTCAATATAGCCGAAAACGTTGGGCCCTCAGTACAGGGTGCGTAGTGCGAGTTTTTTACTTACTCGACCGCGTTAACGTAAACTTCATTTTGTATAGGATTGGTGGCCCGACATCTAGCGGAATACGCGATGAACTTTATCAACGCCATACAAAATTCTAACGCGCTCACGATCGAGCGGGAGGTAAAAAAACTCGCACTAAGCACTCTGAGGTTTTAAGAAATTTAGTTTTGACTTAACTATTAAACCAATAACTTTTTAACGAATATTTCTTTTTTAGAAATTCACTAAGGTGTTAAACTTTATATAAAAACGTAATTTTATTGTTTTCTTCAGTTAAATCTAACATTTTGAAGATTCTATCTTGGGCTCTCAGTTTAGACATGTTTGAACTGATGGCCCTAGTTAAACAGCCTTAAATCTGTTATGCCATCTTCTAGCGAGTTGAAAATTTCTGAAACGATGTTAGAAATTCTTTAGTAAATTCTAAAATGAACATTATTAACACAGAGATGGTACTTTATGAGATCTAAGACTAGGTACTCTAGTGAATATTAAACACAAACTACGTTCACTAGAATATTAGTAGGCACAGTGTGAATTTTCGAGTAATCCTGCGCAAATTCTTATAAAACTACGCAAATTTATACTTACGTAATATTTGACGCCGACAAAATGCTCGGGAAGACGGCAGGTATGATGAAACCCACGCCCGTCGAGGACATGTATATCCTCGTGGCCATACTAGTTTGTCATACCAGTATGGCCACGAGGATATACATGGGGATGGGTCCGGCGCAGGAGCTTGAACGGGGGTCCCGTTCAAGTTCCTGCGCCGGACCAAATTAATCACCGACGCCGGACGGCGAGTCGAACCAAGTAAGTAAGTAAGTAATTTATTCACAAACAATATACATTGTATTGGAAATTATTAATAAAATTAAATTAATGTTAATTAATAAATCAATTTAAAATAATCACAAAAGTAACAAAATCAAATTCACTTATTCCTATCATTTAAATACTCATCAGTGGAATAGTAACATTTTTTCAGTAAGAAAGACTTCAGCTTATCTCTAAATTTGTTTAAATTATAAATAGTTTTTAACTCCACTGACAAGGCATTATATAACTTGATTGCTTGGTATCTTATGCAGTGACTGACAATATTTAATTGCGGTACTACAGCAATTTGCAAGTTTTTTCTGCGTGTGAGTTCTCTCCGTACTGTAGTACTGCAGTACCGTCAAAGTTGACGGTACTGCAGTTGACGGTACTTTAGTGTAGTAACGTGGGATAACCGCATTTTAGTTATGACTTTAATGCAAATATTTACAGTGTTAGTCAAATTTTGTCATTAAGCATGAGTGCACAAATTGTAAAATTCGAATAATGATTTGGCAAATAAATTACTAAATTGCCGTTAAAATCCTTTAGTCGCATTCTAGTGTAACATTTTCATTTATCGGCATTGTAGTCTAGAGTCGTTATTTTAGAAGTTTGACACTTTGTGTAACTATAATACAGTAAATGTATTTTAATCGCGCTGTAGCTTACAAAAATCAGTTTACCGGCAATCAAGATATGCAATTGAGAAGAAAAATATTTTTTGACGGCATTTTAACTATACAATTGTAGTTAGAGGCATTGTTGCTGTGTATGCATAGGAAAATCAGTCATATAACGGCAATTTTCTTTTAATTATTTCAGAAACTAAATAAGATAGGAAAATATGACTTAGATAGGTCGATAGAGAATCGTTTTTTGATTACGATGCCATCAAAAAGTGAAAATCGAGCAGATGTTGGTTAACGGCGTTTTAGCTTATGGACGGCAGAGTTGGTCCCATAGTAAAAGTTGTTCAGTTTGATGGTCCCTATCTATCATATTCGGCATTAGGGGTACTTTTGTAACACCTTGTATAAATCAAATGGCGCCCTCATTTTAATTAAATTGATTGCTCGCTAAGTACATAATGTATCGAAAATTCACATGTACAGATTGAAGCTAAGGTTCTATAGTTTATTTACAAACAATAACCTTAGTAAAGTTTATTTACAAACAATAACCTCGATTCCCGTCCGAGAACATGATCTGGTGCGAGTCGTATTTTTTCTAGTATATTATTTGGTACCTCAGTAAAATTTTGTTCGTTGTAGTAGTAGTTCGCAAAAGTGCTAAAAGTGGCCACTACTACTACAACAACTAGGGCGCCACTTGAGGTATATAGGAGCCTTTACTAAAAGTAGTTGATCAAACCTCTCATACGCAAACATTAAAATAACAAAGAGTTTCCTTGCTGCTATTTTATTAGGTAGATAAGGCACCGCTTTTATAAAAAAAAAACTAATAATATATGACAGAAAACTTAAGTTCTCAAATAATAAATTAGCAACAAGCATTGTAAAGTATTTTTGTTCTAAAACAGAATTTTCAATCGAGTCAGAAAATTAACATAATTGTCAGTTTTTAAAATTTTAGATTTTAGCTTTCACAATGCTATTTTTAACCGACTTCAAAAAAAGGAGGAGGTTCTATGTTCGTCTGTTTATTTGTTTTTTCTTTTATTTATTTTTTTATACAATACTAAATAATACACTAGAAAAAAATCGACTCATCACCAGAATTGTCTCGATTCCCGCCTGAGACAATTCTGGTGACGAGACGATTTTTTTTTGTCGAGTATTCATAATTGACAATTCTAAAGTGTAAACAATAGAAATAGCTGGTTCTTTTAAGTCAACTTACTGACTCGAATTAAAAAAACCTAATTTACATAGATTTCTTCACACATAAAACAGAGAAAGCGTTTCCTTCAAGATGCTGAACGCAACCTATCTATTCGTATTCATCAGGATATAGAGATGGAGAAATCTTAACTACCGTAATGACAATTATTACACTGATGTCATGCTTTTTAAACAATACATTGCAGAATACAGTAGTAAACGGCGATTGATCACGCTTCATTAAGCTATATTAAAAAAAAACTGTAGGTAAATAATGCCATTTGCATCCACTTAGCCAGTTGACAATTAAGGAAGACTCTTCAAGGTCGGTCACGGTCAGACAGAGTTACGAGATACAAAAGAAAAAAGAATAATCGATCACTAAAAAAAAAACAAATCTCATCTAAACTTTTTTTAATAGTATAAAAAAGTTAATGGCCAGCACAAAAAAATGTTGACAACAATTAGGAAAAGCTTAACTTTTTTTAGTATTTTTAATTAGGAAATCGAGAAAAGTTTAACTGTTTTCTTAATCAATCTGGCTAGTTGATCCAAATTAACTAGTTTAGACTTCTTTGTTCCAGAAAAGCTATGTTAATTTGTTCTCTTTTTTGTGATAGCAAACTTGCAGTAGCAAATCCATTACGTGAAATTGTTCGTAACGATTTACAATGTTTAAAACTGTTCTGTTATCTTCAGAACATTATATCTACTACCTTAGTACTATAGAAAAATGACTGCGTAATAATCTAGCCTGTCAAGTTGGTTTACTTACAGAATATACCTTTTTTATGCAACTTAAGGAGAATATTTTCAGGAAATTAAGTACAGCAATCAACACAAAAGTACTTTTTAAATTTTGAGATTTTAGCACTCACAATGCTATTTTTATATAATACTAAATAATATATAATTTAAAAATTATATAGCTTTCTCATCTTAATCAATTGTTTAAAAATATCTGGAAATATATTCAATTGAATGTCGAGGTAACTCCTTGTACATTGGTGAGATGGCGCTGGCTTGCAGCGTAAGAGTTGATATACAATAAATGTATTTATTAGCAATTTATTAAAATACAGAGCAATAGTTTGTATAATCCGCGCGCGATGAGAATGTGATGCTACCTTTTGGAACTGAGACGCGCACAGTCCGTCGGCCAGACGTAGGCCCGTAGCGTCGGCAAACTCGCGTAGATGCTCGCATAATGCTAGTTGTGTAGAACTGTACTCGAGGATATCTGTTCGAGTTTTATTTTAAATGCAAGTTTTCTATATTATTGTAAGATTATTTTAGTTATTAATTAATAATGAGTGGAAAAAGGGGTAAAACTTTTTATTTTTTTTAATAATTTTTATTATTTTTTTCTGCATAACTGTCATTTGCTTTGACAAGGTCCCATCCCATTCTAATCGCGTGTAGATTATACGTGTCGTCGCGTCATCAGTCAGTAATAAACCGTATAGGAAAAATGATTTGCAAACACAAATGTTTTATAACATTTATTTAGTAATATTTAAGGCAAGCCCCCTGATTATGTAACTCTGTTTCTAACAACTTTTGATTGAAACTGACAGAAATCGCAGTTACATAGCTGCTTTAGTAAGAACCAATGTGACAATTATTTTACTTAAAGCAGCAATGTAACTGCGATTTGTGTGAGTTTCTATTGCAACAGTTACATAATCCGGGGGGGCCGGTTTCTAATAATATCTCTTGCATGTCACGATATTTTACTTGTATTTTTATTTGTTTTTTCCCGAT
Source organism: Catoptria pinella (assembly GCA_963556745.1). Lineage (NCBI taxonomy): Eukaryota > Metazoa > Arthropoda > Insecta > Lepidoptera > Crambidae > Catoptria > Catoptria pinella. The sequence goes on from OY750779.1 coordinate 8,351,763, forward strand.
TTTTTTTATTGTGGTGTGATATTGGTCGGCAAAGGAATGTATTTTCTCTCTTCTTTAAATAGTCTATCCCTTAAGCCAGGAACGTGTCGCAGTACTTGCTTGCGTCACGTTCCGCCCTGCCAGTTCCACTCTGTTTACAGTATTACAGCGGCGGGCGGGTCTTTATCTAAGTACTGCAAATCATAACACTGGCAAATTCTTTATACTTTTATTATTAGGAACTACGTAACATGGCAAGGTCACGGAAGAAAGATAATAAATGTTAATAAAGAGTAAAGAATGTTTAAAAAAAACCTTAAAAACCCGCCTACATCAAAGGACAAGTCAACTGAAAAGATGGAAACAAGATCAAATATTAAAAGCAACATAATAACATGCTGGCGGAGGCATGTATAAAGTACATTATGAATGATTTGACTTATCATTAAGTTCTATGCCTCCGACTGCATGTCATTATGTTGCCTTTAATATTTGATCTTGTTTCCATCTTTTCAGTTGACTTGTCTTTTGAGGCAGGCGGGTTTATTAGTCTTTTTTAAATTAATTAATTTTTATTTATGTCTTTTTAGTTCTTATATATTACGGTCATGATATAACTTTTTGAAATCCAGAAAAGCTCTAATAATTTTATACCCATATTGCGTTATCTTAAAAATTGTTTTTTTTTTAACTTCAAATAATAGCACCGCCACCATGTTGGTTTTTTTTAACGTCACTTACCTAAGAACACTTGGGCTGTCAAGACAATACGAAATCCGTCAAGCCGCTTGAAAGAAATAAGGTAATAAAGAATATTACATATAAACATACATACATTCAAGATACGCGCGAAAAACATAACCCATTCCTTGCAGTTGAGTGAAATTATTGCGAAGATAAGCCGTTCTACAAAAATGTTATGATCTGCATAATAGATCGGTGGGGTGGGATTTCTAAAAGGTAAGCCGATGGGAACCAGGGGGCTAATTGTCTAATTAAAAATCTATCGCAGTCGCTTTCATTTGACAGTTGGATCCGACACATTGCTGCATTTCTTTGGTAAGTTCTTATTTGTGCCAAAAAGAAGCATCAATGTGTTTCATCCTGAAAGCGATTGCGATAGATTTTGAAATTAGACAATAGAAAGGCAGATTGTATAGACCCTTCGCCACTGCATCCTACTAATATTAGATGTTTGGATGATTCTTACTCAATCACGCAAAACGGCTGAACGGATTCAGATGTTTAAAACAAATAGTTTATAGCCTGGATTAAAACAGGGGAAACAAAATCCGGTTAAAGGTTTCCTAAGAATTATCCGAATGTGCACGCGGGCGGTGGTGGGCACTTTTCTCCGCATTTAGACCAATTTGGTCCGTTATGCGGGCGAAGTCGTGCGAAGCTAGTGATAAATAATTGAACATCGACTAGAGTAGTGTAAAACAAAATGCAATGATTAAAATATAATCAAAATCATATTTGAACTGAAAATGTTCGCGGTAGGAATTTCCCCTCTGGACGCGTGGTCCGATTGCGCATGCAGCTTTTATTACAAAATATTGTTTTATCTTCAAATTGATTGCCCGAGAGTTGCATGTTATTTTAAAATACATTTGCATCGGTACAATCAACAACAACTAAACTTCACCACTGTTGTGCTATTTTAAACCTTATTCAAAGAGTTTAAACGTTATTAGAGCTGATAGGGCATCAGCAATCATAATACCTATTTCCAACGTGAATTTCCAGGCGATCAATTTTACGAGTCGACCTGAAATATGCCGATACTCGTGTCATCTTCAAAGTTGCAACATTTTATGCAAAATGAAAAGTTATTCATGCTTATATTGGATGGACACGCTTCACAAACTATCAGCACGCAAATGTGGCACCGACTGACAAAACAAAAAGCAAAATTTAAAATTTTGAAATTCGGATACCCACATGAATATTTTTATCTGGGTACAAATATTTTATTCTTACTTTACTTCTTCTTTCTTTCTTTCTTACTTCTACTATTCTTTCCAAATTGAACTTTGTTGACTTTAAGTATTAACCCCCTTACTAATAAAGACTGTAAAGCAGATTTATTAGTTATACAATGGTTACTCTTTGTCAAACTCTTTAAGTTTGACATTAAAAAGAAAGGGACAAAACACTGTGTATCTGTTAAATAATCTTTATTAGTAAGGGGGTTTGAAACAAAGAAGATAATACTTTGTAAAAAATATGCGCCCAGTTTGAAAGTGAGGCGTTATTTCGGGGTGCCTTGAGACTCTGACCGGACACCTAGGGTATTCTTGATCGAAGGTCATGAACGTCAAGCTTAAGTAAATGCTTTTACTCTTGAACCCAAATTGTATGGTTTAGGGATGCTGTTATTCAAACAATACCGATGTTTTACAAACAAATGTTGATTTAGTAAGGAAACAGTAACTTCAAAACTGATGTTAAACAGGCCCCAATCTTGCACTCTTTCAAAATTCAAGAAACACTCACGCGCTTCTTAAAATTATAAACTTAAATGTACAAAAAGCTTAAACACACTTCAAAAGACTTCCGCGCGTACAGGTCATTAGAAATGAAATACTGTAATCCGTAAAAAGTGTATTTTTTCTACAAAAAGCTTTATTACAGGTACAATACAGTATACAATTTCATCTAGCCACTTGACTTAAGTGCCACTACGTTCGCTCCCAATAGTTTTCATAAGAAAACTGAAATCGCCAAAGTATCTTTCTTAGCTGATGTAAAAACTCATGTAAGTAACTACTTAGATTAACCAAATTATCTTTTGTTAAGACGCTTAATCGTATTAACTTAATCGTCACCTATTTCATAATATATTTTCAGGAAAATTTTAGCTGTAAATTTAGAAATAACATTTGAAACCAGCAGCGTAATATTATTTACTTTTTTTTCACAACCACGTAAAATTTCCAAAAATCAATCAAGTTATTATGGCTTCCGTTTTCCCCTAGGATCCCCTCTGTCAATGCCCCGGGAGATCGTAAAGCAGTTGCTATTCCATTACGATACCCCAGGGGATTTTTTTGCTCACTATATGCTTAAAATAAAAAAAAACCATATGTCAATATATTCGAAATTGCTTTCTTGAGGTTAGATATATGAGAATATTACGTATCATTTTAGGTGTTATATTTTATGAACTATTTAACTATATCGTATCTGGAGGGTGGGTGGTATGATTTGAAAATGTTTTTAATTTAATTTAAGACAAGTGGCTGAAATATAATTATGTGATATATTTTTAGAACCGGCTCAAAAAGCCCTTTAATTGAATACTGCACACTATAGGTTGTAGAATTAAAAAAAATGTTCCCATACAAAAAAAGATAACACCATAACTTCTCTCCTAATGGAGTTTTTTTTTTAAGAACTACGACAAAATGTTTTGAGTATACGTATGCCAAACGACTCTCCTGTACATCGATTGATGGTTTTCCATTGATTTTGAGCTCAAACACTCTTGCTCATGCTTTCAGCCAAAGATTTTTTCATACATTATCCTCCTTACTAATAAAGATTGTAAAGCAGATGCATAGTTATACAGTGTTTTGTCCCTTTCTTTTTAATGTCAAACTTAAACGGCCTTACCACAATAGATTTTAAAACATTGTTCAACTGAGTTTAACTTAGACAGTTTAAATGTGATGCTGTCACTTTTTTGACAGTATTGTCTGAAAGAGACGGCATCGCATTTAAACAGTGTCTCAATTAAACAGTGTTTTAAAATATTTTGTGGTAAAGCCGAAATAGTTTGACAGAGGGTAACCATGTGTAACTATACATCTGCTACACATACTTTATTAGTATGTATTGTAGGGATAACTTCAGAATGCAAGGACTGCTGAATAAGAGAGCAATATTCTTTTAACAGTTTATTACAAATTACGCAAATCACATTAAAATCAATGTTTTACATTCCAGTACAACAAGGTTATGTCAATTCAAAGCCCTGAATATCGTTCTTCTTTTGTTTAAGAAAAATAAAACTATTCGTATGAATGCAAAGAGGTTTTATATCTCTTTGCAATGAGGTTTGTACATTTTATAAAAGAGACTCAATACAAAATCTATTAGACGTATACAATCATACCAAAGCAATGAAATATTATTTATTAACACTCACGTAAATTATAATTAATACAAAATAGGCTTACTTAATATAATAGAGACTAACAGTATTTAAAAAAATTGCGTTCATTGTGTAAAGAAAATCGTCAACCACCTCAGCCGCTGGAGTGTCTCCAGCTATTCGAATGTTTAATTCAAGTAAGTACCTTATTCCAGAATAGCTCTGCTTATGTCTTCGCGAGTTGCTTTTCAACACCAAGCGCAACAACCGTATTAAACAACATTTCAACATGGTTCCTTTCCCCCGTCCACAAACATCATTCCTGGTTTCCTTACCCGTTGAACTACAAACGTCTGAACAATTTATGGTACCAAAACAACACAAGAAAGCATCCAAAACTGACAAACTCAACTCAACTTCAAACCATAAAGTTCACTATATAAAGTTGAAAATCGAATGAGGATTTTGACATTTTGTGGTAACATAATGTGCTTGAAAGTACAGACAGACACACAAAGTTATTGTTCGATACTAACAGACGCGTTACGTTACTCGGCTCAAAGTTATGAACGAATCTCTAAATAAACTTAAAACCAGCTGCAATTGAGATATTAAACCGCGGGGTTTATTAACCTTTCAGTTGCACAGCAGTATATAAATGAAATATCTGGATAATAATAATTATTCAAAATATTACTTTGTAAACTGATAAAAAACTATGTTTCAGAAACAAAATGTTTATGTACAAACATTTGCGACTTACAATCTTCACTTTGGAAAGCTTTTCCAGTGTGAATGTAATTTTCCCTGAGACAATAATAAAAATCTATTGTTTTTGACAGTTAAGTTTAGATTAACCGCTATATTGTGTTTTGGTGGATGCTACTTCTAATGAGGTTTTTAACGATAATAATCATACGAAAACCAAAAATTTAAAATCTAAATTCTAACTACTTTAACGCTGAAAAGCGTAATTAGGTTTATAATATCGAAAACGTGACGCCTATTCATTTTCTAACCTGAAAACAAAAATATTGTTTTTGTTTTCATTGCTATCCAAGATAATATGCAGAACGATCGAGAGAGGTTGACTCATTTTACGGTGTTTTTCCCCTTGTTTTTATGTTTCTCGGCTTTTCCACAGCCATTCTGAGAATGGAAATTGGTAGGCCATTGAATTTATTGAACCATTTTTTCAGTCTTGTGCAAACTTTTCGGAGAAATCCAGAAAGTAGATTTATGCATTCTGCATCTAATTTTGTGTTATACACCTCAATATCTTAAATCATGCTATTTTTGCCTTTACATATGCCTTTATAAATATAAATATAAATTCTCTACATCCGATTTTCACAATAGAGGTATATGTTTGATACGAAAAATTATTCTAATTCAGGCTACATTACATAGTAGTTTAGTTCACTGAGTTTGTATCAATTAAACTTTTTATATATTGAAAAACTATTTTCACATTTTTTTTAATTTGAATGAAGCGTTCCGTACCAAAATGGTAAAAAGGAACCCTTATGGTGCGACTCAGTCTGTCTGTCTGTCATATTGAAAATAAGAGAAAAATAAAAATATTTATATTTATTTCTTTCAAGGACTGAAAGGGGTCCTAAAATTACATATGAAAGAACGCTGCTTGCACATTCTCAAACATTTTTTTAGGCCGCATAGTTTTCGACTTTTGCTGAAAAATGTAAAAAAATACCGTCCCCCCCCCCCCCCTCCTCCCATCTCCGGAGTTTGAATAGAGAAAAATCTGAAATTATTTTATGTGATAGAAGTTTATGTAAAGATTACAGGAAAAATAAAACGATATCTCTAAATAGTACACTTTTTCAGAATGATGGTACGGAACCCTCGGTGCGCGAGTCCAACTCGCTCTTCATCGCTTTTTTTTTTAAATTTTGAATGACGGTTTTGAAACGTTTGATTCTATACGGTAGAGCAAAGTAGGGGATCTGTTAGCAGTTAGTCATTTCAACACGTTTTTATTTATAATGGAGTACCTATAGAAGGATTTTCGATCATGAAAAAATATAAACAACAACTTCAATTATACTCTCCTCCTTATAAAATATGGGTGTTGAAATACGTTATTCGTATTCAGGGTTTTGAAATAAACCAACGAACACAGCTTTCCATCCGTCAGTTTTAAATACAACCTTGTTCTATTTAATAGGAAAAAAATATAAACAAATGCAGGGGATTTATAGTTATTCATAAAATAATGAGAACAAACAATTCTTGAATAAGTTGAAGGTTTCAAAATTGTTTTTTATCAATGGACGACAGACATAGATGTATTCAATAACTACTTAAAAATAACGGCATGATAAAATTAACTTGTTATTGGAAGTATTTACCTTTCCTTGGCCTAAATCGAAGTGGCATTAGGTATAAATGCTGTAAACCAGATGGTAATGATGATATGATGTACATACAACTTATGTACCTACCTATTTTCATATATTTCGATCCGTTTTCATCTCATACATTTGAGGTTGCTGCAGTAGTCAGCACCCACCAAATTACCATCAAATTATTATTTAACATTTTATTACAACGTGTTACAAAAAAACCGAATATTGTAGATAGGATACCATGCATACAACCCCGGAAATTTAATTATAAACCCTGAAAATCGTCACTTTTATGAAAATCTATTTGTTTGTTTTATTTTATTTTGTAATAATGTTTTCATAATAAAATGCAGGCAACCCTAGACCTAAATTGCGTTTTGCTTTTCCCATTGATGGGATTGATTATCGAAAACAACAGTCTATACAATGTTAAAAAAAACCCCTAATGCCGAATAATATGGTAGATAGGGACCATCATACTGAATAACTTTTACTTAGGGATAAACTCCGAAATCGCGAAAAAAAATCAGCTGTTAAAATCGAAAATATCAAAATGTATGAAACAGCTGATTTTTTTATCGCGATTTCAGAGTTGGTCCCATAGTAAAAGTTGTTCAGTTTGATGGTCTCTATATAACATATTCGGCATTAGGGGTATTTTTGTAACATGTTGTATATGCGTCTAGGGTTATCACTTTGCAGTTTTTCATACAAATAAAAAACAAATTATAACGGGTTATTATGAAACACTCTGTATAGTATACCTTACCACTAGTGACTCGGTAGCTCAGCGGTCAGAGCATTGGACCGGATATCCAAAGGTCCCGGGTTCGATTCCCGTTCGAGAACATGATCTGGTACGAGTCGTATTTTTTCTAGTATATTATTTAGTATTATATAAAAATAGCATTATGAATACTAAAATCTCAAAAATTAAAAGTGATAGCTTTTAGAGTGACAAAGTTCTGAACATATTTATAGACATGACTGACCCACCTTATCTAAGGCTTATCCACGAAGTATCGTCGTCCGGTACGCGGTCGTTAGTTTTTAGGGTTCCGTAGTCAACAAGGAACCCTTATAGTTTCGCCATGTCCTTCTGTCCGTCTGTCCGTCCCCAGCCTAGCTCATAGACTTTTAGTACTAAAAAGCTGTAATTTGGCATGGATATCACGCCGACAAAATAGTGAAGTATTGAAAAATATTTTTTTTAGGTTACCACCCCTATACGTTAAAGTGGGGATGTAATTATTTTTTCCTGTCTACCCCATAGTGTGGGGTGTATAACAATTTTAAAAATATTGCGGGTTTGTGGAAACAGCTTTTTAATTGACGCATCCGTTTGTGAATTATTAAGCTTTAAAGTGCAAAATTTTGTTAGAGTCAAGTGTCCCCCCCCTGCCAGCCCAATGGTTGTTTTGGATTTGTGAAAAAATTCACGGTAATTGTATATGTGACGAAGTTTAAAGGAAAACTATCACAGCTGAGTAGGCTTTACAAGTTTACGAGTAACAGTCGACTAACTTATAAAATGTACTTGGCTCAGTACAAATTTCTCATTGGGAACTACTTAAATAACATTGTCAGGTGTGTGAAACCGGTAGTATTGACATTTAAGTATATGAACCATGGGCTACGGAACCCTACACTGCGCCTGACCCGACACGCACTTGGCCAGGTTTTTTTCTTGCATGTATATCACTCCCAGTGCCATTTTAACTGACTGAAGGTTTTGTTTGACATCGAATATTTATGCGGTAGTGTGTAGTGTGCTAAATATGGCAAAAATTGTAACAACATAAGACAAATGCGGTTTTAAAGTACACACGACTATACATGTTGACCTTGAGACCGCCTTTATGCCCCACGTAATAAAAGCTGTTTTTGCAGTTTATCTGTATAACCTGACGTGCTGTCGTGTGTACCTATACACACGAGAGTAATAAACTGCACAGCAGCTTTTCATTGTTTGTTTCCAAATTGCACTGTGGGCGGCATCGTAAACCCAGCGCAAGTGTTGAACGCAAATGTCAAGGTAATGTTAAAAATCTTGATACATTCACTGGTAAAAGTTTTAAGCTTAAGCTTTTAATAGCTACGAAATTTGAATAAAATACTTTAACTTGGCTTCAACATAATTTTATCGTTAAGTCCAGTTCAATAAGAAAACTTAGGTAACTTAGGTAGGTATTGCTATTTTCCGGAATTTTCCAATCCGGAAACTCTTACTAAAACAAGGCCTTAAGAGGCTGACATGAGCCAACTAGCGCCGCCAGTCGATTTTATTTTATTTATTCTAAATAAGCCCAATTTCTTAAAAAAGACAGAGTCGTCAAAAATTGAAAAATGACCTCACAATTTTAAATGTGAGGTAATTTTCCATCACAATAATTAACAAAGAGTTAAGAAATCTATGCGGAGATGTGGGTACTGAAATCTGGAATTAAATAGTTTAAAATAGTCTGTATTCAAATGTATGTTTAGTATTATTGCAGAGATAGGTACTGACGTTATACCATATACCACGTTCTACACTACAACATTGCAGGTATTGAACAGTGTTCTGTGGGCGAAAGTACACACGACGGCACCTCAGACTATACATATTGACCTTGAGACCGCCTTTATGCCCTACGTAATAAAAGCTGTTTTCCCAGTGTAACTGTATAACCTGACGTGCTGTCGTGTGTACATACACGTACGGTGCATGATTCATTGTTCTGAAACAGTACTCATTTATTAGTAAACTTATACTTCATTCAGTTTTAGTACGAATTCATATTATAACTCAATGTACGAATTAGGAAAAGATTAAACTACCTATAGTAAAGCTGTAAGTCATCTTTTTCGCATATTCTCGTGAAATGTGAGCACAATCTAATGAGATGTCTTTCTCCTTTGGCTTTTGTGTTTGTCCTGTCTTTTCTTTCTCCAAACTACCGCTAGGTATAGGCACTTAAATTTATCAAAAGGAGAATGGCAAACCGGAAACCGCTTCTTCAAATTTTAAAATACTGAAAATTCCCAAATCGTTAATTTTTAGTTACTTTTCATATTTAAATGTTCCTAGAGAAGTTGCATTGTAGTAACTAGAAAAAAGTGATTGTATAAACTCTTCGAAACATGAAACAAAACGCTTTTTGTGTTGTTTCGTTTCATTATATTGGCACTGTGGGAAAAAATCTCCAGCGGACCAATCACGAATTAGTTTTTTCAATGGAGCCAACATGACAGAATAGTCACGGCATAAATGTCAAATGTTAATGCCAGATTGATTTTGTTATGTCAAACTGTCAATGTCATTCAGTCTGTGCTGCCATAGTAGAATAAATTGATTAAATAGCATTAGGATACGATGGGTTGTATTAAGGTTACGTTTTAAATTCAACTTTTTATCCCCAGCATAGTAAAACTTACCATTACCTACATATTTTGAGGCTATACACTAGCTACAGTATTGAAATTCTTATATTTACTTCATGCCACGCTAAACTTTTATGTGGTTCTGAAAATACAGAGGTTTCTGCCATTCTTCTTTGTTCAGCGTTTAAGGCGTGACAAACAAACAGACAGAGTTTAATACTAAAATCCATTCCACAAAAGGAAAATCGGTCCGTGTGCGCCCATCGGTTAATGCGCGTGACCTTTAATAGCCTAGCTATAGGCTAGCTCTAGCCGTGCACATTGACCAATAAGCTAGGCGTACGATTCGTGGAACGGACTTATACAACGTGTGACAAAAATACCCCTAATGCCGAATATGGTAGATAGGGACCATCAAACTGAACAACTTTTATTATGGGTCCAACTCTGAAATCGCGAAAAAAAATCAGCTGTTTCATACAAATATTTAAATCGAAAATATCGAAATGTGAAACAGCTGATTTTTTTTTCGTTGGAAGGATTTCTTTCGTTCCATTCCTTATGTAGGTATATTGAGTTTTCTATTTGTAGCTTCACCTATATTTAACCTTATCGCTTGTCATCATGCACAACACGAAATCTATATTTAGGTAAAAAATAACGGTCGCGACATGTGATATTTATCGTAGCGGTACAAAACGAAACACCGGCGTTCTATTTTTCAAATTTAAAATTTGAATTTCGTAACGCATTCGATGACCGTTCAGTGTGCTAAATATGCATCTGATGGCTGCCACTGTTTATTTAGTAGATGTTAAGCAGTTGTAGATACTGTTGTTTTGATACAATTTCGTATACAGGTCGAGTGTGTTTTGTTTAAAAACTTTTTGCTGACCCTTAAAAATTTAAATTAAAAAAAATGTTACTTTACTTACAATAATCAAATCAAACCTTTTTATCGCACCTGCTATCTACACACATCTAAGCTTTTTTTGCCGTGATTAGACAAACTGAAGTACTCAAAATACTTACTCCGTTTTAACTAAGTAGGTGTACATAATATTTCCTATTAGGTACCTTTTCTCTAGATATTAGAACCAAAATGGTTGTCTCTATTTCAAACCACTCTGTGTTATCATTCGAAATCCATGTAAATTTCATACGAGCTGTTTCTATCCAAAAAGCATTATAAACGGTGCAATCGCTGCATGTCGGATTTGAATAAGAAATTCGTGATCTTTCTATGTATATTAATGTTAAGCTAGAACATGCTTTATCTTTTGCATTTTAAGGTACAAAATGTTATGGCAATGCGATATTTTATCTAAAATTTAAGTTATATGGATTTAGCACAAATCGTAACGAACGCAGCCGAATCGAAATCGTATTAGGACCTTTTGAATTCCCAATTTATGGAACGATGGCATGTTTGCCTGAAAATTCGACATTTGTTATTCTATGACCGTTATTGTATTTGAATCGTGATTAATTACGTAAGCGCGGTCCCGTTCGATTTTTCTGTCCGTTGTTGACTGAAAAGACGGGCAAGAGCGAGTAGTTTTTTTAACTATTTCTGAACTACATAAAATAGAAAATAGTAGGTTACTTTAAATTATTATTCGTTTTATTGCACCAATAATGATGACTTTTCATCAATTAAGCATCTTTATATTTAGTTCAGTTGAGTACAACAAGACTTACAGACTTTTTTGTTGCTACTTGTTTGTCGTGTCACCCTTATAATTATTAAAAAACACCCGCCCGATTGATGTCACTAAACGTCGTTGCGCTTGCCAAATCCGATATGTGCATTTTTTGATATTTCATTTTTTCACCAGATGGCACTAGCTTCTAAGGCAGAATCGATTGTAAAACTCTGTTTGTAAAATACGGCAAAATTTTGGACTTACAATAATATTTATGTACATACGCTGACTTCTAATAAAAACTCGATAAGTGCACTTTGAAAACAAACCAATTTTGTACTACGTAAATAAAATTCAAATGCCTAACGAGTTTGAATTGCACATTTATCGAGTTTTCTAGGCTACGTGCTGGTTAGTTTTTGAGGTTAGGTTAGGTTAGGTTATTCATTATGTGATAATCCATGTTTACTTTCAAAAGACAATAATTTACTATGTGATAGTTTCGAATTCAAAATGTTCCCTATCTTAGCTTTTACACCTTTTAGCACAGATAATTTATGGCATTCGTCCACCATTGCTATACGTCCCGTATTTGTCCCGTTTTTTTGGGAAATTTGCAATTAATGTGGAGAGAATATTTTTCTAACCTAACCTACCTAATGTTTCATGCCGTTGCTACTAGCTTTTGTCCGTGACTTCATCTTCGTGAAATTACGTTTTCTGTGGAAACGGTAAAGTACTTACACTTTTTTTCATGAACCACAAAAAAAATAAGAAAATCCTCCGTGGTTATGCCAGGAATCATCACATAATAATACACACTCAAAAAATAATCCTTCTTCTTCCAAGGATCTATGGAAAAATATGGATATTTCCGAGTAGTTTCGTGAGAGTGTGCGTTTCATGTGCTATGTATGTTTTCGGCACAGAATTAGATATAAGTTGTTTTCGGTCTACGTAATACTTATTGCACTATGACAACGTTAAGGTACCTACTTATATTTTATATACTTAGTTGTATAACCACAACGTCATTTCCTGATATTTTATAAACTCGGTGAATGAAATTCAACAAAAAAGTCGTCATCTCCAGCTAAATATAAGGGTTACAAACAACTGTATTATTTCCAACACAAACACTCAAAAGTTGTTTACTAATCAAAGTCTGCCAAAAAAGCTTTTAAAATTGCATTTTTTACGGTAAGAAAATTCCATTCGATTTAGTTTTTTATGAACAGAATTCCCATTATTTACACACTGAAGTTTTTATGTTAATGGGGGGTCCAAGCAATTAGCCCCTCCTAAAAATATCTAAACCGACTTCAAAAAAGTAGGAGGATCAAGTTGACGGTTTTAAGATTTTAGTTCAATACTAAATAATATACTAGAAAAAATAGGACTCGCACCAGATCATGTTCTCGGACGGGAATCGAACCCGCGACCTTTGGATATCCGGTCCAATGCTCTGACCGCTGAGCTACCGAGTCACTAGTGGGAACGTCGAATTTCTCCTAGTATATCAACTCTTACGCTGCAAGCCAGCGCCATCTCACCAATGTAGAAGGAATTAACTTCGACATTCAACTGAACATCTTTTGCATTTAGTATTGTATAAAAATAGCATTGTGAATGCTTAAATCTCAAAATTTAAAAAGTTATATAGCTTTCTCATCTTAATCAACTGTTTAAAAATATCTGGAAAGATGTTCAGTTGAATGTCGAAGTTAATTCCTTCTACATTGGTGAGATGGCGCTGGCTTGCAGCGTAAGAGTTGATATACTAGGAGAAATTCGACGTTCCCACTAGTGACTCGGTAGCTCAGCGGTCAGAGCATTGGACCGGATATCCAAAGGTCGCGGGTTCGATTCCCGTCCGAGAACATGATCTGGTGCGAGTCCTATTTTTTCTAGTATATTATTTAGTATTGTATAAAAATAGCATTGTGAATGCTTAAATCTCAAAATTTAAAAAATTTTAGTTCAATATTAGGTATACAAGGTGTTACAAAAATACCCCTAATGCCAAATATGGTATATAGGGATCATCAAACTGATCAACTTTTACTATGGGACCAATACTGAAATCGCGAAAAAAAAATCAGCTGTTTCATTCAAAAATTAAAATCGGAAATATCAAAATGTATGAAACAGCTGATTTTTTTTAACCTAGTATAAATCAATCTGAAATGATGGTAAATTGTAAAATTAAGTGGGCAGACACAAAAGCAGGGATGCTTGCTACGAAAAAAGTCTTGAACAGTTAAAAAAATACGTTATGTTATGTTAGAACTGCGGTCAAACACATGTGCGTGCGAGCCGAGCGAGCGGAGTGAGCGTGCCACCACGTTTTTGTAAAATTTACTATCAATAGAGGCAACTTTAAATTTATTTCACTAAATTAGTCTTGTAAGATAACTATTTAACGGTACATAGGTATATCCCTAGGCATATAACTATATCACAGCTTTAAATATACATACATTTTGATATTTTCGTAATTAATTTTTGTATGAAACAGCTGATGTTTTTTCGCGATTTCAGAGTTGGTCCCATAGTAAAAGTTGTTCAGTTTGATGGTCCCTATCTACCATATTCGGTATTAGGGGTACTTTTGTAACACCTTGTAGTAAAGTCGTTTTCTAAATTGACCCAACCGGGGATCGAACCATGGACCTCAGAGATGGCGACACCTTGAAAACCGGTGTACAAAGCTACTCGACCAAGGAGGTCGTCAGTCGTCGATCGACTGTGAGTGTCATATCCATAGTAAATATCCTTCCATACACAATTCTAGCACGCATTTATTGCTAAAGTTTTATCTTGTTACGTAGGTACACACTACTACACACGACGGCACCTCAAACTATACATGTTGACCTTGAGACCGCCTTTATGCCCTACGTAATAAAAGTTGTTTTCGCAGTTCAACTGTATAACCTGACGTGCTGTCGTGTGTACTACAGCAAATATGCCATTTTGGTCAACTGTTATGAGTATTCACATTAATTATATTAAAAGTATGGGTTTTAACTTAGGTATATGAGTATTAAAATTACTTATTATGTGTTAGTTTAATGTTTTTATTCGTTATGCATATTGACATTATTCATAATACCTAAACAAATTATTTTAAAACAAGTAAATGAAGTATATGTATTATACATTTTAAAATTATGGATTTTATTGATTATTGTCTATGATTTATTTTATTGATTTTCAATTATGGATTCTATTATAGACCCATCGTGCCGTGAGGCAAAAGGACCTCTTTGTAGGTACTTCCCCATTAAATAAAAATGGCTGTCGAACAAGTAATTGCAAAAAAACACGTGTAAATCTGGCGCGTGTATAAATAAAGGTTCTTCAAAAACTGGAACACGTGTATCTTAAAAAAGAACATTGATTACCTATTATAGCAAACATGATTAATTTCAATAACATATCACCGATTACCCGCTGAGATAAAAAGGGTCTCCTTAATTCTTAACACTGAAAAAATGTTTCCATAAAAAACAATCGTAAATATCAGCAATAAGATTCATATTCTGCTACATCAACTTAGAATATATTATTCAAACTAAAGAAAGTCAATTTTATGACATTACTCCTTCATTTTCATTAAGACGCGTGTACGCCTCCATAATTGTTATGAGAAAACATGTCATTCATCGCGATATTGCCTTTAAATTACATGTAGGCACACCACACGTAACCACGTTCATATCATAAAGAATTGGTACAGTTCAAAATGATAAGTCTGACAACACACATAATCAATAACAAATCAAATCAAATAAGCCAATACCTAATCTAACACGTACTCTGGCCTTTATTCTAAAACGTATAAGGGGTCGTCCATTAATCACGTGAGGCTCGAAAGGGGGGTTCCGGAAAAAGTCACCAAATATCACTAGGGGAAGGGGGGACTTCTAGTGAGATATCACGTGTATTTATTTTTTTAAATCCTGTATTTAAAGATAATATTCTGAATTTTTTTAGTTGAGGCATGGAGTGAGACAGGACAGTTTGAGTTCACCATTGCTCTTCAACCTGTAAACACCCATGTCGGATGTTATGTGGACGATGTGTTTCAATAATTAGTTATGCAGATGACATGGTGTCGCTGAGCGCGTCGGTTGTAGGTCTAAGGGAGCTCATGGGTAATATATGCAAATGCTCATGGCCTAAAATACAATCCCAAAAAGAGCCAGCTCATGGTATTCAAGGGGTCTAAGCAACCGACCGACGTGCACTCTGTTAGCTTGAGTAGTGTAGTAAAATAAATAGTGTTATGTATCTCGGTCACATTGTGACAGACGATTTGAAAGATGATGACGATATTGAGCGTGAACGGAGAGCGCTGTCCGTTTGGTCAAACATGAGAGCCCGCAGGTCCGCTAGGTGTTCGGTTCCTGTTAAAATAACACTATTTCGTGTCTCTGCACCTCGTTTTACACATGCAGCCTAAACACACGACGAGCGCTAGAAACCCTTCGCGTTCAATTTAATAATGCGTATAGGGCGTTGCTGAGGCTGCCTCGTTTCTGTAGCGTATCGGGGATGTTCGCCGAAGCGGGTATAAATGGTTTTTTCGCCATCATGCGAAAAAAGACGGCCTCGATGCTGCAGCGGACGCGACAGCCGCATGAGTTGATGCAAACTGTTTATGTTACCGTAAACAATCGTTTTCTCTAATATTAAATAATATACTAGAAAAAATACGACTCGCACCAGATCATGTTCTCGGACAGGACTCGGTTGCTCAGCGGTCAAAGCATTGGACCGGATATCCAAAGGTCGCGGTTCCCGGACGAGAACATGATCTGGTGCGAGTATATTATTTAGTACTATACAAAAATAGCACTGTGAATGCTAAAAACTCAAATTAAAAAAAAATAGTTTTCTCCCTTTCAGTCACATTAACTGAGAGCAGTATATCCGATAGTTTACGGTAACTTAAACAGTTTTCATCAACTCATGGCAGGGCCACAGCAACAGCCTCTTGACAGTGGTTGTAGGCCGCATGGACGGTCACCTCATGGGGCACTGGCTATCCTTGTACGAACCTCATTATCCAAAGACAATTTGAATTTTAACTTTTTTACTAACATAGGATAAATATACTAACACAATGTGAGCCTTGGTCGCCAAAATAAATGAACTGATTATTAGATTATTTATTATTAAAAAATCTGGGGTAAAAACTGATTTTGTTACAGAGAAGATATAAATTGGAAAGTAGTTTAACTTTAACTTGTTTTAGTTTTAGTTTCCAATTGTATGATGTAAACAATCTAATACATTAGGTGACATTAGTAAAAATAATAATTGTAAATATTTGTATGGGGGTCTAAAGTTAAATTAATTAATATTTTATTGCGTATTTCATACAAACTTATACGTAAAATTATATTTAACATAGGAACGTCGTCACATAATTTTGATTCTGACTTATTTATAGAAAAGATTTTAAACTAGTGATTAGGTTACGATACCACTGCCGAGCCGTCATCGGCATCGAAGTTATTATTCGAATCTCTATACTTATCAGGTTGGCTGTGATCTCCTTCATCGTTATACGATTGACCGAATTCTAAAGAATCTTCTGGATCATAAGCCGAACCACTATTTTCACGTGCCAAAAACGGCACCGAGTTTTGAGGGTAAAATCTTACTCCATTATAAAAAGCCGGCCTAATCATTGCGTAGCTTTGATAAAGACTGTTATCCATTACTCTTGCCGGCTTATCATCGTCATCATCATCAACGTTTATCACATTTTCACTCTCTTGTGGTGCATTTTGATCAGCTGTGTATTCATAACTCATATCACTGTATTTTTGGTAATCTTTTAACTCCACTGCTTGTTTACTTTCACTGTACTGCGTATGAATGTCTTTTTGGTTGCTTAGATCATCTTCACTTTCATCACTGTCTTCATCACTGTCGTCGTCATTATTTTCATCGTCATTGTTGTCGTCGTCACTATTGTCGTCTTCATTATTGCCATCCTCTGCATCTTCCACATCGTTCTTTGCATAGCTATAAATGTTAGAACTTTCCTGACTTATTTCGGCATTTCCACTCGTATCTTTTTGAGTATTAGTATCATCGCTCGTATCTTCTGAGCTGTCGTTTTCATCATTGTTATTTAAATTATCGCTTTTATTTTTCGTTGTATCATTATCTATATCTTCAGCACTATTATTTTCATCTTCTAAATTGTTAGAGCTGGTGTACGGATTAGCTCCGTTACTTTGATTACTATCATTTATATCTTTATCAGATACTGTCTGTATAGTCATCACGGCATCGTAGGGCACTCCTGGGTTACCCATGAATACAAGCACAACGTATTTGTAACCAGGCCCTCCGTCTATAATATTGGCTTTGAGATCTGTTCCAAAATCTATTCCACTTACTCGGACATGTGATATGGTATCCCCGTTTCCGATAGCTGGATACCTTATCGCTAAAGACCCTCCTGGTATGGATAGCCTTATTTGTTCAGTGATGGTCTTCTCCAATTCCTCATTCCCTATGTCAAGTAGGAACACATATGGGTATTTGTGGAACGGGTTAGCAGCAGCAGGGGCTAGTAGACACACGAATAGCGCGAAGAACATCGCTGCTGATCGGTCGCAGAACTATTGGCATTTCATGGTACATTAATCAGATTCTTATAGAACGAGATGTCACGGTTGGTCTGTCGTTTTTTCAACGACCCTGGTTGTGAGCGTGACTTCAATGTTAAACAAATGATTTGGCGGTTGATCAGGAAGATTATCTATTACCTATTTATCTTTGTACTAAAGTAGGCAATTTCCTAGGATATCGTTTAAAACTATTTTAAAATAGTGAAGTTTAGGTCACTAGTTGTTTAAGTTAAGTCCGTTTTTTACATAATTCTATTCATCGGAATGAAGAATCGGGTAATAGTTAAGGTTTTCAGGGTAACAAATTTCTTTTAAACATAGAAATTATTATTTTCATTGATTTCGACTTACAATAGTCAATAGTCAATAGTCAATAGTCAAAATTTCTTTATTCTAATAAACTTAATAATTAAGCCCTTTTGAATCGTCCATATTTTCCTACCGCCCATTCCAGACTTTTTTAACTGACAAGAGAACAGGTGCAAGAAACTTACAGGACAGGAGGTAGTGATTTTTTAAAAATCTTCGAATATACAATTTGAAGATTTTATTTAAAAAGTCTTAATGCTTATAGAAGCAGATGGTGATACTCCAAACGTGTCACATTCATGGAAATGCAATAAAATAAGTACAAAGTAAATGAATTTTGATCACAGCTTTATTTTGATAAGTATTGTTAAATAATGCTTCATAATTTATTGTTCAACATCAACATTTAAATATACTTTTATCACAATACTCACATCGATAACTGCCATAAACAATGGAGTACAGACTCAATCGAAAATTATCTCATGATCCATTTTTATTAACAATGATTATTTTAACTGATGTTTACTTTTGTACCGAAAAACTCCACATAGAACATAGTTGAATTGTATACTAAACAATATTGAAAAAAAAAGTGCGTGTCGGACTTCGCACTTTAGGGTTCCGTACCAAAAAGGGCTAAGAGTTCGCCCCTTATGGCTTAACTGTGCTACGCGTTTGATCGCAAAATTAAGTTGGTTTGTAATAGGAAATTGAGGGAATTTAAAAGAAAAAACAGAAATGACGTCCGTCCGTCCGCAGCTAAGCTCAGAGGCCATAAGTACTAGAAAGCTGTAATTTAGCATGAATGTGTATATTAATTAAAAAAGTAGTAGGTAGAATAAAATCTCGAAAAAAAATTTTTATAGGTTACCTCTCCTACTTGTAAAGAGGGGATGAAATTTTTTTCTCATCAATCTCAAAGTGTGAGGTACCTACATATATTGAAGTTAAAAGGAAAACTATCACTGCTAGGTAGACTTTACAAGATAACGAGTTATCAATTTACAAAATTAATTTAAATTGGAAAAGTTTTAAAAGAACAAATTTCATTGAATAGTTACGTATTAAGTAGTCTTAGTTTTAGACGTTAGTTTTGTAAAACAGGAAGTAAATAAAAGTTGATAGCCATATGGTCACTATACAAGGTGTTACAAAAGTACCACTAATTCCGAATATGGTAGATAGGGACCATCAAACTGAACAACTTTTTACTATGGAACCAACTCTCAAATCTCAGGAAAAAATATCAGCTGTTTCATACATTTTGAAATTTTTGTAATTAATTTTTGTATGAAACAGCTGATTTTTTTTCGCGATTTCAAAGTTGGTCCCATAGTAAAAGTTTTTCAGTTTGATGGTCCCTATCGACCACATTCGGCATTAGGGGTACTTTTGTAACACGTTGTATAAAGTAACTGCGGAACCCTATACTGCACGTGTCCCGACATGCACTTGGCCATATTTTTTTTGTTTATGCTGTTTAATAATATTTGGAAGAATTTCTTACATATTAGTATGGTACATTAAGGTAGTAGATAAAGACATTTTTTGTGGAAAATGTTGGATTGATTATTTATAATTTGAAGTTATAGCATCACTAATTTAATGAGCAATATGAAGTAGTTTGATAAGTGCAAATTGTATGTAGGTACATACATCTCAAAAAAATATATCTAAGATTTTGGGACATTAACCAACTAACTTTGCCTTTTTCATGCAAATGCGATAGAGCATGCTATGACACGCCACGCATGCATGTGGCAAGCATGAAACGGTACAATTTTTGTTTGATTGGACTAAAGCCATTTAAAAAATGTTTAATCTTAAAGTTAATATACCTACTTACTTAGATTAAACTTACATTATTATACAACATGTTACAAAAGTACCCCTAATGCCGAATATGGTAGATAGGGACCATCAAACTGAACAACTTTTACTATGGGACCAACTTTGAAATCGCGAAAAAAAATCAGCTGTTTCATACAAAAATTAATTACGAAAATATCAAAAAGTATGTTCAGTTTGATGGTCCCTATCTACCATATTCGGCATTAAAGGTATTTTTGTAACACGTTGTATATTTCTATATAAATTGTATTGTCACATAAGCTAGATCATAATATCAAGTCCTTTGCAAATGCTTGTTCTGCCAACAAGCTAAAAATGATAATGTCATACATTATACATTCATAATTTTAATAAATTTTAACCTTACTCTCCTAATAACTTAGAATAATAACAACTTAATTAACTATAGTTCCTTACAACTGCACTGTCAAAAGTGAGGCAAAAAATACTGAGCCAAAATGGCTTAGTTTTCAGATTTTTATCCTTCTTTATTATTTTAGGTATCTAATAGTACCTATAACAACGAAATATTTTCAATTTCCCTACCTTTAGGGAAAAAAGATTAGTCACTATTTTATTGGATTTTAGTTATATATAGTACCTACCTATAGTAGGATATCAATCTGAAAGCTAAGCCATTTTGACTCAGATTTTTTGCCTCTTTTACATACATAATATAGGAGTCGGCTTCTAAGTGTTATTAGCGTAATAATATTTTTAAGTGCAGCATGAGTTTTATTTTTCATTTTTACATTTAAGTTTTTACAATTTTTACCAAATGTTTTCCTTTAGTAGATGCAACATAATGAATGTGACAAAGTTCTAAAATGTTGTTTCTTTTTGCCAATAATAATAATAGCTGTCATGTCATGATAAAAGATCTAAGCTGGCAGACACTTTTCTGCAAGAAATCATTTAACTTGGTATTTTATAATGACAATGATAATAAAGCGCGGTGAGCTACATTTTGCATATTTTTTAATTTCCTTAACAAACTACGTAGCGGTATCACGTCAAACCCCCGAGACAACTCAACCCCCGAGGCAACTCAACCCCGACAACTCAACCCACAGAAATCTCAGTACCTAGCTTAAGTGAGGTTAGGTTAGGTTAGAACATGACAAACAACGCACGAGCCGAGCGAGCGAAGCGAGTGAGCCGCGGCAGCAACCGGCGAAGTGCCAAAAGCGAATCGCTTATGTAAAAGGAAATACTTAGGTTTAGTACACTTTTAAACTTTCGCGTTGCATTGTACTTAGTTGAAATAACAGGAATTAAATGCGTACGTAACTAATGAACGTCGAGAAAATAAGTAGGTGTGAAAATACCTGTCAATAGTTACGTACGCGTTTAATTCCTGTTATTTCAACTATGTATTTAGGTTTAGGTCGGGTTTATGCTTCGGAACCTCAGCAATAAAATGTGTCGTGACGCAAAACGTCCCAGAGGTCGAGTTGTCGGGGATGAGTTGTCGGGGTTGAGTTGTCGGGGTTGAGTTGCCTCGGGGTTGAGTTGTCGTAGACTAGTAGGTAGCATATCAGAATGATAAACGTTATAAAATATGCCTTTTTTCAATTAACCTACAATATTCCAACTTATTAAAAATAAATGACACAGACACAGCCCTTATCGTTAGTTACCTATATCAATGATTAATTTGAAAAAATCAATTTACCAACAATTCTCATGCACTTAATGGTTTTTCAAAGCTGTCTTTACTAGAATTTAAGAATAAGAGAAAGATTATCGAAGAAAAGACCTCATTTGTTTATTTTGATGGCTCAAGGATGCCTCAGCGCGGTCGGCTTGCTGTAGCATACTGTCAAGTCTACTTACTTGAGAAGTTACTTGCTTCCCAATATCTTTTACAGTAGCTTTACTTATCAAGTTAGTTTGCTCGCTATTCTGCATCTCTTCCAGATCCTTTAGAGCTGAGTTAATGTCACCATCATGTTTGTCACCATCATGTTTGCCGCCATCTTGATTGCGGCCATCTTGTTTTCCGCCATTTTGTCGAGCCGTCATTTCGTTGTCGTTGGGGCCTAACCCTTGGTTTATGGAAGCTATATCGTCATTAGTTGGAAGGGCTTTGCCGTTATCGTAATTGGTTTGACCAACATAACTCTGTTCACTAGAGTAGGAGAGGTTATCACGCGCTGTTAGCTTAACGCGAAAGAAGTTCGTCAAGCTGCCACAGACTCCCTGTAATTTGAAAAAAGCGATTGCAACAAATGAAATGACAAAAAATGGAAATATTTGGCACAGAAACCACGTAACGAACCATTAATTTACATATGGGTAATAATTATCATCAATTGACGATGACCTCCATGGTCGAGTGGTTTTGTACACCGGTTTTCAAGGTGTTTCGGGTTCGATCCCCGGTTGTTGGGTCAATTTAGAAAACGATCTTTTCTATATTGGCTCAGGTCTGGGTGTTTCTAATACCACCGTTGTCTCTGATTTCCATAACACAAGTGCTTTAGCTACTTTCTTTGGAATCGGAGCAATGTATGTGAGATTGTCAAATATTTATTTATTTATTATTATCATTTTATTTTTACTTACTTTCAACTTATTTATTTTTGTTTGAGTAGAACTTAAAATTGTATTTAATTCTTGCAGCCCGCCCATGGCTTCTTTTATTTGGTCACCTAGCATTGCAGTGTTCTTAAACAGAAAACATTGATATAGAAACCTCTATTTTATTAAGAGCACATAGTCAACACACTATTTAGTAATCTGTGACACTAGCGCCACCGCGCCGCCATTGAAAAAAAAACATAGTGCTTAAATAAAGGCGAAATTGTGAATAACCTCTTTATAGTGTACTCCGAAGAAGCTTTGTGGTACTTTTTATCGCTTAAATATATTTTCAAGTGGCCACATTTAGCGAAAAAACTTCATTAAACTTAACGACACGGCAGGGGCCGTATTGCTTAGGTACTATTATGACTAAAACAAATTTAATATTTAAATACTATATCTTTCGCCCGCGACTCCGTCCGCGTCTATATCCGCGTCGACATTCAAAAAAGTCTAAGGGAAACTTTAACGGCGTTAAAAACTAGGTATAATGTTTTAAATCAGGCTACAAACTATCCGTGTGCCAAACAACCAAATCCGTTTCGTTTTTTTTAGTACAAAGGGTATATTAAATAAGTAAATAGATTTACCAATTTCTTGTAAATCTTTTATTTTTTTTAGTCATCTTAGATAGGTGTTACGTAACTCTACTTTCATACTCTACGAGTCGAATTCAAAATCTTTGTTCAAGTAATTTAAAAAAAAACTTTCTTTTGAAACGTAAGAAGAAAGGCAAGTAACGCTTTACCAGAAATTAAAATACATAGGTAGGTATAATAGGTACCTACTCCTAACATAAGTATCGTTATTAAATATAATTCAACAGAATTATTACACAACAAGGCAACATACATAGTCAGTATATAATTTAGATAATTACCTACTGAAGATAATTATTATTCTACGCATTACTTTAGTTCTGATAATAAATAATAACCCTTGCTTTTAGGAGCGTCTTTAGATGGACCATGGGTACATTTACTTCCCTGTGGTAGTACAACCAGTTCAACACGGCAGTTTTAACATGATTTTACATAGGTACACTTCATGATATTACATATTGAATGTTAAAGAATTTAATTTAATAAATTGCCTTAGAGAAGCCTCTAGTTTTTTCCACGTCTAAACCTAGTATCTTAGATCCAATCGAAAAAGGTATATATCTAAATGAATAATATTAAGGACTTACTTCGGCAGTTCTGATTTCGACTTCCTCAAATTCAACAACATCCAAATGTTTATGTTTCTCCAAAAACTCATCTTTATCTGGCAATGGTTGCCCAAATAATTCGGCCCTCGTACAAGCGTCTTCGTATGCCTTCAACGACATTTTGGCTAATCTTAATGCCTAGGTACATCTAAGCTCTCCTAGATAAGCCCTTGACCTAATAAAAACAACTGAAACTCTGGAAAGTTACGTACCTATACCAAACACAGAACCCAGTTCCTTGTTGGAACAACATTTTAAATTGGTCAGGTTATTTTGTCAGATATATTGATTTTCTGTTTCTCTATGAACTTACCCAAACTCTTCTTTCTTAAAGCCAACTTTAAAGAATGTTAGTAGTTTATTATTTATAAATAAATGTATGTATATTAAATAAACGTTAAAATTAGCAAAATTATGTCAGCAATCAGCAAATAATAATACCTACATTACCTACGGAAAAAGTTTTTTTAAATTTGCCGCGCTAGTTTTTGGTATTACCATGAACCTTGTAAAAATATTCCACGGGCGCAAAATCTTCTTTATCTGCGGCGGTATCGGCTAAAAACATTGAAGTTTATGTTAACTGTGTTTTGACAGATGTATGTGATTGCTACTTCTCTTTCGTAAGTTTTTATTTATGCCAAAATGAAGTAGCAATGTATCACGTACATCTGTCATAACTCAGTCAACATGACCTTCAATGTTTTTAGCCGATAAAGCCCCTGCGGCGGTATCGGCCAAAAACATTGAAGTTCATGTTAACTGTGTTTTGACAGATGTATGTGATACATTGTTACTTTTCTTTGGTAAGTTTTTATTTGTGCCAAAACGAAGGAGCAATGTATCACATACATCTGTCAAAACTCAGTTAACATGAACTTCCAATGTTTTTAGCCGATAGAGCCGCTGGTTGAGCATGAACATCAATAATGTCGCTATTTTATTGACTTTTGTTTTCTATCGAGAAATTCGGATAAATATTTTTATCACGGTGTCGTGTCATCGGGTTCATTCCCATTTCTAGCAGACTAATCGCTAAAGCCTAATTATACCTAAGTAACTACCTTAGAAATTTACAATGCATTTATTTAATAGGTGAATGTTTTCTTTTTTGTAAACCATTTTATGTAACCAAATAAAGTTATCCATTCATTCTTTAACTATAAGCAATTAGTCTGCTGGAATGTATCCATTATAAATTGTCCACAGATTGTACAGTTAATTTGTCAAAGCCTTCATTATGTACTCTGTGGACTTACATGTCAAAGATGACAAATGACAAGTCAGTCAGCTGCTTTCGGTTTAATGACCGACATTTCGTAAAATGACCTGTCATTAAAGAAAGAGAGAGACCGAAATATTATATTCCGCTCCGAATGTAACGTCACAAAATTATTCGGTTTTTATATTTGAAAATAAATGCTTGCAAAATCATTTTTAAATACGTTACTCAAGTGTAGAACGTCTTGTATCATACAAATATCTGCTGCCACAATGACTACAAGTAAGTTCTTTTTCTAACACCAACTACTTGCTTGTTCTGTTCCTTTGCAAATAAGTAACTAACATTACAAAGAAGTCAATGAAATTTACTATCGATTTATTATTGGCTTTGCTTACGTGAATCCTAAATGTTGAACTGTCTAGGGTTTGTGTGAAATAGGTATATCACAGAAATGAAAAGTAGGTAAGCAGATAAATAGTGTCATTTTGAAATTGATAATTTTTTTTCTTTATTTAGTTATAATCTCTTTTTTCAAGTCTGTGCTTATTTCATTTATATTTAATGACATGGTATGAGCATGTGTGTGCTCTTTCACTGGCAGTGTACCTATTGAATAAAAAAGAAATACTTACCTACACTTTGCACATAAACTTATTATACTATAAATAAGTCTATGCCTTTGCAGTGTTTCAAAAAGTAGATTTTTATATGATTCACATCAAGTTTACATTCTCTTTGCTGAATTAAAAAAAGTCAAAACGGTAATTTCTTTCAAAATATTAAATTTTCAAGCTGAAAATACATAATTATGGACACTGGAGATCAAATAAAAAAATTTAAAGGGGGTATTTTCATCTCTTTTTTATATTCTTTAAAATGCAATCATACATACTAAGTTAAAATTGAGTTTTTTAACAACAGTCATTTTATTAATTAAAGTTGACTATTTTCAGAACCCATTAGTTTGGAAACCATAAAAAATCTTAGTGAGGAATTCTACGGTGACCCCAAGAATATACTTGCTCAAAATGCCTGCACTCGCATTGATCCATTTGAAGTGGCCATTAACAGAAAGCGTACGGATGCAGCTCTTCACGTCTTTAATATAAAGGTACCTGCAGACTATAAATGTTAAATGCCACAGTATAAGCTAGTTATCTTGGAATCATCAGTTAATAATAATAAATTAACTTTATGATTATAGCCCACCAATTATTGTGTTCTTATAGCATTATTTACTTATTTATAAATTACTAATCATGCACTAACCTAACCACCAACTAGGTGTTGCAGAGATCTGAAATGTTCAAGACAGACATTAGTCACAGGTAGTAAAATAAACAATATCATGAGTAGTCTTCAAAGTGTCAATATTTGTACCTACTTAATGTAACTAACATAAGAATGTAGCATACTATACTAGGTATTATGAGTACTGTTACTGTTTAATTATATCTTTATTGATATAAAGAAATAAAATTATTTCAACAACGAAAGTTGAAAACCTTTCATTACATAAATGTTCCAAAACAGTTAATTAGCTCAATAGGGGTCTCTCTTCACGCTTAAACTTTTTGCTAAAGCTAGCGTTTTATGTAGTAGCATGAAAAAGGTTGTTTTTAAATTTGAAATGTTAGCATTCACAATGCTATTTTTATACAATACTAAATAATATACTAGAATAAGAAGAATACTACTAGATTCGACTAGCCACTTTTTTCTAGTATATTATTTAATATCATATGAAAAAGGTTGGTCATAAGAACAATGACAGAATAATGATATCTAAAAACTTATTTATTTCTTATCGTCAGGTTTTTTTTATTTATTCTTAAAGGTGGAGTCGGAAGGCAAGCCAGTGACGAACCAGGAGAACTCCGGTCGCTGCTGGCTGTTCGCCGCCCTGAATGTCATGAGGCTGCCCTTCGCCAAGAAGTATGGCATCGACGAGTTTGAGTTCTCGCAGAGGTAAAAGCGTAGCGCATTTTATTTTTCAACTCTTGTTCTAAGAGTGAGCTAACACTATCATGCAACTGATGTACCACTTAATGACGGTCAGCTCAACGTATGGGCATAGACCAGCTAACTAAAATCTATAGAAGTGCAAACAAATATTGCTTAAAATTAGCACCACGGGGTTAAAAAATGACATCCCGCACAGCATTTAGTTGCGCCAGCGCCAGCAACGCTGTTGCTCTTTCGTTGCTGTCCGTACCATAGTGGGTTTTGACCCTTTCTTCCCATGTATTTAACGGGTATCATTAAACTATTCCTAACAAATGGCAACTTGTCCAACAGCTACCTATTCTTCTGGGACAAGGTGGAGCGGTCGCACTACTGGCTGAACAGCATCGTCTCCACAGCCAAGCAGGGGGAAACTCTTGACGGCAGGCTCGTTAGCTTCTTGCTTAAGGTTAGATACTTAAGTGCTTCCATTTTAGGTGTTCTAGTCGCGGCGGCGTAAGCGTGACGCAAGCCGAGTCTGTCATATCCATAAATATGACCAGTGTTACCAGATTAAAATTATAAACTACCGTGCTGACAGATTAAAAATACCGTGTTTCAGTCTTAAATTACCGTGCGTACATTTAATAAAATACAGTAGATTTACCGTGTACAAAGGAAACTATTAAGACAATATTTTATATAAAAAAAACATTCTTTAAACATTCTATTATTACATAATCAATTTTTATATGTTGGTGGGTTAACGGCTGGCTAGCAATCGTAAAACCTTTTGCATTACCGTAGACCGTGTTTTAGGCAAAAGTACCGTCTTTCTACGGTAATTACCGTGTACCTGGTAACACTGAATATGACAGACGCCGCGCTGCGGCCGTTGTTGTCGCGCGACTCAAACGGCTACATGTAAAAGCGATCGAGCGAATTCCTCAAGTACTTAGCTGCAAAGTGGCACAATAAAATATCTATTGCATTGCATTGTGTCCACAGCAGTTAATGTGTTAAATAAGTTGGTGTGTTTGATGCCAATAAATCGCTTTGCGTTAGCATTTTGACCGAGAAATGAGAATGAAGAGAAAATTATCGTCGCGCCGCTGTTCGCTCTGTTACGTGGCAAGGCCGTTACAATTTTTTTTGTTGTGTGTGTATGTAGAGAAAGCTTGGGGTTTTCCTCAAATAAATAATTAAAGTACTTTATGAGATTAAAATGTTAGTACAATTATTAATCCTACATTGAACTTATATCAGTAATTTGAATATTTGCTTTAGACAGTTGAAAGGTTAATTTAATGAGGAACTTTTGATTTGTATGTCTGTAGTGGGAATGTGCCTGTTTTAATTGCTTAAGAAGAGATTAAACTATTTATGGAGCAGTTAGTGGATGTATGCCTGCCCACTGACGACATGACATGGCGTGGCGCGGCACAGCACGCTGCGGCATACCGAAGCGTCCTGCGGCATCCCGTCCCGACACACGACATGCTCGTCTACCGGTCACTCGCGCTAGCCCGCCCCAGAGTACTAGATTCAACCTTATTGTAGTTACTTTAGCACTTATTTTCCTTTAACAAATGAAGTAACATATGTCACGTGATGCAGCGGTGTGCCGTGGCATTCGCGCCGCGCCGCGGGATGTTACAGCACGTCGCGACATTCCACGACTATTCGTGTTAAAACACAATAATTTCAATGCTAAATTCATTGAAATAAGGTCAAAAGTCATTCGTTTCCATGCCGCGCCGCGCTAATCCGTCAGTGGACGCAGGCCATTAAGCGATCCGTATCTGTCAGCTTTCTATATAAAAGTAGTGGCAATGTGAACTATTTCTTCTTTTCCCTCAGGACCCGATCACCGACGGTGGCCAATGGGACATGATAGTCAACCTGGTGAACAAATACGGGCTGGTACCCAAAGAATGCTTCAAGGAATCCTTCAGCTCGAAGAGGAGTCTGCATATGAATGCTATTTTGAAGACTAAGGTATGTACAATACGTTTCAAACTTATGGGCGACATTTTTATTTGGGACATCGTGCAAGACGATGCGCATGGCAGAACACAATTTAGGCCTTGGTCACCTATTTACGCCATCGGCCGCTCACATTTATTTATTTATTTATATAAATAGGTACACTGACAGATCTCTAAAAATGACAACTTCAAGAATAAGATATAGCTAGACTAGACAATAATCCACTAGTAGTGTACACAGTATGATTAATTATAATCTAATGTACATTTATTTATTTATATAAATAGGTACACTGACAGATTATCATCTCTAAAAATGACAACTTCAAGAATAAGATATAGCTAGACTAGACAATAATCCACAAGTAGTGTACACAGCATGATTAATTATAATCTAATGTAAAAACTAACAAATACTCACAATCAAACGAAAAGTAGGTTAACAGTTAGTTAGGGAACAACTTATTTTTAACAAATCAATGATATAATAATAATAAAAAAATACAAAATAAATTACAGCGTCAGCTTCACAGTGTGCTGTTGTGGTCTCTTTCAAACGCTGACGTCGGCGTAAGAAATGTATAGGAAAGTTTAAGCTGACGTCAAACGTCGCGTATAGCATAAAATAGAAGACCAAAACTTTAGATATTAGCGGTACGGAGAGATAAGGTGGTGGGGTCCACCCCACCACCTTATCGGGCTACACGGCTACGCGCATAGCGGCTAACTTCACAACCGCCGATATGTTTGAAATGCACTACCTATCACTTCCTGTAATTTGATTTAAG
Organism: Catoptria pinella; assembly: GCA_963556745.1. Taxonomy (NCBI): domain Eukaryota; kingdom Metazoa; phylum Arthropoda; class Insecta; order Lepidoptera; family Crambidae; genus Catoptria; species Catoptria pinella. The sequence continues at coordinate 8,381,779 of OY750779.1, forward strand.
TATGTGCAAAATTGAATGCCAAACATAAATGTTTAAATGCCAAGTCTTCGGTTTGTTTAGCTAAGTAATAGACAAACGGACACACAAGTTTTTTATAATTAGAGGTATCTATGAATTGTTTTTTACTAAATTAAAACTAGCCTGTGGTATCTTACATAATAGAGATTATGTTAGTCGACTAACTATTGAAAATAAGCAAACATTTGCAATCAAACCAAGGCCAGTGAAACCCAGACGAGCGGGCCACTGTACGTGGCCATTTGAATTTGCCGGCCAGCGGTCGGCGGCGCCGCTTCCATCTGGGTCTCTATCCCCTGACTTACATTGCTATCGTAATCAGTCTGATTAGACAGATGGAGGTGGTACATTGCTACTTTTCTTTGGTAAGTTTTTATTTATGCCATAAAAGAAGTAGCAATCGTCAAATCAAAACTTTACATGAACTCAAGAGTTTAGCCGATAGACCCGCTTATGTTTAACCCAAAAGTGGTGGCACAGAAAGGACCCTCCCCGCCCCGCCCTAGTAACAATTTCCTCAACCCTCCCCGCGAGTTGTTTGTCAACTGTCAACTGTATTTTGATATTCAAAGCAATGCGTCGTAACTTTATTTACCAAAAAGTTCGAATTATAAAATTATGAATTGAACGCCACTCATAACAAACTGCACGGTAGCCGTAGACTTTGCGCGTGTACAGAAACGACATCTGACGTCATCTGTTTATAATGGGGCGGTTGTATGAAGTATCCAGGGTGTGGTCCTGCGCCGCCACAGTCTAAAAAAAATTGCGAACCTAGAGAATCTATTGGCCAGCCTAGATCTAAAAGTCTAAAGTAATTTTACTTGTTTTCAGTTACGTGAATTCGCCAAGGAATTAAGGGAAATGGTCGACTCTAAAGCTACAGATGAAGAAATACAAAACACCATCGACAAACAATTAGTTGTTATATACAAAATAGTCGCAACATGCTTGGGTAAGTATTTACAAATAATAAGTATTTTATTTATTTCGACCCAGTTCCTTCAGGAACCTTGACCTGTTAAAATTAAATTAAAATGGATCATCATGATGATGATCCATTTTAATCTTCCCACTGCTGAAGCACAAGCCTCCCATAAGGCCACCATAATGCCACCACGCGGGCCCAATGCGGATTGGTGGGTGTTAACGACTGCTAATGCAGTGCCGTGCGGTTTTCACACGACAGGTGCACCTAACTTCATATTCGAAGTTAGTTCATCTTGAGCAAAAATGCATTTGTATGTCTGTCCGTCTGTCCGTTTGTTCTCTACAGGTCGCATTTCTCAAACGATTCTCGTGAAATTTTGTGAGCAGGTTCTACAATTATATGGAATTTTTTGGTCGAGTCAGTTTTTCATATTTTTCAAAATGGTGGAGATTGGGGAGTAATCAAATTTCAACCGTTCGAAAAAAGTTCTGGTGGAAATTCATGTTTGACAAAAAAATAGTTCAGTTTTATAGACTAAACACGTAGTCAAAGTTTGACTTGTGAAGTCGTGACAAAATAGTTGACCATCAGCCAATTTTTAAAGTCCCCACTGCTGGGGCACAGGCCTTCCTTATGGGTGGATAAGGAGGATGGGCCATGACCCACCATGCTGGCCCAATGCGGATTGGTGGGTGTTAACGACTGCAAATGCAGCCGGGACCAACGGATTAACGTGCCTTCCAAAGCACGGAGGAGCTAGTAATAATAAATTTTTGGTCACCCATCCCATGACCGACCCTTGCGAAAGTTGCTTAACCTCCGCAATCGCTGGGCCAGGCGCTATACCACTGCGCCACGAAGCTCCTCAACCTTAGCAACTAAATAGTTACCGTGTACATCTTCATAGGCTCCTTTCCTCTACAGGTACACCGCCAGAAAAGTTCAACTTCGAGTATTACAACAAGGAGAAGGCATACTGCAGCTTCGGAGAGACCACGCCGCAGGAGTTCTACGACAACCACGTGCGGCCACTTTTCAACGTGGACGATAAGGTCAGATGGAACCTCGTAATATAAAGGTTAAAATAGCTCGATTCAAACTTAAGGCGAAGCCAGTTCACGATCTGTGGGGCTACCGCGTAAGTGTCGTCGACTTCGCCGTCGGCTTCATTTGACAGATGGATGTTATACATTGCTACTTTTCTTTGGTAGGTTTTTTATTTGTGCCAAAACAAGTAGCGATGTATCTCATCCATCTGTCAAATGAAGCCGACGGCGAAGTCGACGACACTTGCGCGGTAGGGCCCCTGATGAAAAGATTGATTTTTAAGCTTCTAATGTTAAGAACTTATGTAGAATTCGACTTCACAAAAATTCCTATAGACTAAAAAAGGAACAAAGAAACAAGTTAACTGAACAGAATATTGAAAAATGGCTTGGTAACTCTATAAAAAAATCCTGAATAACACCATAAAAGCTTAGAGAAAATAAATTTCCAATCGTCAGTTCTCGTAATTTTCAACGACAGTGATATGTTTTTTTATGCACAAAGGAAAGCTTTTTTATTGATCTAACACTTTAACCGAGTAGATTTTTAATAAATGATCCAGTATTCCAGAAATCAATAAAAATGTACTAAATTTCGTAAAATTTCTGGCGAACCGACAATTTACGCTATGTAATAATCAACCATATTCGAAATAGTGAAAGAGTAAATTTCGAGAACTGGCGTTGCCTTAATGGCGGCGCGAAACATCGCGCGGGACGATGCACAAAATACTGTTAGTTAGACGTTAGCTGGTAGGAGAGAGACAAGGGACAGCTACGCACATGCCGGCTAATTTCACAACCGCCATTAAGTTTGAATCGCATATAATTTTGAATTACCCTATCTACTATGAATACAACCCCGAAAAATTTGTACCTATAACCTAAAAAGTCAGAAAACCAATGTCTCCTTGACTTGTAGGAAACAGTCAGTTTCAGTGTTTCTGTTAAATCTAAGAATACCTTAAGATCATTTGTGCATCGCCGCCGTAAACGAGTCGTCACCGAAAAACTACGTGTTCAAGATAACCTTGAACATGGTGCCCTTTTTTTTAACTTTAAGGCACGGTTGCATCATCTTAATTTAACAGTAACAGTACATGACACAAACTTATCTGAGCTGGTGGCCAAAACTGGAACTAAATGTTATTACATATTGTTACCTAGGTTACGCCATAGACGACAGCGACGCTGTCACCGAGTCAGATAAGTTTGTGTTTGTTAAAGTTAAGGTTAAATCAAGACGATGCAACTCAGCCTTAAAATAGCTTTAGTATTTTTTCGTTAGAGCTCCATTTTAATCGGAAAAACTCGCCTCTATTCCTCACAATTATTATTATTATTATGTTATTATATCGTCAGGTGTGCCTAGTGAGTGACCCCCGGGATTCGAACCCGTTCGGCCGCCTGTACACGCTGCAGTGCCTCGGCAACGTGCTGGGCGGCCGGCAGACCGCCTACAACAACCAGCCCATTGAAGTACTCATCAAGTTAGTATTGACAGGGCTTTGTCACTCCACGTGTAGGTAAAATAAATATTTTGACAACATCACATACATTGCTCCGATTCCAAAGTAAGTAGCTAAAGCACTTGTGTTATGGATATCAGAGACAACGGTGGTATCACAAACACCCAGACCTGAGCCAACATAGAAAAGTTCGTTTTCTAAATTGACCCAACCGGGGATCGAACCCAAGACCTCAGAGATGGCGACACCTTAGAAACCGGTGTACAAAGGCACTCGACCACGGAGGTCATCAATGAAGGTATGAGATAAGCACCTAGCGCTCGGCGTCCTCGGCGAGGACAATATGGGCCGGGCTGGCCGTCGCGGTCTCTGAACAACTGCGCGTTTACACAGCATTTTACGGTTCCTGCGATTCATTTTTTTTAGTGTAAAGATTGATATTTATAAAAAAAGTGAGTCTGGAACCAATAGTCCGGAATTACCACATTTTACAAAATCTTTATTTTCCAAGTGCTAGTTTTGGTTCAAGTTTTGTCAGTTTTGTGATGATTGTATAATTCAATTAAACTAATACGAAATAACTGACTTTACGCAAAGTATTTGTTTATAAGCTGAACGTTATTTACCTAATAGAGTTACTGCCGTACTCAAAGACGTCAATTAAGTTTAAAGCTTCATTAAAATTGGTGCTATCTCTTTCTTGTCCATAGTGATAGTATAAGACGACATGATACTTAATGAAGTTTTAAACTAAATTGACGTCTCTGAGTACGGCAGTTAGAGTCAGCTAGGCATTACATTAAAAGTGAAAGAAGTGTTGATTATACTGAATTTTAATGAAATCATTAATATGGAATACTAAATAATGATAGGAGATAGTATATACTTTTATCATTACTCGCCGCTAGTCAACCCTGCCACTCGAGTACGTCGCGTTGAGAAGATCAAAAACATACGCTAACGCGTAGCTTTTAGGTGCAATTTAGCTTGTTCTCGCAATGTTTAGTTATATAAAATTCGGCTTTCTTCAAGATCAAAGCAGTGCAACTTCTGCACACTAGTACTATTATTTGTTACGTGGTTATGATCAAAGTAAAAAATTCTTTAAATAAACCTAAAAATTAAGTGCTTTGGAATCGTCAATATTTTTCTACCCGTTCAAGACTTTTTAGCTGACAAGAAGAACGGGCGCACGGTTTCTTCGCCGAGAGTTGATAAAAGTAAACGGTCAGTCATGGTTTTTCAACTCGCTACAAATTTCGGACCGCTAATTATTTCTCTACAATGGTGTAATATACTAGGTATTATTGAATAAACCAAAAATGAGAAAACTGTTTCTTCGTACCATCAAACTAAACAACTTTGGACCAACTTTGAAATCGCGGAAAAACAGCTTTTTCAAACAAAAATTAATAACAATAATATCAAATAATACTAAATAATATACTAGAAAAAATAGGACTCGCACCAGATCATGTTCTCGGACGGGAATTCCTTCTACATTGGTGAGATGCAGCGTAAGAGTTGATATACTAGAAGAAATTCGACGTTCTCACCAGTGACTCGGTAGCTCAGCGGTCAGAGCATTGGACCGGATATCCAAAGGTCGCGGGTTCGATTCCCGTCCGAGAACATGATCTGGTGCGAGTCCTATTTTTTCTAGTATATTATTTAGTATTATATAAAAATAGCATTGTGAATGCTTAAATCTCAAAATTTAAAAAAATAATATCAAATGTTTGAAACAGCTGATTTTGAATAAACATATTCGCTCTCGTTTACCCAGGGCAGTACGGGACAGCATAGAGGGCGGGGAAGCGGTGTGGTTTGGCTGCGAGGTCTCCAAGAGGTTCGAGAGGAAACACGGACTGACAGATCTCGACGCGTGAGTACTAGTCTTAATGAGCGACGTTTACTTGCGTTTTAATATTGTTGCGAATTAGTAGATTCAGTCGTTAAACGCAGGCTGCATTTTAAAGCTAACCTACACTTATCATATCAGTCAGTAACCCCGCTTTACGCGACAGTTTCGGTTTGACGCGAATTTCAAATTACGCACTAAAATATTTTACAAAAACGTAAATAGAACTTTTTTCCCCACAATGTGTTTTAGAATTAGGTATTGGTTTGCATTTTGTGTTGGCTTTCGACTATAATTCAATACAAACCCTTATTATAATTAGATTTATTTATTATTTTTATTTTTATTTACGCGAATTTCACTTAGGTACGCAAGTTTTTGCGGAACGTGTCCATCGCGTAAAGCGGGGTATTATGTTCGATTCACGCCAACCTGCACGCGTTATAGCGCATTTTACCTCTGCCAGATAAAAATAAAGAGTCCATACAGTTGGTTAACATATTTGCACGAAAATTATGCCGCTGATCTGATGATACAGAAAGTGAATGGAGAAGATTCAGATCGCTATACACACCTAACTGATCTGATCAGCATTCTAAGGTATAATATATCTTGAATGTTGATCAGATCAGCAGAGTTTTCAGTTTCAGGATTTCCATACATTTTTATGCTAATTTCGCGGTTTTTTACACATATCCTTATATCTCATAAAATGATATGTGTAAAAAACCGCGAAATATATTCAGATAGATTCAGATCGATAGCGATTCAGATCGCTATCGATCTGAATCTCCTCCATTCACTTCCTGGATGGCCATCATCAGTTCACAGCTCGGTCAATCCTTGGCGGAGAACCAAGGCTTCAAAGTTAGCTCGTTTGAATAAAATCGACTGATGTCCTTAATTATCTGGCCACCACTATATGTATTATGTTTATGTTCAAAATCACAATATGATCTGTCGGTTATAACATTTTTAACTTTACCTTTAATTTTTAAATTTTAGCATTCACAATGCTATTTTTATATAATACTAAATAATATACCAGAAAAAATACGACTCTCACCAGCCCCTTAATTATGTAACTTTGTTGCAATCAACTCTGACAGAAATCGCAGTTACATTGCTGCTTTAGTAAGAACCAATGTGACAACTATCTTACATAAAGCAGCAATGTAACTGCGGTTTCAATCGATTTCAATCGAGAATTTTTAGTAACAGAGTTAAGTAATCAGGGGGCAGATCATGTTCTCGGACGGGAATCGAACCCGCGACCTTTTGATATCCGGTCCAATGCTCTGACCGCTGAGCTACCGAGTCACTTAACCTTTAATTATTTGTATATTGTCATCAGGCATGACTACCGCCTACTGTTCAACACGGAAGTACAAGTGGGTTTGGCCAAAGCAGACCGGCTGCGGTACGGCGACTCGTGCATGACGCACGCCATGGTGTTCACCGCCGTCGGCACTGACGTGAGACTATACTACGCGACCTACGCGTTCACTTCATCATTGCCGCTACCTCCCGGCCCGCTTCGTCATACCGCACCCCCTGCGTCGCCTCTCTAGTACGGCTAGCAACACAAAGCTTAATTTTTGTTTCTGTTGATTTAATCATTACGTTCGTTATTTGTGTTGTTATAATGATTAAAAGAGTAAAGTTCCTACATAATGGCGAACCTAACTTGTTATATAAATTAATGACACTCTTTGAACAAGAAAAAAATGAAAAACATGATTAGGTACTTTTTGTCTACAGTACCGTTAGCTGTGACGTAATAACGGTCGTCGACGGCAATCACGAAGTGAACGCGTAGTACCTATCCACAGAGACGTATCCAGAGGGGGAGAGATAGTTGGGATTTATCATCCCCCCGGAATCCGTAACACACAGAACGGGACTAATCCAAATTTAGCGGGCGAGTCACCCCGGTTTGCAGGATGCGGACCTCGTCGTCCCCCGAATTAAGTCTGGATACGTCCCTGTCTTGCATATACATACCACACAGCGATTGTGATATTTGATAGTGTCCCACCCAACCAAGACAGACAAGGGGGTATAAAGCAAATCGCCAATTAGTCATAGTAATTATGAAAAGGAAACTGCATTTTGTGATGGAAGCAAGCCGCTTTGCACAGTTATAGTAGGGGCCAAATTAAGTGATTTCATTCGAGGATAAATCACATTCACCCCTTAGGAACACAGATGGCGCCACTTGTTTAATAAAAACTTTAAAAATTTCTAAAACCTGAACGGATGATCCGATTTTGATGATTAAGGTCTCTATCGACAGAAAATTAGTTGTTTTATTATTAAAAAAATAATAAGGTGGCAGAAAATAATTCTAAATAACAAAAAAACTTGCATTATTGAAAAAAAAATATTTTTTTCAGTATTTATTTTATTGTATAAAAATAATTAATGAATATGGTACTTTTTTATTTATTTATATTATTACTAATTTAGTTGCACGTGTAATAAAAAAAACCGCATGTAAATATTTTGTATAGTTCCAAAGTTATTGAAGAATACACTACATGGTGCCGGTATATACCTTAACTCGCCGAGCAAAAAAATCTCAAAATTAATATTTTTTCTTTACATATGCTTTATTTATTATATCTATGTATTTAGAAAAATAAAATGAAAAATCTTGAACATACCAATTTCGAGAAATTAGGTATTTATTATGTGTAATCGGCGAGTGATCTCTATTTTTGGGTTTCGAAGGTGGGTTTTCGAACCCTAAAAAAACTAAATAGCAATGAAAAATCATAATAACTATTATAACAGATGCGAAATAGCATTTCTGAATCTTTATTTTACTTACGTTTTATTTTCGCATTCGGCTTTGCAGGTTTTACACTGTAAAGTGCAAGGTAGGCCAACGCATCGGCAGCCACAGCGCATTGCGTTACAGTTTGATTTACATCCACAATGGTCAAGGAGGCTTAGTTCTGGCTCTAAATTGCAGTAACCTTCGACCACCGTGGAGTTCATCTACCTTCGACCCCAAGAAGATGGACTTGGATTGATATGTCAAAATTTAAGGCATTTCCCCATATATGGCCCATTTGAAACGCTGCACGCAGAGCATGTTGTTCAAGGGCGGCTGAAGTATCCGCCTACTTCTTCTACTTGTCACCGGCCTGCTTTTAGTGGAAAACAAATCTTTCCGGATTTTTAATTTATTTAGGACAACAAACAACTGAACAAGGAGATTACATACACATAGCACATTAATCGGTTCTTTGAGTATTTGTTCAGTCAACACCGTTATACACAAATATCTGCATGAAGTAAACGCTAATCTGACTTAAATAACATTTTTATTTTTATATTATACGGTACAAAACATAAGTTAATTGCATAAGTTAATTACGGTACAAAACCGCCGATGAGCTGGCTAGAATGGGATCTTCCACAACAGTGGCAGGACCCATACCCATTCTGCCACTCCCGTTCAGTCAACTACGCTCATGAGTAGGACAACGAACTCGTGCTGCACACAACACTCGTTGGGTAGATCTAACAAGCTGTAGACAGTCTAAAATGGCGATGACAGCAGTCTCGCCGCGTGTGACCCGCAGGCTGCTCAGCTTCAATCGCCCAGACCTCCGGATAGTTGTAGGTACACTTACAGGTCACTTAGCTTTAAACCGACAACTATTCATCATGAATGCGACAGACAGTCCTCTATGCAGGGGATGCCTGGAAGCAGAGGAAACAGCCGCCCACGTGAACCTGGAGTGCGTGGGGCTGGCCACACAACGGGCAGAAATCCTCACAGAGGTGAGGTCGCTCCTAGAAGCCTGTGAACGCCCCAAGAGGCTTCTGCGCCTCTGGAAGGAGCTGGGATGGCTCGATTAGCCATACCGATGCTATAAGGTTTCACGCATAATGGACCAAATTGGTCTAAATGCGGAGAAAAGTGCCCATCACCAATACCAATACGGTACAAAACATAACGCATTAACAGTGATGTTCTCTGTTTGAGCATCGTGCAGCCTGCAAGTGAATCTGTAAGTAAGATTACCATTATTTGAGAACGAGTGAAATAATTATGTAAACTTACACACCACATTACAATAAAAAAAATCGGTACAATCCTTTCCCAATGAGCCAATATTTCTTCAGAGAGGATTTCTATAGGAGTCGACATACTTGCAAAAGCAGTGGTTACTTCAGGGTGAGACATCCATGTTTTAAAACAGGTTTTTTTGCCTTTTGTATTAAAATAAGACGTCGTGTCACACCCTGTGAAAGCATGATAGCCTCGAAGCGCAGTTGACATTTCATGACCTAAAATAGTTGCTATTTTGTGCACTGCTACATAACGGAGTTTGTTAGCTGTCCCTGTCAACATCCAGTTCCTGCAAAACTTCCTCTTTTAAAATTTCGTAGTACGAAATAAGCAGAACCAACACATCTGTGTCCGAAGAACGCACTAGCATATGGGTTGCTCCTAGCCCAGCCATATCTTTTGCGTGCCAAATAATACGGCGATCAGCTTCTTCCATATGCAATGGAATCGGCAATTGAAGTACAAGAAGCATCTAAAGCAGATACTTCATCAGCCAAATTTATCACCACCGTTGCGTCAGAAAAGCTATTTATGAACTCGCGACCGAGAAATCCAAAAAGATCCGATTTATTTTGATCATTCCTCAGAAAGTCGGATTGAACCATAGGGAGTAACCTGACGTCGAATTCCTGTTCCTCTTGCTTCTCGTTCCTGTACCCCGACATAGGTATCTCTCTAACTATTCAAGATAATGACATGCAGTTTTTTTTATTATACGTGTAATTGATTAGTTCACATTTAAATGAAATAAAAAAGGTAGTCCACCTTTTTTATTTCATTTTTAAATAATATTTACAAATAAACGTATTTTTTCTTTCTGTATACAAAAAGAGAATTTATTGGTAATTGTAATAGATTTAATTCGACTTTTTATGTTTTTTATAATAAAACAATTAATCTGTATACATAGAGATCATAAATAAAGCATATATATAAAGAAAAAAATTATCAATTTTGAGATTTTTTGCTCAGCGAGTTAAGGTATATACCGGCACCATGTAGTGTATCTTCAATAACTTTGGAACTATACAAGATATTTATATGCGGTTTTTTTATTAAACGTGCAACTAAATGAGTAATAATATAAATAAATAAAAAAGTACCATATTCATTCATTTTTTTTATAAAATAAAATAAATACTGAAAATATTTTTTTTGTTTTTCAATAATTAAAGTTTTTTTGTTATTTATAATTATTTTCTGCCACTTTATTATTTTTTTAATAATAAAACAACTAATTTTCTATCGATAGAGACCTTAGTCATCAAAATCGGATCATCCGTTCAGGTTTTAGAAATTTTTAAAGTTTTTACTAAACAAGTGGCGCCATCTCTGTTCCTAAGGGGTGAATGTCGTTTATCCTCGGATGAAATCGTTTACTTTGGTCCCTACTATCACTGTGCAAAACGGCTTGCTTCCATCACAAAATGCAGCTTTAGGTCAAAAAGTGTCCATAATATCTATGACTAAATCTTCAATCCAATCTCGAAAAACACGAAGTCGCGACGAAGTATCGGTGAAAAGTAAAGTTGGCGGTTGAATAAGGGGACAAAATTTTTAATAAGTAACTCATTTTTTCAATCCTATTGGTTGATTTTTTATTATTGGCATAATGTGAGTAAGTACATACGACAGCGCCTCAGGTTATATAGTTAAACTGCGAAAACAGCTTTTACTACGTAGGGCATAAAGGCGGTCTCAAGGTCAACATATTGTATAGTCTGAGGTAGTAATGGAACATTTAGCATTAGCATTCATAATTAATTGCTAATCGTCATTTAGCATTCATTAAATTAATCATAGTTGCTAAAAATAATGAATGCTAATTATCATCAAACCGCGCGAAATCGTCTGCGTTCGCGTTCTGCTGCTATCATATGAAATAATACGACGCGCTAATTAGCACGCGGCGCGAAATATCATTACGAATGAATTCGTCTCCGATATGAAATAATGCGACTGCGCTCGTTAGCATCGCGCCGCGAACTGTCAGCTGCTGCTAAATAATTTCGTTCGTGAATTAATTTCCGCCAGTGGACGATGATTTATCGAATGTATACGAGTGAGTGAGTGAAAGGGAAGAGTGCACGCATGCAGTGCGATTTCTTAAAAAGTTAAGAGAAATGCTTTTGTTTAGAGTTCATTATTGTTTGGTTAATTTTGTTTAGAAATGATTTACTTGTCGCAGGTCGTAGGTCAGTCAATTATTTAATTGCTGTGACATCGATCGCGTCGCGTGTGATTAATTGGCATTTAAATTTATACTGACGTGTTGTGTAAATGATAGATTTGATTTTTACGTGTAAATACGTAATTCAAATAATTGTTTGGGTGTCATGTCAATAAAAATAAGAAATAGTGTTATTTAGTAAATTATTTACAAATAACATTGTATTTACTTATTTAACCTAACTAATTTAATTTGAATGTGTAAATGCATATTTCAAATGACTGTTTTAGTGTTTTTGTGAAAATAAACTCATAAGTACCTAAATAGTGAAAAAACACAAGCATTTCACAAATCACAGCTACTATTAATTCATGATCGTATTAAAAGTCATATTAAAAATCATATGAAAAATCATATTAAAATTTATATTAAAATTCATATTAAAATTCATATTAAAATTCATATTAAAATTCATATTAAAATTCATATTAAAATTCATATTAAAATTCATATTAAAATTCATAATTAAAATTCATATTAGCAATTAGCATAGCAATAGCACATAGCATGCTAATAATGAAAATTAGCATGCTGATGAAATTAATTAAAATTAGCATTAATTGCCATTACTAGTCTGAGGTGCCGTCGTGTGTACCTACCTAATTCCTTATAAGTATTATAAATAAATATTGTTACCAGGCACAATCCAACCCCATAAAATTCCGAGTGGAGAACTCTTACGGAGACAAGGAGTACAACAAGGGATACCTACTGCTCACTGAACCTTGGTTCAAGGAGTTCGTATTCGAGGTATAGTTAATTAATTGTTCATCATTTTTGATGTCCTCACTTGTGGGGAGGGCTTTTCTTATGGATGGATAGAGATCAGACTGTTAACGTTACTTTCTCAGGCAGCTTTCTCGTGAGTCGATCGTAGGATGGGTGACCAAAAATGTATTATATCAAGCTCCTTCATCAGTTCAGCCGCTGGTCTTGGCTGCAATTGCGTTTTGCTAAATATAAATACATAAGTATACATTTTAAACAACATCACAAACATTGCTCCGATTCCAAAGTGAGCTAAAGCACTTGTGTTATGGAAATCAGAGACAACGGTGGCACTATAAACACACCCAGACTTGAGCCAATATAGAAAAATTCGTTTTCTCAATTGACCCAGCCGGTAATCGAACCCGGGACCTCAGAGATGGCGACACCTTGAAAACCGATGTACAAACCTCTCGACCACGGAAGTCGTCTTGATTCTTGTTCTACTCTACTGTAGAACTATTGAGACTTTTTGTCATTGTAGAAATATAGAAAAGTTCTTTTTCTAAATTGACCCACCGGGAATCGAACCCGGGACCTCAGAGATGGCGTCACCTTGGAAACCGGTGTACAAAGCTACTCGACCACGGAGGTCGTAAAAAAATATGCAACGTCAACTGTCTCCCAGCCTCTGGCGTTGTCATTTAATCCAACTCCTCAACAGGTGGTGGTCGACAAGAAATACGTTTCCCAAGAGGTCCTAGACGTATTCAAACAAGAGGCTACGGTGTTACCCGCTTGGGACCCCATGGGCACCCTCGCGTGCCCAGTCTGCAATAAAGAATAACACCAGGAATATAGCACACCCCTTAAGAAGGGTTGCTTTGATAGCTGACGAAGATTTATGAAATTTAATTTAAATCGTTTATTTTGTACTTTTGCAAGTTTGGTGTACCGAGAACTTATTACCGAGAATTTATTAAATGTGACGATCTTTTAAACCTAAACATAAACTTGAGAGCACCTACTGCATCTTTACGTGGGCTTACTCTTAAAATCAACCGCGACCCGAAGAAGACTACGAAATGTTTCTTTATTCCAATGTTGATATTTTGCAATCTTGATTTGCGACACCAGCGCCATATTGGGCCAATGTTGTGCGGTCGTTGAGTGAAGTAATTGCGATTGGAATTGAAATTTTCGGATCCGCTAGAAGGCACTTTCGAATTCATGACCAGTTGTTGTCAACATTGAAATTGTACTTGGATAAAAGTAGGCCTGATGTAAGAAGTAATTTGAAATTAACCTGTACAACAAGTTAATTTATTTCTATTTAACATTTTTTATTGCACATTTATAAAACAAATGTTACAAAAGGCGGTTTTAATGCTAATTAAGCATTCCTCATAGTCAACCTTTAGAAAACATATATCAATGAAGGAAACAGATATAATTTAGATAAAGATTAATTCAGTAAAGAAACACTTAAAAGGGAACCTTCCAAAGTATGTTTAGGGTCATTGTAATAATGTTACCTACTTAACAACATGTTTAATATCTTGCACCATTGTTTGTTTTGTTCCCACTTGTTCTACTGGTCAGTTGTACCGTAAAACTAATGAAACTTTTTTTCTCATTAGTCCTACCACAAAGTACTAAATCGTAGCACTAATGAGAAATAATAAGTATCATTAGTTCTACGGTAGAACTGCCGAAGTAGAACAAATGGAAACAAAACCATATTTTACTAAACTTGCAAATATTAACCTGCCATTTTTACATAGATTAGAGGTATTTTGCATCTTTACTAAAATAAGTAATAATATGATATTTGTTCTTTAGAGAAACTTGCAATTATTTTATTTAAAGTTATTAGATAAAAAAAAGTGTCCTCGCATCTTAACAACGATAAAGTAAAACGATGTAGAAATCGGATGTAGTAATTGGAAACTTATAAAATTATAACCATATAATTATCATATTACTAAGAATTTGGGCGACAATAAAAAATATACTATTTAGTCAGAAAGATAATAAGTACAGAACTTTATTTACTTAGTATTATTAGGGATCCATATCCAATATTTTCAGTTTCAAAGTACAGAAAAAAAATGTTTTCTTGCCTTCTTCAGAGATTTGAGATTAAGCTGATGGCTTATAATATATAATTTCTTGTGCCAGTGCAACTTTTCTATCAAATATAATTTGCTGCAACTAATGTGTTCATTACAGTTACCAATACATAATATGTTAACGCTTTAAAAAGAGAGTCTGATTGTAAACTTTTGTACTTACATCTATGTGACATGTAAACATGATATTATTATGTTCGAAATGCGCTAGCAAAGCCTCTCATAATAATAGTTATATTAAAACAATTTACTAATTAACTACATATTGGGTATACCTCAATCGGTAGTCGATTTGAGGAATCAATATTCATTGTAACAGCGCGCAGCTCTATGGGTACCAAACGTAGTAACATAAAAGATGGTTTAGCAATACATGGCTTATTTAAATGACTTAAACCACAATATTCCTTGATAATAGTTTTGGTAAATTGCGAGCAGTGTAAAATTTAACTTTGTTATTAGTTCCGGCAGTGGTAAAACTACAATAAAGATAGGGGCGACACAAGCATATCTAAATATCTTGTTTTGTGTTACTATGTCAGTAAATAACAGCTCTAGATTGCAAGATACAAAGCGATAATTGCTTAAACCATGTTGCATGTAACAACCAAACGTTAAAAACATCAATTATTGTATTTATTTTGTGTTTTATTAAGATATAAATACATTTTATTTTTGTGTTTTTGCTAACTTTGGTGCGAATATTGCAGTAGCAGCTAGAAGCTGTCCTAAAGTAAATGACTATTGTCACTATACTCTGAAGTGCTACTGATGATGTCACTTTGTAAAATAATATTTTATTTAATAAATAATATACTTTAAATTTTATGTTTTTATTGTTCAGTTAGTGTAGCTGGGTTTTGATTGCAAGAGTGGTTTGTGTGATATCTGGTATTGGTAAATCCAGGATATCAGTTTGAGAAAGATCAGTTATTCAGTTGTTTTTGGTACAACATAAACTGGAATGTAACGGCCTTACCACATAAGATTTTAAAACACAGTTCAACAAGTGTTTAACTTAGACACTGTTTAAATGTGATGCTGTCCCTATTTTGACAGTATTGTTTGAAAGAGACACATTTAAACAGTGTCTAAATTAAACAGTGTTTTAAAATCTTTTGTGGTAAGGCCGTAAATATCTGTCTAGAATATAATCCAAGAACTATGAAACTGGTCTTAAATTATTTGTTGTAAGTAAAATGAATGCAATTAAATCAACAAAATCATTTATTTACAGCACCAACATCATTGCAACTTGTTTCATCAATTTGTGACAATATTTTTTTGTGTCTCCTGTATTCAGTAATTACAAAAATATGGAGCTGTTTAATTATCTGTGATGGGAGATACCTATTAAATAACATCACACAGTAAAGAAACCAAATAATTTGTGACCAGTGATTTTCATAAGGTAGGTAGGTGTGTACACACCTCAATTGATGGCAATTCGGACTACAAAATTTATATAACAACCACTTCACCATTACATGTAGACAATCCTTTACCCTTTCTCTTTCTCAAAGCCCTCAAGTACTTGAGTTTTGCCCACACGCCTTGGCACATGCGTATCAAACGTTTATCTCGAGTAGTTCTCCCAAACTCTATGACATTTCTTACTATGTGTCGGGCCAGTTTGAGTTTTCCCTTTTGCGAGTATGATAAGGCTGAGTATAGTTCACTTCTTGCAGCTAAACTATCATCTCCAAGCATTTTTGATAGTTTGTACTGTCGTATTGATATTCTACCAGCTTCTTCAGCCTGAAAAATATAACTTATTGGTATACATTTTGTAATTTTTTATAAACAAACAAATAAACACTGTTATGATTACTTACACAGTGCTCAAAATAATCTCCTAAGGCAGAGTAGGCTCCTCCCAATGTTGAGAGCCATGAAAAAGCATTCTCAATCTCAATTTTCATCCATATTAGTCGTAATATTCTTTCATTCCTAAAAAAATATAAATGCAGTCAGAGAACTTAAGCAAAGCTGTTACAACAAAGAACAACAAATTTGGAAGCTTTTCGATTCTTTTAAGAGTAGTTCATTCAATTGATATCAGTTGAATCAACACTATCAAACAAGTTATTACCATGCATAATCAATAACATCTCTATCTGGTGGCTCCATGATTAAATTCAAGTACACAGTTCCGTTAGCTGGATATCCGCACAGTTTATGTAAATTCATCAAAACATTGCCTCTGTACACATCGGAACACACACATTCTCTCAAGAATGGCCGCAGAAACAGAGCAGTAGCTACGAACTTCAATCTTTGTTTCTTGGTCTTACTTTCATCTAATTGGACCTCCGTTTTATTTCCATATTTGACACCAAGAAGCTCAGAAGACTTAAGATCTGATAGAAGAACGTGATCTTCAGAAATGCAGCAAATCGTAAATGGACTGCGAAAAAGTCGTACTTTGGTTATAACTTGCATTGCAATAAATTTACAAATTCACTTTAATAAATCACAATGCCAGCAGAAATGATAATTATTTGATTGCATAGCCGATCTTGTTTATGATTTAGTTCACACTTAATATTAATAATTAGGATTAATTATGAGCTCACGAACACTGAAACATGAAACACCGAGCGAGAGAACAAAAATACAAGGCAAAGAAGTACAAACAAACGTCAATTTGACATTTTATTGACTATGGATGCCTTCAGAGTAGCGGTGCATTCAGAATCGACTTAAATCAATTTCAGCTATTAAAATAAACGTTAGCAGCTAGGTGACTAGCGAAAGCGAAGTGAAGGCTGGAATTAAACGAAATCAAGGCACTGTCAATCGAACAACAAGAACTTTTTTTGGGCTTTTGGGTAAATCTATCCAAAAATCAAAATAATATTACTTTGCAGAAAAATAATTTCAAATTTCAGGGAAATATAAATCTTGTCTGGCAACCCTGCCTGCTAGTGCAGTGCAGGTGCTAGGTAGGTGTCAGCCATTTTGAAAAATCTGTCGCCTGCTGACAGACCGGTGGAGAATTTTTGTTTTATTCTTCCACAGGCGAAATTATAACGCTACATTTGAGTTGATGAAGTAAATATTAGCGTAAACCATGGCGCGTTACGGTCAAAGACCGGAAAATGCCCTCAAACGGGCCAGTGGTAAGTTTATCGCTCGTCAATACATTACCACGTTGCATGTCCGTGACATGTCGTTTGTAGCTTTCTTTAGCAACTGTTTTGTTGAAAATAAAGCTCTTTTTGTTAGCTACCAAGCCATTTTATTTTATTTTTTTCATGATCAGCATTAAATTTGACATGTAAACAACATCTTTGTAATTACGTAAAAACATAACCAAAGTTTCCAAAAGCAACATGACCAGCGATAGCTTTTATATCTCCAGAATTTATGGACTTGGATAAGCCCGCCCGGGCTTTGGACACCTTGCAAGAGGTGTTCCGTAACAAGAAATGGGCTTACAACTGGTCAGAATCGGTACTGGAGCCGATCATGTTCAAGTACCTGGAACTTTGTGTCGATCTTCGCAAATCTCATATTGCGAAAGAAGGTCTCTTCCAATACAGGAACATGTTTCAATCTGTGAATGTTGGGTCACTGGAACAAGTTATAAGGTTTGTGTATCATCAGTTAATATCTGTCCTAAGTTATGATTACTGTCCACTTGAATGGGTGTACCCTTCAACGCCGGCTCGGACGTCTGCGTCCAGCTATAAAATCACTATATGCTGTTCTGTCAACGCCCGTGCGGACTCCTGCGTCCGGCCTCATGCGTCCGGCCGGAAAATACAGAAAAAATAAAGGGTTAAGTTATCGGTTAAAAATACAGGGAAAATACGGTTCTGTTTGCTCCTATTCATAGTGATTTACATAAATTGGAAAACCTTTATAAAAGTCTCCGGCGCACCCAATTCGGAAAGATTATTAAATTAAACAATAGTAATTTAGACATTTAGGCAAAATATGGGTTTAACTAGAGTATTCAGTTGGTAATAATAATTTGCATAAAACATGTTGTTTACTAAAATAACATTATCAGTATGTAACCTTATATATTCGATTAAGCACTACTATTTTTGAGAAATATTGAACTAGACTATTGTAAAGTGGAAGGAATCAAAATTGTATTAAATATTAAGTTTGGCACAGATGATGTATTTCTGTTGCTGCTATAACAACAAATACAAAAAAAAAAAGAAAAAAGGGGGCTCCCATACAGCAAACATAATTATTTTGCTTGTTTATGCTCAATATTGATAACGACAACAGGTACACGCTTGAAATATTCACAGAATATTTAGTTATATAATCACTATTTAAGGGGGGCTCCCATACAACAAACATGATTTATACAGAACCTTTTGTGCGCGAGTCCGGGTCGGTTTTATATAATTATTAAAGTAAATGAAATACAAGAATAAAACTTATCGAGTAAATGAAACACAAAAGCCATGATGTTACTTCTTGCTTTTGTTAAATGATTGTTATACATCCTAACTAAATGTTGATTTTAATAATTATTATCATTTCAGAGGCTATTTACGTATGGCTGAAGAACGAACCGAAGCAGCGAGAGCACAATCTACTCAGGCCGTCATAGAAACTGATGACTTGGACAATTTGGCCACACCAGAGAGCATTCTGTTGAGTGCAGTGTCTGGTGAAGACGCTCAAGATCGTTCTGATAGAACTATTCTAACACCATGGGTATGTAGCACATATCATTAGTATTTTATTGCCCTGGAACAATATAAATACATCAATACACACATACATTCAATAAAAACATTAGGCAAAGTATCTTTGTCAGATAGGACCTTCGCATAGAAGATTTTAAGCAGACTTACTGCTTAAAAAATAAGGATCAGCGACAGGTTTGAATTCTGAAGTTTTATTGATATAATATAAAAACATATTCATTACTATTAACCCTAGTGAAAGATTTTTTGAAATCCAGTTATAAGGGTTTAAAGGAAATGCTAAGCTCAAAGCAATATGTGCTTTATCACGTACGACGTAAGGTTCGCATACGTGGCGGATGACGTCATAAGGACCCCCAAAATAACAGCATTCTAGCTCGTATTTAACTTCTCAGTTTTAAATTTCTTCACAGTTAATCATGTGGTGGCATAAGCTTTCTGATAAACCACTAAACAAAAATTGCTGATCCTCATTGCAAACACTTAATATCACACAGAGTCTTGCCTCCAAATTAAATCCCATTGGCAATATATTTGTTGTTGCATAATGGTAGGCCTTGGAGGTAAATTAATAAGGCTAAACATGAGAGGTGGCATAAGTGGTCAGTCATCTGTGTAAATTTATGCCTTTACAAATGATTTATGATAAAAGATACACTTATTTTTAATCCTTATTACTAATTTCTTATATTCTCAAACAACCATCGATTATGATGTTTGATTCAAATAACAAATCTACTATATTATGATTTATTAGTGTAATAGCTTTCTTTGACACTGACTTATAACTCGTACATCCATACAGCTCATAATTGTAAATATAGAATCAAAAATATTATTTTGAGCACACATCCGTTTTAACATTTCAACAGCTGTTTACAATTTCAAGATTTTGAGCATTCATTACTTTTAACTTAAGGAAAATTAAGTTTAGGTTTTTCTAACTTCCACTGTTTCTTTTTAGGTGAAATTCTTATGGGAGTCTTACTGCCAATGCTTGGAGCTTCTCCGTACCAATGCTCACGTGGAGACCCTCTACCACGACATCGCGCGCATGGCCTTCCAATTCTGTCTCAAGTATGCTCGCAAGACAGAGTTCAGGAAACTCTGTGACAAACTTAGGAAGCATCTTGAGGATATTTGCAAGCCTAATGTAAGTTGTAAATCAAGATTTTATTTCAATATCAACATTTTATTAAGGGAGTTTAAGTAAGTTATTTTTTTGTAGGTGCAAACCGGAAATGTGAGCATCTCAAAGCCAGAGACTCAGCAGCTTAACTTAGAGACTCGTCTCTTCCAGTTGGACAGTGCTATTCAGATGGAGCTGTGGCAGGTGCGAAACTTTTTCATAAAATTACAAGTCAATTTTAGTCCCAAACCTATTTCAAATTCAGTTTCACTAAAACAGTGATTATTTACTCATTGGCATTGTGTTCAGTGTATAAAAGTATTAGTATAGGTTTTATCATGACTTGAATGAATATAATGCTAATATTATGTATATTGTCACTGCAATGCAACTGCATAAATGTGAATCAATTCGAAAATCGACTGGACAGATTCCAGGATACAGGCGCTATCATTTGTAAAAATTGCTTGCCTGTTAATAATAATAATGGTGAGAAAGTTTATGCAGATTGACGAAAATAACAAAACCCCACTCCTCCCATCAAACATAGCATCAAATTATCACACCCTGTAATATACTTGGCTTATGGCCGAATACTCAAACGATACTCAACTTTGAGGGGCGCCCAAACATCATGCTGTCTTTGTCGTATCTTTGACATTTAATGCGACAGGACGATGTTTGAGAGCCTCTCAAAGTTGAGTGACGTTTGAGTATTCGGCCATTAGGCCCATTATTACAGGTAAAACCTGTTTAAGCTATGGAAAATTAAACTTTTCCAAATAATAATAAATTATCAAAACATTTTTAATAACAGGAAGCCTACAAAGCTATTGAGGATATCCACAACCTTATGAACATGTCTAAGAAGACACCAGTGGCGAAGACTATGGCCAATTACTACGGCAAGCTGGCTCTGGTGTTCTGGAAGGCCGGCCACTGCCTGTTCCACGCCGCCGCGCTGCTGAAACTGTTCCAGCTCTCAAGGGAAATGAAGAAAAACATAACACAGGAAGAACTTCAAAAGTAAGAACATAATTAAAACTGCCAACCGTTCCACATTGGGTGGGGGGACAGGCCTGCATTTATTCAAAACCGCATCAAAATCGGTTCATTCACTTGGGAGCTACTGCAAATACACGCGTCAAACTTATAACACCCCTCTTTTTGCGTCGGTAGTTAAAAAACAAGATGGCGGATATAGTTTTTTTTTTTGGTCTGTCCTACATTTTGTTTTGGGAAAGTTGGCAGCCTTAAATATAATATAATATATTGACTAGAAATGCGCCGAATAGTGATTTCACCGAATAAACGCACACCGAATACCATTATTCGTTTTAGCGATCTGCAATATTGGCGCGCAAACGTCACACGTACTTGCTCTGTGCAAGTAGCCCTTCCCGCTCTGCCGCCCGCCCTCGCTCCCATCAGTCGTAGAAATACGTCACACAAATTATTAGGGTTCTCGTTTTAATAATCGTTATTGAATTTCTGAAGCTGAAAATGTTTATGAAGTAAAACGCACCAGACCTGTAAAAAAGCAGCCTACTTGTTGAACTGGCACAGCTATCTCGTAAAATAAAAAATATTATGCCTATTGGCAACAAGTGTTAACCACTGCCCGTAAGCTACAAGAAAATAACTTGCGAATTGATATCGGTCATCCATCTGATGTCATCCAAGTAACAAGTAACAAGGTCATCTGTAAAATGTATGAAAAAAGTCTTGTTAATTAGTATCTATATATTAGTATATTTTTCTGATCAAATATTACTTACAGAGCATTGAGAATCATAGTACACACGACAGCACGTCAGGTTATACAGTTGAATTGCGAAAACAGCTTTTATTACGTAGGGCAAAAAGGCGGTCTCAAGGTCAACATGTATAGTCTGAGGTGCCGTCGTGCGTACCAAAGTGTCTTTGTCTTCCTCCGAAATAAATCCCATTAGCAATGTTCCCGTTGTTGCATAGTGGTAGGCCTCGGAGGCACAGTAAACAGGCTAGACGCGACAGCTGGTACAATTATTTATCATCTGTGTTAATTAATGCCTGGACAAAAATGATATGACTTATAATTCTTCGTATTTTATCACGCTGAAATAGAATTTATGCGTCGTGTTGTGATGCTTTCGAGATATATGATTTGTTAATCTTAAACTTGTCTTATGATCATTTAAGACTGGAACACACCAATAATATCCGCAGTTCGTCGAGGCAAGGGTCCTTTTAATAACGTGACAATTTGTTTTTCATTGTGGTGTAGCTATGAGTAGTTTGTTCTATTTTCAAATTGATTGACGCAATGGATATAAAATTGTCATGACAGGTGACAAATTGTCACGGTTTATTAAATAGGGCCCAGTAAATAAAGTATGTAATTCGTGTGCACCTGCAGTGCGTCTTTCATACAATTTCATACTGAACTGCACCTGTCTTTAAATACTTTTCATGTTTCATCATACTACTCCTGCAAATCCTCAATATCTGCATCTGCAACACACATGGACAGCTGGATTTGGCGTCCTTTAGTCTAAAGAAGGCGAAAATATGCCATTTTCTAGTTTTGTCTAAACCGCATATTCGCCTATATCGCCATCGGGCTAGAACACTTTAGGACTAATCGCATCAGGTCTAAAATGTGCGTCACATTTCATATTTCGTGTGATATAACGTTCAAATAATTTAATTTTTGATAAATTTAAAATTATTTAACATTATTATTATTTCATATAATAGCTTTGTTAAAAAAAATATTTTCTATAATTTTATTTTCTGTAATATTCATTGATTTTTCCTTATTGTCAAGTTATAATGAATTTTAGGAAAAACGCGATTTAGTCACAGGCGAATAAGGTAGATTCGTACTAGGTATAATGCGAAATAGGCAAGTAACGACTTAGTTCAAATACTACTTAAGAAGGAAGTTTAGGCAAAACGCGATTAAGACTTATTAAGTTTTAGGCATACAGAGAACGAATGAAATGATATAATAATATATATTTTAAATACAAGCAATCATTTTGTATTTCCCAGGATGGCGTGCCGCGTTCTCGTAGCCGTTCTCTCAGTGCCTCTGCCGTCGCTGCACCCCGAGTTCGATCGGTTCGTGGACACTGACAAGAGCCCCGTGGAGAAGGCCCAAAGGCTCGCTGTCCTGCTCGGCCTGGCTCAGCCACCTACTAGGGCCAATCTGCTCAAAGGTAAACCAACATCTTTAAATTATCTTCTATATTCAAACCTAGTTATTCGTAAAAAAATAAAACGCTTAATAAACCTATTTTAGTTAAAAGTGTTTTGTCTTTATCTTTCGTATTATGATCTGCGTATGACCAAAGAAGACAAAACACATTTAAGGTTCAAAATAAAACTTGAATAATTCATATTATATTTTTATCCTGTGCATAAGTATAATTTTGGTAATTATACTTATGGATGCCGAATATTGTCATTTTATGACTACAAATAATATTTTTTAAAGAGAGTAACAATATACATAACATGAAACAAAATGAGCAATAAATAAATAAATATTTGACAACCTCACATACATTGCTCCAAAGTAAGTAGCTAAAGCACTTGTGTTACGGAAATCAGAAACAACGGCGGTATCACAAACACCCAGACCTGAGCCAATATAGAAAAGTTAGTTTTCTAAATTGACAAACCGGGGATCGAACCCGAGACCTCAGAGATGGCGACACCTTGAAAACCGGTGTACAAAGCCACTCGACCACGGAGGAGCAATGCTGGCGAACAAGATGTGTGTGTATATAACTATGTATTTACGAGTAATGCTATAGGTATAGGGTTATAGGTCTGTCTTACAGGATCACTTTTTCGTCTGTCTATTTTCTGTATGATTATTGAATCATATTGATTGTCGATAGATGTGGTTCGTCTCAACGTGGTGGGGTTGGCGTCCCCGCAGTTGCAGCAGCTGTATGCGTGGCTGGAGGTGGAGTTCGACCCGCACACCATCTGCCTCAACGTCAGGGGAGTCATCAAGGCGCTGCAGGATGAACCCAGTCAGTATTTACTGCTAGTATCATTTTGGGAGTATGATGAAGATTAGAACATAAATAACTCATATCAAAAAATATATGTCGTAGAATATTCGTACAAATCGGATCTTTACAAAAATCGTAATATGATTGCAAAAAAACCAGGTAATTAGAATCTAAGACAGATTTTTTGCAATCTTCCGAGTAATGTTTAGGATTCTTACAAAAATCCAGCGTATCTTAGGTAAATCGCGAATGACCATCATTTTGCGCGAGCTGATTGACTAACGTCAACGTTATGAACTGACAAATGGTGTGATTGGCTAACGGCTACTTATAGTCCTATAAGAAGAGTCATGTTCTGACTAAATCGATACTTAGATTATCCAATCATCATTCTAGCTTCCAATTATCGGAAACATACTGGGATTTTTTCTTAGATTCCAATTATCCAGTTCATTACAATCGACCTAGGATATTTGCAAAGATCCGGTTTATACGATTATCCTACGACATATTCACAATAGTTTTGTTTTTGAATGTTTCTTTTAAACAAATTAATGTATTTAAAATTGTCAATGACAAAGGTGGCTCAGAAAATCAGAAAATTAGTAAAGTACTTCTTAATAGCGTGTTTTTTTTAAGGATTGAAACCAACTACTCATTTGGATTGTGTATAAGGCATTTATTCAAATAAAATCCAACTTGCAATAAAAACAACCATATCTATTTAGGACACTATTATAATATGAGTAAAGGATTTCAATGTTATTATATTTATGTAATTTTTTTTGCTTTCTTCCTCCGAATAAAATCCCATTAGCAATGTCCCCATTGTTGCATAGTGGTAGGCCTCGGAGGGAAATTAAACAGGCTAGACGCGACAGGTGGTACAATTATTTATCATCTGTGTTAATTTATGCCTGTACAAATATTTTTTCTACTGTACTTGTTTCACTTTACAATGTAAAAATACAAGCCTTTTACTGGAAGCTATTTTCATTGCCTCGAATGATTAAAGCCCTGGCCTGCGGTTCGGGCTTCAAACCATCCTCGACAATGTAAATGCTAATTTCCCGTTCTCGGTTGTTAATGTCAATTTTTCCGTCAATGTCATTGTTAGAGCAATTTACAATCGCTTCAATTGCACATTTAAACAAACAATTTTCCCCTCTCTCCTTTTCGCTGATTCGCGTTAACGTAAAAATTGACAATCGCAAATGATCGTTACCGGAGTGCTTAATGTACTATTATTCCCAGATTCTCCATTGGCTCAATACACGAACGCATTAAACGACGTGGCCCTCGTCCGCCTGGTCCGGCAAGTGGCGCAATGCTACGCGTGCATACAGTTCGACAGGCTTCTGGAACTGGCGGGAACCGACGACCTGTTCCATCTGGAGCGGTTGTTGGTGGACTGCGTGAGGCACAACGATATGCAGATACGAGTGGACCACGCTAAAAGGTTAGTGGAGATCGTGTATGTTTCTGTTATGCTGTGTGAAAAATGTAATTGGCATTTATTTTCAGTTGGGTTAGTTTTTTTTTTTGCAATAGAAACCTAGAAAAATACTGTCTGAATCCGAATAACAACAAGAAGAGTTAATTATGCTCAATTTGCATATCATTTTGGTATTAACTCACTGTTCGCTGGACATTTAAGAGTGTTAATGGCAAACAGCATTTCATTCAAGCTTTTAAGTCCATATTTTTCGAAATGAATGAACCGATTTTAATGAAACTTCATACGCGTAAGCAGAACACATTGATCTTAAAACATTTTCGATAAATAGTGCTATAGCTTTATTAGACCGATTTAAAATTTTAGGCCTTAGGTGTGTGTTCACAGATAGGATATTTTTAATGATAAATGCATTTTTCATTTCTCATATTCGAAAGTGATGTATATTTAAACTGAGCACCGGGTTAAAAACTCTGCGTTCCACCCTAGGGTGTAAAAGTATTTTAAAAATAGAACTGAATTTGGTTACATAGTCGACCATAGAGTTACCTCATCGGCAATGAAAACGTTTACAATGGGTGCATTCCAACAGCTTAATCGCTGAGTCATCGATTGCCATAGAGTACATAACAGAAGAGTGCATTTAACTATGGAAAAAATACTCGATATTACTAAATTACTAAATATCTCGTATGGGAATTGCTTCCTTTTGACCCTTGTCTAAGGCGCCGTCTCCACGGGCGAGAGAATCGTGACGAGTAGGCGCTTCTTCTATCGTCGCATCGCCGCGATAACATCGCCGTGTGGAGACGCATTCATAGAGGGTATACAAGGTGTTACAAAAATACCCCTAATGCCGAATATGGTATATAAGGACCATCAAACTGATCAACTTTTACTACGGGACCAACTCTGAAATCGCGAAAAAAAAATCAGCTGTTTCATACATTCTGATATTTTCGATTTTAATTTTTGTATGAAACGGCTGATTTTTTTTCGCGATTTAAGAGTTGGTCCCATAGTAAAAGTTGTTCAGTTTGATGGTCCCTATCTACCATATTCGGCATTAGGGGTACTTTTGTAACATGTTGTATAGAAATACGTGGCACGGACGATAGTATCGGCGCGATTCTCTCGCTGGTGGAGACGGCGCCTAACAATCTACTATTGTCAGGTGCGTTCATTTCGGCGTGGAAGCCGGCGGCGGCGAGTGGTGCTCGGCCGCGGACGAGGCTTGCGGGGGCGCCATACTGCAGGCCACGCCCGCTGAACAGGTGATGCAACGTGTTCATTAATTAAACAAAAATTGAAACACCGTTTCTTCGGACCATCGAACTGAACAACTTTTACTATGGAACCAACTCTGTAATCGCGAAAAAAATCAGCTGTTTCATTCAAAAATATTAAAATGTTTAGACAGCACGCAAATGTGGCCTCCACTGACTAAAAAAAGTGACTCGAAATTTTGAAATTCGAATCCCCACATGGATATTTTTATCTGGGTACAAATTACTATTCCTTCCAAATTCAACCTTAAATAGTAAGAAACAAAGAAGAGAATACTTGTACAAAATAAGAGCCCAGTTTGAAAGTAGGACGTTATTTAGAGGTGCCGTTTTTGAGACTGGACTTTTATAATAATAAAAATAATAAATGCTTGGACAATTTCACACAGCGCCTAGCGCCTAGCGCATCTAGCCCCTAACTAAGCAGAGCTTGTAATCTGGGTGCTAGACAACTGACATACTACTTATATACTTTTTAAATATATACTTATTATACATAGTAACACCCAGACCCGTCACAGAAATTAAAATTCATCATTTCAATTTCTGCCCGACTGGGAATCGTACCCGGGATCTCTTGCGTGGTAGACCGGCATGTTGACCACTGCACCACTCGGGTCGTTTTTGTTTAGGTTCGCGAGCAACTAGTACGCGCAGCCGAAGTCTTAACCCTAGCAGCGCAAACCCTGTTCCCCGGCCGGCGCGCCGCCGAGCGCGAACGCTCGCGAGCACACATGGTGCAGCACTACCACGAGAACAAGCACGCCGAGCACGCGCGCGTGTTGCAGCGACACAAGATCATCGAGGAGCGCAAGGAGTATATTGAGAGGCTCAACACCGTGCGAGAGGAGGAAGAACTCAGGTAACAAGTAATGCTGTCAGGTGACACCCTAACGCAGGGTTTCTTAAAGTGTAGTCCACTGACCCCTTAGGGGTCCGTGGCATGTTTATCAGGGGTCCGCAGTTAACCATTCGCGTAATGAAACTACTAATAAAAGCGATTTTTTAATATAAGGCTTGTTTTCTTTACTGGATTTTTTAAAAGCTGAAAGCTAAAGTGAATGTAAAAAGTTTAAGAAACACTGCCTTAAAGAAAAAGTATAGAAGGATAGTCGTTATCTCACCGCTCGTCAGGCCTTCATATACTGGCGTTCTTTCAGCTGTCAGTCCATTTTATTGAGTTTTAATTATTGTATCTGTAGACCTTTTAATTTATATCGCGGTGGAATGGGAGCGTCAAGAACGGAATTGAATTTTATGGTACATAGTATAATGAGTTTTGTGTCCATTGTGTAAAGTGCGAACTGCCACAACGCGGTGAAATTGACCGTAAAAGAAACATATTTTAAACATAAATGAGCAATCAGAATAATTTTCTTTTTTATTTTAAAACGGCGAATTGTTTCTTTTATTAACTATATTGAAACAGTAACACAAAAATATTAATATTTAAAACAACACTAATTTTTTCACACGACATTTCCTAATCTGCAATACCTTCTACAGACGCCAAGAAGAACAACTTCGCGCCGCCGCCGCTGCCGAAGCTCGTCGCCTCGAGCAAGAGAGAGAGGAGAGAGAGAAACGCAAGCACGCCTCCGAACTAGCCGCCATGAAGGAGAGGCATCGCAAAGAGAGAATGGCGCACATCTCCCAGACCGCGCACGGGAAGAAGATGCTGCAAAAACTGGACGAGGAGGTAAGAAATGAGCTGATGACTTTGAAAGAGAAACTACTCGCCCCCGACCGACTTTTTTAAAGACGAGTAGACGTCAAACACTTGGTCACAAAAATGCATTGAACATAGACTCAGTTGTCTTTTTTATAATCAGATCGTGTAAAACTATTTCTAGTTGTTTGTGTTGATTGTCTAACATTATAAATAATAGCATAGCATAGACATCAAACACCTAATTAATTAGCTATGTAGAAATTGGGCATAACACATGCATATTTCATAAAGACAATCTTAACATTAAAATCTTAACAGAGGCAGTTATTACATCTCTCTTTTTAAATATTGTAATGATTGTGTAACAGGAAATCAAGAAGATGGACGCTGAAGCGATCGCGCAGCGCGAGGCCGAGGAGCTGATGAAGGAGCGCCGCGAGCTGCAGGCCAGGCTCAAGTCCCAGGAGAAGAAGGTAACCTCAAATATGTTATATTTCTCCCTTCGATTTTGTACTTTAACTTAAAAGTTTAAAATTGATTGAAATAACTTGACGTGTTACAGCAACCAAATATAGTGCTTTTGTGCTAGTATATTTTTTTTTTTTTTTAAATTTTGAGATTTAAGCATTCACAATGCTATTTTTATATAATACTAAATAATATACTAGAAAAAATAGGACTCGCACCAGATCATGTTCTCAGACGGGAATCGAACCCGCGACCTTTGGATATCCGGTCCAATGCTCTGACCGCTGAGCTACCGAGTCACTCGTTAGCGGTCAGAGCATTGGACCGGATATCCAAAGGTCGCGGGTTCGATTCCCGTCTGAGAACATGATCTGGTGCGAGTCCTATTTTTTCTAGTATATTATTTAGTATTATATATTTATTTTGTTTTTCTCTCATTTCCAAATGGTCCCCTATAGCATCTTTGAAATAAATATTCTTGTAAAATAACACACAATTCGACGAGAATGTTTACGTGTAGATGGACAATTGCTGTTTTTTTGTTGGAACAGCCACTGAAACGCCCTCTGAATTACATGCTTCAGTTAGTTCTGCCAAACCAAGCGAGCCCCCCTAGCATGACCGACAAAACACGATAAATATCGCGTGATATAGTGTTTTATCGACATCCAAGTGTCAAAATCCGTTGTCTTTTGTTAGTTAGTTAAACGTGATAAATCGCTATATCATATCGCGCTGCGGTGGTCATGCTGGGAGGGCTGGGTTACTTTAGATAGCTGGCGTGCTACGGGAATATTTATTTGTTCTGTACACACACAATTTTAAACAGAAGAATTGTACAAAGGTACTATGTGAACCGGCTATAAAGCATGAATGTCCTCATAGGTTGATTACTTTGAGCGCGCTAAGCGCCTGGAAGAGATACCGCTGCTGCAGAAGAGCTTGGAAGAGAAGCAAGTGCAGGACAAGGCGTTCTGGGAGCAGCAGGAGAAGGAGCGCATACAACAACTCATCGGTGAGTCGCTGGTATAACTAAATAGATTCTCAAGTAAGATTTTTAATTTCACTGCTATTTTAAAAGGAGTATGCAAGTATCTCTTAGTCTATAGGTATTAAATTGACTAATTATTGATGATTTAATAGTTATTATTTATGCAAATGTTGTGTAATTAGGGGTATTAAAACACGAATGTGGGTTTATCACACGAGGGAGTTCGAATGAATGACACTGGTTGTTTAGGTGTTGGCAATAAGCTTACTGTTTCTCAAACTTCTATAGAGGATTTCAAGCATGGGTGTAAATAAAATCATATAACTATAACATGCCCGTATATTTTATTCCAGGAAGTCTATTGGCTCGACTAAATATTTTCTTACATAAAAAACCACGCACTTCCATATGGAACAAAGTTCAAACTGAAGCAGATCTGTTACAGAGTGTCAAATTTATATGAATCAACTGCCGACTGATTGTTTCGGTTAGGCTACGTACGTTTTGTTAAATTTCATGATGCATGACTGTTTTCGAGCTTCAAAATTCCACAAACCTTTTTAGGAATGCTATGGTTATGTTTTTATGTTATATTTTGTTCGGATAAACTGATATATTTCCTTCGCTACAGAGGCCCGTGCCCGCGACGTAGCAACCTCCGAGCGTCTCATGCGAATGCTCGCGCACCGCGACGAGTTCGTGACTCGCTTACAATCCGAGCGAGGCACCGCTCACCAACAGAGATTGGCCGCTTTCCATGAGAAGCTCACCGCTGAGCGAGAGAAGCGACTCGCCGAGCGACGCAAGCAGCGCATCGAGCAACGCCGGCAGGAGGTAACTATACATGTAGTGAATGCACAAAGTGTTAGTTTACGATCAGAGCCCTACTTCATCAAATCGACAAGACAAGAATTATACTAGCTATTAATAATTATATAAATTTTACAGATTAAAATACGTTGTTAAGTTAAATGGTTGTTAAATGTTAATTGTTAAATTGTACCTCAAATTTAGATAAATTATTACGAATGCATCTACTGTATTAATTTCGGCATATTTTCTGAATAATTCCTGTTGAATAGAAGCAAAGAAAAATGTTGCCAATAGCTTTTTTTTCATGAATTTTGATATAAAAATGTTTTGAATGACAGTGGCTCGCAGAGAAGCGTGCTGCGGAAGAGAGGGCAGCAGAAGAGGCGCTTCGCATCAAGGAGGAGGAAGAGAGGCGCGAGCGAGAGGAACGCGAGCGCAAGATGGCAGAGGAACTCGCCGCGCAGCGAGAGAAGGAGAGGGAGAAGGAGAGGTGAGCTCACTGGCATGGTATATGTATGACTACCTCGCGCGGATAAAAGAAAACGTTCCTGTTACCTTTTTAACTATATAGTTTTCATCTTGTTTCTAAAGTTAGAGATAGCATAAAAGGAGTTCTCGATGCCTAATTCAGTCGCATTTTGAACCTATTACCACGATCACATATTCGTCACTCTTCATTCACATTCGAGTAGCGAGCCGAATAGCGAATTTGTCTACACATGCGAGCTCGCCACTCGCGCAAATCTGAGCCTGCGCATAATATATTATTATGTATTTCTGACAAAGGCAAATAGTTAATTATGTAACTGTTGTATAATGAGGGGTATTAAAACACGAATGTGGGTTTATCACATGAGTGTTTTAATACCTAATTATGTACAGTTGCATACAAGATTTTATCTACACCCATGGTATGAATCCTCTATTTAAAGTTATTTTATAGAGGATTTCAAGCATGGGTGTAGATAATAAATATTTGAATACGGTCGATAATTACAATTTTTATTTAATACTACCTACCTTTGATCTCAATAATATTTAAAACCACCTATTTATACAGGGAACACCAAGAATACCTAGCGCGTGTAGAAGCCAAGGCTCGCGCCAAAGAGGCCGAAGTTCAACGCAAGTTAGAGGAACAGAAGGCAGCCGTCATGTCTAGTTGGCGGCGCGGGGGGGAGAAGGAAGACCCGTGGCGCGGCAAGGGAGCCCCCGCCGAGCCCAAGCCGACCGACAAGAAGCCCGAGCCCTGGCGCACCAGTCAGTGTTTATGTTTATCTATTATAAGAGTCTGTTTCACAGGTTTCTGATAGAACCTATCTTCTGATTTAATTAAGGAATGGTATAGATTTTTTTATAAAGACCTTTTCTAGAAAGGGTGAAGTCGCCGCGATTTTGGTTGCACTGCTGTTAATATTGCACACGTTGCTCACGTCGCTGGTCCTGAGCGAACATTGTATAACGAAACGCGTCCCACTCGCGCGTAGCTCTGGACAGGGTCAAAATTATACCTATCTGACAGTAATTTTATCAGAAACATAAAACCCGTGAAACTCGACTCAAATGTCTTTATCGTTATACAACGCTAACAGAAGAACTGAAGTGAGACATGTACTGCGGCCAACTTACGGAATTATATTTTTTATTCTGTATTTAATTGGAACTTTTACAAAGAGTACGTCGGTCAGTCCCAGCTCTGCAATAAATCAAGAAAGTGATCGCACTATGTCACAACGAGCCTGGCTGCATCCGATGTGGGAGCCGTCAAAATACTTTGGAAAATTGGAAATGGAAAACAATTTTACAAAGATTTTTCATCTGATGTGGGAGCATCAGATGAAAAATCTTTGTTAAATTGTACGCGTTTATCATAATAATGATTGTGACACAAATATGTTAAGTTTCAGTGAGTTATTGGCAATAATTAATCTTGATCGTCATTTGTGGTTGCTCCAGGCCGCCCCCGCGAGCCGCCCCGAGCAGACGACCGCGCGCGCTCCCCCGACCGACCCCGCGACCGCCCCCGACCGGACGACCGACCACCACTCAAGGAGGAAAGGTAACAAACACTACCCGCATTGTTCACAAAAAAGCAAACACTACCCGCATTGTTCATAAAAGAACTAAAATAACAAACACTACCCACATTGTTCATTAAAGAACTAAAATAACAAACATTACCCGTATTTATTAAATTTTTGATTATTCGCATTCACAATGCTATTTTTATATTAAGATAAATAATATTAGAAAAAATACTAGAAAAAATCGACTCACCCGACGGGTCCCGTCTGAGGTGCTACGGGTGAGTCGATTTTTTCTAGTATTTTTTCTAATATTATTTATCTTAATTACCCGTATTGTTCATAAAACAACTAAAATAACAAACACTACCCGCATTGTCTAAAGAATTAAAATGCCTTACAAACCTCTTTTAGATATAAAGTAATTTTTTATTCAAACTCACAATACAATACAAAAGTTTTTTTTTATGCTTATCATGGTATAACTGCAAATTAAAAAGTTGCAAAAGTGGTTCACATCATGTATTACTTGGAGCCTAGCTGCTGTAAAGTTAGCAGCACACCCAGTTATACATAGCTGTCAATTTATTTCAAAACTTAATGTGTTGTAATTTGAGTTTAAACTCGATCAAAGACCAAGTTGTCTAACAGCCCTAAAAATTGATATGGACAATAAACCCACTAAAGTCCGGACCCGAAGCAGAAATAATTTCGTACAATGACCCGTCAATACTTGTCCATGTCGCTTGCTAATATATCGTGTCGCATTCATACAGAAACTATTATGACTCCGGTCTGTGCGACCGCAATTACGGCAATATGTACAAAATTCTTTCTGCTTCGCGACCGGACTTTAAAACTTTCTATTACTACTAAAATAACTTTGGATTTGCTCAGACGGTATTCGAACCCACATCCAGGCCACTAAGCAATTGAGCTTTAGTAGCTCTAGTAACTACCTCGAGATTTTTAAGTACTTTACTTTTTCTCTAACCTAGTTATTTTATCTAATGTAAATATTTGTAGACGCGACGACCGCCCCATCGAGCGTTCTCGCGATGATCGAAGGGATGACCGTCCAAAAGAGGACCGTCCACCGAGGGACGACCGATCGAGGGACGATCGTCCGCCGAGGGATGACCGGCCGCCGAGGGACGACCGACCGCCGAGGGACGACAGGCCGCCGAGGGATGACAGACCGCCGAGGGACGACCGTCCTCGCGATGACGGTGGTTGGCGGTCCTCGAACCGAGAACCCGAAAGGTGAGATCTTGCAATAGATTTCTTTCAATAAGATCGGCTATCTACTATAAAGGTGTGGGGCGTAGATATTAAGAAACCCTGTCCGATCCGTGAAGGGGTTATTAGGTATCTAGTTCCGATTCTATTCACGCAATCCGCTTTGATAAATGAGTAAAAAAATTCTCTGGGTAAAATAAATTAAAAAATGGGGAACTCACATTGCAACACTGACAGCGGAATGACCTTATGACAAGTAGTGACGTCATGACGTTTTGCTACTGTGATAGGGATGTTACTCATTGAAAATTTCTCACGTTTCGGGGAGATTTGGGTACTAAAGGTCCGTCAAAAGGTGTTATTTAAATTACGACAGAATTTTCATTATTAGCAAAAAACGATTTTTTATAATTTTCTTGGACTTGGTAACATTATTGGTACACCTTTATGCCCCTTTCGGATCTGACCGGGGTTTTGTTACATATTGTATAAACCGTGATATGTTTGCCTATTTCTAACAGATTCTTATGTTTTTTTTTACAATAAGGGCTGATTTTTCAATTCTCAGTTAACAGATATCACTCATTTTAAACATTAACCAAATATTATAAAAGTCATACTAAAAATGTGACATACAAATGAACGACAAACATTTTCATCATATCAAACGGATAAACCTTTATGTAGGCATCAAAAAATCAGCCCTAAGTCATGTATTCTCAACTGTGTATATTCGTCCCCCAAATCTCATAAAGCCCGATGTTGATGATATTTTTCAATAAATCACGTATTTACTTATTGAATGATTTCTCTTAGGCCTCGTTACGGCGGGCGGTCTAGCGGGCCGGACACGGGCAGCAGCTGGCGCCGCGGGCCCGCCGAGCCCGCGCCCGCCGCCGCCGGGGTCAGTATACTCTATACATTACACACACACTTAGACCCGAGTTCACCAACTACTTAATACTCTATACATTACACACTTAGACACAAGTTCACCAACTACTTAATACTCTATACATTACACACTTAGACACGAGTTCACCAACTACTTAATACTCTATACATTACACACTTAGACCCGAGTTCACCAACTACTTAATACTCTATACATTACACACTTAGACCCGAGTTCACCAACTACTTAATACTCTATACATTACACACTTAGACCCGAGTTCACCAACTACTTAATACTCTATACATTACACACTTAGACCCGAGTTCACCAACTACTTAATACTCTATACATTACACACTTAGACCCAAGTTCACCAACTACTTAATACTCTATACATTACACACTTAGACCCGAGTTCACCAACTACTTAATACTCTATACATTACACACTTAGACCCGAGTTCACCAACTACTTAATACTCTATACATTACACACTTAGACCCAAGTTCACCAACTACTTAATACTCTATTCATTACACACTTAGACCCGAGTTCACCAACTACTTAATACTCTAGTCTTAAACGGGTGGGCGAACCACTAGACCACAGAGGCGGTTGAGAGTATGAGATCACACTTGAGATGCTGTTGTTATAACTCACTCAACCATTGAGAGCTATCTTGAGATCATACCTGAGATACTGTTTCTATTAGAAGAGCATTTTAAGTATGATCTCAAGATACCTCTCAACGTTGAGAGCGGTTTATAAATACGGGCCTCATGCTACTTGCGGTCGGACATGAGTACTAGAATTCTTACTACTAAATCCTCATCCTTTGTGTGATGTTAATTATCTCATAAATTTTTAATCGAACACTTTAAATCAATATTCGATTTTCTTAGGAGCGTTCAAGCACGTGGCGGCGCGACGGTCCGCCGCGCGAGGAGCGATTCCGCGACGCGCCGCGCGACGCTCGCACGGACCGCGGCGATCGCCCCGAACGCAGCGACAGGGACAGGGACTTCCGCGACAGAGACCGCGAACGCTACCCGCCGCCGAGGAGGGACGACGGACCGCGGAGGGATGACCGGTGAGATATAACAATTAAATTGTGTGTCTATATGTATATTAATAATTAATTGTAAAAATCAAGTGAAATAAAACTTCACCCTTTACTAATCTTTCTGTGCGTCCAGGTACAGAATCATGAGTTGTATCATACAACTTCTGTGGAAAATTTAAAATTGTTATATTACACATTATTTCGTTTGACCTGTATAGTTTCAAATACGGAGTTGTAAAAGATTCATATTTACTTTTGGCTCGATGTTCTCTTTGTTGTACATCCCTGTATACAACGTGTTACAAAAATACGTTTACGTTTTGATATTTTCGTAATTAATTATTGTATGAAACAGCTGATTTTTTTTCGCGATTTCAGATTTGGTCCCATAGTAAAAGTTGATCAGTTTGAT
Source organism: Catoptria pinella (assembly GCA_963556745.1). Taxonomy (NCBI): domain Eukaryota; kingdom Metazoa; phylum Arthropoda; class Insecta; order Lepidoptera; family Crambidae; genus Catoptria; species Catoptria pinella. The sequence goes on from OY750779.1 coordinate 8,418,402, forward strand.
GGTCCCTATCTACCATATTCGGCATTAGGGGTATTTTTGTAACACGTTGTATACATCTGAGTATAAATTGAATCTAACGGCGCGATCATATCGTTAATTTTTGCTAATCTTGGATCGCACCGCTACTCTATGTAGTAGCTTTACTCTGTGGTAGCTTTCGATAAACATGTTATTGTATGATTGAGATGTTTGTCATGTGCACAGGGACGGCCCGCCCCGGCGCGAGGGGCGCGAGGGGCGCGAGGAGCGCGACGCCCCGCGCCGCGACGACCGCGAGCGCCGTCCGCCGCCGCCCAGGCGCGACGAGAAACGTGAGTATAACCTAACCTATCGTCTGGCTATCCTTACTTCTCCTAACGGCCGATTTCAATAACCTATCCTCAGTAAGAGATAGGTGTAGCGGCGCGATCGTACCGCTACATAAGCAAATCGACGAATGACGAAGAAATGCAGGATCAGCTAAAAGTACAATATGTAAAAATTACGCAGAGGTGACGTCGCACTACGTCAAGCTAACATCGAGGCATAAATGTATGAATACCTGACTCACGATATCGAAGTTTTCTAAGCGCTTCGCATAAATACAAATTCCAACATCGAACAGTTGGACCGCGGTCCCCGAGCAAAGACACCTAGCTCGACGTAAGTACTTCCCTTTTCGCTGAACGCATGGCGAAGAGATCTTGCCTCAACAATAGGCTTACTAAAAATTTGTTGCCTAGATATTTCTGTCAAATGACGGGAAATAACAACAGTTGCTTAGTAACAGAACCATAGTAGGCCTATCTCTTACTGAAGATAGATTACTGAAATCGGCCGTTAGTAAGTAAACAGCTTTTGAAAGTTAATTGTCATACGTCTTTTTTAAATCGGTATCAAACAATATGTTGTCTTATTAAATCAAATTGTCACTAATAATTAGTAATTTCTTTCGTGTGGGAAACATTGATTTTTTTTCTATAAAGAGTTGGGTGAAGATTGTTTACCAAATAGGACAAGGATAAACAGACTATATTTATTTACATTTAACAAACATGTCACACACAACAGGCATGTTAAGGAGTTCCGAAACTATCGGATATCCGAAATGAAAATTATCCATAACCGTAACCGAATCAGTTATAAAAGTTTCGAATAATTTCGGATAGGGGCGGACTCTAAACGACACACTTATGTTTTTCCTGCCCGGCCGAGCCGACACTAGTTTTAATCCAATTTTTAATAATCTTATATCCGTAACAGAAAGTAATTGATAATTTGAAATAATTTCATATCCGTAACCGGTATAATATTATTTCTATATCCGTATCCAGATTCGAAATTTCATATCCATAACATCCCTGACACACAGTATCACTTTCATATCATACTAAATGTTACAGTCTACACAGAAGGCAGTCGTTTAAATCTTATTGTATCCTCACGTGATTTTTATTGTTAAGCCGTATGTATACTCACAAGTATCTGTTACCTACACACCTGTAACCAGACTTCACAGTATGCTCGAGAAAAAACATCCTTAAGATCATGTTGTAAGGGTTGATAGTTATATGAAAGCCAGACACAATAGAGTTTATATTATTTGTCAAGCACTTTGCAGCTGGGCTAAGTGTAACTCCTTCGGCATGTACGAATGTATGTAGATTATCTTTGCTGTCATGTAATTTTGACTGGTAGTTAACTGTCGTAGGTTACTTCAAAAGCACTGCGAGCATATTTAGCCGAACATTTGGCACGATCGGCAGGTGTCCGTAATTTGTTATAAAAATTGTATTTTTGTCACAATTATGTAATGAACAATGTCATAATATCCTCCGAATTAAATCCCGCTTGCAGTTGTAATATAACAGCAGGCGGTAGGCCTCGGAGGAACAGTATACTGGTGAGACGCGACAAGTACCGTCACCTGCGGGACTTGTGTTAATTAGATCCAGAACATTTAACTAATTAAAACAGATAAAATGTTTACATTTATTAAAGAAATTAATCACAATTTTTAAAACACACATTAATTGCAAGCTCATTGCAGCAATCTTTCATTCTAAATTCCGACAATAATTTTGATAATGTGAAGACAAGTTGTGGTGTTCACGGAATATCTCATTTGCAAAAAGTCCAAAGCGTGAGATGAGACGTCCTATTTTAGAACTGCCGATCTGCTTTACATCCGATTGTGTTGTTGAATGTACACACGACGGCACGTCAGACTATACATGTTGACCTTAAGACCGTCTTTATGCCCTACGTAATAAAAGCAGTTTTCGCAGTTTAACTGTATAACCTGACGTGCTGTCTTGTGTACCTATTTTGCAAAGTCCAATAAACCTTTGTCTGCATGCGACGTTTTATGAATCTGAATTTTTGAATAGGACACTTTTTTCACATGACGTTGGGCACCTAAATCCATTTGGTCAATAATAACGATAAAAAAAAGTCTCGGAATATATCGTTACCTATTTTATTTCGTATTCCAGCTCGCGACCCCGACGGCGACGACTGGCAGCCGGTCACCAGGCGCTAAGCCAACCACACACGTTTATTACACTTTTACTTGTAAAGGGTTCAGTAGGATATTACTAACTTTTTGTTTCACTAATGATTTTTTTTATTACTTAACACAAACATTAATTACAATACACAGAGCTAGAGTTGCCCTTTATTGTCACCTTTTATGCGTTAACAATGCATTCGATCATTCATTAATAACAACTAACAACTGCCATTATAAATGGCAATGCCATGCCAAGCTTTTTAGCTTCATGTGTCTCATTGTCGATACACACAGTGGGATGCTAGGTTTACCACTACAAGTCTAATTTCCTTATTAAATTTTGAACCTTACATTTAATCATCAAAAATTTTAAATCAATTGGATATTTCTGTGCTGTCGACCGATTGTAAATAAAACAACAAATAAGCTCCTTGACATCTCTATCATTCAATCAGCTGATTGAGCTGACAAAGACCTATCGTTTGTTTCATCAAATCGATTTCCCAAATAATACATTTTCCGTAAAAATTGTAAAGATAAGCTTTTTGATTAAAGTTAAAATCGTTTATTAAGCTTACTCTTTTCTAGTTAAACAAAGTAACAATTATAAATAGTGCAGACACTCTACTGAACCCTATCATCTTATAATACATGTTACATTTCTTATAAGTCAGTTGCAATTATTGACACTGTATTATGCTTACATAATTATTATTATGCCATTGTAATTTTTATTCCTAAGCGCATATGTATTACGCGCCAATAAAACGCTGTGGGATATGGGTTATTTTTATTTTATTTTATAAAGATTAGTTTTTACCCTAGTAGTATTAAGATTCTGCAAGTTATGAATAGTCATAGGACAAATATTAGGGTTTCACACGATGTTTTAAACGAGCAGATAATGCGCTATAAATAGTAAACAAAGTAAATCTGGTACGGCGTGTTGACAATCGCGTTCTCTGTCCGTTTAAAAACAAAATGCATAAGCCTTTACAGAAAATAACAAAAAATAAGAGAAGATATCATTTAATAATTTTCTCCACAGTCCCACTAGTAAGACCACGAGTAAACTCATGTTTTGACCATGAAATTATGGGTTCTTACAAATTAATAAAATTATGTTAAAGAATAATGTCAATCCCCTATAATGCGATAGCGAAGTTCGGTACCGCTTTTTCAAATGTATAATTGACTACAGTCCAATCTACTTAATTTTGGTTAGAACAGCTGAGCTGAATTGACCTTCGTCAGGATTTAGTCGAGAAGCCGCTGTATGCAAGAAGCGCATGACCGGTCGTTGTTGAGATTCTTGAGGGAGGACTGTCTCTACCCATAGCATAGCAACTGATATGAAGATGATGTGTCGCAAAGAAAAAAGTCTGTTTCGTGTACTTCAGTGTGTGGGTGTGTCCATTAAAGCATTCAACACGCTGCGTTTATCATTGTTGAACTATTAGCATCAAGGTTTATATTTTTTATTCTTTAAAACAATCCTCTTTGAAAATGGCTCAGCCCATCTTCAATGTGGAGCGTAGAACGCCCTCACAATTATCACGCGCATGCAAGGAAATCGATGGTTAAAGGTAATCTGCTTCCGATCAGCTGAATTTGCAATTCGTGGTCTCGGTGGAATATGTATACTGCAGAGTAGTAGACATCAAAAACACAAGTCATAACATTGATGATCGGGTCTAGATAATACTACTAAAAATATTGTGAAGCGCAAGATTTTTCTGCCGCACTTTACCCGGAATGGAGGAACTGGCTATGTAACACTAACTGCCAGACCACATAGTGCCTGTTTACAGAGACGCGGGGTGTCGCGTGCGATGCGACGTGGAGTCGAAACGATTTTTCCGAACATGGCAATGTACTATGTTGTTTAGGGAGACGAGGGGCGTGGTAGCGGTGCACGCGGCGGTACTCGCGGCGGTCATCGGTTCGGGCGCAGTGGCAGGCAAGTACTACGCAAAGATAATGTGATATCACAATATAACGTTGTAAGACGCCGCGAGCAACGCCGCAAGTAACGCTGCATTTTAAGCAAACATGTTAAATCACTTCGTAAAGACTTATACAACGCCATATGTTTGAATTTAGTGTGGGCCGCGCCGCCGCACGCGATACGCAACGACCCGCGTCTCCGTATTAAGGCAGGTTGAAAAGAAGTCTTACCACAACCAAAACGAGTAAAAAACAGAAATCGAACCCGAGACCCCTAGTTCTACAACTGCTAAACCTTAGAGGTGGTTTTTATTAAATAAGTAAGCAGGTAGGTACAATTTATTATGAACGAAGAAAAAGAGTTGGTATCTAAGTGCCTAACTCATTTCGCCTGGCAAGACTAAAAAACACTGACCGTATCTGCATGCTTGTATATCTTTATTTGCATAATATTTTCATTGCTTGGATCATTCGGAAAACGTAACATCACTTCATTACTGGAAATGTTGATGTTGTGGACGAAAACAAACGATTTCAGAACAATACCTACATAAACGAAAACTACAACAGGCTCCTTTAGCTTCTTCACAATCTATTGTCTTCGAAAAGGAGAATCCAATTTTCATTTTTATTCAGATAATAATAATACGATACTGTCAAATCGTTTTTATTGTCCTTTTTTTTATTCACACCGGGTTAGCGTTTGGCCTTCACCTCACCTGATATTAAGTGACGATAAGGCGAAGGTGGAAGCGCACTACACCCGGAATCCTCACCGCTGAGGAACTGGCTATCTTACCTCTAACAGCCGGAGCACTACAATTTTTAAATTGATGTTATGGCGTCAGATTTAGGGAAGATGGTGGTAGCTAGCCAGGCGGACTTGAAATAAGCCCTACCACCAACCAAACCGAGTACAAATGTACCCCCCTCCAGGGAATCGAACCCGGGACCCCTGCGTCTTACAAGGTTGGGCGAACCACTAGACCACAGAGGCGGTTAAAAGTTACCTTCTGGACCCGAGGCACAACTACTATGCTCAACTGGTTGTGCCATGGGCACTTTTGATTCCCTTCTACACTACGGATGTACCAACGACTTAACCCGAACCCGAGGCACAACTGCCCAGCTGGTTGAGTCGTAGGGAACTCAGAAGCCACTTTGATTCCCCATAGCACAAATACGACCACAGTGACTATCAAAGAGGAGCTTGCCCGCGATTGTAGAGGTTAAGTATCTTTTGCAAGGGTCGGTTATGGGATGGGTGACCAAAAATTTATTATCTCGAGTTCCTCCGTGCTTCGAATGCACGTTAAGGTGATGGTCCCGGCGGCATTTGTAGTCTCTAACACCCACCAGCCCGCATTAGGCTCGCGTGGTAGGTCAGGCCCATCCTCCTTATCCACCCATAAGGAAGGGTTGTGCCCTAGCTGTGGGGACATTAAAAATGGCTGTGTTGATCGATGCACGTCCAGCGTGTATGTGTTATGTAAAGAAAGTCGTTAGCAAGGTAAATATTAGTGGTCATTGCACCTATAAATAGTGAAGTGACCTTCATCTTACAGACTGATTGCAATGTAGATGAGGAGTGAATTGCCAAAAAAAATAAGAAGACGAACAACGTCGAACCAGGTTAGCCCCCCTTGTTCCTTGGAGATAACTATGGTCAGCCACCTCAAATTCTGTAACTTTTCATCAAAAGTCGTAAACTATGCGGCCTAAAAAAACATTTTTTATTTATTTTTTATTTTATGGGGTATTATTACCCCATATGCCCTAGTAGCCTCACTTCGAATTTTTTAGTTCCTGTTGCAAAAAATATATAAATATTTTTATTTCTCCGTTATTTGCAAAATAGTTGACCAAACGTCATCTAAAACTATTCCGAATTTCTAGTTGATAGCATTAGTAGCTCTCGAGATATCCAGCTGTGACAGACAGATAGACTGAGTCGCACCATAAGGGTTTCTTTTTACCATTTTGGTACGGAACCCTAAAAAGGTTAAAAATTTGCTAACGCTTATGGTCAGCTACAACAATTTTAACAAAAGAGGTCAACACATTCATTTTAATTATTCTTACTTAAAAATGTAACAATTAATAACAAAGCTGGGTACCTATGTTGATTAATTAATTACCTTAACTGTGAATATGATTAACTGCATATTATTTATTATGCAAGTAGATAAAAGGCGTTAAGAAACCTACCTGCACAATTATGATCTAATTAATGAGTGTAAACAAAAAGAAATGGCACTTCGCGACAATAGCTTGCGCCAACCAAGCGAGTAAAAATCGCGGTCGCATGAGAAAGTTAATTTTGAACAACCAGCTTTCAGTCGCTAATCCACTACCGAGGTGGTGCCACGCGCGCCTCACTGCGAACTGCGAACCACAAATTATATAGTTAACTGCTAACAGTGCGAGCAAACGAGTTTTGCTACCGTCGCCTTCAAAAACTTTTTAAACATTTCCGAAAAAAACACGCAAAGGGAATAAGGAACGAAAAGTTTTGTGATTTGTGTTCGGGTTGCAGAATTGGATACCTGATAAAACCACTGAAAAATGAATGTAAGTAAAATACGTTACTGTTCAAGGCTACTTTTCAGGGCGGTTCATAATAGTTATTGCATATTTGATACATTGCAGATGTTGACCATATAAAAGTGAAATTTGGTTGAAAAACTCATTATGGCTTCAAATCAAGAACACAGAGGGACTATGGAATACTTCAAGTTTGAAACGTACCTACCTGCCTGTATTGTGTATTCACTTTAAGTGAAATTATTAATAAATATATAAATATTTTCACCATAAAAAAATAATTAGAAAACAACGACTTACGTTGTGCGAATCTTGCCTCAGTCGACCGGTTAAATAACTGCAACAATCAATCGTGCATTTTGCTAACTTTCTTCCTAAACGCTGATGTATTACTTCCGTATATTTGTGCACGTATCAAACACAAAACCATAACGCAATAAAACGGAATGCATTCAAGTCTGCGATTCATTATTGTAGCAAACCGATCAACCGATGAAAAATATAAACTAAAACACATGGTTCAAACAAAATCTATTAAATGTTGAAGTAATTTTTCGATTGTTAAAAACCTATTAAGTCCAAAGATATCCGGCAAATAAACGTATCTTTATCAGTAAACGAGTCGAAGTGAACTCTAGGTTTTCTTATAAATAAAGCGAAATCTCGCCATAGTCCGTTTCCGTTTCTCCAAGTGGCCTCATACATTTTAAAGTATGGTCATCTGAAGTCGTACATGTGTTAATTTCACTAGTGAAGAAACAAAACACGTTAAGTACAGACGACCAAAACTACAACTTTGTCGCACCAACATCCTTACTATAATGAACGAAATATTTGGTGCACCATGATTCTAAAACGTTAAACTACTTTTCTTAGTTATTAAATTTTAGATTTTTCGCATTCACAATGCAATTTTATATTAATTTTATTTTAGATTTTTTCTAGTATTTTTGTTTATTTGGTATTTTTTCTAATATTATTTATTTTATTTTAGTATTTTTTGTGTAATTTACAATAGAGAGCTGAACGACTTGCTATGCTATAGAATCATTGACACGGTAGCCCCATCGCAATAAGGATTTGCTCTCGTGCTCTAGTTAAAACTAATGTGGTGTCTAGCAGAATCTTGTCGAAGAATGTATGAAATCGTGCCCTGCGTTACACAAATATTTATTGTGATTAATAAAACATAATCATTTATTTTATATGAAAGTATAAGAATGACAATAATCTGTGTGGGAAAATGACAAAATGTTTACATTGATTTTATTACATAAATTGTTATAATAATTAGAAATGGCGAAATACGAGTAGATCTGAAGACTCCAATTATAAGGACTTAGGTACTCGTTAAGAACTAAAATTTTCTCAACCTCTTTTTCCTTCAGGACCACTGCGTCCACTTTCCCAAATTGAAACTTTTTGTCCCTTCTGAAACTAGGAAAGTTTTACTAATGTTTTAACCCATTTTTATGTCAGTGATTTGTGAATTGAGGTCAATTTGTCTTTAATTGATTAAAGTCCTTAACTCGAGACCCGCAGACAGGATGACTCCCCTAAATGACATTTGAACCTAAGGAATGACTGAGTAATGCTAATACCTTCACCAAATATTGGTCTTACTAAATAAAAAAAAATACCCTGACCCTGGCAAAAAACTGAACTGCGAGACGTTTTACTAAATTGTATGTAACAATGTAATATTTTATCATATATCTCCTATAGTAATTTGAATGTTGTACAAAATTATTTTGACGTTTGAAAAGTTTTTTTTAATATAAAGTAGCTAATCTTTGTGTAGAAATCTTTAACAACAGCATAACACTTTAGATGCATTTATGGATGTTATGTTGTTATTATTTTTTATGGTCTTAACCATTTTTTTCTTTAATTGAAACAAAAGGCTACCGAATAATATGCAAAATAAGGCCAAGGTTGTGAAACCTTTTTGCATACAGCCTAATTTTGAGAGCCTATTTACCATAAATCAGCTGTGTCAAACAAAGATTATGAAACAAAATTTAACTTCCCGATTTACGGTCCATTATATAACCGATAAATTCAACGGCTCGTTGGACATTAACCGATGGTACGAATATAAAACAATCGGGGAAATTAACTGTTCTACGCAATCATTAAGTCTGCCGGTGATTAGCTAAGTAATTAAATAACTATATTTGATCAGGGCCGCGTGGTGTAGTGGTTATTGATGTCTGATTGTCTCTGGTTCGAATCCCGTTTTCTTTCGAATCATTTTCTTTCTTAGTAAAACTGCCTTTTCATATAATACCATATAATAGCAATTTCTTCAGTTTTCAAAGTTTTCTTTGACATGTCTTTAGCTAGATTTGTTCAATAAAAAACCATAGACTTAAGATAGTCGGCAAGGGCGCTTCCTGCTCAGTCATACCTCGTCTAACTTTTTATAACGCCAAAAATAAGTTGAGCTAAGACTGAACTCTAATGACTTCGACGAAACATCGACAGAAGGTCGAGAGTCGACACGAATTCGTGACTGTCGATTTTTTAAAGACAGCACAAAAGTTCAGGTGATGGCGATAATTTATTTCCTACATTTGACACCCTGAGTAATATTGGTCTGTGCTTGATGTTACAATTTTAGAAAAAGATAATTCTTGTTTTTTCAAACCAAAATGAATGATTTATATCCTATAAAAAGAGTTCCTTTTTACCATTTGGTAAACCCTAAAAATAACAATGGTATAAGTAGGTAATGTCAAAATTATCAAAAACAAATCAAGCCAGCGACTTCGAATCGAATGAACGTCAAATTGGGCTATGGAAACCGTTTCCTAGGTTCGAAAATAACAGATTTTTGATGTTTATTCGATTCTTATGTGAACTCGATCTCGTCGGGACATGATCGAGTTCACATCTGTTATTTTGGTACTTTGGAAACGGTTGCCATGGTTTCCATTGTACTGTTTTGACGTTTATTCGATTCGAACTTAATTTCGATCTCGTCGGTTGTATCCCCCCAGGTTTTAAAACAACTGATTGAAAACAATTGAATAACAGATTAGCCATTATTGTAATCGGTGTTCTAACGAGATGTGCTTGCGCAATGTCCCTTATGCCCAGTGACAGTTTTCAGACCAGAAAGATTTTTTATCTTTTCCCATGATTTTATCACTTAGGGTACTTAACGTGAATGTTATCAGTGTGAATGGTTAATGCCAAATGTTTCCATTGTTTTTAAGTAGGTACCTAACACGCGGTTAAGTACGCGTTTTTTGTGTCGGTACATAACATTTTTTTTAATTTAATAATATAGGACATTGGCATACATACCTACCTACCTATCTCCTACACCAAAATCCATATTGTATAGGTAAGTACCTACCAGAATTTTTTTTGAGAATTATAAATCTTTTTCTCGCCTTCAGAATAGAGAAATACTTAAAAATATATTTATTATTATCAACATTGTACACCTACTTATTGATTGGGAATGTATGTTACTTTTATAGATGTTCTTCTTCTTTTTTTGTTATGGCAATCTACTTTCCTCTTGGAAGTAATTTTTGCCAGTGTCAAGTGTTAAATAGTTCAGTGGTAGACATTGTTTAATTTTTCATTAGAATGCGGGTGCTCGTATTCCAATGCTGCTTGGAGCATTTGACACCAAGTACATCAAGACAGTTTACTCGGTTAGTTCTGCCGAGGAAGCCACCACTTCAATAAAAGTCTCAGCTTCACACAACCAAGATCGCGCCTATTTCAATTATCCCACATATTGTTCAGTTGCGTAGACACTTGTACCATATAACTGCACCAATTTTAAGACACAATATCCACTATGAATCAATTTGAAAATAATTAAAATAGACACCAAACCGAACTCGACAAAATGGCGCCAAAAACTCCCTTTATAGATGTTAAGTAATACTAAAATTGAAAAAAAGTTTTTTTATCTACCTATTAGTGAGCATAGTGAAATACTGTTGAACCGCTAAGTATTTCCGTCCTGCGCGCGCGGCGACGACTAATATTGATTTAACCTGTGACGTTTCCTTATCATCTGTAGTCTAGTAGGTAAATCACTATGTCTCTGACCCTAAGGTCGACCATCACTTCCGAGGCCAGCATCCGACTCTATTGTCTTTGGAACATCCTCGTCCAGACACAATAATCGCCATTGTCCATTCAAATTTCGATGATTTACGTTCTTCAGAAATTATGAAGACCCCATTCTTTTTTAAATTGTATTGGAAACAATTCTTTTTCTTCCTTTTAAGGTGAACTATTAAACTGATGCGCATTAAATTATAAATAAATATTTGACAACATCACATACATTGCTCCGATCCCAAGGTAAGTAGTTAAAGCACTTGTCTTATAAATATCAGTGACAACGGTGGTATCACAAACACCCAGACCTGAGCCAATATAGAAAAGTTCATTTTCTAAATTGACCCAACCGGGGATCGAACCCGGGACCTCAGAGATGGCGACACCTTGAAAACCGGTGTGCAAAGCCACTCGACCACGCAGGTCGTCAAATTGTGCTATCAACATGTATCCCACTTTCGCAACTGCATTATGCAGGGTGCTACTGCTTTTAAGTTAGGCCCTAGTGATTTCATAGTCTACATTCATTCGTCAAAAAGGAATAGGGCATTGTGTAAGTGGTTCATTTTCATAGCTGTTAATGCTGACTTCATCAAAAAGTGCCGCGTGTTGCCTCCTCAATCTAAACATCAGGATTGAGGAGCCACCTGGAACTCGTTAAGTACTTGTTAAATATTTTTTTTTAAATTATGCACCATTTAGCAGCAATTATGTATAATACCTACCTATCTACTAAAAATTTGAGCTCACTAGTGCTGAAGTTCAAGAAAATACAATACTTTTAGTATGGCTCCTCAATCCTCAATAATCATTTATGAGAGATTGAATTTCTATGAATTTGATCGATCATTTAATACCTATATTCGACATAATGATCATTTAGCAGGTGGTATGTTTGATTTTGCAGTATAGAAATAAAATGGTAAGACAGAGTGGATTTGGTAAATGAACGCAGTTTAAATGGCTCCTCAATCGACGTTCTGAATATAAACTTAACTGCACCTACCTGGGATCACAATTACGGAATAAAAAAACAGCGACTATTAACATTTAGCTGTAATGTCTGCTAAATATATTTCAATCAAATTCAGATCAAATTGTACGATATTACTTAAGAATTCGTGATGATTAACCATATTACGAAGGGTAACTTGCGCGGCTCCTCAATCCTTATGGACATAAATATTCGACATCGAAAACTATCGCACTGTTACTTTTGATCGCATGTTGAGACGCAGACTGTTTTCCGACATTGGTTTATCCGATAGTTATCGATATCGTTGATAGTTTACGTAAAACTCGTAGAGATCGGCTACGTCCAACTAAAACATACGTAAACAAAAATTACTAGTTTATACACAACTGACCCAGTTAACATGAGATGAACAAACGGTAACTTCCTTATTCACGGTTTGTTTGTATATCCTAATCTATTTTGGGCATGTATCTTCAAAAATATTGAGCATTGTATGCTCAGAGATAGGGTAAAACCTACATTCTTTTAATTTTTTTTGTGCCTATCTTCACTTTACAATTAAGGACCTTCTTCACTGGCCTTCAAAACTGGTACCTACCACACTTTTAAAATAATTGTAATAACGAAAGGAATCATTCCTTTATTTAAAAATATAAGTAAAATTGCATTATAAGATTTTTGATAAACCGCTTGTCACAGCCGGGAATCGAACGAGCTTGAATCCGAAAAAATAACATCCTGTACTTTTATGATATCAATTGACAGGGTCAATATTATAAGGGTAAATTTCTTCTAAATAAAATATTATAGTATCTTAAATTAAAAGTTGACCCAAGAAAGCTAAATAAATCAATATCTGTTCGATTTCCGGTTGAAGCGATTTATTAAAAATCTTTGAATGCAGTTAACTTATTAAAAAAAAGGAACGTTTCCTTTCAGTACGTAACATTTGCCATCAATCATCATCAATATTTAGAACTACTTTGAACTTTCCCTCCAACTACCTACCGTTTTGTTTTCCACTCTGTATAATGGTACCTATGGTATGGTGCAACAAATTAGAAGTGCTCAAGTGTTTAATACTCGATATCCTTCCTATTTTCACCACGAGTGAGGAAGTCCATATATGTCAACTAGAACCGTAACCATAGTTAGATTTATACCTTATAGTTGTTGAAATAGAGTTCTAATTGTCTTGATATGTGATAATGAGCGATATGCTGGACTGCCGCAATCTAAGACTTTATTACGAGGGGTATTAATTATAATTTCCTGTGAGAAACGAGCGCCCTTTCAGCCATGAAATATTTTTCGTTCAATTGTAGATTTGTTTTTTTTTGTTTCGAATGGATGGTCAAGCACTTTTGTTGTTGTTTAATAAAAAAAATATAGGGTTTTTTATTCATTATTCATTCCGATTCTTTCTTGAAAAAAAGTAGCTACAAGCGTCACGCCATACGCTTGTGTCTGATTTCTTAAAGCTTATTTGTAAAATTATATTGAAAAAATTCTATATTTTGCTTTTGTTCCAGCGCATATCATCTATCAAAGAAAATAATGATTAAATACTTGACATTGATTGTATAATTTTTAAACCAGATAACAGAAGAAAAGGGGCAACTTAAACCAGATAATCTCGAGTTGTTTAATACTATTCTCTTCGCAGCAAATTGGTCACATCACGCAATAGATCAAAATATAAATCTTAAAATTGCTATACTTAAGTGCGAACGAATCTTTCAACTATTATTTAAATGAGAAAGCTTGCATTGTTTACTGCGATTAAAATTTCTTCTGGTCATCACAGCACAGGAAGTGAGTCACTTCACACAATCGCACGCAAAAGTTGCACAAGAGACTTTTTTCCCACCATCACACGTAATTTTATATGCTTTCATTTTCAAATGTAAAACATAAGATGGGGTTTTGACTTGGTCAGCTGGTTGGTTTGTATTATATTAACTTGTCGCACTTTGAAAACTATCGTGTACCAATCGTGATTGGTTAAACAGAAATACGATAACGTTTTGTCATAGAGTGATAACCGAATTCATGAGCGTGTGAATGCAATAGTAAAAGAATTCATCGGCCAAATTTTAGCAAACGTTAGCAACAACAACTTACGATTATCATTTTTAACCGACTTCAAAAAAGGAGGAGGTTATCAAGTCGACGGTTTTTTTTATGTATGTTTTAACATAACTTCACAAGTTGTTTACCGATTTCAATTATTCTTTTTTTATCTGAAAGAACATATCTCATGTGTGGTCACATAAAAAATACAGAGATCTGGCTAGTTGTTCTATTTAGATTTTACGGATTTTCAGGGATAACTTCTTTTGATATCACGCTTTATTATTTTCTACACCGACCGAATGCAAGGCACGAGTTTAAAAAATGAGTAATAATTTTAATCATTTTTATTATACAATATGTTACACAAATACCCCTAATGTCGAATATGGTAGATAGGGACCATCAAACTGAACAACTTTTACTATTAAATCGCGAAAAAAAAATCAGCTGCTTCATACAAAAATTAAAATCGAAAATATCACAATGAATGAAACAGCAGATTTTTTTTCGCGATTTGAGAGTTGGCCCCATAGTAAAAGTTGTTCAGTTTGATGGTCCCTATATACCATATTCGGCATTAGGGGTATTTGTGTAACATGTTGTATACTACGAGTTACTTACACAGTTTTTATCATCGGTAAGTCTATAGGTAATTCTCGGCAGTGGCTGTCGTGTAGCTTATATTATGATGATGATGAAGATGATTAATCTTACTTATTTGGGACTATCAGTACTATCATGATCCATTATTATAAGATCTAGATTCTAGATACACAGTAACACACTGGATATGTAATTTATATTGTTATAAATAATTAATAAATAAATACTTGGACGATTCCACACAGCACAAACTAAGCAAAGCTTGTAATATGGGTGCTAGACAACTGATATGCTACTTATATACTTATTATAATAGTAACACCCAGACCCTTAACAGAAATTAAAAATTCATCATTTCAATTTCTGCCCAGCCGGGAATGGAACCCGGGACCTTTTGCGTGGCAGACCGACATGTTAACCACTGCACCACTCAATTCGTTATAGCCGTTAAGGCTCCAATCCATCCAACATTATTGAACTGAAAGGTATGTGTATTTATTTCATATAGTGAGAACAATCAGCCTCCCTACACAAATAGCAATTCTACTAAAGTTAACGCTAGTAGAATAGATTAACAATGTATAGTATTGACAGGAGCTAAGCGTTAGCTTATGTCATTCCCATTACATTGTTATTCTATTCTACTAGCGTTAATTTTAGTAGAAAGGTCATTAGAGTAGGCCTTCAGTTTTCTATCAGCTGAAATATTTTTGACCTTTTTTTTCTAAAACCATAATGTTCCTTACACAGTAATTACTTACACCAATTTTTTAAATTTTGAGATTTTAGCATTCACAATGCTATTTTTATACAATATCAAATAATATACTAGAAAAAAAATGCGCTGGCTTGCAGCGTTAGAGTTGATATACTAGGAGAAATTCGACGTTCCCACTAGTGACTCGGTAACTCAGCGGTCAGAGCATTGGACCGGATATCCAAAGGTCGCGGGTTCGATTCCCGTCCGAGATCATGATCTGGTGCGAGTCGTATTTTTTCTAGTATATTATTTGATATTTTACTTACACCAACTTGTTTTGAAAGCTGCCAATAATCTCACCGCAGGATTTAATAGGCTCTAATACTCAGCTCAGCTATGTAATACTAGACTACAAGTTTTCTTGAAAGAGAAAACTAAACGACAACCTTGATAGTAGATATTTAAGGCGTAGATTTATTTAAATAATCTCTCGCGGTGAATAAATTTGTATGGATTATTAAACTTTCACGACCAAGGTCAAAGTTGCATTAATTCGGGACATCTCAAAATAAACAACAGAGAAATACATGAAAATTGCAGTTTAATTATGACGACCTCCGTGGTCGAGTGGCTTTGTACACCGGTTTTCAAGGCGTCGCCATCTCTGAGGTCTCGGGTTCGATCCCCGGTTGGGTCAATTTAGAAAACAAACTTTTCTATATTGGCTCAGGTCTGGGTGTTTGTGATACCACCGTTGTATCTGATTTCCATAACACAAGTGCTTTAGCTACTTACTTTGGAATCGCAGCAATGTATGTGATGTTGTCAAATATGTATATTTATATTTATTTATTTTCTTCTAAAAGTAGACGTGGAAATTGAATATGTCTTCCCGCTAACTATGAAAAAGCTATCGAGATACTGCTTAGCGATGTAAAAAACACGAATGACCGGTAACATTAATTTTCAACAGTAAAAATGGTATTTTAAAATTTTGAGATTTTAGCATCCACAGTGCTATTTTTATGTCATACTAAATAATATACTAGAAAAAATACGACTCGCACCAGTTCATGTTCTCGGACGGGAATCGAACCCGCGACCTTTAGATATCCGGTCCAATGCTCTGACCGCTGAGCTGAGTGACTGACTTAAGTATACTTAAGTACCTATATACTTAAAAAGTATTTATTATTATTAGAAAGAATAGAAAGATTGTGGATTTTAGATATTCTTGTGTTGTTCATTACAAATCTTGCAACTTCTTTTAAAAAACGTTTATAATACAAGCTATCTTAAAGTGTTTCGTGCTAGATTGTCTCTTTACTCTTTTATTTTGCAAAAATAGTGATAAAAACATTTGAAACAAAGAAGACACTTTCACCAAATGCTTTCATTTGAGAACTAAAAGCAATCAATCGATACAGATATTAAAAAATAACGATATGCTTTTTGAATCTTTAGCGTTGTGTAACACAATAAATCATAAACAGTTTAACTGGATATCAAGTTGGTAAGCTGAAGAAGTTACTTAACCACCAGCCATTTTAATGTCCCCATTGCTGAGGCGAAGGCCTTTTTTAAGGAAGATGGGCCATAGCCCACCACGCGGGCCCATTGTAAATTGATGGATGTCAACGACTGCAAATGCAGCCGGGACCAACAGCTTAGCGTGCCTTCCGACGCACGGAGGAACTCGAGATAATAATTTGTTGGTCACCCATCCCATGACCGACACTTACGAAAGTTGCCTAACCCCCGTAATCGCTGGGCCAGGCGCTGATCCACTGCAGATTCGAAGATTCGGAAGTCTTTCGTCCACCAGGACGGCCGCGATCTAGCGGCACCCAACACAAGTGGCCCTACCATGAATTGATGCAAACTGTTTACGTTACCGTAAACTATCGTTTTCTCTCTTTCACTCGTATTGACTGTGAGCAGTATATCCGATAGTTTACGGTAGCGTAAACAGGGGGCTAATTGTCTAATTTCGAAATCTATCGCAATCGCTTTCATTTGACAGATGGATGTGACACATTGCTGCATTTCTTTGGTAAGTTTTTATTTATGCCAAAAAGAAGCATCAATGTGTTACATCTTGAAAGCGACTGCGATAGATTTTGAAATTAGACAATAGAAGGGCAGTTTGCATCAACTCATGTAGAGATGAAGCTCGGGAAAGAAACCAGAAGTTCGAGTCCGCATCGATTAACAGCAAAGAAATACCCCATAATACTAAATAATATACTAGAAAAAAATGGACTCGTCTCAGAATTGTCTCAGGCGGGAATCGAGCCAGTCCAATGGACTTTCAAAGGTCGTGGATTCAGTTCCCGCCTGAAACTGAGTCGAATTTTTTGTAGTATATTATTTAGTATTGTAAAACATAAGTAGCATTGTGAATGTTAAAATTTTTAAAACATATCTCAATTTGCTCGACACTAGCTTTCGATAAATGTAAGTAATCAATAATAGAAACACATTCAAAAGATGTTGTTTGGTCGATACAGCATCTTATTTATAGTATTTAATAATAACTATACTAATAAACTTTCACTTACAGTTGAAAGCAATAATTTCACTCATTTAACTTTTACTTGTAAACGCTAAGTTAGAGCTACCTCAGGGCAGCTTTCTGGGTCCAATTATACTTGTAATTCTTATGAAGAGAAATGTCCATGTAATTACTGCCTTTGTGTTCATACGTAAAAATTGAAAAATTGATTTTTAATAGGTTGGACTTACATAGTAAAAGTAATTATAAAATGAGTACCTAATCAGCATTTAGTAAATCTTCAAACAAATGAGAAAGTAATTAAGAAAATATTATCTTTGTTCATGAAGTGGCAAAGAAACTTGATCATCAGCCATTTTTAATGTCCCCACTGCTGGGCACAGGCTTTCCTTATGGGTGGATAAGGAGGATGGGCCATGACCCACCACGAGAGCCCAATGCGGATTGGTGGGTGTTAACGACTGCAAATGCAGCCGGGACCAACGGCTTAACGTGCCTTCCGAAGCACGGAGGAGCTCGAGATAAAAATTTTTGGTCACCCGTCCCATGACCGACCCTTGCGAAAGTTGCTTAACCTCCGCAATCGCTGGCCCAGGCGCTATACCACTGCGCGGCCGAGCTCATCGGATAATCATTTCAAAATTTTGCAGCAATAATTGAATGTTTCAAACCGTATCCAACGATCAAGCACGATTCAAGCTTCAACCCACTATTTGTTTCTCAACCTATCGCAACGCAGTTTTACTTGAGCAGCTTGAAAACTGTTATTTGTCGCATGCTTGTGGAGCAAAAGCGGATGAATGGAGCACTATAGTGAAATCAATGCAACTTGCACTTAAACGGGATGTGTAGTAATGGAGATAAATAAAGGATTTAATGCTCAAATAGTTCGTAAGAAACCTAAGAGAACTATCTTTCTCGTTATAATTTCGTGAACCTATTAGACCCTTCTTTATGGGTAGATAAGGAGGATGGGCCATAACCCACCACGCGGGCCTAATGCGGATTGGTGGGTGTTAACGACTGCAAATGCAGCCGGGGCCAACGGCTTAACGTGTCTTCCGAAGCACGGAGGAGCTTGAGATAATAATTTTTTGGCCACCCATCCCTGACCGACCCTTACGAAAGTTGCTTAACCTCCGCAATAGCTGGGCCAGGCGCTTTAATTCACTGCGCCACCGAGCTCCTCGATATTGAACCTATTATAATGAAGTAAATCGCTTTTTAAATATTTTAATAACGGATAATAATAATTAATAATAATAAATGCTTGGACAATTTCACACAGCGCTATCTAGCCCCAAACTAAGCAAAGCTAAAAAAAACTAAGCAAATAAGGGTGCTAGACAGCTTTTTTAATTATATACTGAATATAAGAACAAAGTAACACTCAGAACCGTCTCAGAAATTAAAATTCATTATTAAAATTTTTCAGCTCAGCCGGGAATCGAACCCGGGACCTCTTGCGTGATAGACCGGCATGTTGACCACTGCACCACTCAGGTCGACAAACCTCACTATACAACGTGTTACAAAAATACCCCTTATGCCGAATATGGTAGATAGGGACCATCAAACTGAACTACTTTTACTATGGGACCAACTTTGAAATCGCGAAAAAAAAATCAGCTATTTCATACAAAAATTAGTTACGGAAATATTAAAATGTATGTATAGTCAATAGTTCATACATTTTGCTAAGAGATTTTTGAAGTTTTTATGAAGACTTTTGTTAGAATGGAACCGAAAGTCAGAAAATGGATAGGTAAACTAGACATATTAAAAAACTAAGTTCAGGAATTTGCACTTACTCCAAAATAGTGTTTTGTTCTAATAAACTTATTTTTGTTAAACTTAGATAGCTGTAGAGATTGATGATTTATAGTGGTTTGAGCCTTTTATTCTAGTACCGGAACGCAAACATTACCGGTTAGACGAGTATCGTGTAGTCGAAAGATATATCCGTCTTGTTTTCACTTTCTTTCACATTTATAGCATTATACCCACCATATATTTTCTTTGGAAATTATTGTGTCAAAATGTGGTAAAAATGTTGAATTGCGACAGAGTCATTGGTTCATTGACCATCAGCCATTTTTAATGTCCCCACAGCGCTGGGGCACAAGCCTTCTTGTGGATAAGGAGGATGGGCCATGACCCTCCACGCGGGCCCGATGCGGTTTGGTGGGTGTTAACGACTGCAAATGCAGACGGGGCCAACGGCTTAACGTGCCTTGCGAAGCACGGAGGAGCTCGAGATAATAAATTTTTGGTCACCCATCCCATGACCGACCCTTGTGAAAGTTGCTTAACCTCAGCAATCTTTATTTTAGCAATACTTTCAGCCTTAGATCTTGTCCAGAAAGGGCGAATTCGCTACGATTTGACACGCGATATTGGTTACACTGCTGTTAATATTGCACACATTGCTGACGTCGCTGGTCCTAAGCGAGCGTTGTATAACGAAACGCGTCTGATTCGCGCGTAGCTCTAGACAGGGTCTTATCGTCACTTCATATATCAGGTGAAGTGAAGGCCAAGCACTATCCCGTTGTAAGTAAAAAATCATTATAATTTCACTAGGAAATTTCGTTCTATTTTAATAACTAATGATATTCTTCAAATTATAACAAAACAAACAACAAATTATTTGTCCGTTCTGTCACCCCATGGGAACAGAGCAGGGTGACAGATCGGAATATTTCAAAGTAGGAAAGTACTTAATTGTAATTTTTAACCAAACCTGTTGCAAAACATTATTTCAACCCACTGTACTGGTTCAATTCGAAACCAAATCAAGGTGTACAATTGGCAATAACTTCTATGCATCATAATAACAAAACTGTCTTTGTAAATGCGTTACATAAACCTACTTTAATTATGGGCATCAACTGATTCGAATGCACCGTGCATCGAAGTTTGCCATAACCACAGATTATACAGGTTGTCCCAAAGCTATGTCTCATCAAATAATAAATGGGCCACTTAAAGCGAAAGTACAGACGACGGCACCTCAGACTATACATGTTGACCTTGAGACCGCCTTACCGCCTTTATGCCCTACGTAATAAAAGCTGTTTTCACAGTTTAACTGTATAACCTGACGTGCTGTCGTGTGTACGTTTAAAAACTGTTAGGTTCCGCATACAGGATAATAGCAGAGTCAGCAGGTGTCCGGCGGGGTAAAGAACCGCGCGGTTGGGCGTGGTTCGGGAGAGAGTAGGAAAGCCAGCGATTTCCATAGTTATTTTTTTTCGTTTTAATTTGTTTAGGTTAAATGCCGAAAGAATCGACCAGGATAATAAAACCATAAAAAAAAATCATCAATGTGTTCTAAACACTTGATCTAAGTACCTTCCCCTAAAACTCTAGCACATAATTTTATTTTACCTTAATATACTATAGGTTCTAGCTTCTTGTTAATATTCTACGATAGGGATTTATAAAACATGACATACACCTGTATGTGTGTGCCATATTTTTATAGTTAGTCCCTTTCGTTGTAGTAGTGTAGGTATAATTAAAAGACATCCTGTACCTATAGTTACAAAACCTAAACTTGCACACCATGTACCCCTACGTGTCGCCAAGAATTCGGACAATGGATATTACTCATTGGATGACGATGTTCACATTTGGTCTGTTTGATAGTTTAATTCATCACGTCAGGAGGCATGCATTTCGGACAGGTGTTGGCAGACGCAAAAATTTTAAATGATGAATGAGATTAGTTTTTGTCAATTGATTGATTTTACTTTATAACGCTGAACTGTTACCAACTGTCATCTTTTCATCACCAGTAAAAAACTCGCTTTTCTTCTGTAATTTAAAGGACTATCTAACAGTCTCTATCACTATCGCATAAGCAAGCTGGTCTCCTGGTGTTACAGACGTCCATACCTACTCATTCAGTTATCGTATATGTTTAATTGCCAGCACCTTATTAATGCCTACCTATAATGAATTCAGATTTCGAGGAATTATTTTCTCGTATTATTAATATACTAGACTGCGTTGATGTCTTTTTTATGAAAAAACACTACATGAGCAGAGTTATTGGACATCTCGCCCGTTCAATTTCTGGGCCGCGGGCGAGACGTTCACAAAATATTTACTTTTAGCATGTTCATGCTTATAAATGTAAAAATGCCTATGACAAAACAGTTTAAAACAATTAAAGTTCGAATTGAAAACAAAGCATCTTGATTATGTTACTATTATGGTTTTTTTAAACGATTTATGAGATTGTTGATGAGTAATTGCATAAATGGGTCAATTTCAACAAGTGGTGTTTTTTCTTTCATTTCGGTTGAATTTTTTATTATAAAGTTTTTTTAAATTCTAACCGTGGTTTATTGTATTTCTTTACACTCTAAATGCACATATTTAACACCATCAAAATATCTTTACAGACTTATGAGATATACGTGTTTAAAAATGTGATGTCACCGAAATGAAACGGTCGTTAACCGAAATGAAATAACTAGTCACCGAAATGAATTAACTTATACACCGAAATTAAAATCCACCGAAGCAGCATATACAGGTGTACCGCAATACTTATACAGGGTATTTGTTAATCCCCTTATAATCCCGTATATGATAGATAGCATTATCATGAATGCGTACGACCTCATGGGTGAGTAAGACGTAAGTAAAGTAACCGGTCCGGTAACAACATCTTTATCTGACCCTACCCTACTGTCAACTTCACCTGCACGCACTGGTGGTTCGTACGAATAGCTTGCGGCAATAACCTTCCAGTCGTCGTCATGTTGCTGCTGAATAACAGACGAGGATCTGACAACCGAGCAATGGCAGTACACCATAGCCATACACCCAGCCGTGAAACCAATTGGAAGAGGCTTCAGTGACCTTTAGAATCTAAATCACTCCTTAAATTATCATGAAATCACAATCAAAGATCTTAAGATGGCTATGCAAATCCGCTTAGCAACCGGCGCCCTACTGCGTCCGGGGCAACGGTGGAAAATTGGATACCGGCCATGACGTTGTGAGAGATCAGGTAACGCATGGAATTAAATACTACTTGTATCTTAATTAAGCTTCGGCAAGTCCAGAGGATAGCTACTTGAAATGTACTTGGCTCACTACAGCCCGGGACTAAAGATCTTGGAAAAATAAATAACCAGATGTGAACTGAACATCTGCGGGCTTAGTGAAACTCATTGGAATGGAATGGTCGTTTACCCACCGAGACACACGCCATCAACTTTTCTGGCAATGACAACATGACCCGAAATGGAGTTGCCGTCCTTCTTCCAAAACTCATAAGAAACACACATAACCAATTAGCAATCGAGTACTGAGCATCAAGCTCAAAGCGGCGCCAGCACTGCAACGGAGGCTGACCTAGAGAGTTTTTATGCCGAACTGGAGAGCGCCATGAGCAAGGTCTGTTTTTTTCCTGTTTATTCTGCTTCATGGCGATCTGTGTATTCACAATAAGTCATTTCTTTGGCTGATCCTAGATCTGGATCTTACACATCTAAGAGAGCCAAATCTAGATGTAATATTTCTTTACAGCTAACACTCTTTTTGGCTATAAGATCTTTTAAATAAAGTCGAAATGTCATGTCGTTTCAAACGGGCATGTTGTACACCTTTCTCTCCACTTAGGGTCTTAGACAGTTCGTTCGCATGGGTAACAACCCTGTCTTGGTCTGTCTTTTTAGTGTACTGGGCTATTTCTTGCCGAACTGTGTTTATTTTAAGGTCTAAGTATGTATACTTGTTGCTAATGCACTGGGGGGATAAAGAGCATTGTCCGTAGTGCTTTGCTTTGAAATTTTCTAGGATGTCTATATTAGCATGGTCTCTAACAGATAAATGTCTGTGTAAATATTTATTTTTGTGTTTTATTTCCTGCATGATGTTGTTTTGTGTTTATAATCCCTATGTCTTAAGTATTTGTTTTTTTTCTTCTATTCTATAATTTATCATCACGTACATGTCAGTTTCTATCACTCCTTGACCCTGTCATAATACCAGTGCTTTTGGGTCATTCTAAACATCACAAGAATGACCCAGAAGTTAATTTTGCTGAGACAGGGCCAATTAGCAGCACACTTCAATGCTAAAGATTGGGGCTGACTTCCACCGACTAAGATTGAGACTAGGTCAGTGCGATAAAAGAGGTGAACGCCTGATGCAATTTGCGGCCGACAAACAGCCTGTTCCAGAATCACCCTAGAAGACTTTATACCTGACGACAAGTATCTTAACCAAATTGACTTCATTCTTATTGGATCTCGATAGCGGATATCAGTCATAAATGCTCTCACTCTACTTGCGGCTGATTGCGGGTCAGACCACCAAATTCTTATCTCCAAAGTACGGCTAAAACTGAGAGCAGCCAGAAAGATAGAGAAATAAAAGAATCTAAATAGAGAATAACTCAAAGTTTATAGCAATACTCGAACAGAATTGGAGTCTATGGCTGTCCATAGACTCCAACTCTGTATGCAGAAATGAATATGGAGAACACAGATCAACTTTGGGGCCAAGCCAAAATTATGGTAAGGAACAGTCAAAAAGTCTGAACCACTCGCGGATACCATCAAACGGCAACACTAGATGAGCGACACTACTTTAGCACTGATTGAGGATAGACAGATAATGAAGAGTTTAGGAGCCGTTTGAGAACTAAACTGTTTAGTCTATCGGTCTGTTGTGTCTTGTCTAGGCACATCCCAATCAGCATGCAGACATGATCGTAACACACATCTTCAAACATTTGAAGAACGGAAAAGCCACAGCCACAGGTAGCAACGACACGACGTATCCCGGCGAGGCGGTGCATCTATCGAACGAGTCGCGGTGCAGGGCTAGGTCAAGCCAAGTGGTAAATTGCCAATGAGGTGGATGGACCAAGTTTGAGCAGCCGTGGATGACCGCTTGCACGTATGCATAAAGAAGGCAGCCACTATCGAAGAATGCCGATGAATAGTAATGCAGGTCACTTCCAATTCCGCTGAAGGATTATGACGACCACGACCACCCTGCCAAGTTTACTGACTAAAAAGAGAAGATACAACCACGTAAAATTATTATAAAGTCTGAAAACCATCGTATATCTGAGAAATTTTGCGTTTTTATTTGTAGTTATGGAAAACGGCAATGCAACTCTAGACGCAGATGGACTATATTCCATAACTTAAATGGTCAAAACCACTACACTATGTCGGTCTAGGCAGGTTGTCACTGGCCAGTTTTTCATAAAAAGAAACATATAATTCCCTTTCAATCAAGTAGTGGTTAGAATAATAAAAGGTCGAAGTTAGTATCGCATAAAGAACATGCCTTAGAAACACATTAAAAAATACACTTAAGATTTTAAAAATATCACCTACTGGCCTGGATTTTCACCGAAATGAAATAATAATAAGCCGAAATGATAAAACAATCCACTGACATGAAACAATTATGCACCGAAATTCTCATCACTCACCGAAATGATTTTTTTTATCATTTCGGTTAGTTTTTTATCATTTCGGTTGACAGTTTAGGCCACCGAATCAACCGAAATGAAGACACCGAAATTAAAAACAAGAACAAAAATTGGAATTAAAAGAAAACTATTTAATATAGATTGTTATGAATACTACTCAAATAAACGTAGTAGAAATAGCGTACTTACGAACAATCAATTAAATATACTAGCTCTTTGGAAGACGAGTCATACCCATAAACGGAAATGAAAACAAAGTTGTCCCATGACCACCGAACAGCAATACTTATTTTTTTGGCGGGAACCGCAGGCCAGCTGCGCACTTTCTTCCACAACAAGCACTTAGGCGGCACTGGTACGCAAGTTTTAAGCGTATGAGGGGGGAGCTAGAGTTGTTCTATGCAAAAATATACCTTATAAACTTTAGGTCACCGAAATGAATAGACTTTCTGGGACACATGCGTTTACTCATACCAGTTACTAAACTGGGTAGATATAATTATAAAATTACTTTGTGATAATACCCTCACTATTCAAGATTAAAATAAAAGTAACCACTCATCAAAATAATCAATAGTTTTTGTTGTACGAGGGAAATTACACTGAAAAAAGTGTTCTGGACAGCTACCGAAATGATAAAATCGGGGCTTAACTATTATTTTTTCCTAACTAACTGCAATCCAAATAAAACAATATTTATTGCCTCTTATAGGCAACGACCTCTTCTACTTAGAAAAAAATATTAGAACTGTAAAGCAACGTTTTACACTACCGATTTCATCCGTGCCGCGTAAATTTTTCAAATGGGAAATCCACCCAAATATTAAACGCAATTGGTGTGTGTAGACTGGAGGTTTCATAGTACAATGACTTATATGGGTAAAAGCAATGTTAAGGTTGCTCAGAAAAGCACTATTTCATTGCGAAAAGTTCCTGTTTCAAAATTTTTTTTTGTAAAACTTTTAATCTTTATGTCGTGCTCGTGCATGAAACTGCTTTCGTTAGACCTACCGATTGCCACACGTACCTACAGTCTGTAGCAACCTTTACCGCACGTGAGAAGCATGCGGCACGGTCAACAGACAATATTGGGCTATTAGATTGAGTTATATTTGTTTGTTGGGTAACCAAGGCTATTGTTGTGTAGTATCGTTTATTTATAGAGGCTGTAACGAAGAGATGATACGTAAAGATAGTGAAAAACTTACTATACTTACGTAGTTCTTTTGGAAGAAAGTTGTAGCACTACTTATATCTATAACTATAACTACTATACTATAACTTAACTTAAATTATAGATAAGCGTTTCAAGGAAAAACATTGGATAAGCCAATTTAAGTATATTAATACTACAATATATTTGGGTATATACAACATGTTACAAAAATACCCCTAATGCCGAATATGGTATATAGGGACAATCAAACTGAACAACTTTTACTATGTGACCAACTCTCAAATCGCGACAAAAAATCGCTGTTTCATACATTTTGATACTATCGATTTTATTTTTTGTATAAAACAGCTGATTTTTTTTTTCGTGATTTCAGAGTTGGTCCCATAGTAAAAGTTGATCAGGGTTAATGGTCCCTATATACTTTATTCGGCATTAGGGGTATTTTTGTAACATGTTGTATACTAACATATAACTACTATGTAAACTTCTCCACCTGTTTGAAATCAAACCAAACGATTATGATAATCCGTGGATGATCCGGAACCTTTGAAGACTTATTTCGTTCGCTATTTCCAACTTAACGGAAGTTGAAAAATCGTTCATTTTAACGCATAATGGGCCCAAAAAGAAAGTAGTAAGTATCAATGAATGAAAAAAAGTTCATTGTCAAAAAGCGATTGGGTTGCACAATCAAGCACAAATTCGCTTTCGAGATAGGTTTCATTTAAATCAAAATGTCGTAATGGAGGCAAGCCATTTCTTCTTCGTTTCTTCGTTGCCCTGTTTTTTTTGTTAGTGAAAGTAATAAGTACTTAACACCCTAACTCATTTAATTCATTAATCCTGAACAAACTATACATATAAATGATATGGAAAACGATCATACATACATACTCTTTAATTTTAGCCCTACGGGAAATCGAACCTGCGAACATGGGTTTCGCGTACCTTGCATTACTTAATCAGAGGTAATTAATATTTAATATTAATATTTGATAAATAATATATTTTTTATACTACCTGCTCGTCAATGGCATATTATGTGTCATGCAAACCTTTCCTAAAGTAAGTCATTTTTCCCATGGGGAATAATGTGATTTGAATTTGGAATGTTGGTTTCAAAAAAGTTTAGGTGCAATGAGATCTTATTCGGAGTTAGGCTGTATGTTATCATGAAAACTTTTTACGAAATTCATTTTCACCCGCGCACGAAGAAGGATTTATTAGAATGTCGAATTGACCACTACAGAATAGACGACAAAAACATAAACTCTAACCCAACTATAAATGTACCAAAGAATGTAACTTTGTCGTTGCACAATTGGTGTAATGTTTCTAACATAACTTTGAATTTTTAATAAATATTCTTAATTTTCATATTTTATTATTCCAACTTTAAATAATTACTTAAGTACTTTCTTTATAACAGTCATTGGTTTCAATTGCCTCGCAGAAAGTATAAAAAGTAGAGTATGCATCGCGGGCTTAAATGTGTATTTGTCATGGGCGATCTTGAACACCTCGTACTCAGGATTCTAGCCTTAACTAGAATCCCTCGTACTCGGGGTTCAATAATAGCGCCCGGGACACAATACACTACTTTAAGCCCTTATTGCATAATCTACTATTTTATACTACCTGCTCGTCAATGGCATATTATGTGTCATGCAAACCATTCCTAAAGTAAGTCATTTTTCCCATGGGAATAATGTGATTTGAATTTGGAATGCAACCTTCTTCTTCTTCTTCTTTTTTTGTTATGGCAATCTACTTTCCTCTTGGAAGTAATTTTTGCCAGTGTCAAGTGTTAAGTAGTTCAGTGGTAGATATTGTTTAATTTTTCATTAGAATGCGGGTGCATCGCATTCTAATGCTGCTTGGAGCATTTGGCACCAAGTATATCAAGACAGTTAACTCGGTTAGTTCTGCCGAGGAAGCCACCACTTCAATAAAAGTCTCAGCTTCACACAACCAAGATCGCGCCTATTTCAATTATCCCACATATTGTTCAGTTGCGTAGACACTTGTACCATATAACTGCACCAATTTTAAGACACAATATCCACTATGAATCAATTTGAAAATAATTAAAATAGACACCAAACCGAACTCGACAAAATGGCGCCAAAAACTCGGAATGCAACCTATGTAGTCGTGCTTGATCGAGGTTGGATTCAAAAATGTTAAGGTGCAATGAGATTTTATTTAGAGTTAGGCGGTATGTTGACGACCTTCGTGGTCGAGTGGCTTTGTACACCGGTTTTCAAGGTGTCGCTATCTCTGAGGTCCCGGGTTCGATCCCCGGCTGGGTCAATTTAGAAAACGAACTTTTCTATATTGGCTGAGTGTTTGTGATACCACCGTTATCTCTGATTTCCAAAACACAAGTGCTTTAGCTACTTACTTTGGAATCGGAGCAATGGTACGATGACTCGAAAACCAATGATAACGCTCATCACAAAAATAATGCCCCTACCAGGTTTCCAACCCAATGAGACCTTTGGCTGGTTTAGGCAGGATCGATGTCATTGCGCCAAGCTGCCATTGATGTACAATATCCTATTACAACTACGGTTTATCTTGTTTGTATGCCTCAACTTTGAAATTTTAATCAATTAATTTAGAGACAGCCCTAACGTAACCCTTTGCATCACTCTGCTAATGCTAAATTAGTCGTAATTACCAAGTTGACACACGACACGATTGTTGTTGTGATGTGACCAACATCAGTAATCCTCTCGTATGCTCGTACTTTCACTCGCATATCGTTGCTTGCGTCATGTCCGACACTAGAATAGCAAGTCCGACATAATGCCCGAAGGTACTGACACAATAGCTCGATGAAACAAAGGAATGCCTAGAATTTTCCGTTCCTTTTTTGTCACATACCTAATTTGTTATGTTCCCGTTTTGTGCTTCCATTACTTATTAAATAATCCATCGGTCAGATATCTACTGTGTCAATATTACTAGTTAATTCCACATAACTACTTATCTTTCACTAACGTAAAAATTAATGCGATTTTCAGTTTTGTATGAAAAATTTAATTGGCATTTATTTTGAATTGGGATAGTATTTTGGATTTTTTATTTGACAGGTAGTCTTAATCCAAATAACATCACAAGAGTTGATTATGCTGGAGTTGCAAATAATTTTGGTATTACGTTTGTATGGGAAGCTCACTGTTCGCCGGACTCTCAAGTTCTTATAAGGATTAGGACTAATTAAGAATTTAATAATTATTACTGAGTTTTTAGTTAGTTTTTAGTGTTATCTGTGAATCAGCCAAATTATCAAGAGTTCAGCGTTTTGTATCAGATAAATTATGTAACATAGAACAATAGGTTCACAGTCACACTGCGATCCCATAAGATTTCTTACAAAGAAATTATTCGGATTTCGATCGAGTCATAAGCGGCGTGAGAAATGTAGTGATCAATATGTCATATCATATCAACATCTTTAATCCTCGATCCGTATTTTAAGACCTTGTACTTAGAATAATAGCAACGGAAGTTTATTCTCAAACCTTGTAGTTACATTTCGGTCGGCGTATCGCAATAAGTTATTCCACTATTTGTTGAAATATCGCAAAATATCAATTTTGTGCCAGCCGCAAATAATGAAAACAAATGTAAAATCACGTTTTATCACCGAAAACCTGGAAAATTGAAATTACGGACCATTGCCTTTGTTTCAGTATTTAATTGGGTCAAAACTTCAATATAATAGGAACACTCGTAGTTATCCTCTCATTATTTGAATTATTGTTAAGTAAATCTCAAACAAATAACTTAGCTTTCATGTCGTGGTAGCAACAAGAAACAAACTACTAGGTACGCACATTTCGCCACTAAACACAAGGTCTCTTGGCTTCTAACAATACAGCAAGGTTGCTGAAACATTCCCGTGTCGATCGAGTTTCTACATAATATTATCTTAAGATAGATATTCCGCAATCGATTGTGTGACACTTGTATACAGGGTCATTTGTAATTCATTTAAAACCTCTCGTGGGGTTGATCAGACCATCAAACTGAACAACTTTCATTATGGGACCAACCTATTTTCATTATATTTAAATCGCGAAAAAAAAACAGCTGTTTCAATACAAAAGTACTATGCCTACTCCATCGAAATGTCTGATCAACCCCACGAGAGGTTAAAATGAATTTAAATGAATTAAAAATAACCCTGTATATTATGTTTACACAAAATCTGATGATTAGGAATAAACTCTGAAATACAGAACCATAGGTAATATAAGGAACTTTTACACGGGAAAAAATATTCTTTAGATTTCAGAGTTCAAGTTTTTTCTTAGAGCAGCAGCTCTATCTACATCTCTACAAATATTTAATTCAGGTTTTGTGGAAAAAAATAAGTAGGCAGGTAAGTATTTTGAATACCTTTGCCGTTGATGAAATTGATGAAAACAGGAAACTTCATATTTTAACGCTTTTACTCTAAAATAACTCTTAAGTTTAGATAGCCAGTCGGTTCCAAAAGTATTAATAGGTAATTGAATTCATATTTAATTTTCTTGCGTTTCCTCATACTTACCAAAAAGATGATCCCAACTTTTCTTCGTGGCACAGCCATTAAAATGTTTCATTTAAACCCTTGTTAATTCTCACTTTCTCAGCTTACGAACTAACTTAACTACCTAATACGTCATAATTAAGTACTTCGGTGTTTCTGTTCACTGTGGGAATTTGCACTCATGATAATGTCTCGGGTCAGGGTAGTCCGTGGGAATCGATAAATTAAACCAATAGCTAGAATTTATAATAACACCATCATCAGCCTTGTTCGAGGTAGAGGCATAAGAATAAATATTTCTTAGGGTATACCTTATTCCCAAATCGATCCTAGATCACCTTAGAGATGCTCAAAAAAAAATGTTTGTCTTTTTATTATAATTTTATTGTAAATTATTTAACATAAAAATAAAATTTAATTCAAAATAGGTACAAGCGCTAAATATTAAAAGTTAAAAAAACGCCAAAGTCGGTTCATCTACCGTATTATCACGGAATAGTAGTTTTTTTTTAATAATTATAAACTGTGGTATTATCTTATTTAAAGTATGAGCATATCGTGATGTATTTATATCGAAGAGAGAGCGATCGAGAGACTTTGTCATTGCGTGTATTCTCAAACTTTGTAATACAATTATTTTAAGCATATATTGTTGTGTGTTCCCAATACGCATCCATTTATCATCGTAACAGGCACGATATTGCAAATAGGAACTCATCAAATAGTTCGTGAACGGAAAGGAATGGACTAACATTACTGATCAGTCGTTTCATCACGAAATGACTAAATAGCACTATCATTAATAATCAATCACACGAAAAGCTGATAAAGACTACGTAATGTCAATACCAAGATTAGTACAGTCAAACGCAAAATCATTTAGATGAAAACCTGTAGTTTTACGTTGGGTGATATTGAAAAAGTTTCATAAATCCGTTATAGTTAAATGTCTATAAAAAAATCAAAATGAAAGTAATTTGGCTAATTATTTACCTAATACTCACTAATCATGGTTATTTATTCAAAGTACTTATTTATTTTTTCTTAAATAGGTAAGTAGTTATATGTTACTTACTTAAATAAAAACAAAAACAGCTTTTAAAATTAAATACCTTTAAAAAGCATTAAATAATATTCAAATTATTAGTTACGCATATCAATATTAATAAAACACGGCTAGTGAAGTCAGGTGGGGCTGGAGGGCAACTGCTTTTCTTTTTCTAATTCTAAAAGCCTTTTTTTTAGAGGCCTCCTTTTTTTAAGTTGGTTAAAAAAAGAAGTCAATTAAATACTCAGTCAAATATGATACATATGCCTATTTATATCGATTAATTTTCTTCTTAAACCACAATATTCTTTGTTTTTCTTTTATCGAGAAAAAATCCTTTTAGCGATAAATAAAGCCGTTAGTAAATACTATTGTCCTTGTCTCATAAAACAGATGATTTAGTTTCTTTCATTTATTTCAACACCTCACTTTTCTCGTCGATTATACCAAGTTGGTAATAAAATGCATCCAATGAGTAATATACCTACTGTCATTACGTAATCTCAGTGGTCGTTCAACTATGGTTTAACTCAAGATGATAAAGAACTACGTAAACAACACGTAGGTACAGTCACGTCTAAAAATATGTATACAGTTTAGAACTTTGTCACTTTGTTGTAGTTGTCCTTTGTCATTGATTTCTGATCAAAAAAGTAACAGCTTTCAGAGTGACATAGTTCTAAACTGTATACGTATTTATAGATGTGACTGTACTTACCTAAAGAAATCGGTAGATACTAGTAAAGCTACATTTTAAAGACACATTTCTTGAATTAACTATCAACAAAGGTTTTAATTAGAATTCTTTAACAAAACATTTGGGTCAGTAGCGTCTGAATGAACTTCCACGTGCATTCCTATAAGTACTGTGTTGTAATTAAAACTGCTTATTTGTTGCAGGTTCTAAAATACTTGAATTTTTATTTATTTCCGGGATTTCCAGAGACCTTTTTTTATAATTTCGTATGAAAACGTTGGAATGAATAAATAATAGAAGTTTACTATTTAGAGACATCGTTTTATTTTTCCTGTAATCTTTACATAAACTTCTATCACATAAAATAATTTCAGATTCATTTATCTGTATGCAAACTTCGGAGGGGTAGATTTTTTTTTTTTTAATTTTTTTATCGAAAGTCTAAAACTAAGCGGCATAAAAAAAGTTTGAGATTGTGCAAGCAGCGCTCTTTCATACGATACCCCATATGTAGCCTCACTACGAATTTTTAAAACCCCCTTTTAGTCCCTGTTGCAAAAAAAAATTTAAATATTTTTATTTCTCTGTTATTTGCAAAATAGGACAAACGTTATCTAAAACTCTTTCAAATTTCAAGTTGATAGCATTAGTAATTCTCGAGATATCCAGCTGTGACAGACAGACAGACTGAGTCGCACCATATGGGTTCCTTTTACCATTTTGGTACGGAGCCCTAATAACGCGATGTTAAGTAGGTATGTTTAATTTGTGCAAAAACTTAAAACACAAAAAAAGTTTTTTTTCATTTATCTTTGTTGTGCTTGTAGAGACATATATACAAGGTGTTACAAAAATACCCCTAATGTCGAATATGGTATATATACACAAATTACTTAATAATTATTGAGTAGCAAGGTATTTATAGAATGTGAAAGGGAAATCAATAGAAGACAGACACAACACAAATTACTTATAATTATCTAATTTACAATTTGTAAATAGAACTCAACACGTTACGTTATCTATAGTGATTCAATTCAAACCGTGAGGAACGAAACCAATCGATTTTCCCATGTCTTCAAGAAACTAGCACAAACTTAACTGTCCTATTATTAAACAGCCATACTTAATTGTTTTTATTAGATAACTTTATTGTTATTTGCCTCTTTCTTTTGTAGTAGAGGTAGTAGGGTAGCACATAGTTAAACGATTAATTAGAAATTATTTATTAGATATACGAATACGAAATACTTAAGTTAGGTAGGTACACTAGATTTCTTTAAACTTATGTCGATTTGAGAAAAGAAATCGTTTTCCTTAAATACTTAAAAATGAGCTTCGCTCAAGTGATATAAAAATAATGCTAACTTAGATCATAGTCGTCTAGGCTACACAAAAAGATTTCAATTAAGCAAAGCTTTCTTTTGTTTACAGATATTATGGTGCTGGTTAGCAGTTCTGGCGGTGACGTGTAAGGACGCGAGCGGCCACGGTCGACTGGTGGAGCCACCGTCCAGGGCGTCTGCCTGGCGGTACGGGTTCGACACCCCGCACAACTACAACGACCACGAACTCTACTGCGGCGGCTTCTCCCGACAGTGGAACAAGAACGGTGGGAAATGCGGCATCTGCGGCGACGCCTGGGACGCCCAACAACCAAGAGCCCACGAGTATGGAGGCAGGTTCTACAAAGGGGTCATCGTCAGAAAATACGCACCCAAAGACGCTATACCAATCAAAGTTGAATTGACAGCCAGTCACAACGGATTCTTCGAATTCAGATTGTGCGACGAGTACAAAGGAACTACCCAAGAATGCTTAGACAAGAATGTCTTGAAGATCGATGGGAGAGACGCCACGAAGTTTTATCCTAAAGACGGGAATAAAATGTATGAGATGAAGTATCGATTGCCGGATGACTTCGAGTGCTCGCATTGCGTGTTGCAGTGGAGGTATATCGCGGGGAATAACTGGGGGAAATGCGACAATGAGACAGAGGCTGTGGGGTGTGGACCGCAGGAGGAGTTCAGGGCTTGTGCTGATATCGCGATAGGAGATAAGTTTGCTACTACAACAAGAAGGCCGAGACCTCCTTACGTGCCTCCAAACAGAAGACCAACAGTGCCTACTCCTGAAGAGTCTACAGGAACCGCTTGGTACGGCATCCTGGTCGCTATTGTTGCGTTGTTCGTCGCTCTGGCGTTGCTCGCGGGCATATACTTATATTACTACCGCGGAGGTATGAAGATCAAGAGCCTGTTGAAGTCTAAAGTCCCGCAGCCAGCCCCCGTCCCCCCACCGAGGCACAAACGTGCATCACTTTCAAGAGAACAACCACCAGAACTAGTGCCTTCCAAAATAGATAATTTACCAGATTCTGGCTTTGAAACAGTGGATCTTAGGTCTAAATAATTTATTATTTATGTATTTAGTTTAAGTGATTAAGCGATCTTGTGTAGTCAGGCGTTGAATGTAAGGTATGGAAGTTCTGTTACTACAAAAATGTTTGTGTAATAACGACGTCCATTTACAGTCATTTCCGATGAAAATGAAGTCATAAATTGACGTTTATAAGACGTCCACATTGCGGCGAATATGGTACGTCCATGCTAACCTTAAATTGACGTTACTCAAACGTCCACTTTAAACTGTATACGGTACGTCCAGATGCTGACTTTAATTGACGTTAATAAGACGTCCACTTTGCGACGAATATGGTACAGATGCTGACCTTAAATTGACGTTACTAAGACATCCACTTTGCGGCGAATATGGTACGTCCAGATGCTGACCCATTGACATTAGGAAGACGTCCACTTTGCAGCGAATATGGAACTGACCCTCACTTGACGTCAGTACGACGTCCACTTTTTAACCTGACCTTATATTGTCGTCACTGTAACGTATAAGTTTTCAGCGAATAAA
This sequence comes from Catoptria pinella, assembly GCA_963556745.1. Lineage (NCBI taxonomy): Eukaryota > Metazoa > Arthropoda > Insecta > Lepidoptera > Crambidae > Catoptria > Catoptria pinella. The sequence goes on from OY750779.1 coordinate 8,454,207, forward strand.
TAACCGACCTTAAATGATGTCGCCTATACGTCGCCTGACGTCAGTTTGCTACCTGGGATTTGGTCTCAAAGATCGCTTAATGTTTTTGAGGCTACCGATAGGGTTAAAAAACCACTGCCTTTTCAGTGATATAATTATGTAGTAAAGTAAGTAGGTAAATACTTAAGTGAACGAAATATTTTAAGTCTGAAAGTGTGTTTACAGATCTGTGCGAATTTACGCTAAGCTAGGTTTTGTTTTGTAAATTTTATTTATTTTATAATAAATCTTTACAGTATGTTTTTTTTTATTTTGTGTTTTGCCTTACCTATCCCATTTACACATAAAAAAATAACATTACCAAATGACAGGGGTCTACATCTACACTAGCGCCAAGTTGCCGCATGTATTTTATGGTTGGCGCAAGGAATAACGTATATCCGCGCGCCATGAGAATGGGATGCAACTTGTCAAAGAAAATCGAAAATTTACTAATTACTTAATTTTAAATTAATTAATCAATTAATTCTTTACTTGTTAGTTGTTATCTTATTTGAAGTTGCTGCAGCAAAAAGACGCAGTGTTTTTGGATATCTCTGTGGCTGGCCGGCGAACAAACGTGTCTCAGTTTGACAAGGTTCTATCCCATTCTCATCGCACGCGGATTATACTTATAAATTCTCTAGGTAAGCGCTACAAAAACAATTGCCACATCCTGCCTGTTATTTAGCCATATAAAATTAGTGCTCTGCTCGATTCGATTTGTTTAGTTTTATTGTATCGATATTTCAATTGAAAAGTTTTTCTAAATTAACCCTGATATTGTTTATGGTATTTTTTTAAATCTGGCAATAATTTCAGTTATGTCACTGTCAGTAAGTTGACCTAACCAAAGACAAAAATCGCAAAACAAACGTGCTGTCACCGTGCTGTAAAAAAGCGAAAAAATCCGAAAAGTGCTTTAAAATTTACTACTAAAGTATTTATAAATGAAAAATGGCAGTGCGCCCACAGCACATGCATGACGGCGGTATCGTCGAGCGTCGGCTTCGCCCAATTTATGGTAAAACTCCTTAACAACTCAAGTGCTATCTTCTGACCGACCTCCCCAGGAGTTGCAGCACTGATCGGTAGCAATAAATCGATTTAAACACTTTACAGATTGGCTAGACAATGGAAATAATAAGAAAGCACTTCAGGAAGCGGAGAAAGTGCTTAAAAAGAGCCCTTCTTTACAAGCGGCGCGGGCGCTGAAGGCGTTAGCACTTTTTAGGTTAGGGAAGAAATCCCAGGCTCATGCCCTGCTAGATGAACTGGCTGCGGAGAAACTCAGCGACGACACCACGCTGCAAGCCATGACGATATCATACAGGGAGTCTCAGCAGTGTAAGTATTTTTAAATCATAGGTGTAATGTGTAATTCAATACCATAGTATTTTTGGGAACATCCAATAATAGCTAGGCATACATATTGTAACTGCCAGTGCCAGGTTTCCATAATAAATTGTATGGTTTTTATTTGAAGAGACTATGCAACCAAAGTATCCAATAATATACATATCTCAATCTTCAACCTATGTCTATTCAACTTCCTAAAACATGTAATCTTGACCTATTTTTGCAGACTGGCTGACTAGCAAAAAAAGCTAGCTAGCGAGCTTTGAATTTAATGTTGAATTTTGATAAACCTAATGTTCCTTGAACTTTTAATCTCATTGTATAATTGTATATTAATTTTAGTCAACTATTATTATGTGCAATGCCTATACCATATTAACATTTTTAAGTTTTGAGATTTTAGCATTCACAATGCTATTTTTATATAATACTTAATAATATACTAGAAAAAATATGACTACTCGGTAGCTCAGCGGTCAGAGCATTGCACCGGATATCCAAAGGTCGCGGTTTGGATTCCCATCCGAGAGCACATCTGGTGTGAGTCGTATTTTTTCTAGTATATTATTTAGTATTACCATATTAATATTTTAGAATTTGTACAAACTTATCAGATAGTTTCCTTTTTCCTCTTCAATTAATATAAATAGACAACATGATCCTATACCTCAACAACCTTTGGTGAACATTCGTTTCTTTTCCTCTTCTTTTTTTCTCAAACCTTTCTTGTAAAACAAGCACCAGTTTCTCATGCTTCAGGTCTTGCTCTCAAGTTCTCAACCTAAGATTCAGAATTAAGTTTCCTTTTGTGTGATCCTATTAATATTATAAATGCAAAAGTTTGTGCATGTGTATTTGTGTTTGTTACCTCTTCAGGCCTAAATGGCTGGATGGATTTGGACAAAACTCGGCACACTGATAGAATTCATAGCCTGGATACATAGATATAGGATATTTTTTACCCTGGTCAAAGGTTCCCTAGAGTCTACGCGGACGAAGTCGCAGGCCGCCGCTAGTAAGAAAATAAATGATAACATTATTTTATTTAAAAAAAATGGTTATCACTACATGTTTTAAACCAAAGTCCCTCGCCACGCCTGTCTGTCTGTTCGAGATAAACTCAAAAACTACTGACGCGGTTGCAATTGGCAAAAAAAAGGAAGTAACCGAAGCAAAGCTAGCTAGGGCAAGTCGCTAATTTATAATAAAAAATCACAAAGTGACTGTCATAATCATTAAACTATGACTAAACCAGCATTATTGTGAAAATAGAGACCAATGAATAAAATATTTTATGTTCTACATATTGACATTTTGAATTCCATCTAATTTCTATTTAGGGTAAATTAGTAAGAAATGATGCACAATAGATATTCTATTGTTGCCCGGCCGCATTCGGCCGCTCGGGCATTGATGAATTAAAGAAGTTTAATAATAATGTAGATAATTGAGGTACCATAATTATCTACATTATTTTTATCAAAATAAATCAATCAATCAATACAAGAAGCATCATAAAGATAGTCAAAAATTAGTATTAACTGTAATACCATAATCACTTGCAGTGCACAAGGTATGCGAGCTCTACGAGTCAGCAGTGAAGGTGGAACCGTTGAATGAGGAGTTGCACTCACACCTGTTCATGTCGTACGTGCGGGTGGGCGACTACCGCTCGCAGCAACGCGCGGCCATGGCCTTGTACAAGTTCGCGCCTAAAAACCCTTACTACTTCTGGGCGATCATGAGCATTGTTCTACAGGTCAGTGTAATAAAGAAAACATAAATAAGGTAGACACAAAGGGAGCTAACAGACTACCGACAGTCGCCTACCACTGTTGCTGAGACGCTGTCCCTTGTCTGTTAGCTCCTTGAAATTCTCAGATTAGTAATTAGCATTTAATAATGCAATAAAGAAATATACCTTTGTATGGCAATGATAGAGTGGACAAATCTATCAATTAAGTTGCCATTAAAGAAATTGCCAATACTTTTCACATGCACTGACTAATAAATTGTGCATATTATTTGCAGATCTATAAAATGAGACTAAATACAATCTTTCCCTGAATAAAAAACTTAATAATAATGTCATAGAAACATATTGTGATTTATTATTACTTTGTTGTTTACAATATTTTTTCTTTACTGAAATCAGGCCAAAACATCAGAAGATGTGACAAAAAAAGGTATCCTACTATCTCTAGCACAGAGGATGGTGGATAACTTCATAACTGAGAACAAAATGGAGGCAGAACAAGAGGCACGCCTGTACATCATGATCTTAGAGCTTCAGGAAAAATGGGAAGACATCCTCAAATTTATCGAAGGCCCTTTATATTCCCAACTAGTTCCGGGCTCGAGTGCGCAAGCATGCATACCTTATTTAAAGAAGTTAGGCCAGTGGAGACGCCTTAACCTGTTATGCAAAGACCTGTTATGGGATAACCAAGATAGATGGGACTACTATATCCCATACTTTGACTCTGTCTTCCAATTGATGAAAGAAGGTGGTTTAAATGAAGAGAGTAATGCCGATGACACGGCTGAAAAGTGTCATGAGTTTATATGCCAACTTTTAGAGAGTATGTCTTCTGGGAAGAGCTTACGAGGGCCTTATTTAGCTAGATTGGAGTTATGGAAGAGGTTGTCTAAAGACGGGGACCCTATGTCTTTAATGGGGTCTGGGGTAGCATTGTGTGTGCAGTATTTAAGAGTGTTTGCGAATAAGCCGTGCGCTGTGCCGGACTTGCGACAGTACCTAGGAATGTTGCCAGTGACAGAGAGGCAGGAGCGCTCTAGAGAATTCCTTACGTGCCTAGGATTCGATGACAAGAGTGAGCCAGAAACGGTGAGTTTACTTATTATAATAAAAATACTAATAATCTATTTTAATTTAAAATTTAATTGCCTACCTACAGTATCGAATAGGCTCTTAGTTATCATTAATTAGCATTTGGAACTTCGCCTGTACCAATCATCAGAAACATTCCGCCCAAGCCCTGCCATTTAATACGACTTATTCTTCTTAGTCGAGCACTCTTGACAGAGTGGTGGTGGCTGTCGATGGCCAGGGTTGCGGCTCGCCGTCGCCACTCGCTCCCAGGGCGGGCGCACGACGTGCGATGTCTCTCCATCTGAGTCGATCTTCAGCGCTGCGAAAACACTGTACTGCGGTCGACTGCGACCGCGACAGTATACTGCGACAGTAAACAATCACGATAGTCGGACGATGTTCGTTGACCGATTTACTTGATTTTGATCCTTATACATGAGTTAAATAATATCAATAAGATATCGTACGCCTATCGCAATGCTATTTTGTAATAGGCCCTCAGGTTACAAAGACACAAGGAGCAATACAATTAAAACATCATTAAGACACGATTATTCCGTTAATATTAATGGAATCGAGGCCCTGTATAGACCGCCTTTGATGATTGATTTTATTGCGACCGCCGCGACCCACTGCTTTGTATGAATTTGTATGGAGCCTAAAACGACGCAAGCGACCGCGTCGCGCGACCAATGGCAGCATTAAGACTGTTCTATGCTGCTTAAGTTGCTCCAATAGTGAAGATGTTCGAAGTTTACATGGTTGGTCAATGTCATTGCTATCAGACTGAAGACATCCAGCGGCACATCTCGTGCGTGTCCGCGTGGCGGCTGGCGGCCGCGCCCCTGCCGGCCGACGAGTGCCTCGCTCTAGCGGGCACCATGCGCGCCCACTATCTGCGCAGCTTCAATAAAGGGCTTCTAACGGCAACGCTCACTGAGTTCTGCGCCACTGACGGGTACGGCATATTAGCGGCGCATCACTACTTCTTTGCGGGTGAGCTGTTTGCTATATGTGTTATACGTATTTACCTCGCTTTAGCGGGTACCACACACGCCCACTATCTGCGCAGCTTTAACAAGGGGCTGCTAACTGCAACGCTCACTGAGTTCTGCGCCACTGACGGGTACGGCATATTGGCGGCGCATCACTAGCTTTGTGGGTAAGATATTTGCGATAATTGAGGACTAGCGGCCGCCCGCGACTTTGTCTGTGTGGACCCTAGGGAACCTTTCACCAGGATAAAAAGTTTCTGAAAAGCAGTGAGTACATTGCGCGCTCATGATCTGCGCAGCTTCTAAAATGGACTGCTAACGGCAGTCGGCAACACTCAGTTCTGCGCCACTGACGATGGCAATACAACTAAAAATTTATTCATTTTAGCGATGCAGATGAAGAGTACAGCGCCGGTGGTGGAAGCATTGTGCCTTCTTGAGTTGGTGTTATCGCACTCGCCGGCCAACTTCCACGTCAAACTGCTGCTCGTACACCTCTACCATTTCCTTGGTGAGTAGACGAACAAAAACACGACATGACCACGCGAACCAGCGAGTAGCGGCGCGACGAGCGAATTCTCTGGTCATTGCGGGCTCGTTTGGTGAATGAAACAGTAGTTAATTCAGAATTCGCGGCATCTCACACCATGTATTATTTTATTATAGATATAGATTTAGGCCTGTATTTATAAACCGCTCTCAACGTTGAGAGCTATCTTGAGATCATACCTGAGAAGCTGTTTCTATATGAATAGCATCTCAAGTATGATCTCAAGATAGCTCTCAACGTTGAGAGCGGTTTATAAATACGGGCTTTAGAGTCTATCGGCTAAAAACAATGAAGTTAATGTTTAAATAATGAAAATTAAGGTGGTTTCAGTAGATGTTTGACTTAAAATTCATAGTGAAATTATGTGTACGCTCAATACTTATTAAAAATATGATATTCCTTAATTTTTTCGAGTTGTTTTTGCACAACTTCACAGAACATTTAGGCATCGTTACACCGGGCGGTCAAATGACTACTGAGATCGATCTAATACCCACTTTCGATTGGAGCATTCGTTCGCGGCGTCACTTTAGTGCGTTTTCGCTGTATCTAGGGTTTATATGATCGAAGCTCCCCACACAATTGACTGGTCAACGTGCCTGTCCCTGAAGTGAATTCAAGTGACAAACATCCGTGCTATTAACTTATTTCCGACAGTGCTACACTTTCCGAGTATCAACTATTAATCTGTGGATAGTTTACATTTGGATAAGATAGGTAGTGTATGATTAATAATTTTAAGAAAATCGAATATGTATTTTATTTAAAACCTGTTTAAAAACACTGCACTTTCTCTTCTCGCCAATCGTTCATTCTATAGATGTGCCCGTGTGATAGATGATTTCCATCATACATCTTGCTATAACTTTTCGTTTTTTGATGCAGGCAACGCGATAGCCGCCGACAGCATATACCAGCGCTTGGAAGTGAAGCACATCCAGCTGGTGTCAGTAGGCTGGCTGCACGCGGCCCGGTTGCCGGCCGCGTGCGCGCCCGGCCGCGCGCTGCAGCTGCTCGCCACCACAGTCGCGTTGTACGCGCACCACGCCAAGGACGTGAGTATAGTGTAGTGTACTACCCATAGTGTAGTGCAGTACCCATAGTGTAGTGTAGTACCCATAGTGTAGTGTAGTACCCATAGTGTAGTGCAGTACCCATAGTGTAGTGTAGTACCCATAGTGTAGTGCAGTACCCATAGTGTAGTGCAGTACCCATAGTGTAGTGTTGTACGCATCTAGTGTCAGTAGGCTCGGACGCTGCAACTGCTTGCCACTACAGTCTCATAAATAATAAATATTTGACAACATCACAAATGTAAGTAGCTAAAGCACTTGTGTTATGGAAATCAGAGACAACGGTGGTATCACAAACACCAAGACCTGAGCCAATATAGAAAAGTTCGTTTTCTAAATTGACCCAACCGGGGATCGAACCCGGGACCTCAGAGATGGCGACACCTTGAAAACCAGTGTTCAAAGCCACTCCACCACGGAAGTCGTCAAATACGCGCATCACGCCTACGACGTAAGTGTATTGAGTGACAGAGAGAAAATCATTATTTTTCAATTTGAGATTTTTTGCATTCACAATGCTATTTATATAATATGATATTAAATAATATACTATAAAAAATTCGACTTGCAACCAGTCATTTTCTTAGGCGGGACTCGAACCCGCGACCTTTGGAAGTCCGGGCCAATGCTCTGAACTTTATTCCAACTGAGCTACCAAGTCACTAGTGGGATAATCGAAGATTTTCTAGTATATCCTACTCTTTCGCTGCAAGCCAGCGTTATTTCATCAATGTGAGGAATCCCTCGACATCCAATTGAAACATCTTTCCAGATGCAGTCTTCTCATTCATGTTAACACTAGGCATTCTGCAGTTTAGGTACTCTGGGTCATCGCACCACTCAACTGGGTTTTTACTAGTAGGTTGCTACTCGACTCATCTTTCGTGTATCGATCTTTTACGCTGTGTGAATTAAATCAACTCGAGGAGCTCGATGGTGGGTGGTTTAGCGCCTGGCCCAGTGATTACCGAAGTTCAGCAACTTTCGCAAGGGTCGGGTGACCAAAAATGTATTATCTCGAGATCCTCCGTGCTTCGGAAGGTACGTTAAGCCGTTGGTCCCGGCTGCATTTGCAGTCGTTAACATCCACCAATCCGCATTGGGCCCGCGTGGTGGGTTATGACCCATCCTCCTTATCCACCCATAAGGATGGCCTGTGCCCCAGCAGTGGGGACATTAAAAAATGACTGATGGTCTGAGGCCCTACCATGAGTTGATGCAAACTGTTTACGTACGTAAACTATCGGATATACTGCTCACAGTCAATGCGAGTGAAAGAGAGAAAACGATAGTAAACGGTATCGTAAACAGTTTGCATCAACTCATGGTACGGCCACTGGTCTGGAATTAAATCAACGAGCGGCATCGCTGTGTTCTCGCGTCAAATATTCATGGCTCGAAACCAAAATGTTTACGCCCATCACACAAACATTTGCCCCTATTTGAATCCACGACCTAAATAATAAAACATCTCCTTTTTTATACAAGGTGTTACAAAAATACCCCTAATGCCGAATATGGTATATAGGGACCATCAAATTGAACAACTTTTACTATGAGGCCAACTCTGAAATCGCGAAAATAAAATCAGCTGTTTCATACAAAAATTAAAATCGAAAATATCAAAATGTATGAAACAGCTGATTTTTTTTTCGCGATTTTAAAGTTGGTCCCATAATAAAATTTGTTCAGTTTGATGGTCCCTATCTATCATATTCGGCATTAGGGGTACTTTTGTAACACCTTGTATAGTACCAAATAATATACTAGAAAAAATACGACTCGCACCAGATCATGTTCTCGGACGGGAATCGAACCCGCGACCTTTGGATATCCAGTCCAATGCTCTGACCGTTGAGCTACCGAGTCACTAGTGGGAACGTCGAATTTCTCCTAGTATATCAACTCATACGCTGCAAGCCAACGCCATCTCACCATCGTACAAGGAATCACCTCGACATCAACTGAATACCTTTCCAGATATTTTTAAACAATTATTAAGACGAGAAAGCTATACAAGGTGTTACAAAAATACCCCTAATGCCGAATATTGTATATAGGGACCATCAAACTGAACAACTTTTACTATGGGGCCAACTCAGAAAACGCGAAAAAAAAAATCAGCTGTTTCATACAAAAATTAAAATCGAAAATATCAAAATGTATGAAACAGCTGATTTTTTTTTCGTGATTTCAGAGTTGGCTCCATAGTAAAAGTTGTTCAGTTTGATGGTCCCTATATACCATATTCGGCATTAGGGGTACTTTTGTAACACCTTGTATAATTTTCTCCTTTTTTGTAACAGAGCGTGGAGCACCTAACGTACGCTTACAAGTATGGAACATTCGAGAAGCTGGTGGAGCTGCGGGCGTGGGGCGAGCGGCTGGAGGCGTGCGCGTGGGGCGGCGTCGTGGCGCGGGAGAAGGCGCTGCTGTCTCTAGTGGCCGGGCCCGCCGCGCTGCTGCACGCGCCCGCTAGGCGATTGCCGCCTGAACCCACGTAAGTAGTATCTAGTGCACGGACCTGAAAAAAAGACGGACGTAATACCACACTAAAAAGAAGTGAAGCATGCTCTTACATGCTTCACTTCTTAGTGAAGCATGCCCTTACATGCTTCACTTCTTAGTGAAGCATGCCCTTACATGCTTCACTTCTTAGTGAAGCATGCCCTTACATGCTTCACTTCTTTTTAGTGTGGTATTACGCCAAAGGAAATAGGGATTCATTTTTATTTTTATTTTAAATTTCCATCACTAGAAGTGAAGTAGGCAAGGTCCTACAATTTCGTATGTTGTACAATGACCTACACTCACACAAATACACCGGTCTTTTCTTTCCAAAATGAATCCCTATTTCCTTAGGCCACGGCATCACACGTGAGCGGGTGGGCCGATTTCGCTAATTCTTTTTTTGTTGAGTTTGTTATTGTCAGGCGAAGGTTCTTATGAAAAAAAAATTGCGCGTAATATTAGAAAATTTAAGAATACTTAACCACCACATTAAATTATTTCTAATGTAACGTTAGCGCTTATGACAGTTTCAACTTTTTTAATTTAACCTTTTTTGACACTTAAAACTTTTTTAATGTAACCTTATGGCGTTTGACATAACATTGATATTGTATGTATGTGTAGTGTATTGCTAGACATTTAGCTATATAAAAAAAAAGTTTTAAGTGATTTAACAGACCCTTCTCCATTAACAAATCTTTTACTTATTGAATGACAACTGGCCCCTGATTATGTAATTTTGTTGCAATCAACTCTGACAGAACACGCTGCTTTAGTAAGAACCAATGTGACAACTATCTTACTTAAAGCAGCAATGTAATTTGGTTTCAATCGCTTTCAATCGAGAATTGTTAGCAACAGAGTTACGTAATCAGCCCCTGGTCTTTTTTTATTACAGAGATAACCGAGACCTCAACGTGATAGTCAGTTTCGAACCGCCCGAATTTCAAGATCCCAACCTAAAAGAACGTACATTTGACCAAGAAATATCGTACTTACGACTGAAAGATGCGTTGTTGTCATCCATTGCTCTCTGCATAGAGTGCTCTGATGGTAGACCTTTAGAAGAAAGGAAACCGCAATATGAAGAGTTAAAGACTTGTATAGATGCGTTTAGTGAAGCTATGCAGAAGTGTAAAGAGAAATATAGTGAACGAGAGAAGATTAGTATATCAAGGCCTTTCCCATCTAGGATTTTTTGTAAGTGTATTACAAATAATGTTCGAAGAAATTCTTGAAATTGATTACAAGCATAACTGCGTCCAAATGACTTAAGAGGGCGTAGTGTGCACACTAGCGCCGCCATTGAAAAAAAATCATAGTGAAAAAAATAAATATTAGACGTTATTAACAAAACCTTAACTGATTCCTTTTTTAAGAAATTGGGCTTATTTAGAATAAATACAATAAAGTCGACTGGCGGCGCTAGTTGGCTCATGGCAGCCTCTTAAGACTGCGTAGTCTGCACACTAGCGCCGCCATTGGAAAAAAAATCATAGTGCTTAAATAAAGACGAAATTGTGAATTATCTCTCTGTAGTGCAATCCGTAGAAGCTTTGTGGTTCTTTTTATCGCTTAAACAATATTTTCTAGCCTGTCGTTTAGTTAAATGGAGTTTTATTGTTAAAAGTGGCCACTTATCGCAAAAATTCTCCATTATCCAATAATCTAATATTTATTGATTAAAAGAGTACAGTTCCTACATAATGGCGAACCTAACTTGTTATTTAATTAATGACACTCTTTGAACAAGAGAAACAGTTGAAAAACATGATTACTTTTTCGTCTATAGTACCGTTAGCTGTGACGCAATAACGGTCGTCGACGGCAATCACGAAGTGAACGCGTAGTAAGTTGCAATGCGATAAAAAACAAATTTACCTTTGGAGATTGTAAAATCTCACTGACATGTCACAAATTGTTCTTGTTAATTGATATTGATGAACAGAACAGAGAAATAAACTGGTAGAAGTTTGAATTTATGTGTCTTTTTCACAGCATTTGTAAACGCCCCGGTGCCATACCGGGAGTTGTACAGCGAAACGTTACGGATGGTGGGCGATCTAGCGATGAACAACGCGCGTGAAGCGCACGCGCGCTGCGAGGCGGTTACGAAACTGGTTGCGAGCGCGCCCGACCAATTGCGGACGCACGTCTCGACCGATGATTGGTTACTACGGGACACGCTAGAAACGCTATCTAACTATTTAGAGGTGAGTTAATTGTATCGAAATTGTACGAAGCTAGTTGCGAACGTGGTCAACCAGTTGCGAACGCACCATGTCTCAAACGATGACTGGTTACTACGGGACGCGCTAGATACGCTGTCTAACTATTTAGAGGTGAGTTATTTTATAGTTACGAAGCTGGTTGCGAACGCGCCAGACCAGTTACGAACGCATGTCTTAACCGATGATTGGTTATTAAGGGATACGTTGTTGACGCTTTCTAAATATTTAGAGATGTTTTGTTTTCATAGTTACAAAGCTGATCTTGAACGTGTCCGACACGTCTTAACCGGTGATTGGCTACTATGGGACACGGTGTCCCGAAGCGGTTACGAAGCTGGTTGCGAACGAAACGCATAGAAACGCTGCCTAACGTTAACTATTTAGAGATGAAATAATAATCTGGGTGTCAAATAATTATTTAGTATTTAAAGCAGATTGTACCTAACATAAATTAATATAGTTGCACATTGCCCACCACAAGCTTCGTTATAGTTAAATTGGGTCTCTTTTACAGTTCATTGGCATCATCAAGTGCCTACTAGGCGTTTGCAACGAGCTAGTCTTGCCCGCTGGCGCCAAAAAGCCCAAAAAGAAAACCAACCAGTCCCCCGATGAAATCAAAACCACCGAGCTCCTCAACAAACTCAACGAAACAGTACAAAACTCTATCACTTTCCTAGAAGAAACCTTCGTAAAATTACCACAACACCGCTACGAGAGCAATCTAGAACAAGAATTCTCCAAACTTACCATAGACAAACAATTCGGCATATGCCCCGTCGAAACCAAACTCCAAAATGGACGCCAAGACATGATCACCGAAGTCCAATACTTACTAAATAGCAAATCTCAATTTTTAAAAACTTACATTCATTGAAGTGGCCTTCTCAATATAGTCGCGTAATGTTAAAAATTTTAGTGCTGTTTTTAATGAAAACATATCTTGTACATAATGCGTATGTAGTGTTTTTTATTTGAATATACGACAAGTTGATTGTTCATACAACTTAAAACTAAACTTTATGTTGTTGTAATAAGACGTATTTTAGCTTTAAGCTTTATGTACATTTGACTTAGGAAGTGCGTAAAATAATTGAGTTTAATTTGCAATATTTGCAATTAAGATCACATTTATTTGACAAAAATAATTTTCACGATAAAAAATGTAATGAATTTTTTTCTTGATATGCCATTAATTTAAATGGTTAGCAAAAAATCTGCAGTTTAACCCTTCAACGCCCGGAAAATGAGACACAATAGATATTCCATTGTTATCCGGCCGCATGCGTCCGCTCGGGCGTTGATGAATTAATTATTGGGCTAGCAAATAAATATTTGGGTAGCAGCTGAGAAAACTGAGGGGGGGGGGATTAGGTACAGGTTGAGGGAAGGGGGAGAGAGAAGAGGACCTTCTACACCCCTAAAATATGGTAATAAAAAATGGCAGTAGAAAATTTGGAGAGACAGGGGGGGCCCAGCCACTCTGAAGGAAAAAGTCTTAAAAAGTTCATTAGGTTAGAACTGTGACCAAAAAAACCGAGAGCGTGCCGTAGTAGCAGCCGGCGAAGCACCAGAAATAACGTTTTTTATTTTCATAAACAAGGCTCACCAAAATTAAATTAAAAGTAGGTCACTAAATGCAGCTTAAAAAATGTAGAGCACTCCAGTATGACATTGATTGCTGATTGATTTAGAAATATTTGCTAGCCAAAAGTTGCTGACCAGCTAACCTTTTTGGCTGACCAAATATATTTTTCTGCTCACCAAAATACGAATATTTTGCTAACCATTTAAACAACACCCAAAAATATATTTATGGTTTCACGTCATCCATACAGTTTTTGAAAAACTGTTTATTTTGATGTTTTTTAACTGGTGTCTTGTCTATGCCTTGTGTATATTCAATACTAATTTAATTTGAAAAAAAAATACGTCATTTTTCTGTAACTTATTGCGTTTTGTGCCTTCCTACGCGCCTATTATTAAAGTAATTTGTATAGTGCATACCTACGATGGCGATAACGTCAATTGAACCGAAAAAATAATACGAAAAATTTGTTACCAAATACCTATGAAATAAAAACTACGCTCATTTTTTAAGCTGTAAAGTAACTTAATTTTAATATAAACTAATTGCATTAACATACTTTTTTTTACTGTATAAATAACATGGAATTGACTATTGTTATGTTAAAATTCATCATGTATATCAAAACCGAGCAAGTTTTAAGTTTTTGTTATTTTAAGGGCCTGTTTCACAATCAAAGTAAGTTCTGAGTAGCTTACTTGGCAGATGATTTGACATATTTTTCATATCAAAACTGTCAAATTATCTGTCAAGTAAGCTACTGACCATAAGGGTTTTTCTTTTTAGGTTTCACAAGTTTCGGTATGTTCTAAGTTATATTTTCAGTTAAATCTTTTTCTCCATAACACAAGAGTGATTCAGTCTGAGCGAAAAGAGAACCGTCATGGGATATGTACGCACGACAGCACGTCAGGTTATACAGTTAAACTGCGAAAACAGCTTTTACTACGTAGGGCATAAAGGCTGTCTCAAGGTCAACATGTATAGTCTGAGGTGCCGTCGTGTGTACTTGATTACCATTTTTGTCAAGTTGACGGCATTGTTACGTCATAATATTGCGACTATCTTGATAGATATCAAGATATTACAGTCGCACTCCGTCAACATGACGAAAACTGTAACCAAGTACAAATCCCATGACTGTTTTCTTTCCGCACGGACTAGTGTCGAATCGTCTGTGAAGTGGTCACATGGTAAACTTAACTGCAGGCAGTCTTAAGTGATAATAATAAGGAAGTTGATAAGGCTGATTATCGGTTGGCACCACTCCAAAGTGGCCATCAGTGTTAAATCCATTATGGACAATGCATATGCTACTTTATTATTGCATAAATATGACACAAATTAAGGTGTGAAATGTTTTGAACACTGAGGAATTAATGGCGCCATAAGCGACTGTCCTAAAATCGTTTGATTGGTTGTTTCAAATGTCAAATATCATTTCTGACGTATTTTAACCAATAAAAACTATTGATAGCGGTTGGGTCGCCGCTGGCGCCATCTGCGATTAGCTTTGCGTGTGGATCCCTATTAAATAAAATGTGTAAAGTCTTAATCCCTGAGACCAAAATGACGTTTCGCGTTTTGCGTAATTGCGTTGTGTGTGTTTGCAAATTATTCTTTATTAATTACATTATTATTTAGTCATTGAAATTTATCTGAATCAGAATAAAAACAACATTATTCGTAATAAAAGGATCAAAACCGTTTTAAATTTGACATACAAAACTGATTTTTTTGTCTCAAAGATTAAAATACAGACAATTGTTTTAAATCTTACTCAGACAAATCTTCCAGAAATGCATTTTCATCTGTTTAAATCTTCAATCAATAATACCATAGATTACGCTTCACGAACTAAAACAGAACACAAATATGGCACCGAGTACTAGTAAATGAGAAAAAAAAGACGTAAAGTTTTAATAATTTCAATCTAATTTATGCCTTATCTGTTACGTTTAAAGCACAATTTTGTTTGTGATAAATAAGTCCCCAGTTTGAATTGAAGTGAGGTCTTATTCTCTGTGCCGTTTTTGAGACTCTGACCAGACATCTTAAGTATTGTTAATCGAAGGTTGAAATCCCTAAAATAAAGTCACAAGGCACTTAAAAAAAAAGCTGTTTAGATAAGTGCCCTCATTGTATGTAATATAAATAATAATTTAAACATAATATATGCTCACTCGTGATATTTTCCTCCTGTTCTAACTAGTCCTATAAAAGTTTGTCTAAGTTCCATGAGCTCTTAAAATAGTGTTATAAAGGTTATTTAAGCATTGTCTTACATAACAGAATGCTTTTAATATATCATTAGGGCGCTTTCCCTTACCTGAATTCGGGCTTCCGAAAAATGTAAGCCAGATTTGACTCGACGAACTAAATAACCTTATGTAAACTCGCCCTATAATGCCTCTGCCTGTGTGGCTTTAAAGAATGACAAATTGTTAAAAGAAAAAATCGGAAGCACGAATAGGAAACATAGATGTATGAATCGCTATATCCTATCAAATTAGTGGCCAGATGTTTAAAAGAGACGGGAGATTATACATGATGAACTTAGGGAATTTTCAAGTACGTACCTACCTACCTACTGGCAAAAAGTATAGAAAAAAACCTTAGCATTATTGTATGGCAACACTAGACTACTTTTGAATGCTAAAAAACACGTGTTGCTACTAAAAAATTTAGTTCTGTTTCTAAACTTTTTTTGCCAAGCTGTACGTTGTGAAATCTACGCCTCTTTTAAACATTGGGCTACAACTGTGAATAGGTATAGAGATCCGGTTAATTCTACATATCAGTCTATGGCACAGAATATATAATAGTACTTAACGTACAGAAGCCCATCCGCGTGAGAACCACAAATTATATAGTTAATGTATACAATCAAATAATAAGCTACTATTAACGGCAATAAAGTACAATTTAAATTGCACAGCGCTAGTCTATTATTTTAAGCACCTCCAAAGCGCTTCTCTTTTATGCCGCGTAGCCACACCCCGGACACTCCATACAAAAAGTGCGTTTTAACTACAACATAAACAGATTACGTTTGTACACGCTGCGCATGTGTGCGTGAACCTTTTAGGGTTGACTCTTGACATCTGTGGAGCTCGTATGTTAGTACAAACAACTCGCGCACGCGACACGGCCCCAGAGAATGAACAGCTGATCTAACCGCCGACTGTGGGGGAGGTGCGGTATGAGGATCGGCGGGAGGCGGAGCGTGGCCGTTCTGTACGTCAGTACTATACTAATTCTGTGGCGTAGCTCTGTCTCAACCGACACATGACATCCCTCGTGCGCTGGCTCAACTGAGTCAGCCGCGAGCAGTAGTCTAATAAGTTTAAACGCGGAGTAAGACCCCCCTGCTATAGCACAGATTAAAAATAGACAATATTTTAAATCTTTTTGTTCTAGATCAACTAGAATAAACAAGAAATATGTCTTTTTGTCTTCTGCCTAATGATTGAGATAAATGTATATATTCATCGACTTACCATTATTGTTAATTAATACCAAGGCATGGCATGGTTAAGTATTACAGTTTTGTAATGAAATCTGTGATTGTTTCATTTTCCTGTTTAAAATCTGTAATTGTATGTTTTATAAAATATTACATACCTAGTTTAGCTACTGAGGGCCAAGAGAAGTGGCAAACGCTTGACTTTTCGATTATTCGAAGAGTGACATTAGCTAAGTGTATGAAATTGACATTTTAAAACTTCGTGATTGTCTATGGTAAGTGACATCTTAAGTCAGTTACGTACAATTTTCTATTTATTCTAATTGTCGAAAGTCACTTGGCTATAGGGCCTGATTATTGTTATGAAGGTAGGGAAAAAATATTTTAAAAAGGAGACCCGGCATTTAATGCTTAAGTTACATCTTTTTGATTTTTGTATCTTGATTGATTGATTCATAATAGTCTGCTGTACTTTTTTACCTATTAATCTGTGGTATCTGTCAACCAAGTGTCAAAAAGCCAAACAATGCCAAAAAAGTCAAATTGACATTTTGTTTTCTTAATTTCGAAGAAATGTTTTTACCTTTCATATTTACTTTTCTTCCCTTTGAAAATTGAATGTGGATAACGGAACGTTTTTCAATGACTCGTTGTTTATATAAAAAATATGCAGAATCAAATAACTTTTTTCTACATGCGCTAAAAATAAGACATAACGTGATCAATGTAGCAAATATTATTGACTGTATTTAAATAATTATTCTTATTTACCAGATTCAATCGTATACAAGTTAAGCATTTTTTCTACGGCGAGTGCCGGTTCTCCTTTAATGTTATGTTAAATTACCAAGGTACTTCTAACCTAGTTTCTACTAAGACAGGCATGAATAAAAATGATGAATCTGTAATAATTTCAAAGTGAAATAAAACTAAATCATATACTTTGTTTATATTTTTATTATTACACTTATGTATTCATTAATTACAGATCATTTTCTCAACTCGCTGAGCAGTCCTTAATTACTAACAAACAATAAATGGTGAAGGACATGGGATCGAAGGTCTTCTACACAAACACATAAGTGGTTGCATGGTGTCGAGATTGGAGGGCGTCTGATTTATGACTGCATAATCCCATCTTCTAATAGTATACTTAACAAATACAAATATAAGGAACGCCAACTTGAAAATCTACTTATTTCCGGTAAGTCTGCACTTTTCTCTATTCTATAGTCGTATAGCGAAGACTACGTCGTAGCGGATCTCCATAGCGGGATGACAGAAAGTTTATGCCGCTTAGCGGCGCTGCTGTAGATAGAAACCTATTGTACGTGCATGTGGGCTATTTTCCCCAATTACTTTTCAATTATACCTAAAAATGTTTGATATTAATAATTATTAATATGGAACTTGGACAGTTGAACAAAATAAAACCAAAATATGTTCAAAAAAAAATTACGAAAATTCGCTTCCAACATCAAAAAAATTATACAGCAAACAACATAACATGTTTAGATCCACACTAGCGCCAAGTTGGCGATTTGTGAATCAGTCAAATTATCCTGCAATTCTCCAATCCTGCCCAGAGCGTGGAGTGTATGGTAATATCCTCCCACGGGAGCTAAGTCCTACTTTAGACTTTCATGGGCTGACATGATAGCGCATAGATCAGGGGTTCCCAACCTTTTACCCTATATTAAGAGCCTCATCTAACTTTATGGTAACAAACGATGAAAATATAAGCGGGCGTGTTATTTCTAAGTATCAGTATCGATGTTATCATTATCGGTGGCACTGTCCGCGCTGTGGAAAAATATGAATTTTTAATCAGTACTAACACACTACGTACAGTTTATCTGGAGCCGCTCGCCGCCCTACCTATTACCCCCCTAGTGGAACGCGGTTGGGAACCCATGATATACAAGGTGTTACAAAAGTACCCCTAATGCCGAATATGATAGATAGGGACCATCAAACTGAACAACTTTTACTATGGGACCAACTTTGAATTCGAGAAAAAAAAATCAGCTGTTTCATACAAAAATTAATTACGAAAATATCAAAATGTATGAAACAGCTGACGACCTCCGTGGTCGAGTGGCTTTGTACACCGGTTTTCAAGGTGTCGCCATCTCTGAGGTCCCGGGTTCGATCCCCGGTTGGGTCAATTTAGAAAACGAACTTTTCTATATCTGGGTCTGGGTGTTTGTGATACCACCGTTGTCTCTGATTTCCATAACACAAGTGCTTTAGCTACTTACTTTGGAATCGGAGCAATGTATGTGATGTTGTCAAATATTTATTTATTATTATTTATATTTTTCGCGATTTCAGAGTTGGTCCCATAGTAAAAGTTGTTCAGTTTGATGGTCCCTATCTACCATATTCGGCATAGGGGGTACTTTTGTAACACGTTGTAGAATGGCACTACCTTGTCATTCAATAAGAGTGAGACAAAATTTAGGATATATACCATGCTATTTTCCGTATATTAGTTTTTACTTTGATGTAGTTTCTTAGTTCGGTGGGTAATTATAATTTGACTTATTTGTATAGAACGAACCACATTCCGACATGATTTAAATATATATTTACACAATAAGAATGATTATATCGAAGATTCGTATTTGCATAATAATTACTTTTATAAATAAAGTTGGTAGTTCAACGATAATCATCAACCAAGGTTGATATAGGCTACAACTACCTCGACATCAGCCATTTTTAATGTCCCCACTGCTGGGGCACAAGCTATTCTTATGGGTGAATAAGGAGGATGGGCCATAACCCACCACACGGGCCCAATGCGGATTGGTGGGTGTTAACGACTGCAAATGCAGTCAGGACCAACGGCTTAACGTACCCTCCGAAGCACGGAGGAGCTATTATAAATATTTGGTCACCCATCCCGCGACCGACCCTTGCGAAAGTTGCTTAACCTCCGCAATCGCTGGGCCAGGCGCTATATCACTGCGCCACCGAGCTCCTCATACTACAACTACCTAGTCAATAATATCATGAATTTTCACACGGCATTAAAAATATATTGCTTATTACAAAATGACGGCAAATTCTGTTAAAAAAATATCATATCTAAACAATAAATATGTAAATCTTTAGTCTTGTTCAATAACTACAACAATTTTTGAATTGGTGAACTATAGGCTTATAAAGTCTGCTAATTCAATATTTTTTTATTTCATAATATAAATTGTTATAAACTATAGTTTACACAACTGACTCGCTACTTCTTACATTAAAATTAATACTTACCTCCTTTAATAAACATAAATTATTTAATCACAAGGACTTTGTCGTCATAGAATTTGGATGTAAACAAAATAACACAAATTCTTACTTTGTCCAAAATAGTATGAATTTAAAACCGGTAAACTGTTTAATCTTCATGAGTCCCCTTAGCCGGTATGCGATATTAAAATCTAAATTTAATAAGTATTTGATTGAATCAGGCATTACTTGGCGGAAGTCCCAAACCATTGTGAAAAGAGAAATATATGTAGCTTACTCCCGCAAAAAATTATTGCGGGATTTTATTATAATTTTTGCGGGAGTAAGCTACATATATTTCTCTTTTCACACTAAATTTAATAATCACAGGTGAAACATATTATGTAAAACAGCATAAGAAATGCTCTTCCGGACATCTCGCTACAGAAATCTGTAGTTTCGGACAGTTGGAAATTTTCTCGCATCTGCAATGGGATGTAAACTTTCTTTTTCCCGTCCTCTCTATAAAGTTCGTCTGTCCGACATTGCTGTACGTATTAGTATTCTTGAAGTAACCTAACTTGGAAACGAACCTGGGGCCAGCAATCTTCCAAGGCTTCACTCTGGGTACTGGTGGACGGGGTTCATCTGATACATATTTTCTTTCCGTTGCTGTTTCATACACAGAGGTACTGACTTCAGCGGATTCGGTTTTAGTGTACTGGTTTTCTTCCGATTCGGTAGATGGCGTTGTTTCGTCATTTTTGTATTGGTTTTCTTTGCTTGTGGGGATGGTTTCTAATGATTCTATTGCAGGTTGTGGAGTTTCCTGGGGTGATCTAGTTAGTGGTTGGACGAAGGTGACCTCGCTGACTTCCTGAGGGGCGGGGGAGGCAACGCTCATGCAGAAGAACACCGCACTCAATACTCTGGAATAAAAAAGAAGACATTTTGTAAGTTTTATTATTATTTAATTTTTGTGTAGAATGATGAACTACGTAAAAACAGACGTTTTCTCAGAATTTTACAATAACCTCACATTAAGTTGAAATTTGTTATACTCGTACTACCGAGATTACTACTTTATTTTATTTTTATTTACACAAACCCTTAATATTCTGCACACTAGCGCCGCCATTGGGAAAAAAACATAGTGCTTAAATAAAGACGAAATTGTGAATTATCTCTCTGTAGTGCACTCCGTAGAAGCTTTGTGGTTCTTTTTATCGCTTTAAACAATATTTTCTAGCCTGTCGTTTAGTTAAATGGAGTTTTATTGTTAAAAGTGGCCACCTATCGCAAAAAATCTCCATTAAACTAAACGACAGGATAGAAACCACAATTGAGCACTATGATTATTTTTCCAATGTTTGAACTCTATGTTAAAAATAATCTAATATTTATAAGAAAATTGAAACAACTGGACAGAGTAAATAGGTAATCGTAGCAAAAAATGCTGTTTAATCGTATTCTCTTTCCCTTTGCTTTATTTTTTCCTATAATCATAAAATAGTTTAATGGCTTCGAGGAATATTACATTCCTAAAAACTTGTTCTTGTTTACTGAATCAAGGTAAACATTAATGTCTTCTAGAACTAGACCTAATGTGAAATCTTTTACTTATATTTGGATGTGAACTTTCTTTTTGTTTCGATTTTAAAAAGTTGTTTCACTAGATATCTTTTTCTTCAACAAATAAAGCTCATTTTGCATTTGCCACGAAATTCAACGGAAGGGATTGGTTGTGAAACCCAGTTATTGAAAATGGTGCCGTCAATCGAGACGATAACATAATTTTGTACTTTATACATTGATGTTAACATCATACTCATAAGTCATTACAAAAGTTCGCTGATATTCCAATCCAATCCGTGGCAATGTAAATTGACACTAAGAATAATAATGTACAAAAGCCTTCGACCTATTAATATATTCTCAAAACTTGTACTAATGAATATGGTATCATCAGCGTTACTAAGTATGCTATTTATATTAAAACGGGCTAGGAAATGTCGGTATATCGGCTAAATGGACGCACGAATGTTGCGGAATGTTTGACACGCCATTTTTCGTGTTTATAATGAATTTATTATTTACTTGCCCTACTTAAAGACGAAAACTACTGTGTGTTAAAGTTTGAAGAATATTGTCGCAATAAAGATAGTGTCAAACGGAAGTCCGACCAAAGCTATACAGCCCCAGCTAAAGAACCACCGAAACATGATATATCGCGTGATATAGCGTTTTCTCAACTCAACGGATTACGTGATAAATCGCTATATCATATCGCGTTTCGGTGGTCATGCTAAGAAGTATGGGGATAACCAATTTAACCCTATTCATCAATATTCTGCGGATTTTTGAAATATTCACAAATCCCCAATAATTAGTATTTATTTTCAATTAATAACTGGCCCCTATTTCACAGACGTGACAATTGTAAATTACAATGACAATTTTATGTACGTTGCTGTGTCTGATCAAACTAGATCAGTATATTTTCTAGTTTCAAATTGGCTGACGCCATGGACACCAAGTTGTCATTGTCTTCTTCTTCTTTTTTTGTTATGGCAATCTACTTTCCTCTTGGAAGTAATTTTTGCCAGTGTCAAGTTCAGTGGTAGATATTGTTTAATTTTTCATTAGAATGCGAATGCATCGCATTCCAATGCTGCTTGGAGCATTTGGCACCAAGTATATCAAGACAGTTTACTCGGTTAGTTCTGCCGAGGAAGCCACCACTTCAATAAAAGTCCCAGCTTCACACAACCAAGATCGCGCCTATTTCAATTATCCCACATATTGTTCAGTTGCGTAGACACTTGTACCATATAACTGCACCAATTTTAAGACACAATATCCACTATGAATCAATTTGAAAATAATTAAATTAGACACCAAACCGAACTCTACAAAATGGCGCCAAAAAGTCCGTTGTCATTGTCATTGTCATTTACAATTGTCACGTCTATGAAATAGGGGCCGGTCACAAATTACTTATCAACTATTGAGATATATGTGCTTGTTTCTTTTATTGCTACACACGCAAAAATAATTAACGGTAATTATTTTAATCGAACGTATTGAGAGAAGTCTTGCTGTTCTTGTATCTTTTATACAAGCTTTTTCCTCCTATGTGATTTGTCTCTGTTGTTGTCTCTTCCAAAAGGGTTGTGTAGTGTTGCGTGTTATCAACGCTACAGAGTTACATAACGTCGTTTAAGTAAATATTTGACGTCCGTGACCCGATGGCTGTTGTTGACTCGCCTCGTGCCCAACGTTTCCACCCACAAAACTGTGACACATAAGGCTTGATGGAAAATGACGTATAATATACAACATGTTACAAAAATACCCCTAATGCCGAATATGGTATATATAGACCATCAAACTGAACAACTTTTACTATGGGACCAACTCTTAAATCGCGAAAAAATATCAGCTGTTTCATACAAAAATTAAAATCGAAAATATCAAAATGTATGAAACAGCTGATTTTTTTTCGCGATTTAAGAGTTTGTCCCTGGTACTTTACACAGTTTGAAAAGGCATTTAAACAGTTTAAAACTGCGATTTTGTTAAAAGTGTACACTGTTGGTTCAAATCCGTTTTTAAACTATTGCACGCATTTTGTAATGTTGTAACGTTATTCAATAAATATTAGACGTCATTCACAAGACCTTGAGTGATTCCTTTTTTTAAGAAATTGGGCTTATTAAGAATAAATAAAATAAAATCGACTGGCGGCGCTAGTTGGCTCATGTCAGCCCCTTAACTAAGTTTCCAAGTGGACACAGAATACAGTTCGATTGCCAACTTTCGAACACAAAATCCTACAGATCAATGGTTTATATAAAAATCAATGTGTGTGTAATTCGAGAACACTCGTTCATGCTCGCTGATTTTTTCGCGCTATGTGGTAAACCTAACACCAGCTGTTGTGGTGGGAACTGTCGCCCTTGTATTGTCAAGCGCATGCGCATTTGTAGATGACGAACATTGTTCTGTCCATATTTATGTCATAACATAAGTCAGAACTACCATGACTAGTGCAAAATTACTTGTTATTAATACCAAATGATATACTAGAAAAAATAGGACTCGCACCAGATCATGTTCTCGGACGGGAATCGAACCCGCGACCTTTGGATATCCGGTCCAATGCTCTGACCGCTGAGCTACCGAGTCACTAGTGGGAACGTCGAATTTCTTCTAGTATATCAACTCTTACGCTGCAAGCCAGCGCCATCTCACCAATGTAGAAGGAATTAACCTCTACATTCAACTGAACATCTTTCCAGATATTTTTAAACAGTTGATTAAGATGAGAAAGCTAGATAACTTTTTAAATTTTGAGATTTAAGCATTGACAATGCTATTTTATATAATACCAAATGATATACTAGAAAAAATAGGACTCGCACCAGATCATGTTCTCGGACGGGAATCGAACCCGCGACCTTTGGATATCCGGTCCAATGCTCTGACCGCTGAGCTACCGAGTCACTAGTGGGAACGTCGAATTTCTTCTAGTATATCAACTCTTACGCTGCAAGCCAGCGCCATCTCACCAATGTAGAAGGAATTAACCTCTACATTCAACTGAACATCTTTCCAGATATTTTTAAACAGTTGATTAAGATGAGAAAGCTAGATAACTTTTTAAATTTTGAGATTTAAGCATTGACAATGCTATTTTATATAATACCAAATGATATACTAGAAAAAATAGGACTCGCACCAGATCTCCAAATCCAAAGACCACCGGATATCCAAAGGTCGCGGGTTCGATTCCCGTCCGAGAACATGATCTGGTGCGAGTCCTATTTTTTCTAGTATATCATTTGGTATTATATAAAATAGCATTGTCAATGCTTAAATCTCAAAATTTAAAAAGTTATCTAGCTTTCTCATCTTAATCAACTGTTTAAAAATATCTGGAAAGATGTTCAGTTGAATGTAGAGGTTAATTCCTTCTACATTGGTGAGATGGCGCTGGCTTGCAGCGTAAGAGTTGATATACTAGAAGAAATTCGACGTTCCCACTAGTGACTCGGTAGCTCAGCGGTCAGAGCATTGGACCGGATATCCAAAGGTCGCGGGTTCGATTCCCGTCCGAGAACATGATCTGGTGCGAGTCCTATTTTTTCTAGTATATCATTTGGTATTATATAAAATAGCATTGTCAATGCTTAAATCTCAAAATTTAAAAAGTTATCTAGCTTTCTCATCTTAATCAACTGTTTAAAAATATCTGGAAAGATGTTCAGTTGAATGTAGAGGTTAATTCCTTCTACATTGGTGAGATGGCGCTGGCTTGCAGCGTAAGAGTTGATATACTAGAAGAAATTCGACGTTCCCACTAGTGACTCGGTAGCTCAGCGGTCAGAGCATTGGACCGGATATCCAAAGGTCGCGGGTTCGATTCCCGTCCGAGAACATGATCTGGTGCGAGTCCTATTTTTTCTAGTATATCATTTGGTATTATATAAAATAGCATTGTCAATGCTTAAATCTCAAAATTTAAAAAGTTACTTGTTATTGTTAAAAATTACCATTTTTGAGTCAAGATTTTTTTGAATTGCTTAAATGAAAAATAGATAACACTACAACATTGTAGCATCCAAGTGCGATAAAATCGAGTAATACTTAGATAATAAATCAAGCTTTTCATAAAGCTCAGTCGATATAGGCTTTTCATAGTAAATGCGAGTGAAAGAGAGAAAACTATATTTTCGATAGTGAAAAGTGAAAACATCAACTTGCACTAGGCCTTCAGGCAATTTCAGGTCGAAACGGGATAAATATATCAGTTGTCGCAGTAATTCTGTAAACAACCTTTAAGACCTACAAAAAAAAAAGGTTCGGTACCCATTATCTATAAAAACGAGCAAAAAAACCGGACAAGTGCGAGTCGGGCTTGCAAGTGCCCGTAGATTTGAGTATATGGTTTTAATTTTAACTCGATACCCTTACGCGTTCCTGAGATAAGGGTCTTGATAGACAGATGGACAGACAGACAGACAGTTAATGATTTAACTACAAATGTATAGTTTTCAGACTTTTCCCTGTACTTGTAGTATATGACAATATTATTTGCCAAATTTCAAAGTTCTAGGTCAACGGGAAGTACCCTATGAATTTTGATTCCCTTGAGGGTGGCGAAATATGCGTTTTTCGAGGCATTAATGGCTGTATCTTTTTTTTACGTTAACTTAGAAGTTTGATTTTTTCACAGCTGCAAGTGCCCCCAGATTTGAGTATATGGTTTTAATTTCAACTCGATACCTCCACGCGATCCCGAGATAAAGGGTCTTGACAGACGGACAGACAGACAGACAGACAGACAGACAGACGGACAGACGGACAGACAGACAGACAGACGGACAACAAAGTGATCCTATAAGGGTTCCGTTTTTTCCTTTTGAGGTACGGAACCCTAAAAATCACGTTTATTGTATGGGAGCCCCCTTAAATATTGATTTTATTCTGTTTTTAGTATCTGTTGTTATAGCGGCAACAGAAATACATCATCTGTGAAAACTTCAACTGTGTTAGACAGTTGAAGTTTCATGAGATGCAGCCTGGTGACAGACGGACCGACAGCGGAGTCTTAGTAATAGGGTCCCGTTTTACCTTTTGGGTACGGAACCCTAAAAACTGAAAGTGTTTTCGACCACGGCGACCGGCGCCTCTGTCTAGAGAACACGCAGACTCTGTATATACAACATGTTACAAAAATACTCCTAATACTGAATATGGTATATAGGGACCATCAAACTGAACAACTAACTCTCAAATGTTTCATACATTTTGATATTTTCGATTTTATTTTTGTATGAAACAGCTGATTTTTGTTTCGCGATTTCAAAGTTGTTCAGTTTGATGATCCCTATCTACCATATTCGGCATTAGGGGTACTTTTGTAGCACGTTGTATATTGTGTCTATGACAAGTTCACTCGATAGACCAATCCTAATGCTTGTACAGATAAATGCAAGAGTTTGGTAAAAAACGGTCATTGTACTGAAACAATACTGCGATCAGAGTTACCGGCGATTAGAGGTAATTAAGATTCTAGATACACTCATGCGCACCGCTAATGATTTGTGGGTGACAAGTTTTCCGGGTTTTAAGGAAAAAATCAAAAGTATTTTAGCTACGTAACCAAGGTTTAATGATTATCTTCTTTAATAGGTACTCATAGGTTAAGAATATTTAAATCCAGATTTTAAGAGGAATTAGTTTTGATAATATATATATATTTTTTTTTATATGACCTACGTTGAATGAAAATTTATTCATCTTAAAATTAAGTTAAACCGAATTTATAGTTTTTTTCTAGTGTTTGTTAATCATTGCGAAACTTTTTTGTGACGAAATATTTAACACAAAAAGTGGATCTCTAAGAATAAACAAGTACTTAATTAAAACAGATGCATTATTTATATTTGCGTTAATCACGTATTTAGTCAGAATTAAATTATTTCTTTAATTATTCCATTTATACATAAATAATTTCAGAAGTGTTTTTGCTGTATCTTTAGATCCGTTTCGATGATTTTATAAGGTCTTATCTTGCAATCTTATGTTATTATTTTTTAATAACACCTAAATGAAACCTAAATGATACAAAATCAGAAAAATATTATAGATAATTAAATAATCTGCACATTATTGAGCAACAGACTGTCAATAATTAAATGAAAATTCTAAGCATTAAAATACTTTTCCTCCACTATGGCACCGAATACACGGTGTGTCATACACAGCTAGTGGAAAACTTTCGTTTCATATAATAGTGGAACAGCCTGTAGATCCAGGAATACAAACAAGGACTAACGACAAAACGGGAAAAAATTAAAAACTTTCATCTTTAATCAACCTTGCAATTTATAAGCTAATAAGCACGCTTTATCAATGGACGATATTTTAAGATAAAAGATAATTATTATTAAAATTTAAAATTGCCAAGAACCAATGATTTAGGCACCAAAATATATGAATTACTATCAAATTAAAAAAAAAACTTTTTACATATAACCTATAAAAAAATATTTAAATTTCACAATGCTCTATTTTCACAATCTGTTAATCAGCAAAATAAAAACATAACCTTACCGACCGGCACTGAACTTGAACCACAGAATAAATAATCTTAAACTATTAAATTACAAAAATGGCACTGACCTATACATGGCTGCTCCTGAGTTGCCCACTACTGCGAGTCAAATAGTCGCCACACGATGGCTTTATAAACCCGCCTAGTTCCCGCGCAAACAACAACACTAGCGACGGAGGCGCCGCGCGGCGAAACTTTGAACCAAACTTTCCGCGGAAAACCGACCGACTGAATCCACAGGTACATTAATACTACAAACAACTAGAGGCTAATAAGATTGTAGAACGAGCAAAAATGGCGGGGCATCTGTGTCTTGAGTATGCCGAACAACGCCGGAAATTAAATAGTGATGGTAGATTTAAACCTTTTTAACTTCTCAATAATTGGACACAATTGATTATCACTACTTATAAATCAAAGTCCCTCACCGCGTCTGTCGGTCTGCTGTTCGCGATAAATTAAAAAACTACTGAACGGATTTTCATACGGTTTTCACCAATTGATAGAGTAATACCTGAGAAAGGTTTTTGTGTATAATAATGTATAATTTATTTTATCAGAAAAAAAACTTCACAAGGTATTTAAGTACTTACCTAATGAGAGTACGAAAAAAATAATACGAAATATTTGAATTGTGTAACTTTGTTTTTATCCTCATAGGCAAGAACTAGTTTACTTATATTAATATGCGTAGGTATAGGTAGGTATGTGATTTTAAACACTACATCAATTTTATAAAGCAGCAGGTACTTTTTTGAATATCTGAAAAAGACGGCATCATATTTAAACAGTGTCTAACTAAATTAAACAATGTTTTTAAATCTTTTGTGCTAATGTTTAAGTAGGTCACAGAAAATATTCAAAGGACAGTCTGTTAGTCTTTGGAAATCAGCCATAACGGGTATTTTTCGAATCAATAGCCAAAAGTTAACGGGTGCATCAGAAAATGTGCACTTAGTACTAAGTAAGTAAGTACGCATAGAAAATCTAAGAATAATATAATTTAATGAAACTTAGATTTTGCACTAACTATTAAACCGGTATATTCTTTTCAACGATAATACTTTATTTTCATTAAATTAATTTGAACATTAAATTTTAATCCAAAAATTATGAGAAAATCATTAAATAATATGTTTTGTTTGTGTTCGGCGTGTCTGTAATAAGGCTTTATGCACACCACCGGTTCCTTAAGTGCGGTGCAAGTATAGCAGCCATTAAAAAGCGCAACCATTAAAATCTTTCGGTACTGCCGACATATCGTAAACAAAACTTTTTGCTGCACACAAGGCCGTACGATACGGGGTACGGGACGTTAAATAGCCCTAGGGCCAATGCCCGAGCGCAGTTTTTTTCTGTTGATGCTTTTGTCTGTTCGTAGGACTTATCTTGTTCCCGTAATAACATACAAAAATTAAAATCGAAAATATCAAAATGTATGAAACAGCTGATTTTTTTTCGTGATTTGTGAGTTGGTCCCATAGTAAAAGTTGTTCAGTTTGATGATCCCCATATACAATATTCGGCATTAGGGATATTTTGTAACATGTTGTATAGAGCCTTTTATTTAAATGTACACACGACGGCACCTCAGACTATACATGTTGACCTTGAGACCGCCTTTATGCTTAACGTAATAAAAGCTATTTTCACAGTTAAACTGTATAACCTGACGTGCTGTCGTCTTTACTTAAGATCAAGGAAATTTTGTATCCCTAGCTCGAACATCTATCAGAAAAAAACGCGTGTAAAAGTACTCGATAGTAATTTATTATCTACGGAAAATTTCATTTCGCTTTCCGGCGATAGATGGTGCTGTACAAATTTTCCATACAAAATTACTCTATAGATTTTTTTACGCGCTTATTTTTGGTTACTGACGAATTGTTGGTTGCTACGAATCTGAAGGTTTCTTCTAACCGTAATATTCAGCAGCAAGTTAATGCCTTCATTGACCACCTTCACTTAGTTCTTGTGCCCAATCTTTGTCATGATCATATCAAAAACCGCGGGAAAATTGTGCCCACTAAAATGGTCACCCGGAAGCTAAAAACGCATGCCAGTCATCCCGACTCGATGTTCAGTGTAGTTCGCGTGTCCTTGTAGAGTTCAAGACACAAGTTGCACCGATCAAGTACCAACTTTAATTAGGTATTCATTTTATCGGAAGACGCTGCTCTTTACGGCTGCAAATTGCACCTTTTGACTGACAGTAGGTAATTTAAAATGTTCATTAAAAAATCAACAAAAACTTTTTGTTTATGCTTAAAATACCCAATAAATTTTAAATTCATCTCATTCATTCATCTGTCTTAAGATTAAGTTGTTAAATTTTTGTCGCGAGATGCGTTTAAAACTACCATAAATACTTAGTCGAATTTTATCAGTGTATATTATTTAACTAGCGGTTAAAATACAAATACTTACATATACGAGTAACATAATGAACCCAGGATCAGGATTATATAGTTATCAAGCAATTACAAACATTCAAATTAATTCATATTTATATGTATTAGATAACGCGTTGAAATCTTTTCTTTAGCATAATTCATGTTTTTGGAATATCTGTACTGATGATTTTAAAAACTTGTGGAAAGATCCATTATGATTAATTATAGAGTGCAAAGCAAACGAGGCAAGCCTCACAGAATATTAATCAGATTAAAAGCACAGGAAGAAAAATGCCAACTGTCTCATAAAATGTAGGTACGTACAAGATAAACACGATCCAGACACGCCCTTTAAGAACCATATCGGTGATTTCATTGCGAGCGCGACATCATTTGAAAGTTTTTTTACATAAGTAGGGCTACCTAGGTACTTACTTATTTTATAATAAGTACAGCATTAAATAAAACCTTCATGCCTCTACCAGAGAATAAATAAAAATAATACAAGCAGCTAATATTCAGAAAAACTTTTTGCATTTTTAGTTACTTTTGAACTTATTACAGTTAGGGAATGCATTGCTAGTATTTTTAATATTTAGTTTTCTAACTATCACTGCTTTCAGAAGCGAGAAAACATCGAATTAATCCCTCTTCGTTTGCTGAAATGTTAAAGCTAATTAAACTTAAAATCTTTTCATTTTGTGTACGAAAATGAGTCATTCTTCTGTGTTGTTTTTTGTCTTCATTTATGTGTATCAAACCGTGGATCAACTCTGTCATTTGTTGCCCTTCGCTAGGCAGCTGGCAAATAGCACAGCAAACTGCCATACGATGAGCCGCAACCGACACGAGTTATATCTTCTCTTCTTTCTTCTTCTTTTCTTCTTACTTCTCGTATTTCTTCTCACTATACCTTATTAATATATATCTGGTTGTTTTACCGTGTATGAGGCACAATTCTTATCTATAGAGATGGTCAGATGGCGATGGAGGGCGAAGGCAGTATTTGTCAGAACATTCCCGAATATCAACAAGTGACACTTTATATCTCGATTTCTAGGTTACAGTTACTTAGGATAGCTAGCTTCATTTTAGGAGCCTAGCTAAATACTAAATCTTGACTTTGCTATAAAAATTTCTTGAAAAAACTTATATTCATTTTATAACATAAAAAATATTTTTCAAGCAAGATATGCGTTCTTCTTACTTTGAATTTTAGAAACGTCAACGGTCTCTGCGTGACGTCAAAGTATTTGGGAGTACAAATGATAAAATTAAATCATATCGCAGAAAACATACATAATATTGATAGTATAGTGTATATGATGATGATAATAACACACAAAGTACCTCAACAAATTATCATTATAATTATCACAAAAACTTAAATAGACAGTTAAGCAATTTAAAAATATTTAAAAGAAGGGTAAGTAAATAGGTATTTTAAAGTGCCCAACTGGCTTGAAGTTAGCCTGTAAAGTTAACGATCTTAATATGTCAATGATCGGATTTAAAATGCAACATTTACAAAATACAAAGTGCTCGCTCACTCACCACAGACGTAACGCCGGATCAACTAACGGTACCACAATTAATTTTGGAGCGAAGCTTCCACGCTAATAAATAGTGTTTATCTTTAAGGAAAGCCACTGTTTTTATTAAAACCGCTAATTAGACACACTGGCCACACCAACAGCTTTATTTAGTCGCAATAGAATTATAAAGCTATACGGTATACGCTCTGCGAATAGTGTTGTAGGTACATACGTGTTGTACCATTCCCGGAATTTGAAATTAGTCAAACTTTTTAGCACACCGTTATTCCTTTGTTTAGCAGTAGATTAATCATTTGGATGTTTTGTCAACGAACATTTTTTGAAGTAATAGTCATGGATGAGGGATATTGTCTTTAATTCTTTTGCCGGACTAGGCATACTTATTAGTAGATTTTTTTACTGCTTCAGATTTTGTTGATCGTTAAGTTTCGCTATTACTGAGGTTTGAAAGAATTAGATTCCTGATGGGCGGATCAATATTATAGAAAATCAAACACTTGGAAATTCCTTGAAGTTTTTTTTGGTTGATGCGTACGATTTAGCTTTCCATTTAAAGCTGAACTAAAATTGATCTTCAGAGAGCTGTACCACAAAATAAATAATAGTACCCGTAGTTTTGACATTTCTTAATAAAATTTTTCGGAAAGTTTTTTAAGTAATTCGGTATAATGATCACAATTTTTTTCAGTCTAAAGTAGCGATGGATTAAAGCTTTAACCCATTGTTTCAAATTCAAACTAATCAGCAATCCGTAATAATTCAGTTAACCTTCCGTGGACGAGGACGAGTGGTTATCATGACTGATGATCTCCGGGTTCGGGGTTTCTGTTCGTTCAGTATTGAAAAACTGTTTTTGTCAAGGTATTCTGCGTGGTTAACTATCTCTTACTGACATCCAAAATACAAATGCTTTATGTTGTGTTTGTAGTTTCTAGCGAAATTTAATTTACGAGAGCAAAAAAAAGTGTTCACCATGATTTGTCTCATTAATGGTGTTTTATTGCTGAAAGTGGCCACTTTTCGCAAAAAAAAACTCCATTAAACTAAACGACAGGCTAGAAAATATTGTTTAAGCTATAATAAGTACCAAAAAGCTTCTTCGGAGTGCACTACAGAGAGATAATTCGCAATTTTGTCTTTATTTAAGCACTATGTTTTTTTTCCAATAGCGGCGCTAGTGTGCAGACTACGCTCTCTTAAAACATAAAGGAGCCAATGTGTATAAGATCCCACTATAATCCCGCACCGAATAAGTACATCACTATTTAAATTCGAAACAGCCCGTTATCGCCTGGAACAGGAAGCGCAGCAGGAAGGCTGGGACGATACGGCCCCGAGTCGTGGTTCCAACGAAAAACAACTTAGATACCTACTCTGTCATCGGGCAATTTTATATTAATAACATAGCATTATAAGTGCCTATTTAGCCTCAACGGGCATAAGCGCTTGACCAAATCTCACCTAAGCCATATTGAAATGGCAAATTTACTTTTCTCTAACTTAAAACTTAAAATGATCAAAAGACGATTTAAATCATATTTCGCAAGTTTAGCTGGGAGACACAGTAGTACTACGCGTTCACTTCATCATTGCCGCTACCTCCCGGCCCACTTCGTCATACCGCACCCCCTGCGTCGCCTTTCTAGTACGGCTAGCAACGCAAAGCTTAATTTTTGTTTGTGTTGATTAAATCATTACGTTCGTTATTTGTGTTGTTATAATGATTAAAAAAGTACATAATGGCGAACCTAACTTGTTGTATGACACTCTTTGAACAAGAAAAAAATGATAAACAGTTGAAAAACATGATTACATTTTGTCTACAGTACCTTTAGCTGTAACGTAATAACGGTCGTCGACGGCAATCACGAAGTGAACGCGTAGTAGATAGCAGTAGCGAAGGGTCAATACAAGCCGATTCCCACCGGCTTACCTTTTAGAAATCCCACCTCCACCGATCCACTATGCAAATCATAACATTTTTGTAGAACGGCTTACCTTCGCCATAATTTCACCCCACTGGAAGATAGTATACTATCTGTGCTAGGACTAGGACGCGTTTATGTCATTAGAAAGTTGGCTATCATTTGAACATTATTGGCTAATAAAATACGTCTATTTTTTACCCTTCGTCACTTGAGTCAGCATCAAGACGATGTCTATAAAAAAATCAAGGTTATTTCAGACGCGTCTTATCCATGGGTGGGTTTTAGATTTAGATATCGTCGCTTCCCTATCAAGCATTAGGTTTATTATACGAGAACTTACTTTGAATTTTCAGAAGACAAACATTTAGCTTGCCAAAATCACCACATACAAATCGGAGCGATAACGTGGTCGATAATTTTTATAATATTTTTAACGGTTTTCGTCTCTTATTTGTTAGAGAAAGTTGACCAGTTTCATGGACAAATACACCCAACGTTTGGTTCATAGGTAAAAAACAACAGCTAAGTATGTAGGTACCTATAGTGTAATGTTGTGTATTGTATGTATGTCATGTCTAATTATGTACTATTTTTGTACATGCATGCTATGCCAACGGGATACCAACGGTTTTCCTGATAGACTCCCAGTTGTGGCTAGTTATTGTATCCCGTCCTTTGGTTAAGGAAAACACTTTAGGTACTTATGTAAAATTATATATTTTAAAAGACAAAATGAGTCCACATAGTGCGTATATAGGTATAACACGGTCACAATATCTGTGGACCTAGCTGGAATGCGACTCCCTCTAGGGTTTTCGGACCTGGGTATCCGGGTCGGGTATACCCGGGTGTACAAGAGTATTTGGATCCGGGTAATATTTTAGAATGGGAATAATTATAAATATTTAATTAGGTAATATAAATTAAATGAATATTTTTTATTTATTTATTATTTAAATCTGAACAAAGCCCTTATCGATAAAACCCACTTCTACAGATAGCGAATACCTAGGGTTTTTATTTTTTATGTTTCTGCGGTGCGGAAGTTCGTAACAAACTAACAAAAGCAAGAAATAAGCTGTCCAACCGTTCTTCTTGGAATTCTTGATACGAGTAGCTTATTGATATCAATTAATAATTTTATTGTTCCTTTTCTATTTTATATTAAAAATAAGTTTTTGTCACTGTTAAGATGATGTCTGCACGATTTTTCTAAAGTATTCCTATAGGCAACTGAGCAACTTTTTTCAAGAAATGCGAGTCGAAAATAGTCGAAATACTACAAACATCGTCTTTTCAGAGATGGATATTTTTTATGATATTTTTTGTTCGATAGATATTTGTTCAGTTTTAAATATTTAAAAAATATATTTTATGTCGTTTTTCGACCCATGTCTATTTGGGAAAAAATATTAGTTTCATTGGTAGAATATTAACTTAAAGGGATTTATGCCCGTTTGCGCTAAACTTAAGAATCGCCTAAGTCTTTTCCTAACTACAACTTGACCAAATTAAAAAGGTGTCATTAACTTAACTGTCACGCAGCTTTCATGCGCCTATTTATCTTGGTCGAGTTGTAGTTAGGAAAAGACTTAGACGATTCTTAAGTTTAGTGCAAACGGGTGTTAAAGTTGTAAACGATTAAAAATTAACGGTGTGAAGGTATATTTAAATGATGTGAAGTTTTATTTTTATATGAAGATACCCGAAAACCCTAATTCCTTCCCGCTTTTCCCTAATCTGCACCGGAAAATCTCAATTTAGAATTGGAAAAGTATAAAGTGGACTTTTGTTTTTTACTTTCTCATTTCTAGTGATGCTTTTTTTCATACCAAGACAGAGCGTTGATCATCGATGCCAGGTCATATAGACCGTGTTATACGTACGTCTACGTATCTTTTTATGTAAAAAGCTGTTCTAATTATCTTTAAAAAAACTAAACCAAAATCGGTTTATCCGTTTGGGAGCTAGGTACGATACCACAGTGTCTAGTCCTCCCCCAAGTGCCGGGCCTGATGAGGCGTTAACACCAGGACCACATGGTGCGTGTCACCACGGTCCCGTAGGTCCTGTGTGCCAGTGCGGGATGTAGTAGGGGGTTTAGTGGGTAGTGCCCCCGGCGAGTCCCACATACCTTCAGGATGCGTAAATGCATTCCCCCTACTATAAAAAAAAAAAGGTACGATACCACAGACAGATACACAGACACATCCATATACAGACACGTTAAACTTAGAACACCCCTCTTTTTGCGTCGGGGGTTAAAAATTGTAATTACCTACTTACTTAATTTCTTTATTATGCGAGCTTTCTATGAATTTATAATCTATTCCTAACTAATACCAAATGGTATTTGTTTATTACCGTTATAAAATTTATATTCCCAACGAATACCAAGTTTTAAAATATTTAATATAATTTTTTATTTATTTGGTATTTGTTTTTATTACTTTTTGGTATTCGAAAGGAATAGATCGAATTTATTTCAATACACTTCTGGTGATGAGGAGCACGATTAAGCAGTGGGTAAGCGCATTTGCCCTGCGAATGTGGCAGTTAAGCATTTTCGAAAATGTCGGTCATGGGGATGGGTGACCGAACACCTATTATCGATCTTTTCCGCAGTTACTTCGGAAGGCACGTTTAGCTGTTTTTCCCACCATTCGTTATACTATATTTTTAGTGTTTCCCCATTTTGTATGTTTTCTCATTGTAATAAGCAAATATTTAAAAAGATTTCTCTTTTTCGCTTGTGGTGGGTAAAATAAGTATTACACAATTCTACTACAATAATTGCAGCATATATTTGTTGAATGTTTTGCAATTGCTTCAGATGCAATTCCTATGTCAAGTTATGGCTTATTTGTGGAATGTTGGTATTACATAATATGGATAACTTGAATTATTACCTACCTACCATTTGACCACAAAGACTTCCGTGTGATAAACGAACAGATAATAATGTGGAAACAATCTTACATCAATAACATAATAGTGAAATAATTTACTTAACATTTAAAAAGAATATTGAGATAAAAAAATTAAACCTAAAAAGCTTTGGTACAGATTATAACGCCTGTTATTTCGATGACAAACTCTGATTCACTGCCAAACAACATTGCTACTACATTTTTGAAAGGAGTTAAAACTTTACTACTGCTTTGCTTACCCGATCCAATTCAAGGTTCCTACTCCAACACATTGGCACCGAATTCAATCGATTGAAATATTAAAAGCACTCAAAAGACGATGAAGTATCCTTATTTTCATTGATTTTAGGATCTGTCTCCAGTTTTAGTGGTTAATCACGGAACTTTCACTAAAGACGTGTATTACACTGTGAAATCAGGGTTGTTTGCAGCGTGGGTTTGTTGGGAGGTCATTGGGTTGTCAATGTCAGGGATGCGAGCTCGGTCAAGGCCGCGCGAACGCTCTTCGCGCAAGTGCGAGGTCAATGCTGGGCCAAGCCCCTCCAACTTCCAAGGGTGGTTGGTTGTATAGGTACTTACTTACTAAGCATAGGTATGCACAGGTGTAACCGGTTGTCGCTTGTTGTTTAATGACATTTAATTAAAAGGTAAAAATGTGGTTAGTACTTCCGTATTCTTCTCTCTGCCCGGCAGCAAACACGCTTACTGATTGTGTGTCATAAAATTGAGTGTGCAAATAAACGTAAATTCCTGTTTATCTAGTGTTTTGTTAATTTACCATTGTATCGATTACAGTCCTCGACGAAGAATTCAGCAATCCATACTATAAATATCGGGGCTAAGCTAAAACAAAATCCACGCGGGCGAAGTCGCGGGTAACCGCTAGTTGATTATAATTGGCCTTTTATAAACAGTCTGATACATGTATAGCACTCCGAGACAGAAGAAGTGACGTGGATCTGCAAAGGCTTATGGGCTTACGTCATCTCCGCTATTAGTATTGACAATGTTTATTAATTATTATTATTATTCATATCTTTAATTGAAATGTTTCGTTTGCTAAGAGAAACCAATCTTAATAAAAATGCTCTATCTATAATAATTTTGTAATGAGTGCGACAGAAAATTGTACTATAAAGTAGCGAAATTGGATAGTGACTACCTCGTGACGACTATGCCTGTGCATCTCCCGGAATGCCAGACCTTGCTGTTTTCTTGGGACCATGGTCTGATATATGAAAATAAGCATTGTATTGCCAGAGTTTATGACTTAAACGTGCGTACTGAAAGTTACTTTTAATTATATTAAGGCGGGAGCAGGATTCGAACCTGCGTTTTCTGGTAAATGACTAAATGCTTTGACAGACATCCCAGAAAGCCTTATTCTGTCCACGTCTTTACTTTAATTCTGACTTTCAATATATTTTCTACTTATTTCGTCAAAGATGCCAATAATGAAACACAACCATAATTGTGTATAATATGCTATAATCTAGTAAAGTAACATATTAATAAAATCAAATAATACCTAAAAGAAAATGGTCACAAAATACAAAAAAATAAATGACATATCTTTTTACATACAGGAGCTGCCTCATTCAACTAAAACGAACATGTTAAAATCACTTATTTATTAGGCCTTCACAATGCAGATTATATAAACACCGACATACAAAATCAGACCCAGTAACGAGTTACATAAGGTCGCATATACCTTAACACGTTTGGTTTGCTAAACTAGGCGCATCCCATTTGAATGTCTCAGATTGCATGTACAGAATTTCTTTATAGAAAATCCTAACATGTTTTAAATTAATTTGTTTTACAAACCTCGGCAATAAGCACTTTAAGTAGAATTCATTATAAGAGTTATCAACTTTTACAAAAAAAAATTCAGTAGTTATCAGATGTTCCATACATTTTGAATAAGTGGATATTGTATCTCGCATAAAACAGCAGATTTTGGAAAACACATATTAAATTAACTAAATAACTGTTTCATACAATAACTAAAATAGCAGATTGCTAAATTAAAAAAACTTATCGATTTTGATTTGGGACACGCAAACAAGAACACGCTTCAACAACGACGGATAAGTTATAGAGAGATTGCATAGCATTGAAATTATACAATTTGAAGTCTAAATACAAGAAATATCGAGATTAAAAAAAACCAAGTGCACAGAAAAGCTAGTCTTTACTTTTATAATATCAAAGTTAATTAAATAACACGCTTAAATGTCTTTATAACGGCAGTCGAGTACCAAACATTGAAAAG
Source organism: Catoptria pinella (assembly GCA_963556745.1). Taxonomy (NCBI): domain Eukaryota; kingdom Metazoa; phylum Arthropoda; class Insecta; order Lepidoptera; family Crambidae; genus Catoptria; species Catoptria pinella. The sequence continues at coordinate 8,493,266 of OY750779.1, forward strand.
CATAGCACAAGTAATGCACAAGTTAATTATACAACTCACTTCCAATCAATGACTGTATGTGATAATTCAAAAAAATCTTAGTAACTAACTTATTACATCTAAAGAATGTTACAGTTATAAATTTATAATTCCTTCATCTTAACTAAATCATTAAAATAAAATCCACAAACAAAATAAAATGGCTTAAAACGGATAATCACTAAATATTCCTCCCCTCTATCATTATAAAATATATATTAAACATTTTCTGATAAAATAACAGCGTATCAGTCAATTCTACACAATCTCTTTACAACCTGAATACCCTGCCAAACCTCGACTTCTAAGCAGGTCACCTCTCCGATTTGCCCGACTGAAGATGGTTAGGGGCATCAGCAAAGGCGAACTTAAGTTTATAAGCTTCCGCCACCAGCATACTTATGTTTGAATCCGTCCAGTTCTGAGTAGGGACGTTTTGTAAGAGTATCATAAGACCTTGGAAGTCTTTTTCTAGGAGTAGTCGCTCCCTCCAGTGGAGTAGGAATGCTGCACAGACGTATAGCTGGAAGGTGGCGAACCCGTCCGATTCCGCGAGGTAGGTGTCCCACAGGCGAATACTGCAAGGGAGTGGGATCTCGCGCGTGAGCAGGTTGTTCATCCAGCGAAATGAAAACTGTAGGTAGTCCACTCCGTGGGATTGTAAGTGCTCATGGAGCGGTTTGTCTATGCGTTTAATCAGCTCCTTTAGTTGGTTCACCTGGTGAAGCAATTAAGAAAATCAAAATTATTTAGTTAAGCTGGGCTATAAGGATTGTCATTTTGTTCGTAAAATTACGCAGTTCAACTCTGTGTGCAGAAAACTAAAAAGTATGATTACATAGTTAAAAAAAAATTGGCCATGATGGTAATAAATATTTAACTAATAACTGACCACAGCCTATTGGCAGGATGACAGAAAATTTGCTTTGGATGGAGAAATTGACTGCTTTAGATGGAGACCTTATCAGACGGCACCTCGGACTTTACATGTTGACCTTGAGACCGCCTTTATGCCCTACGTAATAAAAGCTGTTTTCGCAGTTTAACTGTATAATCTGATGTGCTGTCATATGCTGTTGGAAAGTATAAGTAAGTAGTACCATGGAAAGTACCAAAATAACGGGTTTTTGATGTTTATTTGATCATATCAAACCTGGGGAGTCCTCTTGGAGAACAGACTATAAACTCTATAGTCTGTTCTCCAAGATGATGAATTCATCAATAAAATTTTAAAAATTAAGAAACTGTTCACGTAACATGATTCAACAAAGCTAGTTAATTTATTAAGATAATATACTAATGATTCATATTCTTATTTTTCGATTTTAAGTTTAGGGGACCAATAAAATGGGGGGGGACAAGATTGGAACAAGTTACCCTATTATGAAAACGTCTCAGAGCAGTAACTGTCGCTTAATTTTCGCAATCAGTATGACGGACATCGCCTGTACGCGGTACGCGGCACGCAGTTGTTGTCCAGCGCAACTTGCGCCTTGCGCTACGCAAGGCCACGGGCATCTATTGTATGAAATTTAGCAGACCACAATATGTAAAAATTTTAGAACCCCTGTTTTTTATAAGATCAGAGTATACAATTTTGATATGAACATATTAAGCACTTTATTTTAGTACATTTAAATTAAATGTCATTATAACTTGCCTATACATAATTACATTTAATTGGAGTTGTAAATTAATCTTGTACTCAGACTCACTCACTATAAATGTGAGCTCTATTGTTATCTTGAATGTTTTTCTTTTAATTATTGCAGATAACAATATCAGTGCCATTAAGCAATCATACTCTTATGAAAAGATCTATAAAACTTATCGAGATAACTGTAAATAATATTGTTATTAAATTAAATCACAAGCTTTACAAAAGAGGAATAGCATTCATGTTCACTCAAATTTGTATTCAGTCTAAACTGCTAGTATCTAATAAGAGTATGTATGATTATAAGGAAATAGTAAAAGGCCTCAGAATATCAGGGATACTGTAGGTACATATTTTGTACTTGTGGTCTATACTGAGACAGCCCTTGACCTCTTTTTTGTTACCCTAAGGTTCAGAATAAGGCTTAAGACCAATAATTATCGTGATAATAGACCTTAAGAATACTTATTTAAGGTCCAACTACGCAGCGTTATAGGTTTTACTATAAAGACCAATAAATAACAATGCACACCTTATATTGTATCCCAAGTTGAGCAAATATGTAGTTATCCTGAATACTGTCTAAGAACTTAGACAGGCACCAGAAGGAGTCAGCCTCGATGACGTCACGCTGGTCCTGCGTAAGTTTGTCGAGGGGAAAGTTGTCTAGCTCTTCGCCCGGCGCCGCCTCCTGCAGGAACACCATAAAGAATGGTGTGACCAGGTCGTTGATGCCCTGTACGTAGCCGGAAGCGGGGTGCCTGATCGCCCAGATGTAGAGGATCCTCTCGAACATCACCTTTAAAGAAAATTGGATTACTTGTTAGAATGCACACCCAGCCAACCTAGCATACGCATTACGACTATTTGTCCACATTCGTTATGTGGAATGTCTAAAAAAATTAAATTAGATAAAAAATAAAGTTCCCGAATTTTAGGTGTGAAAAAAAACTTTGTATTCGCAAAGTTACGGGAGTAACAGCAGAATGGAGATTATTCCTTAGCCTCCACCTGCCACAACCACAACATGTACTAAAACATGCAAAAAAACACGATTACTTTAACATTAGCAGAATCAAGGCCCAGATGACGAAAGACTACGTCTTAGTTATTGCTTACTTAGCAAACAGAAACAAGTTTTAAAAACTTTGCATAGTGAAGACGTAATATTACCTATGCCATGGCCGTTTTCTATTTGGAGAACAATGAGAATTTTGTTACGGATAAATAGTTAGCCAACATCATTATCATCAGCGGTATAATTACAAATGTTCTGGTTCCATCTTTCATTAGCAGCTGTTTATAAAAAACTAGAGCACTACCTATTTGTAAAATTCAATTTTTGTATTGCCACATAATGTAAAAAGTTACACAATTTTTTAACAATGTTTATTATGTTATGCACATAGAAAAAAAAATACATTCCATCCATTTCAGTGAAAATTACAAAATATACCTTACCTATATTAAATTTCTACTCCACACATTTACAATAAAAACAGTCTTGACAGCACAGATAGATATTACTTGGAAGAGGGGAAGCCAGACGGGTGATCAGTCTCCTTAATCGGAACCATTTCACCCAACACACATAAAGATGGATAACTAAGTTATCCTAAATGGGTTCTCATACAAAATATACATACCTGCACGGTAATCTGCTGGAAGAGAGCAACAAGCGGACTCATACGAGGGATATCTATATGTATCTGCCTGTAGGTATCATCATCTCTTTCAGCATCATAGTACTGGCGTACAAGATGCTTGTAGTCTGCTCGCTTGCGCTCAAGTGTCTCCGCTCGGCGCTCTGTGTTGGCAGGAAGGTAACCTGCTAGTAACCGCCATGTTATCGCCCTAGCCTGCAGAGAGAGAGTTGAGAAGGGACTCACATTTATATAAATAGGTATATTTTGAACTTGATGTTTTGCTGATATAGGGTTTAAACCCACTAGTTGCATTTGCATAAATGTGAACTTTTGCTGATAAATGCTAAGAAATAACCACAGTTGTCAAGTAAATTATTTCATTTCGAGAAATTGAGGATAGGTAATTGGGAACATCCCTATGCTATTAAAACCTTTGCCATGTAAAACCGAAAGAGATGTTAAGATATGTAACAAATATTTGATTATTGAGACTTAATCACTATTATGCTAATTTATTAATGTCCTAAACAAAATGTTTATCATAAACTTGATAAATGGCAGACAGAACTGATTATTACTAGCCAGGTAACGTCTAAAAAATTTTTTATTCTTAACTTGTGTTTAACACAGAGTTCAATGTTTATTGAATACAAAATCAGGTCTATTTTGTATTCAATAAGAGACCAAATACAATAGTGACAAGATGGCATTTATACACTTTGAAGATTGTAAGGACAATACATACAAATATTAATAAGTACTTATTTACATATTCTTATATACCTCAAAGAAAGTTCCAGGGTTATATATATTACATTATATTATTTAAATATACTTTAATATATCATGAACACTGATTGCATCAGTAACTAAACTAACATGTACATGTACAGTCATCAGTGTTAATTATGCCAATTGTCACATTAAAATGATGGTAGGAATGTGTGGGAACTAACCTTGACTGGTACACCAGACCAGCTAAGGTGTTTGAGCTCGTTCAAGTCTATGACGGCGTTTTCTTGGAGCTGCTGGAACCTCTCGAACTTCGACTCATTACTCTCCTCTCGTGACGTCAGCGCCGACAAACGAACCGGCCTCGGACGCCCTGGATAGTGACGCATAGGGCCTGAACTCACCCCAGAACCACCTCCCACTTTCTTACTATCACTCCTTTTACCACTCACGACCTCATTCTGTGATTTGACACTATCAGTCTCAACTTTTACGTCACTTTTGTTTACGTTCTTACTACTATTCCTATGAGAATTAATCACGTTTAAAGCGGCTGTTTGTGATATGGCTTTCGATATTCTGGTCTCGGCGATGCCAGAGATGATTTCGTCGTCTCCCAGATCCCAGGCATCGTTCACAGACGCCTGGAATTGTTGATAGGATGAGCCCGACATAACCTCGCTTTGTCCGACCCTCTGACAGGGTCTGCCCGGGATAGCACGCTGCGGGGTCTTCCAAAATGTGTCTGATAATACACCGTTCTTGTCATATTCGGGTTGGTAACTTTCCATAATAAAATATATCTAGAAACATTCTAAATAAATTTGTTGAACAACAAAATAGAGTGAAAATGTTGCTAATGACACCAACAATCAATCATATCATACCACTTGACAGTCAACTGTCAAAATTACTTGACAGTTCGACACATAGCAGCACACAGACCATAATCAGAACCAAAGTAGTGATGCCTTAGAAACCTAGGACAAGATCTATTCAATTATATAGTAAGCATTAAATCAACAGAGTATCGATTAAACAGCGGAATTTTTTTGGATAAAAGAAAATGAGGTGAATAAGGTTAAACGGAGTAAATTCATATGAAAACTCTTTGTTAACTTTGTAATCTCTTTCTAAATCCCTGCAATTTCTTTTACCGAAGAGTAGTCAATTTGATTAGATTTTTGCATGGCACAATAATATGATTTTAGTAAATAATAAAATTACTATTTTACAATTTATGGCTTTATACGGTATATTAATACATAATTATTATTTTGAGAAGTGTAAAATCAGTATCTTCTCTCTGTTACATACTCTGTAAACTGTATCCAAGGAGCTTATTAAATCAATGACTACGTAAATTTAACTAAAAATGGCAAACCACATTCAGGACTCGGATACGTCGTCAATGTTTGCTCAGAAAGAAGATGAAAAATCAATCAAAAGTTCTAATCTTTCTGAACTATCTTCGAAGAATAGTTCAAAAACCAATCTACCCGCAGAAGTTATAACGGTAAAAGATTTTTTCGATTTCATGAAGACTGCCTATCAGGTATATGAGCATTTGGAAGGAGATGAAGATGAAGGAAAAATAAACTGGGAAGAACTTACAAAATTAACTGTTATCAATCACGTCATTGAACAACAAGAAAGAGACCTCCTTCATCAAACAGCATATTCTACACAGAAGCCTATAATAAGCAAGAGCGATACTGCTATAGGAAAAAAGAATAATGAAATAGAACGAATTGAGAAGCGAGCCAGTTGCAGCGAAATTGAAGGTATTACTTTAAATAATAATTATTTTGTTTAGTAAAATAAAGGCATATAACGCCATCTTTAGTAAATTGGTGTAAAATTAATATTTATGTGTTTTAATAATTTTATTTATGCAGGCAAAGGGCGTCTCCGTTCATTACCGCCTGAAGCTAGAGTCGAAATGCTCGGAGTATGGACGGAAGCCAATCTTAATTGTAAATTAAATGATGTAAGTAAATTTAAAAATAGTATCAGTGAAACTACGCCACGTGGTGAATCATAGATGGCGCTATAAACTTTGTTATTTTTAGGTGATAAATGAAGGGATTTTGGATTCTATTTTACCGTATTTAGTTGGTTATAAAAAACCTACAAAGACAACAAGTGTCTACACGCCTATTATCAAAAAACTTTCCTCCAACACCACTTTGGAGGTAAAAAAGCCAGGAAGTTTTGGTGGTCAGTACTCGCTATTGATTAAATCAAATTTTTTTTTAGTGGCCACAGATATTCATGATTACCTAACGATCGATTTTTTAAGGTTTCGTGCATGAAAAAGAATCGAGGGATAGATTGGGAAGGCGGAAGTCTTCCGTGATAGCAGCTCAAGAGAGAGTCAACCAAAAGCAAGAGTTAGTTTAGTTAATACTTCACTAGATGGCGCGGACTTAAGATTATGGTCTAAATAAACTCAAGTGTAACTAAAAATAAATAGTTCAATGATGGTTATTATTAATTATAATAGTAGTAATAATAGTTTTTCAAAACAAGTAAAATACCTAACAAGTCAAAACCTATTTGATATTTTTTATACTAAATACCTACATACAAGCAGTTGGTGTGGACACGATTCTTTTTCATCATATAATTCTGTTTATAAATTAACAGTTTTATAAATGTTGCTCAGCTTAATATAAATATTTTAGTTCACCCTGTAATATCCGATATGGTCTAGTGGCTAGGATACCTGGCTCTCACCCAGGAGGCTCGGGTTCGATTCCCGGTATCGGAATAGTTTTTTGGTATTTTTTTTCAGAGGCGATGTAGAAATCCATGTTTGTGACGAAGTAAAGGGTCTGAAAAAGGATTTCAGATGCCCTCAGAAGTTATTAGTTTCCAAGATGGGATATTTTGCTGATGTAACCGCGGGCCAGAGATTAGAAGATATGGACATATCAGTACATTGCGATATTCAGGTATTAAATAATTTGTATGACATTTTAAAGTTTAAAAAGAAAATTTTTAGGAGTTCAGGTTTCTAAATTTTTTCTCGCTCGACGTTTGCTTTAGGTAAGTACGTTTTAGGCCTTTATCACACGCTCGAACTGTGGCTGCGCGTGTCGCTTGTGCTGACAGCTGATTGCCTAGGTGAAAAAATTGCATTAAAAAAATAAAAAAAACCTCAACAATATTTCAGGGCAAAGTGACAGACAGACGTATCTTGCTATTTATCCTAACATTCAATTTTATAATATTTGTAATTATAAATGGGATACTATTGGTCTGTTTCAGATCTTCGACTGGCTGATGCGGTGGGTGAAGCGGGACTCCATCCTGGTGGCTGACTGGCCCCTCCTGGACCCCCACAACGTGGTGCCCATTCTGGTTTCCGCCTCCTTCTTGCAGGTAATTAGTCAGATGCTGAGTGGAATTACACGATAAGGTACCACAAAACAATACCCATATTCAAGAACAAAATCTCAAACAACCCTTTCCTATGTGAACACACTGCGTTGATTGGCTCGTTTCTTTTACGTGTTACGTGATATAGTTGGGACGCTGTGCGGCCGCGGGTACTCTGAGACCTCATAGTAATGTTTGTGAATACGGGTAACCGTCACACACGTTGACACGTCACACGCGCGCTCCCGCGATTTTATCGAGTTTAACGCGTACATTGCTGCTCAACAAAAAAACAAAATCTCAACTATGCATTTGCGACAAGTGGTTCCATCGAAAGTTGATTAACTCTAAGGGTAGAATCATCCTTTAAAGTTTACGCTAGGGTGCTACTAACACCCGTATATTCTCTCTTCTGAGCTTGTCACGACCCGACCACTGAGCATAATCACTATTAGTTTCTTTTACACTATGACTGCACACTTAAGTTATGATTATGGTTGCAGATGGAGCCACTACTGCACGACTGCCTGATCTACTGCCACGCGCACCTGAACGACATAGTAAAGACCTCTACCAACCTGGCCTGCCTCAGTGACGCACTGCTTACCAGGTTCATGCTTCTGGCTTACAGCACGTGATATTTTGATGGCATATTATAAGACAATTTTTTTTTTTAAATAATTCTCGACGGTAAAGGCTTCTCGGCAAGGGGTGATTATCGCCGTTGATCTATTATTCTGTACTAATGTTATTCTGCTGTTCATAAAGTTGACCAGTATTCAGGTGCTTATTATATATAAATGCGAAAGTTTGTGTGTGTTTGTTTCACGCTGTAACGGATAGACGGATTTGCATATTTGACACACAGATAGCTTTTTATCCTAGTCAAAGGCTTCCTAGTCTAAGCAGACAAAGTCGCGGGCGGCCGCTAGTATTTTATAAAAATTAAATGGGCAACATACAATACAATGTATGTCAATGCAACAGATTCGAAATCACCTGTGCTGTGCACGATATATTCATATTACATAAAAACAATATCGCGATATGCGGACGTACGTCCCACTCTGTGACATTTTTAACTCGCGAATAAGTTCAATATCAAGTAAATTGAACGACGATTGCGTCCGATTATCGCCATTCTTTTTTTTATGTAATAGTAGGCCTGCTGATTCTTAGACATATCGAGTTCTCTTTTACTTTCATTATAATAAAAACAATTTGTCTTTTGGTGATTGTTTGTGGCAGGCTGGCCGCCATGTACACGAACGCGGAGCTGGAGGCGGTGCGCGACCGCAAGGACAAGGTGCAGTCGCGGCTGTACTGCAAGATGATCCTATCGCTGGCCGAGCCCGTGCCGGAGACGCTGCGCGGCCACTACGCCACGCTCGCCACGCTCTTCAAGTGCAGCAAGTAAGCTAGCTGCCAATCTACCTACCACTCAACATCCCATAACTCGATTGCTATACCTACTATTAAACCTTAAGACAGAGACTGAAGATTGAAACCCAAGACAAAGGCCATTGTGAGCGATACTAAGACGAGACGTAGACGCGTCGTCTCCACGCGCCAACCGCCACATTGTCAGTTGCCAACGTGCAGGCTTAGGCATGAGTTGAGGGTAGTGCAAGGTATCGCAACAATCGCAAGGACAATGCTGTACTGCAAGATGGTCCTGTCGCTGGCCAATCTCGTGCCTGGTCCTGCGCTGCCTGTATCCATCGGCATCCCATACGAACTTCAGTAGAGCTTCGATCTCGATCCTCCTTCATAACCGCTATCGATTCCGTTCAATGTCAATCGAAGAAGAAACATGGTTCATCGTGCAAAGAACGATGATTACTTCGTTTATGCGGGTTATCGTTTATACTATACAGCGACTAGTATGTACCTAGCTAGAATGCGCGAATTATTTCGACCCAAAAACTATTCTCTAATTAAATCTGAGTGGCGACCCAGAGCAGGTTCTGCCTGCTCAACCCATATGCTTGGTCTGACCTACAAAAATTATATTCTTGTCGTACCACCAGATGTAACAAACTACTGGGGCGGCAAATCGCGGAACAAGTGCCTTGCCAGCCGTCCAGCATGAGGATCGACCGCCGGGGGAACGTCATCTCCTCGCACTCTAAGTAAATAATATAACAAATCTTCTGATTCTCTAACTCGGTATCAACAACTACAAGTTCTGCCTTTCGGATTTTACCAAAAGGGTGTGGGTAGATATATATTTTAAAAGAATGAAATTGCAGCTGTGTCTAATTACTCTCTATATATTTACATTTGCACCTAATATCTACTCTGTGCTTACAATCAGTATGATATCGAAGATCCACTTAGAAACAATGAACATATTAATTTAGCTGAATTTCTAATGAGATTAGATTAGAACTGATGTGGCTCTCGCAACAAGCAGCTTAGCTAGCGAGGTTTTACACCAATAACTCGATGACCATGATGTTCATTCAGGGAACCCAACTGGAGTCTGAACGAGTACATAACGTGGTTGTACGGGGAGCTGCGGTCGTGGCGGCGCGTGTACTGGCGCCTGTGGGCCGACTGCCACTTCCTGCGCTGCCAGCTCTGCGACAGCTACTTCCCGGCTTACCAGGTCAGTCGTCATGGTTGAGGCCATTTTGGTATTCCATTGTGCGATAACGCGGAGCGTGGACACCGAGCTCAGCGGTCAGAGCATTAGACCGGATATCCAAAGGTCGCGGGTTCTATTCCCGTCCGAGAACATGATCTAGTGCGAGTCGTATTTTTTCTCTGTGATTCCTGCGTTAGACTTGCCCGTAATTCCTGCGTTGGACTTGCCCGCACTTCAAAAGACTCACTTTTTGCAATGCGCCATGCGAGTTTGTCCACGTTTGTCTGCATTTTAATGCACCGTGAAAGATATCTCAAGTATCTTAAGCTGGAAGTGGATACCATTTAAGACAGCAATGAGAGCAATTTGTCATCCGGAAATCAATTGGTTCCATCAAATTTAGAAGGTTTGAGGTGGATATTAAGAATAATAAGTGCCGAAGGATGTTTAATAAAATGCGAGAGGTGTCAGTACTTCCCATCAAATTCCTGAAAAAAAAGGTTTAAATTATCCATGTTTACTAATGTTTTGTCCCTGGCCAGATGGAGTGGTGTTCCCACCATGAGCAGAATGCGCACATGTTCGCGCTCGAGGGTCGCCCGGCGCTGCCCACTGGCCGCTACCCTTGCTGTGGCGAGCGGGCGTACCGCTTTGAGACTATTACCAGGAACACCGTAAGTCGTCTACTTTAACTACTCTGCCCTCGCTTTCACCCGACATTCAAAACTCTACACATACATTTGACATTAAAACTGTGCGTAGCTGCGTACACTAAGCCTTCATGTAGATGGCACCGGAGCTCTACGAAGCCGGGCTGGAGGCATCAGTTCGGCTTTGCTTTGGGTCCGGTGACGGACAAACTCCGGCCTCAGTCGAGCAACTACGCCCAAAGCTTTGATTGATGAAGTGAGCCGTTTCTACCAGGGTTGCCAGTTCCGCGAGCACGCGCCGGACGAGCGGCTGGCGACAGACGCGGCCATGATGGAAATTTACAACCAGTTCCGGGACATCATCGCCATGCGCCCGCCACAGCTCATGTTCCCGGAGCGGCTCACACGCCTCGTCAGCAGAGGTGAGCGATGCTCTTGACTCTTGATTCTTCTTTCACTTCTGAAATCGCGAAAAAAAAATAGCTGATTCATACAATTTGATATTTTCCTAATTAATTTTTGTATGAAACAGCTGATTTTTTTTTCGCGATTTCAAAGTTGGTCCCATAGTAAAAGTTGTTCAGTTTGATGGTCCCTATCTACCATATTCGGCATTAGGGGTATTTTTGTAACACGTTGTATAAGCGTCATTATACTTGTATCCTAGTAATATAAAAGTCATTAAGACGAATGCCAGAACCAGGATGGCTATTGTGACTCGACGCCATAAAAACATAAAAAATGTGCATTACATACATGCAAAGGCACTTAGAACAACAAGAAGGTTTTGTTCCCAAGCAGAGCAGGGCGAGGACGGTGGCGGGCGGCTGCAGTGCAAGGAGGTGTTCTGGTGGGAGGGCATCCAGCTGGCCCCGCCGCGCCCCTCGCTGGGCCTGCTCGGCAAGCTCTACTCCAGCAACGCCAAGTTCAACCGTGAGCACACACTGGCATACTCGGTGCGATGACTGCTTGGACTATATTTGTTTCAATTCTGAAATGGTTTAACTGGAAGGGTTACACAGCATGGTCATAGATGCTGGCAGAAAGCTAGTACTGGGTAATTTGAGGAGCTAAAACAGTTATGACCATCAGCCATTTTTGATGTCCTCACTGCTGGGGCACAGGCCTTCCTTATGGGTGGATAAGGAGGAACCAGTTATTTATATCATATTTTAATCTTAATGCAGTCATCGCACCGATAATAGCGAAGATCAGATTTGAAACAACGGGGCGTGCAGATGCAGCAGCTAGTGCACGTAACAGCTCAAGCTCTTGGGATGGACTTACTCGAAAATTGCTTCCCGAAACATAATCAGCTAAGCGAAAGCTTTGAGCGGTAAGATGCTCAATTCGCACGCCTCGGTGCTTCGAATCCGCTCAGAATTAAGCTGTACATACGCTCCAACAGCATCACGTGTAGCGGCCATGTGGACGCTTGCAAACGACCCTACAACCGCAATTGGCTTATAAACATGTAAATACACAAAATTATACAATAATGCGTTCACTCGCGGAATAGATGTTCACACGAGAACTATTGAGAATAATGTAAAAACATGTAGTTTTCTAGGTAAAATAGATAATTGAGGATCAGAGAAGAGAACCTCTCACTCACATTAAAAAAAAGGGAGGGAGAGGAAGTTGCAACAGACATCTAAAGCTTATTGCTGTAAACTTCTCCATTGTATTTTTACTCGGCACGTGCCCTTGACAAAGTAGCATTAATAAGCAACTAGCATACACCCGGGTGGCAGCTGGCGCGCGGCCCGGGTCGCCCGCGCTGGCGCCGCCGCCGGTCGCCTGCACCGCCGCTACCGCGTCCCCCGACCGGAAAGACAAGAAAACCAAAGACAAGGAGGAATCGCCTCGCAAGGTAAGATACGGCTCGAAGGACCAGCGGCTTGGATGTTGTGGTGTTTGTCATTGATGTTTATCTCTTTTAACTAAAAGATGTTGTAATGTTGTGATTGTTGGTGTTATTCTCTAACAACAGCGATTTGGTTTCGTTTTAATTGTTAACATATTAATGGATGGATTAGCCGTATTGCTGTATTGCATAATGTAAATAGCTGATACACTGTACCTTCAATTATTTCTCACGTTATATAGTTGCTTTAAATTATAACTTAGCTGCTTGTATCGTGTTAGCTGCACATAAATAAAACATACTTACCTAACCGTGTATAGTAAACTAAAGATTTCCCACCGATATAGCTAAGTAGTTATCACTTATAAGTTAAAAATATGCAAAGTACAATATTTTAACGCTTTATTTGAAAGTAAATTTTAATTTTAAGTAGGTAAGTAAGTATAATCTTTTGACATCTACTGTTTTGAAGTGCAACAATGTAGAAGATGATAGTACCTATGTCAAAGCACAAAACAGAGAGAACATCATGTGATGGCAAAAAGATGACAAATTTCAAACAACCTTGTAAAAATAACAAGCGGTTAGTAAAGTAAAATAAGTACATTTATTTAGCCACCCCAAGTAGGTAGTACCTACGTAGCTTCTACTTTCTTCAAACTCACTCTGTACCTATAATCATAGAGAAATACACTTGCATGCATGCGCATAATTTAGTGTTCACATTCTTGACATCTACTTTGGTATACGAAGAAAGGCGGTGGGGCGGGTGAAGCGGCGGCGGCGGCGGCGGCGAGCGAGGAGCAGTCGAGCGAGTCCGAGGACGACGCCAGCGAACAGAGCAGCTGCAGCGCGCGCAGCGACGAGGACCGGCCCTCGCGCCGCGCCCAGCCGCCGCCCAGGGTCACATCCGCGCAGACTAACAAGTTAGTATGAGTGAGATTAGATACATGATCAGTCTGGCATCAGTCCATTCCATCAGTCTGTATAGACTTTGAATTTTTCCCAGATTGATGATCCAAAATTTGTACCAGCCTGAGGGAATAGACTGATGTCAAACTGAACATGTACATGTTCAGTTTGACATCAGTCTATTAAGTAATCTCCCTCTATTAGCTCAGGATGATATTCATAATGAAGAATTGGGTGTCTTGGTCAAACAAAGTCAAGCTGGGTATGGAAATGTGAAAAGGGACGCTTGAATCAGTCAGGCTCTTGGTGAATCGAGACAAGAGCAACTAAGTACTGATCGGGTACGATGCTGCGCTCTCATCATAGCATTCAATTAAATGGGTTTGACGCAGAACGTGCATTTCACTAAATGTGCCCTTTTGGGCGATTCACAAGTACCCATAAAGGAATCGTCCTTGTGAAAGAAATGTGCACATTTTGTCTACTAAGGCGAAATCGATTTTAGCAAAACTTCTATAACATTGCTTTCTCTGCCCAAGAAGCTTTGGAACAGAAAAATAATAAAAACGGTGATTAGGCGATGATGAACAGATAGAATAGATGAATGACAATATCAACTTTACCTGTGTCTACAGCCGTCGTGTACGCGTGTCTGGCCGTGTGTGGGTGACGTCTCTCTCAGCGCGCAGCAACCAGGACCAGCAGCGGCGGTTTGAAGAGCGCGCCGCGAGGCAAATGCGCGCTGCGCTCGCTCGCCGCGCCGCGCTACAGCCGGGCAAGTCCAAGTTACCCGCTGGTAAGAAGACTTATAACTAGAGATCGGATATTCAGATGCGTATTTACCTAAAGTTCAGATGTTGGCACTTTTTTATCGAAAAATCCAAGGATTCCGGGATTAACCGATGTTAGTGTTTACTCCGTGAAATGTAATTAATAAACCCGATTTGACACAAATTCCAGTTGGCCAGTTTCAACTTCACCTTTACTGTTATAATTAGTTGCTTTTCCCTACTTTTACTGTCAGTGATTTTAAAAAACGCAAACAATTTTTTTACCTTGTAACAAAACCTATTAAACCTCGTGGGAATATATCCATTTTAAGAATTTATATAGGTATTTTAAGAAGCCGCTTCCATATGGTAGCAAACATTGACTTAGGTAAATATGCATCCGATTATCCGATCTCTACTTATAACTCTGCTAAGAATATTAAGATCTTGATCACTTTTTCATCATCAGCCACTTTATGTTCCCCTAGTTTCAACTTCACCTTTACTGTTATAATTAGTTGCTTTTCCCTACTTTTACTGTCAGTGATTTTAAAAAACGCAAACAATTTTTTTACCTTGTAACAAAACCTATTAAACCTCGTGGGAATATATCCATTTTAAGAATTTATATAGGTATTTTAAGAAGCCGCTTCCATATGGTAGCAAACATTGACTTAGGTAAATATGCATCCGATTATCCGATCTCTACTTATAACTCTGCTAAGAATATTAAGATCTTGATCACTTTTTCATCATCAGCCACTTTATGTTCCCCTAGGATCCAGGCATTATCTTTAAGGTTGAGAAAGGAGATGGACCAAAACTCACCACGCGAATCCAATGCTGATAAGTGGATGTTATGTTAACGACTCCAAATGCCGGGATCAACGGCATACATCCATCCTATTAGAAAGTACTTTGCGGACTGAGCTCGCAGGTTGATGCGCTAAGCGCGGTGCCATGATAAGCTTGCTTTCTTCTAGCGTCTTTTGTTTTGGCTTTGGGTACAATCTAACTTATCATTTACACGACTTTTCTATTAACCTTGTTTTCCAGGTGGTGTATACGCGAAGCTTGAAGCCGACTGGCGCGAGCGTCACGGGCAGCGCGCGCGCATCCCGGCCATATCCGCGCGCCCGCGCCCTCCTCCCAAGTACAAATGAGCTGGACATTGACATTACTAGATACGTAAGGGGAAACGAAGCAGGTACATCGTACTCTTTTAGGCAGGATCTTCTTGGTTTTTGTATAAAGCGAGTTATTGATAAAATATTCCTTTCGATTAGTCTTTTAGCAGTTGAATGTATTTCTGCCTTTAGAGTTTTTTAGCCGTGGTTATCTCCAAACATTGGAGATCTCTCAGCAATTTAATTCTATCCTTTCGGCCATTGGGTATCTTTCAACCGTTGGGCCTTTTCTTTCAGCCTTATGGGACGTTTTCTTATATACGATATTTCAGCCGTTGAAGATCTTCCAGACAGGGGATATTTCAGTAGTTGAAGCTCTTCCAGACGGGATATTTCAGCAGTTGAAGGTCTTCCAGACAGGGGATATATCAGGCGTTGAAGATCTTCCCAACAGGGGATATTTCAGCAGTTGAAGGTCTTCCAGACAGGGGATATATCAGGTGTTGAAGATTTTCCCAACAAGGGATATTTCAGCAGTTGAAGGTCTTCCAGACGGGATATTTCAGCAGTAGGTCTTCCAGACAGAGGAAGTTTCAGCAGTTGAAGGTCTTCCAGACAGGGGATGTATCGGGTGTTGAAGATCTTCCCAACAGGGGATATTTCAGCAGTTGAAGGTCTTCCAGACTGGGGATATGTCAGCCGTTGATGAAGGTCTTCCAAGCAGGGATATTTCAGCCGTTGAAGTAGTTTTTATAGGGGTAGTTTTGGACTCATTAAAATTATTGCCTTTCAACTAAAATTTGAGTACCTACTTAACTAGTAGACTTGTCGTTTCAAAATTCCAATTACATTCATATGCTTAGTACGATGATCTTCGTTGTTTTTGTAATTGGCTAAATTATGTGACGATTTTATTTATTCAGAATTACTAAATTTTATATAGGACCACACTTTTGTAAATTAAATTTTAATAATTTTATGTTGTGCTTTTATTTTTTCTATAAAAGCCATGAACCATCTTCTTTTGTTTAGTTTAGTGCTATGATATTATGATAAGATAGTCCCATAATAAACTAATGCATTTGATTCGAATGCAACTAGTAAAACTAAGGGCAAACCACAGAATATATAATAGTAGTAAAACCATAGACTTAGAAAAAATTTTCTATGAGTAAAACCATTCAGGATATAAAATGCAAAACTGTAAAAAAAAAATTGTAAACCGCTAAGGCGCTATATCAGTAAAGCGAGATAGCAACGAGAAAGTCGCGCGCCGGAGCGAGACCGATTTGGTAGTATTTGGCGCCATTTTGTAGAGTTCGGTTTGGTGTCTATTTTAATTATTTTCAAATTGATTCATAGTGGATATTGTGTCTTAAAATGGTACAAGTGTCTACGCAACTGAACAATATGCGGGATAATTGAAATAGGCGCGATCTTGGTTGTGTGAAGCTGAGACTTTTATTGAAGTGGTGGCTTCCTCGGCAGAACTAACCGAGTAAACTGTCTTGATATACTTGGTGCCAAATGCTCCAAGCAGCATTGGAATGCGATGCACCCGCATTCTAAAGAAAAATTAAACAATATCTACCACTGAACTAGTTAACACTTGACACTGGCAAAAATTACTTCCAAGAGGAAAGTAGATTGCCACAACAAAAAAAAGAGGAGACCGATTTGGCAGATTAGGCGAAAATATCACGAAATCAACGTAGCAAATAACGATGACGATTAAAGAGAAATGTTTCTACACGATTGTGAATATTGATGACACAAATTATTTAAAGCAATTTCGACTTGAATACCTGTCGATTCTAAATAATCTCAAACTGTGGACTTTTGTATTTTCGAAATTAAAATCGAACCCAACAGTTCAATATGTGTCTGGATAAAGATATAAAGAAATATATATGATATTAGATCCGTACGATCTTTCAACGACCTATGGAATTACAAAAAAGGTTAATTTTCTTTAAAGATAGTCTTAAATGCAAGGTCATTCATAGCAATAAAACCACAAAACTAGTGTTAAATGTTTATTGAGGTTATCCGTAAAGCTAGAAGACCAGCCGGTGCGGGAACTGGCTGGAGCGCAGGCCGAAGGCGGCCTTGAGGTACCCGCGCAGCTGCTTCTTGTCGGCGCGCGCGCCGATGGCCTTCAACACCGCCTCGTCCACCACCTTCTGGTCGGCTTTACGCTGCTCTGATGGAACGTATTTCTGGAACACAGTACAAATACCTTAGTAATGGATGTTCTGGAGTTCATCAATCTATCATATAATATAATAAATAATATACGAGTCACATTATGTATGTTGGTAAATAAGGAAGAGTGTCTACCATCGACAGTTATTGAGGTATGGGGTTTCCTCAGCTTCTCTAGAACTACTTTTTCTAACAAATACATTCAACAAAACATTCAATAACATACTTCAAACAGTCGACAAATCTGTCAGAATGCCAGCAGATTTTCTATCCCACTGAACACATAATAACTACAATACAGAAATACATTAATAAACAACACAGCATAATATAAGCAAAACCTTCTTCTTAGTAACCGATCAATGGAAAATTAATCAAACATAAATATGGCATATGATGAGGCTGTCTGTAATAAGAGATGTATGTAAGAGAAACTATTTACTTGTTTTTTTTACGTATTATGATCTTGTAAGCTCAGACAGGGTGTCTCACTCACATTTTTGTAACTTTTTTAAAGATAATAAATGAATAGTCCATAGAATAGTATTTCGAATATTATACATTCCTGTATATATTTTTTCGAAAACCTATATCTAAATGTAAAAATGTAGTTCAAAATTATTATTATTCAGGTTATTTCACCAAGTAAATTCAAAGTAAATCTATAAATAAATATACGTAAAATATTCGTGATATTATTATTAGTACACTCAATACATTGGGTATTGAAAACATTCGCCCACCAAAAATCAATAAGTCATTTATTATCTTTCAAAAAGTTCAAGTGTGAGTGAGACAGCGTATGAGCTGAAAATGCGAAAACACTTAACTCTGTTGACGGTCCAAATGAATGATTAAATAAATAAAACTTTAAAATAACAGCACAAACAAACCTCTTTCTTGGTGGCGAAGATGTCCTCCCCCTGCTTGCGCTTGACACTGCGCTTGGTGCTTTTCTTGTTCTTCTTGAAGTAGGCGTCGTCGAGGTGTGCGGGCAACTTGAACTCGCCGAGATCCACCTTAGTGGACGTGCCGATCACGTAGCGTTGGGGAATCCTCCGCAGCGGGCATGAGTTGAACTGCAAATGGGGGGAGATGATTAAATAATGAAATGCAATACTAAAACCCTTATTAATATCATAAATGCGAAAGTAAGTTTGTTTATTCCGCTTTCACGTCTCATCTACTCAATCGATCATTAAGTAATTTTGCATACATGTTCTCAAGGGTACAGAAAAAGACACTTACCTTTAATCCTGAAAAAAAGTACCGTTCCCGAGGGATAAAAAAACAGACGAAGTCGCGGGCGGTCGCTAGTGTTAAAATAAAGGTAGTTTCGTTTCAGAAATAGATGACTACTTTAGTACTTTGTCAGCTACTTCTCAGGCCAAAATAACAAACAAATGTTGCAAAAAAAACCGTAAACTTAAGTAGTTAAATACCACAAAAATACTATCGGCTTTCTTTTAACGTACAAGCTTCTGAGCTTCTGAGAACACCAATTAAATCAGATTTGAAGTACCAATTCAATAAAGTCTTTGTTACGCATAAAGTTGAAAATCTTATGATACATGGACTAGTTTCTCACTAATATCTAGACGTACAGGCAGCGTTAAATAGATCAACTCGTTTAAATGCGTAAAAGGGCTTGGTGACGAGCAGCAGGCCGCTGGGCAGCACGGCCACCTGCCAGCAGGATGTGTCCTACACCAGGGGCAGAATACTGACCGCGAAGGGCCCGGTGACGAGCAGCAGGCCGCTGGGCAGCACGGCCACGAGCACGACGCGCTTGCCGGCGTGGCGGCCCGCCAGCAGGATGCACACGGTTCCGGGCGTCAGCGTCGGCCGGGTGCGCCGCACGTGCTTGCTGAACGTAAGGTGGTGGGGTCTCTTCTCGATCCTGTGATATTAAAACAAATAATTTAAATAAAGTTGAGAACAAAGTAGGTCTTTTAAATCACACCAATTTAATTTATCCAGTCTGTTTAAGCTGACAATTTCACTAATTACTTACTATTCTTTCTTAATTCAACTTCAAATAGTAAGGAACCAAAAAAATAATAATACTTTGTACAAAATAAGCCCCCAGTTTGATAGTGGGGTGTTGTTTCGAGGTGCCGTTTTTGGGACTCTGACATCTAGGGTATTCTTAATGGTGACAAACGGGATCCGGATTGAATGCTCGCACTGTGACCAGGGGCGCCTGGTCACAGTGTGAGCGTCTGACCCGGATCCCGTTCGTCCAGGGTATTCTCCAAGGGCATAGTAGGGAGTTTAGTGGGTATGGCTCCAATCAGGGTGAGCCCACATAACCCCATTACTTGCCAGGCACTGGGTATGCATAAAAAGCATTCTCCCCCTACACAAAAAAAAGGGTATTCTTTTTCAAAGGCTGACAAGAAAACGTTTTTCACTATCACCATTAAAAGACAATGCAGAAGGTATCACCAAGCATCAAGGTTTACATTACAAGGACTGGAATTCATACTGGAATAATCTGAACCAGACAACATTAACTTTTATGTCTTTTGAACTGAAATTGGACCTAAACTAAACATAATCTGTTTCACCCAAATCTTATTTGCGCTCTAATATGCACTACTGATATTTATGTTTTTATAATCCTTCAAACAATTAAATACCTTTTTAAATTTCAAATTAATTTTATTAATGAAATAATTTTTTTTATAACTTTTTTGGAATTATATTCCTGTTCCTATCATGACAACCACTGTGGTCGAGTGGTTTGTATGCCAGTTTTTAAGGTGTTGCCAACTCTGAGGAGGCGGTTTCCATTCCCAGCTGGGTCAATTTAGAAAACAAACTTTTATACTTTACTATATTGGCTCAGGCCTGGGGGCTAATTGTCTAATTTAAAAATCTATCACAATCGCTTTCATTTGACAGTTGGATCCGACACATTGCTGCATTTCTTTTAATTTTTTATTTGTGCCAAAAAAAAGCATCAATGTGTTTCATCTTGAAAGCGATTGCAATAGATTTTGAAATTAGACAATAGAAAGGCTGGTTGTTTTGTAGTTCCACCATTGTCTCTGATTTCCATAATACAAGTCATTTAGCTACTTACTTGAAAAAAGTAAATTATTAAAAAAAATATTGTAACTGGACTGCAGTACTCTTCACTATGATGTGCAAGGCTGCACATCATAGTCAAATAGCCATAATTATGTAAAAAAATCTTACTTGTCTTGTGTGGGGTAGAATGATCTTCTGCGGCGAAGTAGCACAGTGCGAGTTCCTCCATTCTTTTCACCACCAATCTGTTTCACTACAACAGTAGGCTTCTTAGGCTTTTCAGCCTTGGCATTCTTCTTGCCAACAAACTTGTACTTGGCCTGAAAAGAACAATATTTCAATATTGTGTAGGGATAACTTCAGAATGCAAGGACTGATTTCAGTACAACAAGGTTATCCATTCCCGCCCTGAATATCGTTCTTCTTTTGTTTAAGAAAAATAAAAACTATTCGTATGAATGCAAAGAGGTTATATATCTCTTTGCAATGAGGTTTGTACATTTTATAAAGGAGACTCAATACAAAATCTATTAGACGTATACAATCATACCAAAGCAATGAAATATTATTTATTAACACTCACGTAAATTATAATTAATACAAAATAGGCTTACTTAATATAATATAGGCTAACAATTGTGTCATTTAATTATCTACTTACTCATTTAATATTGATTTAGTAAACACTATATCTCAAAATACAAATTGAAAGTTAGTGTTGATATTCTAGTAATTTTCATGCAAGTAATGACAGTTGGGACATATTTGATTACAATAATAGATACACAATAATAACTAATTAAATGGTAACATGTAAGAGACATATAGAAAAAACTAACCTTCTTGTGGAACATCTTTGTCTTGGAGAAGCGAACAACTCCATTTCCCAGGTCATAGTTTCTCGGTTTGCCAACTTTGGCCTTCTTGACTCCGCCCGCGGGCGCTGCGGCAGGCTTAGCCGCCGCCTTGGGCTGTGGTGGAGCCATTTATAATCTGCAGAACGAAATACAACCTCAATAACAAACTGCCACCTGACACTTGGAGGTTATGAATAACACTTTAGTAAGAACTTCATACACCCAACACGAAATATAGATTTAGAATGACTTTAAATTAAATAACACAAGGGTATCAAGGCATTTACACTTAAAACTTGTGGGAAAACCGTATGAAATCACAATATACACATCACCGAATCAAATGTCAAAGTATTGAGTTTATTATAGTTTAGAGGGCGATTGCTTTGAAATACAAGTTAGAATACGTTGAGCATAGAAAGGTCTTTTTACTGGATTCGAAAAATCACACAAATAATATAATTACAAACTTATTACATTGGATTTATTTTTATTCAAAACAATTTTCAACTCACACTCTAACCGGGGTCACGAAAAAAGAAAACTGTCAAAAGTTTTGTTGTAGTTTATGGTTAACTGTGTTGCCGTCATTAATAATCAGGTACCCTCTAATGGACCCCCTAAGCGGTCAAGCATAGTTTGTCAAGCAAGTAAATTTTTCGACTTGCCAATCACATTTCGATCGTCTAGGAGCGATGCTAGATGGCTTGACATCAAGAACGGAGGTAACACATGATTATCGTAGCTTATCAAAGGTAGGCCACGCCGCGCGGCGCTCCCCAAAATGGTAGTGATGGTGGTAATTACGTGTACGTGCTTGACAAGCCATGCTTGATTGTTTAGGGGCCCATTAGTAGAAATGGTATTGCTTATGGTTCTCAGTACGTCAAAAACGGCTGTCAACTGTCAATGTATTGTCATTATCAAGTCAATTTGTCATAAAATTGACAGTGTCGAAAAATGGCTTCTTTGAGGAGCCCGTCTTCGCCGTCTGACGGTTATAAAAGGTTCAGTGATGATTTTGCAAACACCAGCATCAACAATTACGGCTCAAACGTTACAAGTAAACAATCAAGCTATAATTATTTCATGCACAGTAGCCGCAACTTATTGTACGCTTTTATTGTTAACAATACATTTTATGTTTCATTTAACATTTTGTTTAATTTATTACCTGTAAGTGATTAACATCTGTCCATCTATTCCTCAAGATCATTAAGATAATCTCATAAATGCAGTATTTGAATAAATGACGCATAGGTAGTGTGAGTCATAGATGTTCGAGCTTTGAGCGCTAACCAACCTATATACCATATAAACAAACAGTTATATTGGTCGACCCCAATTTTTGCATATAATAACGTACTACCTATTACTTTGTAAATATTCTTAGTGGTTTGATACAACATAGACATCTGCGCTTTTGCATGTGCTTAGTACTTTCAAGTTGCATGTCCCTAGATGAGCACTTAAACATTAAGATCTTAGATAATGCGATTGAGTGTAGTCAATAAGTATGTCTAAAAAGCAGCTTGACTAATTATTAAAAGTCTAAACAAGAACCTGTTTAATTTGGGTTGCATATTAATAATAAATATTAGACAACATCACAAACATTGCTCTCTGATTCCAAAGTAAATGGCTAAAGCACTTGTGTTGTGGAATTTAGAGACAATGGTAGAACTACAAACACCCAGACCTGGACTAATATAGAAAAGTTTGCTTTCTAAATTGATCCAGGTATCGAACCCAGGACCTTAGAGATGGCGACACCTTGTGTACAAACCACTCGACCATGGAGGTTGTGATATTCTTATAATACCTATCAGATAAGGTTACTTTATTTCTAGTGTACTTTCAAACATAATTTATTAACCAAGGTAGTTTCAAGCTTCTTCCCTTGTGTATTATTTGCCATCTAAAAGTCAATTTAAATGAAGTTTGTTTAGTTTCAGTACTTACCTACCTATTTATAAAATGTAGGTCAGTTTCTTACCTACTTATCTTATTCAAATTAAATAAATATTTCTTGAATGAAACATTCTTATCAGATCTGTATCAATACTTTATGATTGAGACAGAAGGGTCATATCATATCAGTCAGTCAGATGTAGCCAACTTTTATTTGAACAGTAAATATAAAATTAAATAGATACATACATTATAAATAATAAACTTATAACACCCCTCTTATTGCGTCAGGGGTTAAAAAGTAAGTGATATTTAGTAACTACATAGAATAACGTTAGTTACAAAATCTATTTTAAATTATCTGTATTATGAATTAGTGTGTTATTTCTAGGAACATTCTCTTGTCCTTGTTTTGGCATAAAAACTAGATAAGTAGCACATTGTAGAAAAAATGTTGTCAACCTCTGTCAAACCTTATCTGAAACCTTTCATGTGAGCTCTTCAGTGAAATTACTAGCAATGTAGAAGGAGATGAGATCGCGCATCGAAGCTACGCACCGTCGTTCATTGTTTCAATGTTGATTGTTGATTATAAATTGAGTTATTAGTGAGGGGACTTAATCGTTAGCTAAGTGGCAATGTCTGGAGTGGTGGTAGCTACTGATAAAATGTTTTATTCGATAAGAGAACAATGGTATAAACTGAAGTCATGTGAGTGCAATTTTACCTACCTATTTATTCATGATGACAGTATAGAACTTAGTCATTTTATCTGCATCGATCTGTACATTTTAGGGGCAGTATTGGGTCATAAGATGAAATGCACAAGAGATCTACGGATAACATTATAAGTAAACCCGAAATAGTAAATGCGTGTAGGTACCTATATCACTTATGATAGCGATAAGTAGGTAACCTAGGCAGTTGTTTATGGACGAGAGATTTCAGATTATTAGTCATGTTTATGAATACAATGTGATGCGACAACCGTAGAACTAATCATTCCTCGAAATTGCGTGCGGTGTGATTCAAAACGCTATTGTGTTCTGAAAAGCCTCGCACTATGATTCCCACGATTTATACCGTTCGTCGTCTTTCTAGATAAGTGTTACATACAAATCGAGCCATACTTAATGCACTTATGTAAGTAGGTATAAGCTTTTACACCTCAAATCTACCAGTAGCCACCGACGACCGTAGTCACTTGCTTTTGTGTTCTTTTTTGGGAAGCCTAAATCTTAGGTTTTCAGAAATACTACCTACCTACGCTCTCATTTCACTTCTCGTCATTAGAGATGTGCTATGTCCTTCGCCAGGTTCTTTAAATCTTTCTGACACATTTCAGCAAAATCGGTCCAGCGCTTAAGCCGCAATATTAAAGGATTGACTTTGTGAAGCGCCAGTGCTTAAGGTTGTCAAGCATATGTACAAAGAAAGAGTAACATTTTTATACCATAGGTATACCTATTTATATGATAACCGTTTTCATGCGTGTGCGCCGAAGTCTTAATAGGAATAATACCCTCCGTCTTCCCCTACCGGACTACTCCAATCATTACATTACACTAATCTGTAAAAGGCGTGAAACTAGAGAAAGGCGGTAAAAACTCGATCCGAGACCGACCGACGACGGAAACAACCTCGAAGAAGATTGTGTAACTGCAGATCTTATTGTTACAATACCATTCGAGATCGGCTGACGTTTCTCATCAAAGGAATACGGTTCAATTTGCCGTGTTTTGTCTATGTTGCATCGTGAGCAAAACAAAAGGCACCGCATGGTGGCAAGGTCACCTAGATTATCTTAATTAATTCAGCACACATGTATAGTAATTATTGCGTGAACGATTTAATGAATCGGGGACTACCAGCGATTACGATTACTTATATGAAATTATAGAGAAGGGTGTCAGTAAATTTGAAAGCATATAAATTAGTATAACATTGATTGATTGCGCTTCACTGCAAGTTTTCACAATTAGGTATTAAATAGATGTGCTAATGCGCAGCGGCTACTTTGAAACATAAGCCAACATATCGGCTTATTGGCTGTTCTTACTAGTCAACTGGGATGGCATGGTTCCATTCCATAAAACTAGGTAACCGCTCTACTCATGGTTCATCCCATTACATATTAATTTACTAACTAACCGTTATTTAAACACCCGTGTCTTAGGGATTCGATTCCCATGCAGGATGGTGATATTGGTGATAACTTCATTTGAACTTGGTTTTATTGGTGGTACCTAGTTACTGGTAGAGCTTGCCTTTGTTAGGGTAGGGTAACAACAAAATGGTTCTGTTCCAGGGTTCCAGCAATTAGAGGTAAGATAGTGCTCGAGGCATCTCTGGGTTGAGGATTCTGGTCTAGGTAGTTCAAGTGCGCACAAGGCTTATGGCCACTTAACGTGACTTAAAATTAGGTGAGAAGTAGACCAAGTACCTAGAAGTCAGGGTTTGATGTTAAGATTGCCTTAAAAACATCTTCCATATTACTTATTGTTCGAATAAGCGGTTTATTAACCAAATATATTTTCACAAAGAATGCTAAAGTGACAAGACAAATAGCCAGCGGAAAAAGTTTCGATTGTTCCTGCAAAATAAATTATGCTTGCCGGAGGGAGGCGAAGTATGGACGTCAGTGAAGCCTTGTAACCACACGCGTAATAAGAATTTTATGCTTACTTATCTCTTGTCTGGAGAACAATACTTTATGGAAAAGTTGTTTAAAAGTAGGTACACAATAATAATATAAAAAGATCGTAAAAGTTTAAAAGCGAAAACCCCACAACAATTTATACAGTGGTACCTAGGTACCTGCAGTCAACATTTTAATGCCTCGCTTGGCATAGTGGTTAAATGGTTATCGGAGCACCCGTATCCAATTAAGGTGTTTGTAACTACTTATATCTGCCCCTCTAGCAAGACCACCGAAATACGATATTATAAAGCATTTTATTGACACTTAACTGTCAAAATCCTTTGTCTTTTGACAGTTTAACGTGCTAAATCGCTATAATCATATTATCGCGATTTGGTGGTCATGCTAGGGTGGCAGCACAGAATAGTTTACATACATGGTGTTGGCATTTGGCATGGCATACATACATCGTTACATTTCGTTACATTCTGTTTCTATAATGAGGAAATTATGTGTTATGTGAGCATTCCTTGAAATAAAAACCGGTCACGTGCGTGTCGGGCCGCGCGCAGTAAAGGGTTCTGTAGTTCCTTTTACTTAGTATACCATATGGTTATAAACTTACATTTACTCCCTGTTTTACAAAAGTGGTGGTGGTGGTAGGGTGAGTAGTACCACGGCTAAAAAAATAACCTATTGTACTACTGGTAGTACCAGGGGCAAGAACAGGACTAACAAAATTTCGCAAACGGATCCCAGAATCGAAAAGTAGTCTTCACAAACGTACAATATTTTCAAAAGACCTATTTAACGACACCCTCACTATGAAATTGACGAAAAATTTTTTCTTTTCATCTCTGTGTGTTAGCCTTAGCCTTTGATAAAAAACATATTTTTCAAAATTTTATTCTTCCAATTTTTCTTCATGCCAAATTACAGCCTTCTAGTACTCTGAGCTAAGCAAGACGGACATGGCGAAACTATAAAGGGTTCCTTGTTGACTTGACTACGGAACCCTAAAAACGTCAGCGCACGATGCGTAAACGGAGCAGATCAAACATTTGCACCTTGATAAAAGATTGCTTCTGTTGCCTATGTGTACGGTCGGCACAAAACTTCTTAAAGATTATTATTCAATAAAAAACACTCAAGAATTGGCATTATGGTTTAGCACCTTCGCCTGTCCCAAAAGACGAACAATACTAACTAGGTAAGGTACTTACTTACTGAAAAACTTCGCTGTAATTTATCAGGCAGGACCTGTATCCTGCCTGATAAATTACAGGATCCTGGGCCCTATTTAATAACGTGACAATTTGTCAATTTTCATGACAATTTGGTTTACGTTGCGGTGTAGCTATGAGTAGTTTGTTCTATTTTTAATGGTTTGTCATGAAAAATATTTTTTAGTATTTTAAAAATAGAGCAGAATTTATACAAAGTTATCTGACAGACGCGTTAACTGCAACATATACGGCGTACGTGTGAAACTGGCCCTATGTTTAAAAGTTAAAAGTAAAGTCTAGGTACAATGCGATCAAATTGACAATAGACAGTGATCCGTTGCAACATCACTCGATAATGTATGAAATATATGTCGCTGTGTATCGCAAGCGCTCTGAAGTTGGTCACTTCAGTTCTGATACTTATCATTGTAGTACATTATTGCCTTGCGCCACCTTGCGCTTTACCCTATTTCGTGCAAAGCAAACTGAACGAAAACAACGAAATTCCAAAATACATATTTTAGTAGGTAGGTAATTAGGCTTAGTTAGGTAATTTTCGGCTATGATGTCGTTGTAAAGATATTTAAGAAATATAAATGAATGATGTTCGATTTGCTTTCGATTTATTATAAGTAGATGTACGTGGGCAGCACATCAAGTGTATACACTTTGACCTTGAACCCGAATGCGAATGAACAGAGAGAATTGGTCGCATGAGACAAATAGTGTTTTCGTAATTCCGTCTCGACTAAGTCGTGGTGCTCGACCGACTGTGCATGTGTGCGTCATGCGCTTCTAGTTTATTTAAATAGATTATAGTAGTGTGCGTCGGGCGCGGCTGCTGATTCAATGAGTTTGCCGTGCAAAAGAAATTTGTATTGAACACTGTATTTCAAACATGCTCATCGCCGATTTACTAACCTAATTGTGTATTTAACGAGACGGGAACTAAAAATGACTGTCTGTGACGTTTGCTTATTTTATTAATTTTATAATGATTTACTTAAGTATGCTGGAATGGTAAACGAGCTTTTAAATGAGGAAATACTTACGTTAATTATCTTAGTATTTAAAATAGTGTTTAAGTTTATGATTTACACAAAAAAGATAAAAAAAGTCACTAACGAATTGTAGGAAAATATAGACAATGCAAAAGCATTAAGTTCTAAATTTATTTGAATAAAAATTTTTGACTTATTGACTTTGATATGAGGCATATAAGATATAAAATATATCTTTCATTATTTTAAGGAAAATGTTGCTTATCTGTGATCTACAAAATTAACTGTTTGTGAAGAATTTTAAAGAAGGTTTTTCCATAATCTTAATTTCACAACTCGAGCTCTCTAATGTTACAAAACTTTTATGTAACGGACTGATTGAACACTAAGCTAAGTAGTGCCACTAAAATGAATAAAAACATATTATGTTTAGGCTAAGTTAAAACTAACAAAGTGAAGATAATATTTGGTTTTGCATGCGAGTGAAACGAATTCTACGAGCCTTTTGCGTGAGCGTCAGGATGGCTGGTTGTCTGTATCGGTTCGCGTCAAGCTGGTGACCAAAAATTGCTACCTACAGTCAGTTAATTGCTACCTAATTATAAACCAAAATAAAGGGATTGTAAAATGTCCAACCATATCAGGATGACTTTAGTAAATAGATATTATTTCATATAAAAATGTATTTCAATAAAACATTGTTGTAATCGTTTTAGCTTATTTCAATACCCTTAGTCCATTCCCTGTAAAATTTTCAAATGATTTAACTTTTTACTTGTTACAGCTACAAGGTGGACATTGTTAAACGTGAGGGTAGCAATCAGGTAGCAATTACTGAAGTAAAGAAGAAATAATAACAAGAATTTGTATAGTTTACACAAACGGAGAGTGGACCAGCCATCTTGATATCAGAATGGTTGGACATTTTGCAATCCGTTTATTTTGGTTTATAGTTAGCAATTAACTGACTGTAGGTAGCAAATAGTAACCAATAGGTAACAATTTTTGGTCACCAGCTTGACGCGAACCGATGCAGACAACCAGCCATCCTGACGTTCACCCTTTTGCAGCTCTGTCGGTCAAGGTCAAGCAAGACAATACACATCATAAAATTGTTCACTGTCAAGTCAATAGGTAATGCATAAAATCGAAATAATAGGCTGCGCGTCTTTCAAGTGATAATATGCAAGATAAGGCTTACAATTCGGTATTTTTCTTTAATGTCTTGCTTGATCATACACTATATCGTGTAGGTAGTAAATGGGAAATAAAACACTTACGTTTATACGGTAATTAAATAATTTATTATTACTATCACAATAAAACCTTTTTCTATTATATCAATTATAACGAAAGAACTAACAAAACGGCATAATAAAAGCTTATTGCTTTTTTCTTGTTTTATCAATGTTTCTGATTCTACAGTTGGTAGGTAGGTAGTATATCGACTAAGATTTAAAAATCTGGGTAAATAAAATCAACTTTTTGAGGAAGCAACAACATTTAACATCATATTCTCGGACGGGAATCGAACCCGCGACCTTTGGATGTCCGATCCAATGCCCTGATCGCTGAGCTACTGAGTCACTAGTGGCATCGTCGAATTGCTTCTAGTATATTCCACTCTTACGCTGCAAGCCAGCGTTAATTCATCAATGCAAGGAATTCAACTGAATTCAACATTCAATTGAAATATCTTTCGAAAAAAATTATCTCTAATCTTATCTTTTGAAAAATCTTAAATTTAAAAATTATATAGCTGTTTCATTTTAATCAATTGTCAAAATAGCTAAAAAGATAGTGAATCGGTGCCTCAGCGTTCAGAGCATTGGACCGACATCCAAAGGTCTCGGGTTCGATTCCCGTCGGAAAATATGATCTGGAGCGAGTCGTATTTTTTTTAGTCTTGTATAAGTAACAACATGTAACAATTTAATAATAAAAATAGTGTTAATAATTATAATAGAAATAAAAATGACTCGCTGGACTGGACTAATAAAAAATATTCACACAAATATTGCAAATAGGTAAGTAAAGCAATAAAAGTAGGTTGTTAAACGCAAAACATTCACAAACAACAAAAAAACGGTTGCATTGTTCTGTTCTATTGTAACAATTTTGGAAACGTAAAGTGAACATTATCGTCATACCTTTAAAGAGCATAATTGAATGAACAACAGCGGTAGATTGTCGGTCTAGTCAAAGGACTTACGATACTTTTGTCATGCTCGCTAGTAAATGTGTGCCTGTGGGCACTTATTTGTAGAGCATCAGAAATCAGGAATATAATATAAAAACGTAATGTGTAAGCACAGTCATATAAATAAGTTGTTTTAAATAAAAAAATAAGTAATTATTTAATTTAGTGAGTCGCTTTTTGCTTGTGATTTGTTTTTTCAATACCGATAGCGAAGATGACGTAAGCTAAGTCCAAAACTCATTAAATCTTTTGACAATACTTATTTTTCCTATCTTATTTAGACATAGAATACACACATTGATAACTAAACAAAAAACAAGATGAATAAACAAAACGTGATATTATTTATGCAAATATATCTAAGAAAAAATTAAAAGTAACATGTAAAAAATTTTTAATAATAGAATGAAATGTTGCGCCCCGTGCCGAGAAGCAAGAATTAATGTTGGCCAAGAGTAAGTAAGTATTATAATTTACCATGAAATAGTATTATTTTTAAAATAAATTTTAATAAGGCAAACGTTAATCCACGTTAGTTATTAACACCACAATGTGGATTTTCATTCAGAGGTAATAAGATCGGCATCGATAAAAATTAGTGCATGTTCAGGATTTAGTAAATAAATAAACTCTAAATCAAAACGTGTTAGAATAACAAAGATGCTCATGACCCAAAGAGCTCATCCACCATTTCTTGTCTCTGTGTGGTGCGGCATTTTTTCATTTTTTTCGCTTCTTTCTAGCTTCTTTTGATCTCCGCCGCACAAGGTCCACGGAAATCTAAAACAAAAAACACTTCCAATCACACTACTATTTAAAACTATTTTTTTTTCAACGTAATGAAGTTACGTATTGTGAATCAGTGTTAAATCAAGTGAGCAGGCTTCACCGCTAAAAGGCGGGTTAACATTTTAAGTTTTAAATAGTCAAGTAAAACCACGTTAAGGAAAGCAAGTAAACGTCGGGAATTAAAAAAACCAATAAATCCAAACTAAATAATTCTAAAATAACACGAATTAACAATATACGCGCTGTAATCCGTAAATAAGGTAAGGTTTCACTTTACCGGGTTTACATATCAACATGCAAAATCAACAAAGAAAATCTCAACACCATAAATAATCAACAATTTAATATTTCAAAAAATCAAAACATAAACGGTTCAAAATGTTTAGATATCAATGACTCGCATATTTTGTTTTAGTTTAAGTTTAAACCGATAAGTAAAAAAAAATTTTTACTTATTCGAATGCTCTCACACTCAAAAAAAAAGAATCCGTCGCCTTTTGTTTCTTTCATGGGCGGCAAGTTCAAAGAATCAAATCACAGGTGTCTGCTTATGTTTGGAAAATTACCAAGTTATGAGAATAAAAACTACTTTTGAATTATTTTTATTTTAAATACGATATGATACGATATAATATTTTAAAAGAAGAAAAATGAGAATAATAAGTGCGGCTTCGAGTCCCATCTGAGGTGCTCTATATTTTCTAGTATTTTTCTAATATAATTATTTATCTTAATATAAAAATAGCATTGTGAAAGCGCAAAATCTCAATTTAATAATTATATACTTAGCTATTTCATCTTTATCGATTGTCAAAACATCTGGAAAGATGTTTTTTTTCGAAAACGGGACGAATGGCCCCGTGGTTTTAACGTCGAAACGTTAAATTATGCCTAACCTAATGAAATTATTTTATATACTGCTGCAACATTTTTAAAACACACAAGAAGGCCTTGACAAACCTACATTTAAAAATCTTCGTAATTGCTTCGCTTTCGAAAGATGCATTGGATTGACAAAAGTTTTCGTTACCATCGAATTTTAAAACATCAAATCCTTGATTGCAAAAATTTTACTTTTGACTAGGGGGGCAGATGTAAGAGACTAAGATAATTACTCACATTATCAATTTGAAGAGGATGTTCTTATGTTCTTGTGCTTAAATATGGGTCAGACTATTTACCTATGGCCTTCTCGTAGCGCTGTCGTGATGGACCCTCTTCCTCACCGCCGCAGCCAGATGGTTCATCTCTACAGCAAAAACATAACATTTAATAATAATAAAGTTATAACAAAACCAAAACAAAATTAAGAAAAAAATAGTAAAATTAGAATTTAATCTATCGATCTAAGAGAAGCTCGATGGCTACTCGTAATCATAATATCTATCATGCCAAGTTATTAAAAAGCGAATTAACTATTTAAGACTGCACTTATCGATCATAATAATAATAATTATGGAACCATTGAAAAGAAACGCGATAAATTCGAGATAGGGGCATTGACGAAAACGTCATTTTCAAGTCCTTATTTTTCGAAATAAATTAACCGATTTTAATGAAACTTCATATGCATAAGCAGGATATGTAGGTTTAAAAAGTTAGCAAGGAACATTTTTGAAATGTCTTAATTTAAAAAAGATAATTGGAAATTTCTGTTTCTATGGAAAATTTAAAATCTGTCTAACTCGATGTTATACTATTTATCAAAAATGAGTTCTATTAACTTTTGAGACCAATATATTTTACTTATGTGTATGAAGTTTCATTAAATTCATTATTTTTTATAAATAAGGACTTGAAAGTTATGAAATGCCGTATTTCGTCAACGCTCACTCGATTTGTTTAAAAAAACTAACACTTTTGATAAATTTTTACTTAGAAATACTATAAAAAGTTACTTACCGATACTCCAGTTTGTTGTAAATTTTTTAACTTTTTTTTTATAAAATAAACTTTACTAGCCGCAACACGACACTAAAAACTGTGCGCACTGTCTACTGAGGTCAACTGACTGACTGATGACGTCACGCGAGCAGCGAGACGGGGCGGATGGTGACGTATGCGCCAGGGGCGTTGCCCACTAACGTCAATATTTTGACAGCTGATCAGTAATTGGCCCTTAATTTTGACAGCTAAGCAGTCATTGGCAAATTTGCACACACTAAACAAATCCACCAATGATGACAAGGTGACTTTCTTTCTAACACTGTATAGCGTGTCGTAGTTATAGATATGTATAGTGTATACCTTGATATGCTGCTGTGCGTACCTAGTTAGAAACAAGAAATCGATTTGCTTTGGGCAATAAGTGCATATCTATTTCTTTTTTATACGAGGAAGTTGTCACGTTAATTGATTAGGTAGGTTTTTTTATTTTGTATTAGTAAAAGATTATAATAAGGAAAATAGTTAAAATAGATCCCTTTAACTATTTTCCTATCTCATCTATCATATCAGCAAAAAGCAAAACACACGAAACTAACTCTAAACAACCCTGTAAAAATGCCACCCATAAAGGCTCAAAAATGTATGCCTTTCATGTTTAATTTTATTCTGTCCTATTGTTTGTTTTATTGCTTACAAAAAGCAATAAAATAACCAATTTTCACAGTTGTTTCGCTACCGTTACATTTTTTTTATCTCGTCACATACTCCGCGTTTTAATTATTTATCAGTTAGGTTCAGTCATCTCTGAAACAATATCAGTTAGTCATATCCTGAAGGTTTATCACAAATATTTATTGTGTTAAAATGAACAGAAAGTTGGATAAAGTAATGTGTAGAGTAAAAGGTTTTCTACCGGAAGTTTCTTCGGCTGTTCTTGGAGTTTTTGGTATGTTAGTATGTTAGCTAGCTAAAGAAGTAAGCTTATTAGACAACATCACAAACTTTGCTCAGGGGGTCTAGCCAAAGTAAGATTTGCAAATCTTCGGTATCGCTTCGCTTTTGAAACATGTATGGGATTAACATAAGGTTTCGTTATCAATCGAAATTTAAAACGTCAAATACTACATTTTTCGAAGCGAAGCGATAGCGACAGCGAAAATTTGTAAATGTGACATTGCCTACGGGCTCTGATTCCAAAGTAGCTAAAGCACTTGTGTTATGGAAATCTGAGACAACGGTGGAACTACAAGCACCCAAACCTGAGAAAATATAGAAAAGTTCGTTTTCTACATTGACCCCGAATGGATCGAACCCGAGACCTCAGGGATGACAGTTGAAAAACAAACCCCTCGACTACAGGGGTCGTCAGAAGTAACGAAGATATCTCATCATTTTCAGGGTATTGATGTCACTCATGTGTCCGTCTGTCCGTTGTCCGTCCCTCGTCTGTCACAAAGCTCTGGCAACTAAACCGTTGAAGCTACAATCTTCATATTTGCACCAAAGATGTGTCTTGCCGACCCAAAGCCAGGTAAATTACCTGTAAACAATTATTTTAGATGGAGCTCCCATACAAGTGAAGAGGAGCATAAAAAAAAACCTTCGATCGTTGACTTCACAGGGTATTTGATATTTAAATGTATTTTTTGATATTTGAAATTTTGAGATTTAAGCATTCACAATGCTATTTTTATATAATACTAAATAATATACTAGAAAAAATAGGACTCGCACTAGATCATGTTCTCGGACGGGATCATGATCTGGTGCGAGTCCTATTCATCGTCCGAGAACATGATCTGGTGCGAGTCCTATTTTTTCTAGTATATTATTTAGTATTATTTTTTGATACTTCACATCTGCAGCGCCAACAATTGCCTTTCGTTATTTCAGATCTATCTCTTAACCGTTTTCCTTTATCTAACTTTATGACAAAGCGCTCATCTGATTCAATAATAATTCGTTTGTTTATTGTTTACTAATCAGCTAGAGCGATAATACCATTCAATTGCGATTTCCTGCGCGTGCGCACTGTGCGTAAATTTCACTGTTTCGAGGTCGTGTTATACATTTATGCATGACTCCAATATACTTACGTATGTATTTGAGGTGAACGGTGTTTTGAAGAACAGTGAAGTTTGATTTATCATTAGAAAAGCAGATAAAAAAGTTACTTAGTGTTATTCGTATTTTTTTGGGTTTGCGCAGGTCTAAATGGATGATAAACAAGCTATCTGTTTGAAGGGTAGGGTTTTTGAATCATTTTCATAATTTTGAATTTGAGATTTTAGCATTCACAACGCTGCTTTTATATAATACTAAATAATATAGGTACTAGAAAAAAAAGAATAACTCGGTAGCTCAGTGGTAAGAGCATTGCATGGACCGGACTTCCAAAGGTCGCGGATTCGATTTCCGTCCGACAAGATGTGTGAATCGAACATTTTCTTATGTCACATATTCCAAATTTGTGATTTCCCTAAGGTTTACCATATAGCACTTTGAGCTCAAAAAAAGATACCGTAGCGTAGAGTATGTGCGTGTAACGACTAAAAGAGGTGTCTTGTATAGTATACGTGTGGTGGACGACGTATTTAAACTCGCGGCGACATCTACTTTAGCTTTAAAATCACATTTCCATTTTTTTCTATTACAGACTCCAGAACCGGCACAGATGGCGCTGGCGACGCGGGCACTCTGGACATGGGCAGCCGCTCCTCGCTGCACACCGGCCTGCACATGTCCGAGGACGAGCATTGGGAGATGAACTACCATGAGGCAGCTATATATTTGGAGGTATGTAGTTCTGTGCAGCACGTGTTCACCGCGAACTACGGTAGAACAAAAGTATGTTGTGTGTTCCTTGACCTGACCGTAACGCCAGGGGAAATACAAGTCATTATCATCATCATCATCATCGTCATCGTCATCGTCATCGTCATCGTCATCGTCATCGTCATCGTCATCGTCATCGTCATCGTCATCGTCATCGTCATCGTCATCGTCATCGTCATCATCATCATCATCGTCATCGTCATCATCATCATCATCATCATCATCATCATCATCATCAGGCCTCTCCTAAGGATCTCCACAACGATCGGTCCTGCGCTGGCCGCATCCAGCGGCTTCCCGCAACCTTCACCAAATCGTCGATCCACCTTGTCGGGGACACGGTTGTCCTACCCACGTAGCGTCGTCCGGTGCACAAAAAAACAAGTATCAGTTTCTTATCACTTTGACGACCTCCGTGGTCGAGTGACTTTGTACACCGGTTTTCAAGGTGTCGCCATCTCTGAGGTCTCGGGTTCGATCCCCGGTTGGGTCAATTTAGAAAACCAACTTTTCTATATTGGCTCAGGTCTGTGTGTTTGTGATACCACCGTTGTCTCTGATTTCCATACCACAAGTGCTATAGCTACTGACTTTGGAATCGGAGCAATGTATGTGAAGTTGTCAAATATTTATTTATAACCCTGTAGCTTCTATCATAGAAGTGTGGGTACTTATAAAAACTCACTACTCATTCCTAGTTGTGAAAAAATGACATCACCCAATTCCATGCTAAAATATATTTTTTTTCTAGGAAGGATTAAACAATGAGAAGTTCGACTCACATCCTTCGAGCCCCGAGGAGCTGCCAGCCTACCTGCGGGTGCACAACCCTTGGTACCACGGGCTGGACTTGTTGGCCTCACTTGTGCTTATACTTCTTGCCTTCACCGAGGACCCAGCAGTCCCTACATTTCGTGTAAGTAGTTGTAGCTAGTATGCCCTTAGCCTTGTCTTTTTGAGCGACTCACTTACTCACAAAAATAAATAAATCTAAATCAAAAATTATTTATTTCAAATGAAATTAAGTGCTTTAGAATTGTCTATATTTTCCTACGCCCCCACGTTAGAGACTTTATTAGCTGACAAGAAGAACGGGCGCAAGAAACTTATCATCTTTTTATTTTGCAATAGGTTCTGCAAAGTTATTTGAAAGTTGAAACTAGTGAGATCTAAAATAAACTGGCCAATGAAATAAAAAAAAATGTTTTTGAATAGCTCTTCGACACTACCTATTCTAAAGTTAAGTTAATTTAGTTAAATTTCGTTAAAGATTAACTAGTTTCGGCACAATCAAATGATCGCAGAAGTCATTTGCATTGACTGGTCCGCTATTAAAAATAAATTGATTGCAGCTTCCAGTATGGGCACACGGAACAATAGAATTGCTCGCCTTAACAGTGATAGGAGTGGAACTACATTTAAAACTAAAGTGGATTGGCTGGAGCACGATACTCAAACATAAAAGGACTATGTTAAAGGTAATAGATTTTTCAAAAATCCTCTTGTTGGTTGTTCAATTTTCAATAATAAAACACCTTTAATTTTTTATTTTGAGATTTTAACATTCACAATGCTATTTTTATATAATACTAAATGTGAGATAGCGCTGGCTTGCAGCGTAAGAGTTAAGAGCATTGCAAATGCTAAAATCTCAAAATTAAAAATTAATTGTTTAAAAATATCTGGAAAGATATTTCAATTGAATGTTGAGGTAATTCCTTGTACACACGACGGCACCTCAGACTATACATGTTGACCTTAAGGCCGTCTTTATGCCCTACGTAATAAAAGCTGTTTTCGCAGTTTAACTGTATAACCAGACGTGCTGTCGTGTGTACATTGGTGAGATGGCGCTGGCTTGCAGCGTAAGAGTTGATATACTAGAAGAAATTCGACGTTCCCACTAGTGACTCAGTAGCTCAGCGTTTAGAGCATTGGACTGGATATCCAAAGGTCGCGGGTTCGATTCCCGTCCGAGAACATGATCTGGAGCGAGTCGTATTTTTTCTAGTAACCTTTAATTTTGTTCCAGGGTATGACCCTCTTAATAATGGTTTTGGAGGCTGTCGTGGTGTTATGCCGACAGTCGTCACATTTCCGCGTGACGCGGGCTCTCAGGCCAATATTCTTGGTTGACACTAGACACTGCGGTGGCGTAAGAAGATTTATCAGACAAATACTTCAATCACTACCACCAATTATTGATATGCTGGGTAAGTTTAATTTAATTTGACGACCTGAGTGGTGCAGTGATCAACATGCCTACCACGTAAGAGTACCTCTTACGTGGTAGGCATAGGGTTCAATTCCGGCCAGGCAAAAATTGAAATGATGAATTTTAATTTCTGTGACGGGTCTGGGTGTTACTATGTAAAATAAGTTTATATTTAAAAATTATATAAGTAGCATATCAGTTGTCTAGCACCCATATTTCAAGCTATGTAAAATTGTGCAATCATTTATTAATAGAAATATTGCTGTAATAAAAAGTTTGAATAGTATATAGAACTATAGACGATACTGAAATAATTATGGTAAAGTATATGAACTATGGGCAACAGCGACGCTTTACCAGTTCTGTTAGCAACAAAATTCATATGCGCGCGTATCGCCCCTGCATGAACTAAACGAATGTTAGTGACGGCGGATGCAGCGTGCACGCGATTTCAACCTTAAAGTGGTAAAGCGGAAGTGTTGTCGATACTACCTACACTTCTTATTATGATATAGCTCCATCATAACCTACCAAATACTATATTTGAGGATTATTCTATTAATTTTTTGTCATATTCATACTTACTTAGTCTTCACAAAGAATGTAATTTCCCATATAACTTTTTCAACAGATTTTTATAACAGATTCAGCCACTGGGATCTGATAATAAGCATTGTTTATATCCATGTTTTTGTAATATTTGATGCTATACAATGTGTTACAAAAATACCCCTAATGCCGAATATGGTAGATAGGGACTCTCAATCTGAACAACTTTTACTATGGGACCAACTTTGAAATGGCGAAAAAAAAACAGCTGTTTCATACAAACATTAATTACGAAAATATCAAAATGTATGTACCAACTGATTTTTATTTCGCGATGTCAGAGTTGGTCCCATAGTAAAATTATTCAGTTTGATAGTCCCTATCTACCATATTCGCCATTAGGGATTATTTTGTAACACGTTGTATAGATTGATCTGTTTGTTGTTCCCAGGTTTGTTAATGTTTTTTGTGGCGACGTATTCCCTACTTGGTTACTATTTATTCTCTGAACACGTGGATAATGGACATTTCAAGACTATCAGCGATTCGTTTGTCAGCATGTTCGTTTTATTAACTACTGCTAAGTGAGTGTTTACCTTTATTTATTACGCTTTCAACAATGTTTGGTGCAATTCCATATTTGATATTATTTTTGATGATAATAAATATGTTATTTTCTTTACTTAGTGAGTGAAAATTATTAAACTTGTAGTTTCCCAGACGTGATGATGCCGTCGTATGCCAAGTCTAAATGGTACGCGCTCTTCTTTATCCTGTATATCATCACAGTTCTCTACGTCCTAATGAATTTGGTAAGTAAACTTCATGGTTGCAATACTTTGGATTGGTGCTCCTTTCTCTACTTTATGCTTCTCACAATTTCTTATGACTGTGCTGCCTGCCACAATACCGCAAAAAAAACGTTTTTAAATAATCTTTCATTATTTAACGTCAGTAGGTAGAAGAGCTGTCGGCAGCGCTAAATTAGGTGGTTTTATTTGCCATAAACAGTTGACGGATACAGAAGTATACCTACACACGACAGCATGTCAAGTTCTACAGTTAAACTGCGAAAATAACTTTTATTAGGTAGGGCATAAAGGCGGTCTCAAGGTCAACATGTATAGTCTGAGATGCCGTCGTGTGTACTTTTTACTGTTTTTGTTCCCACTGGGCGAGATGTTACGAAACTGTGGTCCTACCAGGAGTCGATACAAACTGTTTACGTTACCGTAAACTATCGTGTTATCTCTTTCACTCGCATTGACTGTGAGCAGCATATCCGATAGTTTACGGCGTAAACAGTTCGCATCAACTCATGGTAGGGCCACTGTTAAAGCACGTACCATGCCAACGATGACCAGATGTTGGCGGTGGTGTACGAGGCATTCACCCGCATCGAGCGCGACAAGTGCCGCGCGTTGTTGCTGCACCGGCGGCGCGCGGCGCGGCACGCCTTCCGCCTGCTGGTGTCCCGGCGCGCGCCCGCCGCCGTGCGCCTGCGCCACTTCGCCGGCCTCATGCGACACTACGCGCCCCACTACAGTCAGTATACTACTACATACAAACTATAACGTGGCACATACATACAAGTGTCACATCTACATTGCACTAGTCCTTACCGTACGTACATACGACGCTATCCGCCTGCTGGTGTCTCGGCGCGCGCCCTTCGCTGGCCTCATGCGACACTACGCGCCGCACTACAGCGCCATAACTACCATCATCATCGAAATTCATACGTCCCTATCGATCCATAGGGCCGTCTTCCTTCCGATCCGTTGAACGACACTAGCGTTTTCACCAGTATATCATATCTCCAAACAAACCATTACTATATATCCATCCATCTCCAATCGAGCAACTTACGTGATATAAGCTACGTACGCAATGACAGGCGGCTAGCTTAGCACCTCGAGCCTAGCGAGTCACCTAGCGTGTGACGACTAGCGAAAGCACCAAGCGCGCAGTGCGGCCGATTGCGAACATAATAGAACGTTCCTTTCACTTCGCCACACGCTAGGTGTCTCGCTAGGCTCCAGGCCCTAGAGTCTAGGGACTAAGTAAGCCGCCTGTCAGTGCATACGTGGCCTTAAAGTTTTTCACTTTTCTTATCATAACCGTATACGTGGCTACTCAGTTAAGATACCGTCCCGACTTCATAAATAATCTTATACAAACTTATTCTGTTTGCAGGTGGCCTTGACGTGTACTTGATGTTCAAGCAGCTCAACCAATCAGGATCGGGCGGGTTATCTCACGGTGAATTCGCGAACTTATACGAGGTGTTTGCACTACGCTGGTGTCCACAGCAATCGCGTGCACCTTGGTACTCCGAATCTGTGCTGGAACCCGTCGGAAGAGCGGCCGCAGCAGCTGTACGGTGGCCTTACTTCGAGTATCTTATCTGTGAGTAGTAAAGGCTGGTTTACATGTATTTAGTAGTCAAGGAGTTAACTGAAATTGTTAACTTAATTTTAGTGAAAAGTTGCAAAATCAATTTTAGCGTGCAAGTAAACAAGTAGAATAGGATTTTGTCTATTTTTACGTTAAATTGGTAGGCGTGGCTAATCACTTGACACGTTGGACATGCACGATTTAGTTAAATATTAGTTATTGCATTATTTTTTGCGCGTCTATAAGCAGTTGTTTTTTAACGACGTATTTAGGTATAGATATTTTTTTAATGTCGAAGTGGACGGAAGACACTAAAGTAAAGTTTGTTAAAAAAAATTTTGTCATATTGTTTAATTATACCTACCTAGTCGAGCTGAGTTAATTTATCGATAAACCAAAATAATTACCAAAAAATTTACCCCATCCCCTTAGGGTAAGAACGTCTGCTCCTAAAATGTACCTCCGATAACGGCCTCTTATTATTACAAATAATGTTGTCAATATCAAAAGTACAGTAATATTCAAATTATTTTATTCAATCGTACAAGCCGCAGCCGTAGTCGTGTGAACGTGTATGTACCTATGATTACGTTACATCTCTGTGATAAAACGCTAATTTTATATGTAGCGTCCTGCGGCGGTATCGGCTAAGAACATTGAAGTTCATGTTAACTGTGTTTTGACAGATATATGTGATACATTGCTACTTTTCTTTGGTAAGTTTTTATTTGTGCCAAAACAAAGTAGCAATGTATCATATACATCTGTCAAAACACAGTTAACATGAACTTCAATGTTTTTAGCCGATAGAGCCCCAGGTACTCCAAGTCTGTGCCGAAGCCAGTCTGGGGGTCGGTGAGTCCCAGCGAACTAAAATCTATGGAACAAGCATTGCGCTCAAAAATTGGCACCATTCGAAAATGACAACTAAGTGGGTGGAGCTAAAAATGCTTGCATCTAACTATGCAGCACAAAACGACTGAACACTGGTTGCATAATAGCGACCATAATTTGGATACTTACAATTAGATATTTTCTATACTTAAATGAAAAAAATATAATACTTTATTTCTGCATCTTTTTGCTGCCTCTTTTGCGTCTCTATTATCATTTGATTATACCGGACATCATTTCTAATAAACTGTCTCTTTTCTTTACAATATAAACTGCAATTATTGTAAAAAACTCTAATGTCTATCACCAGGCGTGTGGTTGTCATTTTTTAGCGCCGTGGTGCCATTTTTTAAGCAATATTTGTTCGCAATGATAACACTTTCATAGATTTTAGTTCGCTGGTGAGTCCAATAGCTTATTTCAAAAAAATATGTTATTTGTGAGTAGTAAAGACTAGTGCAGTTTCTTATTCAGTATCAGATTTTTTATTGAAATTACCTCACCCACTTAGTTAGCTCAATATTGGTGTGGTCTTAATAAGTGCAATTTGTTTCCAGATGCATTGATTATCGGTAATGGCGTTTCGTTAGTGCTGCGTGTGTGTCAAGCGGCTAGTGACCTACAGAACAGTGCGCGTCTGCTTTGCGCCTCCTGGGATACCTGGCTCTTTCTTACGCGTGAGCATTTTTCATTTTTATATTATTTGGAAATTCGAATTCAACTTTTTAATAATACTAAATAATATACTAGAAAAAATACGACTCGCACCAGATCATGTTTTTAATGTCCAAAAACTGACAACTTTTTAATGTCCAAAAAAAACAAGAATTGATAAAAAATATAATAGATGTACATATTTTATATATTACCATGCACTATGTATATTACCAAGTATGCGTTCGTTGGTATATTGGAATCGGATATTATTATGTTGTATTCGTCGACAAAAATCGGCCACAGATTATCTGTCGGGGACATTAATCCAGTAGACAGAGGGCCGGTAAAAGTAAATCATAGAAACATTTTGAAATTTTGAGATTTTAGCATTTTTAGCTCGGTAGCTCAGCGGTCAGAGCATTGGACCGGATGTCCAAAGGGTTCGATTCCCGTCCGAGAACATGATCTGGTGCGAGTCGTATTTTTTCTAGTATATTATTTGGTATCATAGAAACATGTCTGAAAACAGACATAAACCCATTTTCTGTTTTCAGTATTCCT
This sequence comes from Catoptria pinella, assembly GCA_963556745.1. NCBI lineage: Eukaryota > Metazoa > Arthropoda > Insecta > Lepidoptera > Crambidae > Catoptria > Catoptria pinella. The sequence goes on from OY750779.1 coordinate 8,536,480, forward strand.
GTTGGAGGCGATTCTCCGTATGATGGCGTCGGGTCTCGCCGCTTACCTGGAAAGTGGTTGGAATGTGTTCGACCTGAGTGTTACCTTACTCGCGCTCATGGGAGCTGTGCTGCTGTCTATAGCGCCCGGACTATTCATCGTCGTCATATTCAGACCACTCAGGTAATGTGTTGTACAGTAAACAACACATCGAGCTATAGAAAACTGCCAAATTTTCCCAGTTGATATTTAACCTTAAAGAATTTAGACTTTAAGTTCAAAGTCGATTGAGGAAATTTTACTTATTGTGGTAACCCAGGTTGCTGAGGGCTAACTGTATTTGATGTTACAAATACAATACCTACTAATGTAAAGCAACCATGGCAATCATATAAGGTGTAACTATATTACTATACTGAAACAGGTGAAAGTGATTTTTATTATTCATAGTGCTTGGCCTACACCTCACCTTATGTTAAGTGATGATAAGGCCGAAAGTGTAAGCGCACTACACTCGTAACCCACCCCGCAGAAACAATGCGGATTGGTGGGTGTTAACGACTGCAAATGTAGCCGAAACCGACGGCTTAACGTGCCTTCCGAAGCACGGTGGAACTCGAGATAATAAATTTTTTGGCCACCCATCCCATGACCGACCCTAGCGAAAGTTGATTATATCCGCAATCGCAGGACTTGGCGCTAAACCACTGCGCCACCGAGTTCCTCAGTTACATAATGAGTATCAGCGACAGGTTTAAATCCTAACTAAAGTTTTATTGATATAATATAAAAACATATTAATAGCTATGAACTCTAGTGAAGATGAAATTAAAGGTGAAATTTTTGGAAATTTTAGAAATGGTTGAGTTATAAGGGTTTAAAGGAAATGCCAAGCTCAATGTAATATGTGCTTTATCACGTACGACGTAAGGTTCGCCTACGTGGCGGATGACGTCATAAGGACCCAAAATTCGCGTTCTAGCTTATATAACTTCTCAGGTTTAAGAGATATCGTGAAAATTTCATCACAGTTAATCATGTGATGGCATAAGCTGATAAGCCACTAAACAAAAATCGTCGCTGATCCTCATTTTGTTCCACGTTATTTATGCCATGCTTGATCCCCAGGCTCATGCGGCTGTACAAGTTGAAGAAGAGGTACCGCGACGTGTTCGGCACGCTGGTGCTGCTGTCGCCGCTGATGTCGTCGGCGGGCTGCGTGATGCTCGTCCTGTACTACTTCTTCGCCATCGTCGGCATGGAGCTGTTCGCCGGATACGACTTGAAGAACTGCTGCGTGTGGGTATTTTATTTAATTATTCAATTGTGTAATTCTTAAGGTGCGTACAGACTATGTAACATGTTATATAACTTGTGTTTTATAACACGTCCACATTATGTAACCTTGTTTATCAACATTGCAACATAAAACAATACTGTACACATTAGAATAACAATATAATTTGACGACCTCCTTGGTCGAGTGGCTTTGTACACCGGTTTTCAAGGTGTCGCCATCTCTGAGGTCCCGGGTTCGATCCCCGGTTGGGTCAATTTGAAAACGAACTTTTCTATATTGGCTCAGGTCTGGGTGTTTGTGATACCACCGTAGTCTCCGATTTCCATAACACAAGTGCTTTAGCTACTTACTTTGGAATCAGAGCAATGTATGTGATGTTGTCAAATATTTATTATTTATTTATTTATTTACATAACATTGTTATATAACCATTGTCGTTTCTCGTTCTCCAGTGCTATCTGTACAATAACAATGTTGTACATATTAATAACATGTTTTATAACATTCAGTGTCCACATTATCTGAAACATGTTATAAAACAATGTTATATAACATGTTATGTTATATAGGCTGTACGCACCTTTAGACAAAGCAGCCCCCATAAACACGGAAAGAACTCCTGCGTGTGAATACGTTTGTTATTTAATGTTGAAACTCTAAAGCACCCTCTATAGACATGAAAAGAATTTTAAAACAGACCCTATAGACATGTAACGTATCGACGACTTTAAAGTCTTAAAAGTGCACGCATAGTTGTTTACACAATTATATTTCTCCATTATGATTGACAGGAACACAACAGTAGAAGACTTCTACAAGTTCTCTCTGAACGGCTCCACTGCGCTGGGTTATTACTACCTGAACAACTTCGAGAACATCATCACCAGCGGCGTGACTTTGTTCGAACTGACCGTCGTCAACAACTGGTTCATACTGATGAACGCGTATGCCACTGTGGCGGGACAGTTCAGCAGGATATACTTCATGGTGGGTCTGGGTATATTGTAAAACATAGTGACCATAGTCACTATGTTGTTCAACCGTAGTCATCAATTGGTTTGTTCATATTGATGAACGCGTACGCCACTGTGGCGGGACAGTTCAGCAGGATATTGGGTCTGGGTATATTGTAAAACATAGTGACCATAGTCACTATGTTGTTCAACCGAAGTCATCAATTGGTTTGTTCATATTGATGAACGCGTACGCCACTGTGGCGGGACAGTTCAGCAGGATATACTTCATGGTGGGTCTTGGTATATTGTAAAACATAGTGACAATAGTCACTATGTTGTTCGACTATGTTGCCTTATGAAGTAATAGACCTAAATAGATCTGTGAAGATATATTTAGCTGAGTTGATCAAGGACTACATTTTAATGTTCTGTTCCAGGTATTCTATCTATTCACGATGGTGGTACTGACGATCGTAGTGGCCAGTGTACTGGAAGCATTCCGGTTCAGGATACAATACAAGAGAAGCACAACTAAGAGAGATGGTATGTTTTCATTAAGGGGCCGTACAACTACGCATTTTTATATTTTTTTTTATGAAACAGCTGTTTTTTTGCGATTTCAGAGTTGGTTCCATAGTAAAAGTTGTTCAGTTTGATGGTCTTCAGTGTATATTCATACACAAAATATATAATCTGTGTGTTTTTCCTAATAAGGAAAAACACACTAGGTTATTACCTAAAACTTACTTTGTAAACGTTCTTTAAATACATTCACACAAAAAAGTCTGTTTATTAGTTTGTTCAAATACCGTACAACTAGTTGGTGTGCGTTTTGCGAATTTAAGGGATTTTAACATTTTGATGATGATGTTTCAGAGGAGAAACTTCTTCATGAAGAGGTTCACACGAGCTGGGAAGAGGCCCAGCGATTGGGCGCCGGCGGCGACCTTGCTGATGAGCTGCGGCCGTTCTTACCGCCTGGGGTAAATAAAGCCCGATTCATGTTAGACCGCGGGCCGTGCCGAGGCCCAAGCTACGTTGGTCGCGCCAACGTTCTGTATGAGACACTAGTTTTCGTTGAGCACCGCTTGCCGCTCGGCTCTGGGCTCAACATTTTTTAAACAATATTAGCACGCACCAACCTAGTTTGGGCTACGGTAAGGGCACTGCTCGGTGTAGCATAAATCGGACTACACCAATTGAAGAATTTAATTATTGAGTAGATCTTAGCATGAAATTGAAAAATTCTTTATTCAAATAAGCTCACATAATAAGCATTTTTAAATCGTCAATTCTTTTACCCCCACCACCCATGACTACAGAAACGCGATATGACATAGCGATTTATCACGTTTAACTGTCAAACGACATTTTGACAGTTGAGTGTTGATAAAACGGTACCTATATCACGCTATACATATCGTGTTTCGGTGGTCATGCTAGGGAGGCAGGTCTAGTCAACACAATTGTGTTGTCGTGTGTGTGTAACGTCTAGCCCCGCCCCCGCCTAGCCCCGCCCCTGGCTGCTATGTTTTATGTTGTATTTTTCAGGCGGAGGTTACGTTCATTGGCTCACGGCCGCGCACGAAAGAGGTCCTACAAAGAAGAATGTACCAAATGGACATTCAGAAATGGTTAGCCGAAGAGGATGAGAATGAAGGTAAATCGCCGTTATTAATAATACTTAATATTCTGCTACTAGTATACCTTGTTATTAAAACATAAAAAAATAAAATTAATTTAAGGCGACTTTATACAACATGTTACAAAAATACACCTAACGCCGAATATGGTATATAGGGACCGGCAAACTGATCAACTATTACTATGGGACCAACTCTGAAATCGCGAACAAAAAATCAGCTGTTTCATACAAACATTAAAATCGAAAATATCAAAATGTATGAAACAGCTGATTTTTTTTTCGCGATTTCAGAGTCGGTCCCATAGTAAAAGTTGTTTAGTTTGATGGTCCCTATATACCATATTCGGCATTAGGGGAATTTTTGTAACACCTGGTATTATGCAACACTAGCGCCACTCCCGCAAAAAAACCGTGTAAATACACAATTTATTAAAATTCCAAGCTTGTTTCCCTGGCAAAATATTAATTGATATAACTTTTGCCGTTTGGGCCGGTTCCTGTATTCGAAAACGAATCATTTCGCTGACGGGTGGTAGTATTTTGATATTAAGTCCATAGTAAATGTGTCAAAATTCTACCACCCGTAAGCGAAACGAATCGATTCTCCGATATAGGAATGGGGGTTGGGGTCGATGCTCTAAGGGGGTTTGATTTATTCGATAGTGAATCTGGTTTTTTTCTTTGAGTTAGTTCTCTGAAGGTCGAGTTGACTACATAAAGTCGTACGGTTCAACAGGTCTACCGCCATCTACAACCCTGACCTCGAGCGAGGACCCCCTGGCGCCCCCGGCGGTGCGGGCGGAGGGGGGCGGGGGCGCGGGCGTGGGGGGCGCGGGCGGGGGCGGGGGCGGGGGGCGCGGCGCCTACCAGTTGTAGAAGATGGTGTACGCCGCCCTGCGCGCGCGGCTACACGCGCTGTGGGGGGAACTGTCTGACTTATGATGGACTGGCTAGTGACTAAGGCAGTCAAAATTTGCAGTGGTTTAACAACGGATGACTTTAACAGCTAAGCTCGGTAACAATTTGTATTACGCCTTTCCGTCATGTTAATACCAGTTGTAGATGTGCGCGAGACTTACGCGCGTTGTAGGGGAAATGTCTGACTGATGGACTGGCTAGTCAATAAGGCTTTTATGCAGTCGTTTGACAATAGACGGGGAATGTCTGAAATACTCAAATCAAATTGGCTAAATATTTTTTATAGGTAGAAAAAAAACTCCCTTATAAATCGAAAAAAATTTCGTTGCGTAGAAAATTAAAAAAATAATTCATAGTTTTACAGAAACAACAAAATTAAGATTATTCCTTTACTATTCCCTAATCACCACATCTGCCAGAGTTGTAGATGATGTTGCTCCCCGCCCTGCGCGCGCTGTGCGGGGAGTTGTCTAACTTATTATTAGAGATCAGATAATCGGATGCATATTTGCCTAAAGTCAATTGCTAACACATTATGGAAGCGGCTTCTTAAAATATTATTTAAAACTCTTAAAATGTGTATATTCCCATGAGGTTTAATAGGCCTTGTTACAACGTAATAAGACTGTGTTTGCTTCTTCAAAAATCACTGATTATAAAAGTAGGGAGAAGCAACCAATTACAGCTTGACCATAAAGAGTTGACAAAAAATGAGGGCGCCACTTTCTATGCAAACACGTCAAAATCACGAATAACTTGGCAACAATGACTATATTTTGTACTGAAAAATTTTAGTTCCATTTTATATAATTTCATCTCTTTCTGGCCAAGCTGTACGTTTGTAACTGGCCAACTGGAATTTGTGTCAAATCGCGTTTATTTATTTCATCTTACGAAGTGTACACTAGAATAGGTTAATCCCGGAATCCTTGGATTCTATCGATAAAAAAGTTCTTTCCATAATACCCAACATCTGAACTTTAGGTAAAAATGCATCCGAATATCCGATCTCTACTTAAAATGGACTGGCTAGTCAACTAAATATTAATGGCGACTTGCACTAAAAATATATATTGTTTAAATACCACTTAAACACAATTTCGTTTGTGTTTAAGGGGCACTTAAGCGTCCCTCCTACAGGCGCGATCACAGTGGCGCAATAACATTGTAAAATGTAAAATAAATAAAAAATGGATGAGATTATACCGTTAAGATTAACTCCCTTACTAATAAAGATTAAATAGCAAATGTCTAGTTACACAATGGTTACTCTCTATCAAACTATTTAAGTTTGACATTAAAAAGAAAGGGACAAAACACTGTAACTACACATCTGTTATACAATCTTCATTAGTAAGGGGATAAAAGAATTATTAGTAGTATACTCAAGTGATATCGAAAGTATTTTTGCTGACGATGCAGCGTTTATGTTTAAGAGTACTGTGAATGTGTGTCGTTTCGTAAGATTTATGCATAGGTATAATAATTATCGTGAAAATAATCTTTTAATCATAGACATCCCATTTAACAGTAGATGTAGACTTCATCAGTAATATGTTTTCTTGATAATGATAATTCTGTAATAAAAAAACTGTTTCCATACATTTTAACCGAGCCAATATGTCCATACTTTTTTTAGTATCTTATTCAAGTAAATAATTAAACTTAATTTTTAAGTCATCTATATAACTGGGTTTATAGAAAGCTTTAAGTTTCATTTTATGTAGCAGAATGGTGAATGAATGATGTTTTAATATAAAAAAAGTATTTCGAATGTTAACACCTGTGATATGTGAACAAAGTATGACCAATAACTAATATAAACGTAGGTTATCGGCTTCTTGGAATATTATAATTTTGCTATTTATGATAATTATTTATTAGAATGAATTAATATTAAATATGCAATTGTTAGAGACTCGTTTATGCGTTTAGGGTAGTGCTTCAAAAAAAGTACACGGAAATCGTAGATAAGATAAAGGTATACTAACGGTCGACTCACACCGAGATGCGACGCGACGCGACGCTGCGCGTACATTTTAATAGAGCGACTCAAAATTTGACTTTATTTACTACACGAAAAGATACAAATTCCCGCGTGACGTAGCGCGCCCCAGCGCCGCGAGGCGCAGCCTGAGGCCGCCTCTTGGCGGATTGTCTCGTCGCGTCGCGTCTCGGTGTGAACTGACCCTTACGACAGAAATGGATTTAAAGTTAGCTATGAAATATAAATTAGATGTTCTATACAATCGCGAGCAAGAAATTATACATAGTAGGTATAAGGTATATATTATATTTATATGTATATATTCTGTTAGAGTACATAGCTTATTTGAAAAGTATTAATAGTTAAAATTAATGTATATTAATAAATAAATAAACTTGTACTATTATGTATTCTGTGTAAATACCTACTCTATCAGCTTCATAACATACGACGTGATAATTACTAATTATTACTGATATGCAATGCTGCATCTCGCGTAATCAATTAAACATTTGTTTCTAATCTAAAGCTAATATAATAAAACAATTTTATTAAGAGCGCGTAGTCTGCACACTAGCGCCGCCGATGGAAAAAAAAACATAGTGCTTAAATGAAGACAAAATTGTGAATTATCTCTCTGTAGTGCACTCCGAAGAAGCTTTGTTGTACTTTTTATCGCTTAAACAATATTTTCTAGCCTGTCGTTTAGTTTAATGGAGTTTTTATGCGGAAAGTAGCCACTGTAATGGACCACTAGCGTTAAGCGTCTGATCTAACTTATTATGTACGAATGTTACTATTTATTTCTTGGTATTTCATTATTTTAAAAATTGCAATATAATTATTTAGGCAGGTAGATAATAAATAATATTTATATTCGTTTGCAAATTGTTTTGTATATGGTAAAGAATTTATTTTAATTTATTTTTAATTATAAAATGAATATAGTGATCGCTGAATGAATTTTAAATGATTTAGTTGTTAGTAAATCGATGTTTATTAGATTAGTGAACCTGATAACAATCTCACGAGTATTATAATTTATACATACTTACTATTAGATAAATTACTTCACATTAGTCGTCATAATAAAGTTCACAATATGGTGCTTAGTTTGTTATCATGGGTAGGACTTAAAAGAAATAAATATTAGAAATCTTTTTCCCCTTTCTAAGTAGGTTACTTTCAAGTTTGCGCCATATAACATTGTCATAAATATTTTATCGATTTTGTTTAAAAAAATTTATGTTAAACATTTAATGTTTTGGAACTTGGAACTGGGGCCGTACCGGCTAACGCATCGAACTTCGGAAAGTCTGCCGAGCTTCAAATTAAAACATAAATCGAGCCCCAATCGGTCCAAAATTGGGAACCCCAATTCATGATGTCACACGAACATCGATACCTTCTAAATAACTTCGGCGAATGGCACAATACGAAACTCCTTACTTCGATTTATCGCTGAAGTTCGAAAAGTTAGCCGGTCGGGCCCCTGACCAGTAAGTATCTAATAAATTTCTTTTTTATCACATTTTATGGCGTCGTCGGTCGTTATGGAATAAACTTAATCTGACCTTAACCTATTGAATGTTACGTCGTACAGGTTAAGGTTTAATATTGACTGGGAGTTTTTCAAATTCAGTTGTACTGGTATTACGTTTGTATGGAAAGCTCACTGTTCGCCGGACTCTTAAAATGTTTTTTCACCATTCAAAAGCCTCTTTATCTGTACTGTATTACGCAACGGTAGCTATTTTAGATAAGTACCTACCTGATTTATGATTAATTGAAAGGGGAAAGATAAGTAATTGAATTTAGAAAAAGCAGGGTTCCATATTACTATATCCATAATTACTGTTTTATGTCTTTATAGATAGTGTGAACAATTATTGCTTTTGCAGCATAATAATGTAGTTAAAAATAGGTACCTCTTAACTTGACAATGTATAGTTTCAGTCCTATAAGATTTTAACTCTATGGCTACTGAGAAAAATTACTTCCTTTGTAAAGATGTCCTCTTTCCTTTCCGCAGTTCTTCATCTGACAGTTTGCGTTTGCATCCTTCCAACGCGCCGTCTGTCAATGAAGAACATGAAACCTCCGTGGTCGAGTGGTTTGTACACCGGTTTTCAAGGTGTCGCCATCTCCGAGGTCCCGGGTTCGATCCCCGGCTGGGTAAAAAACGAACTTTCTATATTTGCTCAGGTCAGATCTGGGTGTTTATTTCCACTGTTGTCTCTGTTTCCACTACACAGTAGCTAACTACTTACTTTGGAATCGGAGCAATGTTTGAAAAGTTGTCTAATATTGATTTATGTATTTTAAAAATCTGTGGAAAGGAAAGAGACAAATAATGCGTTTGAGGACATCTTTTCAAAAAAACGATGATTTTGTATCGATTATAAAAGGTTATAGTAGTGTAAGTGTCTAGACACACTATGCCGAAGTTACGCAACCGAAGGCCGGTCAAGTTACGCCTGCAATGCTTTGTGAATGGCTAGCAACACATCTGCCGAAAATTACGTAGCGTTTTTTCTTATTAAAAACGCTGCCGCCGAACTTCGGTCGCGTAACTTTGGCATAGTGTGTCTAGACACTGAGAGTTAGCACTCATGTTTGTTATAAAAAAATACTTGTGTTAAGTACGCACGACAGCTCGGTAAGTTAAACAGTTGAACTGCGAAAACAGCTCTTATTACGTACGGCGTAAAGAGGGTCTCAAGGTCAACATGTATAGTCTGACGTGCCGCTCACTGTACAAACAATTGGCAAACAAAATGTATTAACCTGGTTTAACTATAGGCATGTACAGTCACGTTTATAAATATGTATACAGCTTATGTATATAGCTTATGTATGTATACAACGAATGCGCAAGGGCGTCCCAGAAAAACCTACGCGGACCAATTAGAGGTTTTAATAAAAAAGGCTGGTGTACGCAGTGAGAAAAACCGCCGGGCATGTATGAAAAGGTTGATGGATGTAAATGAAGCGAAAGAAGTGTGCAAGGATCGTAGCAGGTGGCGATCCATAGTCTCTGCCTACCCCCATGGGAAACAGGCGTGAGTATATGTATGTATGTATGTATGTATACAGCTTAGAACTTTGTCAATATAAAAAACTATAACTCTTTGTACAGAAATCAATGACAAATGACAACTACAACAAAGTGACAGAGTTCTTAACTGTATACATATTTTTAGAGGTGCCTGTACATGTTGATGTTCTAACATAGACCCATGGTGTACTCACAACTTCAATTTATAAATACACCATGTAACTAAATAATATTACGAGAAGACGTTTGATAATTTTGTTATAACTATTCCGTTTATTTTAAGAATAATAATAATAATAAAATGTACTTACTTACCTACCTACCTGGATACGATATAACTGCAATGTTCTTGACGAGCTGATCATTGCTAGTGTCGTTAGCTGTGTAAATGAAAAAAGTTGGCAATTCTAATAGAAACGTTATCGTCTAGAAATAGAGTACTTTTTAAACGGATACATAAATCGCCAAAAAGTAGAGGGGCCGTTCATTAATTACGTGGTTTAATACTACCCCGTGAATAAACGTGATTTTTTGGGGGGGACCCAAAAAATCACGTTTATTTTTTTGGTACAAAGTATATGTAATTAAAAAAATCAGGATATTATCTTTAAATACAGTTTATTTTTGTTTAAAGTAAAAATAAATACACGTGTTACTCACACCCTCTCCCCTAGTGATATTTGGTGATGTTTTCCGAACTCCCATTAATCACGTGAGGCTTGAAAGGGGGGCTTTCAAGCCTCGTGATTAATGGACGACCCCAGACGTGATAATGCATCATTTGATTTTATCAACGATTTAAGTACAGTTGGTGACTACAACAGCTTTAAATGTATTGTTTTCTTGCGGCCAACTGTACATTTAGCTAGTAATGTTTATGTTGTGTTGTCTTCCAAATGTTGTGTTGTGAATTATTTTGACTAAGCTTCTAAATAAATATTTAACGTCAGTATTAATTTTTGAGTTTCATATTAATTTATTATTAGCGTTGTCACATTGTTGTTATGCAAGTTATTAACACCAATGAAACGTGGGAATTTTTGTGTAATAAACGCACTTTTGAGAACATTCGTTTCTTATTTTTGCTCGTTTGTAACATTTCCTAACCACATTTGATTAAGTATGAAGAATTCGTACTATACAGACAGATAGCTCCATCAAAGTGCTGTTGACTGTACAGCTCGCGCAATATAACTTGAAACCAACCATAAACAATTAGGCTTGCGCACTAAAAATTTTTTTACCTAAATTTGCTACTACGCAGCTCACGTGATACTAAAATATGAGTCGAGATGAAGTAAAAATTAAGAATAAAGAAAAAATGCCGAAATACTTTAGTTTCAAAATATTCCATTTATTTTCATAATCTTTATAATTATGAATAATAAATTAGCACCCATTAATCTACTCCTTGAGCGCATTCTCTAGATTGCAACAAATCCATTCAAATCAATACATTTATAACTTTAAAATTATAATATAATATTCGATTAATAAATAATTTATAAACATATGAACAATGATAGATAATGTAAATGGATACAATGTTATGAATACAAGATCTTGAAACACTATTAAGGGGAATTAATAATTAGGGAATGCTTTTTTTAAACAAAATAATATCAACATAATTAATGATCATTCAATATAAATTTTGTATGCCTTTACAATTTTAATTCGATCCACTTTCTCATTACCTAAAATTATAGCTGTTTAATTAATCAACGCCCGAGCGGCCGAATGCGGCCGGATAACAATGGAACATCTATTGTGTCTCATTTTCGGGCGTTGAAGGGTTAAATACAGAGAAAATAACATTATTTCAATAAAACCTAATAACGGTATGGCGCATTTTTTAATAACTGCTACAAAACATATTTGCGCTATTCTAACATACTACAGCTTGGCCAGAAAGAGTAGAAATTAAATAAAATGATACACATGTCATTACAAGTTATTCGTGATTTTGACGTGTTTGCATAGAAAGTGGCGCCCTCATTTTTTGTCAACTCTTTATGGTCAAGCTGTACCTTAGAGCATTTAACCAATGGAGACGGCAAGACCGCTAAATCACATTTTTTTGCAAATTTTTCTGCCACTTTTAGTGGGAGGGGAGGGGAGGTAAACACGTACAGCACACTACCAAAAAATGTCGCGTAGTGTGCTGTGCAGGCAGGAAAACATCTGTCTGTGTCTGTACGAATATTCGTAGTGCCTAAACGGATCAAGCGATTTCAATGCATTTTTTTAATTGAAAGCTTATCTTATCGAGATGGTTCTTAGCCACTTCTGATGGAAATCCATCAAGCCATTATGGAGATGGTCAACTGCCTGCAGAAACGGTAAAAGATACAGAGGTGGTGTTTTGACTAAAATAATGTAAACCTTGGGCAAATTTATGTGCAAGAAAAAAAAACGGCGGCTAAAAATGGCCGCCAGAAAGATTTTTTTTTTTACTTTTATTATTGCATCTAAATTTTAGTGTCGTTGGTTAGTTTTTGTTAATATAACCACGGACACCTAACGAATAATGTATACTTGGTCAGACCCATGAAGTTCTGATAATAATATGCAATCTCCTTTTGACCTTATACACTTAGCCTTTGGTCTTCAACAATGAGTGTGTCATATATGTACAGTACACTTCGAAAAATGTCGTAGATTGCTGTGCAGGTAGGTCTGTACTGTGTGACAGCTGGTCCCTACTACTGTATTTTCTGTCGTTATCTTGTCGTAATGGCTTTTATTTTATTTCGACGTAGCACTTGAATACAAACATATTTGTATGTACATGAAAATACTGACATATGATTGGAAACACCATGTTCTCGTAGATTTGATGTGGCAGATCGCTTTTTACAAGATAAAACAGCACAATTTACCATTTTTTCGGGAGCTCACGACACGACACGAAGCGATACAGATTGGTAATGGCGTAATATGGCCAACGTAGGTACTTTGGCAGAAGAAGTCGCCCATCTTTCCCGTCTCCATTGGTAAAACGTTCTAAGATTACTACAGTCATTTTATACAATGTCTGAACCCATGATTTCCATTTTGTGTAACTTGAATATTAATAAAATAAAATTCATTCCTGGCCGCCGAATTTTTTTAATCCCAGACCACCTTAAATGGTGGATGATCTCCTTTTGTGATGAAATCTTGGCATGGAAACTATAAAATTCTACCAAGATTTAAATAGGCCACGCTTTTATTGTCACTGGCTGAGAAGACACGATCAATATAATAATGCAATAACATAATTTGATACTTTGAGATAAAAAAATAAACAGATGCAATGCAAAATAATCCTTATAACAAATACACAAGAGTCGAATTTAAAAGCTCCACGAAACAAGATCCACAGAATATTATAGGAACTAACAGATGACTATGATTATTGAAGCTATAAATCTTTAACTTCAACAAAGCTATTTCGCAAGCAAAATCTATAAAGTTCGAATGGCATAATTTGTGTGGTTTATACATCATCTTTGCGAAGTTAGAAATAGCTTTTACAAAAATGTATAGTTCGATGTAAACTTAATGGCGGTTGTGAAGTTAGCCACAATGCGCGTAGCCGTGCCCCACCACTGATGTGTTTTGCGCGTCGTCTCGCGCGATGTTCCGAGCCGCCATTAAGTTTGCAAATGATGTTCCTAACACACCTATTTTGTTATTAAGAACAGGCCCCTAATTAAGTAACTTTGTTGCAATCAACTCTGACAGAAATCGCAGTTACATTGCTGCCCCGCGCAGCATGATTACGTAAATCTGTTGCTAACAATTCTCGATTGAAATATATTTCTGTCAGAGTTGATTGCAACGAAGTAACATAATCAGGGTTACAATTAATGGCAGCACAGCACTATTTCTTGGTAGTGCAATGGGTATTAAAAAATACCCATCACACTACCGGTGGTCCGGTGGGCCCAAAAGGGTTTGCATCGAGCTTTCCGAGTGCCACCGCCATTAATTCAAAGTCAGGGGGGCGATCGCGCTAAATAATCTCAGCCAAACCACAAACGAACCTCAGCCGTTATGCCGACTTCGTATAGCGCCATCGCGTGTTTCAAACGAGATAGCAATACTACCGGCTGAGGTTCGTTTGTGGTTTGGTTGAGATAATTTAGCCCTGGTTTGTTTTGTGGATTAAACTTATCAAGATTAATTATAATTTGATCTTTTTATAATAGCACAGATAATTATAATACTATACTAGTATAATAGTGTTCTTGATAGCCTCAAAATGAATATTTAACAGACTTTTTCGTGAGCTTGATTGTAATTCCATTGAAATAAATAACAAACAATAACTAATTGGTTATTAAAAGTTCGAGACAGATTTTATTATTAAAAAAGGAGGTAAGGTATAATACAACATTGCATCAACACAGCAAAAGTATTCTGAAATACCCGTTCTAAGAAAGGTGGGAGTGAAGTGGTTCCTATTTTTAGGATAGGTACTGTTTATTTATTTATTGTTGAATAACACATCAATGAAATTTTGTTGTAAATGAGTCAATGAAGTGTACACACTTTAAAGTCACATTCTATTCAATCCCTATCTGGCAATGGGCGTATTCACATAGGACGATAACTGTTACTACACGATAACTACACGATATCGTCGGACTGGTAGCTTGATACAATTACTACTAAATGCTTTCACAGTGTTGTTGTAGTCAACGTTATCGTCGCCGACAGATTATCGTGCCGATATCGGGTGACGACACAGTGCGGGGTGATGATCGGTTACTTTTGCTGGTGCAATGCGACTGACCGTATATCAAGAGCTGTTGGTTATATCGTGTCACATACTAATATCGTTTCGATATCGTCGGACGATATCGTTGTCGTCCGAGCTGACGATATATGAATATCGTGTCGTTATCGTTATCATCCAGTGTGAAAACAGCCAATGTCATGTCACATAAGTTATTCAATAATGTAATGTGACTATCCGATGGTGTGTGCATTTTATTGCTCGTGATTGTACAAAAAATAGTTAAAGGGCGAAGCAAAGCAAACATGATTTCTAAATACATCCTAAAATAAAAATAAAACCACTCCGAAAAAATAAACTAATATGCCCTTACCACAAAAGATTTTAAAACACTGTTCAACAAGTGTTTAACTTAGACACTGTTTAAATGTGATGCTGTCACTTTTATGACAATATTGTTTGAGAGAGACGGCATCACATTTAAACAGTGTTTTAAAATCTTTTGTGGTGAGGCCGTTATAGTTTAAATAAATAACAAATATAGATAGCGTCACGTAAAAAGACTAATGAGCATCAGCGGTCTTTTTCATTAATTCCATTCTTTCAGGACATTCGCTTGTTGTTCAGCTGTCTTTTAAAGTGACGCCTATAAAGATACCCCCTTACTAATAAAGATTCTTTAACAGATGTATAGTTACACAATGGTTACTCTCTGTCAAACTTCACTAAAGAGAAAGAGACAAAACACTGTGTACCTATACATCTGCTATACAATCTTTATTAGTAAGGGCTATAGTATACCAATAAACAAATAGCAACACTAACTTTATGTACTTTCTTTCATTACATATACCTATAATAATATATTTTTTACCTACATAAGTGTAATTCAAATTTTTTATTAATTAACACATCTTATTCATCATTTCGGTTTTATTTAGTATTCGAAATAACTATGGTCTGTAGATGACTTGACAAAATAATATATTGTGTCATCAACAGAAACAATTTCATCTATAAAAATATTGATATTTTATTTTTAGATGCCGCAATTTCAGTTCAGTATATTATGGTTTTAAAATAACAACAAACAGATATGTAGCATCTATGTGCATTTTCGCCTTTTTGTCTGGGAAATGTGAACACATCTTAGTTGGAATCACAGTTGACCAAAGATATTATTTACCTGGTAATTTAAGTAATATAAGTCCCATCTTCACTCTTAATTTATCAAGCATTTTATGAATTCTACATAGTAGAATTTCAAATTGTCATACATACTGGGTGCATTAGGAATGTTTTAATAATTTGGACAATATCTAGACTGCAACAATATTATGATATATGTTGCTATTCTCATTTGATTAATAGTTTAATTTTAATGAGATTTGAGCAAAATAATCTATTGAGGCTTAGCATATAGCACTGAAATAATAAACAATTCAGTGACAAATTTATTACTATTTTATTAAACGAATATTTTGTATAACCATATTAAAATTCGCCTAATGTAATGATCATTATAATACAATTTTATAATAATTAATGCACTCGAAGATATCATCCGCATCATTGACAATATTTATAAAGCAAATGGGACTTTGCTCTCTTCATCTTAAAGCTCGTTTTACATATCTCACTGGAGATAAACAGCGTCACATATGTTTCACATATGTCTTTTTTGCTTATTGTAAACTTAGATCGTATATAAATTTCTCAAATCCAAAGTGTCTTCACAATAAACAATAGAAGTTCTGGGATTTTTGCACTTTCACAAACACTAAGTAGATAATAATTTTAAGTCTCTTTATTTTCACGTAGTCTCCTTTGGTAAGGATTTTGAATACCCTTTCTATACTTTTTAACTCTCCACAAAAAATATACAAGCATTGGCTAAGTTTCTTGCTTTGTATAGTGCGAACATCTAGTTTAACCAGCGCTACGACGAAACCGTAGCACTCGGGAGTTTTCGTAGCACTAACCTCGTCTGTAGCACCCTCCAAGTAACCTTTTGTAGCGCCAATCAAGCTTTTGTATTATAGTTGTAGCTTCTTCAACCATCCGTAGCACTCTCAAGCTGAATTCGTAGCACTGAACATGTTTCTCTATTCTGCGCGCGCTCTTCTATCTACTATAACTTTAGCCGCCTATAATAGCTCTCCATTTCTGTCTACGTAGCTAACACTTTTCAAACTTAGACTTCAGTAATCACTTAACTTCTTTTAAGCTACCACACTAAGTTATAAGCGATCATAAAGTCCCGATGTACCGTATGCACTATTGCCTTGCACCATCAATGGTGCAGATGACACTAATTAGTTTCGTTTGCTCCACTGATCGTGCAAACGAAACGTATTGATAGTATAATGTCATCTGCACCATTGAGATGTCAGGTGCAAACGACATCGCATCGATAGTACAGTGTGATGAGTCCTTGTGATCACAAAGTGTTCGTAACCCCCAGATGTCGCTACGTGTCCCTGTGTCGTTTGGTCGGAGGCGCGGGTCACATCTCTAAGGAGACTCCCGCGCCGCCCAGCCGCGTCTCCGTCACGCGGAACCCGAGCTCCAGCAGCTGGCCCGACAGACCGTCCACTACCGACCGGGGGGTTAAGGGGGGGATGAGCACCATCGCGTATCTGAAAAGTGTACATTGACGTTAATTTGAGAGCTGGTAAATTTACCATATACAGCTTTGCTACATTTTTGGAGCGGCTCGATGTAATAAAATGGTCACCCATCCAACGACTGACCGCAGCGAATGTGGCTTAACCACAATCGCATGCCGAATGCGGTAAGCCATTGTGGCAAAAAACTCCGCCTAATGTAATACAACCCAAATACAAAAGTTCTAGTGTTCGGTTACTTTTGAAGCCGACTACAGTCATTGATGAGTGGTACAGTCATCAACGAAATTAGCTGAACACTATAAGATACCTACTTCGTCATAACATAACAACTTTTTTGTCAGATGCTTCGCAGTTTAAAACATTGGACAAAAAAAGATGATATGACAAATAACTAAATTGTTCAGAGTTTCATTGATGACTGTACATTTTCATCGCATTCAACTTCAAAGTACTCATTTTAAGGCTCCTATATACATGAAGTGACGCCTTTTATTTTAATTAAATTTATTGCTCGCTAAGTACATAATGTATCGAAAATTCACATGTACAGATTGAAGCTAAGGTTCTATAGTTTATTTACAAACAATAACCTCACTAAAATTTTGTTTGTTGTAGTAGTAGTTGGCAAAAGTGCTAAAAGCCACTTTTATTATGTGGTTATTGTTTGTAAATAAACTATAGAATCTTAGCTTCAATCTGTACATGTGAATTTTCGATACATTATGTACTTAGCGAGCAATAAATTTAATTAAAATGAGGGCGCCACTTGAGGTATATAGGAGCCTTAATAGCAAAGTCTATGCTTGAAACTTACCCGCCGCCGCCGGCGCCGGTGAGCTTGCACGCGAGGCCGCGCGCCCGCGCCGACGCGCGTATAGTTTCCAATGCAGGGTGGGAAACGCCCAACGCGCCTAGCAGCCAGTGGTTCATGTCCCACAGCTCCTGCGATACACATTATCAATCGATATTAAAGACACATCACTATAGTCTGTTTATCCTCACTTGTCTTATTTGGTAAACAATCTTCACCCAACTCTTTATTGAAAAAATCAATTAGAAAGTACAACGAATGGTTTGCCACACATAGATTACAAATAATTACTAATTATTAGTGACAATTTGATTTAAGAAGACAACATATTTTTAAATAACGATTTAATTTTGAAAGACGTATGACAACTGTCTTGAGATGTTAACTAAAGAGGACAAGTATGGATAAACACACTATACCATTAGTTACAATGCGATTAAATTGTCAATAGTCAGTGATGCGCTGATCCAATAGACAACTTGACTCAAAAGTGTATGGCAAAGAAAAAAAAAACAGAAAATACGTCTATTTGTACCGCAAGCGCTCTGAAGTTGGTCACTTCAGTTGTACTGTACATTGTTAAATTTATCGTATTGTACTCATCTAGATATGGTTTAAAAGTTTAGGAGACTGAGGAAATGAAAAACGACAGACGGTACCACAACTACACAAGGCAATATTGGCGACGACACCAAATTCTACAAAATCGTCAATAAATCGATATCTCTAATGATATTTTTTTATAAAGCAAATAGCGTCGACGCTACAAAAAGCGAAGGCTACGCGCAAATGTCAACAAATAAGGTATTCATACAAATCAATCATAAAATGTAAGACCTAGTGAAAGTCAAGGCTAAATTGCTGTGAAATATTAATTTTATTGAAAGTAACTCACTGCTAAGTGCTGGTAGTCTGATTCCCTGTCCGAGTCGCATTTACCACTCGAAAGTTTTAATAAAACCTGAAAAAGAAGAAAATAAATAAATAAAAATAAATATTTCAACCACTTTACAGTTCCTATTTGATTTTGAGGAGTTCTCTTGTGTATATTCAAAATCCAAGGTCTCCGTATCAATTATTGTCGATCATCCGTATAAGTTCATATAGTGGTTACGAAAACGACAGTACTTTCAGGATTACCTGAAAACTACTGGACCAATTTCAAAACTTCAAAAAATGGGACTAACTGTTTTTTTTTAATTTACAACGGGTTAGCACTTGGCCTTAACCTCACTTGATGTTAAGTGACGATAAGGCCGAAGGTGGAAGCGCACTACACCCGGAACCCTCACCACTAAGGAACTGATAGGAGATAGCAGCTACCTGTAACTGCCGGAACACATTTTTTTTTAATTGTTGTTATGGCGTCAGACTTAAGTAAGATGGTGGTAGCTAGCCAGGCGGACTTGAAATAAGCCCTACCACCAACCAAACCGAGTACAAATGTACCCCCTCCTGGGAATCGAACCCGGAACCCCTGCGTCTTACACGGGTGGGCGAACCACTAGACCACAGAGGCGGTTAAAACTGCGGTTAATTTGGGAACAAACCTGATGTAATAACGTTTGAATCATTTCAATCGGTTCAGCCGTCTTCGAGAATCGATGGACATACATAAAAAAACATACATACAGACAAACAGAGGACCGCCTCCATTTTTAAGTCGGTTAAAAACGTGCAACCTGCACTAAATGCCTGCACTAAATTTCTAAAATATGGTTCAATGCAGCAGTAATGGACCAGCACCACCAAGGCCAGTCACCAATATCTCCCAAATATGACGTCATCCACTGACCTGTATGGCGGTATTCGCGAGGTGATCGCACGCTTCCAGAATATGGTCCACCGCAGCAGTGTTGCGTTGCCTCACTGCAGCCACCTTCACCACCAGAGACCTCGTCTCCCTCGAAACGCGCGTGTCTACCAGCAGGATGCGTAGGTCGAGGCGAGCCTCTATGTGGCGAGGTTTGTGGCCTTTCTTGAATGATACCACTGAGCCGAAGGTGCAGGCTGCGTTGTCGATCCCTGAAATAATATTGATAATAAGTCTGACGACCTCCGTGGTCGAGTGGCTTTGTACACCGGTTTTCAAGGTGTCGCCATCTCTGTGGTCCCGGGTTCGATCCCCGGTTGGGTCAATTTAGAAAACGAACTTTTCTATATTGGCGCAGGTCTGGGTGTTTGTGATACCAACGTTGTCTCTGATTTCCATAACACAAGTGCTTTAGCTACTTACTTTGGAATCGGAGCAATGTATGTGATATTGTCAAATATTTATTTATATCGTTTTTCATATTGAACACATATCAGCCTTCGAACACAACCTCCATCACAAGTCATGTCTATTTACCCATTGATTACCTATCACTAATAACAAAAATAGTCCTTAGCGCTAAAATAATTAAGGTCGTTTTAACACCTCAGTTCTACATTAGAGGCCGAGCAAATATCAAACAAACGTGAGTAGGGTCGCAAGTTACGGTTCAATGTTAGTACCTTATTATGTTATGTAACGTAACGTGTTACGCCTACGTTTGTGTTACGTCAAGAAGTGTGATACGACTTTAGGTGTGATATGATAACGAAATGAACCGGCTACTTGCACAACAGTTCCTTAAAAACAGTGCACAGTTTTCATTTCATTGGATAATGCCTTGCTCAGACGGCGATTTTTTGTGCAGTTCAGTCTGCACACGATTCTCAACTTAACACACCCGCACTCGAGAGACGTCAATCAATTCAGCAGCAGCACATCAGCCATATTTTAATGTCGGCTGGCACAGGCCTTTCTTATATGGGTGGATAAGAACCCACCACCACGCCACGTATTAATGGGTGTTATGTTAAGTACCGGCCCTTACGAAAGTTCCTTAACTATCGCAATCGCAGGACGTTGCGCTAACTTTGACAAAGGACAAATAAATTGAATAAAAATACAAAATAAATAACATTTTAAAGATGTTTCAAATTAAATCACAATACGTTATAACGACCGTCCTTGACCCGAGGCATAATGATCGTTTCACATCGAAACCAAAACTTAACGTTCAATGTTACGTTACGTAAGTAACGATTAACTGCACAACGAGTTTAAACCATTCAGACCGGTTGAGAAACAGTTTCGTCGCAGGTTTAGTTTATGACTTTGATAATGTCATCCAATTAGCTTAAGGCGCACTTTTGGCTCATTTGCCTACTAATTACAACGAATTATATTTTACTGAGGTTATTGTTTGTAAATAAACTATAGAACCTTAGCTTCAATCTGTACGTGTGAATTTTCGAAACTTATGTACTTAGCCAGCAATAAATTTAATAACTATAAGGGCGACACTGTGAGGGCACTAATCACCTTAATGGAAAAACAATATGATAATTTTTGTACTTATTAAGGCTATACTAACTCACGTTATTACCACAAAAACTCTCTTTATGTTATGTTATTACATCGATTTTAATGAATCGTGTAACATTTTTTTTCTTATTTCTAGCTATGCTTCTTAGATAATATTGTTCAGTTTCAACGACTGAAAAATTATGAAAGTTTGTCACGTGACTTTAAAATCACCCTGTCCATAACTCACGATATCAAATTCATTGGAAGAACTTGAAAGATAATTAATTGTACGCATACTGTTTAATCTTCCTAATTGTTTTTATTATTTTTTATTCACTATGATTTGAAATACGGCACCTAACTTAAATTTACCTTAAAATAACCTTGTGTGTACATATTTAGTTTGTCAAACAGTCGATAGATGTCGCTATCCCGTGCTGTATTTTGCGGTGTCGTTTTGTTTTCACAGTTTTATATAGTCAAAGCTCTTTTGCATTAAATTATCTTCGCCTTGGAAACGGGGTTTTAGTTTACACACTAATAAATAATCTAAGTAGAAATAATTTAGCTTGCTACGTGTTTTCGTACTATCAAACGGAAATGTAGCCCGCCCAAATTAAATTGAAATGATCAACAATAACAAAACACAATCAACCGAGTGACTCATAAACTAAATGATTAGTATGAATTTAAATGCATATTCATATTTTTGAAAAATACATAAATACACTTTTAAAAAAGCAATTTCTCTTAAACAATAGAAGTTAGAGTTTTTAAATAAAAAAAGTTGATTTTTCAAAAAGGTTTTATCGATAGTGAAGTTACCTAAATATTAAAAAAAAAATGTTTTGTCTTTTTTATTACCTACGAAAATATATCTTGTATATTTTAAAAGTTATTACAATTTTAAAAATGTTGTATACTAAGTTTTGAAGACTAGTGTATTTTGTTTTAAATAAATGATGTCTCATTCTCAATGCAGTGACTCAAGAATAAATTTCATAACATGGTATAACGTAAATTAACTAAAATAGTAGCAAGAATTCTAGATGTTTCAAGTTTAGATACTGACCGTGAACTTAAATAATATTACGTAAAACTTATCTTATCTGGATAGTTTTGATAAGGTGGGTACAATTTCATAAGAGAATATTTGATTTTTTAGGGTTCCGTACCCAAAGGGTAAAACGGGACCCTATTACTACGACTCCGCTGTCCATCCGTCTGTCTGTCTGTCTGTCCGTCTGTCACCAGGCTGTATCTCATGAACCGTGATAGTTATACAGTTGAAATTTTCACAGATGATGTATTTCTGTTGCCGCTATGACAACTAAAAAACTAGCGACTCGGTAGCATAATTGGTCAGTGCATTGGGCCGGAATCCCAAGGGTGCGGGTTCGAGTCCCGTCTGAGGTGCTACGGGTGAGTCGACATTTTCTAGTATTTTTTCTAATATTATTTAACTTAATATAAAAATAGCATTGTGAATGCGAAAAATCTAAATTTAATAACTAAAAAACAGAATAAAATATAGACAATGGTACGGAACCCTTCGTGCGCGAGTCCGACTCGCACTTGGCCTGTTTTTTTTTTTCATTTATAAAGCATATACCTAAACGAGGTGAAGAAAAATAATTGTAATGACCAGAATTAGATTTGAAATAATTTGTAAACGAGACGAGAATACTTAACTTGAAAAGTTAAGTTTACAATACACAGGTTGCTATAACATCTAAGTCACATCTAAGTATCACGCTAAGTTCATATGAACGCGCTGTGCCGCGCGTCGCCGCGCGATATTCACATGACACCGTATGCGCGCGCGGCAGTCTGGCATCAACATTGGACGTGGAGGAGACGATTCATCGAGATTCCACGCGGTTCAAATGAACATATAGATGCAGGTTTGTAGATATTGAACCGCGGGGCACCAAACGGTGCAAGATCTAGTGCGCGGGTCGCAGCGCGCCACAGACGCGCGGTAATGTAGACGATAAATACAGTTTAGTATAAAGCCCCGTTCAAAGCTGCGCGCGAATGAGCCGCGATTCGTTTTACAAAGTTCGCTTAGGACGAGCAACGTCAGCGAAGTGTGAAATATTAACAGTAATGTAACCAAAATCGTGTGAATCGAGGCGAATTCGCCCTCTCTGGACAAGGTCTATGTTTAATCTTGTACCGCGCGGTACCGCGCATTACCGAACTTAGCCTTATTGTTTAAAAGACCAGTCGGTCTTTAAATAATAATTTATAAGTATTATTTCACATTTCTGTATACGTTGATTTCTCATCAATATCCGAAACTTTAAATTATATTTATGCTAATTACATTAAAACCAAGGTTTAACACATAATGAGATAATAATAAATCTGGATTTGTATCCATGTCAATGTAAAATTTTGAAATATGCATAGCTAAATAGAAGGCTTGTCAATCTTGTCATGACGACTGCAGTTCACAGTTTCAAGCTGACGAACATCGCGGCAACTTTTTATGATATTAAATGTATGGACATCAGAAAATGATATTGACCTTCGCTTTGTGTGTCAAGGCCGAGCGACCGCTTATGGTACGAGATGGATGCTAATAGGAGAACGGTATGATAATTCTATATGAATGGAGATATTTGAAATTTTTTTTTTTCAATGGGCAGATTTATCAATCGCCAGATAACATTGAACCCATGAAATAAATTATATCCTTTCTTCCCACTCTAATACTTACATCATTAGAATCTTTTTACTGATTACAGAGCGTATATTGTAAATTCAGGTGTTATTTTAGAATTATTTAGTTTGGATTTATTGGTTTTTTGAATTCCCGACGTTTCGACACCTTTCCAGGGGCCGTGGTCACGGGAGGACTAAAGCAAAAAGGCTGCTCATATTTTAATGAAATCACCCGCTCGGAACTTTATAAAAATGCATTCAAGCTTATAAAATTATTTTATAGCTCCGTTCGGATTTTAACTATTATTACTGAATTAAATTGATTAAAGTTAATTAGAAAACAAGATCTAGCTACTGAATCTACCACCAGTTCACAAATTGGGAGGCCTCTCGAAGAAAGTACTGGCGGAAGAAAACTCGGAGAGGTAGTGCCAACCTCCTTTTTGATCCCTTTCTACAAAACGAACTAACTGTATCTTTAGATCCTGCAGTGTGTGATTTGAGATGGGATTTTAGTTGATGAATTATGGGGTTCCAAGCTGTACAATATACGCGCTGTAATCCGTAAAAAGTTTTATTTCTAATGAACTGTACGCGTGGAAGTCTTACAAGTGTATATACTTACATCATGTTTTATGAAATGGATATTGGATACCTAGGTACTAATAGTTTATTCCTTGGTTAAAGTTTTATAAGTCGATTCAAAAAATCTGTCCCAAAACTCGCAAAAAATGCAAATAGTTTCCACTTTTATCTTGATGACAAGACCAATAGTAATAAGCTATGATACCATTATTTGGTGACTTAAATGCTTGATCGCCATTAGCGGTCAAACAACTATACACTTCTGTAAAGAATACACAATACACGTCGCGTTATTTATTCCATAAAATGAAAAAAAAAAACAAAATAACTTACCCGAAGGAGTCCCATGCATGATCTTCTCGCAATTATACGCCCACTCAGATATAATCTCCTTCTCCGTCATCGTGAAATCCTCGTCATAATAAGCGTCATAGTTCGAAGAACTCTTCAGTTTCAACAACTGTATCAAAGCACCCGCCAAGCACACCGCGAAAGAGGCAGAACTGCCCGTTCCAGCCCCAATAGTCAGTTCTGACCCGATGGAAATATCCATTGATTTCACAACCAGATTTGTGCTGCCGAAAATCCCAGAGAACATGTACAGGAAACCGCGTAAAGAGTTCTTCTGGTTTGTTGGGAGGATATCGAAGTTTGGCTTGATGATGTGCAGGAATTCGTCAACTCTTCGCAGTTGATAGTCATGGTCGAGTTTGTCCGGTAGCCTCCACGAGAACTTTCCAGATATGTCCTGCAGAAGACGCGGGCAGAATAGGGCTGCGATGGTGGGCGTTAGAGGTATAGTCTCCTGCAGTTCCACGCTTGGCATGTGGATATAGACAGCTGGTTCCTCCAACGAGTTGACTTCCTGGAATTTTATTGATAGTTAATGATTTTTATTACCAAAGCCAAAACAAAGCTTAAATACAGTTTGACTCTATTGAGTTTTACCATGGTTAGCTATATGTCAAACAATTACGCACACTAAGAATATTTTCTAAATTAGTTCGAGATGTACTTTGCATTGAAAAAAAAAAAACAAAAACGTAATTGTCATATTCGTTCAGGTTCAGTATCATCTGTATTAAGATTAATAGAAGAATAGAAAATCACAACACCAACAAAAAGTCATCATAAAGTTTTAAAACAAGTAGTGCAACATACAGTTTTAAGCATATTATAATAAAATTTCAAACGCTCCGATTCATAGCTGAAAAGTACACCATTGTGGCATATAAACTAACATTTACACCGATTCCTCATTTTTGTTTCTATACTTAGTAAATAAAGAATATACTGTTACGTTATCAGTATATTGAGCCTCACGCAAATTACGCGCGTGCGCCGATGCGACTTCATGCCCAACAGAGCATTGAAGCACGCAAGCCTGTTCCTCAATCAAAGGCAAAGCTAATATTACTTCCAAACTACGTTTAGTTTTATAGGTACTAGACAGCCATGACACACTATGACGTATAATATACTGTACAGTCGTGTTCAATAATATGTACGCACCTTTGACAGTTCATCAAGGATATGCCTTTGTAATAAAAGTCAACTTCTGCCAAAAGCGCTTACATATTTATGAACTCGACTGTACATAGAGTGAGCTTTAAAATCAGCTTGTCTTAAATCGACACATCTCTAAATACGACAGAGATAATTTCCCATCATGACAAGCTTGAACATTCAGGTATATATTTTTTCTAATAGATTTGAATCACAAAAGGATTAACATGAGTAAGTATGTGAATTTTTTATTCCCTTTTATTTGGTTTTGTTCATTTTGGGACTAAAACGTGTTATTTAATCAGGTGCCCTAAGTATAAGAGCCCACCTCTCAAAAAAATAAAGTAATACCTATTCTAATTATTAAACAAAAAGATTGATATTAAATTGATTAGTTTAGTATTTAGTTAGATTAGAGTCCGACTGAAAGTGGTAAAAAAAAAACAAATGAGTTTGTTTTGTTAATTGAATTGAGATATAAATACAATTGAAGATAGGTAATTTAGCTGAAAATAATTACTTACAAAAATTTTGTTAGTCCCTTTCATGTTTTCTAATGAAAGATATTAAAAAACCATATCCCACGAAAATTGTCAACAGTGTGGTGCGAAGACCGAGTAAGTGTTGCGAGTGTTCTGTTCTTCAGCCCCAACAATCCCCAAAAGAATAACAACCTTACCTTAATAACAATAGAGCTCCTCAGACCGAGGCTGACTGCGATAGCCGTCTTCCCATACACCACGGCATGCTCTCCGTGAAGGATCACCTTCCCCGGCGCCGAAACGCTCACGGTATAAAGATTGTCCATTCCGTTATACATTTTGATCACTTTTTATGCAAGGTAGAAGAAAAACTACTGGACTTTTATATCATTGTATAATGTTATAACATTTTAAGATTGTGTCTTCCACTGGTCTACTGTTAAGGTCTTCTGCGTGAATGCGTGGATGCTCTTCAGCTCTTCCTGTAGAACTGAGTTGACCAACCTGCGGGAACAAATATATATCGTTGTATTGTATTGTTATTCTAATGCGCATTGATAATTCTGGTCAAGCGTGAGTTGTGTTGTGAGGTTCGGGAATCGGGACACACATATTTTTGCGAACACAATAGATAGAATACAAATGGAAACATGCCTAGTAGTAGGTAGGTAGTGGGATATTTATGGTCTGATTGAGAAAATATTGTTTTGATTGAAACATCGCTACTTAGAAGAATATTAAATGACGGAAATAATTATCAACAATGAGGCTAATAAATTTTATGATCATGGAATAAAATACAAGAGTTTTTTATTAAGTATTTTTTTACCACCAGCAATGATAACATTTTCCTGATTGAGTTTATTTTTACCATAATCATTGCCATCTAACGCAACTTATATTCTGTGTTAATGCAATTCAAATTCATACTTTTGCTGCCGGATCCGATAACAGAACCGACAATGGTGGTAGTTATCAAGAATCTTTTTTTTATGCAATGTGGCACATATGACTTTTGACTCGACTCGACACCATAATAGAAATGTTAAATATTTACGTCATATTGCTTTACACTTTCAGATTAGAATAGAAGATCTTAGTATGATATTTGTTAATAAAAACGGTCAAGAACGAGTCGGACTCACGCACCGAGGGGTTCCGTACCATGATTCTGAAAAAGTTTACTACTTAGAGACATCGTTTTATTTTTTCTGTAATCTTTACATAAACTTCTATCACATAAAATAATTTCAGAATTTTCTCTATGCAAACTTCGGAGATAAGGGGGGGGACGGTATTTTTTTGTTAAAAAAACCGAACACCCTGTAGACAGTTTTTTTGTAACAGCGATAACAATCTTCGCTAAAAGCAAAGCTTCGCTTTCGCAAAAGTTTACGTGTTTTCGCTATCTATCGACGAATATTAAGCGTTTAAAGTGTCAAAGCCCACATCTTTATTTCGCGAAATTAGTTATTGCTTTTACAAAATGTGGCTTTGTCTAGGGCTGGCGAAATGTCCCAACTCCTAATGTTTGGCAATAAAACAGTCGTCAGGTTGGTTGGTGGTTGCCATTACACAAAAGTTTACAAAGGCATTAAAGATGTTTGTTATCTATGCCGCTGCGTAAATGCGTGCGAGGTGTGTGGCACGTAGCTTGTCGCAATTAGTGCTCCTATTGTAGCCGTTATCTCCACAGAGCCATCTCCTAGGAGACAATGTTTTCATTTAGCATGAGGTTAGTGGCTACGCACAAGGTGATTATTGGGTCTTTACACCCGTATTCACAAACACTCACAATGCCCACGGACACACAGCGTCCCCAACTACCAATCACAGCTTATACATAAAACAAACGAACCAATCAGAGCTCTATTTCGTTCTAATAGGCAAGGGTCGTTTTGTGTTCTTCTTGAATACGGATTACGAGTCTCAGACTATTGGCTCTAAGCAGCGTGTCCCGCGGGGTACATTTTACCAAACAGTTAACATTGAATCGGTAAATTGGTCCCGCTGACAGCTTTTGCAATTTGTACAATCGTGGAGATAAGTTTTACGTTTACATAATATAAGGAGTGTATCCTACTTAACGCGAAATACCTGCGGAAAATTGTAGAGAATATTGCTTACAGTACAGGTATACCTTCTATCTTTTTTAAAGACTTTATCTAGGTACTGATTTATTGTTTCTTTCATAGAAAATGGGGAGCAGCCTTTTCCGTCAGCGTAACCATAGTGTAATGTAAACTTTACACTATGGTTACGCTGGCAGAAAAGGCTGTAAAGAAACAGCAAGCAACAAGCAAGCATGATGATTATGATAACATTCTCTTGCAGGAGAGGCGTACGTCCTGGCTGGCGAGAAGGTTGGAATGTCAAATTATGAACATCCTTAAAATTCTGCTTAATTTTGATTGGTGGGAAGCTTACCTATGGCGAGCGAGGAGAGGCTTTCCTTGGAACTTATCAGACACTATGACCACTGAGAACTTGGCGCCGCACCCGTCACTCTCATCAGACACCTCCTGCGGACAAAGAACAGATGTAATTAGCTTTGCTGTATTTGACGACCTCCGTGATCGAGTGGCGACACCTTGAAAACCGGTGCACAACACCGGTTTTCAAGGTGTCGCCATCACTTAGGTCTCGGGTTCGATCCCCGGTTAGGTCAATTTAGAAAAGCTCTCGAAACACCCAAGTGTTTGTAATACCACCGTTGTCTCTGATTTCAATAACACAAGTGCTTTAGCTACTTACTTTGGAATCGGAGCAATGTATGTGATGTTGTCAAATATTTATTTATTTATACAAACTATAAATTTTACACACTGTGCTAAGTCGACTGAAAATACTGAAATTGATTAATTCGCTTTTTAGCAAAAGATTTTTTTTTTAGTTTCTGCGGAAAAAGAAATTACTTAATTGATATTTGCCGAGACCCTTCTATACCCCACGTAAGATTGGGTGAGATTCAGCTTGACCCCTCCCTAAATGCCTCTCTTAATTGATCCCCTCACTAAGATAAACATAGTTCTTAGATGTACAACGGTTAAATTCTTTATTGATGGTGCAGTTGCTTAACGTCGGACATCGGATGGATTACCAAAAATTTATCTCGAGCTTAAACCTGACGTTTCGGTTCACTTTCAAGAGCCCTGATCGCAGAGGCCAAGGAATTATTTTATTCTCCCTTCCCCAAGAAGCCGCATTTGTAAAAACAATCCTTAGTAATATTATAAATGTGAAAGTCACGTCACTACTGAACCGATCAGCATGAAATTTTGCATACATGTTTTCAGGGGTACAGAGAAGGACATAAGGTACCTTTCATCCCGAAAAAAATTGTTCCCGAGGGAAAGCAAAAAAAATTCCACGCAGACGAAGTCGCGGGCGGTCGCTTGTTAGTAATAAAAATCGCAAATCGCCATCGACACATGTATATTGACGACCTCCTTGGTCGAGTGGCTTTGTACACCGGTTTTCAAGGTGTCGCCATCTCTGAGGTCCCGGGTTCGATCCCCGGTTGGGTCAATTTAGAAAAACGAACTTTTCTATATTGGCTCAGGTCTGGGTGTTTGTGATACCACCGTTGTCTCCGATTTCCATAACACAAGTGCTTTAGCTACTTACTTTGGAATCGGAGCAATGT
Organism: Catoptria pinella; assembly: GCA_963556745.1. Lineage (NCBI taxonomy): Eukaryota > Metazoa > Arthropoda > Insecta > Lepidoptera > Crambidae > Catoptria > Catoptria pinella. Next base: position 8,566,716 of record OY750779.1, read on the forward strand.
ATGTGATGTTGTCAAAAATATTTAATTTATTTAATTTTAATTTAAATATGTCTACATATACCTTTTGAAATTGAACGGAAAATTTGTTTACAAATGCCACTTTGTTTGGCTAGGGGCTGTTCACATTCGAAATGGCATCTCAACATTTGTTTTCAAATAAAGTTTAAATAGTTTTAATATGCAAAATGCAATTTAGTACATGGAATCACGCACGCATGCATGTCTGCACGCACATTTCAAATTGCAAGCCCACAGTATGCATTTAGGAAAATGACGTTATGCAATCATTGACATGTTTGATTTGAAACTTTAGCAGTTGTTGAAGTAAAGAGCATCATGTGCTTTTGGCATACCTACCTGTCCGCCATTTTGAAAAAAGTCGGTTTTGGAGGCCTGTGATAAAAGTGGTGCCAATCGATAGAATAAAACATTATAAACAAAAAGTAATAAGTAAAAAAATCTCGTAAGTGATATACTTTCCGAGATATTTGAGTTTAAAGTTGAAAAACAAAATCTGTCATTTTTTTAAATCAATCGATAGAATAAGTCATTACTAAAAAAAGTAATAAGTAAAAAAATCTCGTAAGTAATATACTTACTAGAGATATTTGAGTTTGAAGTTGAAAAACAAAATAAGTATTTTTTTTAGATCAATCGATAGAATAACTGGAGCACACTTCGTCAGCTGAGCCGTGGACGCTTCCTACATACATAAAATAGCTTAACAACAATCTGCATAGACATAACCACTAAATCCAGAATATGATTTTGTTTATCAAATTCAAACTCGAATATCTCAGTAAGTATATCACTTGCGAGATTTTTTTCTTATTACTTTTTGTTTGTAATGACTTATTCTATTGATTAATGCAGAAAATGACAGATTTTGTTTTTAACTTCAAACTCAAATATCTCAGTAAGTAGGTTACGAGTTTTTTTTTTACTTATTACTTTTTCTTTGTAATTACTTATTCTATCGATTGACACCACTTTTAGCACAGGCCTTCAAAGCCGACTTTTTTCAAAATGGCGGACAGGTAGGTATGCATGTCTTCATACATAAATGACCGAAGGCTTTTCACTCTCGAAAAACATCAAACCTTCCAGCCTCCCTAGCATGATCACCGAAACACGGTATATATCGCGTGATATAGCGTTTTATCGACTGTCATTGTCTTTTGACAGATCAACGTAATAAATAGCTATATCATATCGTATTTGGGTGGTAATGCCGATGACTTCAATTACATAGACGAGCTGTTCAAAGCTAAAATTGAGTCACAACCAACCTTTGTGGCGCATCAACTGTTCCTATCGGTCGCCCGCAATAGACTAAAGGAGTTGCGATGCATGCACCGTAACATAATGAGCAATTTTTTGGTACTGTACAGCCCGTCTAGTGTAGTATACCTACACATAGAAGTCTTTGCGTAATGCTTAATATATTTAAATATTTTAAAATAGAGCGTTTGCAAGGTTTCTGTTTGGTGTTGAAGTTTGCAGTGAAATAAAGGTGTAAAAGTAAATAAGTAATAAATAAAGTAAGTAATTTAATTAACTACAAGAGGGTAAATAATATTTTAGTTTGATTTCATACTTACACTTAAGCAAATTAGGAAAATAGTTTACAATAAGTGTCATTTGAAATTATGAACACCACTTTAGATTATAAGCAGAGAACTTCTTGATGTAAGCATAGATTAGCATTTTTGAAAAAAAAAACAAAGCTGGGTCATTATAATAATAATTAATGACTGTCTGTGACTACGGCCCTTGAAAAGGGGAAGAAAGAAATGTCAAAAAATTAAAAATACTAATCTCGATTCCATTGATAGTTGGCACAGTAATACATGAAGTAATATGGGTCAAACCAGTTCTTGTAAGGAAGGTCCATAGAGCATCCTTGAGAACTCGATCAGTTCAATTCAGTCCAATTCCAATGGCGATACATCAATGTCAGGGACTGACTTATGTCCCACATTTACAGTACGAAAGCAATCATTGTGAACTGAGGCCTGTTTTACAGGTTCCAGATAAATCCCAATCGACTTACTTGGCAGATAATTTTATTGAAATTCTGATCCGTTTTTTAAATTAAACCAGTTACCAGACAGTGCTATAATAGCTGGAACGCAATTGTAATTCTAATGTAATGATGGATACAGGGTGCTTGCACCAACATTGGTCCTTAAGTCTATTCCAAAATCTAAAATAAAATACCATAAAAATAAAACAAATTTCAAATAAAGCAATAAAATATAAATAACGACTAATGTTCGTGCAATAACGATCTGTGTACATTTTAATTTTAATTATGCATGTTTCCTATTTCCGTTTCCATGTTCTGTTCTATATAAAGTAACAGTATGCTCAAAACTTGCGAACTCTCATGGGCACACAAACCCTAGTGGTTTTGCTGATGAGTAATGACGAATAACATAATTGTATCTTTGTATGTCTTGAACAATAAATAAATAAAAAAAATAAAAAAATAAAAAAACCGCCGGTATTGCTTAAACAGGTAAAAAAGTCATCAAAGCAAACATAAAGTCAAAACACTAAGTATGTACCTATCTTTGAAAATAAGCTTGAAAAAATATAAGGCATTTAACAAGCACGCAAGTTAAGTATGAGTATGAATAATGTATAAGTACAGACTGCTATATGGTAACCAAAAGTATTAATAAAATATTGATCTATGCACTTTTAACCTGACTGCAAAAAAAGGAGGAGGTTCTATGTTCGTCTGTTGATTTGTTTTTTTTTGTTTTATGTATGTCCACCGATTACTCAAAAACGGCTGAACCGATTGACATGATTCAAACGCCACTTTATCAGGTTTGTTCCCAAGTTGGTCCCATTTTTGTCAGATGGGGCTTTAAAAAGAGAAACTACGATAAATGTTTATATAAATTAAAGAAGGAAAATATTTTTTTGCCCCACCCGACTTCAAAAGAAGTTATTTTTAATATCAGATTTGCGTACTTGAATAGTTATTATGCAGATTTTAATATTATTTCTTGCTTTTTAGAGCTGTTGCTTTTTGAAGCTGTTTTTATATAGCATTTTTGTTTTTAAACTACAGGCAATACATGCCATTCTATTTATAGTTAAAATGGGTTAAAGTTCAATGAACCGCGCACCGCTTAAGAAAACTTGTAACAACAAGGATAACCACTTTTCCGATAGAAAACACGCACGCCGCCACATAACTTAAAAGTACTTACATACGTTACATTTATCTTACTATAACTTCTATGGTTGCTACCTTCTTTTCAGACAAATAAGTATTTTTATTCAGGTAGAACAAAAATAAAGTATGCAAGATAAAAAAGCGTACATATTTATTTTATACTTATATTCCAAAAACAGTTTATTTAGTCTCATAAGTACTCACAACCAATAACGAGCCAATAACAGTCAGGAGTTACGTAAAAAGAGTATTTGAGGGTACTTTATTGCTATCATAGATTAAAGAGTACACCTACACGAAATAGAGGGCAATACTCTATTTTAGTTTAAAGTACGAGTGGCAACCCTAATTCGTACAATCAAATCGGCACACACATTTGCTTTGATCATCTCATTTATAAATAAACAATACATTTTGACGACCTTCGTGGTCGAGTGGCTTTGTACATCGGTTTTCAAGGTGTCGCCATCTCTGAGGTCCCGGGTTCAATACCCGGTTGGGTCAATTAGAAAACGAACTTTTCTATATTGGCTCAGGTCTGGGTGTTTGTGATAACACAAGTGCTTTAGCTACTTACTTTGGAATCGGAGCAATGTATGTGATGTTGTCAAATATTTATTATTTATTATTATTATTTATTACAGTGACCTTAAAAAGCTTATTGGTTCTAGTGTGTTGCAGAAAAATCACCTATCGATCATTTGGATAATCTAAGAAAAAATCAAAGACCATTTATTTTGTGCGCTTGCCATTTTTAGGTAAAAACCTCTTATAATACACAGTAATCATTGTAAATTTACTATAGGCAGTTTAAATAATTTTAGTACTTTTAACCGGTTGAAGTTAAAAAGGACTTTGTTTGAACAAAAATGTTAGAAAAACCTTATCAGTCAACACAGTTTTCAACGTAAAATAGTTTTAGCGGATGTTTAACGTTGCTAAGGACAATTGCCAAGAAAACGAATGTTTATTTTTCCGTGTCCACAACGTAAAGTTCTTGTCCACAACCATTACATAACATAACATTGACATACAACGTGTCATCTCATTACATACCTACGTTTTTTTTCAGGACAGGAGAACCGTTTTGCCATGAAAAAAAATTATTATTTATATTATTATTACAGTATTATAAAATGGCGTTTATTACTCTACTTAAACGCCATTTTTTTCTACTGGCTGGTATTAGTAGTCAAAGCAGATAACTATAGTTAATTAGCTATTTAATTTAGTGCACTTATAATGTAACTAGTTACACAATTATCGGTTTCAAGATATTGGAACAGACAAATATATCGACTTTTCATACACATCTAGATCAGCTGTTCGGCCATTTTGTATGAAAAGTCGATTTTTATTGTCTGTTTTCGGAAAGAACAAATGTTATTGTTTATGATGTTAGTTATCTACTCCTGCGAGGTTGTTGGTGTTTTTAACCGACTTCAAAAAAAGGAGGAGGTTCTATGTTCGACTGTTTATTTTATTTTTATTTTTTATGTATGTCCACCGATAACTCGAAAACGGCTGAACCGATTGACATGATTCAAATGCCACTTTATCAGGTTTGCTCCCCAGGTGGTCCCATTTTTTGAAAATTTTAAATCGGTTCAGTAGTTTTTGAGTAATCCTGAAAATACTGTAATTTTTTAGGTAACTTTTGCACGAGTTTTAACGGATCTTCAGACATAACTTCTTTGTTTATAAACCGATTTAGATGATTCTTGTTTCGTTAGAAAGGGGATACTTTAAGGATGTTTTCATTCAAATTTCCTTCACATTGGACCTTGGACTTCGAAGATACACAAGAGAACTCTTCAAAATCAAATATTCTAGTGTATTAGTGATTACTTTACGGTATTGAAAGGTTTCGCATCAGCCATTTTTATTGTCACTACTGGGGCTGGGATAAGCCTTACTTATGGGCAGATGAATGGGATGGACCATAACCCCCCGCGCGGGCCCAATGCGGATTGGTGGGTGTTAATGTGCAAATGTAGCTGGAACTAACGGCTTAACGTGTCTTCTGAAGCACGGAGGAGCTCGAGATAATACACTTTGGTCACCTACCCCATGTCTGACCCTTGCTAAAATTAACAGTGCGAAAAGTGGATATTGAGTTACTAGGCGTATTATACCATTGAAATGTGTGAAATATGAATAAAATATATTTATATCATCGCTCTTATCTACTTATACATACCTACCACAAAAAAGTTAAAAATAAAAAAACTTTTAAAAATTAAAAAGAAAAACCTCCTTCAAAAAACCTTAAAAAAATTGCTATAAAAAACAGCAGCTCTAAAAAGCAAGAAATAATATTCAAATCTGCATAATTACTATTCAAGTACCTACGCATATCTGATATTAAAAAAACGTCTTATGAAGTCGGGTGGGGCTTTAAGAATTAAAAAATCAAATTGAGAAAGAGAAACCACGATAAATGTTATTATGATTAAAAAGAAAAATATCTTTAGCCCCACCCGACTTCAAAAGACGTTTTTTTAATATCAGATATGCGTAGGTACTTGAATAGTAATTATGCAGATTTGAATATTATTTCTTGCTTTTTAGAGCTGCTGTTTTTTATAGCAATTTTTTTTAGGTTTTTTGAAGGAGGTTTTTCTTTTTAATTTTGTTAACCCTGTAAGTATAACCTAACTTAACCAATGAATAATTAACAATTAACACGGGTATGGAATGGATGGAACCTGTTGTCTTAACAATAATAATTTTCAATAATAACAGTACACGCGACAGCACGTCAGGTTATACAGTTAAACTGCGAAAACAGCTTTTATTGCGTAGGGCATAAAGGCGGTCTCAAGGTCAATAGTATGAGGTGCCGTCGTGTGTACCTTTCAATAAATTCATTGAAAAATACGATATTGACACCTCCTTTGACTTCAAAACTTCCGACACTACTGTGTTATCGTCTGTCATTAGTATTTGATTAATAAACTTGAACTTCCGGTTAAATACGCTTGCGTAAAAACTAACAGGCATTGTGTAACATAAAGGTAGGTAACTAAATTTTAAATATTCAACGTATTTTCAAAGATATCTTAAGGTGCGTTCGTGACCTAACTAAATAGTATTTATTTATTCTGTGCCATTATAAAGAGTCGTAAATTAGGTATATGGATTTTGACACAGCGCCGAATTTGCATGTACGATAAAGTGATAATTGTTTAAGTTCAAACTTTTCGCAACAACAGATATAACCTTTGCCATACTGAGTTGCTAAAGGTTTACCTCAGGGTTGTATTTTTGTGTTAAAACTGTCTCAATTAAACTGTCATACAATGGTGGCCACATTATTAAGGACGCCAGTCAATTTTCATACCAACGCGGTAACTTTGAAGCCTTGGTTCCCCGCAAGGGATTGATCGAGTTGTGATCTGATGATGGCTATCCAGGGAGTGAATGGAGGAGATCCAGATCGCTATACACACCCAACTGATCTGATGAGCATTGTAAGAAATATAAGGATCAGAGTTCTCAGTTTCAGAATTTCCATACATATAAGTCGCAATAATACTTTATTTATACGGTATAGTAAAAAAGAGGGTTTAAATTCAAACACAGAAAAACTCTACGAAGAGTTTTTTTATAACCTCAATATACTTGGTTCTGTCATCTTGAATATTGATCTAAGCCTTGCCTAGGATCACAATAACTATATCGAAACGTTCCCGACTTCAAAAGGTATTAAATAAAACAAATCAATTATTAAAAAATGCTTCTGCTTAACTTTAATGCTATCCGCAACGCACTGAGTGAAAGTTTATCTTTGACTGAAAAACTAAAGTTTGCCGAATTTTAGTTTCAAACATACCTTTTAACACATTTTGAAGTTATTGAACTCTATTCAAGTTAAACATTCTAACTAGCTAAGCGGTCTTTAAACAAATAAATATAATATAAGCACTTATACCTTGTTTTATTCTTACACAGTTCAGAATTTCCTTCTCGTGACATTAGTTCAATCTTAAGGGATTGCAAGAAAATCGATTCATTAACAAAGAAGTTATGATGGTCGATCATCCGTATAAGTTCATATAATAGTAACGAAAACGACAGTATTTTCAGGATTCCCTGAAAATTACTGGACCGATTTCAAAATTTTAAGAATGGGACTATCTTGGGACATACCCGATGTAATAAGGTTTAAATCATTTCAATCGGTTCAGCCGTCAGAGTAATCGGTGGACATACACGAAAAAACAAATAAACAGACGAACATAGAACCTCCTTCTTTTTTGAAGTCGGTTAAAAACGGAATGCGGCTGACCTATTAAGCGCCGGGTGGACATAAGTTCGAAAACGAGCCAATCCAGTGGTTATAGCGAACTGTAACGGTCGGATAACTATGCAGCCCACATAGTAAAACAACTGGCCAGTGGCCAATGCCACCAAAAACACTTTCTATTAAAAGTAAAACTGCACACTTTCGCGGTTTTTAGCGATCCGAAAGTGAATTGGCCCCCGTGAGAATTTGACGTCACACGCACCACGCACGTCAGGTTTTGTGTTCATCATCTCATCTGATGTTGAGTGATGATAAGGCCGGGAAGCGCAAAGAAAAATTTAGTATGAAAAAAACTAAAGGATAATGGGCAGATCTAATAAGGAAAAGAAATCATCTGTCAATCAACTTCGTTACTCAATTCTTCTTTGTTAGATTTTTTGAAAGTTAACATCGGGGAAAAAAAGGAAATACTTATGCTCTTTTCAAATTGCCTTCAACTTCAAAGTTACAAATAAGTTTTTGTAGTCGATACGGTATCGATTATAATGATGAGGAAAATAGCTCTCGAAAATCGTCTCTTCAATACAAGGTGTTTATGGTCGCTTATTTTCATTATTGCTAATTCTCATCGCAAACATCTAACTGAAACACTTGACATGTAAAATACAAAAGTGAAGGGTGACTTAAGAAATTCTTTTGAAACAGTTCCACTCAATAAAACTAATCGCTGCAATTTTTTTCAGTAGCTCGTATTGTGATTATGTCGGGATTGGCAAAGCTAGAAGATGTTGACTGAATAATAGGTGTACAGACATAAATGGCGTTTGAAATATTAACCATTATTAAGGAGAAATAATTTAAAGGAAAATATAATTAAATTAATGAAGTATACAACATGTTACAAAAATACCCCTAATGCCGAATACCTATGGTACATAGGGACCATCAAGCTGAACAACTTTTAATATGGGGCCAACTCTGAAATCGCGAAAAAAAAATCAGCTGTTTCATACATTTTGATATTTTCGATTTTAATTTTTGTATGAAACAGCTGATTTTTTTTCGCGATTTCAGAGTTGGCCCCATAGTAAAAGTTGATCAGTTTGATGGTCTCTATATAACATATTCGGCATTAGGGGTATTTTTATAACACCTTGTATATTGTTTTGAAAACAAATGAACGCACTATACCCATACTAGTATCGTGTAGTCTTCGTCAGATCGTCTGTCTCTGGAACGGTTTCTGAGGTATGTACTTATCGATGGTTTTTTAAGTTTAACTTTATCGGAGGTGTCCACATTATCTGGTTTAAAGTCAATTTTAATTCTGATTAAATGAAACCTCCAAAAACTGTCTGTCCCTTTGTTAATTGTTTTGACACCTAAGCCATTGAATCAATAGATAAAAAAGAGATAAATGGATTACATCTTGGACACGGTTTACCGTGCCTTGGAAACAAACATAGGCAACCTTTTTTTTCCGAAATTCTCGCGGGAAACGAAATTAGGTACACGAGGACGAAGTCGCAGGCAAAACTAGTTTTACTATAAATTCTTAGATAGGTACACTAGCTTTCACGTAGTATTATAAATGTTGTTTTAATGACCTTTAATCCGGTTATTTAAAGGCACGTTTCGTTGCAAATATGTATCGCATTGACTGGTGACCGTGGCCGCTGATAATCAGGTGACAAGAAAACATTGACTTAATAATTTAATATTACTGGTGTACAAGAAAACTTGTTTGCCTTCAAGTTAAAAAGAAGTCGGTGAAAGTGGACTGTGGATGGTACGATACGATACACCGCAATGACAAAGACGATTTAAATTAATCAAAGTACAAATAATAATATAGAATTCAAAGATTTAAATCGTATAGAATTCATATAACACGTACAATTTACGAACCATAAAAAAGGAAAGCAATAAAAAGTATCAATAAACTTAACGCACCTGTTGCTGCACATAAAACAAAAGAAATAATAGACAACGTACAAATCACTATTCACAACACTTTTGAATTTAAAAATAAAACTCACAAGCTTTTTACGGCAAAGGAATTTAAAATTTTCGAAATTGGAACAGAAAGCATAAGAAGGAGTTTCTCTATCGCGATGTGGCGGCCGGTGCCGGCGGCGGCGTGCGCGCACACTGATGGTCGGCAGCGCGTCTAGCTAGCCTTGCGAACGAAAAACAATGAACCTTCGTAGCTGAGCAGCTACGTGTAACGTACAATACTAATTTAATTATACTTACATCAGTCGTCCAAAGTTTTGGACGTATGAATCATAGGGGAATAGTCATTCAGTAGCTTTCGGAGAAAATGTCTCGCAAGTGTGTTTCAGCTTAAGATGAGTTTTTGCGACTGACTGAAGCTATGATACAGTTTAATTGGGTATTTGACTTAAAAATGGATTCTACTATTAAGGTACAAGAGAGAAAACAGGGAAGCAAAATAAACCCCTACGTGAAATTTTGGCTTGATTTGACGAATTTTACTATGATATTTTCTAAGACTCCGAAGTTGTTAAAAAATCAAAACAAAACAAAATAATGTCGATTATTAGAATCCATACGTAATTACAAAAAAAATGTTGTAAGGAAACATTATTGTACAAACATTTTTTGCTTAGATAATCACAAATTTCTTTTGCGCGCCATACATATCGGCCGCGCGGAGTGAAATGTGACATCACAGAATGCTGACGTCTCGCAAACGCAAGGAAACAATTTTGTGTAGGTTTTCTGTTGAAATATGTTCTGTTGAAATTTCAGTTTCCTGAAACCTTAGGAATTGGCTTGGAACAGTATCTGACGTCACTGACTTGTCACCAAGTTCTTAATGTAACAAAACATTGTGGATTATATAATCGTATATAATGTCGCAATTTTAATAGATAGTTTTATCTTTATTTCTCAATAATTTAAAAGAGCTGTTAATTACACATTTATAAATCGTATCGTAGTAAGGTACTTGCTTAGAAACGATAGACAGTTACAGTAAAATTGATTAGTTGCTGCAGGTCGGAAACAAAGTGTGACGTTGCGCAAATCAGACAACTTGACCAACTGAGATAGTGTCACTGAACTATGCTAGTGACATAATTGTTGTCTGATACCTGTAGAGCCCGGCTGCGTATTGCCATATTGTATATGATGACTACATACACCCAGTCTGTACTCGACCACTCTGTGCTCATTAAAATAACGAATATGCTTAAGCCAATTAAGTATGAGTACAGACCAATCTGTATAAATAGAAAGTTTGCTCACATATTTGTAAAGCAAAATATTACCTTTTTACCCGACTGCAAGGAAAGGGTTATGTGTTTCGCGCGTATCTTTATGTTTGTATGTAATATTCTTTGTTAGTGTCTGCCTGCACTCACATGTATTTTGCTTATACTGAAGCATGCCATTCTACATACCATAGCAGCCTAAATTATATGTAGGTACTCGTATGTTTTTTGCCCTTATAGATAAGAGCAAAGTGTATTTTATTTCAGACACTCTGTACTGACATATAGGTAGTATGCTCTCCAGCTACAAGAGCATATTGCGTGCGATTTCAGAGCAACTCCTCTCTGTAGTAGTACACATGATGGCAATACGCAGACCGGCTATCTAAATCTGTAGCTTTCTAATTGTAGCTGTGCACTTAACTATTTAAAACATTGTTGCTCAAAATTACTGTAACTCAAATGCTCGAGAATTCATTCTTCGGCTTTCTCACTAACATCAGGTGAATGTACAAGCAATTTTCAGATCAGCGAAAAAGACGGCGAGTATGGCAAGCGACCTCGGAAAACTGGTTCAAGTTCATTTTTCGAAAATTAAATATATTAATATAATCCAATTTACATTATTTTTTATATGATAATACATTTTCATGTGAAAAATAACTGTCTTATTTGAAAATGTAACCTGGACCAGCCCCTTGTGAGATTTACAAAACATGTTACCGATAAACACTTAAGTACTTTATTGAACAACGCTTTATTTCCAACCTATTATTATTTTGCAGATTTGTCGCCTACGCAGAATACAAGGTTGTATGCTATTAATAAGATAAACATAGTTCTTACACGTACAACAGTTCAATCAGCATATAAAATTATATCATTTGAATGGAACAGCATGGCCATTGGTAATAGAGGTTAGTGATAAATATCTACTGGTGTATTGCATTCTGCGCCATGCTTAGCTCATATAACCGTCTTCCTGGGAAGACCCTTTTATAGTTCAATCGAAGCTCGATAGCTCTCAGAAACCTTCCCGCTTCTAGGCTGTCTGTCATTGTGTTTGTCTGTTTCAAATTGTAAACCGAACCATCATCAGTCCAAGAATGTCCTGTCCCACAGATGGGCACAAATCTCATCTATGTGGAAGAGGGGAGATTAAGGTTCCTATACTGACAAAACAGCCAATGCCAGTACAAATGGATTAACATTTTTTCCAGAACACTAGTAATTGTATATTAAGACAGTTTAGAAGCGCTCATGGCGGAGCTTGACAGACTGATCGTACTCGATCACCTTTGTTAAGCAACACTCGGTCCGGCCAGGTGTCAGATGGGTGACCGTTAAGTGGCATTACAACTGAGCGCTTCCGTGCTTCGGAGGGCAAGTTAAACCGTCGGTCCCGGCTGTTGTCATCTGATAACAGTCGTCGAGCCAAGTCAGAGGCCTTACAGGCGGCTTGATAAACTCTAACACCAGAGGTGGCAACTAATCCTCATACAATAAGAAGAAGAAGACAGTTACGTGACGTCAGTGAATTTTATCGTCGGTGAAAACTACACAATAGTTATTGGAAGTGCAATAAAATTCGAGAATGATTGGCATCATACGATGTTTAAACAAAGACACCATTATAAGTAAAGTGTGTCAAAAATCAATTTAAGTTTTATTTCATCATCGAGAGAAAAGATTTACAGCATCTTAGATTTTGCTGTCGTACAAAAATGTATTTCACCAACCTATTTTGTGTCTTGTTTCGTACGAAACAAGCTTTATTCTATTCTCTCCTAATATTAAAACGTTCGTGTTTCTATTGTATCTTGTAAAGAATATAGGTAAACTGATTCTACGTCAAGTCAATAACAGCTCTCAATATCTCGACATCAGCCATTTTGAATGTCCCCACTGCTGGGGCACAGGCCTTCCTTATGGCTGGATAAGGAGGTTGGGCCATAACCTACCACGCGGGCCCAATGCGGATTGGTGGCCTAGACCAACGACTTAACGTTCCTTCCAAAGCACGAGAACTCGAGATAATAAATGTTTGGTCCATCCTATACTATGACCGACCCTTGTGAAAGTTGCTTAACCGCCGCAATCGCAGGGCCAGGCGCTAAACCACTGCGCCACCGAGCTCCTCAAACCACTGCGCCACCGAACTCCTCAAACCACTGCGCCACCGAGCTCCTCAAACCACTGCGCCACCGAGGTCCTCAAACCACTGCGCCACCGAGCTCCTCAAACCACTGCGCCACCGAGCTCCTCAAACCACTGCGCCACCGAGCTCCTCAAACCACTGCGCCACCGAGGTCCTCAAACCACTGCGCCACCGAGCTCCTCAAACCACTGCGCCACCGAGCTCCTCAAACCACTGCGCCACCGAGCTCCTCAAACCACTGCGCCACCGAGCTCCTCCTCAATATCTTTCGAGTCCTAATTCATTATTCAGTACACGGTAGGTATTTTGCTCAAATATAGATTTAGTAAATTAACATAAGCAGAATCCGTATTGATATTCTAAATATGGTACCGCACACATATTATCTTATTATGAAAATTCGTGCTTCGATACGATTTGATAAGTAACTTCCTCTTACGTTCAAATTACGCTAATCAATTGCAAAAGTAACCTTGCAGGTATTGTGTTGAAATACTTTACTTAAAATTTTTTTGGTAGACGACTGCCACCTTATTATGTTAAGGCTGTATATTCGAAAAACTCTGTCTCTGTGTTCTTTATGTGTAAAGAGTAATGAAAATAACCTCACTTTCTCATTTGTTTCTTGCTATTTTGTGCATAAAGTCAGTTTTCGAAAAAGTAACCGTTGAATAATAATGTTCTTCTTTAAGTCATTACCTATTTTCTAGATATTATTCGTGAGTTAGAGGTTAATAAACTTTAAGTATTATCCAAAAAATATAAAAATAATTAAAATTTTCTTTGTCTTTGCCTATTTTTATAGTCGAGTGAAGATACGAATATCGTGTTTTTAACCGTAAAATAATCAAGATCGTTTATGAAACTACAACATATATTTATATCTGCTCAAAATAAAGAATATTAGATTGTTTACCGTTGAATCAAAAATATGTTAGTTTCGATAATTTCGAATATACTGGCCTTAAGGTGCATGCATCCCATACCGAAAGTAGCGACCTCAGAGGTTTTTATTTAATAAGTTCTTAATAAAAATGAATTTTAATAAACGTTACGTCAATTTTTAGGACCCTTCTAAAAATACAAGACATAAAAATTCCACGTAGTTTTATTAAAATTGTGTATTATAATTACAATATTACATAAAACTCACCGCAGCGCCACTTTCTGTCTGAGTACCGCCTTAAATGGTCGACTGCCTAGCTAGAACCGAATGTTCGTCACCACCTTCTATCAAGATGATCGAAGGTCACCATAATGTTCTGTCAGCCCCCGTATTACAACCTATTAAAACTTGCCAGTTTTCTATCTATGTGTCTCTTTTATTTGCTATACAGCGAGAATGAGATGTAACTATAGCGATTCATAAACCTGACAAGTTTCATTGCCTACAAGTCTGGCCACTGATGTCCGACAGTCACAAATTCTAAGAAGTACAGTTGCCGTGCGTGACCATGTATTCGGTACATCGTAGATAGAGTAAGCATTTTACTCCATCAGGCTAGCTACCTAAGTAATAGCACGTAGTCGCTACCACCATAATTTCTTAATATCATTAAAAAAAACATTATTCTGTTCCGGCAGTCAAGACAATGAAGTGGTGACGATTTCGTGAGGGAGGGAGTTGAGTGACAACTGCCAAACCCTCAGTGGTGAGGATTTCGTGAAGCATTAATAAAGGCTTTTCATTTCACACTGTCGAAAAATCTGAGTCAGTTCAAACTTCAAATAGGTAGGTATATTATCGAAAACCTTAAAAAAAATCCTTAAGCAGCCAGCCGACTGCGGTTAATAGGTCATATTAATGATTGGCGTTATTTATAAATTTTACTCATGACAATACAAAACAGAATAAGTAGTTAACACAGGAAAATGAATTGTTATTGTTTGCAATTTGAACAGTAGCTTAGCTACCTTGTGGTTTCTTTAATCAATGAAGTAGTGGTCAATAAGTAAACAGGTAGATAATATCAATTAGAAAGGTACAAAGAATGGAAACTATAGTTTCTCTAATTTGACTAATAAGGTATCCCATGACATGACTTAAAATAACACAGGGCGCCACGTTTCAATCTTAGGTGAGAACTTGAGAAGCCAAATTATTTCACATAATCTTTGTTTTAGCTTCTGGTTTAGTCGTGGATTATTTAGCACCATAGCTTGACCACGGGACTTTTTAGTTTTTAAATTATTGTTCTGAACAGTAAGCGTTCCTCCATTTTTAAAGTCTGCCGTGCCGTTCTGACGTTCAAGATATCAACCAGTTGGTTTCATTGGAAAAAAATCCCTTTAACAAGTTCCATTCTGCACAACCAATCAACCAGTTGGTTCGATTGGAAAAAAATCTCTTTATCGAGTTCCATTCTGCACAACCAATCAACTAGTTGGTTCGATTGGAAAAAATCCTTCATCGAGTTTCATTCTGCACAGCCAGTTGGTCGGTTCAGTTGGTTGGAGTGGAAATTCAGCTTTTTTCAAGTTCAATACGAGCGGAACAGCCGAAGACCCGTTAAATGCCATGTGACTTTTCTATTGGCAGGCATTGAAAGGTTCATGATATTCTTGAAACTTGAACTTGACAACCAGAAGATTTTATCGCAATATTGTTTTCCTTAAAATCTCTTTCGAGTCTGATCTTCAAGGTAGTATACGTGATATGATATCTGCGACCTGTTCGAGACTAGTTTGGCAGGATTCGAATGCCTTTCCAAATATGAAGAAAACAGCTTTTTAAAAAGCCACTTAAATCAACATTCCTCAGTTCAAATCTGGATGTAAATAAAGGCAAAAGATATTTATGTAGAGCCTTAACATTTATCAGTCTTAACTTAAAGGTAATGTGAATAACGACTTTCATTTTGTTGTCTTAATCCATTAAAGCTTTTTTTCCGGATTTTTTAAAGAGTTTTCATCTTAGGATAAAAAGAAAAAATATTTTGTGTGTATTTTGTTTTTTCGGTGAAATATTATTGCAAAGTTTCAGCTCTCAAAATATTATTTCCAGTTTAAAATCGCTATCGCATAAAAGCTTTAAGATTCAACAAAACAAAGAAACTTTTCCTGTTACCGCGTCACGTCATATGAATTGCCTAGGAAAATACCAATATGATTGAACTGGTAAGATCCTTGGCTCCTCATCAGCTCCAGTGTCTAGCCGGTGTCGATAGGCTCTTAACATTTGTAGTGTAGTCACGAGCAAATGTACTATCGACCACACTTCCGCTTTACCTTACCACTCCTTCCTATCCGCTCTCGTGAGATAGAACAACTGTACATTTTTCGAAAAGCAAAAGAAAATAAAAGTGGGTACACTTGTTTTATATTCTGTGACCACACTATGCGGTTTGAAATCGTTTTTACCAATAGGCAATGTTTGCTGAAAAGTTATTTTCAGAGATTGATAAGCAATAACAAGAAAACAACAGTGGTGATCTTCGATCGCTGACGTAGGGGGCGCTTCGCTAAAAATGTTGAAAAACAGTGTACTTAGTTCAGAAGTTGTGCAAACAGAGATTTCAAAAGCGCCCATTGTTTCAAGATTTCCAAAGAAAAATTTAATTCTAAATTCCGTCACGGTTGTTAAGAGCAGTTAGGCCTGTTTGTTTTTAAGATTATTATCAAACTCTTTATATCTCTTTACCTTGAACGATAAGGTCAAGAAGAATGATATTTTTGGTTACTATTATTTTGTTTAATCATTTCATAATTTAGGTTCGTCGAAAGGACAGTATGCATAAACAAATGCAAATAACTTTTGTGTATACTAGAAATTCCAGAACATTTCAGACGCATTACCAGACAGGATTAACAAAATTAGTAGATAGTGTTGTTATGATGTACATCGACATCAAAAAACAAGAGCTGGAAAGAAAGAAAAAGACCTTGAGACCACACGCAAAGCTTGTTTGAGAAAAGCTTCTTAGATACAAGGAGTTTTTTGTCAGTTCTACACTGTCCCCATAAGCATCTTCACTCAGTTACAGGGATATAAAAGATATCGATATGCTTCTTTATGTTTTTTTTATTCACAACGGGTTAGCGCTTGGCCTTCACCTCACCTAAAGTTAAGTGACGATAAGGCCGAAGGTGGAAGCGCACTACACCCGGAATCCTCACCACTGAGGAACTGGCTATCTTACCTCTAACTGCCGGAACACAACAATTTTTAAATTGTTGTTATGGCGTCAGACTTAGGTAAGATGGTGGTGCTAGGCCAGGCGGACTTCAAATAAGCCCACCAACCAAACCTAGTACAAATGTACCCCCCTCCTGGGAATCGATCCCGGGACCCCTGCGTCTTACACAGGTGGGCGAACCACTAGACCACATAGGCGGTGAAATTAAACGTTAAACGTCTTATTTTCAATGACGCGAGGAAGTCAAGGAACTGAGATACTCACGATCACACACAAATCACATCCATTGTTATAGTTTTTGTACCAAGAACAATGGCCTGATTTCGCATGCGTAGCAGCGACTTATCGTCCATGCCATAGCAATAGATTTAGCTCAAAATACGTCTATATCATTAAATTCTGAAAGCCTGACGTTGCTAAGTTACTGCAAAACAAGTCGATAGATGAGATCATGCTTGATGCTTCATGTCTGCACTTCATCATTTTATCAAGTCATTTTGTCTGTTCATTTATTTATTGTCTTCTGTTTGTTGATATCGTATTAATATATTAATTCTAGAAGATAAAATGAATTAAACTAAGCTTTGTTTTTTTTCATTATGTTTATTTATTGTTTTAAATAGACTCGGGCAGATTTCGAGTCTTCTGATCACAGATGGAAGTGAAAAAATTGATATTAACAAAAACAAATTGATCTAAGAAAAGAACGTCATAAAACTTGAGTCTATTAAAAACCTTTCAATTGTCCATACGAATGGCTATAAGAAAGAAGTACAGTATAAAAACGCAAACGAAAAAGCGCATGACGAAATCACACTGAAATTCAGAAAATTGAATTATGCATCAACACAGCATGCTCAGCTGCGAACGGGGCGGCATCGGCAGAGGGGAAAAAAAGAATGAATGGACACTTGAACCTATTTCGGGAATCGATTCTTTGGAACAGATGTGTATGTTATCATATCCCAAGATCCCGATGAGTAATTCAGGAAAACCCGCCATTATCTGAATACACACACGTACAAGATGGCGCGATAAATAAACTTCCAACTAACATGACGTAATGTGTACGTACATTGTGCCTTTGAATAGTTAAATTTGCATGTGTGATTTATCGGTACGAACTTCCCAGAAAATCGTTGCAATCCCGAAGACGTTTTTGGATAAGGAAAATAGTTACAAAAAAAAATAGTTCCATGGATTTTGCACATTTGTTCAGTGGATCCCACTTTATCCATGAATATACTCAATTGCTTTAGTGGGACAAGTGATTTTTCTAAATTATGTCCCACTTTATCCACTGACGACTGATAATCGCAAATGGAACAAATAGGACAGGAATTACATACATAGGGGCGAGTGGGAATACTAGTTTTTGAGGAATACTTGAAAGTTTAGATTAATAAACCATTATTTTTGTTGTACTTTTCACATTTGTTTGTTACTTTACTATGGAAACGGTGTTACTTTTTTTACGGCATCCCGTGCTAGCGCGGTGATGATGTCTTGGTGTTGCTCTCCGGTCATGTTTGGGTAGATCTTCGATGGAACTCCGTTGCCATGAACACGCTCGCTCATTGGTCTGATTCATAAACTAAACTTATTTCTAACTAAACTCTTCTTAGAAAACCCGTTGCCCCTACTAACGCACTAGTTGAATGACAAACGCAACAATGCTAAGCATGTGCAGTTTTCACTGTTGCATAATTACGCGCATGGTTTCACTGCGTGCGCGCAGGCCCGGAGGATGTGCTGTGTAATCGGTAAATTGGCAACACTGGTATAGAGGACGCTCTTTGTTCCCGTTATGATTCTTTACTTCAATTTAATTCGACAATGCATCAACAGTTTTGAAATAAAGGATTTACGGAACGTCTAAAAAGTTAAGTGAGATGAGTTCATGTTGCTTGTGCTACAGCTATTAGGAACAATGAGCGTGTGCCATTAACACCAGACTTGAAATGAGATCATGAGACACAATAAAGATTCAACACAGACTGGCGCTAAACTAAAGCAATATATTCATCAAAAAACGGGTGACCTAAAAGAAGGATGTCTATTTCTGACCTGTCAAAATGTTGATTTCATCAATTATCGTGTATAGAGAAGTAATACAGCTCATTAAATTGCACATTATTGTTAATTATAAATTAGATTGGATTGGGAATACAGAAATAGAGAAAATCAACTTATATAGTGGTGGCCAGATAATTAAGGAAACCAGTCGATTTTCATACACACGAAGTAACTTTGAAGCCCTGGTTCTCCGCCTAGGATTGACCTAGCTGTGATCTGATGATGGCCATTCAGGGAAGAGGAGATTAGGATCGCTATACACACCCAACTGATCTGATCAACATTATAAGAGATGCAACATTATAAAAGAGGTCATGCAAGATGCAAGCGTCAGCCAATTACATCAGTCACTCATAAGTCACGACTTTTTGACTTCTCGATGAAGGTCACCTTGGACTGAAAGAGTTACCTGACGCTTGTAGGACCGTCTAATGCTAGTCTTACTTTACTCAAATATCTGAAATAAGGCCAACACTGTTTTTTTAAAGGAAGTAAAAAAGAACATGTTAGTGCATGTTCTGTCTGTTCTGGTCTATGTATGGTCTAGTCTATGTGTCTATAAAATAGATATAGCGATATAGTCCAATGATATTGTCTATTTATCGTATCGTAAACATCATATTACTGCAAATTGCACTTGTCAACGTGCTGCCAACAAGTGTCTCTCAGCATAATTCCTGAAGTGCTTTTATATTCGAAACACGTGCTTTCAGTGATCAGACTTTATTGTCAAGTCAGTCCAAAGAGTAAATAAGGGAAATAAGAACAGGAAAGGTTTCGACTGCTTTGCTAAGCTCTTTACTGCGCAACCTACAGCTAGAGTCGAGGAGCTCGGTGGCGCAGTGGTATAGCGCCTGCCTGGCCCATCGATTGCAGAGGTTAACTTTCGCAAGGGTCGGTCATGGGTCGGATGGGTGACCAAAATTTTATTATCTCGAGCTCCTCCGAGCTTTGGAAGGCAAGTTAAGCCGTTGGTCCCGGCTGCATTTGCAGTCGTTAGCACCCACCAATCCGCATTTGGCCTGCGTGGTGGGTAAGAGCCCATCCTCCTTATCCACCCATAAGGTAGGCCTCTGCCCCAGCGGTGGGGACATTAAAAATGGCTGGTGTCAATGGCGATTCTAGAGTTATCATGTGTCTGACATGTGATAGATTCCTAAGGGGCTGTACAACGTCACTACACGCTGGGTGACTCTAGAGTCTAGGGCCTAGATAGTCACCTAGCGTGTAGCGAAGATGTAAGGCACTAAGCAAGCCACCTGTCGGTGCGTGGCTGTGGTGTATGTGGCTTTACACCTATACCTCGCGTCGCGTCTACGATACACGCTAGGCGACTAGCAAGTCGCTAAGCGCGCGCTGCGGCCGGTTGCGAACATTCGTGAACATACGTACTGACAGTGCCGTACGTGGCCTTACTTCGCTACTCGCTAGCGCTAAGCAAGCGGCCTGGCAGTGCGTACGTGGCCTAAGAGTATTGCATAGCTAGTAAAATCTATAAAACCTATTAAATATTTTTTTCCTCAAGCACTATTTAGCTACCTCCTTTCCACATTCTCTAGTGGAAAAACAGTCTATTGGTGACTGCTCTGCTCACCAAGCAGAGCAGAGAGAGAGAGAGAGAGAAAAGGGGATGGGCTGTGTTTTGTACGAGCAAGGTATGAACCTGAATCTGGACACCATGCAGAATCCAATCAGTGGTAATTAATTAATATGTTGTTGAGTAGTAAAATTTTTCTTTATTATATAAAGTTGAATTAGGCTTGAAAATAAAAGCCAATCACCTAGTACAGTCAGCAATGAAAGTCGCTATCACTTTAGTACTAACTTTTTTGACAGATGTCTCACAATTTGATGATTTTGATTTCTAAAATATAAAAAAACTGATTAAAATCTAAAAAACTAATTATTAGGAATGTAAAAATTTGACAATATTTTTTTCTACAGTGCATTACATATCTAAAGAAATCTTAATTTATTTTGATTTTTGGCATAGGCAAATAATAGGGTATTGACATTTGTTTGTAGTTGAAATATATAAAAAACAACACAAAATGAACACACGAGTACATAGAAACCAACAGTGGGAATAAATCCGGGTACTGGGGCGGTGGTTGGACAAAAATTGATCCCACAGTTAACCAAAACATGCCTAGTAGAGAGAGAAAGAAGCTTGTACTCAGAAATTTCAACAATACAGAATCTTCTTTCTTCTCTCGAATAGTTCTATAAACTAAATTAGCATTCATGATTGAGAATATAGTAGAATTTGTCTGTGACAATCTCAAACATATGCTATAGAAGCAGATGTATATAACATTTGTGCCTATAAAAGGCATCACTAAACCATCCTTGATGAGTAAAGGCAACATACTAAAATTGGATACAAGTAAGAACCAAAAACACATAAATGGGTCTTCGGGAAGATGCAACGCTACCGGTACCGCAACTAACAAAATAGTTTTCTCATGTACTTGAAAAGAAAACAGGAAAAATGCCAATGAAACATTGATAAGACATAAAATGAACTTTTTCTTATTTATACGGAAAAACATGTCAGCGCATGAGGGCAGTGAAGCCACAGCTGTCATTGATAGGCACATTCGTGCCATCGTCTCATTTGTGTAATATGTTTTTAACTTGATAAAGACATTAATAAAACACCATACGTTAGAAACTTTATCTTCAAACACTCCTCTGTTTAAGGGGAACAATCTATAAACTACTTGGAATATGTTGGCCCATGAACCAGTAAATGGGAACCAGATGATAATAAATGATGATATCACAGCTACTGCTAGTTTGTTGAAATTCAGAATGAAATGAAATAATTTGCTTTTTGGAGGCAATCCTATAAAGCATTTCCTTAATAGATACACAAAAAATGGCAATGCATGATACAGTTCCATCTGTTTATAATTTAATGCGAGAGTGAAGAATATTGTTGCTAATATATCATTTTCTATAGCAATAATGAAGAAAGTTGCCCACAAAAACAGCCCTAGTGATACACAATTGTACTGAAAATGACCATGATCGATGAGAATCAAACCAGGGTATAACAACATCAATATTGTCGACATATCAGTTCGCTTAAACACTATTTTAATGTCCTTTTGCTTCACACGTTCAGCATCTATACATATGCACAACACAGCAGTCATGTAGAAGTATAAATCACACAAAAAGACTGTCCATCTCATGAACATTTTATGAGATTCACTTTCATAACCTCTCGACGCGAAAAGTCTCACTGATTCTGGGTCTAGCCAGTCGGCAACCAGACCCATCAGCAAGCTGTGATATGCAGTCAGTGGAGGATAGTCCAGGCCCCAATACTCGAGATCGTTTTGAGTGGTATTGTGATACCATTTCGCCGCTGGCGTGTGCACTGTTATCTCTTGCCAATGTCGCTGCGCCTCGTAATCTCCGTACATGGGGGGTTTTTTATACCCCGAGTAAGGATATGCCGCAACGCACCATCGCACAAGTAGAGCGAAGAAAACGCCAGGAACCAACGCATCTTTAGTCACGCAAAACTTATCCGGATCCGATCTTCTAGTCATTACGTCAGTTCGAACAAAAAGATAACCTTTTTCGATGCAAATTCATTCAAAAATATTTAATTATTTTAAAACGCGACATGCGGTATTCAAGGGAAATTTTGACAGGTACTTACGACGTGAACGGCGTCCAATTCCTTTATCAGCTTCTCCTTCAGATATCCTTCCGTATACACCATATTCGTAAATTAAAAACCATTCAAATAATCACACACAGTCCACAGAACCACTGCACCTCTCGCCAGAATTTCCGAAAACTAGTTTGCTTTGGAGAGAAATACGATTTTTTTTTCGAAAGTGAGAAGTGAGAAAATGAGAAAGTGGATCACTCGCGAAAGTGAACTTGAAATTGCTGCGTTGTGTTGAACGAAGTTTACCCCGGATACTTGTACTGTCAAAACCTTTTCCGCTTCCGAGTGTGTTGCCCGGAAAATTCAAAATGATTGGGTCATTTACGCTTGTAGTTTGTACTCAGTACTATTCTTAAATCTGTGTTTGTATGTACTATAAACTTAAAAAAACTACTTATTAACCTATGTTTATATTAATTTATTCGACAAAACAGAGGATGAATAATTCATAGATGTATATGATGAGTATTTGAGGTGAGTGAGATAATGGAGGTCAGTGGATACTCAGAAGAATAACTTCTGAGAGTGTACCTATATATCTATTCTAAAACTAAAGAGAATACAATAGATTTGACATTTAGTTTTGACAATGTGAAACCATAAATAGACACTTGATATTAAACCGATTAAACTACCACTGAGCAAGTAATCACGCGACATTTTTAAAATTTTCTGAAACCATTTCCTGACTTCGAGAATTATTAAATCATGAAAATGGAAGGAGAGTCAACAACTTTAAAGCGGAACTTAACAGAATGGAGATTCAGTCAATATCCTAAATATATACTGTTGCCGATTGACGAAAATCACGATCAAATTAAGTCCAACATAAAAAATGTAGTATTTTCTGAGGTAAAGTTTTTAGTTCGACAAGTTCTCAATTATTTTACACCACCTTCAAAAGTATTTTTTCACCGTCTACTTTATTTAGTAATTTTATAATTTCTGTTACCTATCCTTGAACTAAATTAAATAGCATTATGCGTAACTAAAAGCATAGTTTTTTATAATTTCATCCAGAAGCACAACGACTCAACCTCGCACTCTCGATAAATGGATATCGTACTTGTTTAGGTCTTTTGTTGGACGAATTGACGGAAATAAGAGGAACATGGAGCTGTCGATAGTACACTGTATTTTATTCTCGGTTAGGTGACCCCACGACCTCTTGAACGAAACCTTCACCTCGTATGCTACTCAGAAGACGCTCTAACTAACATCCTGGACATGGACCCTGACATAGTTAACCGGGAAGAGTTCGCCGAATTTATCGCCGGTCGCAAACTACCTTATGGAGCGTTACCAGTTGCACATAGGTGCGTCCAGTAAAGCAAAAAATATCCTTTACTATTATTTATGTTAAACGTGCTGATGCTGCTGAAACACGTGTATGCTCTAGTTTGTAGTTGAAGGAAGACACCAATTAAATGGCTCCAAATATAACGGCCCAGTCACAGACCACCGCGATGGGCGACGCGACAAGCGAATTCGATCGCGTCGGCCTCTCAGCTCGTCGTCACGAACTTGCTTGCAGCGGTGGGCTGTGGCCGATGGTTGCTAGAGAACTAAGTTTAAATCTTGTTTAAATAGGTGTTGAAACATCGCCTAACTAGTCTATTCGTACAGTTATGGTAACAAAACAAACTTCTTCTCAGATATGGTGGACACCAATATGGCTTGTGGGTTGGGCAACTTGGAGATGGTAGAGCCCATATTCTCGGTGAATATGTGAACAGGTACCTAATTAATTTAGTGATCAGCAGGCATTGAAATATTATTACTATACTTCTATGAGTTCGGCATAATTATAAGGTTTTCAAAAAGAGTTCACATTTATTTTTACTGCAGCAGCACAGAATACGTAATTGGTAGCAGCAATGTATTTACACTATAAGCCAAACTCGGTTGTTTACCGAAGCTGTCAAAGTTACAAAATAGCCCTACACTCAGAAGAATAACTAACACGATCTATGTCTTTTTAACAGGCATGATGATAGATGGCAGATACAGCTCAAGGGCTCAGGACAGACTCCGTATGCTCGAGTACACGACGGCAGGGCCGTCCTGCGGTCCATGATCAGAGAGATGATCGCGTCAGAGGCTTGCCACTTCCTTGGAATACCAACCACTAGAGCAGCTGGATTAGTTGGTAAGTTGGGAAAATAATAGCTCAGAATATGTTTTCCGATTTAGTTTAAGAGAGCTAAATATTTATCACATAGTTTTAAAATAACGATTAGGATAAGAGCTCCACTCCGACACTGTCATAGAGTCCATTACTTAATAAGCTTAATGCTCTAAGCTTAATAAGTAATGGACTCTATTACTTAAATGCTAATAAAGTAGTGAATTCACGTCGGAATTACTATTTGTCCTATCACAATACAGTCAGTGACGAAACCGTGGTACGAGACGTGTACTATACGGGGAACCCTCATCGTGAAAGGGCTGCAGTTGTGTTGCGCCTGTCTCCGTGCTGGTTCCGGTTCGGCTCCTTCGAAATCCTCTCTAGATCTGGCGAGGTTGCAGTGCTGAAGCAACTTGCAGACTTCATCATCAAAGTAAGGGAATGGAACTATATTTCTTGACACCAATAGAAATAGAACAACTTGTTTATAAAATTAACCTCTAGGAGCCTAATATGAAATGTCATTAAAAGCCACCCCAAATCATGTAGCCTGGTACTAGGTATACCGCGGTCCCTAACCCCTCTTTATCCTCATTTATTTTTCCGCAAGTTCGGAAATAAGTTTTATCAATAAGGTATATAGGGACCATCGTTATTATTACAGGAGTATTTTCCAGACATTCATTTGACAGACGAAAATCGATTCATCAGGCTATTTTCCGAGATAGCCCATCGCTCATTGGACCTCGTCGCTAAATGGCAAGGTTGGTAACAGACACATCTCCACATTCACCAATTTGTATATACTCTTAACTTAGTTTTTCCTTACAGGTTTAGGTTTCACCCATGGTCTTCTCAATACAGATAACATGAGTCTTCTCGGTCTGACTTTAAATTATGGACCATTTGGATTCGTTGATTCCTATGATGGTGGTTTTGTCGCCAATTGTTCTGACGGAGAAGGACGTTATGCGCTAGCTAAGCAGCCAGACGTAGGTTACATCATACGAATTGAATTGCCCACTGCCTTCTGAACTGAAGGTTTTATAATATTTTTGTATTGTTTTTAGGTAGTAGTTTGGAATATAGGACAGCTAGCAACAGCATTAAAACCGCTTCTGAGTTCATCACAACAAGTTCATATGTCGCATATACTGAAGACTTTGGACACTTACTGCAAGAATAAAATATTGTTAGTAGTCCTTTTGGCTTAACTAGTACTTTTAGGTCCTATCATGTGATGGAGTGTATTATAGAAATCAATCCATATCCATATAGGTAAGTACACACAACAGCACGGCAAACAGTTGAACTACAAAAACAACTTTTATTACGTACCTAGGGCATAAAGACGGGTCTCAACTCAAGGTCAATATGTTACGTCTGATGCGCCGTCGTGTGTACCTAACGTTAACGTTTGCTTGTACAGCCAATCATATTTCAGGGAAACATTTTTGATGAAAGTCGGATTAAAAGAAGAGCGTTGGGGTGACGAGCAGCTGATAGAAAAACTTCTGGATATGATGCAGCAGACTGGAGCTGACTTTACATCCACGTTTCGTCAGCTTGCTGAAGTTAGTTGGGGAGATTTGGGAACTGATTATACATAATTATAGTAACTGCTTAGCTGCTCTGTCTTTTGGAAAATGTAACCATATCTACCTACTTTTATTGTTAAAGTTGGAACCTAGCGAAATGGTCAGCGAGGTGAAATTGGAAGAGAAGTGGTCTCTCAAAAGATTATCATCACATTCCTCATGGGGATGCTGGCTTGATCAGTATCGTGAGAGACTGGACAAGGAAGCTGGTGAGACTTACCTATTAAAAAAACGACAGCAAAACACTATACACACTACAGTCAATATCTACTCGCAGAAAAGTTCGAAGTAGTATAATCTGGTCACCCTCATAAGGCTGGTCGTCGTAAAATTCTTAACATTTTACCCCCCATTCCTATATTCGAGAAACGATTCGTTTTGCTTACGGGTTGTAGAATTTTGACACATTTACTATGGACTTAATGTCAAAATACTACTTACCATCCGTAAGCTAAACGAATCGTATCCAAATATAGGAACCGGCCCTTAGTATTTTAGAAGATAATTTACTGATTCACTATGTTGCTTAAACCACAGAATACTTACATTATGCTCAAATATCGAATTACCTACCTACCAATTTATTAGTGGATGCAAGCTCGGCTGGCTTGTTTGAAGATGAGAGGCGTCGTCGTATGCTCAGCGTTAATCCGGTCTACATTCCACGCAACTGGCTCCTGCAAGAAGCAATCGTGGATGCTGAAAAGGATGATTATCAAAAAGTATTGTAATTTTTTTATTCCTGTACAGTCAAAACGACGGGGCGTAAATATCTATCATAAATATACCTTAAAAGATAGCGTTTCCCTAGCTTGACTACAGAAATTACCTAACTGTAAATGGTGACCAACAGATTGTATCAAGATGCGGTCTATTTAAAGCTGAATAATAATTGGGATTACTTATTATCCACTGTGTAAGTTTTTATTATTATTTTCTAGGTTCGGTTTTTGCTTGAGGTTTTACGACGCCCGTATGAAGTTCAACCGGAAGCTGAAAAACGTGGTTTCTCTGCACAGCCTCCGCAGTGGGCGTATGCTTTAAAAATCAGTTGTTCTACATAAGTTTTGAATTATTATGTACCTATACATAATTTTGTAATAAAATATGTATAATTTAATGCGTAATTTTCTGTAGTACACACGGCGGCACCTCAGACTATACATGTTGACCTTGAGACCGCCTTTATGCCCTACGTAGTAAAAGCTGTTTTCGCAGTTTAAATGTATAACCTGACGTGCTGTCGTGTGTACCCACAATGGTGCTGCCATGCGAATTATTTGACATTGGACGGTGGTCCACGGCAACTTCACTCGAGAAATTATGGTCTAATGCAGCAAGTTTAAATTCTATGAATTTAAACTTCCATGTTATTACAAAAGAATACATTCATACAAGAATTATATTTTAAACATTGTACTTATACAACATGTTACAAAAATACCCCTAATGCCGAATATGGTATACTATGGGACCAACTCTGAAATTGCGAAAAAAAAATCAGCTGTTTAAACAGGTGTCTTATGCTCCTTTGCACTAAACTT
The DNA here is from genome assembly GCA_963556745.1 of Catoptria pinella. Lineage (NCBI taxonomy): Eukaryota > Metazoa > Arthropoda > Insecta > Lepidoptera > Crambidae > Catoptria > Catoptria pinella. Next base: position 8,594,728 of record OY750779.1, read on the forward strand.
AAGAATCGCCTAAGTCTTTTCCTAACTACTACTTGATCAAATCAAAACGATGTCATTCACTTAGCTGTCATGCAGCTTTCATGCGCCTATTTATCTTGGTAGAGTTGTAGGTAGTTAGGAAAAGGCAGTCGATTCTTAAGTTTAGTGCAAACGGGTGTAAGTTAGTTTTTTTTTTAATAACACGAATTGAGTTTAAACCATGTTTGAACTTAAGTTTAAATCTTGATCCTATGCGCACCAATTACCTAATCTGTGGTATGCTCTGCAAGTGCTCTGAAGTTAGACTTATTTGTACATTGTAAGATTAGTCCTTTAGTACAATAACTTTATAATTTGTGGGTTAATCGCATTGTAATAAATACCTTTAAATATACACAAGTTTTGATTTCCGGAGTGGAAGGTCTTCGGAATATTTTTGGACCAGTTTACGTTTCGGACTGCAACATAAGATATCACATCGCGATCACAGTGACAGTGACGGTCTCTCTGGGTGACGATGAAATGACATTGACATTTGAATGGCTAGACCGAAGCACACAAAGAAAAATAAGCTTTATGACTTTGAGCTAAGTAACATCATTAGATTATAGAAATTGACAATTAACAGTAATTATCATTTATAACTTTATATTCATTCATTAATTTTATGAATTTATTTATGTGATGATTGTGATTACAGCAAGACTGTAAGTAAAAACATTGGGTTAAATTTTGGATTTTGGTTACATTATCGTTCATGAGGCGATCGCTCTGTGTATTATCAGCATTGTTGTGCGAACAAAAACAATTGGTTACAAACAAGATGAAATTATCAAGTAATTTCAAGGACTGGAAGTTCAAAGAACCGCCTGTTTATTCAGAACTGCCTATAGATAAAAACCCAGAGTATAATGTACCGACGGCTGTGAAAGATGCAGTCTTTTCCAAGGTAAAGTAATAGTGTTGACTTTGTTATTTAAATCAGCTGGTGTAATGGTGATGTTCTACCAAAATTAAAATGAAATTGTTGACCTATAAGAATGCAGACTGTTATTTACACGCTTTTATATCTAAACGTACCTAGGCACCTTTTATTACTGACAACAAATAACAACATGTAAATGATGCAATATCCTTTATTGTGATAAAGGTTGTTACTTTGTTGTCAGTATTATAAGGCATTGTTCTTCTATCTCAAGAAGGCCATTTTGCTATGAATCTTGTAAGGCGTGCACATGCACATAATTTTAGTGAGAGTAATACGACAGAGTGCAGATGCACACTAAAACAATGTGCATGTGCACGTGCACGCCTAGATGTGTAGACCCATGGACAGATCTGAGACATAACGCTGTTTGTACATTTTACACTAAGGGTTAATAGTTAAAACTGCTTATTGTCATTTATTTATTAGTTTTCTTGACAAAGAAGTAATCTTCTTATAGCTTTCGTCCCAACTATAGTATACATACACTCACAATGTTATTATAAAAATCAAACATATTTTTTATTTAGAGTGTGTAGTCTGCACCTTAAATAAAGACGAAATGATGAATTTTCTCTCTGTAGTGCACTCCAAAGAAGCTTTGTGATTTTATCACATTATTTTCTAGCCTGTCGTTTATTAAGCATTTGATTATTTTATAAATAGCATGGTAAGGGTACAAAAGTCTTCTGTTGACTATTCACTCTAATGATTATAGATTTTGTTTTTTTACTTAAAACTTACCACACTTAGGTACCAACCGAACCACTGCAGGGCCAACTGCATCTAGTGTGTGCATCTGAAGACTGCCTCACTGATATTTTGAACTTGGACCCTGCAGTTGCAGACACATTAGAATTTATCGACTATGTCGCTGGAAAGTACCTGCCTGAAGGAGGTTTGACTGTTTCCCACAGGTAAAATAAATAATATGATTTTTCATATTTTTTCTACAGCTTGACCATAAAGAGTTGACAAAAAATGAGGGCGCCACTTCGCCACGTCTATGCAAACACGTCAAAATCACGAACAACTTGGCAACACTGACTATGTTATGTACTGACAAATTTTAGCTCCATTTTATTTAATTACTACTCTTTCTGGCCAAGCTGTACCCTATAATAATAATAATAAATCTATCACAACTATTCTAAACATAGGTACGCATATGCTCCAAAAATGTGGCTCAGTTACCTACCTGCAATTAGCTGAACATTTTGTTGTTTATTTATAATTAACAGTAAGGGCCCATTCACGTTTGCGATCCGTTTTACAGGATTTCAATTCAATTTTATCAGATAATGTTTTTTATTTGGTTATGGTGTATGTAGTTGTATGAGTCTGTTCATAAACAACACAGTATATCGGATCCAGTAAAAAAATACCGGTTCGTTTTATCAGATACGTTATTATTCGGCGATGGCGTATGTAGTTGTAAGAGCGTGTTCACATACAACACAGTACAAGTATACAGTATATCGGATCTGTGTGTGTACTGTATCCATAGCAACGGATATGATAAAATATCCAGTCCTGAAAATGCGGTGTGAAAATCACATTTTGATTAAAGCATTGCTTGATTAAACCATTATTAAATAAAATTTCAAAAATAAACTGAAACAATTTTTTTAGATATGGTGGTCATCAGTTTGGTTTCTGGGCAGATCAGCTGGGCGATGGAAGAGCTCACATCCTTGGAGAATACGTAAACAGGTAAATAACTACAAAAAACCTTTACTACCACATGGTAAACTTTGCTTTTAGCATCAGTAATGAAAAAACTACCATTATTTCAGCAAGGGAGAATCCTGGCAACCCCAACTGAAAGGATCTGGGGAGACTCCCTACTCCCGCTTCGGCGATGGTCGCGCAGTTCTGCGGTCTTCCATCAGGGAGATGGTTGCGTCTGAAGCATGCCACTTCCTGGGTATACCTACGACGAGGGCAGCTGCTTTGGTGGGTAAGAGTTATTCACCTCTCTTACCCGCTCACTAGTCATGAAATAAAATACTTTAAACGGATACTAGCGCGGTTTTATTGAAAGCACTGTGGCAATAAGTTGGTAATAAGTTTGATTTTTTATTTTCCCCACGTTCGGCACCTTATACCGGGTTTACACGAAGTGATTTTAGTTGATCAAATATTATCGGTCTACAAAAAATTTAAACGTTTGAACGTTCAGACAGTTGAAATTGCAAGCAACTTAGGGCCCAGTGCCGGCATGGCACGGCAGGTATCCCGCTGCATCCATTGGCATGGCTCAATCAGTGTGAGAGACAACAGATGACCGCTGCACAAGTTTCAACCTTATTTCAACTAGCTAGCAACAACCCATATGCCGCAGCATCCCGTGGCGCGTCGCGTCATGCCACAGCATCCCGTGGCATCGTGGTATCGAAATAAAGTAACATGAATTCTAAAGTCATTGAAATATGATTCAAAATAACTGGATTAGTAATAAAATCCTTTGCCGTGCCATGCTATACCGTGCCGGCAGTGGACGCCGGCCCTTAGCAGTTTATTAACTAAAAACGCCTCGTGTGAACCCGCTATTAGCAGCTGCCGTTTTATTTCATGGGTAAGAGTTATTGATTGATTAGCTTAAAATACTAACACAGAATACATTTAAGTACTACGTAATGTAATACTAATCAAATATGAACGACGGACCATTTACATTGCTTGTTCGGCTAACATCTGACTTTCTATGACCGTTCATAGCTTCCGAAAAAAAGCAGAAGCAACAAAAAGTACCTATAGGAGCGGGCGGCCCCGGTGATGCGTATGGTCTAGACCAGGGGTCTCCAAACTACGGCCCGCGGGCCAGCTCCGGCTCGCGAGCATCAACAATCCGGTCCGCGGAAGCGGTCCGGATCGTACCAACACACTTTTATTTACTGTATGTTGGTACGATAAGCTAGCTAGGTTCTGGCCCTTGGGGCTTCGTGGAGGAGTTAGTCAGGCCCTTAAGTTAAAAAGTTTGGCGACCCATGGTCTAGACTAGAGGTTTTGTTTAAAAGTCATTCGAAATTCAACCTTATTCTCAGTGAGTGACGACCACAAAGTGTGGCGGGACAAGTCGTACTCCGGGCAAGCGCGCCAGGAGCGGGCGGCCGTGGTGATGCGAGTGGCGCCGTGTTGGTACCGACTTGGCTCCATAGAGATATTGGACAAGAGGAAGGAACCGCATACTATGAAGATGCTGGTGAACCATATCATAGAGGTGAGCAGTTTTTCATTTACGTTCAAATTAGGTCGTAGGTAGAGTGCATTCTATTTTGCACCTTAATGAATGTGTCAAAATGGACATTAAATTATAACACTCATGTCACTCATTATACTTACCGTTGTACCGGTTTTTTTAATCTTAGGATCTGCATCTTCCTCAAAGAATGAACAATTCTGATTTGTTTACCTTATTACTGTTAATAATTTGAATAATGTTACTTACTTATTATGTGAAAAATATTGTTTTCATTTGTTTTAGCATTACTGCCCTAATATTGAATCAAGCGATGGAGACAAATATGTCAAGTGGTACTCCGAAGTGGCTTTGAAGAATTTGGATATGGTTGCTACTTGGCAAGGTACCTATTCCTTTTGTCTTTTAAAGTATCTAAAATCGCAGCAAGCATCTTTATTATAGGTTCTCATAATAAAAGTTGTGTACACACGACAGCACGTCAGGCTATACAGTTAAACTGCGAAAACAGCTTTTATTACGTAGCGCATAGAGGCGGTCTCAAGGTCAACATATATAGTCTGAGGTGCCGTCGCGAATACTAGGTACTAGGTATTCGGTTTATCATGAGAAATATAAAGTCTGTTTATCCTTACTTGTCCTATTTTTAGTAAACAGTTTTAGACAGCATACGTCTTTTGAATTTAAATCGTATTTAAAAAAAATTATCTTATTAAATCAAATTGTCATTAATTATTGGCAATTTTTTTCGTAATTATAAAATTCAAAATTCATAACTCATTTATTCAGTCTAGGCTGTTACAAGCACTTGTGAATGTCAAAGAAGCTACGCCATCGGTTCACAAACCCTAAGCGGGAGACCTTGTAACGAGAAGAACCGGCAAGAAACTCGTCAAGGGCTGCTTTTTTCTCCCTGTATATTTCATACAGTCGTCAAAATTTGAAAAATGAGGTCAGCATTTAAAATGACGTCATTTTCCATTACAATAATTTAGAAAGTTTACATTCAATGGGTAGGTAAAATAAATTTCAACTAGTTGAGAAATCGCTGTCTACTACTCGATAACGCATAGCTAAGAAAATCATATTGTATGATATCATATCATATGTGCAGAAAGCCAGAAAAGTATTGGTGGACGTATTTTATGAATATTTTTTTTATTAAAGAGTTTATTAAAAAGTATAAACAGACTTGAATTGAGTAATTTTATTACTACACAAAGATCTGCATGGTGAATTAACAAACCTCTATTCCCATAGGCTATGGCTTCACACACGGCGTTTTGAACACGGACAACGTGAGTGTGCTTGGCCTCACCATAGACTACGGCCCTTACGGTTTCATGGATTATTACAACCAGTTTTACACACCTAACACCTCCGATGACATGGGCAGATATTCCTATTACAAGCAACCCGAAGTGAGTACTTATAAATAAATATTTATTTTATTTATTTAATAATGTTTAGTGTTTATGAAATGTGAATCGTACTCCTACCATATACCCGTATCACACCCCGGACACTGCATATAAATAAATAAAAAAAAATATTGAGATACCCCAGAGAGTGATACAATACCGTGTTGTGGTTGACTCGCTCTTCCCAAGACAAACAATAATTAAATATTGAGTATGTATGTGTTATCGGCCAAACCCGATTTTCAGGACAATCTAGGTTGGCCTAGGTTAAACTAGTTCTTCCTATACGCGATGGGATTTACTGGTATAGCTTGTCCTAAGCTACCAAACTAGTTTGTTCTAAGCCCGATAGGCTAGGCCAAACTAGTTGATGCTGATATAAGCATTATGGCCAAACTAGTTGTTCCTGATAAAGGCATTGTGGAGCTGCGAGTGGTCTAAACACTAACCTAACCTAACCTACCTAGTGCATTTAAAGTTTTTCTTTGTAGCTTATCTGGTTTATCCTAACGGGCTTAGGACAAACTGGTTTGGTCTAGGCTTTACCAGTTAATCCTATCGCGTTTAGGAAGATCTAGTTTAGCCTAGGCAAAACTAATTTGTCCTGAAATCGGGTTTGGCCGGTAACATATGTACTATGTAGTAAAATCAGAACAATTTTATTTAAAAAAGGCTAACATTCCAAGTGTGTGTGTTAGTATGTGTGCGTGAGTGTATCTGTGTCGGTGTGTGAGTGAGGTTGGTAGGTCAGTAGTTTTATCTCCTACTTCTATTAGGCTGTGTACGCCGGTTTTCAAGGTGTCGCCATCTCGAGGTCCCGGGTTCGATCCCCGGTTGGGTCAATTTAGAAAACGAACTTTTCTATATTGGCTCAGGTCTGGGTGTTTGTGATACCACCGTTGTCTCTGATTTCCATAACACAAGTGCTTTAGCTACTTACTTTGGAATCGGAGCAATGTATGTGATGTTGTCAAATATTTATACAAGGTGTTACAAAAATACCCCTAATGCCGAATATGGTATATAGGGACCATCAAACTGAACAACTTTTACTATGGGACCAACTCTGAAATCGCGAAAAAAAATCAGCTGTTTCATACAAAAATTAATATCGAAAATATCAAAATGTATGAAACAGCTGATTTTTTTTCGCGATTTCAGAGTTGGCCCCATAGTAAAAGTTGATCAGTTTGATGGTCCCTATATACCATATTATATGTACCATGTACAAACTGCGTATGTGTGGGTAAAGTGTACAGGGTTACCTACCTGAGATTGAACATTTTTAAAGATTCTGTGTCCATATTCAAGTTTTCCATATGATTGTTCGCTCATTTGATCATCAGAGCAGTCATTTTATAATACTGCTGTAACTATAGCAATTCATAAATTTTCAAGTACCCAAGTCAAGAGCTTTCCATACGGTCTGCTTTACATTACGATATTAATGTTTTTTGGCAGATTATTCTATGGAATTTAGAGAAATTCGCTAAAGCCTTGGAACCGATATTGTCAGAAGAAGAGAAGCAGAAAATTGCAGAGTTTAGAAATACTCTAGAGGAATATTCTAAAAGAAAAGTGCTGTGAGTTTTTATGATTTTTGATAAGATAATTACTAAAACCGTTATAAAACCCTTAAAAAACATGATACAAAATGACATAGATATTCTTCCCTATTCTCTTCGCTAAGGTCTTTGGCTAAAGTACGTAGTAAGTACCTACTTGTGTTATGAAAATTGGAAACAACTGTAGGTATTGCCCTCTTCGAAAACGTGGAATCGTGGACTTAACCTAAACCAGCTCCCCTACTCTCGACGTGAATTGACAGGGTCGAGTTCACATCAGGATCGAATAAACGGTAACAATCTGTTATTTTAGTACATTGAAAACGGTTGCCATGGTTTCCATAGTACCGCAGGCTTATTACCGAACTTTAAGTGACATTCGCAATCGCTAAGTTGTACACATGACAGCACATCAGGTTATACAGTTAAACTGCGAAAACAGCTTTTATTACGTAGGGCATAAAGGCGGTCTCAAGGTCAGCATGTATTAAAAAATTCACATATACGAATTTGTGTTTTGACACGACACAATTTCGTATATCCGTTTTGACAGCAATAATTGTACAACTGCGATTGCGACTGTCGCTTGAAGATTAGTAATAAGCTTGCCGTTTTGATGTTTACTCGATGTCGTTATTCTCGTTATGAGTAACCACGCTGGTTTAAAACTAATGTATTTTTTTCGTTACAATGAAGATAGAAATGTCAGTGGGTGTAATTGTAGTCTACATTTTGGAATATAAGTTTGTGTCTTGTCACGAAAAGTGTATTTTTGTCAACAGGCAAACATACATTTTAAAATTGGGCTTGCATGAGATCCAAGAAGGTGACGCGAGTCTAGTGCAAGATTTGTTGCAACTGATGCAGGAAACTATGGCCGACTTTACGTGCACATTTAGGCAGCTTGGAGAGGTATGTTACTTACACTAAAGGCCGAAACTCAATGGCTTCTTAGCTAAAATCTTTAGGTAAGGTCTCCTTAACTTTAAGGAAGCTGTCAGTTTCATACAGTTTCTGTCAAATATGACAACTTTTTTGAATTTAAGGTAGCCTTAACTTTAAGATTCGTTTGAGTATTTGGCCGTAAGCAATTTTTTAAAAGAAAACAACTGTCTAAAAACAATATACAAGGTGTTACAAAAATACCCCTAATGCCGAATATGGTATATAGGGACCATCAAACTGATCAACTTTTGCTATGGGACCAACTCTGAAATCGCGAGAAAAAATCAGCTGTTTCATACAAAAATTAATATCGAAATATCAAAATGTATGAAACAGCTGATTTTTTTTCGCGATTTCAGAGTCGGTCCCATAGTAAAAGTTGTTCAGTTTGATGGTCCCTATATACCATATTCGGCATTAGGGGTATTTTTGTAACACCTTGTATACTAACCAATAAAGTAACTTTGTCCGCCTTACCTTATTTCGCCTGAACCACTGAACCAATTTTGATTAATTTTAGTGTATATATAAAAATATTAGACTAGTCTCCCTTTTGTCGCGAAAATGGATATTAAAGGGAGTGAAGTAGGGGATGAAAGGAGGGGCTGATATGGAGACGTGCCCCCTGATTATGTCACTCTGTTGCTAACAACTTTTGATTGAAACTGACTGAAATCTTAGTTACATTGCTGCTTTAGTAAGAAGCAATGTGACAACTATGTTAACAAAGCCGCAATGTAACTGCGTTAATTGTCTGTCAGTTTCAATCAGAAGTTGATTACAACAAAGTTACAAAATCAGGGGCGGAACAAAGTCCACGCGGACAAAGTCGCGTTCGACCGCTAGTATGCTATATTTTCTCAAATAGTTATAATTAAGTATAAAGACATTTTCAGCTTTTCGATATTACGCCACAGATCGGACAATCGCCGTAACATATCTTTCGAACGGTATCCCTAGATGGCGCTGTAGCCTACTGAATCGCGGTAGACCAATTTGTTTTGAAATATGTATAAGACGAATTTAGGGTCAATCACTAACACAGAATACTTAATAGTACTAAAATGTTTTTTGGAAGTAGCTGCATAGTAAAATATGCAAGCTATTATTAAATGTAAAAAAAATTTAAATAACAGTTTAAATCGCTCTTTACTTTGTCATGCATGTGAGCTGTAGATCTCGCGTTTGTGTCATATTTGAACATTTTTCGAATTTGCTGAAAAGTGTTTTTTTTTAAACTGGCTCGACATAAAAATTATATCATTATTGAACTTGCTCACAAATTTTCACGAGAATCGGTTGGGAGAACAAACGGACAGACTTCGAAAGCATTTTTACTGAAGCTGAAGCAGAGACGCTTCTCTCGCGCTCGGTCAATTCCAAAGGATTGTCGACTTTGGTGTTGGTTTTGCTTGGATTATCTGTAAAGGAAAATGGAAAGGTATTATTTAATGAAATTCAATGTAAGGCAAAAATTCCAAAAAACTTTGGAGGGAAAATACTAACGTTTTTTTATGATAATTTTCAAAGAAACTGTCGTTCATGCTACAATGATTATATATTATAACAATAATCAAAAGACAATACGTGGCTTCGATGGCTATTCCATAGATTAGGAAACAACTAGAATTAACAAAGATTAGACAATCTCACCAGTATAGGTAATTGGAAGCGCTCATGGTGGAGCTTGACAGACTGATTGTACTCGATCACGTTTGTTAAGCAACACACGGTCCGGCCAGGTATCGGATGGGTGACCGTTAAGTGGCATTACAATTGAGCGCTTCCGTGCTTCAGTGGGCCGTTAAACCGTCGATCCCGGCTGTTGTCATCTGATAACAATCGTTAAGAGCGCTTAGTCTGCACACTAGCGCCGCCATTGGTAATGATAGTGCTTAAATACAGTCAAAATTCTGAATTATCTCTGTAGTGCACTCCGAAGAGGATTTTTGTGTTTTTTTAACGCCTAAACAATATTTTCTAGCCTGATGTTTAGTTTAATGGAGTTTTATTGCGAAAAATTGCCATTTTTAACAATAAAACTCCATTAAAATAAACGACAAGATAGTTCACAATTTCATCTTTATTTAGGCACTGTGATTTAGTGCAGATTAAGCTCTCTTAAGCCAAGTTAGAGGCCTTACAGGCGGCTTGATAAACTCTTAACACTAGAGGTAGCCACTAATCCTCATACGATAATAATAAATGTCATAATAATTCGTATGTCAAACTATGAATACTATGATATTAAATTGGTATACTTGTGCGATTTTCAGGTCGAACCTTTTTTTTTATAGAAGAAACAATGTATTTACGCATGCCCCGTGCCTGGTTAACCACGGGTTATGTGGGACTCGTCTTGATGAAACCATACCCACTAAACTCCCTGATATTAAGTAGGTATACTTGCGCTATTTTCAGGTCGAACCTACAGACTTATTGGAAAAGAGTAAAATCGAAGGGAAATGGTCATTGAATAAGTTGTCGGAAGCGAAACGTTGGAATAATTGGGTCAGAAAATATCAAGAGAGACTGTTAAACGAAAATGGTACGATGTCAAAGTTATTTGTTATTTATAGTTAATTTGATTGAGTAGATATTATTGTACTCTTTTGTATAGGTGTCAATTACGTTGGAATTAGGTTTTTTTATTCAACGTAATCGTTTACAATGTACTTATAGGAACTTAGATAAGCCCTATTCCGTTTTCTTCATCGAAAGCGTAGAACGCTTTCGATGCGAGTTTTAAAAATCACTTAAATTCATGAATAATGACTTTTTGTCTTAATAAAACCTGAGAATGGTTTGCCGAAACAACAATCACGGATATCGTTAAGTATTGTTTTGTTTCAGTTTTGTTATTAACTTATTATTTTAAAATAATTCCTATTTTCAGTGACTGAAGAAAATCGGCGTTCTCATATGGCCAAAGTAAACCCAGTGTACATTCCTAGGAACTGGATACTGCAGGAAGCTATCGCTGATGCAGAGAAGAATGATTTTGAAAAGGTAATTAAAGTTAATATTTTTTTAGCCACAACTTCGTAGACCCGTAAACGCCCCTTGCAGATGTTGAAACGGTAGTAAAAACGTTGCATAGCTCCTATTCAAATAAAAATACCAAACCAAATAAAAATTAATGCAATTTACAGTTTTGTATGAAATAATGTAATTAGCATTTATTTTGAGTTAGTATTTTTTATTTAATAGAGATTTTTATAGTCTAGAGAGACAAATACTGTCTTAATCCGAATAACATCACTAAAAGAGTTAATTATGCTCAAATTGCAAATCATTTTAGTATTACGTTTGTATGGGAAGCTCACTGTTCGCCGGACTCTTTATTTTATTTATTTATTTGTTAACACAGAGTTTTCCAACACAGTTTAAAAACACAATTGTCAATCATATCAGATAATATTATATTCTTCGGTTCAATAGGCGCAGGTTCAAATACAGCCCGATTTCTTATAGACTTTTCTTACAGTATAACTTTAGATTCGTTTGAATTCTATGTTTCAGGTGAGGTTCTTACTGAAAATCTTCAGAAACCCGTTTGAAGTAAACGTAGAGGCGGAGAATCGCGGGTATTCCGACCAGCCTCCCAGTTGGGCGTATGGGCTCAAATTGAGTTGTTCTAGTTAAAGATGATATAAATATAAAATAATAATTACCAATAACGGCTTAATGTGCCTCGGCTTAAGAGCGCTTAGTCTGCACACTAGCGCCGCCATTGGAAAAATAACATAGTGCTTAAATAAAGACAAATTTGTAAATTATCTCTCTGTAGCGCACTTAGAAAAGTTTATCTCTTAAAAAATGATTTCTTGTCTCATAAAATAGCATTCTTGTAATAAAGGGATCGCCACTGAGAGCGGATTATCTATGGCGATAATCCGTTCATTCACTGTCAGTAAATATTAATAACTTGGGAAGTAGGTATTTATGTTAAATAGTCATATTATTATGATTAAGTTTAAATAGGGAACTGCAATTTATATTTGATTTTAAGTTTTTATTTGTAAGTTGTTATTGAAATTTTGATTGTTTTGTTTATCTTGTTATCATTTTGCAAATAAATATTTTGTGCAATTACAATATCCTTTAATTTATAATAATGAAAAAATTTAAGTAGTATTTAGGAAAATAATCATGTATATTTTTAACTGCACATGATACTCCTTAATATTTACAATCATATAAATAAACTTAATTTTCTTAGAGTAACAAAAAAAACAAATTAATAAATCTATTATTCATAATCTTCATCAGCACTATCATCTGGTTCTGAGTAATCTTCATCAAGTTCAATTTTTCTTTTTTTCTTTTGATGAACATTTTCTTTGTCTTCTTCTGACACATCCTCTTTTTTAGCTTCAGTTTCAGCGGAACGGTGATGGAAAACAAACGAAATTGTCTTTGCCAAATCCCAACACTGCTTTAAAACCAAATCGGCTAAGCTCTTCTTATCAGCACAATGGTACCAGTTTGACAAATCTGATGTGCAGTCCGAGTTTTCCGGAGGCAAGGTAATTTGTATGTTATTTACACATCTACGACATTTGAATTTGCTGTGAGTGTCAGATAGAGTGTTCTCTTCCAAACGGAACAAGTCCTTCAAGTCTTCTGAAGTAAAATGCCGTAAAGCTTCCTCATTTTGGTCAACAACGGTATCACTCAGTGCTTTCTTGTGAGCTTGCCTTTGGAATATCTTTTCCTCAATTGTACCTGTAGCAAGTAACCTATAAATATAGCAAGGCTTTTTCTGTCCATCTCGCCATACCCTGGCCATTGCTTGTTCATCATTTGCCGGATTCCAGTCCGGATCAAACATGATTAGGCGGTTTGCTCCTATGAGATTTAGCCCACAGCCACCAGCCTTAGAGCTAAGCATGAAGATCCATTCTTTAGAGTCTTTACTATTGAAGCTTTCAACTACTTTAGCTCTCTTCTTTATTGTCATGGAGCCATCCAATCTTACATAATGATAAGATCTTTTTCTGCATAATTTCTCAAAAAGATCTAGAGTTTGTGTGTAATTTGATACAAGGACGATCTTGTCATCTGTATTTGTTTTTAGGTTGGCCAATATACAATCTAATATCATCAATTTCCCTGAAAACTCTGGTTTGACATCTTTGATGTCATAATTGCTTGGCAATAAGTCTCTTGCTTTCTCAAAGCCTTCTGACCTTTCCATAATCTTATCATAAACTAAGTCTGGGTGATTACACAGCTTTTTTAAAGTTGTGATACTAGACAGAGCACTGAGAGTGTTCTTCTCACCGGTTCCAGAGAATTTGTTGCGAATGGCATCAGAGTTGATGAAGTTTTTATATATCTGTGTCTGAAGGGGAGTCATTTTAACACAAATGACTTGTTCAAACTTGACAGGCAAGTATTTCGTGAGCAAAGTACTTGTCCTTCTTATCATACACTTATTGACTATAGATGTCAATGTTTGCAAGCACTCCTGGGCTCTCTCTCTTTCCTGTGGTGTAGCTAAAGCATCCTGTCCTTTCAAAATAGGATTTTCGTACCTCTTCTTGAATTCATGAGCAGTGCCGAGAATACCTTCATTGACAAAGTGTACTAAACTGAAATATTCTGTCAGATCATTCTGTATAGGGGTACCAGATATTAAAATCCGCTTTTTAGCTTTCAAACCCATTAATGCCTGGTATGTTTGATTTTCACTATTTTTTAATCTGTGTCCTTCGTCACAGAGAACTAATCCAACTTCGGATGAGTGTAATATGTTGGAATATATCCTGAATGTTTCGTATGAAATTATCAGCACTGGTGTTGCAACTCTTGTGGATGAGTAGGTGTTCATAAACTGTTGCAATTTTAGTGTGATCTCAGCTTTAGAACCTCCATCCATAGCTAATGCATTTATCCTCTGGGCTAGCCATTTATGGATCTCATTATGCCAGTTTTTTACCAAGCTGCTTGGACAAACAATTATCGCTTTACAGATAGTAGGCTTACAATCAGGTCCTTGTCTCAATAAAGTCCATAACAAAGTGATGCATTGAAGAGTCTTTCCTAAACCCATTTCATCAGCCATGATGCAACCATAAGCATTCTCTATTTGGTTTCCAGTTACACAATCGTACATAAACTTAACACCCTCTCGTTGATGAGGTCTAAGGACATTACCGAGTACTGGGTCAACTACAACCGCTACTTTTATATCATTAGGATTCATTTTCATCTTTTCGTGTTCGGGAATGTACGGTGGACGGTACAGTACCAGAGCATTCGGTTCATCCGGGTCGTGTAAGGCACGTCTGACTTGACTTCTCTTCAATCCTAAACTTTTACTACAGTATGATGAAACATAGTTTGGAATCGGTACCTTAAACGGTTTGTTCAATATCTGTCGTATGAGATTCTCGTGTTCTGATAAAGACATCACTTGTGAGGCAGATTTTTGGGTTAGTGGTATTTTCGTGCACTCCCGTCGTGTACGTTTAGCTGAATCCAGCAAAGGACTCTTGAAAATCGAGTCGCCGGCGCCGATCTGGCTCGGCGCTAAACTGCGTCTCATTTTGTAGTTGGCAGTATCATGAATGAACTATTCAAGAAAACAAGATAAAACTTTAATTCATAACCACAAATATTGGAATATAATTATAATCCAAAAAAACATTTTAAGATCCTGAATTCCGGACTGACAATCAGATTGTCAAAATGACGTTGACAATTTTTTTTTAATTCTTCCAAAATGCAAGAAAATCTATGTTCATAGAGCTGCATCTTCGGAGCTCGTAGCCAATGTCACATTTACAAATTTTCGCTATCGCTTCGCTTCGAAAAATGTATGGATTTGACGTTTTAAATTTCGATTGACAACGAAACCTTATGTCAATCCCATACATGTTTCAAAAGCAAAGCGATAACGAAGATTTGCAAATGTTACTTTGGCTAGACCCCCAGTTCAGCAATCATTAAGGTTTTGGCACATTTGTCTGAAGTGTTAACACGCCCGTCAGATGACATCGGTTTTCTTAGTAAATGTATGAACTAGAGGCACTCTTATCTTATAAGCCCTCTTACGTACTAGCAGTTAACCGCGGGGGCGGCTAACCGCGTGGCTCTATTTTAATATGATCTAATCGCAAGTGCGTACGATCACGAGCGGTTGCATATTAATATGGAAAAATGGCCAGCTGCCTCTGCGGTCAATACGAGTAGTTTAATTTGATAGATGATGGATGTGACACATTGCTACTTCTTTTTGGCACAAATAAAACCAAAGAAAGGTAGCAATGTATCGCATTCATCTGTCAAATGAAAGCAGCTAAGATAGCAATGTAAGTTAGGTGGTAGAGCCCCAGAAGTCTTTAGTTGAGTTATTGAGATAACCAAAATAGGCAAACTGAAAAACACGTTCTCCAAAATTACATTACACTAGTCGCACTAGTCAATTGAACTATTCAATTGGTTGACTTTTTTACTGAAAGCGTAAAGGGTTATGATAATGTCAAAGTGACGTACAGATGACATTGACATTTGACATTTCTCCACTGATAATTTGTTTCTTTTCAACAACCATCGTGGTCGTAAGATTTTTTTGATGATTTTCTAAAAAGCTTTTGATAAAATTATTTCTGTTATTATTGTTAGAAGGTCATTTGTAACTTCATAATGAGTCCGTGGCCCGAGGTAATAACGGCAAAGTCCGAGAACAGACATGAAATCAAATTGGCGGGAGCCAGTGTTTCGAAGCGGATTTCTGAAGAGGGTTTGGACAAAAGTATATTCCAATTGACTAGTTTAAATCTTTTAAATATCAGTGATACATGTTTAACAGCGATTCCAAATGAAATAAAACTTCTCAACAATTTACAATCGCTTCTTTTGTTTGGCAACCAATTGGAAATTTTTAACGAAAACATAACCTCATTATCCAAGTTAAAAGTTCTTGATTTATCAAGGAATCAGTTGACTACCATTCCAGAGAGTTTGAACAATATGAAAGAGTTGACAAGTATTAATTTCAGCTCTAACCAAATTGAGAGTATGCCAAAATTTTGTGACTTTCCTAACCTGATTTCTATTGATGTCTCAAACAATAAGCTTACTGAATTCTTGGATGTGGAGAGTGCCAATTTGCCTCACCTCACTGATTTGAAGCTGAAAGGCAATGCAATAGAGTCCCTTCCGAGCTATGTGGCTCAAAGTTTAGCATCATTGAAGAATTTTGACATTGGGGAAAATCAGTTGAAGGTGATACCTGGAGAGCTTGCTTCATTGGCTAAATTAAAAGGTAATATATAACATTTGCAAAGTGCTTGGTTCCTATATACCTTCCTGTATACCTATATACCTATAATTCCAAAATAATAGGTATTGCATCATATTATTTTTGAAGTTGCACAATTTTGTGTTCTTTTATAACTTTATCAATATGACTCAACAAAGTGCTTTTTATACTTATTACATTGTATTTTATTATAAAAAAAAAGAATTTTCGAAAGAAAGAAAAGAAAAGATGACTTAACATCAACAATATCAAGAACTTTAATATAAACACTGCAGTTTGCTGAACTATCCATTGTTATATATAACACAAATAGTTTCCTTGTCTTTCATTGATATTGGTTTTTAATCTTAATATCATGATCTTTCAGAGTTAAATCTCAAAGGCAACAAATTGTCTGACAAACGTCTCATGAAGTTGGTAGACCAGTGTCGAACAAAACAAGTGTTAGATTACATCCGAGAACATTGCCCTAAATCTTCCCAAATACAACCGACAACTGGGAAGGGTAAAGGAAAGAAAGGTGCCAAGAAACAGGAGGAACCACCCCCTGAAACAGATGTTGGTGATCTTTGTCATGCTTTAAAAATTCTTCATGTTGAAGATGATGTACCAAAAGTGAAGATCATAGAGTCCGAAGTAGGGCCTGTCCGTCCCTATATTCTTTGTTGTATTGTAAACAATTTGTACATGACCCAGGCGCTTTTCAAGAAGTTCATTCAGATGCAGACAAAGCTGCATGACACTGTATGTGATAAGAGGAATGTTGCAACTATAGCCACACATGATTTAAGCAAAATTGCACCAGGTATGTATACTGGTAAATTAAATTAAATTTAAAAAAAACATTAAAAAAACATGTATAAAAACAATATTTGTTTTTTTTATAATGTTATATTTTTTAATTCTTTTGTTCAGATGTATCAAACAAGAATGTGTTTGGGTGTTCTGCGGTTGCAATTAGGGTTGCATCAGAATTGCTTACTGCCTTGTCTATAATATCCTCAAGATTTGAATGGTTCAATAAATTGTTGTAATAGCTTCAATTGTACAACGTGTTACATAAATACCCCTAATGCCGAATATGGTAGATAGGGACCATCAAACTGATCAACTTTTACTATGAGGCCAAAATATCAAAATGTACGAAACAAATGATTTTTTTTTGCGATTTCAGAGTTGGTCCCACAGTAAAAGTTGATCAGTTTGATGGTCCCTATCTACCATATTCGGCATTAGGGGTTATTTTGTAACACGTTGTATAAACTGACTGCCTATGCACTAAAACACTTAAATAATTAGAATCACAAAATTGCATCAAATATTGAGAATAAACTCCATTTTATATTTGTACAGGTGACCTGCTCTACACAGCAAAGCCACCAGCCGTACTAAAATTGACCCCGCTGTCCAGGCTGAAACTGTACACTGGGGAACAGCTGTTCCAACAGCTCACGGCTGAAGCTGATGCATTGAGGAAGGAGAAGAAGAGGAATGTTTACTCTGGAATTCACAAGTAAAATTTCAACCTTTCTAATTAGCCTTTTAGGGTAGATTGGTCCAAATGAGAATAAATGTTCATTAGAAATAAAACACTTTTTACTGATTAAAGCGCATATATTATTTCTCAACTACTGAGTTTTCTTCTGCCAGTTCTTTCTCTGATAAGCCTCCCAATTAGTGAACTGGTGGTAGATTCAGTAGCTAGATTTTATCTTTTAATTAACTTTAATCAATTTAATTCAGTATCAATAATTAAAACCAGAATGCAGCTATAGCATAATTAAATAAACTTGAATGCATTTTTATAAAGTTCAGAGCGGGTAATTTCATAAAAATATGAGCAGCCTTTTTGCTTTAGTCCTCCCGTGACCACGGCCCCTGGAAAGGTGTCGAAACGTCGGGAATTAAAAAAAATCCGTACTAAATAATTCTAAAATAACACCTGAATTAACAATAAATACACGCTGTAATCAGTAAAAAGTGTTTTATTTCTAATGAACTGTACGCGCGGAAGAAGTGAAAAAATGTTATTCTCAGAATAAATCACCAGTGTCTTATTTTAATGTTCTATAAAATTCCAAAATTTTTCACTGAATTCAATTATTTCAACAAAATGACAACTTTTATGTTTAGCTATATTTTACTTTTTCTATATGTAGAAACCTAATTCGTAACGGGACCAATTAACTAAAAGAGTTCAAATTGCTTGTTCCAGGTACCTGTACCTTTTGGAAGGCAAGCCGAAGTACCCCTGCTTGCAGGATGCGAGTGGCAAGGTCATCAGCTTCCCACCGATTACTAACTCTGATGACACCAAGGTAACTATTGTACTTTTTTTTAAACGTGGAGCCATCGCCAATGATTGTCGCGTTTAATCGAAAATTTCTGTAATGTCTATTTTCTGTTCGAAATTAAGCCTCTTGTTTATTATATCTTTGTCTGACTCGCAAAATTAGTTTTCATATTATTTTTTGTGGAACTTTGTTAGGTAATAAAGAGCTGTTAAACTTCCAAATAATTAACAAAAAATTAACCAGTAAATCTTTACCCAGATGTCAGCGGAGAGCAAATGTATGTTAATAGAAGTGACCTCCCACGCTTCACTCGGCTCCTGCAAGACTGTGATGGACAAGTTACTGCATGAGTGCCTGCTGCTGGGCATCGGGGACAACCCTGATGAGCCTGATGCTGCCTACCACACGCTCACTGTACAACAGGTACTTGTTTTCAACTAGTGGCAACCCTGATGAGAGTTGGTGGCAACCCTGATGCTGTCTACCACATGCTCACTGTACAACTCAGACAAAACATTAGACATAGTCTCTATCAATTCAATGAGGTCTAGTTTGCCATTTCTCTCATAAGCGGCGCTAGTGGTTAGTGTCTCCAGGGTTCCAGACACAGTGGCGTTACGCAATCAGACATTTTTGGAACTATTTTTCAGATTATTCCTTATTGAAAACACTCTTGATTTTTATAATGTTTTAAAAAGAATATTGACATATTTACAGTCACAATATATGACTTTCAGTATTTTAATATTCCCTTTTACAGTTAAACATAACTTTTGATATATTTGCGATTTTAAATTCTAAAACATGACGCTTTAGATCAGGGATTCCCAAACTATTTTAGGCAAGAGACCCCTTTTCCAAAATGAACTAATACCTCGGACCCCCATAGCCAAATTACTTAAAAAAACCCTATCAAATATCAAGTGTAATTAATAACAATAATAATAATAATAATATTTCGTTTATGTCGACCCCTGGGAAACCGATTTCGACCTCAAGGGGTTAATATCGACCACTTTGGGAATCCCTGCTTTAGATCTATATGTTTAATAACATTTTTTGTTCCTCTTTATGTTCGCAAACGAAATATATAAGATTTATAGTGCGAAGCGAGTTAAAAAAATGGCGGGCGGAGTAGGTCGGTCGGTACTTGATCATAATAGTTTTATTTCTTTTCACAGATGAAAGTAGTGGACCTAGAAGGCAACCTCAAGAGTGTGTACCCATCGCGCACAGACTGCGTCTTCGAAGATAGCAAAGACATTAAGGTCTTCCGACTGCCGAAGAAATAACAACCCTAGTCCCACAAGTTAAAGTTCACTTTACAATATCTTGAGTCAGCTATATAGGTAGATTAAAAAAATCACTGTTTATTTCAAATTGTGAAATAAATATCGTGCCTTTACAACAATGATTTAATTTTGCTGACGGTAGATTTTTTGTGTGCTAGTTACTTACTTTTATTCTTGTAATTGATTTTCTGAAGTAATTTAGTAATTTTATTGTTAAATGCCAATTTTAAATTAAAAAGTTTAGATTTTTTCATGACAGTTGCCTATCCAATACTATCAGTGCGACGTGAAGCTCTCCGCGACGCGGATTCATACAATTCATCCGCGGGTGGTCCGCGTCGGCATCCGGTCCGCGTCCGGTCGGCGTCCGGTCACGGATCACGGCCTTACTTTTTTAACAGCGACTGAAGATCTCAAAAGTCGCGTTTGATTAATGATAATCGTAAATGCAAAAAATGGTTTTTCACACATAGATTTACAACAATAGTGACAATTTGATTTAATAAGGTAACATATTTTTAAATCGCGAATTTAAAAGACGTATGACAATTGTCCAAAGCTGTTTGACAAGTTTAGTAAAGATAAACAGACTTAACTTATGTAATATGATTGATAATAATATGTAAATTCGGTTCGAATGTTATTATATTTTTTTATATAATAACATTCGAACCGAAATATATAGAAATACATGGTTGTATTAACGCTTTTCTCGTAGTGTCACGATAAATAACCAACTTAATCGACGAAAAATGATGCTTAAAACAGCTTGTTTAATTGAAAAGTAATTGTGATTACTTTTTACAATTTTTTTACGATTTTTAGGGAACCCTAAAAATCTACATCTCGATTTCATACACGATTTAATAACTATGTTTTTCTTAAATTCCATAAAAGCCTTATTTTTGCCTCATGTTTTAAGAGTCAGGTGGGTTATTCACGATTGTCGGTAATCAACTTTCCGAATCGAATCGGAAAGTCTTCCGATATAGATCTTATTTTCTACCTTATGCTACCAAACTTTGTAAATGCATTGCGCTTTCCCCTCGGAAAGTGAATCGAATGCCAGTTGAATGTATTTGTGAATAGCAGTTTTCGAATCTATCGGAGGATACGTATTCGAATCGATTGTTTTCGAGTAGATTTTCGACAATCGTGAATAACCCTACAGGTGCGGTCCAGATCGCAACTGCTGTACGCAAAGCCGGATCTTTTCTTTATTTAAAAAATTCAACAAAAACATTTCATCATTCTGTCTATACAAAAAAAGGATTCTTTACACATTTTTAAACGATTTCAAAAAATAAAAAGGAGGACTTAATTGTCTAAAAAATCTATGAGATCCGGCTTAGCGCGTGCGTGGGGAGTAGGGTTGCCACCCGTACTTTATAATAAAGTATATACTTTATTTACGTACAGTGTACTTTTTTCTACCTTTAGCAACCAATGTACACACCACAGCATGTCAGGTTATACAGATAAACTGCGAAAACAGCTTTTATTACGTAGGGCATGAAGGCGGTCTCAAGGTCAACATGTATAAGTAGTCTGAGGTGCCGTCGTAAGTACTTTATTAGTCCATAAAGAGGTGGCAACCCTTATCGGGAGGTGTAACATAACAAATGATATAGCTTTTTTTGGATATTCGCGAGCGGCTCGCGTGTTCGCGTCCACTGTCAATTTGCGTAGAATGCGCTGTTCGTGCGTGTGCGCAGGTATGGACACAACTTTACATTTCCCATGCCAGGTATTACATTAAGGCTAAATAATTGTTTCATTTCAAATTACGCTATCTGTGATGTAAACCCAGTTCGATGTGGCACATCGCAAACAACATTGTTTTTATACAATACTAAATAATATACTAGAAAAAATACGACTCGCACCAGATAATATTCTCGGACGGGAATCTAACCCGCGACCTTTGGAAGTCCGGTCCAATGCTTTTACCGCTAAGCTACCGAGTCACTATAGTGGCATCGTCGAATTTCTTCTAGTATGTAATTTAAAATCTCAAATTTAAACATTGTTTTGTTGTCAGTTTTAATTAAACTATTTTTGTGATAAATTAACTGTTTTATTTGAATATCATTCTCTTCGGCAGCGTCTGTGGCCGCACAATCGCAACTAGTTTTTGGCTTAATATTTTAAATAAGCCTGAATTTAATTTTAATTTAAGTAACAATATTGTTATGTCCTTACAGGGCTCATGTGTATGCACCAAACTAATTTTAAGATCCTTAATGTACCACATGAAATGCAATAAATATATTCTATTCTATTCTATTCATGTCTGGAGCTAGATAGACACCAAGTCAAGTCTATAATTTAGTAGCGCAACAGCAAATTATCTTTTGCTGTACTAATAGCCAAATAGATTTACCTGCCTATCCTTATCGACGCCGGTAATGAATGTTTAGAGGCTTATCCTTACTAATATTATAAATGCGAAAGTCCGTTTGTTTAAATTTTGAGGTTTAAGCATTCACAATGCTATTTTATATAATACCAAGTAATATACTAGAAAAAATACGACTCGCACCAGATCATGTTCTCGGACGGGAATCGAACCCGCGACCTTTGGATATCCGGTCCAATGCTCTGACCGCTGAGCTACCGAGTCACTAGTGGGAACGTCGAATTTCTCCTAGTATATCAACTCTTATGCTGCAAGCCAGTGCCATCTCACCATTGTACAAGGAATTACCTCGACATCAACTGAATACCTTTCCAGATATTTTTAAACAATTGATTAAGATGAGAAAGCTGTATAATGTTTAAATTTTGAGGTTTAAGCATTCACAATGCTATTTTATATAATACCAAATAATATACTAGAAAAAATACGACTCGCACCAGATCATGTTCTCGGACGGGAATCGAAGCCGCGACCTTTGGATATCCGGTCCAATGCTCTGACCGCTGAGCTACCGTTTGTTTGTTTGTTACGTCGTCTTAACTACTGAACCGATCATCATGAAATTTTGCATACACGTTGTCAGGGGTACAGTGAAGGATATACCTTTCATCCCTAAAAAATAATTGATCCCGAGGTATAGCAAAAAATCTTTCCACGCAGACGAAGTCGCTAGTTATACCATAATGCGGATAGACTGGCCTTCGGTGATTGACTGCCGAATCTGCCGATATTGTATTTAAGCTTTACCGACTTGAAAATATATTTTTGGTGACTATATTATTAATATTATCCTATGCTGAAGCAAAATACGTCAGTACAGTATTATGGAATTACCAGACTTAAAAGATAAAATATTTCCTTCGATAGCGTTATCTAAGTGTGTTGTTTTAATGAATAAAAATTGATTTTTGATAATAACAGTTGAATAGCTAATAATTATTTTAACTCTCAGTTTGCAGTGTGGGTAAAACTGCCGTAAAGTGTAGGATGGGAATCCCATTTGAAACTTAAAAAAAACATTAAAAAAAGTATTTATTGCAATATAAAATTTACTTACTAACTGTCGTAACCATAATTAAAAATAAACAATTGGCAGCTAGTAATACTTCAATGACTTTTACAAAAAAAATGAACAAGAAAAAATCGATATAGCGACTTGAATTATAACAAATTGTCTTCTTGACAACTAAAAACAAAAACTCTTCTAAAAACAAAGGAACATCAAAACGTTCTCTGAGTCCGGCGAACAGTGAGCTTCCCATACAAACGTAATACCAAAATGATTTGCAATTTGAGCATAATTAACTAATCTTGTGATGTTATTCGGATTAAGACAGGATTCTAGGTTTTTCTAGGGTTAAATATAAATTCCAAAATACTAGGTATATAAATGCCAATTATTTTTTTCATACAAAACAGTAAATCGCAATAATATTTATTTGGTTTAGTAAGTATTTTGGATTTTTCGTTTAATAGAAACCTGGACAAATACTGCCTTAATACGAATAACACATCGTCTTAACAATGCTTTAAGAGCACGGTTGAGGCTGCCACCGTAATATTATAGTGAGTTAGGGATGTTTGCGCACACGCATATTGATGGCTTCGCTTCGCAGCGATTTTGCTCAAAACAGTCGCGTCCCTGATGCTTCGAGTGCGGGGCAGCTCCAATATACAAGGTGTTACAAAAATACCCCTAATGCCGAATATGGTATATAGGGACCATCAAACTGAACAACTTTTACTATGGAACCAACATCTTAAAATACTAAAAAAAAATCATCTGTTTCATACAAAAATTAAGATCGAAAATATCAAAATGTATGACACAGCTGATTTTTTTTTCGCGATTTCAGCGTTGGTCCCATAGTAAAAGTTGTTCGGTTTGATGGCCCCTATATACCATATTCGTCATTAGGGGTATTTTTGTAACATGCTGTATACCTTGCCTACCTGCAGCTGTTTGCCCCGAGGATGAGTCAAGACTGCTCAATAATGCAGCACAGGAACAGGGCTGCATATTGAGCACTCTGAATCCAAACCTATATCTAGATTATGATAAGAAGGACTTATTGTGATTTAAAAAAAAATATCGTGACATTGTTTTGTAACTTTGTAATGGTAACTTTATGATTATCTTTACTATTTTATTAAGCTTTTATTTTATTATTTTGGAATTTTAATTTAAATTTATCTCTTATTATTTTTAATAAATTTAAATGTATTTTTTAATTTTCATTATTATTATTGTATGGTTGCATTGATGGTGATATGGATTGATATCGATATAAAATGATTTATTTATTATTATTTCCTCTCCCGGGATGGTCTGCCACCGACGCGACCGAAGGTAGGTAAAGGTATTTAAACGTGCAACATCCGCGTTTGTTATGATAGAAAATATGTTTGCATGGAGTCCATGGGACGTACCATACAAATTAATTTATCAACGCCCGAGCGGACGCAGGCAGCCGGATAACAATGGAATATCTATTGTGTCACATTTTCCAGGCGTTGAAGGGTTAAGGGTTAAAATAAATATCATATTGACGACCTCCGTGGTCGAGCGGCTTTGTACCGGTTTTCAAGGTGTCGCCATCTCTGAGGTCCCGGGTTCGATCCCCGGTTGGGTCAATTTAGAAAACGAATTTTTCTACATTGGCTTAGGTCGGAGTATTTGTGATACCACCGTTGTCTCTGATTTCCAAGTGATCTAGCTACTTACTTTGGAATCGAAGCAATGTGTGTGATGTTGTCAAATATTATATTATATTACTAGTGGCCCGCCCCGGCTTCGCACGGGTACAATGTAGTTACTAATGTGGTGAGTGTGAAGTTATTAGACTATACTACAGGATATCTATATAGGTATAGTAGTGGCCACAAAATTAAGGATGCCAGTCGATTTTCATACAAACGAAGTAACTTTTAAGCATTGCTTCTACGCCAGGGATTGACCGAGCGGTGATCTGGTGGTGGCCATCCAGGGAGTGAATGGAGGAGATCCAGATTTCTATACACACCCAAGTGATCTGACCAGCATTTTAAGAGATGTAAATCCTTACATCTCTTAAAATGCTGGTGTAAATGTTTAAAAAAAACGCGAATATAGTATAGAAATGTATGAAAACTTGCAACTGTAAATTCTTATGCTTACATCTCTTAGAATGCTGACCAGATCAGTTGGGTGTGTATTGCTATCTGAATCTTCTCCATTCACTCCCTGGATGGCCATCATCAGATAACAGCTAGTTCAATCCCTAGCGGAAAACCAAGACTTCAAAATTACCTCGTTTGTATGAAAATCGACTTGTGTCCTTAATTATGTGGCCACCACTATATGTATATACGACGTACACAACATACGCAAGGGGTGTTATAAGTTTGACTTGTGTGTGTCTGTCTGTCTGAGGCAACTTAGCTCCCAAACTTATGGACCGATTTTGATGCGGTTTTTTATGCATAGTTTAAAAGATCTAAGTGTACAGACGGCGGGACTCCTAAACCATTGATCCGATTATGATGAAACTTTGGCGAGTTGTTCTGCTTATGAAAGAGAAAGTCCCTGGCTAAAAAAACGGAGCATTGCAATATACGCATGCCGGGTGCAGCTAGTTCTAAATAAAAATATGTTGTGCATTAACAGGATTCTCAATCTCGATCATCCAACACTTCTCTATAATAAAAATCAGCTGTTTCGTACAAAAATTCAAATCGAAAATATCAAAATGTGTTTCATACGTTTTGATATTTTCGATTTGAATTTTTGCTGATTATTTTTTCGCGATTTGAGAGTCGGTGCCAATAGCAAAAGTTGTTCAGTTTGATGGTCCCTATATACCATATTCGGCATTAGGGGTATTTTTGTAACATGTTCTATACCTACCACATGTTATCCGGTTGCAAAATAAAAAGGCTATTCAGCGAGCTGACTCTCGAGCAGGCGACATTAGAGCTGGCCATGAGAGAAACAATCACTGCGCAGATCTACACCAGCCGCTCTTAATCTTTGTCCCTGTGCTTTATTAATTGTCATAGCATAGGCGACTTGACCGAATATTGTATTCTTTTAAAATTAAACTGATAATTAGATGGAATAATAATTTTGCACCTTATTACAACGCAAGGAAGGAAAAAATGACAGCACTGCCAACATAACGCCATAGGTACTATTCAATGAAATGCATTCTACCTACTCTCAGGGGAAATGACCAAAGAGAATGTAATACTACGTTGAGATGACAAATGATATTTATTTTTCATAATTAATCAATCAAATGCACAAAATAGTTTCAATTCCGACGTCGAAGTCAATCACAGCAAAATTAGCTTTATATCACTTTTTAACCCTGTTAGGTGATAAATATTAAAAAAATACGAAACACGTGTTCAATTAATTTTGTGAAAGAATGTCTATGTCAAATTTCAAGTCAATCGGGCCAAGGAATCGCGTCCTCCCATACAAACTTTGCTACCCTGTTTCACCCCTTTAGGGGTTGAATTTCGCAAAATCCCGTCTTAGTGAGCACCTACGCCCTAAAAGGAACCCCCATGCAAAATTTGGGACTCCTAGCACTTGTAGTTTCTGAGATTTCGTGATCAGTGAGTGAGTGAGTGAGTGATTTTCCCTTTTATATATATAGATTATAGTCTCCATGAGCTATATTTAATACTAGCGGCCCGCCCCGGCTTCGCACGGGTACAATGTAGTTACTGATGTGGTGAGTATGAAGTTATTAGACTATCAGGATATCTATATATAGTGGTGGCTACATAATTAAGGACGCCAGTCGATTTTCATACAAACGAAGTAACTTTTAAGCATTGCTTCTCCGCCAGGGATTGACCGAGCGGTGATCTGGTGATGGCCATCCAGGGAGTGAATGGAGGAGATCCAGATTTCTATACACACCCACTTGGGTGTTTATAGAAATCTGGGTGTGTATAGAAATCATACAATCTGTACAAGGATATGTTTAAAAAAACCGCGAATATAGAATAAAAATGTATGAAAATTTTGCAACTGAAAATTCTGATGCTTACATCTCTTAGAATGCTGACCAGATCAGTTGGGTGTGCATTGCGATCTGAATCTTCTCCATTCACTCCCAGGATAGCCATCATCAGATCACAGCTAGTTCAATTACCTCGTATGTATGAAAGTCGACTTGTTTTCTTAATTATGTGGCCACCACTATATGTTAGATACGACGTACACAACTTACGCAAGGGGTGTTATAAGTTTGACCTGTGTGTGTCTGTCTGCCTGAGGCAACCTAGCTCTCAAACTTATGGACCGATTTTTATGCGGTTTTTTATGCATAGTTTAGGAGATCTAAGTGTACAGACGATGGGATTCCTAAACCATTGATCCGACTATGATGAAACTTTGGTGAGTTGTTCTGCTTACGACCGAGAAGGTCCCTGGCTAAATAAAAGGAGCATTGCAATACGCATACTAGGTGCAGCTAGTTCTAATTAAAAATATGTTGTGCATTAACAGGATTATCAATGTCGATCATCCAACACTTCTCTATAATATACAACGTGTTACAAAAATACCCCTAATGATGATGGGGACCATCAAACTGAACAACTTTTACCATGGGACCAACTCCGAAAACGCGAAATAAAAATCAGCTGTTTCATACAAAAATTAAAATCGAAAATATAAAAATATTTAAATGTTACAAAATGTTACAAAAATACCCCTAATGCCGAATATGGTATATATGGTATACCTACCACATTTCTTGTCATGTTATCCGGTTGCAAAATAAAAAGTATGTTCGGCGAGCTGCCTCTCGAGCAGGCGACATTAGAGCTGGCCATGGGAGAAACAATCACTGCGCAGATCTACACCAGCCGCTCTTAAACTTTGTCCCTGTGCTTTATTATTGTCATAGCATAGGCGACTTGACCGGATTATTGTATTCTTTTAAAATTAATCTGATATTCAGATGGAATAATTTTGCACCTTTTTACAACGCAATAAGGAAAAATGTCAGCACTGACGACATAACGCCATAGGTACTACTCAATCAAATGCATTCTACCTACTCTCAGGGGAAATGACCAAAGAGAATGAAATACTACGTTGAGATGACAAATGATATTTATTTTTCTTAATTAATCAATCAAATGCACAAAAAAGTTTCAATTCCGACGTCGAAGTCAATCACCCCAAAAGTAGCTTTCTATCACTTTTTAACCCTGTTAGGGGATAAATATTAAAAAAATACGAAACACATGTTCAATTAATTTTGTAAAAGAATGTCTATACCTTT
This sequence comes from Catoptria pinella, assembly GCA_963556745.1. Lineage (NCBI taxonomy): Eukaryota > Metazoa > Arthropoda > Insecta > Lepidoptera > Crambidae > Catoptria > Catoptria pinella. The sequence continues at coordinate 8,623,389 of OY750779.1, forward strand.
TCAAGTCAATCGGGCCAAGAATCGCGTTCGCCCATACAAACTTAGCCACCCTGTTTCACCCCTTTAGGGGTTGAATTTCGCAAAATCCCGTCTTAGTGGGCACCTACGCCCTAAAAGCAGCCCCCATGCAAAATTTGAGACTCCTAGCACTTGAAGTTTCTGAGATTTCGTGATCAGTGAGTGAGTGATTTTCCCTTTTATATAAATAGATAGGTAGGTACTCTATTTATATAAAGAAAAGAAGAAGTGACCCCAAGGTAAACATCTCAAGACAACCTCTTTCCTATTAATTAACTTGCGTTTATCTTTTAATCGTTATCAGTCGATATTATAGCTGGTTCATTGATATCGATTTTATGTATAAATTAAACCGATTATTCAATTAGGTTGTTACTTTTTATATAATGTGGAAAGTGGCTGTGTTGTTGGTGGTGTTAGCTGGGATATCGGTAATTACAATATTTGTTTAAATTAATATTAGCTAAAGTCTCCTCCTAACAATCCGCATTGGGCCCGCGTAATGGGTAATGGCCCATCCATAAGGAAGGCCTGCGCCCCAGCAGTGGGGACATTAAAAATGTCTGATGGTCAATCTAAAGTCTATAAAAATTATAAATGTTCATTTAAGGTGGTGGAAAACGATCAACTACTGTTTATTTATTTCTGTATGTAGGTAAGTGCCTAATTGAATTCAAGATGATATTAATTAAATTTAAACCAGATACATTTCTAACAAAATAAACTAATTTAATCCTATACAGTTATCACATATAGAACTTGCTGAGAAGGAAAGTTTGAATGCTTACATTTAAAGCTTTACACGAGACATTAAGTAGATAGGTAAGGCGGTATTCACACGGGTCTAATTGGCAGGCGATTTTAGTCAATTAGCGATTTTTATCGACAATCGCTTGTAAAATCGAATCGCCACCTCATTGAAATTAGGTTTGAGTTTAGATTTTACAAGCGATTGCCGATAAGAAGCGCTAAATCACTAAAATCGCCTGCCAAGATGCCTGTCAAGTCAACTCGTGTATTCCACATAAACTAAGTAGGTATCTTTAACCTGCACAAAAAATTAAAATGTATTAAGTATATTAAAGTAATACCTACCTAAGTAAGTATACAGGAACCTTACCTATCAAAAGTTTATATTTATTTTAGGTGTAAGATATTTCTGTATCCTACTTATCCGTTAATCAAAAAACGGTCAAGAGCGAGACGGACTCGCGCACTGAGGGTTCCGTACCATCATTCTGAAAAAGTTTACTATTTAGAGACGTCGTTTTATTTTTCTTGTAATCTTTACAATGTTTGAGAATGTGTTAAGACATCCTTTCAGTCCCTATTGCAAATAAAATATAAATATTTTTATTCCTCTCTTATTTGCAAAATAGTTGTGCAAACGTCATCTAAAATTATTCCAAATTTCAAGTTCATAGCATTGGTAGTTCTCGAGATATCCAGCTGAGACAGACAGACAGACTGAGTCGCACCATAAGGGTTCCTTTTTACCATTTTGGTACGGAATCCTAACAATGATTAATGTGACTTATGAGTTACTTATCATAATTAGTGAAAAATCTTCATTGTTATCAAATGGAACGTCGTG